>OU862913.1:41650215-42928594 GCA_917880885.1 Limnephilus marmoratus
AAAAAAATGTATTTTTGGGCATTCATTGTATATAACAATTTCTAGACATTCTTTTTTGAAGAGTTTTATTTCACATGTAACATTTGTTACTTAATTTTTATATTTTTCTGTGTCGTTCACTTAATCATTCACTTAGTTTTAACCCCCTGGGGGCCAGGCTTTTTACCAGAACAACACCGAAATTTCACGATCTTCAATTGAATGTTTTGTGGATTAAATTTAACCTATCGTATATTTTATTGACTGAAACACATTCCTAGAACAATAAACTATTTACCAAAATAATATTACTTGCGTAATTACGTAAATTGATAGGTTTTATGATGTTTTATTCGAGGTCACGCATCGGCATTTTGACGCGGCCGCCAAAATGACAGTTCGAGATGCCCACAGATAAAAATTATTTTAAAATTTTCTAATGTTGCAAGGTGAATGAAATTTTTACCCATCTCATAGAGAATGTTGGCGCTAGCATTTCTGACCGTGTTCTTATTCAAATTTTGTACATAGAAGGGTAAAAATCGAAGATGAAAATATTTTTTTTTCGCGCATGCGCAAGACCTGCGCACATCCCGCCCGACGAAAAAATTCATATAAATTATTCGGAGTGACCGGCTGCATTGCGGCTTTTTCTATGGTAAAGGGCGATAATAGAGCTAGCGATTCTGACCGTGTTTTTCATACACTTTCTTTATACATAAGGGTCAAAATTGCGTAAAAATTTTGATTTTTCATTTTTGTGCGCCGGCGCACACGCGGCACAGGCCGGGTTAAGAATGCTAGTGAATTACATGGATGCATCGAAACCGGTAGCATTATAAATAAAAATCAAGTAACAAATGTAGATGTGAATTAAAACTCTTCAAAAACAACATATTTATTATATAGACAAAGCTTTCATCAGAAAGGCCAAAATTTGATATCAATGCTTTGGTGCTGATGGATATTTTTAAAATTTCAGTCAAATGAGCACCAAATTTAAAGATTGCAAATAATATTTTGACACCAAAAATAATAAATTGACACCAGAAAACGATTACAGTCAACTCCATTAAGACCATAGACATCCAAATGGATAGACCAGAAGATACAGGTGAGGGGTAAAACCAAACTATGGGGGGGAGAAGAGGGGAAGATGACTGTGATTAGTTGAAAAATCAATCTGACAGTATATAGGCATCTCGCATTATAATATCACCATTTAGTTCTTAAAAGCAAAATCTGCTTTGAATGAATAGACCTTTTTACATGGGAGCGCGAATTGCTTGCCACGTTAATAAAATATTTGCGTAGGCCAAATGTACACCCCAAAAAGATTCGCCCGTTTTCACATAGCAATATTTTGTTGCCGTGTTTAGTTAAGACACTTTTACAAATGTTTCATAATTTACTTACCCCTGTAACCAGCGACGAGCACACTAAGGAACCGCCCACATTCGCTATGTGCACATTGATATGTAGGTATGTTGTATAGTACAAGCTGCCGTTTTGGCGTTAAATGTATAGATGTTAGCTTCGCGCTGCCTACGGCAAGAATGATGACGTCACACATTTTAGATTCAAGCGAGGCTCTATCCCCTCCCCATGGGGCGAACTGGCGCCAAGGAGGAGCTCCAGCCGGTTCCATGGCGAGGGGGAAATAATACGTTTTTATCACTTAGGGCAGGTCCAGATATATTCATATGTCCGTGATTAAGACATTAAAATTGATAGATCAGCCAATCATGGAGAGGGGGACTTTATAATAAATGAAAAATAAATCTGACAGTACACAAGCCAATCCGCATTATAATACCACTATTTTTAGTCCTCGAAAATATGGCAAGCAAGGCGCGCAAATTTCTGACTGCGTAAAAAACTTAATCACAAAATCCAAAATCAACAATGACAATTGAATATTTTGTTATACTATTTTACAATTGTGTTTTAATTTAAATTCCTCACTCATTTTTAGCGTCGCCACGCCATGCGGTGATTTGGTTAAAAATGTATATTCAGATCCTGCGCAAAAATTCTCACCTGCGTTGCAAGCATTTGGCTTACTTTAGCAAACTTTACGTTTCTATGCGGGGCCTGGTTATTTCTACGTGCGCTCTTCAGTGATGTCGTTATTTATTCAATAGTGCCAAAAATATAGTCACATGGTTTGTCTCCAGCTCGTCATACCAGATTTCATGTTAGGGCAAAGTTATTAATTTCTGTCTACAATCAAGCCAATATTTTTGAGATTATTCACAACATTTCTTTGGAAAATTGCAAACCTTATTACGAAATATTATTTTTGGTGGCAAAATATAAAATTTTTAACATAGAATAACTGATTATCTGATGCTCACTTGAATAAAAGCCATTTAAAAAAAATTAATACTTATCCACTCGAGCGATAGAGATTTCTGGGCGTTCGGTTTTCGATTCCGCTTTGCTCATTATAAAAATCATCAATGATTTTACTTTAAAATATTCTTATAAAAAGAAAAAATTAAAAACTCATTGAATCATTTCATAAAAAAAAAAAATACCTACAAAATTTGTGCAGTTATCGCTAGAGTGGATAAATAGTACACATTATCATGAATACAATACATTATTATCGTTAAATTAGTCCAGTTCACGTGAGGTAACGAACCCGGCCCTTTGGGAAGCCACCTTTAAAGAGCCAGGCTGGATACCCCCAAAACTAGAATATTACAAGCTAGTTGAAAACTATTTACAAAAATATAAAATAATAATAATTAAACTAATATTCAAAATCCGTAATGCAAAATGGTGAGTCATTTACGCATTACTTTTTCTTAAAAATACGAACGCTCTATAGACAAAAATCAAATTGTACATAATGTAACCCACATGTGTGAAATCTGTGCCGACTTATATATAAAATGTTTGCAGTTAATATGAATAAATAAAAAAAAAATTAGACTTTTAACAATTTAGGAGGCGGTTATGGGTACCGCCGCCCTGGGAACCAATTATTGGATAACCAACATTCCAGACAATTAGTGTCTTAGCAGGGTGTCCGGATTCATGAGATGAGGTTTATCTAGGTCTTGGCGGCGAATGAGTTTGCCCACCACTGCACGGCGAGCCGGATCGGGAGAGACTGGTTGAGAAACACCTAACCTGGACCTCTCCAACCGGACTCTCTTGACCCATCGCCTTGTGTGAGCCAATGTAAAAATAAATAAAAAAAACAGGCCAATAAAATTGATCTGTTCAACAAAGAATTTTGATATTTGAAGATACGCTATATTTGATCAATTTCAGAGTAAGGAAAAATTAACCTCACTTTCCACAACATCCTTCTGTCATCAGTTTATCTTCAAGTGACAGGATCATATTTATAATTAATGTTTTTATTTTGAAAAGGGGAATATTTATTTGCACTTTGGATTAGATTGTATAAAATTGGCATCCAATTTGATCAAAAGCTGAAATGGGCCAAGAAGCATTATCGTTTCAATATTATAACAGAGCACCGCGTTTTTGATGTGAAGTTAGCTGCTTTCCATTTTGTGGCAATTCAAAGACCAGACAAATAAATATTAATAGCGTAATATTATGCGAATTTAAAATGACAAATTTAACGTAAAAATTTACGTTATCGCCAACAAAATATAAATCATTTATAATGATTTTTAAATGAATTTACAAAATCTGAATTAAAATGCAAATAGTTACCATCTTCCTTAAAAATATACAATTCAGAAAAATTACAACACAATATACAGGGTGTGACAGCACGTACCCAAAGGATCGTAACCAGGGATTACTGAGCATGTTTGGATTACTCAAGATAGATGTCCTTTTGCTGTCTGAATATATAATTTTTTTCTTTTAAAAACAAAAAAAATCACCACTGATTACACTCCGATCGCACTCCTATCACGTGATAAGTGCACTGTTTTGTCCAGCAAGATATTTTAATTGTTTCTAATTGACAAAAAAATTTCATCAGACTGCAAAATGAAAATCTACATTTTTCATTCCAAATATGTTCAGGAATCACTGGAAGTGCTTCGGACACAAGCTGTTACACCCTGCATAATTTTAAGGAGAATTATAATAAAATTAATCAATACACTATCTTCCGTCAGTTCTCATTTAAACTTAGGGCAGTTTGTAGTATTCACAAAAACCGCACTTTAAAAAAAAACTTAAGTCATTATTTGAAAGACAAACATTGAGGTTAAGAATAACCTAACAATAACACATTAAAATAGTGCGGGTAATTTACCAATACGCACGTTGTGACAACATGTCGACGCGGTAACAACAATTAGGAATTTTAACAAAGCGACCAAAACTCAAAAAAAAAAAGTTTGAGAAAAATGATGGGATCTTATCATTTTTTTACAGGCTAATGAAATTGACCATCAAAAAGTTTTGATCAATTTCATTAAAAGATTAAATTGTCCTTATTTTGGACAGACACAATACGCCCGGTCTGTTGGTTGGTGTGTTGTACGTATGTGTCTGAAAGAAATCATTAAAATCAACGATATTACTGACTTATAGACACGTTTTTCGCTAACAAAGTCAATCCAAATTGTGGAAAGAAAAGATAAAGAATTCTTAAAAAGACATTCAAAGAATTCCAATAAATTCTTAATTCAAAAGATAGACATTTAAAGAATTCCAGTAAATTCTTAATTCAAAAGATAGACATTTAAAGCATTCCAATAAATTCTTAATTCAAAAGACAGACATTCAAAGAATTCATATAAATTCTTGATTCAAAAGATAGACATTTAAAGAATTCGTAATTCAAAAGATAGACATTCAAAGAATTGCAATAAATTCTTAATTCAAAGGATAGACATTCAAAGAATTCCAATAAATTCTTAATTCAAAAGATAGACATTCAAAGATTTCCATTTGATAAAAAAAAAGAACAATTTGCAAAAAAATATGATTCTTTTGGATAAAATATTATTCACATATCTTGTATCACATATATATTTATATGTTTTTTTTACTTTTACCATATAGTTATATATTGGTGTACAACATTCAAATAAAAATATTTCCAGGCAGGACCGGCGTAAAAAGTAGAACTACCTGTCCCACCGAAAACGTGTTTATAAATGAAATGTTAATCCTTTGCTTTTACTAGTGTTTGCCGTTTAACGGGAACAGTTCTCTGGTTATGAGAGATAGCAACACACAATACGGCATGTTACATTTTTGTACTAAATGGAAAGTAAGGCAATTAACTTGTCTTTTTCTTGCCCCTTTGAATTCTTTACAACGTGTCTATAAGTTTTGTTATTGGCATTGATTAAAATAATTGTAAGGTAGAATTTTGGTAAAGGGTATTCGAAATTGAATAAAACATTTTTTATAGAAGTCGGTTATGTTCAAACGTGGGTTTTGTTTTGAAGTTCTGGTTGTTTTTGGTCTCCTGTTCGGAGATTGGATCTATGTTTAATTCTTGTCTTCTTTCTTCTTGTCATCTCCGGTGGGTGTTTCCGAAGAACTGGACGATGAGGAAGATGAAGACTCACGATCGGCGGCCATCTGTAAAAAAAAAATACAAAGTTGTATAAGTCGAGCATTGTGTCGTCTTATTTACAATATTTAACTTCATTTTCTACTTTTCATTTTATATTTAAATTCATCTTGATTCAATTTGGGAAGCGGGTACGGGTACCGCCGCCCCGGGAACCATTTAGGTATTTCATCATCTTTCTAAAACAGTTTTTAGTTTTCAGATGCGTTTAGAAATACATACTCCATTTATTTAGATTTTATTGCAACACTGAATATTTTGACCTTCCGACGAAATAGGCTTGAGGTCCCTGAGTGGTTAATAGCATATCTCGTGTTTCTTTAATTTCAAAGATGATTTCAAAAGGTCTCCCGATCCGGCCTGCCATGCAGCTTGTGGATACACGCATCCGCCGCATTGAACTGGACAAACCTCACTTCTTGAACCCGCGCATCCTTGCTATAGTTTGCCACTGGATCTTCTACTGCTCCCTAAAAGTCCCAAACGCCTACAAGGGGGCGTTATCGCTCACGTTGAGAACCTATGACGTCCACTATGCACATGTTCAAAATTGACTTAGAATAATTTAAATCAGCCTAGAATGTGTTCAAAAACCAAATGGGTGTTGGCAGATCATCGTCATCTTCTTGCCCTTGTGCTATTCGGGTCGGGGACCCATTGCATCGACAAGGCGCCTTCATTTGTCCCTGTCTTGTGCTGATTGTTCGGCCTCCATCCATGGCAGTCCCATACTCTCCTCACACAGTTTTTGGGAGTTCGGGAGGAATCACATTCAGAATATTCCTAGGAATTCGGTCAGAAATTCTTAGTACGTGCTCAAGCCGCCTCAGTTGCGGATTTTTCTATGAACAGTAACAGTGGTTTGATGTTTAAATCGTCTCAGATCGTTGAGTTTCTTATTTAATCCCATTTCTTAACTCCTGCCACTCCCCTCAAATACTTCATTTCGGCAGCTTGGACTCTAGAGCGTGTTGGTTCGTTTAGCATTCATATCTGGTGGCCGTACATAAGCTTCGGACGGTATATTGTTTTGAACACTGCATCTTTGTCTTGATACTAAGCTCGACTTTTCTTATCACTGAGCTGTAGAGAGGACGCAACACCCGTTTGCCGCACTTATTCTTCGATCAATTTCTCCGTCTTGCCGTCCATCGCTGGAGAATTTGACCCTGAGGTAATTGAATCTGTCCACCTATTTCAGTTGAGTCCAATTAGCGAGTATGTTACACTGAGTTTGGTCCCTTCGTATAACCATCGCCTATTTTTTACAATCAGACATATAAATTACAATTTTGGCACCGCCCAAAACTGCCGCCCAGGGCAGGCGCCCCAGTTTGCCCTCCCCTAGATCCGGGGCTTTGCCTATGGTTGAGGCAATGAATGGTTCCAACAGTAAAAGTAACATAATTACCTTCTTGTAGGCCTGTTCGAAGAGCTTGAGGGAGGCCTGCTGCAGAGTGGAGGTGGCCTGACGCAGAACCTCAGGGTCCACGGAGTCCTTGTTGGCCAGCAGCTCCCGAACTTTGGTGATCTCCTCGCGCATCTTGTCGCACTGCAAACAAACAAACAATCAATCAGTTAACCTATTTGATACAAGCATCATGTGTACATGCCAACCGATCGCGTGCCTAAAAGACGAGCGTCATATACACAACACTATTATCGTTATTTGTTTTTGGGGTGTTATGCCATGTTGCGCCACCTCCTCCTTTAGCCAACGTTTCGCTACACTGTAACGCTGTCCGAAATGTTGGCTAAAGGAGTAGGTAGCGCAACACGGCATAACACCCCAAAAACAAATAAAGAAAATACTTTTGGCTGTAAAAAGTCTAATTTTTTAGATAATGAAATGTTTGATTGCTGTATTTGATTTGTTATCTTTGAACTGTTTAGATAACATCTACATCTTTGCAGTGCCGTAAATAGGGCGGTGCCACCAGTGCCCAAGCACAGGGCGTAGACTCTGGGGGGCGCAAGAATGGCGTATAATAGGCGAAGGGTCCACTTAAATAGGGAGCAGTTATAGAAGCTCGCACAGGGCGCAGAAAAGGCTATTTACGGCACTGCGTCTTTGAATATTTTTTTAGGTGACACTATATTCAATTAAAATGAGATTTATAAATAGCAAAAAATCTGCCCGTCCAAGGGTATTCCATACAAAATTTTTAACGACATTGTTGTGAAAAGGTTAAAAGATTATTAGACATCAGAAGATTATAAAATGCTCTAAAATTACATTTCAGCCCTTGTCCGGAATAAAGTTGTATGTATCCAACAAAACTATTAATATTTAACCTGTCTGCTTGTTTAGGAATAAATACATCCCAAAACACTTAATCGCGTTATACTTTCATAAAACCAAAAACGTCCAAAGCGACCTTACATTTTAAAAGCTATATATCTCTCTTCCTCTCATGCAAACATATGTATTTTTTTTTACCAGAAAGAAAACAAAATAATGCTTCTTATTGTCTTTGAAACACGAAAGCTATCTTGCATAGATATTATACAATCTCGATTCAAAGTGACAGTTTCAGAATTTACTCGCGAAACTGAGGCTTCCGGATTGTGAGGTGTGAATATATTGAACCAAGCAGACGGGTTAATTAATGAAGACAATATCAGCAAAACTCGATCAAAAATCTAAAACAAAAAATTTGAAAAAGATACGGCCACATCTGGGTCTCAAACACAGAACCTTCGCCTTGCCATGCAGCAACTCTACCAACTGATCTAAAGTGTCTCTATCTGTTTCGGTCATATTTAACTGCATTCGACTAAGATCTACCAACATATCTTCATTTTCTTAATGCATACTTTTATTGACTGCTATCTTTATGTATGATTGCAAGATTCAAACCCAAACTAAATGCTATCTAGTCCCAGTTGCGACCATCATCATTTAATTTTTCTGTGTCTTATTCGCTTTCATATTTTCGTTTACATTTTATTAGTATTATCTTCTTCTTCAATGATATATTACATTGATGGAGAAAACCCTCAAAAATTATAAAAAGAGAGATGTTTAAATAAAAATTGAAAATTATAAATCCATCGCCTACCTCCTCCTGCGGCAGCTGATCCTTGAACTCTGTCATCTTGGACTCGGTGTCGTGTACGATACCCTCGGCCGTGTTGGACGCCTCCACACGATCGCGGCGCGTCTTATCTTCGGCGGCGTACTGCTCTGCGTTGCGCACCATGTTCTCGATCTCGTCCTTACTCAGACCACCCGAGGACTGGATCACAACTAAAAAAAAACAAACACAATAAGTCTCACATTCCACAGTGTAACATCTCAAGTCTCGACCATATTCTGTTAGTAGGCCAGAATATTTCTGCTTTATTTTTTTACATTAACTTCACACGGGAGGCCCTGAGGAAAATAAATGCTGTGCGGAGGGTCGTTTTAGGAAAGGAAGGAGAGGAAGTTCTGGGAAGGAAAAGGGTGTGAGGGGTGGGTAGGAATCTGGGGGTCAGTGTGTCCAGGAGTGAGGGACGATCTATCCTTCCCACTGCGGTGCAAGGCGATGTTCCGAGAGTACGGCTGGAGAAGTCAAAGGGACTCCCTCAACCATTCTCTCCTGATCCGTCATGCCACGCATCTGGTGGGCAGACGCATCCACTGCCAAGACTCGGACAAACTCACCCCATTTACCTGGGCACCCCTGCTAATTCACAAAACATACTGAGAGTCACTTGAGAGTCACCTATTTTTTTTTTTTTTTTTACGTGAGCTCCACACAGGAGGCCCTGAGGAAAATAATTTCCCTCAGGGCCTATGTCATCTTTGGGGATGCTGTGTGGAGGGTTTTTTTTGGGGAAAAGAGAGGAGAGTTCTGGGAAGGAAAAGGGTTTAAGGGGTGGGTAGGAATCTGGGGTTCAGTGTGTCCTGGTCATCCGCCTCCAATACCTAGACAAACCTCACCCCATGAACTCGGGCACCCCTGCTAAATCACCGAACGTAGCGAACCACTTGGGGTGACCTATGGCAGAGGTGTTGGTTATCCAATAAAGGTTCCCGGAAGGCGGTACCCAATCCCGCCTCCCAAATTGATTGTCATAATCAGACATGATTGGGTCTTTGAAACATTGAATTCGAATCGCTTATCTGGGAAGTATGTTTACGAGAGATGGGAAGGCTGATAGAGATATTGAAAGAAGGGTAAATGCAGGTAACTCCATTAATGGAGGACTGATGTTTCAATTCTGAATGGTGTCTGGAAGTCTCACGGTGATACTGAGAGTATCTTCCACTCTGGAACGTGCCGCAAATATACTATACAGGGTGTCTGGGGGTAAAGTGCATTAACTTCGGGAGGTAATTCTACATGATAGTAAGTAAAAAAGATAAATAACTTTTTTCGAAATTCCAACTTTTAGGGGTAGTTTTGTGGTAAAAATGTAAAATTTGACCGGCGTGCGCGGCCAGCTTTATTATTTTCCACTGTTACGATACGGGCCAGTCACCACCAATTATTGTTGCCATGATCGCACCCGGCAGGCTCCCGGCAAGTAAGATCGTACCTCACACTAAGGATTTTTAGTAGGTAGATCTTTTTGTATGGGAAAAAAAATGTTGGAATTTCGAAAAAAGTTATTAATCTTTTTTACTCCTACCATCATGTAGAATCACCTCCCGAAGTTAATGCACTTTACCCCCGGACACCCTGTATATTATTTCACATGAATTAACTGTGAATTAACACTAATCAATCAAAAAAAAAATTATTTGCACACGCCGGGATTCGATCCCGCTACCTTAGGATTGTGAGTAAAGAGACTTACCCCTCGACCATGGCAGCCGCCATTAATCCATCACACATTAAGTCATTCTTATCCAAAGGAACTGCGTGAACTGGGGGCGGCAGTATAGATTTAGATAGCACGGTACTTACTCTGTTGCTCCTTGCCGGTACCCTTGTCTCGGGCGGAAACGTGCACGATGCCGTTGGCGTCAATGTCGAAGGTGACCTCCACTTGAGGCACGCCGCGCGGCGCGGGCGGGATACCCACCAGCGAGAAGGCGCCCAGCTGCTTGTTGTCTTGCGCCATCTCGCGCTCTCCCTGGTGCACCTTGATCTCCACCTGCGTCTGGCCGTCAGCGGCTAGAAACAAACGTAATTAGCGACGCACTAACATTTAAAGCCAAGTCTAGAAAATGTAGAAAAATTTGACACTGTTTACTTTGATTTTACATCTAACGAGCGCTTTTGTAATTACTGTGATGACTCACGGTTACGGTACCGGCAATAAACATACGTTCCTTATCGCTATAATGCTGCAGCTCTTTCTTATACATTAACCTGTTATAGAAGCAAATCCACACGCGGTTTATGCGCATGCGCGCAGAAAAATTTCGATAAAAATAATTATTGTATGCGATTTTGACCCTTCTATGTACAGAATTTATATGAAGGACAAGGTCAGAATTGCTTGCACCAACTATGATATAGGCAAAAATTTCATTCACCTGGCAACCCCAGACAGGTTAATCAAAGTCTTACATTTAAACCGAACAGTCACTAGGCTATTAATACTGTTTGATTCATGATGATAATAATGTACCTGTTGAGAAGACCTGACTCTTCTTAGTGGGAATGGTTGTGTTCCTGGTGATGAGCCTGGTGAAGACTCCACCGAGGGTCTCGATACCCAAGGACAGCGGCGTGACGTCCAGCAGCAGCACGTCCGTCACATCTCCGGCCAGCACGCCGCCCTGCACCGCCGCGCCCACGGCAACCGCCTCGTCGGGGTTCACCGCGCGCGATGCCACACGTCCGAATATGTCCTGCACTGTAGATTGCACCTGGAAGGTCACAGGAGCTTTAGTACCGAAACATTGGTTTATGTTCCAATGAGGCCTACAAAGCACACAACGCATCTTCATGTAGAAGCTAACAATAATGCAGCTAACTCACCAATTACTCACGCAATCACAACTTACATATATGAAAAATTACTGCACTTAGGATAGCTTTACACTCGCAAGTTTTTCCCGTAAATCGTTCACGTAAGCTATTTATGACCAAATTAATGTAAAAGACACCAAATTCACTTAACCTCTAAACGGCCGGAGAAGCGCGGGCGCGCGCGTCATATTTTGAATAAAATTATCGATCAAAAACTTGGCCCTTCTATGTACAGAATTTGTATGAAGAACAGAGTCAGAATCGCTTGCGCCAACCTTACTCTATGATACGCGTAAAAGTTTCATTCACCTTGCAACACCAGAATATTTTTAAACGATTTTATCTGTGACTTCGTAAACGTCAGATTTTGCCGCCAATTTACCCGTCGCAGTTTATGCGTGTCCTTCGACTAAAACATCGTAAAACCTATTAATTTACGTAAATAATGCAAGTAATGTTGTTTTGGTACATAGTTTATTCTTCTAGGAACGTTTTTCAGTCAATATAATATACGATAGCTCAAAATTAATCCAAAAAACAATCAATTCAAAATTCAAAGTAGTGCCTTTTTAGTGAATTTTCATGAAATGGCCTGGCCTTTGGCAGGTTAACGAAATTTATTGCAAGTTACATCTTTCGGAGTTTTTTCGACAGATTTTTGAGGAACTTCCAGCCTTCTCACAGCTTATCAAATCAGTTTGATAAGTTAAAAGACTTGCCGCAAGAAATTGTACCAAAATACGCCGCTGCGAGATGTCTAAAATTAAAAGACAGTTGTTTTCCTAGGATTTATTTCCTACAAAGCTAGTATTTATATACCAATCGTTTCTAATCTCTATATTTTTGTTTATAACATTCGTGCGGATAAAGTAATATAGATACCTTAGGCATTCTGGTCATTCCTCCGACCAGCAGAACCTCTCCGATGTCAGTCCTCTGCACCTCCGCATCCTGCATGGCCTTCTGGCACGGCCCCACCGTCCGCTTGATCAGATCTCCCACCAGCTGCTCCAGCTTCGTGCGCGTCAACTGAAACAAAACACATTTTTATTTAATCACTTTAACCTATTATTAGCCGAAGACGTGAATCCTTTTGTTCTGTCCTGTTTGTCTGCGATTTTGACCCTTCTATGTACAGAATTTGTATGAAAGACAAGGTCAGAATCGCTTGCACCAACATTTACCCATGTCCTAGGCAAAAATTTCATTCACCTGGCAACCCCAGAATATTTTTAAATGATTTTATCTCTGGCACCAAAATATCAAATTTGCCGCGATTCTTTCTGTCAAAGTCGATGCGTGTTACTTGATGAAAACATCGTAAAACCTATTAATTTACGTAATTAACGCAAGTAATGTTGTTTTGGTACATAGTTAATTGTTCTTGGAAAGTGTTTCGGTCAATAAAATATACGATGGCTCAAAATTAATCCACAAAACATTCAATTCAAAATTCAAAGTGGTGCTTTGTTAGGGAATTTTCGTGAAAGGTCCTGGTCTTTAACAGGTTAAGGAAAGGAAGGAAGTGAAGTTCTGGGAAGGAAAAAGAGTATAAGGGGCGGGTAGTAATTAGCAGGCAGGATCAGCATCTCCAGAAGTGCAAGGTTCCGAGAGAGTACTGCTGGAGAGGTCAAAAAGTCTCCCTCAACCAGTCTATCCTGATCCGGCCTGCCATGCAGCTGGTGGGCAGATGCATCCGCCATCAAAACCCAGACAAACCTCATCCCAAGAACTCGGGCACCCCTGCTATCATCAAATGTAGCGAGCCACTTAGGATGACCGACCTATAAATTTATTAATTTACCTAAAATATTTCTGACTAAATTTCATGTTTGAAAAATGATCTTCAATCGACAAGTTAGTCAAGTTGGTTGTTCCTACCTTGAGATTCATGTGCTTGGGTCCCGAAGCATCCATGGTCAGGTAGGGCAGGTTCAGGTCCGTCTGCATGGAGCTGGACAGCTCAATCTTGGCCTTCTCAGCCGCTTCCTTCAGGCGCTGCATAGCCATGGGATCTTTGGTCACGTCCACTCCTTGCTGCAACAACAGACAGACAACCGTGATTATATGTTCTCACCAATCCATCGTGATACTTTCTTAACCCTTAATTTGGCATATTTGTCAGATGGTCAAAATATTTCCACTTTACAATAAAATGCAAATAGCCACTGGAGCGACCATGCAAAATAAATGAATTTGCCTCAATTGCTTGAGATTTCGAGAAGATCATTTTTTAAATTTTTCGCCAACATTAACCGGTGAGAGGCCGTAGACGCGCCGGCGCGCGGGTCCTAATGCGCAGGCGCGGAAAATAATTCAAATATTAGAATAATATTGTCTTTGAAAAACTTTTGGTCTGCGATTTTGACCCTTATATGTACGACATTTGTATGAAGAACAGTGTCAAAATCGCTTGTGCCATCAGTACTCTGGGTAGTGCTAAAGATTTCACTCGAATTGCCACACTGGATTATTTTTAAAACGATTTCTTCCATGACAATGCGCTGTCAGATTTTACCGCGAAATTAACGGTCGATGTATTTGTATCGCGATTAAAACGTCGTAAAACCTATTAATTTACGTAATAAATGCAAGTAATGTGATTTTAGTGGATAGTTTATTGTGTTGTGAACGTGTTTCAGTCAATAAAATATACAATAGCTCAAAATTTATCAACAAAACATTCAATTCAAAATTCAAAGTGGTGGTTTTTTAGTGTTTTTTCGCGAAGTTCCGCGAAATATCCCGGCCTTTGACTGGTTAAAAAATCGTACCTTCCAATTTTAACATGAAGGTATGTTAAAATTCGACACTTTTTATAGTGCTATATCAGGGTGGCCACAAGAAACGGATTTCAAAATTCCCTGATAATTCCAGGTTTTCCAGGGCAGTTTCTACATTTTTCCCTGATATATTTAATTTGATATAAGGGGATATCGTTCGTTCGATAAATAATAAAGGGAATTCCGTCATCTATAGCATTTATTATTTCTTTGCATCACAATAATCTATTAAAAACAAAATACACTTGTTACAAATTTATGATATTTCGCCTGAAGACTTTTTTCGAGCTTTTGAAACGATAGATAGAGATATAATCATTAAAAAACTATCTAAAAATTGAATAAAAGGAAAGGCATTGAAACGGTGTTCAAGGATTATTTAACTAATAGATATCAAACAATCAAACCACATAAGTGGGTCAGACAATCTCCGAACCGATGAAGATTACATCGGGAGTACCACAAGGGTCTGTTCTCGGACCTATTCTTTTTATAATGTACATTAATGATATGGTAAAAGTATGGCAGACGACGCATTGATATATATAGCAGGAGAATATTATGAACTCATAATGAATAATGAATCATTTAAATAAAATATATATAGCAGGAGAATATTATGAACTCATAATGAATAATTAATTATTTAAATAAAAAGACCTACACAATATATCGATATGGCTGAAGAAAAATAAACTAAAATTGAATGTAAACCAAACTAACATTGGAAAACGAGTAACGCAAATAAAAAAGACATATTGATAGACGTTGAAGTTTTGAAATTCGGATACTACACGCGTCCCAAAAAGAATTTTGACTGGACACCCAGGTGGAAAGAGAAAAGTGGGAAGACCCCGACTGAGGTGGGAAGACAAAGTAAGAGGGGATGCAGCACAGCTTCTCCAGGTACCAAATTGGAAGTCAGCCGCTGAGGACAGGAGGAGTTGGAGGCGACTGTTGCAGGAGGCCAAAGCTCGATATGGGCTGTAGCGCCATTGAAGAAGAAGAAGTTTTGAAAGAAGTATTTGAAATTAAATATTTGGGAGTAATAATTGACTCCAAATTGACTTTCGCTCAAAATACAAAACCAATTATTAAAAAAATTGCCAAAAAAAATTCGCTGTTGGGAAGAATAAGAAGATTCCTTGACATAGTCTCCAGTAAAAATGTGTACAATGCATTCATTGTACCACACACATACCGTAGCAGCATTCTATTCTTAGCCAACGACGGATTAATGTAACAAATGACAATTCTACAAAACAGATCTATGAGAACTATATTGAAGAAAAATAGGTACACTTCAGGCAAGAAAATGTTGACTTATATAAGGATTGTATTAGGACATAGATAACTATGTACCTATTTAAAATACCGCAATAAAACAACTGTGGGGTTTCACAAATCGCAAAATAAAGAATTTAGTTTTATTTTTGGAATTCCCTGATATTATAAATTTTTTTTTAAATTCCATGACATTTCCCTGATAATTCCAGGTATGGTAAAATTCCCTGATAATTCCAGGTTTTCCAGGTCTTGTGGCCACCCTGTATATAACCAATGAATTAACCTGTATTTTACCGTTTTTCTCATATTTGTACGATTTATAAAAAAATTGTAAAATTTATAACCGCGTGAATCCTGCATGTTTGTTACTTTGAAACTGCCGTGAGAGGTACTTATTCGAGTCAACATAGAATATTTTAGATTTCTGTATGTTGTCTGTGGTATAGAGATGGGTATGTTCTGCATTTTTCTGGAGGCCTCCGAGATGTGCTTCCTTTTAAAAGTACTTGAGTTCTTGGAGCAGGTTCCGGGAGCCACTCCCGACTCGCGAATGGCCCGAGCGCGCAAAAGATTTCGAACGCGCAACCTGCTTCCTACTCGCAAATGGGTCGAACCAAGATGCTCGCGTTTCACACTAGCCGGACCTCGGAGCCGGAGTTCGCAAAAGAACTCGAACACACGACCTATAGTCTGTCAAAAAAGAGTAGAAAATATAAAAACTTGAACTACTAAATTTGTAGACTGGCAACATCAATTTAACTGTCAAATATTTTTTTGAAGTGCAATGACACTTAATGTATAGAACACAGTAAACCACATTTTAAAAAACATTTTTTCTTCTTGACATAAAATTGATTAAAAGGTGATTTATAAAGCGATTTGCTTTAATTTAATTTAAAATAAATTTGAATTTAACAATAGATAGAAAGGAAGAATTACTAATGGTGAGTTTAGTTACACTACTTTTAGATCGAATGAGTTAAATATATTCAGATCTAAAATTAGAGACATGATCTAAAGCCCAGGCAACGCTAGGTACTTTATCTAGTATTAAATAAATATGAGCAATTTCTAAACTGTGCTTTATATTTTATATACATTATAGTTATTCTTCATTATGTTAACACAAAATTGCAAAGGTATAATAATAATACTAGGTTTTGCCCGTTGCAGAAGCAACTAACGGGTTAAAACACTATGCGATTTAACGTGTGAACGTGGATGAAGCGAGGAGCGGGTGTGTGTTAAATTAAATATATGAAGAAACCTGAGGTTACAGTGACCTTGCAACGCATGCCGGGTACCCGTTGTATATAATGTTATGTAGTGCAGCGCTTGCATTAAAATGTAATTTCCCAGGAATTGGAATGGAACCATTACAGTTAAGTTGACCCCGAGGTTACAGTGACCTTGCAACGCATGCCGAGTAACCGTTGTATATCATGTTATATATTGCAGGCACTTGCTTTAAAATGTTATTTCCCGGGAATTGGGATGGAACCATTACAGTTAAGTTGACCCCGAGGTTACAGTGACCTTGCAACGCATGCCGTGTACCCGTTGTATATAAGATTCTCCCAGCCAGATTCTCCCAACCCTTCGCTTTGCACCACAGTGTGAGGAATAGATTCATACGTCCGTTACTCCTGGCCACACTGACCCCCAGATTCCTACCCACCCCTCATACCCTTTTCCTTCCCATATCTTCTTCTCCTTCCTTTCCCTTAAAAAACCCTCCGCACAGCATCCTCAAAGATGACATAGGCCCCTAGGGAAATTGTTTTCCTCGGTGCCTCCTGTGTGGAGCTAATGTAAAAAAAAAGTTTAGCAATGCATAATTTCATGATGCCAGAGCTCAATATTGTATATAGAAACCAATTAATGGTTCCCGGGGTGGCGATTCCAATTCCACGTTGAATGATTATCATTAAAATGCAAAATACAAAAAAAGCGCCATGTAAATTTCATATTTTTGAAAAAAATGATCCCATTCAACTTCTAGTAATTTCATCACATATTTACAAAAAAAAACATACAATATCATCAGAAGATTCTGAGTCGTTATGTGCAGTAGCCTACTCAGATTCTGAGTAGGTACCCACACATCTGTAAAAAAAAGTAATTAAAATTTTGTAAAATTTAGTATATCCGAATGTAAATGACGCAATCTACGCTTTTTTTCGATGCGTAAAACAAAAACTTAAGCATTTCATTTGGACAGAAAATAAGATAAAAGTTCTCTCATACCTAGTACCTACCTACTAACACACATAATATATCCGTGTTCCTAGTTACCTACGTATTTTTACAAAACAAATAATTGCACCAACCAATACCCATGTAATTTAATTTCAGTTAAATGTACAGAATAAATAGTTCCAATACACGTAGGTACTGAAGCATTTTTGCAAAATTCCATCTTTGATTACTTCCTTTTATTTTATATCATAATTTTAAAGTAAATAAGTTCCTACTCATAGTGAATATTGTAATTTGAATTAATAAGCACTAACATCTCTATGCGGCCACTCTGATTGGCCATCGGAATAGAATTCCAATCTCTCTCCTGATTGGCTGAAAGCTAAAAAAGATAGGGTCCGCCAATATTTCCTTACTCATTTTTAACAAACACAATTTGATGAACAAAATTTCTTTTTTTTTTTAAATCGACCCTTTGATTTTATTTTTTGAAAATGTCATCTATCAAGTGTCCACCTTTCAAATTTAGCAACGCCAATACTAATTTCGTAATAAATAGTTATTCAAAACGAAAAATGTATTTAAATTAAAAAAAAACTACGTATCTCAATTTGAAAAAAATTATACGCTGCGCAAATCTTTGTCGCAACGGCCCGACTCCATTTTCTAAAAAAAAAAATAATTAGAAAACATTATTAATACTCTTACAAAATTAATCAATATATTTCCAACGGTATTTTTTTTACCACCCTGCACTTACATTCGTAAAGTGGCAAGCAACGAAAATCGGCATTATTTTCAAGAACGCATTAAGTACCTACCTATCCTGTAATAAATAACATTCTATGGCGCCTTTATTTTCTTGATATTTTGACCATCTTGAGTGATTTCTTTATTTAAATGAAAGAACATTCTTCATAAGCCGGTAGGTACCTACTTGAACATTCCGGGAAAAATAATATTGGTGTAGGTAGGTACCTACGCTTATTCTCAATAAATACTTGGCGAATTTGCAATAATTCAATTGAACGGTAGGTACCTACCGCGTTATAAATTGTGTTTTTTTAAATTTTCATATGGCCAGCGATTTTTACACTCTCGAAGAATTTACGAACACGTTTTTGACATGAAAATGTGTAATATTTGGCAGCATCTCCTGACATATTTTATATGAGAATCGTATGTATTATTGTTATTAAAAGTTGCGGAATCTTTCCGGCTATCGTATTTTTTTTCGCTAAATATTTTTTCTTATGCCTTTTTAATTTTTTATAAAAATGTAGGTTACACAGCTTTACTTTAACACTATGAGTTATGTGTTTGGTATTGCCATTTGAACAACAGTGGCGCCCTCATATATTTTCTACTCTTATTTGACAAACTGTACTCCCGAATGGCTTGAATCGAGACGCTCGGGTTCCAGCCTAAAGAACTCGAATGCGCGACCTACTCCGACTCGCACTTGTGGCTCGGACCCTGACGCACGGGTTTGACGATTGCGAACTGCCACCGTGCCGCGCCGCGCCGCCACCCGACTGTGGCTCGGCCCGCCGAGTTCCTGCTACAAGTACTGTACCGGGTTCTTTGGGAGTAGTCGATTTGAAAAGGGAGTAGGAGTAGGAGCCGCTTCACGCGAAGAACCCGAGTTTAATAGCCCACTCCACCTGAACCTACACATCGCTACTGTGGTATACTTGATAATGAAAGGTGCATAAAGGTGAAAAAAGCACTTAATTTTAACAGCTGATAAAAAAATTATTTTTAACATCGTTCTAAAATAGTCTACAAAGTTCGGATTTGTGACATCTATGGTCATAATAGATAAAGCTTATCAATAGCTGTCCAAAATAACAAATGGTGGAGCTACAAATATATATTTTTTTAAATTAGCCGAATCAAGAGACAATGGGCATTTTTTACTGAAAAGCAATCGGAGACATTTAAAATGGCGCCAATATATGGCAAAAATCGCTCCAGTGGATAAATGGAATACTTCTGAACATATACGAAAACTAAAAACTGTTTTGGAAAGGTGTTTAAATATGCTTTCAAGTTTTTTTAATTATAAATAAACACAAAATATTTGAAATATGAAATTTTTTGCATGCAAACATAAAAACTATTAAAAATGTCTCACCTTAGGTTTTTCTACTAAAATTACTGATAAAGAAAAAAAAAAAATGAAAACTATGTACATAATTTATTTATTTTTTTATTTATTTTTTATTGTACAACAGATTTTTATCCAATTACTGTACAATTTTCTCATTTTGACAGTCTTAACACCTAGGAAGATGATTATTATACAAAAAAATCTTAAGGCTATCTAACGAAGAGTTATATATATCTAGTGTTTCCGATATTTCGTTCAACAGCACCATTCCTCTTGTCATGCTATGCTGTGCTAGAACATCTGTTCTGCCGTATGGTATTTTGAACAAGTCGTGTCGACGACTACGGCTGAAATTTTCAGGCACGTATAAGCCATAACATTCCAAGAGGAATGGGCTGTCAATACGATTATGGATTATGTTAAAACTAAGAATTGCAAGATTTGCATAACTAAGCTAAATCTATTTGTTGCCTCAAGTAATTCCATATGGTGCATGAATCTCGGGTACGTTCCATGCATCCGCATATAGACATACCTAAGGAACTTTTTCTGAATTTGTTCTAGCATATTAATATATTTCACTTGGTGCGGAGTCCACACACCACTAGCATACTCCAGCTTACTTCTTATGACTCCATCAAACATGGCTATCATTGCATCTGGGTCATCAAATTGCTTACATATTCTGATGATGAAACCCAGGAGTTTGTAGCATGCTGGAGTGAGCCGTGATATATGATCCGAGAATGTCAGTTTGGGATCAAAGACGATACCGAGATCTTTAAAGCTATTGACTCGGCACAATGTTTTCCCTTTAATATTGTATTAAAAAACTATGGGCTTCTGGGAGCGGGTATATGTCATAGTTACACATTTTTTTATATTGAATTCTAATTTGTTTTTTTACTGACCATTCTGCAATAGCATCAAGGTCAGATTGCATTTTTAAGCAGTCATAGTAACAGATTATTTCCATCAAAAGTTTGAGGTCATCTGCAAATAGAAGACATTTGCAATATTTTACACAAACCTAGATGTCATCTATAAGTATAAGGAACAGCAAAGGACCAAGGTTTGAACCTTAGGGAATACCTGATAACGCCGGGAATTGTTTAGATTCATGTCCATTTATTATTACGTATTGACTTCTGGCTTTTAAATAGGACGCGAAGAATATAAAAGACAAAGAACGCTCAGCCTTAGACAAAGGCTGAGTGTTCCTTTCTTAATCATACTCATTATGCTTACATCAGCCTTGCATTCTTTGCGGATCTCCACACTTCTAACACGATCATACACGGTTTTTCCACAGATTTCATTTATTCAGCATTCAGTCTACTTTCATCCTTCCTCTGCCAGTTCCATGCATCGCTGCCATACATCAGGGTAGGTACCAGCACTCCATTGTGGACTGCTAGCTTCGCTTCCTTTCGCTATCCTCTCTCAATATCTAGGTCAGAAACTTTTGAAAAAAATATAAAACTTCACAATATTCTCGTTAATTTCACAACACTTACCTCCTTCTTGAACTCGGCCACCAGGAAGTTGACGAGGACATTGTCGAAGTCCTCACCTCCGAGGAAAGTGTCTCCGTTGGTAGACTTCACCTCAAACACCCCCTTCTGGATCTCCAGAATGGAGACGTCAAAGGTGCCACCTCCGAGATCGTAAACGGCGATACTGGGGGACCGAAATTATACACACCATGTAAATGAGGATCTTTTGCCACGAAACCAATGAAAGAAAGATTCAATTTTTTATTAGAACAGCTCTCTTTTAATAATTTTTTTAAGGTTATTCCCATCAATGTAATACATCATTGAAGTAGAAGATAACAATAATAATCTAAATGAAAATATGAAAGAGAACAAGACACAGAAAAATAAAATCTAAATGAATACCATTAAAATTACAATGTAGTAAGTAATTCAATTCCACTATTAACCTCTTATTGGCCGGAGACGCGCGGGCGCACGCGTATTGTGCACAGGCGCGAGAAAATTATTCGAAAAAAATTCGAACAAAACATGTTTGTCTGCAATTTTGGCCCTTCTATGTACAGAATTTGTATGAATAACAAGGTCAGAATCGCTTGCGCCAACATTACCCCATATGATGGGTAAAAATTTCATTCACCTTGCAACACCAGAATATTTTTAAACGATTTTATCTGTGACATGAAATTGCCGCGAATTTTATGCAAGTAAGGGAACGTACCCAAACTACGTGACCAACTTTTTGCAATTTTTAACCCCCCCCCCCCCCCCCCCGGTGACCAAAATCCTAAGGAACCCGCCGTTCATTTGTATGGAGCGTGACCTTTTGAAGACCCCCCCCCCCCTAAAAGTGTCACGTAGTATGGGTACGTTCCCTAATGTTGTTTTGGTACATAGTTTATTGTTCTAGGAATGTGTTTCGGTCAATAAAACATTCAATTCAAAATCGTGTTTTGTTACGAAATTTCCGTATTTTTCCTGGAATTTGCCGGCCTTTGACAGTTGAACCTCCGAGTGGCCAGGCCATTTCGCGAAAATTCACAAAAATTCACTAAAAAAGCACCACTTTGAATTTTGAATTGAATGTTTTGTTGATTAATTTTGAGCTATCGTATATTTCATTGACTGAAACACGTTCCTAGAAAAATAAACTATGTACCAAAACAACATTACTTGCATTAATTACGTAAATTAATAGGTTTTACGATGTTTTTGTCAAGCAACACACATCGACTTTGACAGATAAAATTTGCGGTAAATTTGACATTTTGATGCCAGAGATAAAGTCATTTAAAAATATTCTGGGGTTGCTAGGTGAATGAAATTTTTATCCAACTTATGGGGAAATGTTGGCGCAAGCGATTCTGACCTTGTTCTTCATACAAATTCTGTACATAGAAGGGTCAAAATCGCAGACAAACATATTTTTTAACATTTTAATTATTATCAAATGAAACACTTACATCTTGTCGTCAGTCTTGTCCATTCCGTAAGCAAGGGCAGCGGCTGTGGGCTCGTTGATAACTCGGAGGACGTTCAAGCCGGCAATTTGACCTGAACGAAGGAATACATAATAATAATTCTTAACTTGAATAGACTATTGATTACGGTATTATAGCCCGGGGAGAAGCAAATGCCACCACTGATCCGAATCTTAAAACTTAGAAACTAATTATAAAGATTATTCTAAAACTACCAATCACAAGCAGTTCGGACGAACGAGAATATGCGTTTTGGACATTAGGTACCTCTTCAAACACAGAAATGCTTTTGACAATGTCCAAATTGTTCGAGATAGTAGAACCAAAAGGTATAATAATATGGTAAGACTCTCCAGCAGTGGCGGCTCGTGACTTTTGGGTGTGTTAGTGTTGATATTAAAAAAAATGGCATTATTGATGTTGTTGTAGCCGAAAAATATTTTTTTTTTTTGAAAATCAGTTTTTGTATGAAAAATTTCAGGAAGTTTCAGTTTGGCGGTGCACCGCACCGATTTCCTGAAAAACCTTCATACAAATCACCGAATTTTGAAAAAAAAAAAATAAAATTATTTTTCACATACAACAACATCCATGATGCCATTTTTTTAATATTAGCACCCTAGCACACTCAAAAGTCACGAGCCGCCACTGCTCTCCAGTTCCCACTTGTGCCACTAGTTTCCATCCACTACGGATTCATATGTCCGTCACTCCTGGAGACACTGCCCCCAGATTCCTACCCAATCCTCATACCTTTTTCGTTCCTAGAACTTCATCCCCTTCCTTTCCCCAACGACTTTGGGGAAATTATTTTCCTCGAGGGCTCCTGTGTGGAGCTAATGTAAAAAAAAAAAATTTGACTACATTACTATATACTAACCAGCATCTTTGGTAGCCTGCCTCTGGGAGTCGTTGAAGTAGGCGGGGACAGTGATGACGGCATTCTTCACGGGTGTGTTCATGTAGGCTTCCGCTGTTTCCTTCATCTGCAAACCAACATTCAATATATTTACAGTGAAACCTCTGTTTATCGTTTTCTAAGGATCACTTTGCAATAAAATCCAAATAAATCTAATATTTCTGAATGTATCCGAAAATTAAAAACTGTTTTTGAAATTTGATAAAATACACTATCGAATTTTATAATTCAAATTAAAATATAATTTTTTAAATATAAAAATTTTGAATACAGACATAAAAAAGATTTTTAAATGGCTTCAGGTTTTTTTTAACCACCCTACCTTTGGGTTATTATTCAAAAAGTAGGTAAAAAAAAAAAAAAAAACATTGGTTTTTTTTTCATTAGATTTCGCAATAACGATACTTGTTTACAAAAAGTCATTAACCGGTCAAAGGCCAGGCCATTTCACGAAAAAACACTAAAAAACCACCATTTTGAATTGAATGTTTTGTTGATTAATTTTGAGCTATTGTATATTTTATTGACTGAAACACGTTCACAACACAATAAACTATCTACCAAAACAACATTACTTGCATTTATTAGGTAAATTAATAGGTTTAACGATGTTTTAGTCGCGGAACATGCATTAGTTGCGTCGGTTAAATTCGCGGCAAATTCTGACAGGTCAATGTCATAGAAGAAATCGTTTTAAAAATACTCTGGGGTTGCAAGGTGAATGAAACTTTTAGGCGTATCATAGAGTAATGTTGGCGCAAGCGATTCTGACACTGTTCTTCATACAAATTATGTACATAGAAGGGCCAAAATCGCGGACCAAAAGTTTTTTGTCGAAAATATTATTCAAATATTTGAATTATTTTCTCGCGCATGCGCATACGACGCGCGTGCCGGCGCGTCTCCGGCCTGTCACCGGTTAATAAATAGTCAAACATTCACATAAAGTTCAAAAACACAAAACGTAATAATATTGTTATATAAACTGCGCCACTTGCGAAGGGAGTACCACTGACTAGCGGCGTGACTTGTATGGGAGAGATGAAAATACCGGAACACATCCTTTAGCTTCGCGATAATGTAGGAACAAACTTGATGTATACGAACGTATCACAAATGTTTTGTGGGTTTCGGTTAGTTATTTTTTATCTGAACGTACGGGATACGGGTTGTTGCATTCGGGCAATAATATAGCGTCCGCATCACGTATGGTTAGGTGGTTAACTGCAGAAATTCTCTAGTCGCCACTCCCACCCCTCTCGGATACATGATTTTAGCTCTTTTTTAGCTCCTTTTCGGGTGACATAATCTGACTTTATTTTAAAAAAACTCGAGTTGGCAACACTGACTAACAGTCCATTTCAAATTAACCAACTCTATTTCTGTGTCGCGAGAACGAGACGCCCAGTCTACACAATTTATGCATCTACGGTCTACCTTTGTCACGGCGCCGGCGCATCGTTCTATCTGACATTTTTTCCGAGTGTAAAAGTACCCAATCAAAGATCGAGTACTTTCAACCCGATCACTTTGGAAATTGTCATGATCGAGTCGTACACAGTACCGAAGTAAAATACCGGAGCCGGCATATCGATCTTATGTGTAAAAGTGCCCGATCTCATGAGTACCCGTCAAGTCCCTTCGACCCGATCACATAGAAAGTTGTCGTGCTAGACTCATACACAGTACGGAAGTAAAATACCGGGGCCGGTTCATCTATTTATCTATGTGCAAAAGATCTAGTACTTTCGACCCGATCACTTTGCAAGTTGTCGCGATCGATTCGTACATGGTACCGAAGTAAAGGTACATATTTATATAAGTTAAAGAAGGTAGAGAATATATACCTTAACAAGAACGAATGCTCCAATTTGACTGGGGGAATACATCTTGCCTTCGGTGGACTGCACCCACGCATCTCCATTGGTCGCTTTCACAATCTTGTAAGACAGATTTTTCCTGTAAACATAAAGAGCAATCATATTAGAGATAGGATAGCGACAGACAAGCCTTTTGTAGCAAACTGGTCCAAAGCTGTGGGTATTTTGAGGCATGATAATTATTTCAGATATTTTGGGTATACCCTATTGGCAACAATCAATGGGCTGACAAGAAATTTCAATAAAAAAAACACGTAAACAATTATCAAATTAGTGTTAAATTAGTGTGGTAAAACTATGTATGATCGTGTTAGAAATGTGGATATCCGCAAAGAATGTAAGGCTGATGTAAGTATAATGAGCAAAATTAAAAAAGGGACCCTCAGATGGTTTGGGCACGTAGAGCGAATGAACGAAGAAAGTAGTGTAAAAAGAATATATGATGCAAATGTGAATGGTAGAAGAAGTCGGGGACGCCCGAGGAAGACATGGCACGATCAAGTGAATCAGATACTTGAGACGGGCCATGTCAAAAGTCAGAATAATAGAAGAGCATGTATGAGACGACATATGAATGTGAGTGAGGCAAAGAGTGTGTGCCAAGACTGAGTTGTTTGGCGGTCCGTCCTCTCTGCCTACCCCTGCGGGAAACGGCGTGATGGTTAGTTAGTTAGTTAGTTTTAAACAATTACCGTACTTGATATAAAGCGTGGCGATCATTGGAGGTTATCCACCAGTTACCCGCCCTGGTTTAACCTGTTATTTCCGGAGACGCGCAGATAGCCACGTATTGTGCGTATGCGCGCGAAAATTTAAAAAAAAAATTCTAATAAAATATGTTTGTCTGCGATTTTGACCCTTCTATGTACAGAATTTGTATGAAGGACAAGTCAGAATCGCTTGCGCCAATATTTCCCCATAAGACGGGTAAAAATTTCATTCACCTTTCAACCCCAGAATATTTTTAAATGATTTTATCTGTGGCATCAAAATGTCAAATTTGCCGCGAATTTTATCTGTCAAAGTCGATGCGTGTTCCTCTACTAAAACATTGTAAAACCTATTAATTTACGTAATTAACGCAAGTAATGTTGTTTTGGTACATAGTTAGTTTATTGTTCTAGGAATGTGTTTCGGTCAATAAAATAAACGATAGCTCAAAATTAATACACAAACATTCAATTCAAAATTCAAAATGGTGTTTTGTTAGGAAATTTCCCTATTTTACTGGATTTTGATGGCCTTTGACCGGTTAAGGTGACATAATTTATGGATGGCTCCATAAGGTCGACGGTAATCGAACCGTGCGTGCTTCTGATTATTCAACACTGCAAATGCAGGGCTCCAGCCCCTGGTGGTTAAGAAAGGTACTCACATGTCTTTCTGCACCTCGGGGTCGTCGAAGCGCCTGCCGATGAGGCGCTTGGTGGCGTAGAAGGTGTTGGCCGAGTTGGTGACGGCCTGGCGCTTGGCAGGGGCACCCACCAGGCGCTCCTGGTCGCGCGTGAACGCCACGTGCGAGGGGGTGGTTCGGCAACCCTCGCTATTCTCCACAACCTGCACCAGACAAACACACAACAGTGGTCAATAAATCTATAAATGGATGATTGTAACTTAAAGGAAAGATATACCAGACTATTAACTTAGACTAAGACCCGCGATAATGTGTGGCTCCAAATGCTGGACTATGTACAACTCCTACTCTAGGCAACTCGAAACAGCAGAAATGCGAATGCTTAGATGGTCGGCAGGAGTATCACTAAAAGACAAGATTAAAAGTTCACACATTCGTGGTAGCCTGGGTGTCACAGACATAAACGGTAAGCTGGAGGAACAACAGTTGAGATGGTATGGGCACATAAGACGGAGACCATCAGACCACACAGTGAAGCAGGCAATGTCCACGGAGATTCATCGGCAGTCATCCAGAGGAAGACTGAAGAACTCCTAGATCACTCAATGCTCCAAAATACTTCAGAGAAACGGCCTGGATGAAGGCGATACTCAGAACAGAAGATATTACAACCTGAGAACGAGAAGAGCCGACCCCAACAGCCTACCTAGGCAATGAGTTGGGACAGCACAAGGAAGAAGAAAGAAGGATGATTGTAGGCCTTTCTCATACAAAACTAAAATTTGTACATTGATTTTAACGGGCACTTTGTTGAAAAATAGTGGGGATATGTGGCTAAAAATTTGTATGCTTTTCTTTGTAAATGTTTTTTTTTTATTTTTAATCCCTCATTTGGTTATGTCGGTAGGTCAAAATATTTTTGCTTTGCATTAACATTCAAATATTGTGAATGTACCTGAAAACTAAAAACTTTTTTCGAAAGGTGATGAAATACGCTTTCAAATTTTATTATTAGAAATAATCATATAATTTTTTAAATACAAAAATGTTAAATGCAAACTTTAAAAAACTTTAAAAATGTCTCAACTTTTAACCTTTTCCCCGCGTTGAACTACTCCTTTTTTCAATACCCATATGCGGTACATGTATATGTCATATTTCAAATACGTATCCATCCAATTTTATGTCAAATTACAGCATATTATGGCATGATTTATCATACTATTATAAACAGATGAGATTATTATCTACAATTTGAAACCAAATCGTCGTCTGTAAACACTCCTAGATGTTTATAAAAAACAAAAAACGTAAAAAACGTACCCATATTATCTTAAAGACAGCGCCATTTACCCGCGTGCTTGTACTCAGGACACTGCGTTGATAGACACAAGTGGTACCTCAATCACTTATTATTATTAATTCGTATAAACAAGTTCTAAAACTTCTGATGACACTAAAATTAATAAAATTTTTATGTAAATTCAAAATCACAGTTTTACAACATAAACAAACGTGTGCGAATACGCGTGATCTCGATAATAAATGTTATCGACACTTGTCCAATTTGGTCAGTCGGAATCGAATGGATGCGCGTGCGCAAACTACTAGCGCCATCTGTGGAGTAAATTGTGAACTATGCATTCAAAGGCACGAGGACACATTCACTTGATTATAGATGTTTTTTACGAAATACAATTTTACTTTCGAAATATGCCTGAAGATGTCAGCATCGTGATAGTTACACGAATGTCCTAGCGAGCGGGAAAAAATACTGTGACATAGTAGCGCTGTGATATCGGCAGTCGAAGTTAGCGTAACAAGGGCTGATACAGGCGCGTGTGAGGCATGGCTTTTGCCGTATCAACTGTTATTACGATCGCGTGGAAAAAGTTAAGCTTTTTCTAACTAAATTTACTGGTAATGAAAAAATAAAAACAAACATCTTTTATTAGACTAATGTATTATAAACTTTATCATCAACTCACTTTTCTGTTGTTTCATGAAAAAAAAAATGAATGAAAAATTCCAGAAGTTTCTTAATTTTTTTTTCAAATTTCGGCAGGAAACTTTGGATTCATAAAGGTGAACATTATTTTATTATTATTGTACAACAGGATATTTCCAATTACAATACAATTTAGTTACCCTATCAGCATTTAGGCAAGTGACTCTTCAATAATATTTTTAAGGCATATAAAGAACAGTCACTTACATCCAAATGGTTTGCAATTTCATTTAACAGCACCACTCCCCTCGTCATGCTATGCTTTGCCAAGACGTCTGTTCTTCCGTTCGGTACTTTGAATAAGTCATGATGTCAACTTCGGCTGTAGTGGTCTGGTACATATAAATCATAGCATCCCAAGAGAAATGGGCTATTGATGAAATTGTTCCAAATTTTAACAGACAGTTTAGCAAGCATCAAGCATTGATATGTATGAAAAAATGATGAATCTGTAGATATAAGATGTAAAAAATCTATATGTAACTAAAATATAAGCACCTGTTGACAAGCCAATTCAATTGGCTTAACAGGACTTGTTTGTTGATTTTAAAATGTATATCTATTCTTTCAAAAAAAAAAAAAAGACTTGCTTTCCGTCTAGTTTCTAGACTCACAGAATCAGTTTCCTCAAGTAAGTCAATATGGTGCATGAACCTTGGGTAGATTCCATGCTTCCGCATATAAATATACCTGAGGAATTTCTTCTGGATTTGCTCACATCAAATGTAATTCTGGTGGTACGGTGCCCAAACATCGCTTGCATACTCCAGCTTGCTTCTCAGTATGCCATTGAATAACGCTAGCATGGCTTCTTGGTTATCAAACTGCTTACAAGTTCTGATGATGAACCCAAGAAGTTTGTAATAGTACGAGAGCCCACGACCAAAATTTTTGTCTCATAGCAATACGGCCAAAACCGCATCAAATCGATAGATACGATTATCCTGAACTCGAAAATACCAATATCAGACATTTTCCGCGTAGCGTTTGATCTGACCGAATTTTCAAAATTGTCAAAGAATTTTACCGAACTGCATCACAGCAATATGTCTGATTTGCAGACTGTAGTTGAATGATAGTTCTGAGATACCGGAAACATATTTTTCAGACGTTAGTGGTGTAGCGCAAACCCGTAAAATCACTTAAAATTAAAAATGAGACAAAAAAAATGTCTCATAGCAATACGTCTGAAAATCTTTTTTATTAGTAAATTTTGGTTATTTGATGCGAACAAAACAATTTTCAGACGGAAATGTGAACGCATTAAATTTTGAGACCGTTTTGAAAATGTTAACAAATTTTACCGATCGGTATCATAGCAATATGTCTGAAAATTGTTGGACATGATAAAATAAGTTGTCCACATGTGCAAAAAATTTATATCAGACAAATTAAGTGTAGCACCTTCTCTATCAGACAACTTTTCGATACTCAGATATCATTTAAAAATCGTATTGAGGCATCTTGAATTTTCCGTGTCGATACCACGTGGCAACTCGATTTCGGAGTAAATCGATTTCCTGCTTACTCTCTGTTTTTTACTCCGATATTCGGCCACTTTATGCACTTTTTCAGCGTCTCTTCGGTAAATTTTTTCACTTTCTCAATCGTTGTTTCTTTACAAAACACACAACTCAGGTCCAACATTTTACACCACCACAACCGCACAACGTATGACAACTAAGTGAGCGTCGTTCCAACGTTTGGAGCAGCTGGCGAGTGAGCTGTATAATAGTAAGAAAGGGGCAGGAGCGTAACAAGCGCTGAGGCTGTTGAAATTAAATACTGATTGATTTGATAGTTTTGGTTTTATTTAAAGCACACTTGAGTAACTTTTACAAAAGAAATAAGTAATGACATCTGTCATCTGTCAAAGTACATATAATAGACAAGGGAGATTCTTGAATATCTATGAAGGCTGTAAATTTAAAAAAACATTTAACAGAGGCGTAGGCCAGGCGACTCCGAAACGTTATTTTCGTTTTTGGGAGTATATGCTACACTTAAAGTGTCTGAAAACAGGTTTTTGGTAATCACGGCAGCAATACGAAAAGTTGAAAAAAAAAATTATCCGTATTGCTATGATACAGGTCGGCTAAATTTGTTGACATTTTCAAAAATGCACTCAGGCTATATGCTACGCGCAAAATGTCTGAAAACAAACTTTTTCGTAATACAATTATAAAATCTATGTACATTTTCACTATCAGACGTATTGCTATAATACCGACTGTCTTTTTTTTTTGACACAGCAGAAATGGCCTCCCACGCAGTTGCTACACTTTCGACCGTTACTACACACCTAGTCGGGTTCAGAATCATACAATCTAACGATTTTATAGGGTTTTTGCCGTATTGCTATGAGATATGGTTTTGGTCGTGGGCTCTCGTACTATAACAAGACTAAGTGAGCTGCGATATATGGCAAGAGAATGTCAGTTCGGGATCAAAGACGACACCGAGATCCTTCACGGGTTTCGCCGTTTATATAATTATTTTGTGGTTAACCCTCCGCCCGTCGCGCCTTTTTTGTAACGCGAGGTGTCGCGTGGGATCGCTTAGGACCCCAAAAATAAATATGATTAAATTGTTGTTGTAGCATACATTTTATATGTTATTTTAACTGATTACAGTCAGGTAATAATGATTGCTTTGAAATAAAAAGAAATGTTAAAAATTAGTTATTTATTTTCAATGCAAGAGCTTAAAAACCAACAAGGAACATTTTTTTTAAATTTTGAATCATATTTTTTAATAGAAAACTTTAAAAAAAAATCTAACTAATTTCCATCAAACTTATAACTATTTGAGGTTGGTCTATACTTATTATTACTACAACAAAAAAAATTAACAAAATACAATAAAAAAAACATATAAACTTGATTTTTCATGGTATTTTGTCGATTTTTTTAGCCTCACGCCGAAACACAAGTCTGTATCTCACATCGCACATGCGCAAACTAAATTTTCTCGGCGCTTGCGTCAAGTATAGTCCCTTTTAGGAAGCTACCTAAAGTAAGAAATCAGTGGGAATATTTAAAATGAACATAATTAGCATTTCTGTAAAACCTGGGCTTTTAAAGACCCCACGCGACGGGTCGAGGGTTAACTTTTAGATTTGAATATAAAGTTTGGAGTTTTCTCTTTCTAACACTATTTAGATCATATTTCTAACCATTACAGGAAGGGAGTCAGCAATTTCTATGAGACATATACGAGTTGTTCGGAAAACCGAACAAATTAGCCCGAGGAGTTAATCGTATTTGCAAAATAATTCATACCTTAGCCTGTTTTCCCTCCATGACGGCGACACATGAGTTTGTGGTTCCGAGATCGATTCCAATGACTGCCCCCTTAACTGTGTCTGATCTGTAAACAATAAAACAATAAATTTCAGAAGAAAAAATAACGAGTGTGCTTTAGACCACATGACTGAAGTAAATCTGCTTTAGCTTCATTTATATGTACAGACAATAGGCCTGCACTGTGTCTTACATATACAAAACGTAACTGGCTACGAGAGAAAAAAATGTGTGCTCGCACCTCTCTCTCTCTTGCCCCTATAGCAATATACGAAACATAACTCTCTCTTTCTATCTTCATAACTTATATCTCCATCTCAACAGTTTGCCTCGCCTGATCACACTTTTCGTAACGCTCTCGTCACACATTCGCCAGCTTACCCCCATGTCAAACGTGCGTTAAGAAATTTTACTTTTAAAAAAATGACAGACTTTTTTTTTTTTTTTTTTACATGAGCTCCACACAGGAGGCCCTGAGGAAAATAATTTTTCTCAGGGCCTATGTCATCTTTGGGGATGCTGTGTGGAGGGTTTTTTTAAGGAAATGAAGGAGAGGAGAGTTCTGGGAAGGAAAAGGGTTTAAGGGGTGGGTAGGAATCTGGGGTTCAGTATGTCCTGCTCATCCGCCTCCAAGACCTAGACAAACCTCACCCAATGAACCCGGGCACCCCTGCTAAATCACCAAACGTAGCGAACCACTTGGGGTGATCTATGGCAGAGGTGTTGGTTATCCAATAAAGGTTCCCGGGGCGGCGGTACCCATTCCCGCCTCCCAAATTGCATCCCGACTATAATAAAAAAAAAAACTGTTGGTATTTATCAACGAAGGGTATTTTAACCATTTTTTAAAGGTGATAAAATAAGCTTTAAAATTTTATAATTCGAAATAAACACATAATTTTTGAAATATAAAAATTTTGCGCGCCGATCGTAAGTACCCCCCTTACAATTTTGCAGGTGCTCATACACGGCGCTACGCGACATCTGTCGGTTTCCAATCAGCATCACTATACCGACGGTGCTGATCACACGCGACGCGTTGCATCATTTGTGTCTGATACTTATTCGTTTGACGTTTGACAGAAATGGCGTTGGAACATGAAAGTACTGTTAGATTTGTTCTGGAAGTGGAAAAAAATGCGTGTTTACCAGAATTACTTTACCGGAATATGTAAGAAAGGATTTAGTGTAGAAGGCATGGATTAATGTTGGAAAAAAAGTCATTTGACATTGCTTGACATTGCGTTAACTCCACGGCTGCACGTGGAAAATGATCAAGTTCAGTATATTTGGGGTAGCGCTGTGTACAGACACCAGCATTAAAAAGTAATATATTAGCAGGGTACTTGTGGTTGTGTCACAATTACGTAGATTGTAAGTATCTCCATGAACGGAGGGCCTTACTGATAATGAAAAAAAAACATACATATTTCTATAAAATAAATAAAAAAGAGAAAGTTCTGGAAAGGAAAAAGGTATAAGGGGTAGGATAGCAATTTGGGGTCAATGTGTCAAGGAGTAACAGCTAATTTTAATTTTACGTAATCGAAATTTAGAATGAAATATTTTCCACTTCCCCCAATGCAAATAGTTGTCTTTTAATGTAATTAAGGTGAATCAAAAGATTTTTTTCAAAAAAAAGTGCGTATTAACCATTGCCAGCGATCTCAAAAATTTACCCTTGTTTCTATGGTAGTATTTCCCCATATTGTTAATCCATATCTTATAATAGATTCTGCTAGTGACTTATAAATTATTTCAAGTGTTTCAATTGATAGAAAAAAAATTATGTGTACATTCTGCCAGCAATAGGCCACTTGCATGGACTTCAAAACGACTTGGAAAAAATCGTGTGGATAGAGTTTTTTACTAAGATTACGAAAATGTTAGTAAAAATTTTTAGAAATGTACAGTTTTTTTTTTTTAAATAAATAAATCCATTATTTGGGCTCGTGACGTCACTACATGAAAATGTCCCGTCGCCGAAAATGTTCCTATTAATTTTATAAAATTCCACACTGATTTATTTTTTTATATGGCATCACTTTGATTTCAGGCGAATTTTTGAATTCGTTCACTAGATTTATTGTTTGTTCTCTGCGAACTTATCATTTGGTTTGATTTTTTGACAGATGTTCTGAAGAGAACCCCGTACAATTAATGGGTACGGGGTTCTCTTCAGAACGTGAAGAGGATGTCGGTACATGTTTTAGAGGTATAATGATTATGGTGCTGATTTTAACAAAATAAAATTTTATAATATTCTTATTATTATTACTATTTACAAGTTCAAGTATATTACATTGAATTTAGTAATATAGACGCTGTACATTATAATGATTTATGATCAATAAGATGGATCAAGGAAAAAAATATTTATGAGATGTAATATTTTTGGTATGCCTCGTTATTCTCCTGTGCCATTCGTGTGGAAAACATTCTTTTTTTTTAAATGATTTTCGGCTATGTAATTATCGTTTTTTCACACCTATAAAATTATGTCCTGTCTTTCCGGTTTATAAAAAATGGTCTGATTTTTCGGATTGAAATTTTCAAAAAATCCCCAGGGTTTCAAAAATACGATTAAAAAAAAAAAAAAAAACAGAATGTCTTAGAATATTTGCCTAAACCGGAAAAAAATTTTAAAAAATGTGATGCAAGTGGCCTATTGATCTGAGTCTTTTACAGCTTTTTTTAATATGTTTGTCCCATTTAAAAAAACAATCTACTGTAACACCAAGATACACTTATTATTCCGTAACTAATTCTAAGCTTTCACATTTACAATTAGTTGGAATATTTTTATGGATGCAATTAAAATTATGAGAAATAATATTAGGATTAAATTGAAATTTGGCATTAGGTGATCTTATATGCATTACTTTGTTTTTTTTTAGCATTTATTAATAGTCCTGCATCATGTGATCGTCTACAAAGTTGATTAAAGTCAATTTGCATGAGTTCAATTGCAATTTTTAGATCTTTATGTGATATGACTAATGCGGTATCATCTGCGAATACAAAATGTTTAACAACAGAGAAAAGTTTTTTCATTTTTAGCACAGTTACATAAATTATATAAAGTGTAGGTCCCAATATTGGAAATGTAATTAGAACCTTGTGCAATGAATTATTATGCCCTAGCTGGTTGCACAGGGTTCTATTTGCAAGTTTAGGTATGTTCTAAAATGGTAAGTATATGACCTATTTAACCCTAGATCACAAACCTTCATCGAATCGACGACGCAGAATTAAAAAAAACCGCAATAACTTTCGCGCGCGCGACCGTAATTCTTTCATATTCTGGCTAATCTCAATCGGCCCGTTACTTCTGCTATTGACGGTAGTGCGGACGATGGGGGGAGTCCACGAGCGCCAATTCAGCAACCATGGCTCGTCGCATCGACGAAGGTTAGTGATAATGTGACTTTTTACTTTTGCTAGACTTTCACCAAAACTTTTATTTTATTAGTTAATTCAAGTCTTTATTTTTGATATTTGAATTATTTTTTTTTTTAAATTTAGTTATAACTAATTCAAATACCAACTTTAAAAATGTTACAATTGTTGATTTTGCATGAAAACAATGGTCTCATTCTTGGCTGTTGATTAATAAATTTGATATTTTTGTTTTTCTAAATATGAGAAATAATACAAATAAACACTGTCCATTAATAATAAAAAGAAATATGTACATATTTTGTTTTAATACAACCCTTAAACCCCCTTTATTTAGTACCGTTGTCGAAACGACGAAGGTTTGTGATAGGCGTCGAAAAATAAGGTTAGGGGTGATTCCATCATCGCGGGTGCAACATTTTCTGTAAAGCTTCTTAAAAATAAAATAAGAAACATTTTCAATGAAATTATTCTTGGAAGAGCTACATTTTAAGATGTTCACTTTTAATTAGTTTATAAAAATTTTATTTAAATAGTCAGAAGGGAGGTTAAAAGTGCGATCGCGGGTGCAACCAATTTGGCCCACCCTTTCCAGATCATAAGACAAAAACACAAAAGTCTGTTAATTGTGAAATATTTATTATGTCATGCCTTGATATTTCGTAAAGCGTTAAACTAATCAACTAAAATAATAAAAATATATATAGAAAACAAAAACAAGCAATGAATTATTAGCTTTTCAAGCAATTGCGGGTGCAACTCGTCTAATTTAAGTGTATATAAACATCAATAAACACTGAAAGGGGAACGAAATAAGAAATCAAACAATGCTAATATATTGACCCTTTTAATTGCACTGATATCAAAAAAAGGCAAACATACTGCGATTTGTAAATTAATGTCGAGAATCGTCTATAGCGGAATCGCCCCTAGTGATCAAGGGTTAAATATTTTCCTTTAAAATACTTCACACAAGATTCAACCTCAACATCGGAAATTGGTAAATATATAATGAGTGCAGGTCTTTGCAAATTTTGACACCTCATATCTCAGAACAAGATAAAGTGAAGTTAGAACCAAGGGCGGCTGGTTGAACAGTGTGTTTGTGTGCAGCACTGGTAAATTATATCGTCTAAAATTACTTTATAATATCTTACCAAAAAATATGAAATCTATGAATTTTACTAAAAATATCACCTACCAATATAATGCATAATATAATATGAATCAGGGAGAGCAAATTCTCAAAGTTCCGCGCGAATTTACCCTGTCTGTAAACTTAAATTCTGATTTAAGGCCAAAATACTTAACCAAACTGAATAATTCTTTTTTTAATCAAAAGGTACAGCAAATACCTAAATTTTACATATATTTGCTTTTTTATTGATTGGTGTTTTAAATTATAAAACGAAGATCATTAACTTTTTCCACGCGATCGTAACAACAGTTGATACGGCAAAAAGCCATGCCTCACACGCGCCCGTATCAGCCCTTGTTACGCTAACTTCGACTGCCAATATCACAGCGTTCCTATATCACACTATTTTTTCCCGCTTGCTAGGATATTCTTGTAACTATCACGATGCTGACATCTTCAGGCATATTTCGAAAGTAAAATTGTATTTCGTAAAAAACTTCTATAATCAAGTGAATGTATCCTCGTGCATTTGAGTTCATAGATCTCAATTTACTCCACAGATGGCGCTAGTAGTTTGCGCTAGTAGTTTGCGCACGCGCATCCATGCGATTCCAACTGACCAAATTGGACAAGCGTCGATAACATTTATTATCGAGATCGCGCGTATTCGCACACGTTTGTTTATGTTGTGATTTTGAATTTACATAATAATTTTATTAATTTTAGTGTCATCAGAAGTTTTAGAACTTGTTTATACGAATTAATAATAATAAGTGATTGAGGTACCACTTGTGTCTATCAACGCAGTGTCCTGAGTACACGCACGCGGATAAATGGCGCCGTCTTTAAGATAATATGGGTACGTTTTTTACGTTTTTTGTTTTTTATAAACACCTAGGAGTGTTTACAGACGACAATTTGGTTTCAAATTGTAGATAATAATCTCATCTGTTTATATAGTATGATAAATCATGCCATAATATGCTGTATTTGACATAAAATTGGTTGGATAGGTATTTGAAATATGACATATACATGTACCGCGTATGGGTATTGAAAAAACGGAGTAGTTCAACGCGGGGAAAAGGTTAAGGAAAACAATATTTTCATAGGTAACTTTGACAATTTTGCCCTCGTGCTGTTTATACATTGTTTATAAATACTGTTTGTATCCTGTTTATAATGAAATATAAAACAAACTAATCAACCAATTACGCCGTTTCCTTTCAGGGGTAGGCAGAGAGGACGGACCGCCAAATATCTCGGTCTTGGCACACACTCTTTGCCTCACTCACATTCATACATCGTCTAATACATTCTCTTTTATTATTCTGACTTTCGACATGGCCCGACTCAAGTATCTGATTCACTTGCTCGTGCCATGTCTTCCTCGGGCGTCCCCGACTTCTTCTACCATTCACATTTGCGTCGTATATTCTTCTTACACTACTTTCAAATTTATTTTATTTTATGAAATATAAAATAAAATAAATTAAACATTTTTAAAAAATGTGTTTTTTGGGTTGAAAATTAATAATTTGAATTAAAAAGCGATATGTAGAAGTTTTCGCACTTCGAAAACAGCTTAAAATAGATCTTCTCTCCAAATAAGATTAGTGGGATCATTTTTACCTAACGTTGCTTAGTAATCGTTATCTCATAGTTACGGATTATCAGTGAACCACCACGTTTTCAGGGCAGCGGCCGCCACTGGTTAGAACCTCATCCAAATAAAGTGACACTATGGCAGGGGTGTTGGTTATCTAATAAATGGTTCCCGAGGCGACAGTACCCATGCCCGCCTCCCAAATTATTTAATCCTAGTTCAAAATTTCCCATACAAAAGGATTCATTTGCCGCCATTTTAATTTATTATTGAGTTGACATTTCGTTTTTCGACAGTTTTGTTTTGTTTCAATCTAAATATGTATTAATTACTTACTTAACCCGAACTAAGAAACTAATAACCTATTTTGTGCATGTGAATAGTTGTTTGTTGTATAATTGTTAAAACTAGGTACCTACCATGTTATTATTTATGCATTAAACCGCTTACTCGTTAATACGGAATATTTTTTATTCAAACAGTTAGATTTAGCTTTATTATTACGAAAAGTAAGTATTTATGTCGGGGGAGACCAAAAAACATGCAAAAAAATGCATTTAACATTTTAATTTTGTAAAAATTAATTCACTCTCGCGGTAACGACATTGTTTATTCATTGTTTTTATTTTAACATTTCATAGACAATGCCGCCAATCATAAAAAAAAATATTTTTGCATAAAACAAAGTGAAGCATTATTGACAAGTTTGTACCTGTATTTATAACAGTAGAACATGGAAAGAAATTTATTAGAATAATTACACAAACCCGCTAGACAAACCCTGCTTTGCCAAACAAACCATTCAAAGCCTGGGATGTTTTTTAAAATTATGATGAAAAGCGAGTTTATTTTAGAGAATTTATTTTATAAGATTGGTACTTCCGACAAATGTCATATTTGATTGTCTATTAGTTAAAAAAGGAACATTCTGTATTATGCTTGCATCAAACTTCGACAACACGAACGTTACGTATTATCTGTGAGGTGGACTAACTGCATATTTACCGTAATTTCCATAATCTGCGCCTAAAAGTGCAGCGGTTAATTGAATAATTACAAAAAAAAGCATTCACATAATAAAAAATACAATACCTAGGTAAATAAATTTCGTCATAATCGAAATTTATAGAAATTCAGTCCACTTTTCAACGAAAATGGGATATTCATAGACAAATTTGCTTACTGCAATCGAATTTTCTTCAAAAAGAAGACATTTTAAATTTCACAACCAGAAGTTCAATTGCGATGCATGCAAAAGTGAGGTTAAGTTCGTCGAGGTCAAAGTTTCTAAGGTTGCTGTAACACATTGACAACAAAGTTACATAATATCTAAAGATTTAGTTAAAATACTCACTTGTGTCTGATGTTTTGATCATATTTCAGCGTGGTAGTAAAGGCCGACTGAAATAAAGAAAAAAATCAAAATGACATATTATGGCGACGTACCTTTGAAGTTGTTAAAACGCAATTTTACACGACGAAAAGCAATTTAAATAATGTTTTGTTACTAAAATTATAGATTTCATACACAAATCATCGTCTTGCAGTCAAAATTAACACATTTTTATGAAAATAACAGAAAAAAATTGCCGGTTCCAAAAAGGTTAAAATTTGGTTAAAAAAAATAACAATTTTCAATAATTTTTTTAAGAGAAATAATAGATTTTAAATGCGTTTTATACCCAAAATTGAAAGCTGTGCCTGGGAAGATCAAGTAAACCGAATGTACAAGACGATAATAGAAGGCAGTAAGATTCAAGGCTGCAGTAGAAGAATAATCTAGAATTTAAGAATTCTACACGAAATAAGATAAAATGATATACGGAAAGTTCTTTCCAGGAAAAAGGGTTGCATGTGAGGAGCTATACCAGCTCAACTGCATGCCCTGGCACGATCAAGTTAACCAAAGGATCGACAGTGTCTATAGATTCGGTGTGAGGATTCTTGAGTTTGTGCGAAAGAACATGCAAAATGTATGAAGAGGTAGATCATGTCATTGAAGAGCTTTGTGGAGTTAAATGGCTATATCTCAACTGCGTATACTTGGAGAACGGCGTGATAATCAGTAGTCAGGTTGGTCGGTACTCACATTTCTGAGGAGGTTGGAGAAGTGCCTCCGGGAGGCCACCTCGCCCACGAGCCTGGAGCTCTCGACGGCCTGGCGACTGATGATCCTGGCTGCACTCAACATTTTGTATAATTTCGTGTATTTACTGCACAAACTGAAAACTGAATGGATTTTAGCCGATTTCACGTGCGGATGACGCAACTCGCGTTAGAACTGTTGAGAAATTGCCAGAATGAATTTCTAGATTTTAAAAAAAGTTTGCCATTACTGAAAATTATATCTCCCCATAAAAAATATTGAAAGTAATTACCTATTTTAATATTATTTTAAAATAATTAAAAGTAAATTTGAATATTATTATAGTGATTGACTTCTGAGGTATTATGCCATGTTGCTCTTCCTCCTCAATAAGTTTCAGACAGCCTTTCAGTACCCATAATCATTGCACAAGCGATTCAGCAAGCAGCAGGCGCATGACATTATATTTTGGTTCCCACCCCTTTTTTCATGCGTCACCTTACAAGTGCGTCTCTTTGCACAATGTAAAGACAGGGGGAACTATGGGCTAAATGAACTAAAGATGGGCAATTGCAGGTAGTTGGGAGGCAGGTTAAGATAGGGTAAGCGTTTCAATGCAGTCTTTATTAGGAGGGTTGCACTAGACCAAGGGCGGATCCAGGGGGGGTTCACGGGGGTCATGACCCCCCCCCTGGGCTGGGTCCAGGACCTAGGTGGACCTACTTTTTACTTGTATCTATTATTATAAAAAATAAATTATAACTTCTAGTGACTTAACCACGACTATGTGACCCCCCCCCCCCTGGCGCTATGTGACACCCCCCCTGGTGCCAAAGCTGGATCCGCCCTTGCACTAGACAGTGAGTCTTTGATCTCTCTCTTTGCCGAAATCCGGCAGGCTTGGGATTTTGAGACGTTCAGACATTCATTCTAATAAAAAAAATGTCTTTTTATAATGACCCTCCTCGGAATTCGAATCTCTTTATCGTATAACTGTGTAATACCGACTTCTTCTACCATTAATTTCAGTATTCTTCTTAAACGATTATTCTTCTTAATCTTATTACTTCAGCATTTGACGGCCTCCGTAGTCCAGTGGCTAAGACTCTTGACTCACATTCCGGAGGTCGCGGGTTCGAACCCGGCATGCGCAAATAAATTTTATTTGATTAATTTGTGTTATTTCACAATTAATTCATTTAAAATAATATATAGTATATTTGCGGCATGTTCCAGAGTGGAAGATACTATCAGTATCGCCCTGGTGTAAGACCACCATTCAGAATTGAAACGTTGCTTGAAAATGGCTTTAGCCGTGTTTAGTGACCAGATCTGAATAGCCAGGTACTTCCCAACCTTCCTCCTCCCCACCTCCTTCCCCTCCCCGCTACCTTCAGCCTCACAACATACCCCAATTGGGGATGCCATAGTCTCACTGGCTCCAGACGGGAGCAGTTGAGATTCTTGTGCGGTATTCACTGTAAAAAAAAAAAAAAAAAATTCAGTCAATTTTCGTTCTACCTTTGCCAGTTTCATGCCTCACTGCAATTAGTCGGCTTATATTAACATATATTATTACTATATTATATACCTAAATATATTATTGTAATAATATTATCTTATATATTATAATGGACTCAATTGTTTCACAGAAAATTAAGTCAAATATTGTTATCAAACGGTCACTCAGCGCCATTTTATTTACATTTAGAAGCCCCACTTTAAACGCCTACTCTATGTGCGATTCTGTTTTCAATCAAATTGTAATAAGCTGACAAGCTTAACGACATGGGGTGAAATGCAGATCCGGGCACAGTTTGGAAATTTAATAAAAAGGCACTGTCTAGATGAGAAAAGTGTGGAGAAGCTGAATAAATAAAAAAATTAAGGCGCGTTTGTATCAGGGATACCAGTATATCAGTGACAAAATGGCCGCCGGGTTATCATAGTGAAATTTTACTTAACGTAATTGAAAATTAATTACTTATTCAAATTTTTTTTTAATTGCTTTCGCACTTTTTTTCACCTTCCAGATTAAAGTTCTCAACTTAAAACGCGGTGAAAACATGGTTTTTTGCCAAAAACAAGCTGTGCCCGGATCTGCATTCCTCCCACGACATGATAGTTGTCCTCTTCTGCTGATCACAATTTGTTCAAAAGCTTAAATGGACTTAACGGGAGTCGGCCTTAGCGGGAACCGAAAGCTTAAAAGTTTTAATCTCTCTTTGAGAGATGCATAAAAATGTTCGTCGACACCAATATTACTAAAAATCGACCCACCCCATCGATTAGTACCTAACTTCGTCTTCTTCGATGGCGCTACAGCCCATATCGGGCTTTGGCCTCCTGCAACAGTCGCCTCCAACTCCTCCTGTCCTCAGCGGCTGACTTCCAGTTTGGTACCTGGAGAAGCTGTGCTGCATCCCCTCTTACTTCGTCTTCCCACCTCAGTCTGGGTCTTCCCACTTTTCTCTTTCCACCTGGGTGTCCAGTCAAAATTCTTTTTGGGACGCGTGTATCCGGCATTCTCTGTACATGCCCAGCCCATCTCAGCCTGAGGAGTCTCATATGTGTTGAGATGCTAGGTGCCTTATATATATCATACAATTCTGTATTGTGCCGGATGCGCCACTGTTCACCCTCTTTCACGGGTCCACATATTCTTCTCAGCACTTTCCTTTCAAAAGTATCCAGCATTTCAGCCATCTTTACCGTCAGTGTCAGCGCCTCACATCCATATGCCAATACAGTTCTAACAATGGTCTTATATATGGTTATTTATTTAGTACCTAACTATTTCGAAAAAATATATTTTTTTAAAAGAACAGAAATTTATTTTAATGGCAGCACCGTTCCATAAAAACAAGATGGAGATAGGGCTGAGAGCGACTCGACAAAGTTTTTGATTGTTTAAAACCTCTTGTTCTTTAATTTGCCCTACTGTAGTTCCACGCTGAATTTTAATTTACCCCCAGGTTGGTTTCCCTTTTAATGTTAACTGACAAATAATGTGCAGCGTCCCCGTCAGTGCGTGTACGTGCAACGTTTCTGCACTGCGAGTGAACTTTTCGAAAAAAAATGTTTAGGACAACATTGTGGAATTCAGTCAAGTAAACACTGAAATCAGTCCAATTAATAACTGAATTATTTGTAAAAGGTGTTTCTAAGTTCTTCGTTAGAGTTTCATTTGATTTTTAGTGATTTTAAATTATTGTGCTATTCGCGTTTTTCACTATGTGAAACCAAAATGGCTGTGGCCTGTCATCAATGTGAGAATCATTCTTCTAAAAGTGTAGCATTTAAAAAACCTCGATCCTGGCGGCGCGATTGAAAACTACAACAAAATTCTATACAAATTCTATATTCCATTAAAAATTTGTATCGATAATGCAATATGTTGTAGTTTTGTCCGGTAGGTGGCAGCGCTAAAGCGCTAAACTCTGCCAATGAATGAACATCGGAGAGTTTCCCATTGTGTGTCGCCAAGAAACCATCTTCCTTAAAGTATAATATAATAATCAGCCATCCAAGCGGCGCGATTGAGAACTACATCAAAGTCATATACAAGTTTGTGAAATAAATAAAAAATTGTGCTGAAAATTTGATACGCCTGTAGTTTCTTTCGCTAGGAGCAGCGCTACAATACTAGTTTTGAGAATGAATGGGAATTGAATGGAGTTTCCCGTTTTGTCATCGTTTAGTAGTATTATTTTCTGTCATTCCGGATCGTATTTATAATTTATAAAAGTTTAAAGGTAAGACCACACTGAGCCCACGCAACGCCACGCCACGTGGGTAGACGTCACCATTTCCATATCTGGACTGCTTACCATCCACACATTTTCTATGGAAACGGGTGCTTTAGAAACATACTAGCCCCACGCAATGCAAACCGACGCCCCCTACGCTACGCGGACCTGCCGCAGCCAGATCGGCGTGGGCCATGTGGAAGGTGGAGGGGGTATGGTCACGCCTACTACGAGATGATTTTACATCTTTTTGGTGTTATCTGAGCATCTAACGTTGTTTCGCTATATCTATGGTTGTTTTTTTGACAGATATTATTCAAAAATGGATGACGAACAGTTTATTGAAGCTTTTAGACGGCACGAAGTTATTTATAAAATCAAATTACAGGATTATAGAGATTCTGCATACGCAGTGCAACTTAGGAAGAAATTTCAGCCATTTATGGCATGATTTTCAATATTATACCCCTATAATGAATGTCAATCAAACTTTAGATCTTTCTCTGGTCCCAATTGACTTTCGAAGATGTGTGTTTTCTTTTTTTATGTCATATTCAATAATTCAATTATGCTGTGAAGCTCTTCAAATACCGCTTTACTCATACGGAAGTACATGAAGAATCGTCCGTCATCAGATTCTAGTTCCTTTACTAAAGTATGGAACTCTCCAAACATTTGTCTTTGTTTGTTAATGTTGTGGACCCAAATACTTCTCACTTTTTTTCTTTTTACGAGAATATTGATTTAACAATAATAATCGTAGCAAATCATCTTCAAATTCACTTTCAAGATATGGCAGAGTTGTCATCTGCTAAGAGAATCACATAAACATAACCTAAAAAATAAATGTCAAATGTGTCAAATCAAACGCGCCTGCGCACAACCACAGACCCCTTGTCACGTGGTCACAGCGACGCGTACGTACGTCTGGCCAGTGTGAACGGTACAGGAACGTTGCGTGGCGTTGCGTCTGTTCAGTATGATCCTTGCTTAACTGTTACCAATACATTATGAATACGCTGGATACATTTTCCATTTTAAAACTTCATTATTTTTTGTTGTTGACATTAGTTGAAAAAGTAGTGTTGTTGAATTAATTTTCATGTCCAAACTTGTTTAGGAAATTAAACGAACGAGCATGTACTGAAACGAAAACAAGTTTTCGGATATCTAGAGAAGGTAGATTTATTTATTTTCATCCGCATTTAGATCCGCCCTTGTATTCCTGCGACGGACAGATCCAATGGACGAATCCGCCTAGCAGATTTGTATGTGAATTTTGCACTTTAGTGGTTGAATTTGTTTTTATGCATAGGTTAATTTGATGTAAAAATAGTCCCTTCGTACATCGAGATATATTTCAAGCGACTCAAGCGTCACGCGCATAGCACACACACCGCTTGTGAGTACCTGCCATACTAATTTGCTAGTGTTCATACTCGATGCTATGTGCCGACTACGGGTTCGACTCATTCGCGTTACCAACAGTGCTAGTAGCACGCTACGCTAGTTGCATTCATATCTACTATCCGTTTGACAGAAATGGTGACCGAACTTGAACGTTATGTTAAATTTGCTCTGGATGTGGAAAAAAAAGGTAAATAATCCCTATCGAGTCCACGCTCAAAACACACTTAAAAAAATTGAAACAAATTCTACTAGATAGATCAAGCGGGCTACAGACCTTCAGTTTTCTTAACTGTACAGATAAATCGTAGGTCCATACAGCCTACACATATTCAAGTAAAACTGCGAGATCTTTCAGTTTTTATCAACATGGCCTCCATAGACGACGCTTTAGCCATTGCAGGGCTAAAGATATATTAAAAGAAGCTGAGTGTATTAAAAGAAAAATAAAAGAGAAATTAAAATTAAATGAATTATTTGTATTAAAAGAGAAATTTGTATTAATTTACTGAGTGTATTAAAATAAACTGCGACAAAACTGATGAAACTGTACAGTTTTCGACTACACACTGTCAGTTTTAACTGTACAGTTCTAATTGTACAGATTTATCTATTCGTATTTTGATTAGATCTCAGTTAAACTTTTGTCCTACACATCTAACGATTTATCTGTACAGTTCGACTGCACAGTTAAACTGTACAGTTAAAACTGAAGGTCTGTAGCCCGCTTTACAGTTAGTAATAAGTAATTCAGTAACCGGAATTAAAAAATATTGCATTTTAATTGTTATTTTGTTATCTTTAAAAACGCGAAATGTCATTTCTCAAGGAACGCCATGTTGTTAATTACGACGGCAAACGTCTCGCGTGATTTTTCGTGTTTATGAAACCGAACAAAATAATTAATACGCATTATTTATCATTTCCGACGATTGCAATTCGTACTTATTATTGTCTAACCGACAGAAAATATTTTTCCTTTTAAAAATGCGTATTTCATCGTCGTAATTAATATGGCGGTCCTTGAAAAATGACATTTCGCGTTTTTAAAATTAAAAAAAAAAGATTAAAACGCAATATTTTTCAATTCCGGTTACTGAATTACTTATTACTTATCATTATCTACTTAGTGCAAATTGTTTTAACTTTTTAAAGAAGACTCGATAGGGAAATATTTACCAAAAAAATGTGTGTTTATGTAACTACACGTTACCAGAATATTGAAGAAAGGATTTTGTGGAGAAGGCAAGGATTGATGTTGAAAAAAGTGTATTTTTCTTATGAATACTGTGAGTTAACGAGTGCTCCAAATTTGAATAAGAATCCTTTACGGTTAATGTGACTGATTTTTTTAGGTCATTTTTGTCGATCTCATATTTAAAACTATATTTTAATTTTTAATGTTTTATTTAGTATTAAATATTACATTGGTGGGTACAATCTTCAAAAGTTATCCCAATATAATTAGATATTAATTTGGATACGATTTTAGATTTTCACGGCCAAAAATTATTTTGTTATTGGTTTTTGGGGTATTATGCCGTGTTGCGCTACCTCCTTCTTTAGCCAATGTTTCGGACAGCGTTGCAGTGTCCATCATCAGGGCAGATCACACATCTGCCCTGATGATGGACACTGCAACGCTGTCCGAAACGTTGGCTAAAGAAGGAGGTACCGCAACACGGCATAATACCCCAAAAACCAATAACAAAAAAAAAAAAAAAAAGATATTAATTTGTTTATTTTTTCAGCTACATTCAAAATGTTGTCCAAAACATCCACCGGCCCGGCGACATCCAGACGTAAAAACTAGATAGAATGGGTCAGCAAATATCCTCGGTGCGGCTCTCCTCGCTCTTCTCCTGGCCCGGGCCCGAGACCGACCCCCCCGGGGAGCCCTTCCTGCCCTGTCAGTGTCCCAACCGGCCCCCCCTCGAACATCGGTCCGAGCACCGGCCCACTGGTGATCAACTCTGGCCTGCACCACGCCGCCGGCCTGTACGCCGCCGTCTCAGCCTTTCCAGCGCCGACGACAATCCAAAAAAATCCCGACGCAATTTCGATCTCAGCTGCTTTAAATCTGATCGAAAATCAAATCACATAGACAAATTGGAGTGCTGCTCCAGTCATTCAGGAAGTTTCACTAGCCTCAGAACTAGAAGCAAACGGAAATTGGTCACCCGTTGCTCGAAAAGCCAGGAGCGTGAAACCACCTTCACAATGTCCGTTCACAATCAATTTGACGATAAACTCAACGCAGACTGCGTCAGTCTTGGATGTGTGCGAAACGAGAGTGATTCTGGTCTATCTAACGCGTGTGCTTCAACTTCTTCTTCTAACCGAGTCGAAGATGACATCCAGAATGGAAACGATATAGAAGTGGACGATCAATTTGACGTCGCTCGCGGTTGCACAAAATCTTCGAGTATCGATCGATACATGAGCGCTATCACGGATCGCGTGGATCGAACGCATCTCAACGAATGCGGCTGCGATTGTAGCGAGGTTTCAAAATCAAATTCGCTCAAATCGCGAAAGAATCGAGCGAAGATGTCCACTTCGAAAAGCTGCGCGAAACAGCTGGATTCAACTTCGACAGGTGCACAGGAGTGTTTCGGTTGTGGAAGTAAAGATCACAAAGAAAACAAAACAGAAAAATCGTCGAAAACAAAACGATGGGTCTCTAAGTTCTACGGGTCGAAAATAAGCAAGAATGCTAAGTTGTCCGGTAGTGGAACAAATAATAGGTCGACAGATTCAGGTTTAGATATCGCCGGATCGTCGAATGATCCCAGCTGTGTCTGCACGCTTTATAGAAAAGTTGATGAGCCGTGTCGATTCTCTCAAAGTTCCGATACAAATCATCTGACGCTGGGTTTCGCAAGAGACCGAGCGAACTGGCAGCGTGCTTCCGCCGCCACGAGTTCGACGAACGCCGCATTCCACCGACATGGGGAATTGTCGTGCGAGGGATCTCACTGTCACGAGAGCGTCGCGAACCAGCAGCCGCCGAACCAGCAATCGTCGTTCAACATTTCCAACTTGCCGTCGTTTAATATCACAGTAACGACGCGTGTTGCGTTGGCACGTACTGATAACGTCTACGGGGAAGTTCAGGGCCAGCCTAATAGGGTGTACCACACCATCAGGGGTAACGGAGTGTACAGCGATCTGAATGGGGTCTACGGGACCTTCCAGAACGCGAGTGGCAGCCAGTCTATTCAGCTGGTAACAGAAGACGGAGGGACTAATGCCAGACAGAATGGAGGAGAGGGAAATGTGATACTCTTGTCTGTGGGACCTCAAAATACGCCAGTGATCGATATTAGGTATGTTCATTATTTCATTTGCACTCTTTTAACTCGTCAAGCCTCTCGCATGTTAGAAGATCAAAATATTTCCGCTCCGCAATAAAAATCAAATAAATGGAATATTTCTGAAAGTATCCTAAAACTAAAAACTGTTTTTGAAAGGTGATAAAATACGCTTTCAAATTAACCTCTAAGTGGCCGTTAGCGCGCGTGTCATATGCGCATGCGCGAGAAAATTTGAATAAAATTATCGACCAAAAACTTTTTGTCTGCGATTTTGGCCCTTCTATGTACAGAATTTGTATGAAGAACAGAGTCAGAATCGCTTGCGCCATCATTACTCTATGAGACGCGTAAAAGTTTCATTCTCCTTGCAACACCAGAATATTAGGCTAAAGTTCGGTTTACGGGAGAGAGTCCTAGATAAATTTTTTTTCTTTTTTTATACTAATTATGGGCCGGAAAATCCGAATCTGAAAGAATTAGGCGTCGGCAAGCAATATTAACTGAATTACACGACTTTAAAATTTTCTATAAACACTAAGGAAAAAACGTCATTTTTAATGCACTGACATAACAAGTCATAGAAAAACAAGAAAGATGTTACACCACATAAAATTAAGTGTTGCCATTAAGCAATAATATCAATAACTAATTTAAGTAATTATTTTTTATAAATTTTACTCACTTTTGTATCACAAACCATGTTACATAAACCTAGCGTAGCCGCTAAACTAGTTGAAAACTGGGATGTTTTCTTGCCTTGACGCAAGCAGGCGGTATAAAGGGGCACAAACCATGTTACACAAACCTAGCGTTAGGTTAGGTTAGGGACGCGAGCAGGCGGTATAAAGGGGCACAAACCATGTTACACAAACCTAGCGTTAGGTTAGGTTAGGTTAGGTTAGGTTAGGTTAGGTTAGGTTAGGTTAGGTTAGGTTAGGTTAGGTTAGGTTAGGTTAGGTTAGGTTAGGTTAGGTTAGGTTAGGTTAGGTTAGGTTAGGTTAGGTTAGGTTAGGTTAGGTTAGGTTAGGTTAGGTTAGGTTAGGTTAGGTTAGGTTAGGTTAGGTTAGGGACGCGAGCAGGCGGTATAAAGGGGCACAAACCATGTTACACAAACCTAGCGTTAGGTTAGGTTAGGTTAGGTTAGGTTAGGTTAGGTTAGGTTAGGTTAGGTTAGGTTAGGTTAGGTTAGGTTAGGTTAGGTTAGGTTAGGTTAGGTTAGGTTAGGTTAGGGACGCGAGCAGGCGGTATAAAGGGGCACAAACCATGTTACACAAACCTAGCGTTAGGTTAGGTTAGGGACGCGAGCAGGCGGTATAAAGGGGCACAAACCATGTTACACAAACCTAGCGTTAGGTTAGGGACGCGAGCAGGCGGTATAAAGGGGCACAAACCATGTTACACAAACCTAGCGTTAGGTTAGGTTAGGGACGCGAGCAGGCGGTATAAAGGGGCACAAACCATGTTACGCAAACCTAGCGTTAGGTTAGGTTAGGGACGCAAGCAGGCGGTATAAAGGGGCACAAACCATGTTACACAAACCTAGCGTTAGGTTAGGTTAGGTTAGGGACGCGAGCAGGCGGTATAAAGGGGCACAAACCATGTTACACAAACCTAGTGTTAGGTTAGGTTACGTTACGCATTTTTAAGACTACGAATTTTCATACTTTTGGTTTAAGAATACGGCCGTTGAGATAGTCGTAATTCATCAGGTTAATGTGTTATGTGATGAATTATCATGTGAGGAAGTATCGTGTCGGAAAGTTTTACGTTATTGATATAGGGATAAATATTTTTGAGAGTTGGTAACACTGCCGGCACATGTTTTTGTACATTTCTTGTTTTTCTATGACTTGTTATGTCAGTGCATTAAAAATGACGTTTTTTCCTTAGTGTTTATAGAAAATTTTAAAGTCGTGTAATTCAGTTAATATTGCTTGCCGACGCCTAATTCTTTCAGATTCGGATTTTCCGGCCCATAATTAGTATAAAAAAAATAAAAAAAATTTATCTAGGACTCTCTCCCGTAAACCGAATTTTTTCCGAATATTATACCGATTTTATCTGTGACTTCATAAACGTCAGATTTTGCCGCGAATTTACCCGTCGCAGTTTATGCGTGTTCCTCGACTAAAACATCGTAAAACCTATTAATTTACGTAAATAATGCAAGTAATGTTGTTTTGGTACATAGTTTATTCTTCTAGGAACGTTTTTCAGTCAATATAATATACGATAGCTCAAAATTAATCCAAAAAACATTCAATTCAAAATTCAAAGTGATGCTTTTTTAGTGAATTTTCATGAATTTTCGTGAAATGGCCTGGCCTTTGACAGGTTAATTAATTTAAAATAAACATTGTCATTTTTGAAATATAAAATTTTTAATGCACACATAAAAAAGTTTTAAAAATGGCTCACCTTACAAATAACGAAAAAAAAACAAACCCCTACATATTTTATTAGACGAATGTATTACAAACATTATTTTCACCTCACTTTTTTGTCGTCCATGTAAAAATAATTAACCTGTGACGAGCCGGGGGTGAAGAGGCATCCTTCTTTCCCCTCGCCCTAACAAAGCACCACTTTGAATTTTGAATTGAATGTTTTGTTGATAAATTTTAAGCTATGGTATATTTTATTGACTGCAACACGTTCACAACACAATAAACTATCCACTAAAATCACATTACTTGCATTTATTACGTAAATTAATAGGTTTTACGACGTTTTATTCGCGATACACACAGTAATTGCGACCGTTAATTCCGCGCCAAAATCTGACAGCGCATTATCATAGAAGAAATCGTATTAAAAATAATCCAGTGTGGCAATTCGACTGAAATCTTCAAGACTACCCAGAGTAATGATGGCGCAAGCGATTTAGACACTGTTCTTCATACAAATGTCGTACATATAAGGGTCAAAATCGCAGACCAAAAGTTTTTCAGAGACAATTTATTTCAAATATTTGAATTATTTTCTCGGGCATGCGCAAATGACTCACTCGTTATCGAGTGCCTGGCACGTCACCGGTTAATAAAAAAATCCCAAAGTTTCGTAAATTTTTTTCACATTGCGATTTGAAACTTTAGTTTAAAAAAGGGGTTCATTTTACTTCTTTTGTGGATATCTTTTAGATTTGAATATAAAGCGTTGTGTTTTCTCTCTCTAACACCGTTTATATCATATTTCTCACTATGGATAGTGATATTAAGGGAGACATAATGATTTCTATGTCCTGTCACGGGCCATTTCCTCAAACAAGGAAATATGCAAAGCATCTCTTTGAATTTTGAATAGAATGTTTTGTGGATTAATTTTGAGCTATCGTATATTTTATTTACCGAAACACATTCCTAGAACAATAAACGATGTATCAAAACAACATTACTTGCGTTAATTTGGTAAATTGATAGGTTTTACAATGTTTTCGTCAAGTATCATGCATCGGACTTTGACAGTTCGAGTCGCGGCAAATTTGACATTTCGATTCCTCAGATAAATCATTTAAAAATATTCTAGTGTCATCAGGTGAATGAAACTTTTGGCTATATCATGAATGATATTGGCGCAAGCGATTCTGACCTTGTCCTTCATACTAATTCTTTATACATAAGGGTCAAAATCGCATTCAAAAATTTATTTTTTTCGAAATTTGTTCGTGCGTCTCCGGCAAATAAGAGGATATGAGTTGTTTTGAAAAACAAACAAATTAGCCTGCTTGGGTAAAAGGAAATGCGGACAGTGTTTTGTCTACACAAACATGGGGATTGATGAGACACGTTGATATGAGGTTGAACTGACTTTCGAACCTATGGCGGATCTTGCTTTATATACCTCCTATCATTGGGTAGCCCCACCCATACAAGAAAGGATTCAAATGGTCCACAATATTCCAGAACATTCCACAACATTCCACAACATTTGCGAGTGTTCTGGAACATTCCACAATGATCTGGGATGTTCCATAACATTCCAGAATGTTCCGGGATGTTCTGGAATGATATGGAATGGGCTCGAATACTCTTAAATGTTCTGGACTGTTCTAAAAACTTCCAGTCCTTATATCTCAAAAGCAAGTCCTTCAGGTAAAAATGGGAACCTTCTTCATGGATGGGGGTAGAGGGCTACCACACCATATTACTTCCTTGTTCATACCAGGACTCGTTTCTGAGTTTTAGCAGCACGCAATGGACACTTTCTTTTATAATATTTTTTCCTCTTAACCCGTTGAAAGCCGGAAGTATTTCGAAAAACTGCGTGGATTTTACCTTCTGGTAAACTCCATATAAAACATAGGACTTGCTTTTTTGCGATTGTTTTACCAGATAATATATTAACAATTATTATAAGCAATAATTATCAGCCTGAAACACTCATCCATATTGAAAAATCTTCCGAGAAAAGATACATGACGCCAACGGGACTTGAACCCGTGTCCTCTCGATTGCCGGTCGAATGCTCTGACCACTGAGCTATGGCGGCTTATCTCGTACCCGCCAAATGATTCAATATATGCTAGTGTTTCATTCAACAATTACTGCTTATTATATTTTTTCCACCTGAAAACAACCAACTTTATTTTTGCGAGAGAAACATTGTTAGTGTTAAATCCCTCGCTAGGTGGCGTCGAGACAAATTATGTCTTCATTTATTGGGGAAATACTGAAACTTGTCAAATATTAATTATTATTTTTACTTTGTGCTATGCATAAAAAATCTTGTCTTAAAAACGTTAGTTTTACAATTAAAAATAATAGATAATATATTATTTCATTATTCATGTATATTACGTAATAATATTGTTTTTAATATGAGGTTTTTCTAGACTAACTAAAAAAAGATTAAAAAATCTGCCATTTTGTAAATAATTGTCAAAAATATAAACTGATTTTATTTTTTCTACACAAATCTGAATACATACATATCTATCATGAAAAAAAAACAATTCGAAGGTGTTTGCAAATAAACAAAGACATTTATACGCATTTCAAAACATAAAACATCAATTTTTTCGCTTCCAAAACTGACCTGCAAAGTAGAAAATTAATTTTAAAAATATTTTAGAGTAGCTTGATGCATTCTTGATGTAACCATTGGTTACATCAAGAATGATATTGGCGCAAGCGATTCTGACCTTGTCCTTCATATAGTTTCTTTATACGTAAGGGTTAAAATCGCATTTAAGAAAAAAAAGCATATTTTTTGTTGATAATGTTAATCTTTTTTCATAGTATTTATGTAATTTGTATACAGATGAGTGAGGATTGTTTTTGCATATATCTGCCGAACGTCAAACACATACATAATATTAAATATTAAGTTGGAGTTGGTAATTAGAGGTAGCCTAAGGATTATTTTTATAATGGTTTTCTGTGCCTTTATCATATCATTAGTTGTTACGAGGGAAGTGGTCAGCAGATGATTGAACCCTCGACGGTATCTGATTTCAGGTGGACGGCAGAACAGGACTGCGAGGAGAGAGCTCGCATCCGACGGGCCTGGGAGATATTCGAGGGAGTGGAGCCTCCTCCTGGATACCGCCCACACATACAGGTCATTATTACATATTATTATTTATATTATTAGAGTAGATCCAGACTGTGATAGGGCATTTACATTGTTTTCTTTTAATCTCAAAACAAAATTGCAATATCGAAAGTATTTTTATGTTGATGAATAAATTTTCTACAACGATCAGGGCTTAACCACTGCAACGATTTTGGTAGAAAAATGGACATTTTCACCCTTCAAAGAGTGTCGCCTTATGTCGTATAATTGACCAGCTCTGCTAAAGAACTGTTCACTTGCTACGCTAGTAGGCGGTGCCGATAAAAACTTTTTTGCTGCAGGCCTAAGTACTTGATATGGTGACGAATACCAATACTCAAAAATATTTGCATTTCTTTGCAGTCTTGGCTCTCTAAGAAAGTCTAATAATAATCTAATAAATATCGATCTAATTTCTATCACAGCACTTGAGCTGCTTTCGTCACGTCGTCTTTCGTCACAACGGTCTCGGTTATGGCCCAGAATCTTGGCGATTTTTCGCCGAGAACCGAGACAGATTTCTCAGTAGAATTTGTAGCCGAGAATGCCGAGACCGAGATCTCGGTCGACCCTTACAAATTACATTACACTCATAATACAAAGGTCCTTCGAATACATAAAATTACACAACAATAGCTGATATATATTTTTTGTATGTTCTTTAATATTTCAGAATGATAAAAATCGGCCACTCTTATTGTTTTGCCCTTGAAGATATAAAGTTTTTGCCTGCAGCACTTTATTTTTGCATTCTATGAAAGTTAACAATTTAAAAAAATATAAATAGGTTTGTGACATCACTGAATGCAAAGTTAACCATGTCAAGCTGTATGTACCCTACCCCCTGCAGTTCGCAAAGATATTGAAAATTGATAAATTGGCCGTCCGATTTAAAAGTTTGATCGTCACTAGTCCTGGGTCGATCGATCGTTTTACAAGACCCGGGTCGCTCACGACACACTGGCGTCACGACACGACACTTTTCACGACACAAAATATGATACTCGATTACTCTTCACCCAGCTACTTTCTACCTACTACCTGAGTCGAGAGAGCGGGTGGCGAAACCCAGGTGTTGACAACCCGTTCGCTCTCTCATACATCTATCTATCGTCGCTCGCCCCGCCACATCCGCACCCGAAACCCAGGTTGTAGTAGTAGAGCGGTTCCAGGAAGTGGGTCGCGAGACCCGGGTGCTGATGAAAAAATGACCCGCTCGCTCTTTGGTGGTTCGTGTGCGGGTTTCAATGAGCGGGTTATTCACGACCGACCCAGAACTGATCGTCACTGACGTAGGTGATCACGAAACAATCCTTTTTTAAAAATCAAAAGGATTTCTTTGTTTTAACCACTTTTCTTTTTTTTTTATTAATTTTTTGGTTATGGCGTGGTATTTTCAGGTAATCCAGAGCCCGGGGGACTTGCGCACCCTCCTCTTCCAACAGCAGAAGTTGGCCGTTCAGCAGACCCGCCTCCCGCCCAGAATTCACACTCAGGTATAACAGGTTTACCTTATAATATTTATTTTTTGCGTGTCCTTTCGCATTCATTCCTGTTTCCATCCCCATACCCCTTCTGCGTCCCATTCCCCTCCCGCGTTCACCTTCCCCGCCCCCTCCCTCTCCCTCTCCCGCTCCCCCCAGTCCCATGACCTGATCTCCTGCCTTCTGCATTCTCCTTTCCCTTCACCCTCCCGTGAACACTCCCTCTTTTGTTTCCCTCCCCATCCCGGATTCCCCTGACCCTGCCTTTACGCTAAAGTGTATGAAATACATTAATATTTCAAACTACATACTTGCGAGCCATCTCTTGTAAAATTTTAATACTAATTTCATAATGCCAGAGCTCACCATGATATACAGGGTATTAAGGGACGCACTGGACACTTTAACCATTGATTCCTGACATTATTACTGCTATATTGGATTCATATTTGGAGAGAAGAAAAGGTTAACTTATTGTTTAAAACAACTCAATTACTGTTAAACTTGTTGTGAAACAGATGTAAGCGCTTCAGCAGAATGTTGCCAGTTCATTATATAATAATAATAAAAAATAGTAAACATTGACTTTCGAGGTGCAATTGTATTTACACAACAATTTGGTTCTTGTTGTGACCGTATAAATTCCTCAAAAGCACGCTAGTCTGGGCTTGCTTGTCTCTGGATGAATCGAAAATTTTATTCTAATCTTGCATTGTATTCTGCAGAACATATTCCCAAGTAAAAACATAATGAAGTGTAATGCAGTGTAATGGTGAGCAGTACGGTAGGCTGTGTGTACAGTTTGTCAAATAAGAGTAGAAAACATAGGAGGGTGCCACTGTTGTTCAAATGACAATACTAAAAATATAATTCATGGGGGAGATTTAACCTGTTAAAGACCTTCAATTTGAATTGAATGTTTTCTGGATTAATTTTTACCTATCGTATATTTTATTGACCGAAACACATTCCTAGAACAATAAACTATGTACCAAAACAACATTACTTGTGTTAATTACGTAAATTGATAGGTTTTACGATGTTTTAGTCGAGGAACACTCATAAATTGTGACGCGGCAAAAATGACATTTCTATATCACAGATAAAAATTATTTTTAAATATTCTGGGGTTACAAGGTGAATGAAATCTTTACCCATCCCATAGGTAATGTTGGCGCAAGCGATTCTGACACTGTCCTTATACAAATTTTGTACATAGAAGGGTCAAAATCGCAGAAAAACGTATTTTTGCGCACTTCCCCGCGCTACGGCAAATTAAATATAAATTATTCAGAGTGACTAGACGCATTGCGGGTTTCGTTATGGTAAAGGACGATAATAGAGCAAGCGTTTCTGATCTTGTTCTTCATACACTTTCTTTATACATAAGGGTCAAAATTGCATTTCATTTGCCGCGACCACCGCGCGGTTACCGGGTGACAAGCGGCAAACCAGAAGTTAAAGCTGTGTAACCTGCATTTTGTAAGGGAGGCATAAAAGTGAAAAAAAATTTTTTTCATTGCAATATAAGATACCCACTGAACTCGAAAATAGAATCGCGTATACGTATATTATACCTTTGCAATTTTGTGTTACCATAATGAAGAATAATGATATTGTAATCTATTCTAATATTATAAAAGCGAAAGTGCGTGAGTTTGTTTGTTACGCTTTCACGCCTAAACCACTAAACCGATTTTAAAAATTGTTTCATCAATAGAAAGCTACATTATCAGCGAGTAATACTGGCTGCATATAATGATAAGCTGTGGCGTTATGAAATTATAAATATTTAATATGTTTACTGTCACATAAATTTCCTGCCAAAAGCGAGTTATTGCTAACGTCAGACGAAAAATAAAACAAATCGTTGTCGTGGAAATGATGTTGATATGTTTCTATGTTGATATGAACTATCCAGTTCTCAATCACTTGTGCAAAATTTGGATTGGATTCATTTACACATATCCGAGATCTCTTTGGATGCGGTAAATCTGTCGCAGAACTATTTATTTTACTTTCTGAAGTCCCTGGTACATCCATAGTTAACAATATCTGTAAAAATAACAATTTACTCTAACAATAAAATAAAAAAACTTACGTAACTACTGACGTGAGGCCTGAGAGGCCGCTTCGGAATTTCAAATCGTAATTACTCACCAAATGCGCACATGAAGACACTACTTTCTGCTCCCACGTCAATGTGCGTACTGAACTTGCAGCTACTTAAAAGTGGGGATCGGTGTTACGCGGGGAAAGGGGTAAACTAGCAAGTCAAGTACCTGCCGGGGCCTGTAAGACCGCACGACAGTAGTTAAAGGTTAAGTATGTATGGGCGCAAAAAATTAATTTACCTTAATATTTTAAAGCGTAACGTGCAAAAAGTATTAAAAACCTAAGAAAATTTAATTGGCGCCATCTGTGAATGCGTAGCTTATAACGTACGTGAAGTTTAACCTTAAAATTACCTGGTTTGAACGCCATCAACAGACGTTCAGTATACAAAGTAGACAATGTATTTAACAAAAAACGAGTGTACTTTAAACCACACGACTGAAGTAAAACTACAAGACAAACCTCGCCGAATGAACCCAGGTATCCCTGCTAAGTTTCCAAACATAGCAAACCTATGACCTAGGGGTGACATGACATTGGGGTGAAATATGACCATGGGGTGACCTACTTTGGGGTGATCTACGACTCTGGGGTGACCTACGACCTTGGGGTGACCTACGATCTTGGGGTGACCAACGATCTTGGGGTGACCTACGACCTAGGGGTGACCTACGACCTAGGGGTGACCTACGACTTTGGGGTGACCAACGATCTTGGGGTGACCTACGACTTTGGGGTGACCTACGACCTAGGGGTGACCTACGACTTTGGGGTGACCTACGACCTAGGGGTGACCTACGATCTTGGGGTGACCTACGACCTTGGGGTGACCTACGACCTTGGGGTGACCTACGACCTTGGGGTGACGTACGACCTTGGGGTGACCTACGAACTTGTGGTGACCATCCTTATCACTCCCCAAGTCAAGCGTGCGTAAAGGCCCGACCTAGCAATCGATCACCGTTCGCATCGATTACCGTTCGCACGGATTACCGTTCGCATGACATTTTTCGTAACAATCACCACTTTTCGTAACGCTTTCACCAGCTTACCCCCAAGTCGGGCGTGCGTAAAGAAGTTTTACTTCAATAAAATCAAAGGTATATTTGTATCCCAGTATCTTTGTCATTTCATGTAAAAATTGGTTTACCTTACATGTTACTTATAACAGGCACTGGAAAAGAATATTAATGTTGATTTTTGTGTATTTCAGGTTGACTTCATACACTGTCTTGTACCCGACCTGAGAGCCATCAACAACTGCAGCTTCTACTGGGGCAAGATGGATCGATATGAAGCTGAGAGACTTCTAGAGGCCAAGCCGGAAGGTAGGACCTATTTAAAAAAATATATATTTAATTATATGAAGACAATATTAGCGAAACTCAATCAAAAATCTGGAACCAGAAAAATGGGACTCGAACCCTTTCGCTTTCTGGGCAAATGCGCTGATTTGTGAGGCGGGAATATAGGTACTGCTGCCCCACGAACCATATGTTTGGTGTCTTAGCAGGAGTACTTGGGTTCATGAGGTGCGGATTGTCGTGACCTTGGCGGCGGATGCGTCTGCCGGCCTACTGTGTGGCGGTCCGGATTTGGAGAGACTGGTTGAGGGCATCGCCTTGCATCGCAGTGGGTGGGATGGATTCACGTTTGTCGCTCCTGGACACACTGACCCCCAGATTCCTACCCACTCCTCATACCTTTTTTCTTCTCAGATCTTCCTCTCCTTAAAAAATTAACCCTCCACACAGCATCCTTACAGATGAATAGGACCTCGAGGGAAATTGCTTAAGACCTCCTGTGTGGAACTAATGTAAAAAGAAAAAAAAATCTTTTTAGAGTCCCAACTGCTCCCGTCTGGAGCCAGTGAGACTATGGCATCCCCAATTGGGGTATGTTGTGAGACTGAAGGTAGTGGGGAGAGGAAGGAGATGGGGAAGATAAATGTGGGGAGGTACCTGGCTATTCAGATCTGGTCACCAAGCACGGCTAAAGCCATTTCAAGCAACGTTTCAATTCTGAATGGTGGGCTTACTCCAGGGCGATACTGAGAGTATCTTCCACTCTGGAACGTGCTGCAAATATATTATATATTATTTTAAATGAATTAATTGTGAAGTAACACAAATTAATCAAATAAAATTTATTTGCGCATGCCGGGATTCGATCACGCGACCTTCGGATTGCGAGTCAATAGCCTTACCCCTCAACCACTGTCCACTGTCAATTCTGCTCAATTTTGAACTTTTAAAGAATAAAAAATTGAGCTTTTTTATATGTATATATATTACAACAATTCCAGTTTGCTTTTAAACTACAAAATTTTGAAAAACCCAAACCGCCTCCCAAATTGAAACATTAAATATTGGAATAAATAAATAAATAATTTGTTGACTCATTTCAGGCACATTCCTGCTCCGTGACTCTGCCCAGGAGGAGTATCTGTTCTCTGTGTCCTTTCGCAAGTATGGGCGGTCTCTGCATGCGCGCATCGAGCAGTTCAACCACAAGTTTAGCTTCGATTCGCACGACCCAGGCGTCTACGCAGCCAGCACTGTCACGGGTAAGCTGATTATGTTAAATCTCAATTCACGGATCCTCGGAAAACCAAATTTACAATGGCTGACAATGGTGTAGTGGGCAATCGTGCCGCCAGTCAACAATCCTTGTTTATTTCCACGCAGTGACTAGAGTTTTCTACAAGAGTTGTCAATTTTGACTTCACAGATGTAACTAACTTACTAACCATCACGCCATTTCACCGCAGGGCGTAGGGAGACCGCCAAACAGCTCGGTCTTGGCAGACAATCCTTGCCTCGTTCACATTTATACATCGTCTCATACATGCTTTTCTTGACATGGCCCGACTCAAGTATCTGATTCACTTGACCGTGCCATGTCTTCCTCGGGCTTCCCCGACTTTTTCTACCATTCACATTTGCGTCATATATTCTCCTTACACTCCTTTCCTCGTTCATTCGCTCTACTTGCCCAAACCATCTGAGCGTCCCTTTTTTAATTTTACTCATTACGCTTACGCCTTGCATTCTTTTCGGATCTCGACGTTTCTCGCAAGATTGTACATGGTTTTACCACACATACGCCTCACGCATTTATACAGTATTCAGTCTACTTTCCTCTGCCAGTTCCATGCCTCACCGCCATACATCAGGGCAGGTACCAGCACTCCATTGTGGACTGCTAGCTTCGCTTATTTGGACAGGTTTTTGTTGGCGCCAACGTAGTTCAGTCCTCCATTAATGAAGTTACCTGCATTTACCCTTCTTTCAATATCTCTATCAGCCTTCCCATCTCTCGTGATCATACTTCTCAAATACACACACTCATCCACCTGCTCCAAGTATTCATCATTCACAACTACGTTGCACATTGTTTTCATACTCTTTCAAATACCATGTGTAGGTAGGGACAAATGTGGGTAGGAATCAGTATTTTAGTAAGAATAATCTCTTAACATTAATGGTTTGGTTTGTTTCCAGGGCTTATAGAGCACTACAAGGACCCGGCCTGCGTGATGTTCTTTGAACCGATGCTGACCGCCCCGCTCAGTCGTACACACGCCTTCCCCCTTCAGCACTTGTGCCGCGCCGTCGTAGCATCATCCACCACATACGACGGTCAGTATTCCTCCATACCAGAGACCTGAAAATATTTGAGAATTTAGCAATTTTCACAAGAATAAAGAAAAAACCCGATCTGAATAGCCAAGCACCCTACCTTCCTCTTCCCCACACCCTTCCCCTCCCCACTACCTTCAGCCTCACAACCATACCCCAATGGCTACCACACCTCTCTCCCTCTATCAACCCGGGCATTCCTTCTAAGTCACTGGTCGTAGCTTGCCTCTTGGTTACCTCTATGGCAGAGCATTCCCTGAACGGCGGTACAAATAAATGATTGTGGTACTTCAACAATTGAGCAGCAACCTTGTCAATGGACAAAATCCTAAATAAACTTTTTTTTTGTATTTTCCAGGCATCAACGAGCTCCGCCTGCCACAGACTATGAAGGCCTACCTCAAGGAGTACCACTACCGCCAGCGTGTCCGGATAAAGCGCTTCGATGGGCCTCCACCGGGCCTCCGCTGGGAGCCCGAGGGACTCATGGGGCCCCTGGCCGACGGATCCCAAGACAGGCAGTAGTGGTAGAACAATGCAGCGAAGTGAAGTGGGGAGCCTTGTAAGTGTTGTGATCATCAGACCATCTAAGAATTGCACTGCAGACCATCCAAGAATTGTACTATCCAGACAATTGAGAGACATTGTTAGTGATATTCTCGAAAGATTCCTTAGAGTAAATGTGATCCAAGAATTGCACTGTAGACCATCCATGAATTGGATTGCAAACCATCCAAGAATTGGATTGACCAAGACCATTGAGAGACATTGTTAGTAACATTCTCGAAAGCCCCTTTAGAGCAACTGTGATCCAAGAATTGAACTGCAGACCATCCAAGAATTGGACTGCAGCACATCCAAGAATTGGACTGCAGATCATTGATAAACATTGTTAGTGACAGTCTCGAAAGCCCCTTTAGAGCAACCGTGGTCCATGAATTGCACTGCAGACCATCCAAGAATTGGACTGCAGACCATCCAAAAATTGGACTGCAGATCGTTGAGAGACATTCTCGAAAACTCCTTTAGAGCAATTGTGATCCAAGTTACAGACAAAAATAACAAACAAAATTATTGTGACTGAAAACTTTATTAAAAGTTTTGTTTTAAAAATTGGCTATTACAAAATGTTTAAAAAAATACGACACGTGCACAGAACTAAAAAAAAGTGTTATGTATTTTTTTGTACAATGAACCATCTGTTGTTTTAAACATTTTTTTAACACTATTATCCTTTTTATTTAATTATGGGGATGACATTTTTGTAAATTGGTTTTTTTAATAATGTTTATTATGTGACAATGATTTTTTATTATAATTATTATTGTTTTTTTTTTTTTTTTTACATTTAGGTCACCCTTGCACGGTGAACGTATTACTAATGTAATTTAGGTTAATTTTTTACACATTTTTTTAAACATGCATTATTTATTTCTGAATGAATTTGCAACGAGGAATATTTTGATGAAACATCGCTTATGGAATTTTTTTTTATTTTACAATAGCTCCACAAAGGAGTGTCATCTTTGGAGATGCTGCGTGGTAGTTCTGGGAAGGAAAAAGTTGTAGGAATCTGGGGGTCAATGTGTCCCGGAGTGACAGACGTAAGAATCCAGAAAGTTGATGGGTTGAGAGAGCCCGGCCGGAGAGGTTGAAAGATGTCCCTGGACAAGTCTCTCCCGATCCAGCCCGCCGCGCGGTAGGCGGGCAAACGCTTTCGCTACCAAGACCTGGACAAACTTTCCCCCCGTGAAACCGGGCACCCCTGCTAAGTCACCAAACATAGCGGATCACCTGGGGTGTCCTACGGCAAGGGTATTGGTTATCCAATAAATGGTTTCTGGGTCAGCGGTACCCATACACACTCCCAAATTGACATAATTGGATGGAATTAAACAATTTTTTGGTTTTTCAAACTAAATGGGGATTAAGGTAGGGTTGTGTCAAATATCACATTTCATGACCATCGCTTTGATGATCGGTGCCGTTTTGGTTTTTAGACATTTGAACGGTCCGTGCCATTTCTCGAGCCTTTTCGGTTTTTGATAAAATTGTGACCTGTTGGCAAGCATGACGGTGTGATTATTATGCTTGACAGCTAATAACAATTTGATCAATAACTGAAACGGGCCGAGGGTCCGAGAATAAATAAATAAATATAGCGATCCATCACCCTTAACCTCTTATTTGCCGGAGACGCGCCGGCGCGCGCAGCTTGTGCGCATGCGTGAAAAAAATATTTCTAAATAAAAATGTTTGTCTGCGATTTTGACCCTTCTATGTACAGAATTTGTATGAAGAACAAGGTCAGAATCGCTTGCGCCAATATTACCCCATAAGATGGGTAAAAATTTCATTCACCTTGCAACCCCAGAATATTTTTAAACGGTTTTATCTGTGGCATCGAAATGTCATTTTTGCCGCAAATTTTAGCTGTCAAAATTGATGCGTGTTCCTCGACTAAAACATCATAAAACCTATTAATTTACGTAATTAACGCAAGTAATGTTGTTTTCGGGTCATTGACGGGTTATCATAAAATTGCTCGACATGATTACAGTGAAACCTATATATCGTTTTTGAAAGGTCCTTTTGAAATAATCTACGAATGCAGTGCAGTATAATGGATTTGCGAATAAAGAAAATCAGTTATGGCTGCTGTTCCCAATCCTACTAATCAACCGCTAAGCAGAAACTAAGGTTCAACATTGCTCAAATGCACTACGCTCTTTCCAACACACAAGCATCGCTTAACCTGTCACAAGCCTTACCCTGAAGCAAGAAAATTATGCAAAGCATCACTTTGAATTGAATGTTTGGGGATTAATTTTGAGCTATCGTATATTTTATTTACCGAAACACATTCCTAGAACAATAAACTATGTATCAAAACAACATTACTTGCGTTAATTTGCTAAATTGATAGGTTTTACAATGTTTTTGTCCAAGTATCACGCATCGGACTTTGACAGTTTGAATCGCGGCAAATTTGACATTTCGATTCCACAGATAAATCATTTAAAAATATTTTAGTGTCGCCAGGTGAATGAAACTTTTGGCTATATCATAGGCAGATGTTGGCGCAAGCGATTCTGACTTTGTCCTTCAGGCAAATTCTGTACATAGAAGGGTCAAAATGGCATTCAAAAAAATATTTTTCAAAAGTTTTACCGCACGCATGCGCACGCACCGTTCACATCCGCGCGTCTCCGACAAATAACAGGTTAAGCATCGCTCAATGTAAGGAAGCCGGATATCTGGATTAAGCTCGACTGAGCAAAGCAAAGTTATAAAAAGTGTCAACAGAGTGGCACCAAAGCCATGAGGTACCGATGCGACGACGGCAAAGGTCAAACTGACACTTTATTTTAAATATATATTCCACATTTGTTTAAAAAATATAAAATGTCAGCTCATAAATAACAGTATTTAAAAGAAATTATATGTTTTAATAGTAAATACAATAATATTAATTTAACATCGAAAGTTTTTATTTGATGTCTATGAAAGTGGGCGGAGTCACTTAACCTCTAATTCGCCGGAGACGCGCGCGCGTGCGTCGTATGCGCGAGAAAATAATTCGAAAATTTGAATAAAATTTTCGACCAAAACTTTTTGTCTGCGATTTTGGCCCTTCTATGTACAGAATTTGTGTGAAGAACACGGTCAGAATCGCTTGCGCTAACATCATAGATGATATAGCCACTAGTTTCATTCACCTTGCAACCCCAGAATATTTTTAAAACGATTGTCTATGACTTAGAAATGTCAGATTTTACCGCGAATTTACCCGTCGCAATTTATGCATGTTCCTCGACTAAAACATCGTAAAACCTATTAATTTATGTAATAAATGCAAGTAATGTTGTTTTGGTACATAGTTTATTGTTCTAGGAACGTGTTTCAGTCAATGAAATATAAGATAGCTCAAAATTAATCAATAAAAATTCAATTCAAAATTCAAAGTGGTGCTTTCTTAGTGAATTTTCGTGAAATGGCGTGGTCTTTGACCGGTTAAGATAATCGACGATAAAATATTTGGAAACAACGCAAATCGAGCATTACCTCTAAAATACTTACAAATCGCTCAGCTGATTGAAGACTCAGATTGGTCGATGGAAAATGGGAACAACGGCCGTTATATTCATACTTAGATGATGCACTACTGAGTAATGCAAAAACAAATTTTGTTTTGAAAATTAGATCACTTAGAAATATTTTAAATGCTTTAATTAAATACTGCTAGTCGAATACATATTTGCCTTTGAAAACTTCTTTAGCACCGTTGTGATTTGAAACTCGATGAAACGAAAAAGCGACACTAAAAACATACATCTATAGGATTTAGCCTGCGAGAGAATAAGATAGTCTAAGACTCTTCTTTGTGCGGTGCTTCGTAGCCTCTCCACTCTTGTCTACTTTAGTTTTCTGAAGGTTTCACTTCTACCGCGTGTGAACTGCACACTTATAATATTTGTAAAGACGAAGGAAAAAATATTTTTAAAATACCGGATGCTTACATGGTTTGGTCCTTACCAAACTTTCATTAAGTGTCCCTTTCTTGATGTTATGAAGCAATGAGAAAATCTTCCTGTTGTGCGAACGCTGACATATTTATCAATTATAACTGTCGAGCAAACAGCGATATTAAATGTGTGTCATCTTTATTTCTTTTATTTTCAAAGTTGTCGTCATTGTCGAAGTTATAGCACGCCGAGAGAGTGGGGGAAAATAATAATTTTTGGTGCTGTGATCATTGAGAGAGTCCGAGGTCTAACAACAAGAACGTTCTAATTTCACAAAATCCATACTAATTTTATAAATGCGAAAGTGCATGTGTTTGTTTTACGCTTTCACGCCTAAACCACTAAACCGATTTAAAAAATTCTTTCACCAATTGAAAGCTACATTATCAGCGACTTGGCACACACTCTTTGCCGTCTCGTCTCATACATACTCTTCTATTATTCTGACTTTTGACACAGCCCAACTCAAGTATCTGATTCACTTGATCGTGCCATGTCTTCCTCGGGCGTCCCCGTTCTTCTTCCATTCACATTTGCGTTGTATTCTTCTCACAATATTTTCTTTTATTCGCTCTACATGCCCAAACCATTTGAGGGTTCCTTTCTTAATCTTTCTCATTATTCTTACATCAGTCTTACATTCTTTGCGGATATCCACATTTCTCACACGATCGTACATGGTTTTACCATACATACGCCTCAGGGGTCTCATTTCAACAGCATTCAGTTTACTTTCATCCTTCCTCTGCCAGTTCCATGCCTCATTGCCATACATCAGGGTAGGTACCAGGACTCCATTGTGGACTGCTAGCTTTGCTTCTTGTAACAGTTTTTTTATTAGCGCCAACGGCATTCAATCCTCCATTAATGGAGTTACCTACTTTTACCCTTCTTTCAATATCTCTTTCAGCCTTTCCATCTCTCGTAAACATACTACCCAGATCCACAAATTCATCCATCTGCTCAAGTATTATGAAATTTGTGTAAATGAAAATGTGTGTATTTCATATATTTTATCGGCAGGGAGGAAAGGCAGGGGGAAGGCGGGGAAGGTGGAGAGGAACGGGGACGCACGGGAAAGGACATGCAGGGAGAATCAATTTATTTCTTTGAATGGGATTGCAACGCATGCCGGGTACCAGCTAGTATAATATAAATGTGATAAATATACGAGAATGATTTTTTTATATTTTTGCATTGCTTCACTAATACAACATGGGGTCTCTTCAAAAATTAAGTTCACTCCTTCCTCTCTTCAAAAAGACCCTCCTCACAGCATCCCCAAAGATGGCATTTTATATTTTACTCAGGGTCTCCTGTGTGGAGTTAAATGTAAAAAAAGGTTATATTAATTTTGTATCCCTTTAATTCTCGTTGACGATTTTAATATGTTTTGTACATATTATATATAATTTAAAACACACGTTATAACACTGTGCATACATTACGCATGCATATATTATTCTGATTCCTTCTGTTGAATTCGGCAGCCACCTCCGGTGTTGAGCCCCTAAATACCTGAAAAAAAAAAACCATTGTGTACAAGGTGTCCGGAAACTCGTAGTACAAGCGGGAAACTGAAGAATCCCCATCACATTTGGAGTCGATTTTGTGGTTTAACTTTTTTTGATTTGAGCTTTCGTTTTCGAGTAAATCGGGTCCGAAGTTGGAATTTTTTTGGTTAAATTTGAAAAAAATTTTCACTAGGGGGTTGATTTCAGCTGTGTAATATCTTATAAAATGCATCGAAGGGTAAACCGGGCTCAAAATTTTTTTTAACCCTTTAGTTGCCGAAAAAATGGAAAAATAGGAAAAAAATAATATTAAAATCGAAATGCTTGGATCGAAAAAAATAAGTTTTTTGGGTTCTCTACGTGATGTAGATTCACCAGTTTCCCGCTTGTACTACGAGTTTCCGGACACGTTGTATAAACGGGCGGCCCGTTTGATAGATTCCATTCTTTGTCCGATTCGTATTAAAAAAATGGATTTTTCAAATCAAATTTCACCACCTTTTGAGTAACAGCCGATTAGCCCAATTCGTCGAATAGCATACAACATGATGTTGATCCTACGATTAAGGCTACGATTAGAGATGCTCGGAGGTGAAGAAAATCCTTACTGTTGCATCAATTAATCAAATTATTATTTTTAACCACTCCGACCCGTAAGCTTGTTTACACGACAATATAACAATAGCAGTCAAGTATAATAAGCGTGTTTTCACGTTAATGCGTTTGTTCACACAGATATCGTTATTGTTCTAGTGACAATCCTAAAACAAAAAGTAGAAGATCCATATTGAATCAAGCCTCACATTTCTATTCGAAGTTGTCCATAGAAGTACATAAAAAAGACTTATTTTGTAGAAACAGTTTTCACCTGACAAATCGCCTACGCGTTTTTGGACATTGTTATTTTTTTATTAAATATTCTTGTATGAAATGGTAAAAAAGTGAGGTGACAAAATTGTTTATTATATATTTATACAAATTTTTAATATTTACAAATGTTAATATTTATTTATAATATATCGATACGAAAGCTTATTTCATAACCTTTCAAAAACAGTTTTTAGTATTCGGCTACGTTCAGAAATGTTTCATTTATAGAGCTTTAATTGTGAAGCAGAAATAATACAAAGTTTTTATAAATCTGACAGTTCGTTGAAGGCAAAAAAACTTGCACAATCGCAAAATACCGGAGTGGTAAATGATATTATGCACACCAAAATTAAGTTCCGTCGAAAAAAATGATGTGAAATGGAAACAAAGGAGATGTGACATGAACCATTATTACTATGAAACCTGTCTCGTTTGTTTATACGTACTACTAACTGCTGCTCGCATTTGTTTCTACGTATATATCAAATGCATAACTTTCATTGCATAGCCGATTTGATAGTAAAACAGTGACAATGGGCAAGTAAACATGTCATATCTCCGTTGGTTTCTATTATTATATATGGTCATATGGTGACAGTTGTTTCGCCTTTCTAAGACTTTGTTTCAATATGTGTGTAAATATTTGTTGCCCAGTGTTTCACCGTGCGTTATAATTTTGTTTGAATGTGTAAAATTTTGTACATAGATGTAAGAAAATTCAATAAAAATGTATGTGTATATTGGAAAATAGATATATTTTAATGTTACGGAGGAATATTATTTGTGAATTTGAAGAAATAAATCATATTTAACATTTAACACTTTGTTTTTCTATTTCAAAATGTGCAAATCTCTCAACCCCACAGGCTTATTTGTTAGCATTTCGGAACAACTCAATGAAATAATGGCGACACTAAAAAGACAAATACATACATCTATAGCAGCAGTTTTCAACTTTTTGAGCCTGCATACCCTTTTAAAAATTTGTTGTACCCTGTAACCAGTGGTATAACTAGCATGGGTGTCACACCCCCCCCCCCCCCAAATTACAATATGATGAATATGGCACACAAAAACAATAAGTTCGGTCTGATTTGAAATGTACTCTCGTCTAGGGCCCATCAGTTAATTACGTCAAGGGGGGGGAGAGTAGAGAAGTGTGTCATTGTTTGACAAGGGGAATGGGGTGTCGTCAGCTCTGTGACATCAACTGCTAACTCAACTAGTTACTAAGGTGCATTTCGATACGCAGGAGTTATTGCTTTCGGAGCATAAAAAAGGCGGATTTAGTACACTACCGGAGATTAACTTAAAAAAATGTTCGCCTAAAAATATTTTCGGCGGTCAGATCGAGAATTCTGTTAAGAACAAGAATGGTTAGTATGTATATTCCCTCATATGCAGGTAACGCATAAACCTTTTTTGTAATTTTTCTATTTATAGGATATGGTTTTGTTCAGAAGGGGCTCAAATAAAGGAGCTATATTCCAGGACGCTGCGGACAAGTGCTTCATATGTTCTCCGTATTGCAATTCCATTAGTAAATGATTTCGCATCGAAGAACAAATCCAAGTATTTTGTTGGCACAGGAGACTACAATTATTATGTAGAAGTATATACACAACATGTTTTCAAACAATTATTATACCACTATCCCGTAATAATATTCTTATGTTAATGGTACACAGCACATGTGTCTTGATCGCCTGCCGTTCGCAGACTGATGTGTGGACGGCTGCGGCGGCCAACTCAAACTCCAACCTTCCAACTCGAACTTCCAACGCACGAACCTACCCCTCCATACAATCATCCAAAGTTTGAAGTTGGCATCAGTGTGATCGTACCATAAAAATGTCCAAATTGACTCATATTGTGGGTGTTACGGAAAAACACGTCAATCGAACTTTCAAAATTATTACAAAATTGAAACTTACCTAACTAAAAGCTTACTTGTGAAATAAAAATAAAACCAATCTTGAAAACAGCTGATAAGTACCGCTTTCCCACGAAACTACGAGAGTAGGCTAAAAAGCAATGCACACACGCTTGTACAGCGCGAACAAAATGATCTTCAGAAGTGCGCCAGGTGGAATATGGAAGTGACATTCCTCCTCTATACGCTTGTGCAGGTTTGAAGTCGTTGAAGTGAATTTTGAGAAATGGGAGTAAGGAGATGTGTTCTAGTGCTATGTTAACGCGAGTTAAAAGCGTGCTGTTATCGAATTTTTAACTGCTGAAAAAGTGACTCCTACTGAGATTCATCGTTGTTTAAAGGATGTTTATGGTAACGATGGTGTTAATAGGTCTACTGTAAATTGATGGGTAATAAAATTTCGTGATTGCGACTCTGGATAGTTGTTGATGAAACACGCAGCGGACGTCCAATTTCAGTCACAGACGGTAAACATCGCAAACACGTCGACACTCAATACGGACACTCAATACAATAAACTGATATGGTATTCTATAAGCATGTGTGTATTACTTTTCAGCCTCGTATTTTTAAATAGTACAGAAAACAGGTTTTATTGTTCATTTGGAAGAAATCTGACAGAAGTCTTAACCACTCGGACCCATAAGCTTGTTTTCACGACAATATAACATTGCTAGACATACGTAAGACATATAAGGCGTACTTAACTTATTAAATGTTAATTATATTTCGACAATGTTCTTTTAATGTTTTATCGGAAATTCACTTTCGTACGATTTTTTTTATTGTTCACCTAGTTCAAATATTTTCTAACAAGGTGGTTGGTTCATTACGAAAAAGTGCCATACTTAATCAAAAATTATATTTGTCAACTAAACGCGCATCCTGGGCAAAATAATGGTTATTCACCAGTGTGGGTTCCAGAATGAATAACTAAATTGCTTTTTCGAGTGCACCTGAAAGAGCATTCCGAGCAGGAGAATGGTTTCTCTCCAGTGTGGGTTCTAACATGACGATCCATCGCGCTTTTTTGACCACATCTGTATGCGCATTCCGAGCATGAGAATGGTTTCTCTCCAGTGTGGGTTCTAGTATGACGGTCCATTGTGCCTTTCTCACTGCACTTGTAGTTGCATTCTGAGCAGGAGAATGGCTTCTCTCCGGTGTGGGTTCTAATATGACGAACCATTGTGCTTTTTAGACTACACCTGTAGTTGCATTCCGAACACGAGAATGGTTTCTCTCCAGTGTGGGTTGTAATGAGGCGAACCTTCGTGCTTTTCATACTGCAACGATAAGTGCTTTCCGAGTACAAAAATGGTTTCCCTCCAGCGTGGGTTCTTAAATGTAAAACCAAATTGTTTTTATTACTAGATCTGTAGGAACAAGTACGGCAGGAAAACGGATTCTTTCCAGTGGCAGCTTGTTTTGCTTTCGAATCTCCTGTGCCACTAATAGATGATTCCGGTGAAAGGAATTCTGTAAAAACAAAAAAAAAAAATTATAAATGGCAGAGTGCATTTGACAGATAAACGGCAAGTCGAAAGTTAATAATCCCCCATGAAAGTTCACAAAATAAAGAAAGTTCACAAAGACGTGATGAACAATCTAAGAAGTAAAATTGTATGCATTATGTATACTTTCCAAAATGGGAAACTAACTGGGATCCACAATTGAACCCGTGATTTCAATTTTAGTTCAAAAACGGCTTTCTTCAACGGCGATTTCGGATAATATTTCGCGTAATTCGTTTTTGTTACTTCACCTATAAACGATAACATACCAGATGGAAATAATTAACTTTCAGTTAAGAAACCAAAGTCAACTCCGGTATAGTACAACATTTCCTGTAACACGTTCATTCATAGCACTTTTGTGACATTGACCTAAAACTATATGTGATATCAAGACAAATCGTTGCATGTTTCCCTTTTTATTATTTATTTATTTTGGTACAATAAAATTTACATTTTATAACATAATTTAAAGATGTTGGCCTCACTTGGTAGCTTACCCGAGCTAAGACCCCCATTTTATAATACAAAATTCAAAAGTAAAAATATATAAAGTCGGCAATGAAAAATAAAATAAAAATCCGCATAGGTACATGATGAATTGTGTGCTTTATAATATTGTTTTTTTTTGTTCTTTAGTCTATCTTTTAACCAAGTTTCTGAATTTATTTTCGTTTTTCTCATTTTTTGTATCGTGTGATAGATTGTATGCTTTTATGTAGGTATACACCAAACATTATATAAAAAAAACCAATTCTTCTAATAGTTAAAAATTATTTTAGTAAATAATTAAGTGGTTAATACAAAGTTATCTATTAATTTGAAAAAAAAAACATTAAGAGCTGCCAATGTATTTACAGACCTTTTCTATATTTTAAAAACCTCTGCAAATCTCCGTCATAAAGTAAAAATAATTGGTGGTAGGTAAATATAACTGATATAAGTATTTATATGTTGTATTATACTCGTATGCATGAATTGATATGTTTGTAAATAATAATATTTGTAAACGTTAGAAATATGTATAATAAATGTGAATAAATATCTGCAAAAGCCCTACGGGTGTTTAATAAATAAATAAATAAAAGAAAGGTACCGTACCCCACGGCATCGAAGCCAATATGACTGATATGAGTGGAGTTACGCTGAGCTGTTTGGGCGTGAAGTCTGCAGGGTAAACCAACCTCCCACAGGAGGGGACCCTCGATGAATAATTTAATAAGTTACCTCGGCTTTGGGTGATCTTTTCCAGATGTACCAGAGATTCCTTTTTAATGTCGGGATACTCAACGTCTACTTCAGAACATGCGCCATGTTCTTGCGCGTGTTCCACTGCGGCTAATGTGCCCGGTTCAGATTTGATCGCAGAAGCGTCTTCCACCTCCTGTTTGACATCCCTGTACTGCAATATTTTATCACAGTTGGATGTTGGCCTCTCTTCTTCAGGGAATGTCTCCGGTTCGGACTTTACGATACTCACATCCCAGGTCTTAATATCCATTTCAGAATAATTGACGCCTGATTTAACAGTTTTATTTTTGAAAAACAAAACTCAGTGACTCAAAGAGAATACAATATTGTTGGACAACATATTATTCGGACTGACTCGACGTGAACAGAATTTAATTAATTAAATTGCTAATGGCAGAAGAATGAGACGATGTCATAAACAAATCGAACACGAGAGAAAACGAACGATAGTTAATTAATTTCAATTGAATCATTAGAATATTATTTTCTATCGGTGAAAAGCCATTAAAATGAGTGGTTAATGGTGTTTTTGATTGATCGCGAACTGAAGTTGTTCAAAATTTATTATTTTTATTATACAAGATTTCCAGAGAACATTGAACCACAGATATAATAATATCTACCATAGACAACTTCAAAATAGAGAAGGCGCTGTGTCTACCCGTCTTAAGGCTGGTCGCACAAGGACGTTTTCCTGATTCGATTTCCTGATGCGGAATTCCGATTCGGAATTCCGTGAGACTAGCGCAAACGTTCGTTTTTCTTCATTCGGAATGTATACACGTCAGTACAGATAGTGATAGCGTGGTGAACGCACGACGATGGAGGACGAAGATTTATTAGCAATTGCATTTCTGTTAATAATGAAGAAGAAAAAAATAATAGAATGATGAAAAATAATGAATTAATAATGAAAGTTTCTGCCTCACACATTATCGTGTTGCGATTCTATGCGTAACAAATACAAAGAATAGGTCCGATGCACGCGGTGCCGATGCGATACTGAATAGAAATTTCCGAACGTGTGCGCCGGCACAAACAAAATGTATGGAAGCGCTGCGTTCCGCATGACGTCATTAGGTTTTTTCCGTTCGGTTTCTCCGAACGCGCCGGCTTGCATTCGGAACGTACTGACGGAATTTTTTCCGTTCGGAAAAAAAACCGAACGTGTGCGTCAGTTAATGTATTTTCTACTGATTCCATGCATTCGGATCTCCGAATACGGAAAACGAATTCGGAAATCGAATAAGGAAAACGTGTGTCTGCGACCAGCCTAATACGTCACACACCATCGACGAGGAAAGAGGAATTGTAAGGCCGTGTAAGCCATCATAGACAATATACAATAGCCGCTCAGAGCCTACCGCAACCTGCCACATCTTTAAGGGGTGTTCAGACATCTAATATAACCGCTAGCAGGTATCTGTTGAACCGCGAGCGCTTATGTTTCGTGGCGTTCACACGGCGCAGATAAAATATTTCTTCCTATGGTAGGAGAGGGGGTCAGTTGAATTAGCGAGCGGCCACGGAGTGCGCATTTTTTGAACTGAATCTATGGAGTTGACATCTGTCACCCACCGTTCTTGGCAGCTCCGTAATTAAAATGACCCCCTCTCCTGCTTTCGTCGGAGTGGGGGGCGCTTAACTGTTGGCATATCGCCTCAGGAGCGGTTACGGCGTAAGATGTGCGTTGTCTATGGTTGATGTGCGCATAAAGCGCTCAGGTGTGAACGGTCTGAAGGGATTGTATGGAGAGCGATATGTGGCGTGCTATGATCTTTTATATTTATATGCTCAATGTGAACGAGCTCTTAACCAAAATTAAAAAATCAAAAGCTATGCGAATGAGCTTTCAGCCACGTGAAACTCTGAAACTGAAAGGGGTGGGCAGCTTACATTTTATAGAGCTTACATTGGCTAAAAATTGTGACGTAGTTGAAGTCCATGTTCCACTGAGAGATTTGAAATGACTGCAATACAAGTGGTAGTGTTTTACGCTACGTCACGCTTTAGAAATATCGAAATCAGCACGACAAGTTTTCGAAGTAAAACTTCTTTACGCACGCTCGAATTGGGGGTAAGCTGTTGAATGCGTTACGAAAAAGTGTGATGCGAATGGTAATCGATGCGAACGATGATTGATGCGAACGGTGATCAATGCGAACGGTGATCGATGCGAACAGTGATCGGGCGAGGCAAACGGTCGGGCCTTTACGCACGCTTGACTTGGGGAGTAAGCTGGTGAATGAGTTACGAAAAGTGTTATGCGAACGGTAATCGATGCGAACGGTGATCGATGCGAACGGTGATAGATGCGAACGGTGATCAGGCGAGGCGATCGGTCAGACCTTTACGCACGCTTGAAGTTGAGAGGGAGATATAAGTTAGTGAAGATAGAAAGAGAGAGAGTTACGTTTCGTATATTACTGTAGGGGCAAGAGAGAGAGGTGCGAACACAAGGAATAATTTATTGAATAACCATGCCATCTCATGGTCAAAAACATATCCAACAAGTAACTACTAACACAACATTTGGGCAAAAAAGCTTCTTATATTATGGCATTAAACTCTACAATAAAATATCACTCAACATTTAAATTTCAAATATAAAGCTGGATACTAAATATAATGAGATCAGAAATAGAAAATATACTGATATCAAATAATACAGACTAAAACCGAAGCTAGTGAACTGAATTTAAAAAAAAAACACTATCTTATTTACTTTATTATTATTAAAAAAAATACTAAGTACATGATATATGTTATATCTAATTCATATTAATTTCTTATAACTAAATTATAATATGTAAATTAAATCTTCAGCGCGGGAGATCCCATTGAGGATATCATTATCTCTACTTGTTACTAAGAAATGAAGATTATTTAGTACTAACTGACCCGGACACATGTTGCTGTGGCTAACGAAAAACAACGCCATCTGCTGACAACGCCATTACCCAACCTTTACAACAAACGCCATATGTTAATTTGCATACATATAAAATCCACATCGCCCGCTTGCCAGCCCGCTCCCTTTATATATTTATTATATATTTCAACCAATTTACACAAAAACTTATTATTTATTTAGACATGTGGGCTATATGCTGGTAGGTACGCAGCCCTCTACCTACTGGTCGGCTGCTGCTCCAAGTAATCTAAATATTGGAATAGTTATAGGTTCTTTTGTTTTTGTATTAAGAATATGTTTTGTTTTTTTTTTTCACTAATTTGGTCTTGGAAAACAATAGTCAGATCATCGTTTCTGGATAATGAATTCATAACGATTAGGAAGACTGTGGAATAAATAGTATTATTTCTTATTTTATAGATACTTCCACAGACAAATTATATATACAAACCTTCTTCATGTTTATGTATATAATTTGGTGAAAACCGCATGAAAATCCGTTGCGTAGTTTGAAAGATCTAAGCGCACAGACAGCAGGAGCAACTTTGTATTGCACTATGTAATAGACATCACGTTTTCCGCCCCGGGTGCTACCCATGCTAGCTACGCCACTGAGTGCTACCAATCCCCAAAAAACAAATAACCACAGCCCTTTATGATGAGAGTATGTATTTAACTTACTTTCTGAACATTCCTTGTATAATAAATGTTTTCTAAATGAATAAATAGATTAGGCTAACAATTTTTTTTTGAATCGTTAGTATGTACATGTTTGGCTCTTTGGCTAATAAGTTTGCCAACCCCTGGCCTAGCCTAAGAGCTCGTTCACATTGAGCATATAAATATAAAAGATCATAGCACACCACATATCGCTCTCCATACAATCCCTTCAGACCGCACACCTGAGCGCTTTATGCGCACATCAACCACGTAACGACATAACTAACAAACAACCACATAGCGACATAATTAACAAACAACATCAACCACGTAACGACATAACTATAAAAAAACGAAACCTTAAAAAACAATACTATAGCAGCCTATTTAAAAAATGTGAAAATAATACCAAAAAGACTTGGAACGTAATAAACAGCATCATCAAGAACCAAACAAACACGCAAAGTAAACCATGTACAAAATTAAAGAAAGGTAATGAAATCATCACAGAAGACATCAAGATATGCGAATACTTTAATAACTACTTTTGTAATATTGGCGCTTCTTTGGCTGATAATATAATCAACAAATACATACATAAACCGGATGATAAAATTACATTAAATTATGAAAGTGCGGAATCAATATACCTACAACCCACAACTGAACCCGAAATATTAGCTATTATAAAATCCCTAAAATCGAACGCGAGTGCTGGACATGATCAACTAAAATGTACAACAGTACAAAAACTTGCCCCACTACTAACTCCTATACTAACTAAACTGATTAACCTGAGCCTAAAAGAAGGTCAATTTCCAGACAGTTGTAAAATTGCAAGGGTTATCCCAATATATAAAGGGAGCGTGAAAACTCAAATATCTAACTATAGGCCCATTTCTGTCCTTCCGATCCTATCAAAACTATATAAAAGGGTAATATACGATAGGCTAGACAACTTTCTGAAAAAAAAAAATCATTTCTATATGCTAAACAATACGGTTTCAGAAAAAAATCTAATACTCTCTCTGCCACTAATGATCTTATAAATAAACTTAGAACTAGCATATATAATAAAAACTATGTCATAGCAATTCTCGTAGACCTTCAAAAAGCCTTTGACACCGTGAGTCATGAAATACTGATTAAAAAAATAGAAAAAAACAGGCGTAATAGGTCCAGCTATTAAACTAATAAAATCCTATCTGTCCAACAGAAAACAATGTGTTAACATAGGAGATAAAAACAGTCAACTCGAGATTATAAACTATGTAGTTCCACAAGGATCAATACTGGGACCACTTTTATTCCAAATATACATAAATGACATCTGTCAGCTAAAACTACATGGTGAAATTTTCTTATACGCAGATGATACGGCAATATTTTACTTTGGCAAAAACTTAGAAAGTCTATTAAAACAATCTCAAATGGATCTTAATGTACTAAACGATTGGCCAATAAAAATATATTAACAATAGATATTAATAAAACCGGTTACATGATCTTAAGCTCACCTACAAGAATAATACCATCGCATAAACCATTACAAATAGAAGAAAGAGACCTGCATATTCTAGATAGCGAAAAATACCTGGGCTTGTACATTGATAAACATCTGACATTTAAACAACATGTAGAAAAACTAAAAACAAAAATCATCCCATTCATTGGTGTATTTGGTAGAATTGCTCATCTTCTACCAACAGAGGTAAAGAGAGGCTTATACTTTAGCTTAATACAGTCCCACCTAAATTATTTAATAGAAATATGGGGAAACATATACATTACGTACTTAAACGAATTACAAATAATACAAAACAAAGTTATTAAAAAGCTCTTCAACTATAACCCAGATACTCCCACAAAAAAACTATACAAGGATATGAATCTTTTAAAAATAAGAACATTGTATGAATATAACATATGTCTTTTAATCTACAAAATACAAAATGGACTTATACACACAAACACAACATTTATAAAAACATCACAAGTACACGAACATTATACTAGACAACACAATAAATTGTATACAAATACTGTCAAGACTGAAAGTGGCAAGAAAAGTATTGGCCACGAGGGAGTTCACATATAATCTCCTTCCAGATAACCTTAAAGCAGAAAAGAATATAAAAACCTTTAAAAAAAAACTATTTAAACTTAAGATGTTTGAACAAAATTAAAAATATTACTACTACACCTGTACCATATATGCTCTGTACTTAAGTTAAGAAAGCAAGATAATATATTTCTTTTAACTTAATAAATAAAAATATAAAAAAACCATAGACAATGCACATCTTACGCCGTAACCGCTCCTGAGGCGATATGCCAACAGTTAGAGCTCGTTCACATTGAGCAGATAAATATAAAATATCATAGCACGCCACATATCGCTCTCCATATAATCCCTTCAGACCGTTCACACCTGAGCGCTGCGCACATCAACCATAGACAATACATATCTTACGCCGTAACAGCTCCTGAGGCGATATGCCAACAGTTAAGCGCCCCCCACTCCGACGAAAACAGGAGAGGGGGTCATTTTAATTACGGAGATGCCAAGACCGGTGGGTGACAGATGTCAAGTTCATAGATTCAGTACAAAAAATGCGTTCTCCGTGGCCGCTCGCTACTTCAACTGACCCCCTCTCCTACCATAGGAAGAAATATTTTATCTGCGCCGTGTGAACGGCACGAAACATAAGCGCTCGCGGTTCAACAGATACCTGCTCGCGGTTATATTAGATGTCTGAACGTAACTTTAAGCGCCCCCCACTCCGACGAAAACAGGAGAGGGGGTCATTTTAATTACGGAGCTGCCAGGACCGGTGGGTGACAGATGTCAAGTTCATAGATTCGGAGGCGTCTACTAATATCTACAGGAATTCCAAAAACTGAAAAAATCGAATTAATATCTATGAGAACCAAAGTGTTGACGAATATCTACAGCTCAAACTGCTGACTAATATCTATGGGAACCAAAGTGTTGACGAATATCTACAGCACTGGCAGAGGTTGGATTTGCAATTATGTATAGCATATTGGAATACCTAACGTAATATTGCGCATGTAGTTTAAAAAACTTAATTTATGTATGTATGTATGTAAAAATCCCTAACATCGGACTATTGGACACATTTAGCTGATTAGTCCAACCGAAGCTCTGTAGATATTAGTTCAACCTACGCTATGTAGATATTAATCAACACTCTGAAGTTCGTAGATATTAGTTCAACATATGAGCTGTAGATATTCATCAGACATACAAGCTGTAGATATTAGTAACTGGAGTCATAGATTCAGTACAAAAAATGCGCACTCCGTGGCCGCTCGCTAATTCAACTGACCCCCTCTCCTACCATAGGAAGAAATATTTTATCTGCGCCGTGTGAACGGCACGAAACATAAGCGCTCGCGGTTCAACAGATACCTGCTAGCGGTTATATTAGATGTCTGAACACCCCTTAAATGTATCGGACCAGCAGCGCCTTCGTAATAGTGAAGTTGTCTGTGATCGGACCCTTACAACCATAGAAACCGACGGGAGACTTCTTTTATCTTTTATGGCTAATCACCTTCAGCTAGTGATGGAAATAATCGATACATTTTCATAATCGATACATAAAAATGATCGAATGATATATCGATTAATCGCTCAGAGTTCGGGAGCAATAGCTACAGCCAGGGGCAGTAATTTTTCTCTCGCGGGGGGGGGGGGGGGGGGGGGGGGGGGAGTTGGACAAAATAAAATGGTGCATTGGAATGGCAACACTTTCGTAAGAAAGTACTGCAAAAAAATTTAATCGGGGTCACTGGTTGTTATTGAACATTATTATAAATAATTATTAATAAGATTCGAATATCTACGTAAAATTAAAATAAAATATTATACGTATTTTAAGTACAAAGAAAGGTATTTACTCATTTATTTACGTTATTTAGGTGTATAGTTTAGGAACTGTAACAAAAATAATCTGTCAATGGTATTATTTATTCCTGGCAATGATTTCCTTATTATTTACTAGCAACATTAATATTATTTCTGTTACCCGCGATTTTCAAATCTGTATGCATCTCACAAGGCATTAGGATTGAATATTATTATAAATAATTATTAATAAGATTCGAATACCTACGTACAATTAAAAGAAAATATTATACATGTTTTTTAAGAACAAAGAAAAGTATTTTCTAATTTACTTTACGTTATTTAGGATTATAGGTTATGTACCGAAAATAGGTCCAATTAGATATAAAAATTGCCACTGTGTATTTTATTTTTTAAACCTACGTATCTACATATTTTAGAGGCGTGTTTAATGTTGGGTACCTTCCTGTACCTTATGATGTTACGGGTACCTACCTGTACCATTTTTATTGTATTGCAATTTTCATAATGTTCTTTTATATAATATTGTAAGCTCCTGCTGATATGGTACTTGGTTTAGTTAGAAAGTTCAAATTCCCTTTATTAATATTGATAATATGCGAGTGTTATGATTAATAATAAATTATAACATATCGTTTTTGTTAAAAATAACCTATAAATAATAATTACGTTGTAGGCACCTAATCCTAAACAAACCCAATTGTTGTATTCATTTGTATGCAATTAACCAATTATTATTAAATAAGGTTATTCTACTATGTAAATTGTTTCATTTTAATTACAAACTAAGAGACACCGATGTTAATTTCAAATGAATTAAATAGATTTGTTCGTGTGAAGCAGATGTGTTCATATGAACACGTACCTATTACTTGCTGGTTTTAGTAGACTATTGCATACTGCCCCGAAGAAGCTACAATTATAGCGTAACCCTGTTTGCATTAAATTTAAAAATTATGGGAACTAAGTTATTGTTTTATTTTAAATATACCTACACCTCCCTAGAAATACATAACCTCAAAATAACATAAGTAATAATAAACTTTAAATTGTGAAAAACAGTCACCATGGCAATCTAAACATAAAATAAAACTGGAAACTTAAAAGTATTAATTCAGGATTTACAACAAAGCGGGATAATGATAACATCAACACGCTTTATCACAATCTGAAATATTTTGACATATCTTGAAATACAACATCTCGGATCTAGAATCGATTTGAGTTTACGAATGAATTCTGACAGTTGTAAAACGATTGTATCGTATCACTCATTTTCGATGACATTTCAAAGCGATTATATCGGACTATGCATTCGAATGAATATTGACATCGATAAGCGAGAATCGATCAATCGATTCCACTTCGATGACATTTCAAAACGATTGTATCGAACTGTATTCGATATGAACATAGACATCGATAAACGAGAATCGATTCTACTTACGATGACATTTCAAAACGATTATATCGGATTGTGAATCGATGTAAATCCAGCGCTGTGATTCGTCAGAATTAATCGATGTGAGATAAGTGCTGTGATTGGTCAGAAATGATCGATGTGAGAGAAGCGTTGTGATTGGTCAGAAATAATCGATTTGACATCGATGCGAGAATCGATTGCTCAAGAATCGATTTATCTATGATTAATGTATCGAAATGCATCGATGGTAAAAAAGATCGATACAAAATCGATATTTGATCGATATTTCCCATCGCTACCTTCAGCCTTCAGAAAATGTTCTTAAAGTGAAATGAACAATGAACTATCTTCCCTTTTGCCTTGTGTTTGGTTTGTCTATGACATTTGACATTACAGTATTACACTCACACACTTCTGTTTCTGTCATGCTTCTGTCATTAATCATTACTTCTATTCGCTAAACTGTTAGTAAGTCGGAATTTTATTTTGTCTGTCGTTCTGTGTTGCATTCTACATTCATTACACTGCATTTATGCAATTTATTATTTGCTAACTGTGAAATCAGACATCAATTATTCTGTAATGGATATTAGGACTTGGGATGTCAATGTCGTAAAATCCGAACCCGATGCAATCCCCGAAGTATACGGGATTGTCAAACAGGAGATGGGAAACACTTCGGAGTTCAAGTGTGAACCGGGGACCCTAGCGGACTCAAGTTTACCTGAAATGGATTTTACGAGATCAGGTGTTATAAAGTCTGAACCTGATACAATCCGCGAAGAAGATAGTCCAACATCCCATTGGGATGCAATATTGCAGTACGGGATTGTCAAACAGGAGATAGAAGACCATTCCGCGAGCAAGTGTGAACCTGAGACTCTAGCGGACTGTAGTTTTCCTGAAATTAATCTGACAACATCGTGTGTTGGTTTTATAAAGGTTGAACCGGTGACAACCCGTGAAGAAGAAAGTACAACATCCCACTGTGATCCAATATTGCAGTACAGGATTGCCAAACAGGAGACAGAAGACGCTTCTGCGATCAAGTGTAAACCAGGAAAGCTGGTGGCAGAGGAACTTGCGCAAAGACATGGTGCATGTTCTGAAATAGATATTGAGTTTTCTGATGTTAAAAAGGAATATTTACTAAACCAGGAAAAGATCGACCATAGCCGAGGTAAGATATATACTTATTTTTCCAGTGTCCTCTGCTATCGAAGCGCAGTGAATTGATTAGAAAAACTATCGGGTGAAATGCAGATCCCGCCAATGTGGGGGATTTTAATAAAAATGCACTTTCTAGATGAGAAAAGTGTGGAAAAGTTGAATAAAAAATGGCGTAGTATAAGTTCACGAAGTGTCATTTTATTCATACTTTAAACGGCTGTATCTCCCTCAATTTTGCCGAGCGCACCTTAATTTCGGGAGGAATGCAGATCCGGGCACCACTTTTTTTTGGCAGAAAACTATGTTTTCACCGCGTTTTAAGTTGAGAACTTTAACCTGGAAGGTGAAAAAAAGTGCGGAAAGCAATAAAAAAAAAAATTGAATAAGTAATTAATTTTCAATTACGTTAAGAAAAATTTCACTTCGCCAACCAATACTGTGTCCACCTGCCATTTTGTCACTAACCTAAAAGAAAATCAGTGTTGCCAACTCTCAAAAATATTTATCCCTAAACTAAACTAAAAAACCCCTAGAAACCGACAAATTACTTGAAAAATTAAAAAATAATAATTTTAAAATTTTTAATTACTAGCGGCTACGCTAGGTTTGTGTAACATGGTTTGTGATTCAAAAGAAAGTGCCCCTTTATAACGCCTACTCGATGTTTTACCACACAAAATTAAATGTTACCATGCAATAATATCATCAAACATACCTTATAAATCGACCATTGTGTAACATGGTTTGTGCCCCTTTATACCGCCTGCTCGCGTCAATTTAAAAAAACAGCCTACGTTTTCAAGTAGTTTAGCGGCTACGCTAGGTTTGTGTAATATGGTTTGTGCCCCTTTATACCGCCTGCTCACGTCAATTTTAAAAAACAGCCTACGTTTTCAAGTAGTTTAGCGGCTACGCTAGGTTTGTGTAACATGGTTTGTGCCCCTTTATACCGCCTGCTCGCGTCAATTTAAAAAAACAGCCTACGTTTTCAAGTAGTTTAGCGGCTACGCTAGGTTTGTGTAACATGGTTTGTGCCCCTTTATACCGCCTGCTCGCGTCAATTTAAAAAAACAGCCTACGTTTTCAAGTAGTTTAGCGGCTACGCTAGGTTTGTGTAACATGGTTTGTGCCCCTTTATACCGCCTGCTCGCGTCAATTAAAAAAAAATATCCCTGTTTTCAAGTAGTTTTTCAAAAGTGAGTAAAATTTATAAAAAATAATTACTTAAGTTAGTTATTGATATGGCAACACTTAATTTTATGTGGTTTAATATCTTTGGTATGGCTATTTCTATGACTTTAAACTGTCAGAATGCTTCCTTCATGTGTGCGTATAGAAAATTTTAAAGTCGTGTAACTTTGTTAATAGTGCTTTCCGAAAAAAAATTCTTTCGGATTCGGATTCTCCAGCCAATAGTTAGTATAAAAAAAAGGTTTTATTATTTAGGAAGACCTTCCGTAAACCAAAATATAGCCCATCCCAGGATTTGAATGGTTTGTCTCCATTCCAGTACCTACGCGCCTTATTATTTATTCCCTACAATCGTATCTAGGCTCTTGTATCGGGTATCCCTACCAACAAATTAGTATCAAATGGCGGACACAGGCGGACAATATCTGTTCATGAAGTGTCATTTCATACATTCTTTAAACGGCTGTATCTAGTATATTTATGGCTGTATCTCCCTCAATTTTGCCGAGCGCGCCTTAATTTCTTTTTTATTCAACTTTTCCACACTTTTCTCATCTAGAAAGTGCATTTTTATTAAATTTCCAAGTGGTGCCCGGATCTGCATTTCACCCTTAATTTCTTTTTTATTCAACTTTTCCACACTTTTCTCATCTAGAAAGTGCATTTTTATTAAAATCCCCCACATTGGCGGGATCTGCATTCCTCCCAAACTATCTACAAAAAAGCTGTTTTTAGTTATGAAAGATTGTCACTGCATTTTGTATAAAACTAATGCTTTGCATTACCACTTAAATAAAGAAATTGTTTCTCCCTGCGTGTCGTTTCCCATTCGTTCCCGTTCTCGTTCCACTTCCGCCTCTCCCGCGCCCCATTCCATTTCCGCATTATTCCTTCACTTTACCCGCTTTTTCGCCTTCCCTTTTCTATTAAAATTTTGAATGCAAACATAAAGTTTTAAAATGGCTCACCTTACATTTTTCTAACTAAAAATACGGTACTAAATAAAAAAAAACATATCGGTATATTCTATTAGGCAAATGTGTTATAACGTTGTCAACTCACTTTTTGTCTTATTGATAGGTTGTCGAAGTGATATTTCCGCTTAAGATGATTCTCTATAATAACACCTAGATATTTGATGGTGTAAACACATTCCAAAGCTTCGTGTTTTATATTACAGCCAATGTAACGGCTTTACTTGGATTGCACCCATGTAAGGACTCGTTTTTATTAAGAATGTTTGTTTTAATATTTAATGTATGACTAGCTTATGAAATCTGAAAGGTAAAGCATGAATTATGACATTTATGACATACAGTACAATCAAATGAAAGTCTGATGCAATCGAATAAATAAAAGATTTATTGATTCTTAACTTCGAGTGAAAATATAATGTATTTAATTATTAGACTCTTTGGGTAATTACGTGATCTCAAAGGGCTGTTTGTAAACCTCGAAGAGGGTATTACAACAGTCAAACTATATTACAAAAATAATGAATTAACATTATGTGGAAGCACAATGAAAATGGTTGAGCGCCAGAGTTTTTAAACTACAAAACCCAAGTAAAATGATATATAACAAATGGTAACCTTGAATATTCTAAGATGAATAATATGTTACGAGACAAAACTACATTACGAATTTGGGACGCCGCAGCGATGTTGTGCTGATTTTGTCCGCCCCTGATAACGTACTTCCCTTGGGCTTGTCTATTCCAAACTCAATGCAGTTGCAGTTAGAATCAATATTATCGGAATTATAGTTAGGCTTATCTGTTTTTATTGCGTGTGATGTAATAGGTTGACCTTTTATAGTTTAGCTGAATCTTATGTATTTAGTATTTGCTATATTTAGTGTTAGTAGATTTTTGACAAGCCACTATTTTATCGCATTGATTCCACTTTCCGCATATTTATGAGTTTGAGCCAATCATGTCCTTCAAATATAGCTACCGTATCGTAATATTTTTTCCGCCTACGGTTTGCTCGCATAACCCATTGATGTAAATAATAAATAGAAGAGGTCCCAATGTGCTTCCTTGTGGTACACCAAAGCTGTAAAAGCAAAGTGTCGAGTGAGTTACTCACAGTTTTGCCCATTTTGAGTTGCTGACTTCTACCTGTTTAGTAACTCTTTAACCATTCGTAGGTAACTTAAAACAATAATGGGAAACCTTCATCACAAATACCCGCCCTTACCCTTTTAAATTGAACTTACAGGTCTAATAATGGATCCCAGTTGGTTTCCCATTTTGGAAACTATATTGAAGATATCTTATCTTTATTTTGCAAAAAGGTTTTCAGACAAGTTCGTCACGTCTTTTGTGTGAAAACTGATAAGTATAAACCCAACGTTCAGAAGGGGATCCTTTACGTTGACTTGTCGTTATCTCAGAAAAATGTATCTAAAAACGTGTTCCCTCAATGCCATTAATAATTTTTATTTTATTTTATTTTTCAGTATTAATTTCGTCAAAATCATCCATTATTGGCACAATAGACCCGAAAGCAAAGCAGCCAGTCAAAGGAAAGAAATCATATTCCTGCCCTACTTGTTCCTACAGATGTAATAATAAAACCGATTTTCTTTTACATCATATTAGCACACACACTGAAGAGAAACCATTCACATGTTTGAAATGCAATGACAGATTTTATCAAAAATGTGATTTGATTAGTCATTCTAAAATCCACATTGGTGAGAAACCATACGCGTGCTCAGAATGCTCTTATAAGAGTCGCCAACAAAGCGCTTTGGTCATTCATATTCAAACCCACACTGGAGAGAAACCGTTCTCGTGCTCGGAATGCACTTTCAGGTGCATTCGACAAAATGATTTGGTTCGTCATATTAGAACCCACACTGGAGAAAAACCATTCTCGTGCCCGGAATGCACGTTCAGTTGCAGTATACAAAGTAGTTTGAATCGTCATATTCGTACCCACACTGGAGAAAAACCATTCTCGTGCCAGGAATGCACTTTCAGATGCATTCGAAAAAATGATTTGGTTCGTCATATTAGAACCCACACTGGAGAAAAACCTTTCTCCTGCCAGGAATGCACGTTCAGTTGTAGTGAACAAAGCAGTTTGATTCGTCATATTCGTACCCACACTGGTGAAAAACCATTCTCGTGCCCGGAATGCACGTTCAGTTGCAGTATACAAAGTAGTTTGAATCGTCATATTCGTACCCACACTGAAGAAAAACCATTCTCGTGCTCGGAATGTAGTTACAGGTGCAGTAAAAAAAACGCAATCGTTCATCACATTAGAACGCATACTGGAGAAAACAAATCTCGTGCCCGGAATGCACATTGAGTTGCAATGAACAAACCAGTTTGAATTATGAAATTACAATCCACGCTGGAGAGAAACCATTCTCGTGCCTATTTACCTCGATATAAATTCCTTAGACACTTTCATTTTAAACTCATTCTCATTGAAGACATAAACTATAATTACTTGATGAAATAATTAATTTTACTAAAACTCTTAGATTGAATAATTATATCCGACTTATTAATTATGTTCAAAATTTTAAATAGTCTAATATGATTGCCCGAAGATTCTTCAAATGCAGTAACGATGTAAAAAAAACATTGTTCAATGCATTTTGCACTAGCCTATATACATGTGAAACATGGTGTCACTACCGAACCAGCTGAATAGAACGACTCCGGATCCAATATAATGATGCTTGCAGAATTGTATTTGGATACAGAAGATGCAGCAGCGCATCTTCAATGTTTACGGGCTAGGACTACACGGATTCGCCGGTCTGATGAGTCACCGGGCCACTGGAGCCAGGATGCGGCTAATGGCTTCCGATAACACAGTGGTGATCGCAGCCTTTCAGCACCAAGCGACACTCCTGAGCGAGCGCTGGGCCCAAGCTCACTCCAGACCACGTCCTACATTATAATTGATTATTTATTTTATTTCTATTACAGCTCATGTTTTTTATTTATTTATTTATTTTATTTTTTTATTTTCATATTTTTTATTTTTTCTTTTCTTTTCTATTTACTTTTTTATTTTTATTTTTACTTTATCTGTTCTGTAAATATGTACAACTTTATGGGACGTGTGGGATTGCACTATCCTCCCCACATCCTGGAAAGTATTTTATTAGTAAACTTCTTTCGTACTTGCATTCGAGAACACGACGTGGAAACTTAGTCATGGAAACAATGTTCGCGTGTTGACGGTTATCGGTTTCGCCACAGAATAAGTAATGAAAAATTCCGTGCTCATTTCATATATCTATCTTTTACGGATAGCTTACTATACCCATTCTATCTTCTGAAAAAATGGTGACGTACAATGCGGCAATTGGAAAGTTATTTAGACGGATACAGTATTAATAGTTATCAACATAAAAACGTTAGTCACCTCAAGCATTTCATGCACATTATTATAATCTTTCGCACCATATCTACGTATTATAAATTAAAGTCCTCCGCGGCGTTTGTCTGACCATTCGCGATAAACTCAAAGATGGCAGTGGTTGTAAAGGTTGGATAACCATCCAGTAGATGGCATCGTGTTTAGTTAGCCACAGCAGTGCGTGGCCGGGTCAGCTTGTTGGATATAAATACTGATAACACTTGTGCTGTCTGTAATTCCATAAATAACTGTGACCACAACGTAAACATCTTTATTAAATTTTTGCATTGATACATACCATACCATATTTATTTTATAACCAACACCTCTGCCATAGGTCACCCTAAGTGGTTCGCTACGTTTAGTGACTTAGTAGGGGTGCCCGGGTTCATGGGGTGAGGTTTGTCAATATCTTGGCGGCGGATGCATCTGCCCACCTGCTGCGTGGCGGGCCAGATCAAGAGAGACTGGTTGAGGGAGGCCTTTTGACCTTTCCAGTCGGACTCTCTCCTCCCATCGCCTTGCACCGCAGTTGGAGGGGTGGATTCATACGTCTGTAACTCCTGTGCACACTGACCCCCAGATTCCTACCCACCCCTCATATACTTTTCCTTCCCACGACTTCTGGTTACGCATTGCAATATGTTTTTTTTGTTTGTTCGAAATTTTAAATAAATATATCACAAGCATGGTACTTACTTTACTTTACTCCTTGGAATTGACAAAGACATCGAAATGGATTGATTTTCAAAATAAGTTCTAAAACAAGAAAAGAACTGACACTGTCTGTTTTGTTTGAAAAATTTTCTTCATTGTTGGAAAAGGAACTTTGATTACACTGCATTTCATAAGGATTTCTTTTACTGCATTTAATTGATGGTTGGATAACATTAAGGAGGCCTCCTCACTTCAAGATCTACAAGAAGCAAGGTTGGTGGATTTGTTATTTCCCTGGAGTTTCTTTTTGTGCCATCCTTTGTGATATTAGTTCGCGCAAGTAGTTTCTTTTTCACAATCATAATTTCTTGGGTATTAAGCCCAGAGGGTCTGGGGTTATTTACACACCTCAGGCTCGCATATTATAATGCATAATTATGGTCCTTCGATCGCCAGATTTGTTCTAGCAAGGTTAATTTTATAAGAAAGGTTTCAGATTTACGTAATTTTTTGGTAATATTCTTGAAATACCTACCTCTTATAGAATTATTTAGCGTCAATTTACGTATTTTTTTGGTAAATTTGAAATAGAACCTACAAAATCTTTATTAGTTGCTTAATTTCATAATTACTCAAATAAAGGTTTGTGATTACGTATTCTTTGGTAATTTACGAAATACCTTATAGGTAGTTTTGTGAAAATTTAGTGACGAACATTTAAAAATTATTTTTATTTAAAATGCCCTTCATTACGGAAGAGTCGAGTGACCAAACCGATAGAAAGTTGATCATTTTGACAGCAAAAAAGGAGAGGCTTTTTTCCCGGTTAAACGATTTGTTTAATTTGGCTAAAAACATTTCCACCTTTGAATCAAGGCAGAATGAAAACTTCTTGTCTAAGTCAGAAAGAATTGAAGAGATGCGGGAGCAGTTTGAAAATGTTATTGATGATATTAATAATATCCAATTGATTTCAAACCCGACATTTGAACCGGATTATCAACAATTGGATGCTTTTGAGGATTTGTTTGGTAGTGTGAAACGCGTACGTGACAAAATTCAAAATGCAACAACAACAACGTCACAGAATAACGTCCGCGATTCTCGCGTACCAGTCATCAAACTTCCCCCTATAGAACTTCCCTCCTTCAACGGTAAAATGGATACCTGGGCAAAATTTTATGAGTCATTCAAATCGAACATCCATAATAATACACAGCTGAATGATTCTCAACGTGTGCAGTATTTGGTAGGTAAATTAACGCATAGCGCGTTGCAGATTACCGCAGGTATTATACCTACCGGAGAGACGTACAAGATTATATGGGATTCGTTGGTTTCGAAATATCAAGATAAACGTGCACTAGGCACATATTATTTGAATAATATTCTTGACATAAAGGGTTGCACAAATACATCTGTTAGTCTTGATTCATTTGTTGAAAGGTATTCTTCGTCTGTTTTGGCGTTAAAACAGTTAGATATTGAAGATTTAACTGACTTCATATTATTACACTGTGCGTTAAGGAAAATTGATTCCCAAACGTCACAAAATTTTGAAATGTCAGTTAGAACTCAAAAAATTCCTGTATACAATGAGTTGATCTCATTTGTGAAAGATCAAGTAAAAATATTAGAACGGACAAGCAATAATCACGGTGTTATAAATAAGGCGCCTACCTCTTCATCACGTACAAATAATTACAAAACGTTCGTCGCAAGCAACGAGAGTATCCATGTTCCGGCTTCGCCCGCGAAAGTTTGTATTTATTGCAACAAAACTGGTCATTCAATTAATGTTTGCTCACAGTTTAAAGGTTTGAGTTCGCCACAGGCCCGATTTGAATTCATTAAATCAAAACATGCCTGTGTGAACTGTCTCAGCGGGTTGCATACAATCAATTCGTGCAAATCGTCGGTTGTTTGCGAGGTATGCAAAAAACGTCACCATACATTCCTACACTTCGAGAGTAGTGGTAGAGTTAAAACCAATACTCACGTACATACGGCTCAAATACCTACCAGTGACGAGTCGTCTACGCCTCCTTTACCAGGGCCATCCAACGTCAATATTTCGTGTAATTGCAATGCGAAACTAGAGGAGCCCTCGCACGTTAACTCTTCGTGTTCATTGTCAGCTAAAGTAGCTCCTAATACTACAATTTTACTATCAACTGCTCAAGTGTATGCAAAACTTAAAAATGGAAATAAAATTATTGTTCGGTGTCTAATTGATAATGGCTCACAAAATCATTTGATCACGGCCGATTGTTGCAAGGCGCTGAATTTGCCAATAATTCCTTTGAGTAATTCTTTTGTTAAAGGAATTGGTTCAGCATCACGACAAATTCTTGGTTACGTTTATTTGGACATTGAGTCTCGCGTATACCCAAATAATAAATATAACATATTTGCGCTCGTTGTCGAGTGCATTACCGACAAGTTACCTAATCACTACATAGCAAAGGTTGATATGAGGTACTTAGAGGGCATACCCCTCGCTGATTTAACGTGGAACATTCCCGGAAACATAGATGTTGTCTTAGGGGCACAATTATTTCCACATATCTATTTAGGGGACAGGGTTGAATCAGGGACTAGTGCACCCCCCGCATTATCGACCGCGTTTGGTTTCGTGCTAATGGGCGACTACCCTGATAATGTGCTTAATACAAGTACTTCATTTTCCGCACTTGCACTTAATGATTTAGTCCAAAAATTTTGGCAGTTAGAAGAAATCCCTAACATGCAATTTTTAAGTCCGGAGGAGACGGAATGTGAGAATCTGTTTACTTCATCTATCGCTCGCGCTGTCAATGGAAGGTATTCTGTTGCTTTACCTTTCTGCAAAGACCCAAAACAATTGGGTAATTCTCTTACTACCGCCCAGCGCCGATTTATGGCCTTGGAACGAAAATTTAAACAATCACCTTCTTTACAGGAGAATTATAACAAAGTTATCGGTGAATATATTGACAGCAATTATTTGTCAGAAGTCAAAGAGTCTGAAATTACAGATGATGGATATTACATCCCGCATCATGCCGTCAATCGTCCGGACAAACCTATGCCTCGGATTGTGCTCGACGCTAGCGCCATAACTCATTCAGGGCTGTCATTAAATGACGTCTTGCATACTGGTCCCAATTTGCAAGCTGATTTGTTTTTGCTTTTGCTTGACTTTCGTCTTTTTCCCATCGCTATGACTGCGGACATAAAGCAAATGTATTTACAGATTGAAGTTCCTACCAAGCATCGTAGATATCTAAGAATCTTATTTCGATTCTCCAACAACGATCTCATACGGACTTTTCAATTTAATCGGGTCCCTTTCGGACTAACGGCAAGTCCATACTTAGCAATGAGGACTGTTCGTCAGTTAGCCCAAGATATGAGACCACATTTCCCGGATGCTGCCAATGTGGCAGAATCCAAGTTGTATATGGACGACCTGGTCTATTCTATTGCAGATGAGTCCAGCGCCGTACGTCTTTCTCGAGAATTAATCTCGTTATTCAAGTCCGGTGCCTTTGATTTGGTCAAATGGACTAGTAATTCTCAAGTTGTACTTGAAAACCTTCCAGATTCTCACCGCAGTGTGGTGGATTTCACTGTTGGTTCTAACAATGCCTCTAAGGTGTTAGGCCTCTCGTGGGAACCAGTTGATGACAGCTTCTTCTTTACGACTTCTTATGTTCAGGAGAAGTGTACAAAGCGGAACATACTCTCTATAGTCGCCCGCTTATTCGATGTCCTTGGCTTGGTCGCCCCCATCATTCTGTACGCTAAATTGCTTATTAAGGAGCTATGGCTGTGCAATATTGGTTGGGATGATACCCCCCCTGAGAGCGTTATTCAAAGGTTCTCGGCACTCACACAGGAATTTCCTTTAATTTCTACGATAAAAATCCCACGTCATGTTGGTGTCCTAAAGGACAGTACAGTGCTCATTGTCGCTTTCTGCGATGCGAGCCTGAATGGTTATGGCTGTGTGATATATTTACACACAACTGATCCGTCTGGGAATATTACCGTGAGATTGTTGTGTGCAAAATCAAAGGTCTCTCCCACCAAAGTGACAACACTCGCTCGTTTGGAGCTATGTGCCGCGGTCTTGATGTCCAAACTAATACGGACGGTTCAAGACAATTATCGTTCGCGTCTTCTTATTGCCGGGATATATGCGTTTTCAGATTCGACCATTGCGCTCTCGTGGATACATTCTTCACCGCATCGATGGTCGGTGTTTGTTAGTAATCGCGTGGCTCAATGTCAGGAGAATTTGTCTCCTGAGAACTTCTATCATGTCGCCGGTAGCGAAAATCCTAGTGACTGCCTTTCACGTGGAGTGCTTCCTTCCCAACTCGTTTCACACGAACTATGGTGGAACGGCCCATCATGGATTCGCAGCACACCTTTGGAATGGCCAATAAAACCTTTTCATTTCACAAATACTGGTGAAATGCCTGAGCACAAAACTAATGTGCTCACTGCAATAGTTCAACGTGAACAATCGGTCCTGAGTGAACTTGCTCAGCGCATTTCCACATGGGATAAACTTTTAAGGATTGTCGTTTATGTTCTCCAATTCGTAAAAAGGGTATCACCTTCTTCTGGAACGGTCAATAATCTTATGACTGCTGAAAAGGCTGTGATTCGTTCTGTGCAGAGTATTCATTTTGAAGAAGATATTGCTGCACTCCAGAAAAGCAAATTGCCTTCAAAGAAGCTTCGGAATTTATCAGTTTTTCTCGATGAGGATAATTTATTACGTATTGGGGGGCGGCTTTCTAAATCGGACTTACCATTTGAGGTTAAACATCCGGTATTACTACCTAAACATGACTGTGTTGTGGATCTTATCATCGATCATTTCCATGTCATGAACTGTCATACAGGCCCTGGACTCCTTATGTCCATCTTACGGCAGCGCTATTGGATATTAGATGCCAGGACTGTCATTAGGGCAAAAGTGCGGAAATGCAATTGCTGCTTCCGCTCAAATCCGTCGCATCCTACACCGAAGATGGCGGATTTACCTTCATATCGTATTGTAGAAGCAAAGGCTTTCGTTCATACCGGTGTAGATTACGCAGGTCCCCTCCGTATCACGCTTGCTCGTCGGAGAGGACAACATTCACAAAAGGCATATATCTGTCTTTTCGTATGTCTTGTAACTAAGGCCATTCATATTGAGTTGGTCTCTGACCTAACTTCAAATGCTTTCCTGGCTGCTTTCAGCCGTTTTATTTCTCGGCGTGGCCCTGTGTCATGCTTGTATTCAGATAATGGCACCAATTTTATTGGTGCAAAGGCACAATTAGATGATCTCCATAAGTTTTTAGTTGAGTCAGAATTTGAGCCCGCTTTAAAGCGCGAACTCGCTAATCGCCGGGTTGAGTGGAAAATGATTCCCCCACGCGCGCCTCATTTCGGGGGTATATGGGAGTCAAACGTAAAGAGTATGAAGACTCATTTGTACCGTGTGATCGGAACTCAGCTCTTCACTTATGAAGAACTACAGACCGTTCTGGTTCAAATAGAGTGTTTGATGAACTCGCGCCCACTCACAGTCGTGTCTTCCGAACCCTATCCGGAAGTGATTACTCCTGCGCATTTTCTAATGTCGACACCTTTACAGTACTTACCTGCTTCTGTTTTGACAGACGCTAAAACAAACTTTGCTCAGCGCAAGCAGTTATTAGATGGCATGGTTCAATCCTTCTGGAAAAAGTGGCGTTTGGAATATCTGCACACGTTGCAAGTCAGGCAGAAGTGGACTACGACTGACCATCCTATTAAGGTTGGAACTGTCGTACTTGTGGGACAGGAGGATTCGCCTCCGTTAAATTGGCCTTTGGGCGTAATCACGGACGTTCATCCTGGTACTGATAATATAATTCGAGTTGCGACGGTAAAGACCAGATACGGATTTTTTAAACGTCCTGTCGTTAAATTATATCCCATTCCAACGCAATAATTTTATCTTTATTTTATTTTATGTTAATAACTTATCATAATTTAATTCTTTCGGACTTAACCATGACATTCTGTATTTAACACCTAGTTGACTTAGCAACATGATTTTTATTTTATTTTTAAACATTTTTCAACTTAGTGATTTTATCCTTAATAAGTTTAATTTAAACTTTGTTTTGTTTTTTGAAAGTTCCGTGAACTTCCAAGGCGGGGAGCATGGTTACGCATTGCAATATGTTTTTTTTTGTTTGTTCGAAATTTTAAATAAATATATCACAAGCATGGTACTTACTTTACTTTACTCCTTGGAATTGACAAAGACATCGAAATGGATTGATTTTCAAAATAAGTTCTAAAACAAGAAAAGAACTGACACTGTCTGTTTTGTTTGAAAAATTTTCTTCATTGTTGGAAAAGGAACTTTGATTACACTGCATTTCATAAGGATTTCTTTTACTGCATTTAATTGATGGTTGGATAACATTAAGGAGGCCTCCTCACTTCAAGATCTACAAGAAGCAAGGTTGGTGGATTTGTTATTTCCCTGGAGTTTCTTTTTGTGCCATCCTTTGTGATATTAGTTCGCGCAAGTAGTTTCTTTTTCACAATCATAATTTCTTGGGTATTAAGCCCAGAGGGTCTGGGGTTATTTACACACCTCAGGCTCGCATATTATAATGCAACTTCCTCTACTTCCTTTCCATTAAAAGACCCTCCACCCAGCTTCCCTAAAGATGACATAGGCCCTGAGGGCAATCATTTTTTATTTTATTTTTTTTATTTTTGTATTTATTTATTTATTCCATTTTTACAATTTTTGCAAAGTTAGGTATAAGTACAATTATTTTTTTAATTATGTACATGTAATGCAAATATTTTTTAATGGTGGTAATAATACCTCTCTAATTGAGAATTTCTCGGACTTTTTTTTTCCTCAGGGTCTCCTGTTTGGAGCTAATGCAAAAAAAATACACGTCGCTGGATTAATCATCTTGTTAAAAAAATTATATTCATCCTCTCCTCGGCAAAATATTAAGGGGTATTGTAATGCCTACCTTTTGTCATTATATATAAATAAAATATATATAAAAAATAAAGCGTTATTTTAACAGTTTTTAAAGAATCTGAAGTGTCCTCAACACGAAGTATAAGACCTAGAACATCTGGGAACGTATATGTACCTAGATGCAACACGACAGCTGCACAACACCATTATGAATATGTAGGCCCACAGCTATATAACGAATTACCCAATGCAATAAAAAGTGAGAAAAACTATCTTAAATTTAAAAAAAAACTCTCTTTGTATTTTTACAGATAAGCAACAGATTATCTTATTTGTATCGATGATTTTCAGATATAATCTCTTGCCAATATTTTGTTGATATTATATTTCTACAATAATTATATGTATCTTTCTAATTGTACAATTTTTTGTAATATCTTACAGTATTTTATTTTTATTTTTGTAACATTTACTTTTTTTAGATAGATAGATAGATAGATAATATATAATAAAACTATTTCCAATACAATGAACGTTTTTTATCAACAAAAAGAAGGACTGGCAATGGGGGCACCGACATCGCTTCTCATCGCTGATATCGACTGGTCAGTGGTTGAGTGGGCATAGCGCTTGGGTCCCACCCGAGCGTCGCGTGTTCGATTCCTTGGCTGGCTAAGTCCTCCATCACGTGGTAGTAGGAGATTTTCAAACATTTTTGGGTTATTCGTAACCCAGGAATGTCTGTCTTTCTTTAAAAAAAAAATATTCATGGACAATTTAGAAAATAATATTTTTAACTGTAAATCACCATTAATAAAAAACATACTTTTACGGAAGAGGTATGTTGACGATGTGTTCTGAGTTTGGTTAGGAACCAAGCGACAACTCAATTCCTTCCTGCTGCTAATAAACTCCTTCCATAAACAAATTAAATTCACCGTAGAAATAGAAACCAATAAATTCTACCTTAAACTTTTTAGATCTTACATTTCAATCATAAATAATAAAATTGAATTTAAAATCTACCGCAATCCGACGTTCACTGATAAAACGATTCACAATTCCTCTAACCATCCCAACTCCCATAAACATTTAGCGTTTCATTCTACGATACATAGATTGATTATCCCATTATCAAATACCAACTTTGCAATAGAACTATATACGATCAAACAAATCGCAATAAATAACGGTTACAATCCAAATATAGTCAACAACATTCTAAATAAAAAAAATTATCCACGAGTAAATTTTTATACAACAGTCCACCTCATAATAATAATATACCAAGTAATAATAATCAACCTTATCAATGGCGTAGAATCCTGCACATCAATAATTTTTCTCAAAAAAGCGTTAAAAATCTCCCATCCGATTTCAAACCAGAATATTACACTAATAATAGTATAGGAAACTTTTAATGAACGGTAAGGAGAAAGAATATAGTCTATCTCACTCGGGAATTTATTCACTCCAATGCAGCGACTGCCCCGTTTTTATATAGGTAAAACAGCACGCAACATAAACACCCTTGTCAAAGAACATCTTAGATGTTTACACAGCTCTGGATTTTCGGAAGTTGCAAACCACTTGATCGAAAAAGACCATAAATTTGATAAAAACTCAGGCGCCACACTTATTCATAAAAACAATATAGGTATAAGGTGGACAATTTAGAAGCACTTGAACACGCCCGTTCCCTTCCCAATTCTCCATCTACGCCTTCTTCCTCCTTCACTTGAGGAGTCCAGCCCATTTTGTTAAATCGTCTATAACATACATGTAACCTAATTTTAGTAGAGTATTATACTGCCCTGAAGAAGCTACGGTTGTAGCGAAACCCGGTCGGCATAAAGTATAAAAAATAAAAGTTGTGTTTACAAAGTTATTGTTTTATTTTAAACTAAAAATATATTAGTTAATCTTTTTTATTTAATCTTTTTATCTTGAATCTATTGTATGTAATAATTATTTAATGTTCGGCTGAAATAAAAAACTTATTATTATTAGGTCCTTACATATGAAATTAGCGTTTGGCCGTACTGGCAACTTTGATTTCAAATATCTTTTCTTTGGTTAGGAATTCCAAATTCAAATTTATACAGCTATTTACTCATGTATTTGTGTATCGAAAATTATTATTCATTTGTTATTTCCTTAATGGTTTTTTTTCTTTGCGTCACTAGTTTACAAAATGGAAAACTTGAAATATTGCGTTATTTACGACTACGAGTTCCACCATGGCACCAGTGCTGCAGAAATGGCTCGAAGGATTAATGATGTGTATGGCGACGGTGCCGCAAAAGAAGACATAGTGCTTTTTTGGTTCCAACGTTTTCGTTCTGGAAATTTCGACCTGCAGAACAAGCCCCGTGGACGGCCGGAGACCAAAGTTGATAATGAAGAATTAAAGGCTATTGTGGAAGCGGATCCATCGCAAACCACGTCCGAGTTAGCTGCAGGCTGCGGTTTTAGTGATAAAACTGTTTTAATCCACTTGAAGCAAATTGGGAAGGTTAAAAAGCTTGAAAGATGGGTACCTCACAATTGAGTGAAGCAAATCAACAAACGCGTGTTAGAACGCTAGACCACACACTGCACAACAGACGGCTACAAAATTAGAGGAGCTTCAATTGGAATGTCTAAGACATCCACCGTACTCTCTGGACCTTGCCCCAACATATTACCATTTTTTTCGAAATTTGGATAACTTCTTGCAAAGAAAAACATTCAACTCCGATGGGGCAGTCCAAACCGCCTTCAAAGATTTTATTGATTCCCGTCCGAATAGCTTTTATAGTAAAGGGATCGATGAACTACCTATGAAATGGCAAAAGTGCATAGATAGCAATGGTACATACTTTGATTAAATAAATATATTATATTAAAAAAAATCGACTTTATGTTCCTCCCATACAAAACGCCATTTTCATATGTTAGGACCTAATATTACCATTATTAGAGTAGCCAACATTGCGCTTTGGTCATTCAGTTACAAACTCGCACTGGAGAGAAACCATTCTCGTGTCAGAAAAGCACTTTCAGGTGCATTCGACACAGTGATATGGTTTGTTATATTAGAACCCGCACTGGTGCTGTTGTGGCTAAACAAAGGGGTAGAGCAACACGGCATAATAATTCAAAAATAAATTACATCACATCGTCCACGGATCTTTCTTAATCATTCTAACTGTAAATTAGTCATAAGCAATCCAAGCGCAAAACAAAATAGGGGAATTCTCGCAATTCACTATATACGGTATTGCCAGTCATTTAAAGAAATGGGATTCCCCGGTTTCGTCACAGAAAAAGTAATAAAAAATATCGTGCTCATTTCAATCGGTCCGAATCGTAGGTGCGTCAAAAATATAAAATGAAATGGTTTAAATTTTTACAAGATAATACGATTATTATTTATTGTGGAAATATGCCGCCCCCTTAAAAGTGCCGACCGGTCCGGGTCGCCCCCCCCCCCACGGTACGCCACTGTAATCACAGGTCTTCTTCGCCTTGTGGTCTAGGGGTAAGGCTCTTGACTCGCAATTTGTATATCGCGGCTTCAAACCCCTGTTACCTGTGCACAAATTTTAATTATAATTTATTAATTTAAAAATAATATTATGGTATGGTATGTTTGCGGCACGTTCAAAAGTGGAAGATGATCACAGTATCGCCCTGGTGTAAGACCACCATTCAGAATTGAAACGTTGCTTGAAATAGCATTAGCCGTGTTAGGTGACCAGATCTGAATAGCCAGGTACTCCCTCACCTTCCCCTTTCCCATCTCCTTCCCCTCCCCACACCTTTAGCCTCAAACATACTCCGATAGGGTATGCCATAGTCTCACTGGCTCCAGATAAATGGGAGAACTTACCATTCTTTTTCTTTTTACATCAAGCAGAAGCAGTGGCGTAGCGTGCCTTGGAGGGGCCCCGTATCAAAATTAGTTGGGGGCCCCCCAACTAATTTATAAAATAATGTTTAGATAAATTAAAAAATATATATACGTTAAATAACGTACGATACGTAAGGTTACGAGTATTTGGTCAATAATTCGGAATTTATATTTTTTGTAGGCGACATAACCTAAAAATATTAAAGTGCTAAAATATCTATTCTCACAGCATTATGAGAAAAATGGCTATGAGAGTAATAATCAACTACTAATGAAGAATATCAAAACAAAATTCTTATTATAACACGGTACAATACGTGATTTCAAAAAATAATTCACCCTTCGCTACTGGTAGATAAATAGGTAGTAGGTACTTACCATTGCAATCTAAATCACTCACAGAAGCTGATTGCTGAAAAAATGAATAAATTTTGGGCATTTTTTTTTATAACCTCCTCCCTTTTCTGTTTACTTTTTCTTTTCATAGCTCCACTGGGATAATCTCTTTTCATTTCACTCATTATTTTCACAAATCAAACTAATTTTAACCAATAAATAATCATAAGATCAAGATTTCATTGTATTACAATGGAATAAATAACGTTTGAACCGGAATGTAATAAAACACGTAAATATTGCACTCCGTTGTTTGTCATTATAAACGGGGAATACCGCAATAATCGATGTAGAATGTTGCCAACTTTTGTGCGCACGCTTAACCCGGGGAAAAAAGAGATTGCTTTTTTTTACTTTTGTCATTTCTGAAGTGAAAACTATAGGCACGTATGACAAGTTTTTTTGTATGTTTTTTTCACGGGAAGCACGAGATTAAGTGACATTGTGGATAACATTTTACTAATTTTTGCTTACACACGTTGGGGGCCCCTTTAGCCCCGGGGCCCCGTATCATTGATACGGCTGATACGGCGGTAGCTACGCTACTGAGCAGAAGGCTCTGAGCAAAATAATTAACCTCAGGACCTATGTCATCTTTGAAGATGCTGTGTGGAAGATCTTTTTCTGTAGAGTAAGGAGTGAGTATGGGTCTTGAAGAAGGGATTACGTATGGAATCGATTTCGTATCCAAAAAAGATACAGAATCGCATGGTAGGTACTCTTACCACTTACAACAGCCTCGCATTATTCACACACGCTCAGGAATCGTTATTCTGAATATTGATATTATGATATCGTATGGCACCTGATCGTGCCTAGTCTTCCTCGGGCATCCCTGATTCTTCTTCTATTCATATTCGCCTCATACTCCTTTCTTCGTTCATCCGCTTTACTTGCCCAAACCATACAGGCACTCCTTTTTTTATCTTACTCATCAGGTACTCTTACCGCTTATTACATTTTTTGCTAGAGCCAACCGCGACCAGTCCTCCAATGGAGTTTTCTGCTTTTACCTTCTTTCAAAATCCCTATCTGCCTTATCTTTCGTAAACAAGCGTCCTTTTCTTATTCTTATTCAAAATGCTTATATCAGCCAGGCATTCTTTCCGTGGCTCCCGTACAGGCTAGTGAAATTGATTACAGATTCTGTTCCATGGAAGAAATTCGTTATGAGAAATAGGAGCAAATTGAGATAACTTTTGGCACAAGGACACTTATATCTCTTCAGTAGAGTGCACAAAAACAAACAACGGAAACTTCTACAACGCTGAATGTTTTTACAAAAAAGAAGTAGAAAATGAGATTGTAACACATTTCCCAAATAATACTTTCTCAAAACCACACAAGTGGAAATTTGACCTATCGGCTCTAGAGGAAGTACTGGGTCGCTAACACGGACATTCAACGTCGACAAGATAAATGCTTATATCGACAATATCGGTAATAGAGAATACACCAAAAAAGGTTTCAGTGTGGTAAAAAAAAGGTACACAAGTTTTTCAAAAATTTATTAACATCAAACACAGGACAAAACCATATTACATATTTTCTTCGGAATGTTGTACAATATTACGTAATAATGTTATTTAATCTATTAATATTACAATTAATAATTCACAGAAAAAAAATATAATAATAACATATAAACATAAATAACCTACTGACTAAAACATGTGAACAGCTCATCATAGTAGGTTCTCCTAGTGAAGTGTTAACTAAACACACATACAATATTCCTAAAGAATTTACACGCACAGTACCTGGCCATTATTCCTACCGTGATTAATAAATAATTGAAAGCATTGACTTTTTTTGGGTAGATCAGTTTCCCGCGTGTGCTACGAATTTCCGGACACCGTGTTTACTTGTAAATAGTAAGATCAGTTAGAACCTAAGCATTCCTAATAAATTGTACAGCGCCCTTGAGGTAATTTTTCACAAAAACAGCGCTTTATAAATTATTATTATTATTATTATTATACGTGAATGCAATTATTTTTTTAATCATATTTATTTGTTAAATTTTTTTTTCTCTCTATTTTGTTATTTTTTCTATGAATATCACTGTGCATTTAAGTGTGTAAAATATATATAAAAAATTATCACAAACAAGGTCCTAGACAACAACACTGCTTTCAGGCCACACAATACCCTCTATCCAGGGGATGAAGCCAGATATGCGGGTGTTGGTGAATGTGCAGGATGGACGCATCCAATTGGATACAAACCCCACCAGTAGGTGGGTACAGGCCACCCTGTGGCTGTTTGGTAAAATCAACGGGGAGCCGCTATACCAGCCCTGAAAACAAATAAAGTAATCAGGTAACATTACAAATGGCAGATTTTAAATTAGTGCATTATTTAATCGAATTTTAACACGTTTCCAGCGGGAGGGGTAGTTCTACCTTTTATGCCAGGTCCTACTTGAATGACGGCAAAAGTATTGCCGTCTGACCAATTTGTATATATAATGTGTGTACACAGATCTCTTTTTAAAGGTCCCGGTAATATGTATGTACAGTAAATGTGGTATAAGTCTTTCTCATCTTCTTATCTTGTGCGTGGAAGAATATTTTCATCAAAATTAAACTATATTAAGGGAAATGGATGTGCGATCCGTTTCACACAAATCTTAATTTTGGATTTGAGGCCATTTTAAATGAGTATATCAAATGTGTAGTACATGTGCAACTTTATTTATGCGTGTTTTTAATTTCAAAGTATACGCCATGAAAGATTTTAATATTTCATGATTTTGAAGGCGACTTGGCCAATTGTTTATGAGTAAACGATAAACATTTAAAAAAAATATTTGTCAACGTTTATTACAAAAAATGTGGTGAAACATAAATTAAAAGATATTAAATATTAAAAGAAAGCAAAAGGGTCGAAATTTAAATTAAAAATAACCTGTTGAGCTGAAACTGCTTAATTGCGGTTTAACGGGATTGTAATTTGAAGAACATAAAAATATATAAGTGTTATGGTGGTCGTATTCTTTAAATACCCGCGTATCATAAAATTCGTCATTTTAAACAAAAACATATAAAATAGCATACATTCGTACTAGATATTTAGTATAACTTTTGATTAAAAAAATATTATTCAGTCTGTTTAAATATTATATAGTCTCATATCTAAAATTAAGTTTTGTATGTAACGGGCCGAAATGGACTACACATCCGTTCCTCTTAAACCCTTATACTTGTAGCACTAGAGATGCGCGAATGTTGTTTTTTTACAATGATTTGTGACAAAGTGAAAACCAAATTATTTATAATGTACGAGTAATAAAATAGTACATTGTGTTTCCACATAAAACACCACCAAATGGGCACAACACTGACTTTAGGGAGTTTAACTTCAGTTTAAGTAGTCGTATTATAAAGTACCCTTTAATATCAGACAATACTTTTAATATTTGGGGTGTAGTGAGTACTATGTAAAAACATTCATAAAATGTATTTATTATCGGTTAAAAACAAAATGCATTTAGTGGAAGTTCCCTCTTGTTTTCGCCCATAATACGGGTAGATAGTCAGTGATTACATTCATGGTCAATGGTTCTAATTGCAGTTCAGTGCGGTCAACCTAATCCAACCTAATACTGGTAGTTCTGTCAACAGTTAGTAGACCTCGCGTTCAAAAAAGTGCGTTTCCATTTTTCTCCAAGAGAAAATTTCCACTGAAGTCGTGAGATTTGTAAGTAGGTACTTAAATACTTACCTTCTTAGTTACGAATCAAGTTTTTGATTAGAATGGTGGTCTTCCACCAGGGTGATACTGAGAGTATCTTCAACTCTAGAACGCACAGAAAATGAAATAAAATCATTTTACTTAAATTATGTGTGCAAAAACAACAACAATAATTTTAAACTTGCGCAAACACAAGAAATGACTTCCATGCGTATATAAAATGAAACCAATGTCATTACTGGCTTAGTAAATTTTGATTCTAGCCCATTTAGCACGTGCTCTGACTCACACCGAATATCGCTATCCCATTTGAAATTCATTATTATACTGGAAATATATGACAATATTTTAAGCAAAGAATATTCAGACTTTTGGATCATAAAACAACCACACATCAATTTGGGAGGCGGGTATGGGTACCGCCACCCCGGGAACCGTTTATTGGATAAACAACACCTGTGTCATAGGTCACCCCAAGTGGTTCGCTAAGTTTGGTGATTTAGCAGGAGTGCCCAGGTTCATGGGGTGAGGTTTGTCCCGGTCTTGGCGGCGGATGCGTCTATCCACCAGCATGGCAGGTCGGATCTGGAGAGAATGATTCAGGGAGACCCATTGGCTTCTCCAGCCGTACTCTCTCTGAATATAGCCTTGCACCGCAGTGGGAAGGATGGGTTCATACGTTTGTCACTCAGATTCTTACCCAACCTTCATAACCTTTTCCTTCCCAAAACTTCCTTTAATTAAAATACTCTCCACACAGCATCCCCAAAGATGACAAAGGCCATGAGGGGAATTAATTTACTCAGGGCCTCCTGTGTGGAGCTAATGTAAAAAAAATCACATATAATTTAAGTGAAATGATTTTATTACATTTTCGGCACGTTCCAGATTTGAAGATACTCTCAGTATCACCTTGGTGGAAGACCATCATACCTAATACAAATAATAAACATAACTACTTACAAATCTCACGATTTCAGTGTTATTTGCGTACAAACTAGAAATGCCTTTCATGCAGATTTAAATAGAAACCAATGTCGCCACCGACTTAATACATTTTGGTTCTTGCCCATTTAGCACGTGCTCTGTCTCACATTGAATATTGCTTTCCCATTTGGATTTCATTATTATAAACGATATGTATAATAATATTTTTAGCAAAGAATAGTCAGACTTTTGTATCACAAAACACGCCCAATGTTTTGTTTTTCTTTATTCTATGGCGCACGCCAATAATGATTGTCCCATGTCGGCTATCTTCAGCAGCTTTGCGTTACTACTTTTTTGTTATTATTAAATTTCTTTTATTTTAATGTTTACAGAAAAAAAATTTAAATCTACATTATAATAAGTTTGGTTTAAAATACATCTCAGCGTTACATACCGTACATTCCCCAGTTGGGTTGACTGGGCGGCTGCAAATCTCCACGTCATGTTTTATACCGGCAGGGTGACCATTGCTGCTAGTGGGAAATACTCTGGAGCACTCCTCCTGAGACAGTCTCTGCATGCTCGTCTGAAATATTAAAAAAACATACTGATTGTTTTATCTTGTGAGAACAAATGCGCCATTCCTTTTTGCAACAAATATACGAAGAGTAAATTAATATTAGCATTGTTTTTCTTTAACCCCTCACAGGAGGCCCTGAGGGAAAAAAATACCTCTGGACCTTTGGCAACTTTGTAGATGCTGTGTGGAGAGTCTTTATAGGAAAAAGAAGGGGAGGAAGTTCTGGACTGAAATGAAGCTATTATGTTGCGACGAACAAATAATAGCTTCATTGCATTTGTCATTTGGGAGGCGGGAATGGGTACCGCCGCCCCGGGAACCTTTATTGGATAACCAACACCTCTGCCATAGGTCACCCCAAGTGCTTCGCTACGTTTGGTGATTTAGCAGGGGTGCCCGGGTTCATGGGGTGAGGTTTGTCTAGATCTTGGAGGTGGATGACCAAGACACACTGAACCCCAGATTCCTACCCACCCCTTAAACCCTTTTCCTTCCCAGAAGTCTCCTCTCCTTCCTTTCCTTACAAAACCCTCCACACAGCATCCCCAAAGATGACATAGGCCCTGAGGGGAAATTATTTTCCTCAGGGCCTCCTGTGTGGACCTCATGTAAAAAAAAAAATTGCAACAAATAATAGCTACATTTCAGTTCAAATGCTAATGAAATATTTTAAGAGGATATGTGAAAAACCAGAGTTTAAACAGAAAACATTAATTTGTAATTTTTTTTGTTGATTAAAGATGAATTTAAGTGAAACTAAAGTACATAATATTATGATTAAGACTTGATAAATTACTACTAATCGGTACAATGTAATCAAAAAATATACGTAGAAATTCGTTCTATGAAATTAAAATTTATAATTGGTGTTGGATTGATCTAGCAGTCAAGGACGGAACCAGGATTTTTTCTGGGGGGGGGCACAAGGGGCGGACGGGCAAAAAAATCAACAATTACTGTTAGGATTTTTTTCTGAGGGGGGCACAAGGGGCGGACGGTAAAAAAATCAACAATTACTGCTACGATTTTTCCTGAGGGGGGCATGAGGAGCGGACGGGCAAAAAATTCAACAATAACTGGTAGGATTTTTTCTGGGGAGGGGGGGGGGGGGGGACAAGGGGCGTACGGGCAAAAAAATCAACAATTACTGTTAGGATTTTTTTCTGCGGGGGGCATGAGAAGCGGACGGGCAAAAAAATCAACAATAACTGTTAGGATTTTTTTCTGGGGAGGGGAGGGGGGGGGGGGGGGGGGGGGGAGGGGACACAAGGGGCGGACGCACAAAAAAATCAACAATTACTGTTAGGACTTTTTTTGGGAGGGCACAAGGGGCGGATGGGCAAAAAAATCAACAATATGTATGGGAAGGTTTATGAAAGTGTCAGAACAATCGAAAAAATAAATGTTTAATAAAGACAGTTTTAGGTTCTAAGTATGTACTGTGATGGAATCTCCACAGTACACAAAAATACCGTCTGGGCGGGGGGAGGGGAGGGGGGGGGGAGGGGGCACGTGTACATTTTTGTCGCCCTTGCTAGCAGTTGTATTATTTGTGATTTAAAGGCTTTATAATTTTCTTCAGATTTGATTTAATATGGGAGGGCATTAAAAAAAATATACCTTGATAAATATAATAGTGTTGAAAAGCACTCGTTTTAAATTTAGGGATTTCAAGGTTGCCACGTGATCTTGATCGGTTACTTATTTTAGTGATTTTGTTGGAGTATTGAAATGATCTTTGTGGGTTTGTAAAGGTGAGTTCTTTTTGAAAATTTTGTTTAGAATAAGAACCCTAAAAGAGTTAAATAATTGTATTGTTGGAAATATAGATGATTTTCGTATGATGACTTTAACAATCAACCTCTGTACCCTTTCTACAGGTTAGAGGTTAGTTTTGAAAGTTCCCCCCACCCGATTATAGAATAGATTGTAGAATAGATTGGGCAATAGAGAAATAAATAGTTTTAATCATACTAGATGATATTATGTTTCTCAATCAAATGAATGTGTAAATAAGTTTTCTTACTCTGGTTACCGTATTTTCGACTTGTTCGTTCCATTTTAAGTGTCTGTCTATAATGACACCCAGATACTTTATACTATTTTTGCATGTGATTGGTAAGCAATTGTCATCGTAGCATTCCTTTTTATTTTCACACTGTGATTAATGGATTTTAATAGTTATATTGTTCTCGCTATTTTTTTCATTCAAAGGGAATGGAATAAAATAAGTTTTCTCGGTATTTAGTGAAAGACAATTTAGGTCAAACCATGTTTTGAGTATGTTTATATTGATATTTGCTTTACTCATTGTTTCCTGCCATGATTTTCCTTTAGTGATAACTACAGTGTCGTCTGCATAAGATATGATATCTCCAACTTTTGGAAGAGTGAAAATTTGATTTACATATATTATAAAAAGGATTGGACCGATGACAGTTCCTTGTGGTATACCAAATTTTGAGCTTTTATGTTCACTTAGGGTATTATTTATTTTCACATATCATAATCTCTCTTTTAGATAACTTTGGAACGATGACAGCACTGTTCCGTCCAATCCAATTTGCAAAAGTTTATTATTTAGTTTGGAGTGTGATATGCTATCAAATGCCTTTCGAAGGTCGATGAATATACGAAGACACTTTTCTCCATTATTTCACTTTTACATTATTGTTGAAGTTAATTTAGCAATCGCATCTTGAGTGCTGAGATTGTCCCTAAACCCAAATTGGTTTGGGCTCATTATCTTTTTTTTTTAATGTAATTGTTGAGTTGTTTTTTAACAATTTTTTCATAGATTTTTGCTATGTTTGACGTGAGTGCTATGGGACGATGGTTGGAAATATTTTTTTCATCTCCAGATTTAAAGACAGGGGTGACAATAATCTTTTTATAGTTGTTTGGGAATACACTCTTCTTTAAACATACATTTATTATATAAACAATCGGTTTACTAATTATCTCATGAACGGCTTTCAATGTTTTTACGGTTATATTGTCATAGCCAGGGCTTGCTAATCCCCGTAAACTTATTACAGCGTTTTCAACTTCTTTATCAGTTACTGAAGCAAATGTGTGGAAACCTTCTTCAGTAGTTGAGTTGTGCTCTGGTTGGTGAGTTTGTTTGCTGTCCAGGATAATATTACGAGCAAGATAAGGGCCGACTTTAGCAAAATAATCATTATAAATGTTATCACAGAGTTTTGGATTTTTTTCGGTGTCAGGGTTGATTCCGTGATGAGTAATTTCTTTTGCTATTTTTTTTTGTGCTTTTGTTGGTTACTGTATTGACGATTTTCCAAAACTCTTTGCTGTCCTGACTAGTATTTTTTATTTTATCACGGAAATACTTTTCTTTTGTAGTAGTATGTTACGGTATTTCTTGTAGAAGGTCTTGATTTTTCTTTATTTCTGATTGAAATCACTAGTCCATGGGTTATCCATAGCTTTATTAATCTGTGCTTAGATTTTGGTTTAGAAACAATTGTTTGTGTAGATAGGTTTATGTGGTTTTGGAAAACTGTTTCGAAATTCTCAGCACTAGTATTTGGATATTCTGATTCAAATATTGATGCCCAGGTATCCATTTTAAGTTTTACTCTTAAAATTTCCACATTTAAATGTTTCCTTTCATATTTTTTTGTCAGTTATGTTAGAGTTGGTACTTCTTTTCTCAAGATTGTTAACGAATACACAGGTGTAGTGATCAGTTATGCTGGTTTTCCATAATAGTTTTGTTTGACATGTTTTTTTAATTGTTATTTGAGTTGCACCATATGTGATCGATGCAGGAAGGCATTTTTATATATTTTTTTAAAGAAAAACAAACATTTCCTGGTTACGAATAACCCCACAATATTTGAAAATCTCCTACCACCACCACAGTAAGACGGAAATTTAGCTTGAGTCGTGATTGAGGACTTAGCCAGCCGAGGAATCGAACTCGGAACGTCTGTGTGGGACCCAAACGCGATGCCCACTCACCCACTGACCGGTCCGTTATTTATAGTCCATCAACCATCAATCATCAGTCCATCAGACTAACCGTCCGCTGACATTCCGTGTTGCATTATTTATAAATGATTCATAGTTTAGCGATGTCGTTACATTTATATAATCACCTTTCGTTTTGCTTTTTACCTCTTGCTCCATGTTAATATTAAAATCGCCTGTGACAATGTTACAGGTACCTTTTAAGTTTATCAATAATTGTTCCAATTCTATTATGAAACTGGTTAGGTTCGATCCGTGTGTGCGGTAGATAGCTATGATATTGTATACAACTTCATTCACTTTTAAGTTTTAGACAGTTTACTAGCTTCATTTTGATTTTAGTGATTGTGATGTTATTGTATTTATTTGAGATGAAAACAGCAATACCAGAGTTCTTATTTATATGCGTTGTGGACGAATAATATGTATAGTTATATATAGTTATAGGGATGTCGTACAGTGCAGCAGCATTATTTATATTTAAGTGTGCTTCTGTTAAAACAATGAGGTCCAGTAAAGTTTCAAGAAGATTTAATGTTAATACAAATCCGTCATAATTTTTTTGCAAACTTCGGATGTTTTGGTGCATTGGTACATGGATACACCATTGGTCATTGTTTATCATGAAGGCAGAGAAAAATGTTCTAACCTTTCCTTCCTCGTGTTCAGTTAGTATGAAGCCAGTGTCGGGAAGAGGGGTGCCCGTGTGGAGACAGACTGGCAGAATTCTGCTCGTGAATTTCACCCTGAAATCGAAAAAAGGAAAATTATAATATTTTTATTTGTATTAAAAACAACATTTTTTTAAGAAACAACTGGGAGGTGGTATTACGAATTACGATGCAATAATATTCCTTAACCATTTAGGTGCGGTATGCTGATATTCTGGCATGAGGCATGACACACGTCAACATTCCACACGTGTCCCCGTTACCTAATTTATTATTTTTTTATATACCTATATTAAAATTTTTAAAATAAAAAAGCAACAATAAATAATAAATATGGTTACTATACTTTTCCACGGATAACATTTAAATAATAATTAAGAATAGGTGCTAATTTCCAACAATTAACTCCAGTTCAATAAACTCTAGAAGCTCTGCTTTGAATTTAAGTATATTCATTTTCAAAATATCACGTGTTTTCTGAAGAATTCAGACAAGCGATAAACTACCTACAAATATAAATTGCCATTTTCAAAATTGAACTGTTTATCGAGAATTCAGTCAATTCCTGATTTATCACTAATCTGTGCTAGTTCTATATATCTATTTAAATAGAGAAGAGTATCTGGGATGATGGAATCTACAGTTGATATTAATAGTTTTTAGTTTGTATTGTTATTTGTTTTCGATTGTTGAAAATCGACATGCTAGCGGCATCTGTTGGTTGGTTGGAGTAAACTCCGACTTTGTATCACCCAATAAGATGGTGAGTCTCTGCTAAATGGCTAAGACCGAATTGGAACCTGTTTAACCACGAGTTAAGTGGAAGCTATATTTAAAAAAAACATTTGAAATGTGAGACGTTGTTAAAACAAAAAAAACAACTGCCATTGTTTGTCTGGCCCGGTGCATTATCACCGTTAAAATACATTTTTATAACATGTCACTGTGAATAATAAAAAGTGGAGTTTTTTGCAAAAGAAGTTATTATTTAAAAGGACCCTTACAATTTTAACATGGGCCTTATGATCCGGATGGCAATCAGAATATTGCTAATATAAAATCAAGAACCAGCTGCCAAAAAACAGATGACCAAAATTACAATTACCGGAATTATAAAGATGAACAAAGGAAGACCACGAATCACCACGGAAATGAGATAAGTTTTTAGTGCCATTCCCACCTGTACCCACATCCTTTTTCCACATTTATACAGGCCTCAATTGTAGTTTTTTAAACAAGATTAATCCAATATATACCGTATTGTAAAAAAATAAAATCACTTCCCACGTAAAGATTTTATGCAACATCTCAATTAATGATTGAACAATAGGTTCTCAATTAATAATTGCTAGGAATATTGTCGTTGTTGTTTTTCAGGCAGGTAGCTTCTCAAATAAATAAATACGCATTGTCGGAACACATTTTATCAGGGATTAAGCTACGAAAAGGTATATATACCCAAAATGGATAACATCAAATCTTTAATAGCCAAGAGAGGCGTGATTAAAGAAAATTGACACGTTTCGCGGATTCCATAAACTCTTTGTCCGCGAATGAAATTAAACTGAGGTACGACCGAATTAAACCATTGTTAGATCAATTCGAATCTACACAAGATGAAATTGAAATTTTATCGGATGAGGAAAGGGAAAATTCTATTCAGCGTGAGACATTCGAAAATCAATATTTTTCAGTATTGGCAACTGCCAAGGCGGCGATTGATTCAATCGACCAGTGTAGGGTCGAGATCAAACTTCCAACTCTCCAATTGAGAGAATTCGATGGAAATCAAAAAGATTGGGTAAATTTCGTTGAAACCTGTAAAACTTTGGTTCACAATAACAGTTCCTTGAGCAACGTCCAAAAATTCTTTTACTTGCAATCTACGCTGAAAGGGAACGCATTGAAAATAATTGCTAATCTAGAAGTTTCGGAATTAAACTACCTATCGGCTTGGGAATTGTTGCACGACAGATATGCGAATCTCAGGGCTACCGTACAAAAACATATACAAACTCTATTTCAATTAAAAGATATGAAACATGAAGAGCCTGTAGCATTAAGGTATTTAATTGATGAAACCAATGTAAATTTAAAGGCTTTACAAAACATCGGAGTCAAAGTAGATCAATGGGATCCTTTGATTATTTACATAATTTCAAATAAATTAGATGTAGCTACCCGGAAAAATTGGGAACAATATACATTGCAAGGTGAATTACCTACATTAAAGGAATTCATAAAATGTTTATCTGCTAGGGCGCAAGTATTGGAGCTCATGAATGCTTCAGAGAAAAAATATTCTATCCTACATAAAACGCAAATAGGCAACAATAATAACAAAAAAGATTCATCGGTATTCTTGGCAATAAAAGCAAACAATTGCATTTATTGTAATGATAAAGGTCATCAAATTTATTTTTGCAAAAAATTTCTAAAATTAAAATTACAGGATGGGATTGATGCTACGAAATCAATCCGGGCGTGTTTTAAATGTTTGAGGTTGGGTCATCAAGCACAGAGTTGCAAGACAAACCTGACCTGCAAAATTTGTGGCAAGTATAGCCACAATACTCTACTACACAAGGAGGTACCTCCGCCGGAGACCTCAAATATGGATGCTAATAACGCGGTTATAGTATCGAATTTTTCTGCATCAGAGAAGGCAGAAAAATAATATTATTGTCAACCGCCAACATAGGAGTTGTGGGGGCCAACAATAAAATTTTTAAGGCTCGCGCCCTGATTGATTCTGGCGCGCAGAGTAATTTTATGAGAGCTGAATTTGCTAATAAATTAAATTTACCATGTGAATGGATAAACAAACCCGTGTCTGGGATCCATAATAATATCACACATATAAAAAGGAAAATTTCGATGGAGATGACTTCGCTTAATACTGATTATAAACGCGAAATATCATGTCTGATTTTACAGGAAATTACAACCAATTTACCACAAGTGACAATGGCGAAAAAAGAATTCAAACTACCACCAGGATTGGAGCTGGCAGACCCGAACTTCAATATAGCTGCACCCATCGACATCCTGTTGGGCGCGGAGAGCTTCTGGGAAATGCTAAGCAACGATAGATTGAAACTCGAGTCAGGACCAACGCTTCAACGTACGCAACTAGGATGGATTGTGTCCGGTCCGATAAATGTGTACCCCAAACAAAGGCCTGTATCAGATTTTTGCAGCTTATCTATAAATAAGTTGAGTCATCAAATAGAAAAATTTTGGAAATTGGAAGAAATTAATTCCACTAAAATTCAAACTCAAGAAGAAAAGGCTTGCGAAGCCAGTTTTGTTAGTACTCATACTAGAGAAGATGACGGTAGATATGTAGTAAGTTTACCGCGTCGGGCATGCATTGATCAGTTGGGAAACTCATTGCTCACTGCCGAAAAGAGATTTAAAAATATGGATAGAAAATTTGTGTCACATCCCGAGTTGAAGACACAATATGTAAAATTTATGCTTGAATATGAAGAATTGGGACACATGGAGGTGTGTGACCAGTCAAAAGGGGATCGTGACTCCTATTTTTTACCGCATCACGCTGTAGTGAAAGAATCCAGCACTACTACTAAAGTGAGGGTCGTTTTTGACGGCTCCGCCAAAACCTCAAATGGAATTTCCCTCAATGAAGTCTTGATGACAGGACCTGTTATACAGAAGGATCTATATAACCAACTATTGCATTTCAGGAAACATCAAGTAGTCATGACTGCCGACATCGAGAAGATGTACCGCCAGATTAACATGTGTGAAGATGACCTTGACCTGCAGAAGATAGTATGGCGCGAGTCGCCACAGGATGTGCTCAAGCATTATCGTCTGAAGACTGTGACTTATGGGCTGGCACCTTCCTCCTTCTTGGCCACAAGATGCTTAAAGCAAATTGGTATGGATAATAATTTAATTTTTCCTAGAGCTAGTCAGGTCATAGAAAATGACTTCTATATGGATGACTTGTTAACGGGAGCAGATGACCTGGAATCTTTTAAGAAGTTAAAAGAAGAATTAATCAGCATCTTGTCATCTGCGGGGATGACGTTGAGGAAATGGAGGTCCAATGCCTTGGAATTGTCAGCCGAGTCAGGCCAAGCTAAGTGTGCCGAATCAGGCAACTCTGACAAAATTATTACTGACAATCCAAAGACTGAGAAAATATTAGGATTAATATGGAACAATGAATCTGATTACTTTTCTTATGTAATAATGAAGCCATCAGGTCCAACCGAGAGCAAACGAGAGATATTGTCTTGCGTCGCATCAACCTTCGATCCATTGGGACTCCTAGGACCGATAATAGTCATAGCCAAATTGATAATGCAAAGGCTGTGGCAGTCCAAAGCAGCGCGGGATGATCAATTACCTAATGAAATATTAGCACCCTGGAGGACCTACCTGCAAGATTTAATTCAGCTAAATGTGTTGAAAATACCAAGAAAAAATATTTGCAAGCAAGCAAAAGAGCTACAGCTACACGTTTTTTGCGATTCGTCTGAGAAGGCTTTCGGAGCCTGTATTTATATGGTGTCAATGGATCACAACGGTAAGTGGCATTCACATTTAATAACATCCAAATCAAGGGTAGCACCATTGAAGTGTATTTCACTGCCTAAGTTGGAGCTGTGTAGTGCTGTACTACTGGCGAAATTAATGAAGACTATAAAACAAGCAATAAATATAAGGGAGATCAACACATATTATTGGTGTGACTCTACGATAGCGCTGTGTTGGCTGAAAGGTCAACCTACTCGTTGGAGCACCTTTGTGGCCAATCGAGTAGCCGAAATACAAGAATTGAGTGATCCAGATCAATGGAGACACGTATCATCATCCGACAATGCAGCGGATATACTTTCAAGAGGAACTACTGCAGATAAATTGATAAATTCTACAATATGGTGGAATGGACCAAGTTGGTTGACTGGCGGAGTCAGCGATTGGCCTATATCGAACATTTCCTGTTCAAACCCTCCGGAGCTCAAGAGCAAAAATATTCTATTATCTACAGATATTCAAGAATGGGAAATATTTGGAAAAATTTCCTCACTTATCAAATTGAAAAGGGTTACAGCATATGTGCTGCGGTTTGTAAATAACTGCAGAAATATTAAAAGTAAAATTTCGGGTAATTTAAGTGTAGCTGAACTAGAAGCAAGTTTGAATTGTCTACTGAAATCAGCTCAGGCACATGCCTTTCAAAAGGAGTTGAAGACATTAAAAAACCAGGGAAACGTCAACAAAAATAGTAACTTAAAATCTCTTCATCCTTTTTTACGTGATGGTCTTATATATATGGGCGGTAGACTAAATTTAGCTACACACCTATCGTACCAACAAAGACATCCAATTATATTGCCAGCTAAACATAAGCTGACCGAATTGATTATACGTCACTATCACTATGTAAACGTGCACGCAGGACCTCAAGCCCTATTAGCTGAAATAAGATTAAAGTTTTGGCCTATTTTTGGGAAAAATACTGTTAAAAAGATATTACATAAGTGTATTGTGTGTTTTAGGTGTCATCCTCGTACTGGTAACCAAATCATGGGCAACTTACCGAGCGAAAGAATCACACCGAGCCGACCGTTCGCTGTCACGGGGGTCGATTTTGCCGGACCGATTCCAACCAAAAGTGGGCCACTGAGGAAGGCTCCACTCGTGAAATCGTATTTATGTATTTTTGTCTGTTTTTCCACAAAGGCGGTTCACTTGGAATTAGTTTCGGATTTATCTAGCAATGCTTTCTTGAACAGTTTAAAGATGTTTATATCCCGTAGGGGAGAACCTGATAAGATCTTTTCCGACAACGCTAGCAACTTTCGGGGAGCCTGTAACAGGCTCAAGGAGCTGTATACCAGCTTGAGGGAAAACAACGACAAAATTCAAAATTATTTAGCCAACAGAGGTATTGAGTGGAGGTTCATAACCCCTCGAGCCCCTAGTCAGGGAGGGCTGTGGGAAGCTGCGGTCAAGTCAGCCAAGTTTCATTTGTATAGAGTCACTAATAATTCTGCTTTAACCTTTGAACTTTTGTATACCTTAATTTGTCAGATTGAGGCCTGTCTAAATTCCCGTCCATTGACTTCCTTGTCTGATGACATCCACGATTACCAACCCCTCACCCCAAACCATTTCCTCATAGGCACTAAATCCTCTATCATTCCGGAGAGAGATGTCCGAGCCATACCAGACAACAGGCTGACCCAATATCAGAGAATCCATGCGCTAACGTTATCCTTTTGGTCTAGATGGAAACGAGAGTACTTGATGGAACTACAAAAAAGGACTAAATGGCAAACCAGTAATCAACGGGCACTGCAAAAGGATGATCTGGTTATTCTGAACGAAGATAATTTACCTCCACCATTATGGAAAATGGCGCGAGCCATATCTACACATCCCGGCGCGGATGGTGTAGTACGAGTGGTTACCCTGAAAACCCCTCAAGGAATCTTTGTCAGGCCTATCACAAAGATATGTCTGATGCCTCTGGATCCGGAAGCTGAACCTGTAACGTACGCCCCGGACCCTTCCATCAATCCGGACACCCCGTACGGCCATGATGAATAAATTCAAAAAAACTTTTTTAGGGTGAATATAAAAAAAGACCCTTTAAAGGTACCAAACTCAGGAACAACATGACGACCTATAAATTGATGACGCACCCTGCGCTGTGGTGCTTATATTGTGGACTGCACCTGGAGCAGATCAAAACAAATGGACTTGAAAAAAAAGGGACAATTGTGTTGTGTTGGGTTGGGTTCTATTATAATATTATTTTGTGTTGGGTTGTGTTCTATTATAATATCATTTTGTGTTGAGTTATTATTTAAATAATAGTATAATACTCAGTGTAGGATTATAGTTTTGAAAAATAAGTTTTTGGCTGCTAATTTATAATAGGTAAAATTATTTGTTAGTATTTGTACAGTATTTAGATTTAGGAATTTAGTTTTTTTGCCTTGGTTGTCTTCCCCTGTTTTTGTTTGTTATGTTTTCTTGAAGGATTCATGAATCAATAAAGACGATTCACGAACCCCGGAGGGGGACTATGTTGAAAATCGACATGCTAGCGGTATCTGTTGGTTGGTTGGAGTAAACTCCGACTTTGTATCACCCAATAAGATGGTGAGTCTCTGCTAAATGGCTAAGACCGAATTGGAACCTGTTTAACCACGAGTTAAGTGGAAGCTATATTTAAAAAAAACATTTGAAATGTGAGACGTTGTTAAAACAAAAAAAAACAACTGCCATTGTTTGTCTGGCCCGGTGCATTATCACCGTTAAAATACATTTTTATAACATGTCACTGTGAATAATAAAAAGTGGAGTTTTTTGCAAAAGAAGTTATTATTTAAAAGGACCCTTACAATTTTAACATCGATATTGATGTAATTTTGCACACAGACATAAAAGGGAGGTCATATTTAACTTGGAAATCTGCGTAAAGCTTGGGTAAGGCCGGGGACTGCACCCAACCGTGTGGAGTGAAACTGTGGTAATCGGGATATGTTGTGAGGCTGAAGGCAGCGGGGTGGAGAAGGAGATGGGATGGAGGAAGGTGGGGAAGTACCTGGCTATTCAGATCTGGTCACTAAACACGGCTAAAGCCTTTTCAAGCTACGTTTCATTTCTGAATGGTGGTTTTACACCAGGGCGATATTGAGAGTATCTTCCACTCTGGAACGTGCCGTAAATATACTACATATTTTTTTAAATGAATAAATTGTGAAATATCAAAAATTTATCTAATAAAATTTACTTACATATGCCGAATTCGAATCCGCGACCTCCGTATTACTAGTCAAGAGCCATTTCCCTTTACCACGATGGCTGTCAGATTTGTAATATTGATAAAGTTAATACTTAAAAGTTTATAAAGTAGAATGGAGAAATAGAGCAGGTCTGATGGTTCGGGAGATAGCTCAGTTGCTGTAGTAAATGCCCGAACAGCATATGGTCTAGAATTTTAATAACAGTTGCAAGTACTACGGGCATATTTATTTTCAGTTTTTTTTTGTTGTTGTGTTATTTTTACTTCAAATTATTTCAACGTTTTGTATAATTATGAAATACTTACTCTCTGTCTAGCTGAAGGAGGGCGATGTCGTTGATTACTCCAGAGGAAGCTTGGTTGTATAGCGGGTGGATGTGTCGTGTTCTGACGCCATATATGTCATCTGGATTGTATCCGGGTGTAAACGTCCCGCCCAATCCGACAAACTGAACATTACTGGAACTAAAATACAAGACGCTTCTTTAATGCTAAATATGTCCTTATCTGATAGTATTATTATCTGAAGGACTCGCTCTCCCGATTTGACCACGAGTGACTTTTTTCTGTGAGGATACGTTAAAGCTGAGATAAACAATTTTCGACCTCAAACCCTTAAAGCTCTGAACGAGGCGATTGAGGACATTATCGTTGGAATTCCGCAAGATATGCTGAGAAGAGTGGCCGAAAACTTCTTTGAAAGGCTCAATATGTATATTGCTCGCCAAGGCTGCCACGCCAGACGATGTAATTTTCAAAACATCATGAAAAAAAACGGCATCATTTCCCCGACCTAACGGTACCCGCCCCACCCCTTTGCTCGGTCTGGGGGGCCTTCAGTGATTTTTTGAAACTAGTAACTCCTTTCTGCCCCTATCTGCCCTAATTAAGTACATATCTACTTAATTACAAAAAGAACATTTTATGTAACGTTCTTAAATTTCAAGTAAAGAATAATTAAACATTTTTTTATATATTTTTTATTAGTTTTTGGGGTATTATGCCGTGTTGCGCTACCTCCTTCTTTAGCCAATGTTTCGGACAGCGTTGCAGTGTCCATATCAGGGCAGATGTGTCAATAATAATTTGATGATGAACACTGCAACGCTGTCCGAAAAGTTGGCTAAAGAAGGAGGTATCGCAACACGGCATAATACCCCAAAAACTAATAACAAAAATATTTTTGGCCGTGAAAATCTAAAATCGTATCTAATTAAACATCTTGTTCAAGGAAACGTAACTATCTGAATGATAATTCTTTTTTCAGACTTTCATCAGGCAGGTAGGTACCATAATATTGAACAAAGTCAAATGAAAAGTCCAAAACAATGCATGACGATTTCACATTTGAAAATATAATCTTTAAATAACCATTAATAAAGCCACCGTCTTGATCCAGAAACGGAACGTGTAAACAAAAGTACATACGGACGAAATACAAATCGGTGAAGTTAAAAGAAGAAAAAAGGACTTTGCTACGCTCAGTCAATAATAATTTGAAGTAGATTCACCAGTCGCTCGCACATACCACGAGTTTCCAGATACCGTGTATAGCGTTAGTTTTGTGAAGTAACACCTCAAAGCGCTCAAATCTTTAAAGCTCGATCGTTCAAACATCAAAGCACTTCGTTCGTCTATGTTCATCGTTGCGGTCACTATTTCAAGGACGAGTTGAATTTTACAATATAGGAACAATAAACTCACCCAATGTAATTAATGGCCCATGCACCACACAACACCCACTGGTCACTCACTAGAATAACAGGAGACCCCGGCCAGTTAATGTTTCCTCTCTGACCTGACCCAATACGTCCCTGGGAACACAATATCTTCACATTAATCTCTAAGCAATTATTTTAATTATTGCTCTAAAAATATTTGATGATTTTGTTATTTCATCTTCTTTTTTAAGAATACCGCACAGGAGTCCAAACTTGGAGTATTTTGCTTGACTGAAGGTAGTGGGGAGAGGAAGGAGATGGGGTGGAGAAAGGTGGGGAAGTACATGGCTAATCAGATCTTGCCACAAAACGCGGCTGCAGACATTTCAAACAACGTTTCAAATCTGAGTGGTGGTCTAACACCAGAGCGATACTGAGAGTATCTTCCACTTTGGAAAGTGTCTTAAATATAATATAAATACGAGACATTAATTTTTTTTAACATTATTTGAGGAAAAAAATCCCTCAAGGGCTATGACGTATTTGATAATGCTGTATGGAGGGTCTTTTTAGGGAAGGAAGGAGAAGAAATTCCGCGAAGGAAAAGGTATAAGGGGTGGGTAGGAATCTAGGGTCAATGTGATCAGGTGTGATGAACGTGTGAATCCATCCATCCCATCTCAGTGCATGGCGATAGGTTAAGAGAGTCTGTCTGGGGAGGTCAAAAAGTGGCCCTCAACCAGTCTCAGGGCCGGATCTACGAAATCTGGCGCCCTGTGCAGTAGGTACCGATGGCGCCCCCCCTACATTTTTATTTTGATTAAAAATTCCCAATTTTTTTAATTTTTTTTATTTAATTATTATTTTTTTACACTAATTTATCAAATATAATCAAGACATATAAAGGGTGTAACTTTTCCAAGTGACCTGGCGGTAGCTCTCACACTCGTTTTTTTTAAAGAGAGAATCGCCAGGAGCCCTATACTCTCTGAATCTATTGGGTAAACATAAAATTATAGTGCTATTTTAATTATTTTAGGAAAAACTCTTTTTGCATGTTATGCTTTAAAATAATACAACGAATTGTTTGTTTGTGCCCGTACCATGATTTAAAATATAGGTTACGAGACAATGCGGGTGGTTTCGCCGAACTAGGTCCATTAGACATTCTTAAGATTTACTGCGTTTATGTATATACCCAACGCGAATATTAATAGAAAAAGCAAATACAAATACGTTCTCATGGCAACGTACAACACAAGAATAGCATCTACAGCTTCTGACAAATAAGAATATTACCTCAAATTTGTACCTTGCATTTCCCCTGTGTTGAGCGAACAAACACCAAATTGAGCGAACAAACACCATACAAACACTAAACACTGACATATGGTATCAACGGCTTACGAAAGACGCTTACACTGACACCGTAAAATAACAAATCCAACAAATCTAATAGATATTAATTACACATTTAACGAACTTCAAATAATATGTCAAATCAATGATGAAACTGTCAACACGTAACACGTTGCATCCTGCAAATCCTGCAAACCGTGCGATGTTTTTGTTAAAGGAATTTACTGAAGATTTCATAAGAAAATGGTCTTTAACTACCTTCTCCTAGAGACTTAAATCGTACAAAATAAAACAATAGCGAGCGTACGCTAACTAAAATTGTCAGCATTTTGAAAGGCGTGAATCGGTTTGTTTGATTCTCTAGAACAAAAATACGACGCTGTGATTGGTTATTGAATTTGGATCGCACCCATTCGTCGTAAAAGACGGTAAAAGATATATGGAAAAATAGATCTTACGTTTAAACTAAATATATGGAATTTGTAAAAAAAATTCTGTAACTGACTATAAATTCGTAAGCCGTTGATACCAACCTGATGCGTGCGCATTCTGTTTCTTTGGAAAGTGTTGCTAGAGCGTAATAATTATTTCGTACTATGGGTAATTTTTAAACGATTCAGGGAATATTATAACTAAATTTTAATACAATATTTATTTTATCACGGCGCCCCTTCGCAGTTGGCGCCAGGTTTTTTGCACGTTTTTGAACGTATGACAGATCCGGCGCTGAGCAGTCTCTACCGATCCGGCCCGCCACGTGATAATTGGCCAAAAGCATCCCCTGCCAAGGCCTACACCAATCTCACCCCTCGTACCTGGACACCCCTGAGTCACCAAACGTAGCGAACCACTTGGGGTGACTTTTGCCAGGGATTTTGGTTATCAATAATTGGTTCCCGGGGGGGCGGTACCCACCCCACCTCCCAAATTATAATAAAACATATTATTTTCGAAGAATAAATTTGGAAATAACCCAACATATTCTTTTTTTTTGTGGAGGGAACTTTATATAGGATTATTTATTTATTTGTCATAATATCTAACATTTTTAATACAATTCAGCAATGTCGGCCTCACTGGGTAGCTCACCTGTGCTGAGGCCTCCATATATTAATTACTTTTTCGACCCTAACTAACTAACTAACTAACCATCACGCCGTTTCCCCGCAGGGGTAGGCAGAGAGGACGGACTGCCAAACAACTCGGTCTTGGCACACACTCTTTGCCTCACTCACATTCATACATCGTTTCATACATACTCTTCTATTATTCTGATTTTTGACATGGCCCGTCTCAAGTATCTGGTTCACTTGATCGTGCCATGTCTTCCTCGGGCGTCCCCGACTTCTTCTACCATTCACATTTGCATCATATATTCTTTTAACACTACTTTCTTCGCTCATTCGCTCTACGTGCCCAAACCATCTGAGGGTCCCTTTCTTAATTTTGCTCATTATACTTACATCAGCCTTACATTCTTTGCGGATATCCACATTTCTAACAAGATCATACATGGTTTTACCACACATACGCCTCAGGGATCTCATTTCAACAGCATTCAATCTACTTTCATCCTTCCTCTGCCAGTTCCATGCCTCACTGCCATACATCAGGATAGGTACCAGGACTCCATTGTGGACTGCTAGCTTCGCATTTTTTGACAGTTTTTTATTAGCGCCAACGGCATTCAGTCCTCCATTAATGGAGTTACCGACATTTATCCTTCTTTCAATATCTCTATCAGCCTTCCCATCTCTCGTAAACATACTACCCAGATAAACAAACTCATCCACCTGCTCCAAGTATTCATCATTCACAACTATATCGCACACTGTTTTCGTACTCTCTCTTTCAAACACCATGACTTTAGACTTACTTACATTCATCATTAACTCATTCTTCATACATACTTCGTTCATCCTAGATACTAGAGACTGTAGATCTTGCATAGTGTTAGAGATCAGCACCGCATCATCAGCATACAACAGGCAACATACTTTCAGACTATTCAATTTCGCGCCCAATCCCACATCTTTCAGTTCTTGCATACAATTATCCATGTATAGATTGAATAACCATTGTGACATTACGCAGCCTTGCTTAACACCTTTTGTGATGTCAAACCACCCCGTAAAATCACCGTTCACCCTAACACATGCAACGCTTCCCTCGTACAGAGACGCAATTGCCTGTATGAGATTTGTATTCACTCCATACTTGGACAACACCTTCCATAGCTTTTTCCTGTCGACTCGGTCGTACGCTTTTTGAAGATCTACAAAGGCGCAGAAAAGTTTCTGGTTTTTCGCCAGAAACTTCTCAGTGAGCATACGCAAGGAGAAAATCTGGTCCATGCATCCCCTTCCACTCATAAAGGCACCTTGCACATCCCATATTTTATCCTTTGTTTCCGTTCTTACCCTTTCAATCAATATTCTTCCATACAGCTTGCCGACAGAACTTAGCAGGCTAATAGCCCTATGATTCCCACATTCCATGCGTGACCCTTTACCATTGTACAACGGCATGATTACAGCCCTTCTCCAATCTAATGGCGTGTAACCCTCCTCTAAACATTGGTTAAAAAGTTTGCACAACCATGTGAGAATAATATGGCTCCTTTAAAATATTCGGCAGCAATATTGTCGAAACCAACAGCCTTACCATTCTTCATGCATTTAATCGATTTTTTAATTTCATCCATACTGATTTTGATAACATTCACTCCGTCATCGTTCATTTCCGATTCGACGTTGGACTCACTATCACCCGTGCTTTTGAAGACTTTCTCAAAATATTTCATCCATCTTTCTTTTATTTCTTCTTCATCGTCAACATTCTTCCATCTTTCGATTTTTTCACTTTCATTCTTCCGTTCTCTGGGCCACTCCGGGACCTTTTCACTTCCTTCCAAAACAGTTTAATGTTTTCTTGGAAGTGTTTTGTCATTTTTATTCCCTCTTCATCTTCCAGGCGTTTCTTTCGTTCTTTCACTCCTACACTTACTCTTTTCTTGCATCCCTTGTATACTTCTTTCGCTCTATCTCTCTCTTCGCTTGAAGCACTGTCAGTCGCTATCAGACGTAACCAAGCTTTCTTCTTCTCTGAGACCAGTGCTTTGATCTCGTCATCCCACCATGCATCGCCTTTCTTCCTACCTTGCTTACTCATTCCACACACGCCTCTAGCAGATTCGCATAGACTAACCTTTATGTGGTTCCATGTTTCCTCTATGCTTAGACCGTCCATTTCTTTCGCATTCAATCTCATTTCTGCACAATTCTCATACTCACTTCTCACATAATCGTTTTGTAGTTTTTCTATTTTGACTCTTGTTGGAGCTGATACCGTTTTCACTTTAGAGCGCCATCCGCGAAAGAGGTTTACTCTTGATACCACCAGAAAGTGGTCAGTTTCAACCTCAGCCCCTCTGAAAACTCTTGTGTCCTCGGTAACGGCTCTCAACCTAGAGTCAATTACTACAAAATCAATTATTGATCTTTCATTTCCTCTTTCCCACGTATATTGGTGGATACCTTTATGATCGAAAAAGGTATTCGATACAAACAGGTTCCACTCTAAACATACTTCAAGTATTCTGTTCCCATTTTCATTCTTCCTTTTATCCCCGAACTTACCTAAGGCTGAATCAAATCCTTCACGTCCAATTCCCACCCACCCATTCAAATCGCCCGCCATTATAATCCTTTCATTCAAATTTTTTAATCTCATTACGTCGTTCACATCAGTCCAAAAATCATCTTTCACTTCGTTGCTTTCAGAATTAACAGGAGCGTAGCAAATAACAAGAAACACCCTTGTCAAACCAACTTTGAAACGGATCCACATTATTCTCGGACTTACACATTCATACTGCAACGTACATTCAACCATTCTGGGAGACGGTAGCGCTGCAACACCCTGACAAGCCCTCTCCGTATCTGGTCTCCCAGACCAGATGACGAACTTATCATCATGCTGCATTGTACCGCTCACTTTTTTCATACTCTCTGTCACACAAAGTACGTCCATACATTTACTATCCATTGTATCGCATAATTCATTCATCTTTCTGTCCATCCCTCCTCTGATATTCCATGTACCAATTCTACATTATTCACGTTCCGTCCTCCTCTTTGCGCAACCGAAGGGTTGGCGATGTGATGGGTAGCGAGCCTCATCGACACCTGTGTCGGCCATTCCCTTCCAAGGACTACATATAAAATCTACCTTAACATCACGAAAATACCGTTACACATATTCAACCTACTTCTAATAAATACAAAACTCATAACAAACAATAGTAAAAGTCAATATAAATAACTTACTGCACTAACAACTTAATTAACTTGGTAACACTAATACAAAATATATAATGTCTTATCACTGTAAAATATTTATATCATCGTAAAATGTTTATATCTGTGTAAAGTTCTCATATTATTGTAAAAATTCACTGTAAATGTTTATAATATCACTCAGGCTAATAACATCGGCTTCGACCGATGTCATCCTTCTGTGTGCGCGGGCGCGGCGGCGGGCGGGGGCAGAAGAGGCAGGCAGTTCGTCAAATGTTTACGAACACATTTGAGGGTACAGTCCGATGTCATCCTTCCTTGTGCGCGGGGACGGTAGGGCGGGTGGCGGGCGGCAGGGCAGCGGGGTGCATTTAGGGATGCAGAGGTCGCCATATGATTATCTTCTGAGAACGGCCGCTTCTGCGGCCATAATATGACACCGGCAACGGCAGGCATGAGGCTGAGGGGTACGCGAGGTGGTGTAGTGTGGGTGAGGGGTATGCGAGGGGCATGACCCAAGGGTCGAAGTGGTGGTCACATCTGGTAAATGTTCGATGCCAGTTGAAATTTAGCCACTGCGTTTAAAATGTGTCTTATAATTAGCTATATTATTTTGTACACATATTTAAAAGATCGTTTCACGTCCACACTATACACAGAAACATTATTTTAAATTCACTTACATAACTTTCACATAGTACGGAACATTTTTTGATACTCTTAAGGGCTGAATATATGAAATATCCCCCTTAATTAGTAAAGAGTACCGGGACCGACCAAAAACACGCCAGGCTGCTCCGAGAGCGACCCGACATCTGAATATATGTTTTCTTCAAAAGTAACATTTATTTTAAGAGCCTAAAAATTAAAAGTGCTCAAGGGAAGTACGTTACATCTCTTAAGATTAAGAAAGGGACCCTTGGATGGTTTAGGCATGTAGATCGAATAAACGAAAAAGTAGTGTAAGGAGAATATACGCCGCGGAAGATAATAGAAGTTACTTGAGTCGGGTCGGTTCAAGAGTCTGAATAACACAAGAAAAGTTTACATACATAGACATGAGATGAAATAAGAATATAAATGAAGCAAGCAGTAGCTGAAACCGAGTTTTGTAGCGGTCTATCATCCCTTCCGCTCCTGCCATGAAACGGCATGCTGGTTAGTTGGTTGAGAGGCGAAGTGTTGGATAACCAACACCTCCGCCATAAGTCACCCCAAGTTGTTAGCTTAGTTTGGTGACTTAGCAGGGGTGCCCGGATTCATTGGGTGAAGTGTGTTTGGAAAAATCTTCTGACCTCTCCAGATGGTCTCTCTCGATACATCTTCTTGTAGCGCAGCGAAACTACAGGATTCATTCGTCCGTCACTCTTGGATACACTGATCCCTAGAAACCTACCCACTCCTCATATCTTTTTCTTTCCCCAAACTTCCTCTTATTCCTTTCCTTAAAAAGACCCTCCACACTGCACCCCCAAATATGGAGATTAATCTAAAAAATAGTTATTTGGATAAATAAACTAATATTTTAGGTTTTAAATAAGCTACCTAATGTTTGCAACTTACATAGTACGGGGCCTCTGCTGTTGTTGTCATAGGAGTGTGGTGATAAACTATATTGGAGTCTGGTGTGAGTAGAGGACACATATTCCCCCGAGTCCAACCGGAGCTTGTTTCCTGGCACGGGTGAATCTTTTCAGCCAGCTCTATGCAGTCTGTAGAGGAAACAATACAAATAAACGTTAGAAGTGCCTACAATTATTATTCATGGGACTAAGTAACTCATAAAGTGTAAGATAATTTCTAGTATTTATTGCAGATGTGGATAGTCAGGTAGTTCCTATTCGCATCGTTCCATCTGTCAGCCTCACAACTTTACACAATACGGAAGTCCTGTATAAATTATTAAAAATAATTTTCCTCTATAAAATTTAAAACTTAAATATTGTTGATTTGAATATTTAAAAAAGTGGTATCTTATGACAGAGAAAATATAACAAAGGTATTGTTTTTCAATTAAAAATTATTATTTTTTTACCTTTACAATAAAGGGAAAACACAAATATATTTTAATGGTGTATGATTTAGTCTGAGATCTCAAGAGAATAAATTCACATGCCATAAGTAAAATACTCTATCTGAAAATCTGTTAGTTTAATGGAGAGTTTGAAAAAAAATCTCACAGTTTTGTGGTAAATCATCTAATAATATAGTTTAAAATTTGGGAAAATAGGTAACTTTTTAAATCTCAAACCACATTTTAGGTTAATTTACAACAAATCACTGAGATATTTTTTTCAAAGCTCTCTCCTGTAAAGTAACAGATTTTTAAATAGAACACTTTACGTAGAGTATGTCGAAAGGTATGCAACGATTTGTGAAACTCACAGTCGGCGGCCTTAGAGCCAATCGGTAGTTGAGTGACAAGTCCCTTCGGTAGCGGCGGACAGTCAGTCTTCGTGCAGCATACTAACTTTGACTCGTTATCAGTTAAGTCACATCTCTGTAAGCAAAGGAAGGTCTTATTAGGGTAAAACGGGTTGATTCCATCATGAGTCATCCAACTCCGAATACGATACGTCATAACATAAATAGCGGAGAGCGACACCTCATCCCTAGTGGCGACATTTGACAGAGCGAGCCTTTCGCAAGCAACTTCACTTCAGGCAGTTCGATACAATAATTACAACATGGCGAGTCCAGAACATAACGTTCCTTTCTTTAGTATTTCTATACAGGGTATCCGGGGGTAAAGTGCATTAACTTCGGGAGGTAATTCTACATGATATTGTAAGTAAAAAAGATAAATAACTTTTTTCGAAATTCCAACTTTTAGGGGTAGTTTTGTGGTAAAAACGTAAAATTTGACCGGCGTGCGCGGCCAGCTTTATTATTTTCCACTGTTACGATACGGGCCAGTCACCACCATTTATTGCTGCCACGATCGCGCCTGGCAGGCTCCCGGCAAGTAAGATCGTACCTCACATTAAAGAATTTTAGTAGGTAGATCTTTTTGTATGGGAAAAAAATGTTGGAATTTCGAAAAAAGTTATTAATCTTTTTTACTCCTACCATCATGTAGAATCACCTCCCGAAGTTAATGCACTTTACCCCCGGACACCCTGCATAGTAATCGTTTTAATTGTTGTTCATTCCTACTTTTGTATTCTGGTTTAAATGTAATGGCGCCCTTAAACTTTTTTTATTATGCCCACAAAACATCAATCTTTTTATAATGTAACATAAATATGGCCGACGGATTTTTATTTGGTCGTTCCGTCCACACCTTTAAGATTATTAGTTTAAAGTTAGAGTCTGGTTCAATCAATAATTCTGCTTCTAATTCTTGCAAAAGTAAATTCAATAAATCTCTATCATATACTTCATACCTTCTGCCTTTTATTAATGAAGTTAGATTGACATTTTCACGCTTTGCCTTTTAGGTAAACACACTTTTGTAAATACATAACGAGTATTTCACTATTGAAATTAATAATCTTACATTAAATAATAATTAACCAACACACTTTAATTGGTACAAGGGGAGCGTGTCACACATGTTGTTATTTTCAGATACACAAAGCGAGGAATAGTACCTGTTGGAAAATGCCTCTATTGGCAGCCTCCTTCGCTGCCTGACATTTGGCGAATGGTCTGCACACTCCCGCGCTTCCTGTGTCTACCATATTGCAGTTATCACCTTCAAACAAATAGACACATCAGGGTTATATAAAACTACACAACATGACTACGAAGATTCTACCTACAATCCATAAATAAATTAATGTACGTCAGTGGAATATTTAATAGTTGATGTTTTTCGATCTACGGTACGAAACTTCATGAAGATCTCCTAAGTAAATAAATGAATGTAAAGTCGTTGAATGGGAGAGTAGAATACAGATAATTTGTGTGAAATATGGTGTCTAAATACGTTGTGTATGATTTTATCACTAAATGCTGTTTTTTTTGTAGATTGAAAATTCTGTTTTTTTGTTAACGATTACAATACCAATGTCAAAAAAATTATTCTAATTTTCCCCCATTTCCATCATTAACTGGATAGATTTGTTAGTTTTAATAATTTCTTTTGGAAAAACATCTCATTGTCTGTGCGTTCCTGTCCAGGTAATTAAAATATCATCTACATATCTACGATTTTAAATAATTTTAATTTTTCGATAGATTTTTCCTAATCTATCGATCGGACCGCCCATGGCTAAGTCACTCGATTGAAAGTAGTAATTATCATTGAATAAAAATAAACTTATTCTTATTCATGCATTTAGTAGTCTAGTTATTTCTTTCCATTTGATCAAATTAATGTTGCCTTTGACGATTGGATTTCTAGTTGCTATTAACCGTCTAAAACGACATAGCAACAAACTTGGGAAATCCATATAGATTGAATAAAATCCTTGTAGACTACCCCCTCTCTCTCCCAATATCTTATGTATGTAAACTATAGATTAACCATTGTACTTATCGAAAGATGGCCTTAACAGGCTAAAACTTGTTAAGGTCACAATTCAATAAGTGGAAATAAGTTTTATACTTGTTATATTACATAATTATAATGGAATTCCACCAGAAATTGTCGGTATCAAAAGTAGAAAGATTAAGTTTTGGATATCGTACCTTCAATAACTGTCACCGGAGGGCAACACACTATCTGAACTCTGTCTTCTAAAGCGCAAATCTGAAAAAAAAATTAGGCTTAAGTCTTCATTGTGATTTTAATAAATGAAGTGACAAAGTTATTAAGATTTAAATAACACGAAAGAGAAAAGACACAGAAAATAAGAGATCATATCTCCACCGATAATCGACCTCGGGACATCTCCTGCCTCCGAAAGGATTGCTTCATTTTTTTTAAACTATCAAATATTTTTATTTTTTGATTTTTAATCTAAATGATTTTATTAATATCTATATTGATTTATCATTAGTGCAAACAATGATGTGATTTACATTAAACACGAATCTATACAGCATTTAAGTGATTTCGGTTTTGCTGCAGTACTTTTAATAATAACAAAAAAATAAAAGATATGATTTTAGATTATCTCGGCCAAATTCCAAAGTGTACGCATGGACAGTGCCATACATTCTATATTTCAAAATAACAAAAAAATCAGACTTATGTATTATTGAAAAAGTAACAAAATAACAATACATACATAAAATAAAAACGAAAAAACATGAAAAATGAAACTGGAAAAAAGTAAACACAAAAATATATATAAGCAGTCGTTTATTTTGGATATTAGAGCGCCTCCTATCTGCAGAGGGCCATAAGGGGGAAATCCATCCAGGCAACTACTGCAGTGATGATTTAAGTCTTTGTTTGCGCTTCTCATTCGAAGGCGGAGAATTCAGCAGATGAATTCAACTGGAATTTTACATTTTGTACTGGTTTAAATAAAATCTGTACCTGGCGAATTTAAACTACATTCAGAACACGAGAATGGTTTTTCTTTGATTCTGGCAGCACATACATAGTCTGCAAATAGAATAATATAAGTAACTGAACTTCAAATAAGAGGATATTTTCCTTCGAAATGTGTCAACAGATGAATCCACAACAGGAAATTTACATTCTCAACACAAAATTGGTTTGAATTAAGTCTGTATGCGGCGAATTGAAAGTACACTCAGAACATGAAAATGGGTTTTCTTTGATTCTGGCAGCACATACAGAGTCTGCAACTAGAATTTTATAACTGGACTTCATTAATTTAATATTAATAACTGAATTTTATAACTGAGATTCATCTGCTGACACAATTCAAAGGAAAACTGATTTAACCTTTCGAATAATAAAAAAAATATATATTTATATACTTTTGTCTGTCACAATGTTTGCACACAAAATTTCCTGTTCTTCCCATGCATTTTAAACGTTCCCATTTATTTATTTTTTTATCCTTTTTGCAAAATTCAAAATTGTTCTAAAATCTAGATAAAGTAATTTTTCCGACGTGCTTATTAGAACATAATTGTTTCTAGATATTAAAATTTTGATTTTGGAAATGTGAATTGGCTCAAAAATACACGCCTGCGAATATTCGAATAATTAAATGTGCGGAACAATTTGAATCTCCTGTGATTCGACGGGTTAAATTAAATCTGTATTTGGCGAATTAAAACTACACTCAGAATATGAAAATGGTTTCTCTTTGATTCTGGCAGCACATATGTAGTCTGCAACTAGAATTTTATTACTGCACTTTGAATAAAATAATGGTCTCTTTCGAAATGTATCAGCAGATGAATGCACAACTGAATACAATTCAGGTTTTAATTAAGAGTGAATCTAAACAGAGTTATTAGCTTTGATTAGTATTACAATCATAATATGCGTACGGTTTTCCTACGAATTACGAAATTTGCAACTTAAAAAAATATAATTATTGATATTTTTAATAAATAATAAAGAAAAAAGTTGGATTCGTAGACGAAAGTATCGTAGTACATTTTAAAATAATGATTTGAAATGGTTTAAATTTTTCTAAGATAATATTATTATTTATTGTGAAAATTTTCCGCCCCCCTTAAAAGTGCCGCCCCCCCCCCGCCCCCTCCCGCTCCCCCCGCCCCCCCCCCCCCCCCCCACGCTACGACACTGCGTCTAGCCATATTAAGGGTTTTCGCATGAGTTTTGTTTTTACATTTGAAAATCATAATGAGTGATTTGGATAATTTTAGATTGTCGATCGATATAGAAGGTTATAAGTTTTTGCAAAAATCTTTACATATTGGCGTGTATGTGAAGATTTTGATAAAAAACAACAGTACCTGTGGGGAAATGCCTTTACTGGATGCCTCCATCGCTGTCTGGCAGTTGGCTAATCGGCTGCACACTCCCACCCTTCCTGTGTCCACTATCGTACAGTTATCACCTTCAAACAAACAGACACACCAGAGTTACATTAGACAAAATGACGATGAAGATTCTGCCAACAATCCAGAAGTAATATTTGAGGGTTGATTTTTGCCTGTTTGAATTCCTAGTGATAACGCTGCAAATAATCTGAGCCGTTGGTATCCCGCCTCAACGACTTGCTGCCTTTTGCAATATAAAACAGTTTTGTATTGATGGGGAAGGCTACACAATTATTTTTACCATTGCCTACTGGATTTGTAATGATTAATGAATGGTGTATATACCTTCAACCACCCCCTCGCAGCAGACAACTGGAACAGAGTCATCTAAAGAGCAAATCTGAAAACAAAATAGAGGCTATTATAAACGAAAACCTATGTTTATATCCTTTGCGAATTCTCATTTTGGGAAGCGGATGGGGGTACCGCCGCCCAGGAAATAATTTATTGGATAACCAACATCTTTGCCATAGGTCACTCCAAGTAGTCCGCTACGTTTTGTGACTTAGCAGGGGTGCTAGGTTTTAGCAGGGTGGGTTTAAGCGGCAGATGCGTCTGCCTACCAGCTGCACGGGAGGCCGGATCTGGAGAGAATATTTAAAGGGGTTCTTTTGACTTTTCCAGCCGTACTCTCTCGGAACATTGCCTTGAACCGCAGTGGGAGTGATGGATGTATCCGTCCGCCATTTTCGGACTCGTTGACTTTCAGATTCGTACCCCTTTCCCTCCCAGAATTTTGCACCCTTTTCCTTCCCAGAACTTCCTCCCTTTCCTTTCCTAAAAAGACCCTCCACACAGCATCCCTAAAGATGACTGACGCACGCCCTGAGAGAGGAATTATTTTTCTCAGTCCTCCTGTATGGAGCTAATTTTAAAAAAATCCTGAATTTTGAAACCATTAGTTTTGAAGCATGTTGATATTTTTATTCAAAAATGATAATGTAGGTTTGCAAAGACTAAATCAAATTTTATAAATATAAGTGAATTAAAGCTGTATTATTCATTGTGAGGTTTATGAATGGTACCTTATTAGAGTTTTTTTTAAATATAAAAGAAAAAAGAGAGACATGCAGTTGTTACTATAAAAATGTCAAAATGCGGCTTCACCTGAGGAGTCACTCCCTTCAGGGCTGCCTCCATGGCGACGGGGCACTTCGTTATTCGACGGCACTTGCCGACCCGCCCTGTGGCAGCTAGCGTGCATTGATCACCTGCAAAAGTAACATGACCGTTAAAAAAGGAGAAATATTATTGAGAGAATGATGATTCTTGATACTTGAGAAGTTCTCGGTACTATACCTTCAGCTACTGTCACCAGAGGGCAGCAAACAATATGATCAAGACCCTCTACAGCGCAAACCTGTAAATACAATTGGCTTAGTCTTCATTGTGATTTTGTTTTAAAGAACATGAAAGAGAAAAGACACAGAAAATAAGCGATTAGAACAAGCGGCTGAAACAATTGCCTAGTTTTTTGTTTGGGTCAAGCAATTTGTTCGTTTACAATGTTTGATTGATGCTTGAGTTCAGCATCTACGTTCTTTCCCCGCCAACTTGATAAGATCTTATATTCATGACGCGCGGTTAACGGTGTTTGCGATCGGCTTGATCAAGCGTGAGTAAAATGGTTATTAACTTGTACCATTCTTGGCCTTAAATTCGTTTATTTTTATTCAAACTCAAAGCTAGAAAGCTTTATCTCCATTGGATTCTATTTCATACACAGTCACACAAAATCCACTTTGTTTGACCAACTGCACCGACGAATGAATACTAAATGATTGTCTTTTGAACAAGAGGCCTGACGTGTTCATAAAAATAAAAATACACGCTTGACCTTTTCGGAACCCTTTAAGAATTCGGGATGAAAAAATGTCTTCTATTTTGGAAGCGATTTTCGCACAGTTTAGGATGGCGGACATTAATTTAACATATGTCATCTCTCATTGGTTTATGCAGGTAACAAACTACATTACGTGAAAATTTTGCACGCTTATTTCGTTTTATGTTTAAAATTAAAAGTAAAAGGTCTTGTAAAAATATCAAACCTTTGTTTATTAACGCACCATTTTTATGAAATTAATAATTTTGCAATGTTGTCTTCTGACACTCGTATTTTAAGTAGATTGATTTCAAATAATTCTATCATTGCAAGGGTAAATTTTACTAATAGCAGGTAAAATTGTCAGAGCTGTGAAAACATGTTATCTTACATAAATGGATGAACAGTACCTGTGGGAATTTGCCTTTACTGGCGGCCTCCATTGCTGTCGGGCAGTTGCCGAATTGACTGCACACTCCCATCTTTCCCGTATCAACCATTGTACAGTTATCACCTTCAAACAAACAGAAACACCAGTTACACAACACAACAGGTGAAGGTGAATAAATTGTATGAAGTGAAAGTGAAGTACCTTCTCTAGGGGTAGGAGTGTTTGCCTGGTATCTGGCTTGCAGTCTTGTCTCTTGCCCTGGTACCCAGGGGCAGCACACTATCAGCCTGTTCTCCCGGGAGGCGCACACCTGAAAACACACTACGTTGTGTTATCTATTCTTTTATTACTACTACTATCTTCTCTTCCCTGATAAACATGCTGATCAGAACTGCAACTTCAGATATCGCTGCTCTATTCTTGTTCACAGAAATAAAGCATCCTGATTTCCATACCATTGAACACTAATTGCCAGAATTAGAACATTTTGTGTAGTGGAAAAAAAGTTTTAAGTGGTGAAAGACATGTCATAAGTCATAAGACCTGCCATGTTAAATATTTTATTTTATTAAATGACATCACTTTGTACACACATTTTATTTAATCGACATGTTTCAAAACCAATGGTAAACAAACTATTTGCATAAAATTAAAATATATCATAGTATAACTTATTTTAATTTTATATACTACTTGAGTACTACACGAGTATTCCTCATCAATGTTGTATTTCATTTTGAATTGAACCATGGAAAACGTTAAGTTACTTAAAAAAACTAACCAACTATGAAAAGCAGATACAAACCACGTTTTTTCTTTGAAACATTAAATGTTTTCATTTAATATTCATAAATAAAAAAAGCTATTAACAAAAAAAGGAGTGCCACAATATATAATTCATGTGGGTTTACTTATGTAGATAATTATTAGCATAGGTACACAAGTACATAATAATACAAACAACTTCGTAGATACACAAAACAATAGAAATCATAATATTACTGATTTTCCAGAAAATATTTAAAGTAGAAAGAAGATACCCAAACTTCATTGTTGATCCTTGGAAATTCAAAACGAATGTTTGCATTGGTGACGAAAAATATTTTTTATATGTTCATACACATACAAAATAACTGGTTCGGTATATAATATGATGAGTTTGTCAATTTGCATCTTGTACTGCAGTGTTTTTAATTGTAAAATATCCGTAGAAAAATACGTAACTAAGTAACTTTGATTGGTAAAATAAATTACGAATTAACTTGATATGCAGAAAGATTATATCTATGTAACTTCACCTGATATGGCAATCCGTTAAATGCCGCTTCCAAGACGACGGAGCACCTCATTATGTGTCTGCAGACACCCGGCTGGATGGTTCCCGCCATGACACATAGATCTCCTGCAACGTAATACCAGAACCAAGTGAGGGACAGGAGAGGAACCCGCGACTTCTGGATTCGTAGTTAGACTACGGAGGCCGTCACAGTTAGTCATTAGTGGCGATTACAGGTGGATTGTTAGTTGACCATCTCAATGTTAACTTTTAGTTCTCGATACATTTCTTTTACATTAACTCCACACAAGATAATTTCACAAAAATAATTTCCCTTCGGGCCTATGTAATCTTTTTGGATGTTGTGTAGAGGGTCTTCTTGAGGGAAATTAGGAATGATCCTGGATCTTGAAGAAAGCCATGTAGTAGGAGGGAGGGAGAAAACTCAGGGGTTTACGAATAGTTCCACAACTGGACAGCAAACACAACTACCCGTTCTCATGATACAAATGTTGAGACCGCGATTGGCGTATTTCCCAACTGTGCACCGGTGATGAAGGGATCAATGACAGTAGTTCTTCGGAGTTCGGAGCATCTTCAACTGAAATACCGGTCGAACAACATGCCTGTGCTGTAAATATTGCAATCTCTTTGTAAAGATGGGAGATCTTTCAAACGGACCGCTAGTTTCTGCACAAAGTCTTTTTTTTTGTATTGTTGGGCTCCAGACCAGAGGTGGATCCCATTTATAGTTTACACAAGTTCCTTAGAATGTAATTCGGACGCTATAATGCGCATTTTTCTCAAAATTGAGTTGAGTTTTACGACTGTGGCAAAATAATATAAACTATCAATCTGTCCTTGGAGGAAATATACTGACAACCTGCACTTAAGAGCCGTTCGGACATGCCAAATATTTTAGGCGAGTGGAGAGTATATTAGTAACTAAACGCGTCCGAACACCATCGTTTTAGTAAAGTGTGTTAGTCATCTCGTTAGTGGATTCAATCCATTTTGTTCTATTTTTTGCGCGAGTAAGGACCCCCACCACGCATCCTTTTACACTGACCTGCGCAAGCCCGGTCTTTTAGCAGAGATAGCGGGAGAAAGGACATGCAGGGAGAAACAATTTATTTCTTTAAATATGGCATTGCAACGCATGCCGGGAACCAGTTAGTATATAATAAAATTATTTGAATACATATATCATTTTCAAAACATTGTGTTGTTCATGGGAACAGCTAAAGCTGAAAGGAACCGATTCCAAAACACCTTGGAAAAATAACATTGGACGGTCCAGTGGCCAGTGGCAGCAAGTCTATGAGACAAGAAACAGTTTGGGCCGGTTGTTTCAAAGAGTATGAACAATTCATCAAATACAAATTCTGTTTCAACATTTTTTTATATTTGATTTTGGAAAACATTATTTAGACATTTTTTTTTGATTTTGTTATTTGAAGTTTGGAAATTTTTTATTTTTGGGAAATTTTTGATACTGGAAAACATTATTTTTCGGCAAAAAAATTCTGAAATAATCGGAAAATTGGTCAGGATTTTTTTAAAGCAAATAAGAAAATCCTAATAAACAAAAACTTTTCACATTTTTGAAAAAGCAACTTTTACTGAACCATTGAAACTGTTATCTCCATGAACCGGAAAACGTACAAATAAATTTACAGACCGACGAAATGAAAAACGGTGAAATTTAAATAGCACTTTGTTACGCTCCAAAAAAATTTTTTTTTTTTGTGAGTAATGCATAAGAGTCCTAACTGCTCCCGTCCGGAGCAAGTTCATTTTTACAATTCTACTGTAACTTCAAGACCTACTTAGCTTTTTCTTCTTGAAAGCGTAACAAAAATCCATTAACCTGTATGTGTCACTATATTTTTAAACCTTTCACTTGAAAAATTACATTTTTACTTACCACCAACTTATTGGTGTAATTTAGCTCTTTAGCACTTAAGTTAATATTACCCACGCACAGGCAGTGCCTTAGTGGGTTCCCATTATCTACTTTTGTCATATATATATTTTTTACTTTTTACATTAATTTTACCTTGTTTTATGTAATATATATTCAGAAAATGTGAAATGTATAATGGGAAAAAATAAAGGAACAAAAAAAAAAAAAAAAAGTGAGATTATGACATCCCCAATCGGGGAATGTTGTGAAGCTTAATAAGGGGAAGGAATGGGAAAGAGGTAGGTGGGAGTACCTGGCTATTCAGATCTGGTCACCAAATATGGCTAAAGCCATTTCAAGCAAATGGTTTCAAATCTAAATGGTGGTTTTTCACCAGGGGATACTGAGAGTATTTTCCACTCTGAAACGTACCGCTACATTTAATTAAATTAATTGTAAAAAAACATTAATAATATAATTAATGAATTAAAATTTATTTGCGTACGCCGGGTTTGAACCCGTAACGTTAATTTGCTAGTCGAGAGCCTTACCACTCGACCACGGAGGCCACCATAAAATGTTGACATAAAATTAACATGTTATCACTCATTAGATTGCACCTCACGGAAGAAAAAAATAGTAAAAATACTGCGTCTTACAAGGCCTTAAAAATACACAAAAAACGTGTTAATATTTTTCACCAAATTAGCCGTTGGGACTCTCGTGCAGTTTTTTTTTTTTTTTTTTTTTTTTTTTTTTTTTTTTTTTTTTTTAATTTTGGACTCTAATTAAGCATCGAAACTATTTGAAATTGACATTATCTCACGTTGCTACAGAGAATATAGAAAATAAAAAGAATAATTTTGCACATCATATTTTCATACAATTTTGAATTTGCCTATTTATTTAAAATAGGAAGAGAAATTAAAATAAGAACTAAAAAAAGTGTACCTCTCTTCCAATACTTAAATAATATTATAAGTTTTGACAGATTGGATTTATAAATGAATGTATAGTTTCACAAATAAGTGTAGAAATTAAATAAATTGGAACTAAACGTGTTCATTACTATAGCAACACCGAATTATTTGACGTTTCTCATGGCTGTCATATTATCGCATGTTACGGTTGATTTATTGTCTTAAATCTGAGTAGAAGATCGCTGATTTGATAATATTTTTATTCATTGTTTGCCTGAATTTAATTAAAATGAATAAACCATTACATAGTGATGCAAGAAGGGTTATATTCTGCGTTTTTCAACGCTGCCTAGCCGAGTGTCACGCGAAGAAGATTCTGTCTTATTTTGAAAATGTTTACAAACGAACTGCAGAAATGACTGGTACGTAGTATAGTTTGTTTAATAAATTCCATTGGTATTACAAGATTTATGCCAATTTTCGAGCGATAATAACCATTACAATCTGATTTGAGGTTATGTTAAAAAAATCAGAATCTGACACTTCCATTTGACAGTTAATATACGGCCACAGGAAAAAGGGAATAACTCAATAAAAAAATAATAATATGCAACTTCTTTAAACTCGTAGAAAAGTTACTTTTTCCTCGTTTTCTCTTTCTTTCTTTCCAAGTGAATATTATCTAGTGTGTGTTTTTAAAACTACCTTCTATAATAATAATTTTAATGATTTTTCACAGGTAAATCTGAATCAACGGTAAGACGAATCGTCAAAGAAGGGGAAAAGGCAGATGGAAAATTTGAAACACCAGGAAAACGGAAAATGGGCATAATAATAATAAAATATGTAACAAAAATAATATTTAATAATTTTAATAATAATTTTTATTTAATATTTATAAAAATATTACCATTTGTTATTTCGGCCACTGGCATAATACCTAGGTATCTGATTCAAAATTTAAGCATATTAGATTTGTCAAAGAATTTGTATATAAAAATGCAAAAATCAGTAATTTTAAATACATGTAGGATTACAAAAGATTTTTTAAATATTTATATTGAGGGATCAGTAGGATTTATAGGTTCAATTAGAAATGCCACAGAGCCGAACCCTCTGATATGAAAATATCTGGAGTCGGTGAATTATATTCCCATTTGGTCTCTAGTAGGTTGACATGCTGTTCTTGTATTGTTTTGTATTTATAATACTTATATAGTGCAATTGCGTAGCGTGGATTCACTAGATGATCATTTGGGGAAGTGTATGAAAGGGTTTAGTTTTTCCTTCTTTTTTTTTTCCTTTTTTTTTTTTTTTTTTTTTGGGGGGAAAATTTAACCCGGACATTTAAATCTGGTGCATAAGTGCTGATGATTGGAAAAATTGTTGCAAACACGTGATGAAAATTGAGGCAGAATATTATGCACGAGGCAGTACTATATATGATGATATCGATGAACTGCGTTTAGATGAAGATAAAGATACGGAAGAAGAAGAATCACACGGGGACGAAGACAATAATTACATGTCGGGTGTTGAATAATAGACTTAAATTTTTAAGTACCTACGTTTTTATATCGAAATAAACGCCCACTTAAAACTTGTTTTGTTTTATTTTACTTCTATTAAATTACAGTTTTTTGTGCAAAATTTTTGAAAATAAAAATACGCATTTTCATGAAATATGCATTTTGGCAGAAGTGTTTTTTAAAACATACATTCATTGTCTTATGAGCCATCTTGGTGTTGCCATTTAAAACTAGAAAACGATCGCAGCGCCATCATTTATTTTCTACACTTAATTGCCAAACTGTAATAATATTATTTTTGTAAAGTAATGAGGTTTCTTGATAAATATACTTGCAAGGTTTTTTTTTTAATTTTAATTATTTATTTTAAAAAGTACTGCTGCGTCTAATTAAATATAATTCATTGAAGAAGAAAATAATACTAAAATACTAAACGAAATATAAAAATGTCCAAGACACATGTGTCTTCTGCAGAAAAATTAAAGGATAATGATGGCAACTGGGACTCGAACCCAGGATCTCTCGTCTAACTGAGACGAACGCTTTAACCAATACGGCTTCTGTTTATACCTCACATTTTTGTCAATCTCTTATTTAAAACTTCAGAATGAACAGAATATTATCTTCAACCATTTTTTCCATATTATCGGAAGCTATCTTTTTAAACTGGAAACAATTAAAAATTTTAAACTGGAACAATCAAACTAACAAAAAATTAGGTAATAACTGTCAAAAGTTATTATGAAAAAAGGTTAAAATAAATAAAAGGGAAATTGCTGAAACACCTGCTGCGTGGTGGGCCGGATCGAGAGAGACTGGTTGAGAAGGTCTTTTGACTTCTCAAGCCAGATTCCTACCCGCCTCTCATACCCATTTCCGTTCCAGAACTTCCTCTTCTTCCTTCCCTTAAAAAAACCACCCACACAGCATCAGGTCTTCCTGTGTGGAACTTATGTGAAAAAAAAGAAGCACAACCGAAATTTCCTAACGCAGACCCGTGAAAAATCACGGGTTACTGCAATTCCAATTTTAAATATTATATCATAGGTAGGTACCTACTTAATCACACGTTGACGTTTTCTACAATCAGTTCCGATTTTGAAAATGAAACTTTAATTCAAAGCAAACGTTCTAGACTTCATTAAACCGAAATTAGTACTTTTTAATACCTAGCGCAGACTCGTGAAAAATTACGGGCTACCATAATTCTAGTTTTATATATTATATTATTAGATGGAACCTACTTAATTGCATGTTTGAATTTTTCCACAATCAGTTCTAATTTTGAAATTGAATTTTAAATTGAAAGCAAGCGTTCTAGAGTTCATTAAACCGCAGTTCAGAAAGCAATATTATAGTTTACGATTATAAGATAAAGAGCGAACACGATCACGTTATCACGTGTAAAATCGGTGAAGGATCTCGGTGTCGTTTTTGATCCCGAACTATAACTGATATTCGCTTGCCATATATCGCTGCTCACTCAGTCTTGCTACAAACTTCTTGGGTTCATCATCAGGACTTGTAAGCAGTTTAATAACCAAGAAGCTATAGTAGCATTATTCGATGGCATACTGAGAAGCAAGCTGGAGTACGCGAGCGATCTTTGGGCACCGTAATACAAGTACATTGGCATGTTATAGCAAATCCAGAAGAAATTCCTCAGGTATGTTTATATGCGGAAGCATGGAACCTATCCAGAGTTCATGCACCACATTGACTTATTCGTGACTCAGTCATTGCTATAAGAGCAACGATATATGACAACTCTGCAACTACTGGCTTCCCTGATGCTATCGACATAATCGCGAAAACTCCAGATGCTTTATGTAACGCCTTCATAAATCTTGAAGTTCTCCCAAAAATATAGGTCTCGTAGTAAACCAGCAAAAGACCAAATATACGGTCGTAGGATGTACCCAACAAATCCCAACTCTCTCATGTGGAAACCAAAATTTCGAAACGGTACCAAGATTCACATACCTAGGCTCCCTGATAACAAATGACAATAATACCACGGAGGAGATCCAGAAACGCATAGTGAATGCAAATCGCTGTTATTTCCGCCTATAAAACCTATTAAAATCCAGACTGCTGTCAAAAAACACGAAGGTATTAGTAAACAAAACTGACTAAGAGGAATGAGCGAGCACTGGACGTTTTAGAAAGGAAAATTTTGAGTCGCATCTTCGGAACGGTTCTAGAAAAGGATTTTGGCGCAGACGTTTTAACAATGACCTCTATACTTTGTTTAAGGGGCTAAACGTCGCAAAATTTACAAAACTGGGAAGATTTCGGTGGCTAGGTCATGTAGAGAGAATGGCCGAGCATCAAGCTCCAAAATCCCTGCTGAACTCAAGACCAATAGGGCGAAGGAGCCTGGGAAGACCAAGATTTAGATGGAGCGACAACCTCAAAGACATATCTTGGAGCTTCTAAACTGGAGAGAGCTGGCACAAAACCGAGATGAGTGGAGGAAGACTCTTGAGGAGGCCAAGACCCACCAGGGGTTGTAGAGCCAATAGTGATGACGATGATGTGATTGACTTACTCGAGGAAACTGATTCTGTGAGTCTAGAAACTAGGCGGACAGCAAGTCTTGCTAAAATGTCTTTCAAAATTTGTAACAATTTCATCGATAGCCCATTTCTCTTGGGATGCTATGATTTATATGTACCAGACCACTACAGCTATAGCTGAGATACCATGATCTGTTCAGAGTACCAAACGGCAGAACTGGCAAAGTATAGCATGACGAGGGGAGTGGTGCTTTTAAATGAAATTGCGAATTGGATGTAAGTGACTATTGATATGCCTTAAAACTATTATTGAAGAGTCACCTGCCTAAATGCTGATATAGTAACTAAATTGTACTGTCATTGGAATAATTATGTTGTACAAGAATAATATGGATAATAAATAGTAATAATAAAATGTTTATACATTTTTTTTATCTAAATCAGTTTTCTTTGTCGGTTTACTAATTTTGCAATCCGGAATAATTGACTATTTTGGAATCGTTCTTTAGTGTGAAAAATAACTACAAGTAAAGCAGAGTAGTGAATGACTTAAGTCCATTTGGCGACTTTACAGGAAAAACAAAATACTGTTTCTATATAGATATACATTATGTAAAGAAGAGTGTCTGTGGTGGGCGGGCGGTGTGGCTTTATTTTTTATAAGATTAGAGATTAATGAAATTTTGCACGCCATAGTTCCAAATAAAAGGATATTTACTTCATTGAAGAATAATAGAATACTAAACAATTAGCCGAAACGTGAAAAAGAACAAGACACAAAATAAAAAAGATAATGGTCACAACTGGGACTCGAACCCAGGAACTGTCGTCTAGCGAGACGAATGCTTTAACAAATTCGACAACTGAGACCTCACATTTTGAAGTGATACTTGTCAATGAACAACATTATCATCATATTTTGATTTGATTTATATGTACAACTTTGTTTTGTAATTTTTCATTTTTATATTAAAAAAAAAATATATATATATTTTTTGTTTTATATAATTTTGGATTAATATTCCTTTTTGATAAAATTAACTTACTTATTCTTATTATGCTGTCTCAGTAGAAGTAAAGTCACAAGGAGGAAATCCGTAATTGGTTTTATTTTGGCTATTTAATACTATGTACAAACTGAAATAAATATAAACTGTTGATTTCCCGAAAATTAATAAATAAAATAAATAAAATATATCTTCAACAATTTTTTTCAAAATTCTCGGAAGCTATTTTTTTATTGGAAACAATAAAAATAAGGTAGATAAGGTAAGGTAACCAATTTTTTTTTTTAAATTTTAAAAGTGATTGTAAAAAGAAAGTTGTTCAAATAAAAAAAATTACTGGTCCCCATCTGCCGGGGACTTCAGCAAGTAATTGAGTCCATAAAGTTTGTTTCTAAATTTCACTTATTTAAATCAATGAAAACCAAAATTTCCGCCTTTAACATAAGATTTGTAAGTAGGTACTTAAATACCTACCTACTTTACTGCAAACAATATTTTAAATAATTCATTACATATTTCATCCAAAGAAACGTCACTATCTCAGTGCCGAATCTTTTTTCAGATTTTCTTCATTCACATATTTATGTAGGTAGGTACTAAGACGTTGAAAAAAAAACAATAAAACAATCGAAATCAACACGACAATTTCACGTTTCAAAAAGAAATCTTTAATTTTTATTTTTTTATTAATAAATTTTCTTTATTACTTATTTACAGTTTTTTTTACATTTTTAAATTAAGTCCCGTTAAACTGATTGATATCAGTTTGTCAACGGGTTCTTTTGACATTTACTTTTTTTTATAAATTGAGACAGGTACATAAAATATACACATTATTACATTTTATATATACAAAAAAAAAAAACATCTATTTTGGAAAAAAAATGTTAATAAATTTTTATATAAGAAATACAGAACAGAATAGAAATAAAAAAAATAATAATGGAAAAAACATAAAACGAAAAGCGGAAAAACAGAGATTACTACAAAAAAGTTCTTTCACTTAACCATTTTTTTAGCGTACATTTCTTAAACTCAATTCACAGCTTTTTATTGCGTTGGGTAACATGTTGTAAATTATTGGAACAGGGTATTCTAGAGTTCTTTGACCGTATTTATTTAGGTATCTGGGAATTATAAGTCCATCGTTTGCAGTTAGTCTTGTATTATGAACATGAACCACTAGTTTATTATATTCAGATTGAGAGATTGAGAAGTTTCAATTCTAAATTATGGTAGTACACTAGATACTAAGAGTTTTTTCCTCTATGGAAGGTGCCGCAGATAAACTAAATATTATTTCCAATTAATCAGTTGTGAATAAACATAAATTAATTAAAAAAAAATCATTTGTGCACGTCGGAATTCGAACCCGCGACTTTTGGTTTGCTAGTCGAGAATCTTACCCTTCGACCACGGAGGCCGTCATAAAATGTTGAGATAAATTTTACATAATGAATGTACGCAAAACAATTTGGCATTTCTTATTTTGGACAGTTTTTGAGAATTTATTCTAATCTTCGAATTATGCATCGCTAGTATGAGAAAATTCATTTCTGCCGCCGGAAAATCAATATTTTTCAAACGATCAAAAAAGTGTATTTCGTATTTAATTTATTTCTTAACACGGGTAATATTTTAATTATTTTTATTCTTTACTAATTATTTTATTTCATATGGTTTTCTTAGTAATATGTATTAAAATTGTGAAAAACATGACGTTCTTAATCTCAATTTTTGAAAGAATAAAGTGACAGTACAATATAAGTGTTTGATCATATTATAGGTAATATTGTAGTTGATCAAAGGGAGCACACATTGTATATTGTGAAAGAAGAATCTCGTAGTTAGCATTTTAGATTTTGCAGATATCAATGCATGAATTTTGTTTAAAAAGACCAGTAGCGCACCCAGGGGAAGGCCCAGAGAGCCCCCTCATAAAAAAAGTTAAAAGAAGTGTTTCCAAGAAGTAGCGTTGCATTATCTGTGTGCGTAATGCTTACAGTGGTTTTAATTAGTTCCACTGGTAAGGTACCGGTTCAAGCACTGTGTATTATGGGAGTTATTCAGTAATTCATTAACAAAAATTTTCTCACAATTATTACGGACTGCACCTCACCGCAGGAAAATTACAGAAACAGACAGAGCCTTACAAGGATGAAAGAATTTTGTTTAATGCTTTTGTGTATTACCAGTCATTAGATTGGACCTCAGGGAGGAAAAAAATGGAAACGACTGTGCCTTACAAGGCGATAAAAAAAAAACAATGATTAAAAAAATCTGTATAATGGATAAATCTGTATAATGTCATATAATAAATAAATAAAAATCTGTATAATGTCAATATTGACATATCCTGATGAAGATAACATTGTTATCGAAACATGTAGATATTGTTTATAATATAGTGGTTTTAACAAAGTGATTTTTTATTCATTATATAATTAATGATGCCACAAAATAATTTTGCGAAGTTTGAAGAAGTAAAAAAATCTGTCAGATACGATTTTAGATTTTTACGGCCAAAAATTATTTTGTTATTAGTTTTAGGGGTATTATGCCGTGTTGCGCTACCTCCTTCTTTAGCCAACGTTTCGGACAGCGTTGGCTAAAGAAGGAGGTAGCGCAACACGGCATAATACCCCAAAAACTAATAAAAAAAAAAAAAAAAATCTGTGTTTATATTTTTCAACAAATTAGCAGTTGGGATTGTCGTGCGGTAATAAAAAAATTATAAATTTTCAGGTCACAAGTTATGTATTGAAGCTATTTGAAATTGACTTTTTCAAATGCTCCTGCAGAGAATACAGAAGTTAAAAATAATTATTATGCCCAACATATAAAGTTGAAAATAAAATAATAATATGAATATTGCAGTCAGCCATCTTCTAATACTCACAAAATATTATAGGCCTGGAAAGGTTGGATTTAAAGAAGGTTTTAATATTATTATTTTTATTTTTATTTTAAAAAATCGATTTAAAAAAAAAATCTGCTGCAATTTATTTAACAAGCATCAAAATGACGGATATAATTTAAAAAAAAAGTTTTATCAAATGCAAGTAAGCATTTTAAATTAATAAATATCTTAATAAAAATGCATTGAATTAAAATAAAATTAATCAGTTTTTTATCAAACTGAATTTTAATATAGGCACTAGGTAGGTAGGTATTGCCAGTAAATCTGTATAATCCATAAACAGTATATAAATAAAAAAAAGTTAGGTAAAACAATAGAAATACATATTATTGTGATATTGATTGCTGTCAAGTTTAATTTGTGGAACTCCGTTTTAGTTAGAAGATTTTTCTTTCATGTTATAATTTATAATAAATTAAAAACATTTTCGTTTTTTGTTTTTGGGGTGTTATGAAATGTTGGCTAAAGAAGGAGGTAGCGCAACATGGCATAACATCCCAAAAACAAATAACGAAAATACTTTTGATCGTGACAATCTAAAAATGTAACCAAAATAAAAACAGTTTATTTTAATTAAATTATCAACAAGTTCTGCTATCAATTTTATTATTATTACGTGTGGCAGCTATTTCGTAAACAGTATAATATATATTATTATAAACAAATATTTTGATTTCAAACACCAATTAATTTTAATATTATGAAGTGAGACAGTATATAAAGTATAGAAAATATTCTTACCTTGCCTCTGTGCTCCCACAAATTTTGCCACCACTAAAACCGTTAACACAATTTCTAGGAATTTCATTTTGAAAATAATTTTACAACACCGAATTTATTGTTAAAAATTTTCTTGTTATTATCACTCGAAGAGTTGAACTCCAACTGTGATTCAACGAGCTTTACTATCATATTTATATCAGTATATTTGCACTTGGAGTCACAAGAGATAAGAATTTTTCTCTCTCATATGTAAATAATTCATGAATAACTCTCCTAACCCTCTGATGCCAGTTATTTTTTGCAAAGAGGAAGCTTTTATGTAAATAATTTCCCTGAAGGCCTGTCTTCTTTGGGGAAGCTGTATAGAGGATCTTTTTATCGATTAGTAATTGTTATTCGGATACGCGAGGTCAGTCAACGGTTCCATGACAGTTGATCCGTCGACAATAACTGGTCCCCCGGCGTACTTATGTACGGCGTACTTACAATTTGGGAGGCGGAAATGGGTACCGCCCCCCCAGGAACCTTTGTTGGATAACCAACACTTCTGCCCTAGGTCACCTCAAGTGGTTCGCAACGTTTGGTGACTTACCCTTGGTGCCCGGTTTCATGGGGTGAGGTTTGTCTAGGTCTTGGAGGCGGATGACCAGGACACGCTGAACCCCAGATTCCTACCCACCCCTTAAACCCTTTTCCTTCCCAGAACTCTCTTCTCCTGCCTTTCATAAAAAACCCTCCAGTATCCCCAAAGATGACATAGGTCCTGAGGGAAATCATTTTTCTCAGGGCCTCCTGTGTGGAGCTCATGTAAAAACAAAACAAAAAAAAAATGTGCAGTCGGTTTAGAGATAATATGGCACACCTAATTACATAAAATATATCTAAGTGACCCCGAGGGAATGTGCAGAGAGGATGTACCGCCGAATAATATATTATTCGGCGAAATAACCACCAAGTTTCAAATACACCAAGGAAAGATTTGCTTCTCTATTGCGCATGTACAAACAAATCGACACTGAGTATAAATTCGTTTGATATTCGTACCAACTTATTATTAAGGGAATTTTAGAAGTAGATTTTATTTTTGAAATTGGTAAATAATGCACAAAAGATTGTAATTTTCTAGTAAATATCATTTCGGGGAAACAATTGTCAGGTCACCCTGTAAACGATGATCATTATTAGTCGGAAAATATAAAATATAAACTCTTCAAAACAAAAATGTCTACAAATAGTTACATAGACAATGCTCAAGAAATACAAAAAAATAAAAGAAAACGTTAATAACAGTTCACCAAATAAAAAAAAGACAGGTGAGAAAACGTTTATAGTTTTGATGACTCAATTCCACGTTCTTATCTATTGAATAGGTGTACAAAATGCATCGCGAAGTTGATAAAACACATGAAAAATGTCGATGGTGTTCCCCATTCCTTCGTAGTAGTATGTAGTCCGGTCAAAATAGCCCTAAAATAGGGGTAACCTAGCATAAACTCCCAAGAAGCTGAAAATTTACATGAACGTTAGGAATACCATTATAATGAAATTGTAAAAAGCCCCAATCGAATCTATGTATGAAAAAAAATATTCAAGGTCAAAGTTCACACAAACTGGTTTTTTTGATTTTTCAGCGAAACGGTTAGTTTTATGATAAAACTAGTTAAGACAAAAATTGTAGAACATCCAGTTATCTACAAAAATTGTACTTACACTTTTTTCTCTAAGATTAATTGTTTCTGAGAAAAAGTTATTCTAAAATTTACTAATGTTGTATTCCCTATAACACGCATGACTACGCTGTCTGTGTACATCATATAAGTAAAACTGTTAGTCTATCGATTGGAACTTTTCGATCGATTGGGACTTTTCACAATTTCATTATAATGGTTTCTCTAACGTTCATGCAAACTTTCAGCGTCTTGGGAATTTGTTCTAAGATGAATGTCTATCTTGACCGGATTATTGTTTATTGTGATTAATTCGAAAAACGCTTGAATCTTCAACCCATTATTGTATTTTCATCAAACGAGCAAGTATTGAAAAAAGGCGTTAAAATAGAGTTTCGGAAAAGTAAAAATATATATTCTGATTACATTTTCAGAATTTACGCAATAAAAACTTTAGTGAAAAGGCTATCAACATACTGAGTTGTGATTCTCCGGAAAGTAAATATACGAAAGGTAGTTAACTATTTCAGCCTTCCCGGTTCATGAAAATAAACTTTTTCAGATACAACAACATCAATAACGTCGTGTTTTTCAATCTTAGCACTCTAGCTCACTAAAAACTCGCGGACCTCCACTGGTAGGTACCAACTTTACCGAAAGTTTGAATTTTTCCCATAATCAGTTCCAATTTTGAAAGTGATCCTTAAATTCAAAGCTAAAGTTCTAGAGTTCTTGAACTGCCATTACAGACAGAGGCACATTCGAAATTAGTATTTTTAATACCTAGCTCAGACCCGTGAAAAATCAGGGGATATTGTAATGCTTATATTTAATTTTATATTATACTAAATTTACCTACTATGTCACATGTTTGTTTTTTTCCACAATCAGTTCCAATTTTGAAGAAGAAATTTAAAATCAAATCAAAAATTCTACATTTCCTTGAACGCGGTTACAGCCAGCGGCATACCCGAAATTAGTATTTTTAATCCCTAGCGCAGGCTCGTGAAAAATCACGGGATATTATCATTCCAATTTTAAATAATATACCAAAACGGTGCGAATTTCATGACGCTAGAGCTCACCGTTAGAGTTATTGCTGCTGATTTTTTTCACTAAAATAATTAAACTCGCGCCGTCTGTGAAAGAGTAGATTATAAATTCTTTTGAATATCACCTCAATTATTTTTTTCCATTACATAAATACATTGTAGAGGAACAATGTGAACAGAGGAAAACATGTGAACTCTGTTTAGCATATTTACAGAGATATTGAAACAATTATAGACGAGCCGAATCACTAAATCAGTTTACAGCACCGGCACGGAAGGGTTAAAACGTTTGTGGCCAAATATTTTTTTAATTTTTTTAATTCGACTTCACACACGTTGTTTTTATTTATTTCGTCATCATCATCATCATCATCATCTTCTTCCCCTTATCCTATTCGGGTCGGGGACCCATTGCATCGACAAGGCTCCTGTCTTGTGCTGATTGTTCGGCCTCTGTCCATGGTAGCCCCGTCCTCTCCTCACACAGTTTCTGGAGTTGCCTCGCCCAACTGTGTCTGGGGCGGCCCACTGGACGTCTACCCTCTGGAATCGCACTCAGTATCTTCCTCGGAATTCGGTCATCAGACATTCTTAGTACATGCCCAAGCCACCTCAGTTGCGATTTTTCTATGAAGAGTAGCAGTGGTTCAATGTTTAGATCATCTCGGATCGTGGAGTTTCTTATATGATCCCATTTCGTAACCCCTGCCACTCCTCTCAAGTACCTCATTTCGGCAGCTTGGACTCTAGAGCGTGTTCGTTATTTTGCATCCATGTCTTATTTCGTACTAAATATAATAATACGAGTATAATGAAATGTCCCCAAATAGGCAAGTTTCTCCCCCAATAGACAACTGCCGGTGACCGGTGAGAGAGTATTTTGTGCATGATAAGCAAGGCCGACGGCCTCCGTCGTTGAGGAGTAAGCCACTCGACTCGCAATCCGAATGCGGGATCCAATCGCGACGTGGGGAAATAAATTTTATTTGTTTAATTTGTGTTATTTCACAATTAATTAATTTAAAATAATATATAGAATATTAGCTGCACGTTTCAGAGTGGAAGATACTCTTAGTTTCGCCCTGATGATACCACCATTAAAATTGAAACCTTGCTTGAAATGGCTTTAGCCGTGTTTGGTGGCCAGATGTGAATAACCAGGTACAGCTCCACCTTCCTCTTCCCCATCACCTTCCCCTCCCCACTCCCTTCAGCCTCTCAACATACCCCAGTTGGGGTTAAAAAATGATATCCAGTTTTGACTCGAGCCTTTTGCATTCTGGCTGTTTGTAAATTTTTTTGTACGATCCGAATCTGTTTCAAGCTGGTGGCTGTTTAAAAGGTTCACCTAAGATTTTTTTTTCAAATTTGAAATCGTCGTGGTCATTTGGACTTTCTCATTTGCATTTTTTCAATATCACGCTACTATCTAGACATGGGCAAAATTGAATGACCGAATTAAATGAATAAATTCAATCTTGTGACACACTTGATCTGATTCTCAATTTCAAAAGGAATTGATTCTTCATTCCTTACATTTGGCCTTGTATCGTACGATTTTTAACGGCAACATAAATGTTTAATTTCCATTTATTTTACTGTTAAATTATTTCAATGAATAATGTGTTCCGTAAACGATTTAAATATTATAATGTTTCATAGGTATTTTTAAAATATATTAAATACCGTATTTAAATATTATTCAATGGGCGGCGCGCCGCGAAGTTGTCGACGGTATTGTGATTGTGAGCGACTCGTATCCCGCTATCGCCGGCCGCCGTTCTAAAAACCCGTAGATCAAAACGCGGCCGCGATTCAGCCGAATTGTCTGAGCGTCCCTTTCACGCAAGGAATTAATCATTTGTCGTAGTCAATGTCCTGAGATTGTCCTAAGGTCCCCGCGCGTCCCGTCCCGTCCGCGTCCCAGGTACTCGTAGCTAGTCTGTCGCTATCGGAAATTGTCCGAAGCGCTTTATTCACGAATTATAACTAAAAGTCTTTTTCACTTGTGACGTTGTTGTCTCTAGTTAATCTCAGACCTAGAAATGACGTCAGATGTCATCGTCTTACATCGTCATCGTTTCATGTCAATCTCGGCTCGCGAGTTGATCAAGTCTCTGCGGGGTAAGACACAAGACACTAGTCAAAAGTTACTCTTTCATTCCTCAATGCCGGCCCTTAATCCGTCCGAGCGCAGCGGTTCACTAATTCCTCGGCGGGCCAAGCCTTCAATTTCATTACATAGTTAGCCGAAAACTTTCGACATTGAATCCGAACATCGCGGCATCGGCTAGAAAAGTGAGAAGCAAAAATTGTGCACTTGTAATCGTTTTCTTGGCACGTATGAAAGATATTGGAATACAAATACCTACCTACTTTTAGACGTGGATCTTGGGTAGATGTAAAATGTAAATTTGCATATATTATAAGGCCAATCAGCCGTTGTCAGCTGTTGTCAGCTGTCATAAAATACTTTTAAGTTTAATAAATAAAATACTTTAAGGGTGAAACAAAAAACTGTAAAATTTAAAGATTTAATTGCTAGCTATAAATACATTTTACATACGAAAAATAACGATACTAAAAAAAGACAAACATATACATCTAAGTATAGGATTTAGCCTGCGAGATAATGAGATAGAATAATCGGTCCTCTCTTTGTGTGATGCTTCGTAGCCTCCCCACTTATTGTGATTTAAAATGAAACGAAAAAGCGACACTAAAAAGAGACAAACACATTAATCTATAGGTTTTAGCCTGCGAGTTAGTGAGATAGAATAATCGGTCTCCTCTTTGTGCGGTGCTGCGGTGTTTCATAGCCTACCCATTCACTCTAGTTTTTTTTTTTTTTTTTTTTTTTTTTTTTTTTTTTTTTTTTTTTGTTTTTTTTTTTTTTTTTTTGGAATTAATTGAATTAAAGGAATGAATAGAAGGAATCAATTCAAAAGGCCGGGGGAATCAGACGGGATCTATTCACTTTTGGGAATCATTTTGCCCACGTCTACTACTATCTACCTGCCTGGAGAAAGTTTAAAAACAGAATTATCTTTGAGATAGTGACGATTCTGTGGACAAATTGTGTAATTTCTAATTTGAAATTTAAAAAAAGAAATTGAAGTAGGTATCTACGTACACATATTTTTAGAGGAAATTTCGGCTTTTATTTATTAAATAGGGGAAATTTAGAAACATGCTTTTATGTACGTGATTTCGACGAGGGCATTAGTAATTGTATTTATTAATTTATTTGTTTAACAGTTTACTGAGTAAATCAAACAAATCGCATTAAGAGGGCATTACCAGAGAAAACCAGAAATATGTCATTTTCAAATCAGATTTTAAACGTATTGACTCTTTTCCACAAAAAATTATAAATGGATTTCGAAAGATTGTTCTTTTATCTAGCATTCGCATGTAATAAATTTTGAGATTTTTTTTTTAATTTTTAGTATAATTAGGTTATTCCATAGGTCGTTGGCAGATTTGTTAAATTTTCAAAAAAGATTTTGTATTATACCACACCCATTTCAAATAATATAATCATGCAGTAAAATAAATCAATATATTATCTAGCAAACGCATGTTTTAGAATTTAATTTTAGTTTCAATAAAATCATTTAAAAATATGTAAGTACATGTGTTCCTTGATGAAAATTGGTCCATTTGTGTATTTATTTGCGCACTTACAAACTAATATATTTCAGATTTTTTTAACATTCTTATTAAATTTAGACATTATTAAAAAATGATAAAATATTTATAATCAAAAAATAATTACAAAAAGTACATTATTTTAATAGTTTTATCATCACGCCTTTCAGCATTTTTGGATGAAGGTATAAATTAAAGCTAATTTTGATGGATATAAATTCGATATTGTGTTGTAATTTAAAAAAGCTGGTACGGAGAATAATTAATCTTTCTCATTGTAACCGCCCTGCACGATCGTAAGAACAACTTTCGACGAAATGTGGATTTTCGTCCGCTGGCTGGTTAAACGCTCTTAATTAGTATTTTACTTAGCACGGGGCCGAGATAAGGAGTCTACAGTCGCATAAAAATAAAGCGCAATCAACTACTTTATTTCGGATAAACAGGAAAAAAATTCATTTATTTTGTAACTGCTTTCTTTATCTGCAATGTATCGCAAGTTAGCTGGGAAAACCAACTCCATGTTTTGTCATGTATTTATTTATTTTTATTTTCAGGTTCTCCATAAAACACCAAATTATTACGGAGAAGATTATAAAATTTAAGAGAAAAAAAGACCAAGGAAGCAGGCTCACTATGTTGAGACGTACTCGTATGTCAAAAGATAGTTACTAAACTCTTACATTAAAGATGTCGATGCTCAATGCAGAATCGTTAAGCAGTTGAATTGCTCTGTTTAATGGCCCATTCTGAAAGGAAGAAGTTCTCGCTTTCGGAACATTAAAAATGTTATGACTGATAAAACGATATCAGTAAACGAGAAAAATTAAATTATACCAAATAATCTTTTTCCTCCAGATTCTAGAGCTATAAATATATAATCATGACGTGTTTGCACTCTTTACTGATATACAGTGGCGTGCGGTCTAAAAACACTGATAAGCCGTACCTACTCAAAGAAAAACGATCAAATCTTTTTAAATGAATATTTAAACATAAAATTTCGGTTGTTGGTGCATGGATAATGTGAAATATTCCCGTGTAATGCGTAACACCGTTCAATTCACAAACTCCCACTTAGTATCAAACAATTTAAAACAAAAAATAGCTACATTAAGGACATTAAATGTTGGCTGAAGGAACTACCGGAAAATGACCTTACTAGTGTACTTAAAACATCATAGAAGTTTCTGGAAAACTCTATCCAAACAAGTTAAACCATAGAAGTCACTGAAAAACTTATCCAAAGCATAGTCCCCCTCAGCACAGGATCTCCTAGTGAGGAGAATATATTTATATTTTATATATACATCTAACTAACATGTTTCATATAAAAATGTAAAAAATATTATATAGTTACTAAATAAAAAAAAAATAAAAAAATTTCAAAGAAATTTGAGTTTAAAACTTGGAAGTGATAATAAGAATCAATACGTAGCTATAAAATAAGTACCAAAATACTTTTTTTTTTTTTTTTTTTAACAAATGGCTAAACGTTTGACAAAATTAATGCTTAAACGAAGAACACCGATACAACTCGCATAGTTACACTGAACTAGGTGCCGTAGACATATTTTAGCGGGCCATTCATATGGCTATTTCATTCGTACATACATATAAAACAAGATGTATTGACATCAGTAGAATCCATCAAACACCTAGTGGTAGTCCATAGACAATATATTGCAGTTGATATAATCGTGCTATAAGTTTCTAGGGTTTGTTATATATTTTGCAAACACTATTCCAATCCCGAAGAAAAGAAGGCTATGTACGAGTATGTAATTGCATTCTCTAATTGAATACACCCCAGCTGTATTTTTTATTTTTCATTTAAATAAATTTTTAGAGATCAAAGTTTCGAAAAAACGTGACGTTTAGGGCAATGATTGCAACGCTTCAGACTAAACATGTCACTGCATGCAGAATTAAATAAGTCACAGATAGGCTAAACACAGCCCTCTCACGACCTTCGCAGTATTGTAAACAAAGGAAGCGTGTTTAAATATGTTGGTATCGCAATATTAGAGTCTTTGAGTAATTACGTGCTTTTTGTTCTTAGACTAAATTTACAATCGTGACATAAAATGGCGATTACAAGCATATGTGTAACATGTAATAATTTCATTGATTTTAATCTTGTGAACGATTACATTACTACATATTATCATGGGCGCCCGCAGGGGGGGGGGGGGGGCAAGGGGGGCACTTGCCCCCCCCTGGATTGATTGAAAATAGTCAGATTCTCTAATTAACTCAATGGAGAGTCGATTTTGTGAAGCCAACAGTGCACAATTTAACACTTAGCGTTGCTACATCCTTGAAATTGTGCAAACTGAATCGTCAACACTTTAAGGATATAATGACTACTATTAATCAGGTATACAACATTGATAATTTTGTAATTGAAGCCTTGAGTTGGTTTGATTTTTGGAAAACGTGAGAATACAAAAGTAACCAAGATTTCATCGACTCGTTACCTTTTACAAAGTTTTATCCGAGTGTCAGGTACCTATGCCTTACTAGTTTTGCTAACATTACCAGCAACAACATGTACGGTGGAGCGATCGTTCAGCACATTACGTAGTATAAAAACATGGCTTAAATCTACAATGTCAGATGAACGTCTGTCTGGATTGTGCATGGTAAGCGTACTCAGAGACAAAGTGAACTGCAACAAAAAAGACTTAATGGACAAATTGTAGATATGTTTGGTAGGGATAACAGACGATTCCAGATCTTGTTTAAAGAATAAATTTTATTTTAAATTTACCTATGTTGCAATATTTTTTGTTATATAATACAAATATTGTGTTAATAAAAAAATTGTTGCTACAGTATGCCCTTCATTACTACAGTGTCCTGTCCGTCCGTTCACCACACAAATACGCTACAGTAAATTAAAACATTACTAAAAATATTTTGCCCCCCCCTAGAAAATTTTCTGCGGGCGCCCATGCATTTTATTATTACAATACCAAACTAATATACTTTATGGTAAAACTCTGAAGCTTTCACAGCTGGTAGTGACCCCTAAAACCACATTAAAAATCTGAAAAAAAAACTTTAGATATTTGGAAACATACGAAAGGGTATCATAGAAAATTCGTATAAGTATTTTTCTTACGTTTTGAAGCACACTTATGTGCAGGTATTGTAAATGGACAGACAGTCTTTAAGACAAAATAAAAGTATGCATATTATTTGAATGTCTTTCTTTTTGTGTTTTAAGTGGTGCTACATTGTTTGTTCGATAAGTATGAATAAAACACATCTTGTAGATGTTGTAATTTTTCAAGCTTCACATTCGAAAAGTAAATTTCTTCGTTGGAAAGGCAAATCCTACAATTATAACATCCTGTGATTTTTTACGAGTCTTCGCTAGTACGTATGTATATTATAGACGGGTGTAAAAGGTAAAAATCCGGAAAGATTAAATAAATGTATATTCAATTGACAATAACAATCGCTAAAAGATGATAGTAAAATTATTATAAAAATAAACATTAATTTTTTTTTGGAAACCCCCGACATAAAAAGAGCAGATGACCTTGAAATGCCTGAACAGATTTTCATGAATTGCAGCTAAGAACCATCTCGATCACGTCAGCTTTCAATAAAAAAACCGCATCATAATCGGTCCATTCGTTTAGGAGCTACGATGCTACAGACAGACACACAGACACTCAGACGGCGGTTCAACTTTTAACATCGCTCCTTGCGTCGGGGGTTAATGACAAATATATGAACATAATTTTTAAATTTATATTTTCGAGACGTTCAACAATCAAAATACTGTCAGTACCGTCTAGAATCTAGATGTAAGAACGCCGTTCAGAATCGAAACGTTGTTTGAAATTCCTTCGGTGACCAGATTTGAATTGCCAGGTAATTTCTTTGCCTCTGCCCCATCTCTTTCCCCTCCCCACTACCTTCAGCCTCACAAAACACCCTAATTGGGGATAGCATAGTCTCATTGGCTCCAGACGGTCGGGTGCAGTTGCGCGGTATTCACATAAACAATTATTCTTTGGTCATAGAGCAATGCACGCCACTGCTCTATGACCAAATAATAACAAAGATCAAAATTCACGCGGTAATGGACTTTTACACTCTATGTTACAAGTTGTTTGTGTCACTGTTATTGTAAATGCTTAAAAAATAAAACAATAAAAATAATATAATAAAATGGAAAAATTTAACAACCAAAGCAAAAATTTAAAGGCGTTAGTAATAATGTGACAGAGAATAAATAAGAAGACAATTCTAAAATATACAAGAAGATATTCATTATAACAAAAATTGTAGAAAGTATTTACTTGAAGAAGAAGATAACACTAATAACTAATCAAAATGAAAATATGAAAGAGAACAAGACACATTAAAATAGAAAAAGATAATGGTCGGAACTGGAACTCGAACGCATAACCTCTTTGTCTAATAGGGAGATGCGCTTTAACCAATTCAGCCATTGCCACCTCCCGTCAAACCGTCATATTTGTTAATCTCATATTTAAAAATTTTAGAATCAACAATATTATCTTCGACTAATATTTCCATATCATAGGCAACTACCCTTTTCATTGGAAATAATCGTTCTAAAAACTGGTTTGTAACCTAGATAGCGTCTCGGATAAATATATCCGATTTTATTTATATGGAACATATTTTTAACCTTTTCATAATAGACTAAATGAATATTCAAATTTTTATAAGAACAACTCTCTTTTCATAACTTTTGATCATTGAAGAAGGAGATGACACTAATTATCTCAACGAAAATATGAAGGAAAACAAGACACATAAAAATAGAAAAATATAATGGTCGCTACTAGTACTCGAACCCAGAACGTCTCACTCTGTTCTCTTTCATCTCCGTTTAGTTTATTAATGTTATCTTTTTCTTCAATGATATATTACATTGATGGGAATAACCCTTAAAAGTTATAAAAAGAGAGTTTTTCTTATAAAATATTGAAAGTATATACTCGTACACCTATTTGTGTCAAGATAATTAATTAAATAAGTATTGAAATATATAACATATATGGTACTGATTATTTGATGAAATATATATTATTACTTTAATAGTACAGTTGTGTACTATTAAAGTATCTGCGGGCCCTGTACAGTACGCCCAGTTTTTGAGAAGCTAACTTAACACTGGCTTCGATAGAGCCCCCGTATCTGAGCTGGTCACTTAGGGTTACACCAAGCATATCAATAAACTGTCAAGTGCCTACCTGTGTCATTGTAACTTTCCCATATAAAATATCATCAATATATAATTTTTTATAATTTGCTCACTTAGCAGTACTTTTAGGCACAGATTATGGAAATTATACTTCGTTTTAACAATTATGCAAGAAAAAACTATTTACATCCAGAGTGGAAGATGGTACGATCACCATTCAGAATTGAAACTTTAAATACACATAACACTTGAAACGTGTTTGATGACTAGATCTTAATAGCCTGGTACTTCCTCTTCCCCTTCACCTTCCCCTCCCCACTTACCTTCATCCTCACAACATACCCAAATTGGAGATGCGGCAGTCTCACTGACTCCAGACGTAATTGGGACTCTTGTGAGATATTCACATTTTAAAAAAGTGTGCAGTTCACACGCGGCAGAAGTGAGACCTTCAGAAAACTAAAGTAGACAAGAGTGGGGAGGCTATGAAGCACCGCACAAAGAGGAGACCGATTATTCTATAATAAATTTCAATCTCTCGCAGGCTAAATCCTATACTTAGATGTATGTGTGTCTCTTTTTAGTGTCACTTTTTCGTTTCACCGAGTTTCAAATCACAACGGTGATAAACTAAAATCTAAAATACAAATGTGCAGTTCGCACGCTGTAGAAGTGAAACCTTTAGAAAAATAAAGTAGACAAGAGTGGGAAGTAGACATGGGCAAAATTGAATGACTGAATTAAATGAATAAATTCAATCTTGTGACACACTCGATCTGATTCTCAATTTCAAAAAGAATTGAGTCTTCATTCCTCATCTTTGGCCTTGCATCCTGCGATTTTTAACGGCACCATTATTTTTTATTTTCCATTTATTTTACTGTTAAATTATTTCAATGAATGATGTGTACCGTAAACGATTTAAATATTATAATGATTCGTAAATATTTAAATATTATCTTCTTACGTGTTTTGCACGGACTCTATGGGCGGCGCGCCCATAGAATAATGGTGCAAAACACGTAAAGTATCCCGCTCCCGCGCGCCATTCGTATAACACCCGTCGGTACCAACTTCATCGTGGTCAGCCCAAGCGAAATACGATCGCGAATCGCCGAGTCTCTTTCACAACGCAAGAATTAATACATAGGTTCTATTCAGTACCTACATGATCCTGTCATAGTCCACCGCGCCGTCCCAATCCTGTACCCGGCGCGTCTCTAGTTAATAGTCTGTCGCTAGGTAATAGTCTGCCCGGAGCGCGGAGTCTTTTTCACTTGGGAATTAAATCATTCAGTTGTGACGTCATCGTCTCTATGATCTCGTCAATCTCAGTTCCAAGGAGGTCCCAAGAGAACCGGCACGCAGTTGCTAGGTCCGCAGCTTGCGAGTTTTCAAAAGTCAATGCGAGGCAAGAGGCAAGACACTAGTCAAAAGTTACGAATTCATTCCTCAATGCTCGCCGCTAAACTGTCCGTGCAGTTCACCCATTCCTCTCCGTTGGCCAAGCCTTCAATTTATTTTTTGGTACGCATCAAAGCTATTGGAATACAAATACCTACCTACTTTGAGCCGCCGAACTTCGGCAATCGGCTGTGGTCAGCTGTCATAAAATAATGTCTTTAAATGATAAAATGTTTGTTTATATTAGATCACGTGAAGTGAAATAATTTCGGTTTAGGGGGGAAACAAAACACTATTTAATTTTAAGATTTTATTACTAGTCTAATGTAAATACATTTTTCTTGTCAATTTTTTTTTGTTTTAACAAAGTGAAATAGGCAATTTTCGTTATTTGTTTTTGGGGTGTTATGCCGTGTTGCGCTACCTCCTTCTTTAGCCAACGTATCTGAAATAGGCAAATTCACCCTAGGAAGAGTGCTTTGTGTAGTGAAAACTTCTTAAGCACCGTTGTGTTTTGAAACTCGATGAAACGAAAAATAACGACATTACAAAGAGGCAATTTGGGAGGCGGGAATGGGTACCGCCGCCCCGGGAACCTTTATTGGATAACCAACACCTCTGCCATAGGTCATCCCAAGTGGTTCGCCACGTTTGGTGATTTAGCAGGGGTGCCCGGGTTCATGTGGTGAGGTATGTCTAGGTATTGGAGGTGGACAACCAGGACACATTGAACCCCAGATTCATACCCACCCCTTAAACCCTTTTCCTTCCCATAACTCTCCTCTCCTTCCTTTTCTTAGAAAAACCCTCCACAGAGCATCCCCAAAGATGACATAGGCCCTGAGATAATTTATTTTCCGTAGGGCCTACTGTTTGGAACTCATGTAAAAAAAGGCAAACACCTACATTTATAGGATTTAGTCTAATCGGTCTCCTCTTTGTGCGGTGCTTCGTAGCCTATCGGTCTCCTCTTAGTGCGGTGCTTCGTAACCTCTCCACTCATGTCTTCATTGTTTTCTGAATTAGAGAGTATATATATATATATATATATATATTTTTTATTTTTATTTTTATTTATTTTTTTTTTTTTTTTATTTTTTATTTTTTTTTGGAATTAATTGAATTAAAGGAATGAATAGAAGGAATCAATTCAAAAGGCCAGGAGAATCAGACTGAATCGATTCACGTCTGGGAATAAATCTGCCCATGTCTAGTGGGAAGGCTACGAAGCACCGCACAAAGATTATACCGATTGTTCTGTAAATTTCTTTCTCTCGCAGGCTAAATCCTACAGATGTATGTGTTTTTCTTTTTAGTGTCACTTTTATCGTTTCACCGAGTTTCAATCACAACGGTGCTAAAAAAGTTTTCACTTTAAAAGTACAAGTGTGTAGTTCACACGCGGTATAAGTGAAACCTTCAGAAAACTAAAGTAGACAAGAGTGGGAAGGCTACGAAGCACCGCACAAAGATTAGACCGATTGTTCTGTAAATTTCTTTCTCTCGCAGGCTAAATCCTACAGATGTATGTGTTTTTCTTTTTAGTGTCACTTTTATCGTTTCACCGAGTTTCAATCACAACGGTGCTAAAAAAGTTTTCACTTTAAAAGTACAAGTGTGTAGTTCACACGCGAGAAGTGAAACCTTCAGAAAACTAAAGTAGACAAGAGTGGGAAGGCTACGAAGCACCGCACAAAGATTAGACCGATTGTTCTGTAAATTTCTTTCTCTCGCAGGCTAAATCATCCTACAGATGTATGTGTTTTTTTTAGTGTCACTTTTATCGTTTCACCGAGTTTCAATCACAACGGTGCTAAAAAAGTTTTCACTTTAAAAGTACAAGTGTGTAGTTCACACGCGGTAGAAGTGAAACCCTCAGAAAACAGTACTTAACATCACAAAAATCACTCCGTTCACTTCGAAACAAAAATAAGGGGAAATAATTCATGTAGAAGCCAATTTTGGCACAGTTGTAGGGGAAGATGTCCTTAACAAAATACTAAAAGTACTGGGGGGTGGGGGTGGAGCTAAGGGGGAGGGGGGGGGTTTAAAGGTCCCTTTTTTCAGTTTTTCGTTAATAACTCGAAAACTACTGCCTCTAACGAAAAAGTGTTAAGATACTAAATTATTTACATAGAATTCTCTACAAAAAAGGTTCTATAAACTCTTTTGTTAGGATCATGCTTAAGGAGATAGAGAGGGGGAAAATGTAAAATTAAAAAAAAAATCTGTTTTAATTTTTAAAAATGATCTGTTTGTCGGTAAAAATGAAATGCTTTTTGTTAAAAAATCGAATAATTAGTGCTTAAGGATGTACCTTGAACATTAAATTTCGTCGAAATCTAAACTTTCATCGTCATCAATGCTGTCTTCGACGGGGGCTCCGTTCATGCATGAGCCGAGGCAGCCGCAGGCACCGGAGCAGGCTCCGCAGCTCATCCCACACCCAGTCGTGCATCGGCAAAACATCGTGTTCAAAATGGAGATGGGTGCCACAGGGTCGTTCGTGTTAACTGGGTTAAGGATCCCATCTTGATTGATGGACCCCATTGGATGGGTGGTAGGGGGTTGACTAGCAACTGTTGTATCTGTAAAAAAGTAATGAGACCAAGGTAAGCATTCATCACAAATTAATATTTGTAATAAGAAAGCAGTATTTAAAACTATATGTAACTGGATGTATTACTTGTAGATATACTCTGGGCGAGTGTTGCTTTGAAGCTCCTCTGGTGGGAGGAAGAGTGGCCATGTCTGATTTGGGCTTCATTGACGCATTCAAAAATGCCGAGTACCGATGTTTGTTTAGGTTGTCTTGATGAGCAGGTGCTTTGTATGCAGCCAAAAAAAGTTTTTCGCCAGCCTGTTCAATATTCTCAGGTGATGCTGAGGGATCAGAGAATATTGGTGAAATGTCTTGGGTGAGGCCAGGATTTTCTGTGAAGAGCTTAGCGATTCCCGCTTTACTCTTTCCATATATCACCGAGGTGGTGTCGCATCCGGAGAAGCTATGGAGAAGGAGAATCGTTTTGGCGATTGGAAGCTGTTGAAGTTGTTGCACCGAAAACAATTTGGTCTCCACATTCCCACGGCCCGGCTTCATGAAATATATATTGATTGATGGTGGTGCCAATCTAATGAGGAGAACTAACAAGTCCACATCCTATCAGATCATTTTTAAAAATTAAAACAGATTTTTTTTTTAAATTTTACATTTTCCCCCCTCCCCATCTCCTAACAAAAAGTTTACAAATCCTTTTTTGTAGAGAATTCTATGTAGATAATTTAGTACACCAAACATTTTTTCGCTAAAGGCAGCAGTTTTCGAGTTATTAACGAAAAACTGAAAAAAGGGACCTTTCAACCCCCCCCCCCCTTCCCCCTTAGCTCCACCCCCGCCCCCCAGTACTTTTAGTATTTTGTTAAGGACACCTTACCCTACAACTGTGCAAAAATTGGCTTCTACATGAATTATTTCCCCTATTTGGTATTTTTTGGTCTTCGTTGCCTGGGCTAACATAGCGACACCTTTATCTGAGTTGGTGTATTTTACCTGCAAGTAGAAGATTACAAGTTTAATAAAAAACATTAAAAAAGTTTTGTCGGAGGTTGAAATTTCACCAGATTTGTGCTGATTTCCCCTTTCCCTAGAAAATATTTTTCTCCCCTACATCTAGGGAAATTTCCCTAGACTTCCCATCCCAACATCCGCGCCATGGACAGGGTTGCCAAGGCACATATTCTAAAATACCCTCAATAGATGTACCTCACAAGTTCCTTTAACTCCAAAATGAAATAAAATTAATTTGAAGTGAAAACTCATTTAGCACCGTTGTGATTTGAAACTCGATGAAACGGAAGAGAGACACTAAAAAGAGTCAAGCATATACATCTATAGCCTGCTAGAGAATGAGATAGCAATAAAATACATATTTATTTCACGGGTACTCGGTTCCAACATAATACGATAAATCCACGGTCCCACAAACAAGTCTCCTTTGATCTAGTTGTATAAAGCGCCTGACGAACCTTACCGACCAGACATTCAGCGAACCAAAGGTGGAATCCTACGAAATCCTACGAATCCTACGAAAAAAAAAAGTTTTTGTTAAATCAATATCTAATCTTCAAACCACTCCAAAATGAACAGGCAACGAAAACACAAAAAAGCAACATCCAACGACTCCGAAGAAGAAAACATAAACACTAATACTCCGATGACAAAAATATGGAAAAAAAACATCCTTCACATCGATTATAAAGGTTCGTGGTCTTCCACTCATCTCAATTTTAGTTTTCTGAAGGTTTCACTTCTACCGCTTGTAAATCGCACACTCTGTTTTTTTCCATTAGTTCCACACAGGAGGCTCTGAGCAAAAAAAATCCCTTGGGACCTATATAATCTTTGAGGACGCTGTGCAGAGGGTCTTTTTAGAGAAAGGAAGGAGAGGAAGTTCTGTGAAGGAAAGGGTGTAAAAAGTGAGTAGGAATCTGGGGGTCAATTTAACCAGGAGTGACGCACGTATGAACCATCCTTTCCACTGCGGTACAAGTCGGTGGGTCGAGAGAGCACGGCTGGATACGTTAAAAGGTCTCTGTCAACCAGTCTCTCCCCGATTCGGCCCGCCACGCAGTAGGTGAGCGATCGCTTCGACCTTGACAAATTTCACCCCATGAACTTGGGCACCCCTGCTAAGTCACCAAACGTAGCGAACCATTTGGGGTGACCTATGGCAGGGGTATTGGTTATCCAATAAATGGATTCCGGGGCGGCGTTATCCATACCCGCATCCAAAATTAAAATCTTGAAATAAGCATTGTTTTAAAATATTTACTCATTTTTGGATTTCCTCTTTCGTTCAGGCTTTGAAAACAATTTAGTTTTAAAACATTTGCTGCTAAAGAACATTGAATTCTAGTACATTAACACAATTTATTATTGTAAATATTTTTCAACATGGTTGGAAAATCAAGAAATTCTCAGAATCCCCTCATTATCCCCGGAAAAGGGGTTCTACCTGCAAATAACTCAATTTCTTAAAAGTCTTAGAAATTCCCCGTAATTTGGGAAATTGCCCATCATTTGGCAACCCTGGACATGGAGTCAGCGATTGAGTGATGCCATATTTTAAAATGTTATTATTTTTTCTCTTAGCTTTTCACTAAATTGTATTTATGTTTTAATTTTAATTTACATACCCATGTGTTTAATTTATATATTTGTATAGAACACTTGAGTTCTTAACACTTAATATTTATTATTAATTTTTTTTATTTCAAAATTAAATTTTCATTTTTATTTCTACTTTTCTTTAAGATATGATTATTTTTTCTCTTTAGTTTTCACTTACTTTTAAGTATTTCTTAATTTTTATTTAGTATGTTTAATCATCTGTTTTAATAAAATAGTATCTATTGGGAAAAAAAATAGATTTTCCTTTTTTTTACCGCACAATCAATGAGATGAGAGGGATATCCGTAATAATATGTGTTTATATACATTTCACACTAGATAGGTTAAATTAGTACCTATTGTATACATTTTTATAATTAATTAAAATTACATTCTATTACTTTAATTGACTGAAAGTCGCGAAGTCCTGTTTTAACTCGACCGTTTTTCATTTTGCCTGTCTGCAAATTTATTCATACGTACAACTTTTAAGGGCCTTTAACCAGCCAGCGGCCGAAAATCCACATTTCGTCGAAAGATGTTCTTACGATCGTACAGGGAGGTTCCAATGAGAAAGATTAATTATTCTCCGTACCAGCTTTTTAAAATTATAACTCAATATCGATTTTATTTCATTCCAAATTTGCTTTAATTTATTTTACTACATCCAAAAATGCTGAAAGGCGTGATGATAAAACTATTAAAATTTTGTACTTTTTGTCATTATTTTTTTATCAAAAGTATTTTTTTTCCAATAATGTCTAAGCAAAATAAGAATGCAAAAAAATCTTATATACAGAAATTTATAAGACCGTAAATAGATAGACAAAATAGAGAAATTTTCCTCATAATTAAGTGTTCGGAAATTTTTTTAAATGATTTTATCTTAATATATAAAACAAAGTCGGGTTAGTTACACTATTTTTAACTCGAGATCGGTTGGACCGATTTTGATGATCTTTGATTTGTTAGATTTGTCTCCGCCCCGGATAACATAATAACTATTAAAACATCACAAAAATTCACGAAAAAGAAAATTATGAAGAAAATTATTTTTTTCATACATTTTGTATGGAACGAATTCTCATATTTTGAAAGAACTGCAGCAATATTGTGATAGGTATAATATTAATTTAACTGTGCGTTAATTCCAAAATTCAAAACAGTCAAATGTCAATCGTTGATTGTTTTGCTTTTGTTTTTAATCATATAATGCTGCCCCTCTTTCTTACACACCAAATTTCAATAGTCGAAAATGAGACAAACGGTGAACGTATGTCTCTGCACCCCTCCAAAGGAAAAACACAATAATAATAGATCTCTGAAATGAAACGCATTTTTTTTACGTAAGCTCCACTCAGGACCTATGTCATCTAAGGGGATGCTGTGTGGAGGGTCTTTTTAAGGAAGGGTAGGATAGGAATTTCTGGGAAGGAAAAAGGCACGAAGGGTGGGTATGAATCTGGAGGTCAGTGTATCCGAGAGTGAATCCATCCCTCCAACTGCGGTGCAAGGCCATTGACTTGACTGGAATTGACCTTTTACCTTGACATTTCCAGCCGTATTCTTTCGACCCATTGGTCGAGAGAATCCGGCTGGAAAGGTTAAAAGACCTCCCTCAACCAGTCTCTCTCGATCCGGCCCGCCACGCAGCAGGTGGGCAGACGCATCCGCCGCCAAGACCTGCACAAAAGTCACCCCATTAACCCGGGCACACCTGATAAATCACCAAACGTACCGAACCACTTGGGGTGACCTATGGCAGAGGTGTTGGTTATTCAATAAATGAATAACCAACGGCGGCACCCGTACCCGCTTCCTTTCGAAATGTAAGAAAATCACAAAAAATATAAATCTGTACACAACACCATCTCTGATACTGACAAAAACAAAACACAGACAGTTGGGTATCGATAATGGCTTCATTGTGTAATTTTTAACTTGATAAAAAAAAATTAATTCAACAGTTATTGATTCTGAGGCGGTACGAAGTTTGTCGGGTCAGCTAGTTTGATATAAAATTAAAATTTTAAAACATGCGTTCACTAGATAACGCATTGATTTACAATAATGTATGATTACATGATATGAAATATGTCTTTTAGAATAAGATTTTTCTTTTGAAACCTTAACAAATCTGCCAACGACCTATGGCCTGTGGTATAACTTATTATACTCGAACTAAAAACAAACATTTTTCTCAAAATTTAAAGTTGCCTTTACTAGATAAAAGAACAATCTATCGAAATCAATGTATAATTTTTGTGTGGAAAAGAGTACAAAGAATACCTACGTCTAAAATTTGATTAAATAACGACATATTTCTGGTTTTCTCTGGTAATACCCTCTTAATGGTTAGATTTTTTTTTCAAATGAGAAATCTTTGTGTTCGTTTGAACTTTCTTAGACGAATTTTATCAATATTACGGTACCTACCTACCCGAAGAAAACTTTAAAAATAATTTTCATTGAGATAGTGAAGTTTCTTTGGACAAATTGTGAAATCAATTATTTGTTAAAAACCTTCATATTTGCAAATTCACGTTGTTGCGTTATTTTATTTAAATTCATTTTATCCTGACGAAGCTTTTTATCATTGCTTTGCAAACATGTTGATAATTTCGATAAAATAAGTGGCAACTACATTTTTTTTTCATTTAGTAAAGCCTACATAAAATATAAGTATTGCAGAAAGGTATGAAGGTATTTAAATGAGTGAGGTTTGTCTAGGTCTTGGCAGCAGATGATCTGGACACACTGAACCCCTTGAAGCCCATCCCTCGCACCTTTTCCCTTCCCAGAACTTCCTCTCTTCCCTTTCATTAAAGAGACCCTCCACACAGTATCCCTAAAGATGATATAGGCCCTGAGAGAAATTATTTTCCTCTGGGCCTCCTGTAAGGAGGTAATGTATTAATAGTAGCTTTATTAACCAGATACGTATATAGCTTTTTCTTTGAAACTCTTGTGTAGTTTTCTAAATGTAATTATGAAATATTCTTCAACTAACTTTATCAAGTGTGTCTAGTCTGTTTTAAAATCTGTGTACCTCTCGTTCAACTCCCCTTTAAATTGGTGTTCTTGTGTAAAAAAATATTTTTTCTAATTGAATAATGTTGTCCTTTCCGAAGTGAGTTTCATTAAACTCATTGGGAATAATGTATTAAATATTATGTTATGATTTTGTAATGTATTACCACTATTTAAAAAAAAATGAAGAAAAAAAATTTAAACGAGAGAAAATCGGAAACACCCTATTTTAGGACAAGAGATCTACTGTTCACAGAAATACTGGTAAATATTTATTGAAAAGGATAATAGACAGACAGTGTGAACCTGCACTGAAATTCTACAACTACATTCCTGAATTAGGGATTTCTGCCACGCGGCCCATACCAAAAAGTGTTTACTATCTCATTCGAAAGTAAATATTTTTGTGACCGGTAAAAGCATGGAGGTATAAACGATCCAAAATCCATAAAAAGATGGTAAATCAATGCATCTGGCAACATTGCATGGGGTATGGAGTGGCGACATCGTAAACCACAAGTGACAAGTTACCAACTGACATGGAAATGTCATTTTTATTTTATTTATTAGCATTATTTACAGTCTTTACAAATTCATATATGACAGTGTGAAGAATATGTACATATATCATCGAACAATAAAATAACGACAACTTGAAATTTAGAACCATGATACAAAAATACCTATACCTGTTTAAATTACAGAGACCATGTCATGCGAAAACGGTCCCTGTAATTTAACAAAGTCTCTGTAATGTTATTTTATAGCTCATTTTTGCAAACCATTGTTGTTTCAGGGGAAACTTTCTTATGTTCAGCAGTCGGTGTGATACAGCTAGAGATGGTCGATATTATCTCGGTGACCTAGTTGTCACCGGTTCTTTTTGAAAATGGTAGTAAATGAAGGTGTAACATTTCATTATATTTTTCAATTTTTTTAAAGTTTTCTTCTCCACACGGGAGGCCCAGAGAAAAAAATCCATAATAAACACACAACACGTGAAATTATGGTACTAACACACATGCTCACAAATGAACTACTCGTAAATGAGCATACTTGTATTGAGCATATCCATGAATAAGCATGCTCACTGCTCACACTGTCTGGGTCCTTAGCACAGACAAAGGTTTTGACCGACAATATCGGTAAGAGAAAATATACCAACAATAGGTTTGATTGTGGATTAAAAAAATTATACAAGTTTTTTAAAAATTTATTAAAATCAAACATAGGACATTAACATTACAAATTTTATTCGGAAGTTATACAATATTACCTAATATTTTTCAACCTATTAATATAACAAAAATAATAATAAAATACAGAAAAACTTTATTACAACAAGTAAAATACGTGAACACCTCAGCAGTCAGCATAGAAGGTTCTTTTAGTGAGGTGTGTTCACGAAACACTATAAAACATTTCTAAACCATATACACACACTGTACCTAATCTTTATTCCTTCCTTACCTAATGTCTGGAAAGAAAAGCTTTAAGAATTGAAGTTAGACTTTTCTAAATTCACTTGTTGGGGTTTTTTTAAGGAAAGGAAGGAGAGGAGAGTTCTGGGAAGGAAAAGGGTTTAAGGGGTGGGTAGGAATCTGGGGTTCAGTGTGTCCTGGTCATCCGCCTCCAAGACCTAAGCAAACCTCATCATATAAATCCGGGCACCCCTGCTAAATCACCAAACGTAGCGAACTACTTGGGGTGACCTATGGCAGAGGTGTTGGTTATCCAGTTAAGGTTCCCGGGGCGGCGGTACTTATTCCCGCCTCCCAAATTGTAAATTGTAAAGAATTCAAATGGTTTTGAAATGCCAACTTGTACATTCCACAATAATTTAAACTACATACCTTTAACTATTCATGTTGTCCGGACACAGAGTACAAACGGGAAACTGGTGAATCTATCACAACAGCATTAGACTATGTTAACTAATTTTTTTTTATTTGAGGAATCGCGTCGAAAGATGAAATTTTTTTAAATTTTGTAAAGTTTTCGAATAATTGGTTGCCCGGGGGTTAATTATCAGCTGTTTATTGTAACAGAAGTTTTACACTTAGTTTCCGAAAAAACGGAAAAAATTTAAATTTTAAAATTAAATTTTAAAAAATAAATTATTCAAGGCATTGACTCTTATCGAAAACACAATTTTTTGGGTAGATCAGTTTTCCGTCTGTACTTCGCATTTCCGGATATCGTGTTTACACTTTTTAAGAAAATGTAATTATTTTTTTTATAATCATGTTTATTTGTTCAAATTTTTTTCTCTCTTCTTTTGTTATTTTATCAATGAATATCATTGTGCATAAAGGTGTGTAACAATTGAATAATTAATTTTTAAAAATGTATACAAAAAAATTATCTGAAACAAGGTTCTAGACAACAACACCGCTTTCAGGCCACACGATACCCTCTATCCAGGGTATGAAGGCGGATATGCGGGTGGCGGTGTATGTGCAGGGTGAAAAGATACCATCGGAATACAACCCCACCAGTAGGTGGGTGCAGGTCACCCTTTGGCTATTTGGTAAAGTCAACGGGGAACCGCTATACCAGCCCTGAGGACAAAAATAAAGTAATAAGGTGAACACACTCCAAATGGCAGATTATAAATTAGTGCATTTTTAATCGGATCGGTCACAACCAAACTGAAAAATTATTTTATACAAGATATCAAATGTGCGACTTTATTTATTTTTGTTTTTAATTATCAAATAAACGCCATGAAAGATTTTAATATTTCATGATTTTAGGGGTAACTTGGCCAATTGTTTATGAGTAAATGATAAACATTTAAGAAAACAATGTTTATTATAAAAATGTGGTGAAACGTATGAAAATTAAAAGAAAAACATATTAAAAGAAAGCATTTTGATGGGTCTAAATTTAAATTAAAAACGACCCGTTGACCTGAAACTGCGGGATTGTCCTTAACGTCGAAACCCGCGTGCAAATTAAAATTCTCTCCAAAAAACGCATTTTATTGATGATTTATTTTTAATTATATTAACACAGTAGATAGTGCAAGATTACATATATTTTTATTTTATTTTAATTAACACACAACAAAATTAAAAAAAAGTGGGCTCCGAAATGAAGCAAAATTGCATTAATTAATTTATTACCCGTATATCATCATATTCATAATTTAAAACAAAAATATATAAAATAGCAACTATTCGTCCTGGATATTTAGTATAACTTTTGATTGAAAAAATATTATTCAGTCTATTTGGGTATTTAAGCCTCAAACCTAAAACTCAGTTTTGTATGTAAAGGGCCGAAATGGACTACACTCCCTTTATTCTTAAAACCGCAGAATGGGTTATAAATCCTTACACTGATAGCACTGGAGATGCGTAAATTGTTGTTGTTTTTATGATGATTTGTGCCAAAGTTAAAACCTATAATTCGTAATTTACGAGAAATAAAATAGTTCACTGTGTTTCCAGATAAAACACCACCAAATGGGCCCAACACTGACTTTAAGGATTTTGACTTCACTTGTCGTATTACAAAGCAGCCTTTAATTTCATACAACACTTCAATATTTGGGGAGCAGTGAGTACTATGTAAAAATATTCATAAAATGTATTTATTATTTTCAAATATATTTAGCGGTTTTAGACAAAATGCATTTAGCGGAAGTTCCCTCTTGTTTTCGACCATAAAACGGGTAGATAGTTTCATGGTCAATGGTTCTTACCGCGGTTCAGTGCGGTCAACCTAATATAACCTAATAATAGTAGTTCAGTGCGGTCAACCTAACCTAACCTTATAATAGTAGTTCAGTGCGGTCAACCTAACCTAACCTTATAATAGTAGTTCAGTGCGGTCAACCTAACCTAACCTTATAATAGTAGTTCAGTGCGGTCAACCTAACCTAACCTAACCTAATAATAGTAGTTCAGTGCGGTCAACCTAACCTAACCTAATAATAGTAGTTCAGTGCGGTCAACCTAACCTAACCTAACCTAATAATAGTAGTTCAGTGCGGTCAACCTAACCTAACCTAATAATAGTAGTTCAGTGCGGTCAACCTACCCTAACCTAATAATAGTAGTTCAGTGCGGTCAACCTAACCTAACCTAACCTAATAATAGTAGTTCAGTGCGGTCAACCTAACCTAACCTAATAATAGTAGTTCAGTGCGGTCAACCTACCCTAACCTTATAATAGTAGTTCAGTGCGGTCAACCTAACCTAATAATAGTTGTTCAGTGCGGTCAACCTATCCTAACCTAACCTAATAATAGTAGTTCAGTGCGGTCAACCTAACCTTTTTTTTACAGTGAATACCGCACAAGAATCTCAACTGCTCCCGTCTGGAGCCAGTGAGACTATGGCATCCCCAATTGGGGTATGTTGTGAGGCTGAAGGTAGTGGGGAGGGGAAGGAGGTGGGGAAGAGGAAGGTTGGGAAGTACCTGGCTATTCAGATCTGGTCACCAAACATGGCTAAAGCCATTTTCAAGCAATGTTTCAATTCTGAATGGTGGTCTAACACCAGGGCGATACTAATAGTATCTTCCACTCTGGAACATGCCGCAAACATACTTTATATATTATTTGAAATGAATTAATTGTGAAATAACACAAATTAATCAAATAAAATTTATTTGCGCATGCCGGGTTCGAACCCGCGACCTCCGGATTGTGAGTCAAGAGTCTTACCCACTGGACTACGGAGCCTAAACCTACGGAACCTAACCTAACCTAACCTAATAATAGTAGTTCAGTGCGGTCAACCTAACCTAACCTAACCTAATAATAGTAGTTCAGTGCGGTCAACCTAACCTAACCTAACCTAATAATAGTAGTTCAGTACGGTCAACCTAACCTAACCTAACCTAATAATAGTAGTTCAGTGCGGTCAACCTAACCTAACCTAACCTAATAATAGTAGTTCAGTGCGGCCAACCTAACCTAACCTAACCTAATAATAGTAGTTCAGTGCGGTCAACCTAACCTAACCTAACCTAATAATAGTAGTTCAGTGCGGTCAACCTAACCTAACCTAACCTAATAATGGTAGTTCAGTGCAGTCAACCTAACCTAACCTAATAATAGTAGTTCAGTGCGGTCAACCTAACCTAACCTAATCATAGCAATTCAGTGCGGTCAACCTAACCCAACCTAATAATAGTAGTTCAGTGCGGTCAACCTAACCCAACCTAATAATAGTAGTTCTGTCAAAAGTTGTTGACCTCGCATTCAAAAACAGTACTCCATTTGTGTCCAAGACTAAATTTCCTCTGAAGTCGTGAGATAATTAAGAAGGTAAGTATTTAAGTAGTTACTTAAATACTTACCTTCTTAATTATGAATCAAGTTTTTTTTACGAATGGTGGTCTTCCACCAGGGTGATACTGAGAGTATCTTCAACTCTAGAACGTGCCGAAAATGAAATATAAAATCATTTTACTTAAATTATGTGTGCCAAAACAACAACAATAATTTGAAACTTCCTTGCGCAAGCACAAGAAATGCCTTTTTTTATTTTTTTTTTTTTTTGGTACAGTACATACAATAGATACATAAATATAATGAAAGTATATAAAAAAAAACTTAATACAATTATTCCATGCATATATAAAATGAAACCAATGTCGTCCCTGACTTAGTACATTTTGATTCTAGCCCATTTAGCACGTGCTCTGTCTCACACCGATTATCTCTATCCCATTTGAATTTCATTATTATACAGGAAATATATGACAATATTTTAAGCAAAGAATATTCAGACTTTTGGACCATGAAAGAAGCCCACAACAATTTGGGAGGCGGGTATGGGTACCGCCGCCCCAGGAACCATTTATTGGATAACTAACACCTAGGCAGCTGCCACCAGGTTCGCTAAGTTTGGTGACTTAGCAGGATGCCCGGGTTCAAGGGATAAGGTTTGTCCGCAACTTGGCGACGGATGTGTCTACCCACAATCTGCGTGGCAGGCCGGATCGGGAGAGAATGATTTAGGGAGACCCATTGGCTTCTCCAGCCGTACTCTCTATAAATATAGCCTTACACCGCACTGGGAGGGATGGGTTTATACGTCTGTCACTCAGATTTCTACCCACCCTTAATAAACTTTTCCTTCCCAAAACTTCCTTTCATTAAAATACACTCCACACAGCATCCCCAAAGATGAAAAAAGGCCTTGAGGGGAGTTAATTTACTCAGGGCCTCCTGTGTGGAGTTAATGTAAAAAAAATCACATATAATTTAAGTGAAATGATTTTATTACATTTCCGGCACGTTCCAGATTTGAAGATACTCTCAGTATCACCTTGGTGGAAGACCTTCATACCTTATACAAATAATAAACGTAACTACTTACAAATCTCACGATTTCAGTGGAAAATTTAAGTTATTTGCGTAAAAACTAGAAAAGCCTTCTATGCAGATTTAAATAGAAACCAATGTCGCCACCGACTTAATACATTTTGGTTCTAGCCCATTTAGCACGTGCTCTGTCTCACGTTGAATATTGCTTTCCCATTTGGATTTCATTATTATACAGGATATGTATAATAATATTTTAAGCAAGGAATAGTCAGACTTTTGTATCACAAAACACGCCCACTGTTTTGTTATTCTTGATTCTATGGTGCACGCCAATAATGATTGTCACATGTCGGCTATCTTCAGCAGCTTTGCGTTACTACTTTTATGTTTTTTATTAAATTTCTTGTAATATTAATGTTTATAGTAAAAATAATTCATTTAAAAAAAAATCTACAGTATAATAAGCTTGGTTTACAATACATCTCAGCGTTACATACCGGACATCCCCCAGTTGTGTTGACTGGGCAGCTGCAAATCTCCACGTCATGTTTTATACCGGCAGGCTGATAATAGCTGCCAGTGGGAAATGCTTTGGAGCACCCCTCCTGAGACACTCTCTGCATGCTCGTCTGAAATGTTGAAAAGCATTCCAACGGATTAAAGATTATCTTGTAGAACAAATGCGCCATTACTTTTTGCAACAAATATACAAGAGGAAATTAATATTAGCAGTGTTTTTCTTTAACCCCTCACAGGAGGCCCTTGTAAGATTATAACAAAATAATTTTAAACCTAACGCCATCTAGGATTTGTTATGTGTAGCTTAGTGTACCTACATGTTTTACTTTGCGAGAATAAATTCTTCTGCTCAAGTCTAATTACCGTGTTTCATTAGGTTATGGGCCCAGTAGCTATAATTCGCGTTAAAGTAAAGTTTTCTCACGTAAAATTACTTTTAAGTGGACAGTCTGTGAACAGTGTATCATATACTCCAGAAAAACAGAGTAAATCGCTGCAATAATAACTGTTTATGGGATTGACAATCTGTTACCGCGTTATCGGCCCCTGAGTGTTATTTTTCAATATGGCGGGAAGTTACATAGTGAATGTACCAATATTGAAGGGCCGCGAGAATTTTAATGAATGGCAATATGCTGCTGAACATTTTTTGATGTTGGATGGTGTCGATATTCACAAGCCAGAATCATCTGATTGTATAAGTTTAGATGATAAAAAGGCAAAAGCTAAACTTATTATGACGATTGACGATTGACCCCTCTATTTATGTTCACATCAAAAACGAGCAAACAGTACAAGGTCAAGGTACGCTTCACGCGTCGCATAAGTTTACTTCGTCAGCTTATATCTATTCGACTAGAAGACTCAGAATCAATGGGTGCCTATGTAACGCAAATGGTTGATACGGCACAGAAACTTAAAGGTACCAGTTTCCAGATAACGAACGAGTGGATTGGATCTCTTCTGCTCGCTGGGCTAACGGATAAATTTGCTCCGGAAACGGAAAATTGTAATGGCGATTGAACATAGTAGTTTGGTTATCAGCACGGATGTCATAAAATCGAAATTGCTGGACATGAGTTCCGAAGTTGGCAGCTCTGGAACAAATAGTGCATTTTGTCAAAAGGTTGGCAGCACCGACACAGCACGAGAAATGGCAGCATTGGCAGCCCTGTATATAAGACAAAATGGAAAACGTCAACGCCACCGCTATTTTCGAGTTCTGTCAAAACATCCGCTGTTACAAGTGTCAACAACTCGGTCATTATATAAATAAGTGCCCGAATAATACACAGAAAAAAAGTGATACCAATACATTTAGTGCAATATTTTTGAATGGAACATTCAATAATTCACATTGGTACGTAGATTCTGCTGCAAGCTCACATATGATTGTTGATAAACGTTGTTTACAGGATGTATAGTTTAATCACAAAGTGAAAGACATAATTATTGCAAATCAAGAGAGAATACCGGTTATATGCTCAGGAAACACGATGATTACGACCGTAGTGAACAATTCGGAGTTTGATATCCCTGTCAAACATGTTTTATGCGTGCCGAATCTGTCAACTAATTTATCAGTAAGTCAGCTGATTCAAAGTGGGAACAAAGTTAACTTTGAAGCAACAGTTTGTGAAATACGCAATCGACAGAATGTACTGGTAGGTGTTGCAAATTTAGTAAATGGTGTGTATAGATTAAATATTAAGTCAGAACATTTGTTTGCGTGTACAGCAACAAATGTGACTAGTGAAATATGGCACTGAAGGTTAGGACACATTAATTGTAAAACTCTGAATGCGACGAAGAACGGAGCAGTTGAAGGTGTGACATTTCAACAAAAAATTGTGAAATTGATAAATCCAGCTGTACTATATGCTGTGCGGGCAAGCAGGCGAGGCTGCCTTTTCCTCTGAGTACTAGCAAGAGTCAGGAAACGCTGGAATTGGTTCATAGTGATCTATGTGGGCCAATGGAGAATAATTCACTTGGAATGGCCAGATACTTTTTAATATTTGTGGACGACTATAGCAGAATGTGTTTTGTATACTTTCTACAGTCAAAACATCAAACATTCAAATACTTCAAGGAGTTTAAAAATTTAGTTGAGAATCAGCAATCAAAGAAAATTAAAATATTTAGATCTGATAACGGCGGCGAGTTCTGCTCAGCGGAAATGAAAAATTACTTGAAGCAGTGTGGTATAGTGCATCAGAAAACAAACGCATATACTCCAGAACATTACGAATCTTTGGCAGTCGAGTGATGGTCCATATTCCGAAAGAAAAGCGCAAAAAATGGGATAAAAAGGCAACTAAAAAGTTCCTAGTTGGCTATTCGGAAAACACCAAAGGCTATCGATTGTTTGATCCAGAGACACAAAAATTAATTATTGCTAGAGATGTTGTTGTCATGGAAAACACAAATTTATTTATTTATTTATTTGCAAAAACAGCATAAAACCAATACATTGCAAAATTGGTTAGAAAAGATACAATGACAGTTCAACAGCAACTATTTTCGTTGAAGACACACAGCAACCTGACTGCACGGAGGAAAGTCAGGTGAACAGCACATGTGAAGAGGATAATGTGAATGATGTTACATATGTTCCTGAGAAATCGACTAGTGAGTCAGAAGACAGTTTATATGAGACGTTAACCCCGGCCGACACAGATATTTTTCCGGAAAATACTAACATTGCTCCGGAAAAATGAGTCAAACGTAAACCAGACTACTACGGTTATACGAGCATGTGTATAGAAGACGTGTCGAGTAAACAGATTTCTCTCACTGAGGCTATAACTGGACCTAAAAAAGTGAAATGGAAAACAATTCATTTGGGAGCTAGTGGATAGGACTAATGATGTCACAGTGATGACAAATAAGTGTGTGCTTAAAGATATATAAAATTAACGGTGAAGTGCGTTTATATTTAAGATATTCTATCCTTATACTATAATTTGCTTTAAGTGTAAAATGAATGTTTATTTTTTTTTTTTTTACATTAACTCCACACAGGAGGCCCTGAGGAAAATAATTTCCCTCAGGGTCTATGTCATCTGGGATGCTGTGTGGAGGGTCTTTTTGAGGAGAGGAAGGAATGAACATTGGTCTTGAAGAGACCCATGTTGTAGGAAGGAGGAAACACAGAGGCCGGCAAATCATTCCACAGCCGAGCTGTTGAACACAAGAACGAGTCGAAGAAACGACCCGTTCTCATGTGACAAATGTCAACTGTGTACAAATGTTGGGCACGCGTTTGGCGTGTTTCCCGACTATGCACCGATGCCAAAGGGATCAATGATGCTAGTTCCTCGGAGCATCTTCCATTGTAATACCGGTAGAACAAGGATAGCATTCCCACCCGACGCCTGTGCTCTAAAGATTGCAATCCGTCTGTTAAGATGGGATCATCTATCAAACGGACCGCCCGTTTCTGCACAGAGTCGAGGGTATTTTTCAGGTATTTTGGAGCTCCAGACCAGAGGTGGCTGCCAAATTCAACCGTGGGGCGCACTTGCGATTTGTACAGGGTTAGCAGTTGTGTACTATTAAAGTATCTGCGGGCCCTGTACAGTACGCCCAGTTTTTGGGAGGCTAACTTTACTCTGGCTTCGATGGAGCCCCCATACCTGAGCTGGTCACTTAGGGTTACACCAAGCATATCAATGGAGGGCCTGTTCGGAAGATTGCTTCCGTTGAAAGAGACTAGATTTTCATTTCGATCCCTTTTAGACGTAATCAGACAAGATTGGGTCTTTAAAACATTAAATTCAACGAGATTATTTTTACCCCAAGAGAAAACACTCTCAAGGTAACCGCCCATTCTTTGCTTCAAAGCCTTACGAGCTGTTGGAGTTTGCAGGATTTATCGAGTGTGAGGAAGAGGTGAAACCATCGACTACCGTTTGAATCGACCTCTCCCTCAAGAAGTCGGCAATCCACGTACACAAGGATGCGGGAAGTCCGTAAGAATGCAGTTTGTTGACAAGTCCTCGGTGCCAAACCCGGTCAAAGGCCTTGGAGATGTCCAGTGCAACCGTTTGGGTCTACTGAAGTAACGTTCCAGGCATCGCCCCCAAACATGCGTCACATATGCGAGAAGATCACCGCACGAGCGGTTCCGCCGAAATCCGTATTGACGGTCGTTAATAATTTTGTTCTTCTCGAGGTATGTGAGCAGTTTGTCGTTGATCACACGTTCCATCACCTTAGACAGAACTGATGTGATCGCTATGGGGCGGTAGTTGGCCGGGTTGGAGCGGTCACCCTTCTTTGGAATAGGATGGATAACCGCTTTTTTCCAACCAGAGGGCACAGAGCCAGTCTTCAGGGACAGTTTAAAAAGCTTCGTCAAAATTGGAGCTATTTCTGCAGCGCACCTTTGCAGTACCAGGGCAGGTATTCCGTCAGGCCCACTAGCTTTATTAACATCAAGCCCTCGTAAAACATGGAGTACTTCCCGATGCCGGATCCTCAGATTTTTCATACGAAAACCGCAGTGAGGAACCGACGTCGGGACAGCACCTTGGTCATCGAGGGTTGAGTTATCCGCAAATATTTTACCTAGTAAGTTAGCCTTTTCGGTGGCGGTTTTTGCTAGTGAGCCGTCAGGTCTGGTAAGAGGTGGCAGATTGGATTTGCAGAAATTGCGACCTATTGAGCCCGCAAGCGACCAGAATTGCCTGCTGCCATGCAGGCATGCAGTCGCTTTCAGCTGATCTGCTGGTCGTGCTCGAATTTTGACCTATTTATGATTCTCTTAGTTTCCTTTGCCATTTTGTTGTAAGCTGTTCTGTCTTCGGATGTTCTAGATGTGTTGTAGGCTCGGTAAGCCGCGTTTTTTCGTCGCACTGCTTCAGCGCATTGTCGACTGAACCACGGCTTTGAGCCTACACCAGTTTCCTTAACAGTAGATTGGATGAAGCCATCCATCGCGGATGTGATGACTTCACCAATTTCCTGGGCACATCTTGAGAGATCCGAAGTCCGAAAACAGACAGCTGACCACGGAAAAGCATTAAAATGTGCCCGCAGACCGAACCAATCTGCTGACCTATAGTGCCAAACTTTTCTCTTCAGCCTCTCGTTTGGTGGTCTGAAGTTTACAGGGATTGATGTCGTCACCAGGCAGTGGTCGGACGATCCTAAAGGCGCTGTGACTTCAATCCTGTAACCGTGTGGCACAGTAGTTAAAAATAGGTCTAACAGATTGGAACGGTGAGTCTGGACATCAGGAACCCTTGTAGGCCCCTGAACCATTTGCTCCAATCCGTAGCAAAGGGCAAAGGATTCCGCTTGGCGTCCAGCCGAGTCTGTTGATCCTGAGAACTTCAACCAAGGTTCGTTATGAACATTGAAGTCCCCCAGGACCACAAACTCTGCCGTAGGGTAGCGGGGCAAGAGGTCATCAATAGTGTCGCTTAAATGTTTGAAGAGCTCGGACGTGTCTGATTCGCTAAGGTTCGGTGAGCGGTATAAACACGCGTAGAATCTTACCGTACTGGCAAGATTGACACGTACCCACATTACGTCGAATCTGGAGTTTTCCAGATTCAACAGTCGCACACAGTTGAGGTCAGCTCGACTATAGAGACAGACACCTCCTTTAGGTCTGAACTTGCTTGCGAGGGTGAAGCCCGGGCAGTCCAGATAGGAGGCGTCTACAGGCTCGGCTATCTGCGTTTCAGACAGGAATAGTAATTTAGGTTACAAAAAATCCAAATATGTGGCATCTTTGTAGATGCTGTGTGGAGAGTTTTTATTGGAAAAAGAAGAAGAGGAAGTTCTGGGAAGAAAAAAGGTATTAGGGGTGGGTAGGAATCTGGGGGTCAGCGTGTTAATCCATCCCTCCCTCTGCGGTGCCATAGGACAAGAGAGTCCGTCTGGAGTGTTCAAAGTTCTCCCTCAACCAGATTCTCCCGATCCGACCCGTTAAATAGTAGGTGGGTAAATGAATCCGTCGCAAAGACCTAGACAAATCTCACCCCATGAGCATGGGAACCTCTGCTAAGTCACCAAACGTAGCAAACCACATGGTGTGAGCTATGTCAAAGGCGTTGGTTATTCAATAAATGGTTTCCATGGCGGCGGTACCCATACCCGCCTCCCAAACTAATAATTAGTTTTGTTTTAAGCTTTATTAGTTATTTAGCATCGTTAGACCCATTAAATGAATAGATTTAACATAACATAGTGGAGTGATACGGCCTTTCTGCCACTTTCTTCTGATCAACCCAGAATAGGCCACTTGCATCACATTTAAAAAAAAAAAATTCCGGTTTAGACAAACATTCTAAGACATTCTGTATTTTTTTTTTATCGTATTTTTGAAACCCTGGGGACTTTTGAAAATTTCAATCCGAAAAATCAGACCATTTTTCATAAACCGGAAAGACGGGACATAATTTTATAGGTGCGATAAAACGATAATTACATCATTTAAAAAAAAGAACGTTTTCCACACGAATGGCACAGGAGAATAACGAGGCATACCAAAAATATTACATCTCATAAATATATTTTTCCTTGATCCATCTTATTGATCATAAATCATTATAATGTACAACGTATATATTACTAAATCCAATGTAATATACTTTTACTTGTAAACTATAATAATAATAAGAATATTATAAAATTTGATTTTGTTAAAATCAGCACCATAACCATTATACCTCTAAAACACGTACCGACTTCTAAAATGTACGGGTTCTCTTCAGAACATCTGTCAAAAAGTGAAACCAATGATAAGTTCGCAGAGAACAAACAATAAATCTAGTGAACGAATTCAAAAATTCGTCTGAAATCAAAGTGATGCCATATAAAAAAAATAAATCAGTGTGGAATTTTACAAAATTAATAGGATAATAGCCCAAATAATGGATTTATTTATTTAAAAATAAAAAAAACTGTACATTTCTAAAAAAATTTACCAACATTTTCGCAATCTTAATAAAAAGATCTATCCACACGATTTTTTCCAAGTCGTTATGAATTCAATTCAAGTGGCCTATTGTTGTACTTAGTGGGAATAACAAAGCAAAAACAACCAAAGAACATTTCTACCGCGCTATCTCTATAGTATTACAATATGAAGTGAGGTATTTATGAAATATGTTTTTAATGTGAATACAGCACAAGTCTCCCAAATGCTCCTAACCGTCTAGAGCCAGTGGGACTATGGCATCCCCAATTTAGGCATGTTGTGAAACTGGAGGAAGTGGGGAGGAGAAGGAGATGGGAGGAGGTAGGTGGGAAGGCTGACTAATTAGATCTGATCACCAAACACGATAGAGCCACTATTTCTCCAGTCATTCACCAGGGTGATACTGACAATACCATTTACTCTGGAACGTGCCACGAACATGGTGTGTTATTTTAATGATTTAATAATTTATTGTGACGTATTACACGCCAGGACTTGAACCCGCTTCCTCTGAATTCGTCATCGAGGATCTTAACCACTTGACCGTGGAGATCTTGGAAAAGTATGCTTTAATCAACATTTATTTTTAGTATATTTGCACTATTTTAGAGTGGTAAAAAAAGCATATACATGTGGAGAGCATTTAATAATGAAAAGTTTTTCAAAATGGGAAAATCAGATGGTTTTGATATGTAGAGGGGATGGACGGTGAGCGGGGTACCAGGAGAATATAAGACGCGTAAGTGAATGGTAGAAGAAGTGTGGGACGCCCAAGGAAGACATGGCACGACCAAGTGAATCAAGTACCTACTCGAGTTGTGTCATCTCAAGATTCAGAATAACAGAAGAGTACCTATGCATGAGACGATGTACAAATGTGAATGAAGTAATGTGTGTTGAAAGAGAGGTATGTGGTGGACCATCCTCTCTGCCTACCCTTGCGGGATAACGGCATGTTTGTTGGACTCTATTACAAAAATTGTACATTTAGTACCGGCGACAGCTGTCAATCTTGACGTTGTCACATCATTGTTCATCGTTCATCATGAAGGCAGAGAAAAGTGTTCTAACCTTGTAGTCAGTGTATGAGCCGTCCCACGCAGTTAGTATGAAGCCACTGTCGGGAAGAGGAGTGCCCGTGTGGAGACAGACTGGCAGAATTCTGCTCGTGAATTTCACCCTGAAATTGAAAAATGTTCAATTATAGTTTTATGTTTGTATTAAAAAGAATAATTTATTTTAGAAAAAAGCTGTGAGGTGGTATTACGATGCAATAATATTCCTTAAACCTTTAGGTGCGGTATGCCGATATTCCGGCATGACGCATGACACACGTCAACATTCCACACGAGTCCCCATCACCAGTTTTATAATTTTAATGATTTTATTGCAATGAAAAAAAGTACTTAAAGTAATAAATATGGTTATTCTACTTTTCCACAAATGTAACATTTAAATCATTATTAAAAATAGGTGCTAATTTCGGTTGTGATTCGGTCTGTCTGTAACTCCAGTTCAATGAACTCCAGAAGCTCTGCTTTAAATTTAAGTGTATTCATTTTCATTATATTAAGTGTTTTCTGGACAATTCAGACAAGCGATAAACTAACTGCATATGTAAATTGCCATTTTCAAAATTGGAACTGTGCATCGAAAATTCAGACAATTCGTGATTTTTCACTAATCTAAGCTAGTTCTATATATATATTTATATAGAGAAGAGTATCTGTGATGATGGAATCTACAGTTATTGTAAATAGTTTTTAGTTTATATTGAACTTGGAAATACTCCGCGTAAAGTTTGGGTAAGGCCGGGGACTGTTCCCAACCGTCTGGAGTGAAACTGGTAATTGAGATATGTTGTGAGGCTGAAGGCAGCGGGGAGGAGAAGGAGATGGGGAGAAGGAAGGTGGGGAAGTACCTGGCTATACATATCTGATCATGAAACACGGTTAAAGCCATATCAAGCAACGTTTCATTTCTGAATGGTGGTCTTACACCAGGGCGATACTGAGAGTATCTTCTACTCTGGAACGTGCCGTAAATATACTACATATACGAGTATTTTTTAAAATGAATAAATTGTGAAATATCACAAATTGGTCAAATAAAGTTTACTTACACATGCCGAATTCGAATCCGCGACCTCCGTGTTACTAGTCGAGAGTCATTTCCCTTGACTACGAAGGCCGTCAGATTTGTAATATTGATAAAATAAATACTTTAAAATTTATAAAGTAGAATGGAGAAATAGAGCAGGTGGGATGGTTCGGGAGATAGCTCAGTTGCTGTAGTAAACTCCCGAACAGTATATGGTCTGGAATTCCAATAACGGTTGCACGTGGGGGCTTATTTATTTTCAGTTTTTTTGTTTTTATGTTATTTTTACTTCAAATTATATCAATATATTAAATAATTATCTAATACTTACTCTCTGTCTAGCTGAAGGAGGGCGATGTCGTTGTATACTTCAGAGTAAGTTCCGTTGTATAGCGGGTGAATGTATTGTGTAGTGACGTCATATATCTCATCTGGATTGTACCGGGGTGTAAATATCCCGCCCAATCCAACAAACTTAACTTTACTGGAACTGCAACAAAAGACGCTTTTTAATGCTAAATATATCCTTATCTGATAGTATTATTATCTAAAAGATTGTACATTTTCGATTGTCGTAAACGGACTTCCGTTTCTTTCTCTATCGTTTTCAAAAAGGACCGTCTCCGATAAGAAAATGTCATAATATAATTAACCCCTCAGGTCTCCGGCCTATTTTATCGGAAGATCAAAATATTTCCATTTTGCGATAAAATCTATATAAATGAAATAATAATGAAGGCATCCAAAAATTAAGATGGAGAGGGAGAGGGAGAGGGAGAGGGAGAGGGAGAGGGAGAGGGAGAGGGAGAGGGAGAGGGAGAGGGAGAGGGAGAGGGAGAGGGAGAGGGAGAGGGAGAGGGAGAGGGAGAGGGAGAGGGAGAGGGAGAGGGAGAGGGAGAGGGAGAGGGAGAGGGAGAGGGAGAGGGAGAGGGAGAGGGAGAGGGAGAGGGAGAGGGAGAGGGAGAGGGAGAGGGAGAGGGAGAGGGAGAGGGAGAGGGAGAGGGAGAGGGAGAGGGAGAGGGAGAGGGAGAGGGAGAGGGAGAGGGAGAGGAGAGGGAGAGGGAGAGGGAGAGGGAGAGGGAGAGGGAGAAGGAGAGGGGAAAGGATACGCAGGGAGAAACAATTTAGATCAATTCAGTTAATAAGTTGACAACAGTTTTTGATGCTGAGGCGGTACGAAGTTCGTCGGGTCAGCTAGTCTAATATATAAAATTCTCGTGTCACGGTGTTTGTTACCATCGATCAACCAACATCTATTTTTCGTACCCCTAAAAGTAAAGGGTGTTCCACTCCGAAGAAAATTATTTTCCCCATACATTTTGTATGGAACGAATTCTCCTATTTTGAAAGAACTGCAGCAATATTGTAAGGGCTATAATATTGAACTGTGAACCGGGGGAGGGGGGAGGGGGGAAAGGAACTCAGGAAGGGGGGTTAGCGGGACGGGGGAAGGGGAGAAGTGGAGTGGGGAGAGGGAGAGGGAACGCGAGAGGGGAAAGGATACGCAGGGAGAAACAATTTAGATCAAGGTATGGTATACGCAGGGAGAAACAATTTGATCAATTCAGCTAATAAGTTGACAACAGTTTTTGATTCTGAGGCGGTACGAAGTTCGCCGGATCAGCTAGTTTTGTTATAAATTTTAAAAATTGAATTTAAACTCTTTCTAACACCATTTTTAGATCATATTTATAAACATGATAGTAAGAGGAGAACTACGATTTCTATGAGACCTCTTTGAGTTGTTCCGAAAAGGGAACAAATTGTTCTGAGTTCTGAGGGGTTAACAAAACTGTAAATTTCTCAGTTTCTAAAAACTCTAACATAATTTTCCAACCCATTTTACCAGCAATTTTTTTCTCAATTTCCATTTTTTCCAGAAGAAATGTTTTAAATTAAAAAAAATTAATAACCATCGCATAACTGTTAGATTATAACAAAATAATGAAACCTAACGCCATCTAAATGAAACCTAACGCCATCTTTAAACCTAACGCCATCTAGGATCTGTTACGTGTAGCTCAGTGTACCTACATGTTTTACTTTGCGAGAATAAATTCTTCTGTTCAAGTCTAATTACCGTGTTTCATTAGGTTATGGGCCCAGTAGCAATAATTCGGGTTAAAGTAAAGTTTTCTCACGTAAAATTACTTTCAAGTGGACAATCAGTGAATAGTGTACCATATACTCCAGAAAAACAGAGTAAATCGCTGCAATAATAAATGTTTTTGGGATTGACAATCTGTTACCGCATTCTCGGTCCCGGAGTGTTATTTTTCAATATGGCGGGAAGTTACATAGTGAATATACCAAGATTGAAGGGCCGCGAGAACTTTGATGAATGGCAATATGCTGCTGAACATTTTTTGATGTTGGATGGTGTCGATATTCACAAGCCAGAATCATCTGATTGTACGAGTTTGGATGATAAAAAGGCTAAAGCTAAACTTATTATGACGATTGACCCCTCTATTTATGTTCACATCAAAAACGAGCAAACTGTACAAGGTGTATGGAAACGTTTGAAGGCCTTATATGACGACTCTGGCTTCACACGTCGGATCAGTTTACTCCGAAAGCTAATATCTATTCGGCTAGAAGACTCAGAATCAATGGGTGCCTATGTAACTCAGATGGTTGATACTGCGCAGAAACTTAAAAGTACAGGTTTCCAGATAACGGATGAGTGGATTGGATCTCTTTTGCTCGCTGGACTAACGGATAAATTTGCTCCTTTAGTAATGGCGATCGAGCATAGTGGAATGATTATCAGCACAGATGTCATAAAATCGAAATTGCTGGACATGAGTTCCGAAGTTGGCAGCTCTGTAACAAATAGTGCATTTTTGTCAAAAGGTTGGCAGCACCGACACAGCAAGAGAAATGGCAGCATTGGTAGCCCTGCAAAATGGAAAACGTCGACACCACCGCCATCTTCGAGTTCTGTCAAAACAATCCGCTGTTACAAGTGTCAACAACTCGGTCATTATATGAATAAGTGCCCGAATAATACACAGAAAAAAAGTGAAACCAATACATTTAGTGCAATATTTTTGAATGGAACATTCAATAATTCACATTGGTATGTGGATTCTGCTGCAAGTTCACATATGATTGTTGATAAACGTTGTTTACAGGATGTATCGTTTAATCACAAAGTGAAAGACATTGTTATTGCAAATCACGAGAAAATACCGGTTATATGCTCAGGAAACACGATGATTACGACAGTAGTGAATAATTCGGAGTTTGATATCCCTGTCAAAAATGTTTTATGCGTGCCGAATCTATCAACAAATTTGTGATCAGTAAGTCAGCTGATTCAAAGTGGGAACAAAGTTAACTTTGAAGCAACAGTTTGCAAAATACGCAATCGACAGAATGTACTGGTAGGTGTTGCAAGTTTAATAAATGGTGTATATAGATTAAATATTAAGTCAGAACATTTGTTTGCGTGTACAGTAACAAATGTGACAAGTGAAATATGGTTGGGACACATTAATTGTAAAACTCTGAATGCGACGAAGAACGGAGCAGTTGAAGGTGTGACATTTCAACAAAAAAATTGTGAAATTGATAAATCCAGCTGTACTATATGCTGTGAGGGCAAGCAGGCGAGGCTGCCTTTTCCTCTGAGTACTAGCAAGAGTCAGGAAACGCTGTGTGGGCCAATGGAGAATAATTCACTTGGAATGGCCAGATACTTTTTAATATTTGTGGATGACTATAGCAGAATGTGTTTTGTATACTTTCTACAGTCAAAACAACAAACATTCAAATACTTCAAGGAATTTAAAAATTTAGTTGAGAATCAGCAATCAAAGAAAATAAAAATATTAAGATCTGATAACGGCGGCGAGTTCTGCTCAGCGGAAATGAAAAATTACTTGAAGCAGTGTGGTATAGTGCATCAGAAAACAAACGCATATACTCCAGAACAAAATGGGCTATCCGAAAGATACAATAGGTCAATTTTGGAGAAAGCACGGTGTCTTTTATTTGATGCACAGTTCGAAAAGAAGTTTTGGGCAGAGACTGTAAATACGGCGGTGTATCTTATAAATAGGTCACCAACGGCGGGATTAAGCCGTGGTACTACGCCTTATGAAATGTGGACAGGAAAAAAGCCAAATGTTTCCCATTTACGAATCTTTGGCAGTCGAGTGATGGTCCATATTCCGAAAGAAAAGCGCAAAAAATGGGATAAAAAGCCAACTAAAATGTTCCTAGTTGGCTATTCGGAAAACACCAAAGGCTATCGATTGTTTGATCCAGAGTCACAAAAATTAATTATTGCTAGAGATGTTGTTGTCATGGAAAATACAAATGACAGTTCGGCAGCAACTATTTTCGTCGAAGACACACAGCAACCTGACTGCACGGAGGAAAGTCAGGTGAACAGAACATATGAAGAGGAAAATGTGAATGATGTTACATATGCTTCTGAGGAATCGACTAGTGAGTCAGAAGACAGTTTATATGAGACGTTAACCCCGGTCGAGACAGATGTTTTTCCGGAAAATACTAACATTGCTTCGGAAAAACGAGTCAAACGTAAACCAGAGTACTATGGTTACACGAGCATGTGTATAGAAGACGTGTCGAGAGAACAGATTTCTCTCACTCAGGCTATAACTGGACCTAAAAAGGTGAAATGGAAAACAATTCATTTGGGAGATAGTGGATAGGACTAAAGGACGACACAGTGATAAAAAAAATAAGTGTGTGCTCAAAGATATATAAAAGTAACGGTGAAGTTCGTTTATATTTAAGATATTCTATCCTTATACTATAATTTGCCTTAAGTGTAAAATGAATGTTTATGGAATTTAGGTTACAAAAAATCCAAATATGAACCTTGACTGTTTATAAAAAGTAATAATGATGTTAAAATATTTGTTGCATTATTTGTGTATGATTTCTTTGTATTTTATAATTCAGAAAACTATTATGAACAGTTAAAGACTGAACTTGTCAATAAATTTAAGATAAAAGATTTACCTATGTCAGATTAAACAGTGTCTAGGAATGAGGGTAAATGCTCAAAAAGATTGTATTTAAATTTCCCGCCCTTTTGCAGTCAACTCTAACTTGACTTTTGTTGTGATTAAAATATATGTGTAACAATATTCTCTCTGTTTCCTTTGCAAAGCGAGTGTAATGCGAGTGTACCTCTTATCAGTAAATAAAACCAAATTATACAATATAAGAGTTTATTTCTGTTTAAATCATTAGGTTATGGGCCCAGAAATAGCCCAGAGATATTCAGTGAAAGTTTCTTCTGATAAACTAGCAGTGAAAAGACTATTAGTAAAAAAATAACCTCAACTCCCAAAAACGTGACTTTCTCAAATCATATTCCAAAGTGTTTTAAGTCGGTGTTTTTATGCATAAAAATGGCAACGAACAATTCACTGGCATTAATTGAAAAGTTAACCGGCCGTGAGAACTATGCAACATGGCAGTTTGCAGTGAAAACATACTTACAACACGAAGAGCTGTGGGATTGTATAACAGCCGACGCATCGGCAGTGATCGACACAAAAAAAGACACAAAAGCAAAAACAAAAATTATTCTACTTGTCGATCCTATTAATTATGTACACATACAAGAAGAAAGCACAGCAAAAGGAGTATGGGATAAACTGGCAGCGGCATTTGATGATTCCGGGCTGACACGCCGGGTTGGTCTGCTGCGTGATTTGTGCAATACCTCGCTCAGTGCATGTAAAAATATTGAAGAATATGTGAGCAAGATAATGTCGACAGCTCACAAGCTTCGAAATATTGGCTTCAAAGTGGACGACGAGTGGCTCGGGACTTTGCTGCTCTCCGGTCTGCCCGACTCATATCAGCCAATGATTATAGCAATTGAAAGCTCTGGCACAAAGATAAATGCAGATTCTGTTAAAGCAAAATTATTGCAAGATGTGAGAAATTCTGAAAACAACACAACAGCCTTCGCAGTAAATAAAAAGTTTCATAACAATGACAAGAAACAAACCGAGGGTCCGAGATGTTTTACCTGTAACAAATATGGCCATAAGAGTCCTGAATGTAAATCAAAACCCAAAAACAAGGTACAGAAACCTACCTCATCCTATGCTGCTGTGTTTATCGCATCGTCTTATTATGATGATGCCTGGTACATAGACTCAGGCGCCTCAGCTCATATGACGAAGAACAAGAATCTCTTTCAAAAGAAATCAACTCCTGTAATAAAGAATATTAGAGTTGCAGACAATAAAGTGTTACCTGTGCAAAGCTCGGGAGAAGTGAGTTTAGATGTTTATGATGACAAAGGCAAAGAAAATAAGATTCTGTTTACAAATGTTCTAAATGTCCCTGAACTAGCAACCAATCTGCTATCTGTGAGACAAATTATTCGAAATGGTGGCCAAGTAAAATTTGATAACTCCGGCTGTGTCATCTTGAACAGCAAGCATCAAATAGTAGCAACTGCAAGTATTGTTAACAACATGTACCGGCTGAACATGCCTGGAGGGCATGCTCACATGACTAATGTTGAAGAACAAGATGCTTACCTGTGGCACCAAAGAATGGGGCATCTGAATTTTCACAGTTTAATGAAAATGGCTGAAAATACTAAACATGTAACTTTCTCAAACAAAACAGAAAATCTGACATGTATAACCTGCAAGGAAGGTAAACAGACACGATTATCTTTTAAAAGTGAAGGAACAAGGGTTAGCAAACCCCTTGAATTGGTTCACTCTGATATATGTGGGCCAATGGAAACCCAATCTCTTGGTGGTGCAAGATACTTTATAACTTTTCTCGATGACTACTCAAAGAAAATTTTTGTATACTTTCTCCGCAACAAATCTGAAGCTCTTGGAAAATTTAAAGAATTTAGACAAGAAGTTGAGAATCAACTGGATACTCATATAAAGATTCTTCGGACAGACAATGGCCTAGAATATGATAACAAAAATTTCTCCGATTTCCTGAAAAGTGCTGGAATCATACACCAGACAACTACACCGTACACACCAGAACAGAATGGGACTGCGGAACGCATGAATAGAACACTGGTGGAAAGAGCAAAGTGTATGCTCCTCAATGCTGAACTGCCAAAGTTATATTGGGCTGATGCAATACACACTGCCGCTTATATTATCAATCGTTCTCCAACGAGGTCCTTGTTGTTCAAAACTCCCATGGAAATGTGGTGTGGCCTGAAACCAAATGTGAATCATATGCGTATATTTGGATGTGAGGCAATGGTTCACCTGCCTAAAGAAAAGCGCAAGAAATGGGATCCAAAAGCACACAAGATGATCTTCATTGGATACTGTGACCACACAAAGGGTTATAGATTCATACTGCCGAATTCCAGAAAAGTAATAAAAAGTAGAGATGCTACATTTCTCGAATCTTCTGTGAAAAGAGACTTTGTTCCTGTAGAATTATCCACGAAGAAAACTGAAATAGAAGAAGAAATTTCAAAAGATGATGATTGCGCCTCAGAAAGTTCATATGAATCTGTAAAAGGAGACAAATCCACTTCTGATAGTGAATACATACCAGATACCAGTATGGAATCACCTGAAGTAAGAAGTGTGACGTTGAGACCTAGAAACAAAAACAGAAAGAAATGCTTAAACTTACCTGAAGAAAGTACTTACCTGTGTTCTTTTACACCTGAAGTTCCGGAAACATATAAAGAAGCAATTGGTTCAGAAAATAAAGAAAAATGGATAAAATCAATTGATGAAGAACTAGATGCACATAAGAAGAATGAAACCTGGATATTGATAGAAAAACCTCCAAATGCCAAAGTGATAGGATGCAAATGGGTGTTCCGAATAAAGGAGGAGTCAACGGGTCCACGGTTTAAGGCACGACTTTGTGCAAAAGGATTTGCACAAACAGCAGGTATCGACTACACCGAAACCTTTGCACCAACTGTAAGGTATGATTCGATACGTTTACTATTATCCATGGCTGTCCAGTATAACCTTAAAATCATCCAGCTTGACATCAAAACCGCATTCTTATACGGTGAGCTTGAAGAGACTATATTTATGACTCCACCTGAAGGTCTGCCTAGTGAAGGCAATGTGGTATGTAAGCTCAACAAGTCTCTGTATGGCTTAAAGCAATCTCCCCGTTGCTGGAATAAGAAGTTTGACTCGATTTTAAAGAAATTTGGTTTTGTCAACAGCAAAGCTGATATGTGTGTTTATGTTAGTCAAGTCAACAATAAGAAATGCTACCTTTGCCTGTATGTTGATGACGGCTTGTTATTTTCTGAAGATGAATCGGTACTAAAAGAAATAACTAATGACCTAAAAACTGTATTTGATGTAAAAATAGTGAATTCAGTGAGTAATTTTGTAGGAATGCAAATCGAGAAAATCGGCAATGGTATTTTCATACATCAAACTAAATATGTGGAACAAATATTGAACAGGTTTAACATGACCGATGCCAGCCCCAACAGTGTTCCTGTGGACACTCATGTGAAGTTACAAAAAGGAGTTGGAGATCCAGAAAAGAACACTCCTTACAGAGAAGCTGTGGGTTCCCTAATGCACCTAGTTACAGTGAGTCGACCTGAAATTATGTTTGCTGTGAGCCTGGTGAGCCGGTTTTTAAACTGTTACAATAAAACACACTGGAATGCCGTGATGAAAATCCTCAAATATCTGAAAGACACAAAAGAGTATGGACTGTATTACTCATCCACATCACAGCCACCAGTAGTGACTGGTTATAGTGATGCTGACTACGCCAATGATCCAGATACAAGGCGTTCAATCACGGGCTATGTCTTCTTCAAAAATGGAGCAGCTGTAACATGGTCTAGCCAACGACAACAAACAGTCGCCCTGTCAACAACAGAAGCGGAATTTATGGCAGCCTGTGCCGCAACCAAAGAGGCTATGTGGATAAAACAGTTGTTATGTGATATTGGTGAATATAAACAAGACACAATGTGCTTACATTTAGACAATCAAAGTGCGATCAGTGTTATCAAAAATATAAACTTCCATAAACGCTGTAAACATATCGACATCAAGTATCACTTTGTTAAAGAAAAATATTATCAAAAAATTATTGATCTAAAATTTGTAAGTAGTGATAATCAATATGCAGATATATTTACCAAAGCATTGCCAAAGGATAAATTTCAATTTTTAAGATCTAAACTTGGAATGCACAATTACAGCTCTACAAGTACATAAAAGTAATATGTAAAAATTATTTCGAAAGTTGTATGTCTTATTTCAAAGGGTAATTAATACCCAGTTAATTAAGATTTTTTTAAATATAAGAAGGCTTAAATTTAGAGGGAGTGTTGGATTTAAATTTCCCGCCCTTTTGCAGTCAACTCTAACTTGACTTTTGTTGTGATTAAAATATATGTGTAACAATATTCTCTCTGTTTCCTTTGCAAAGCGAGTGTAATGCGAGTGTACCTCTTATCAGTAAATAAAACCAAATTATACAATATAAGAGTTTATTTCTGTTTAAATCATTACTGTTGACCAAAAGTATTTTGTAAACAATATTTTAAATAAGTTCAATATGTCAGATTGTCATACTTCAGAAACCCCTATGGAAGTTAATTTAAAGTAGGAAAAAGATTTAAATAATAATGATGATATTTTAAAATATCCATACCAACAGCTGATAAGTAGTCTTATGTACCTATCTGTATTGACAAGACCATATATTGTTTATAGTGTAAGTTATTTAATCAGTATAATAACTGTTATAATGAAACTCATTGGAAACATTTAAAAAGATTGTTAAAATACCTACAGAAAACTAAAAGCTATGGTTTAGTTTATAAGAAAAATGATAATCCTTTACATGGTTTCGTGGACGCGGATTGGGCGTCATGTACTTTAGATAGAAAGTCATATACTGATTTCGGCTTCATAATGTCAGGATGTGTCATTTCTTTTGAATCCAGAAAACAAAGAACAATTGCTTTGTCAAGTACAGAAGCGGAGTACATGGCTTTATCCGAGGCCTGCAAAGAGGCTATTTATTTAAAGAGTTTATTGTCAGATATGATTCTATCAATATACACCTGTATGTTTGTATAGTGATAGTCAAAGTTCTATTAAATTGGCTGTTAATCCACTGTTTCATAAACGTACTAAACATATTGATGTACGACATCATTTTGTTAGAGAATGTGTATTTGATAATAAAGTGAAACTTGATTATGTTTCAACCTCCAATATGCCAGCTGATTTATTGACGAAAAGTCTGTGTATAAATAAACATTATAAAGTTTAATGGACATATCGGAAGTTTAAATCTTGTTTTTTTGTTTATATGAAATTTGGATTATTTTGTTACGAGAGGGTGTTAAATTATAACAAAATAATGTTAAACCTAACGCCATCTAGGATCTGTTATGTGTAGCTCAGTGTACCTAGTTTTACTTTGCGAGAATAAATTCTTCTGTTCAAGTCTAATTACCGTGTTTCATTTATAACAAAATCAAAAAGATAAATGTTTTAATTCAAATTTACTGCCACATTTTCGCAGCAAAAAAAGGTTTTAATCAATTTCTTGAAAGAATTTCATTGGGACACATTATGCTGAAAATTATTTTAAAAAATCAGTGTATGCAATTCACACGCGGTAGAAGTGAAACCTTCAGAAAACTAAAGTTGGAGAGAATGAGACGAATGCAGAGGCGTAGGATAAGTGCGGAGTTTATTTATTATAATATTGTTAGCAAGTTGTTATTTTACTACTTATTCTACTTAGTACCGCACAAAGAGGACACCTCTTTCACTCGCAGGCTAAATCCTATAGATGTTTGTGTTTGTCTCTTTTTAATGTCGCTTATTTCCGTTTCATCAAGTTTCAAAACACAACGGTGCTCAAGAAGTTTCCTCTTTAAAAAAAACTCATATGAACAGGAGTGACGGATGTCCATGAGTAAAGAACGTTCAGGAGTGACGGACGTCCTGTAGTGTCGGACGTACGAATCCATCCCTCTCGTGAGCTTTGTTCTGGAGTAAATCGTGTCCGAAGTAGAATTTTTTAACTGGCATATTAATATTGCTTTCAGCTGTTTACTATCTTATAAATGTGTCGATGCGATGACTCGACAAAGATTTATTGAATCGGAAACTTCTTTAGCACCGTTGTGATTTGAAACTCGATTAAACGAAAAATAGCTGCACTAAAGAGTGACAAACACGTAATGTTCGTATTAGCCTGTGAGAGAATGAGATGGTATGGTCTCCTCTTTGTGCGGTGCTTCGTAGCCTCTCCACTCTTGACTACTTTAGTTTTCTGAAGATTTCACTTCTACCGTGTGTGAATTGCACACTCTGTTTTTATTATTTGTCACCCGTATATAAATCACATTATTATTTTTAAATAAAAAGCATTAACGTCACTAGGAATATAGCCTGAATTGAGGTTTAAAAAACATTTGAACATTTAAAAAATTGAATGAAGTAGCATAATATTAATCACTAAATTTAAAGACACTAAATATTAAATGGAGAAAAAAAATTGCATGGATGACCTGAAGGGAACTTTGTAACAATATTTGAACCACAAATAAATCATTATTTCCACTAACAATCAAAGTGGACATTAAAAACAACTCGGGTGACACAATGTTTTTAACCAATGGAACTAATGTATAGAATTATTATTTATAATAAGATTTAATCATTTATTATAAGTAGGCAACAAAATATGATCAAAAACGAAACAATTAAAAAAAAAACACGATATTACGAATATTTTGTGTTCTCATGACTACACTATTAGGTACATATGTAATTCTGTAACAATAGACCGCACGTACGAAGTTTCTTATTTACTTTCTAATAAATAAAAAACATAATTTCCTCTAAAATCATGAAATTTACAAGTAGGTACTAAAATACCTTCCCACTTAATACAACATTCTTAAACTTCAAACGAAGAATGTTTATACATTTTGTTCAGACTTTCTTTAGGCAGGTAGATACCATAATATTGAACAAATTCGAAAAAGTCCAAAAAAGCACGATTATTAAAAGTCTGAAAATATAATCTTTAAAAACCATTAATACAGCCACCATCCTGAACAGGAAGCGGAACATACAAACAAACGTAAATGAAAAGAGTTTAAAAAGAATTTTGCTAACGTCAGTCAATAATAATTTGAGTTAGATTCATCAGTTGCCCGCTTATACAACGAGTTGACAGACACCGTGTACAGCGCCAGTTTGGAGAAATAATACCTCAAAGGTGCTTAAATCTTTAAAACTTGATCATTTAAACTTCAAATCAATACGTTTGTCTATGTTCATCGTTGCGGTAATTATTTCAAGGAGGAGTTGAATTTAAAAAAGAAAAAAAAACTCTAAACTCACACAATCTGTTCAATGGCCCATGCAGAACTCAACACCCACTGGTCACTCACTAGACTTACAGGCTGCCCCCGCCAGGTAATGTTTCCTCTCTGACCTGATCCAATACGTCCCTGGAAACACAACACGACATCCAAATATTATTCTCTAAACAAGTTTGATTATTGGTCTAAAAATATATATTTTTAATTGTTATTTCATCTTCTTTTCTTATATGAATACCGCACAAGAATCCAAACGGCACCCAATCATCTGGAGTCAGTGAGATTAATGTATCACAAATTGGGGTAAATTTTTGGCTGAAGGTAGTGGGGAGGGGAAGGAGATGGGCGAGAGGAAGACTGGGAAGTACTGGCTATTCAGATCTAGTCACAAAACGCTGCTAAACCGATTTCAAGCAACGTATCAGTTCTGAGTGGTGGTCTTACTCACCAGGGCGATCCAGAGAGTATCTTTCACTTCGGAACATGTCGCAAATATAAAATCAATCCACATTTAAAAAAAACTACTTCTCCACGCAGGCGAACTCAAGGAAAAAAAGCCTATGTCTTTTTAGGGAAAGGATGGAGAGAAAATTCTGGGATGAGGGATGGGTAGGAATCTGGGGATCAATGTGTTCAGGAGTGATGAACGTGTAAATCCATCCCTCCCATTGCGTGGTGATGAGTCAAGTTAGTCCAGCTGGAGAGGTCAAAAGGTCGCCCTCAACCAGTCTCTACACATCCGACCCGCCACGCAGTAGATGGGCAAAAGCATCCGCCGCCAAAACCTTGACAAACCTCACCCCTCGAACCTGGACACCCCTGATTCATCAAACGAAGCTAACTACTTAGGGTGACTTTGTCAGGGGTTTTGGGTATCAATGGTTTCCGGGGTGGCGGTACTCATCCCACCTCCCAAATTACAGAAATATAATATTGTTTTAAAAGAATAAATTGGGAAATAATACAACATAATCATTTTTTTGTGAAGGGAAATTTATGTACCTAATTATTAATTTTTCAACCCGACATCTGAATACATGTTTTCTTCAAAATTAATGTTTTTTCAGAGCTAAAAAACTTAAAATGTTGAAGGGAAGTATGTTATATCTCTTGATTAAGAAAGGACCCTTGGATGGTTTGGGCATGTAGAGCGGATAAACGAAAAAATAGTGTAAGGAGAATATGCGCCGCAGAAGTTAATTAAAGTTACTAGGGCTGGGTAAGAATAACACAAGATGAGTGTATATGAACACGAGATGGAATATGAATATGAATGAAGCAAGAAGTTGCTGAGACCGAGTTTTGTAGCGGTCTATCATCCCTCCTACTCCTGCCATGCTGGTTAGTTGGTTGGGAGACGAAGTGTTTGATAACCAACACCTCCGCCATAAGTCACCCCAAGTGGCTACGTTTGGTAACTTAGCAGGGGTATCCGAGTTCATCGGGTGAAGATCCTATGACCTCTCCAGCTGGTCTCTCTCGATCCATCTTCTTGCACCGCCGCGAGACTATAGGATTCATTCGTCCGTCACTCTTGGATACACTGATCCCTAGAAACCTACCCCCTCCTCATATATTTTTCTTTCCCCAAACTTCCTCTCTTCCTTTTCTTAAAAAGACCCTCCACACTGCATCCCCAATTACGTGGATTAATTTTAAAAATATATTATTATTTGGATAAATAAATTATTGTTTTTGGTTTTTAATAAAGCTACCTATGTCTGTAACTTACATAATATGGGGCGTCCGCTGTAGTTGTTATAGGAGTCTTGTGATATACTTTATTGGAGTCTGGTGTGAGTAGAGGACATAATGTATCCCCCCGAGTCCAACCGGAACGTGTTTCTTGGCACGGGTGAATCTTCTCTACCAGCTCTATGCAGTCTGTAGAGGAAACACAAAACATTACTAATAAATGTTTCAAGTGCCTACAGTTATTCATGGGACTAAGTAAATCACAGAGTGGAAGATAATTTCTAGTATATAATGTAGATGTGTATAGCCAGGTAGTTGTTCTATCAGTCCAGTTGAAATTATAAATAGGATTTTCCCCTTTACGATATTTATAACTTAAATATTGTGGATTTCAGTATTAAAAAAAACGATTTTTCTAACAGAGAAAATTTAACATTTTGTTTATTAAAATCAAAAAGGTTATTTTTTTACCCTTAAAATAAAAGAAAAACACATCTGAAGTCTCGAGAGAATAAATCGATACGCGCGCCCTATGTACTGTATACTGTTTCTAAAAACCTTTACAGTTTACAGAAGATAACTTTGCAAGTAGATCTCACATTTTGTGGATATTACATCATATTAGGTAATTTGAAATTTGGGAAAATACGACATTTGTTACTTTTTAAACTGTCTATTAGGTTTATTCATGATATTTTTTAATATCATCTATAAAAAAAAGGATTTTCAAAAGAGTATTTTACGCAGAGTACGTAGAAATGCATCATAACAATTTTATAACATTTCAGCTCGGGTTTTGTGTAACTCACAGTCCGCAGCCTTGGAGCCAATTGGTAACTGAGCGACAAGTCCCTTCGGCAGCGGCGGACAGTCAGTCTCCGCGCAGCACACCAACTCCGATTCGTTATCAGTTAAGTCACATCTCTGTAAGAAAGGGAAGGTCACGTTTAGGGCACGTAAGGAGACTTATTACGTGAGATCAAAAGGGGGGGGGGGGGGGTTCATCAAAATCTCACGTTACTTGAAAAGTATATAGGAAGTGGCCCAAAATTATCTGACCAAGGTAGGAGGGAGGGGTCTGAATAAGAATAAAAACTGTTCACATAATTAATGTTTATCCCTTAAGTCAAACGCATTGTTATTGACACATACACAAAAAGGAAAAAACAGTACCTGTGGAACAACGCCCCTACTGGCGGCCTTCTTTGCTCTCCGGCAGTTGGCAAATGATCTGCACACTCCCGCCATCCCTGTGTCCATTAGCGTGCAGTTACTTCCTGCAAAAAATATAGACACACCAGAGTTAAACAACAAAACTATGAAGATTCTACCGACAATCCAGAAATAATGTACGTCAGTGGAAAATTTGAGGGTTAATATTTGCCGTCTACGGTTTGAGGTATCTTCAAGAATTTCTAGCGGTAAAGTTTCAAACATTCCGCAGCCGTTGGTATTCCACCTCAACGACTCATTGACTTTTTCAATGGCGGTATTGTGGTGATGGAGGAGGCTACGAAATCACCGAACCATCGCAAAGCTTACTGGATTTGTAATGAGTTATGATACATTTCTGGGTACAGTACCTTCAATAACCAGAGGACAACAGACAATTTGAACATTGTCCTCTAAAGCGCCAATCTGAAAAATAAATTAAGACTTGGTCATCATTGTGATTTTAATTAATGCAGCAATATTATTGAGACTCAAAGACGGTGAAAGAGAAAAAGACTATGAGAAGAAAGGGAAATTAAATCTGTAGTAAGATTTGAATGCAATAACTGCCGGTGAATCTACTATTGATAATCCATTTTGCCGTCTTTCATTTAATTCATATTAATTACATACATATATCGGTTTATGTAAGTCTCTCTTCTTAAATCAACTGTTGTTTGTTTGTTATTTTTTAGTGTTTTTTAATGAATAAGTTTTGTTTCTTCAGGGCAAATGTGATTTAAAAAAAACGTAATTTATTTTAAGAAAAAATATGAATTTCAAGTGGTATAAAAACCCTTAAAGGGTGAAAGCCAATTTTATAATCAAGAAATGAAAAATAACTGTCTGATCTAGAATTAGTCACTGTGAAACAATTTCCAATAAGGCCATGCAAATTCTAGGTTTTGTAATACGTAACACAAGGACTTTTCAAAACATTGGGTCAATTAAGCTACTTTACTGCTCTCTTGTAAGATCGCAGCTGGAATATGCATCTCCTGTATGGTCTCCGATTTATACCTGTAACTTACACCGTTTGGAGAGAGTACAGAGAAAATTTCTTCGATACGTTCAATTCAAATTGAGACAGCCTGTAATTGAAATCCGCTACAATGCATTAATGTCTGATCTAAACCTACTACTACTTTCTACCCGGCGTACTATTAATGACATTCTTATACTTTTTAAATTACTGAACAATCTCATAGACTGCCCTCAAATGTTAAGTGTTATAAATATTCGTGTCCCTGTTAAATCAACGAGACTCCACCACCTTTTCCACAGTGACAATCATAGCACTAACTATTCCTATCATTCACCGCTAGTGCGTTTTCACCGAACTGCCAATACGTATACAGACCTTTTCGATATTTTCAAAACCTCACCGTCTTGCATCAAAGCAAAAATAACTAGTTATTTATGTAACTGATATGTTTGTAAAATTATAAATATTTGTTGTACTAATATGCATCGCATGTATGTACTGTATGTTATTCTATATATATATATAATGTTTGTAAATGTTCGATACACCTGTATTATGTATGTAATAGCCCTATGTACGGGCGTTTAAATAATAAATAAAAAAAAATAAAAAAAAATAGAAAAGATGATGTTGTGATCTGTAAAGTATTTTAACGATTTTGGTTTTTCCACAGTGCCTCGTATATACTCGTACGTGTCAAAATACATTTATTGTTGTGTTCATTTGTGTGTACCTCATGGTTATCTTCTTCTTCTAGTCTATTTTATCTTCCAACCTGTGGGACTAACTTGCCAATGTTTATTGTACTCAGACTCGTAGTCAAGGTAGGAGGGCAATCTTGTTGTTTATTAAAAATTTTTCCAATTTCAACCTGTGTGCGTTAATATATGCAGAAAAATACCATGTTTATTTTCTAATCCTCTTACGGCAGGTATAATAATTAGTGAAATTTGTGTGCTTTTCTGCATTTATTTTTGGTAAGTTAACAATGTAGCAGGAAATCAATTATAATAAACTAACTGCCTTTTCGAAAATGATGGAAAGAGGTGATGCGAAAATAAAATTATAGACTGGGGCACAATGTGAATTGAAAAGCTACCCAAGTGAATTGGTATCTATGCACTGAGCTTACAACACTATCTGACGCATTAGATCGAAATATTTTCAAAGACAGTTTATTTTATAATTATTAATATGTAGAAAGTAAAATTGCTGTGATAGTACATACTTATTATTTTCAGAGAAAAAAGGAATAACAGTACCTGTGGTAAAGTGCCTTCACCGGCGGCTTTCATCGCTGTCTCACAGTTGGCAAATGGTTTGTATACCCCCGCAATTTTCGTGTTCTTTACCAAGCAAATGCTACCTGCAAATAAATAGATATATCAGAGTTACACAACACATCATGACGATGAAGATTCTACCCACAATCCAGAATTAATGTAAGTCGGTGGAATATTTCGGGGTTGATGTTTCCCGGTCTTCGGTATGAGGCATCTTCAATAATTACTATTGATATTGTTCCAAACACTCAAAGCTTTTGGTATTTTACCTCGACGACTCACCGTCTTTTGCAATGACGGTTTTATGGTGATAAGAGGACCTAGGAAATCCACGAACCTTGCATCCCCTACTGGATTTAAAATGAATGATGATTCAGTTCTGGGTACCGTACCTTCAATAACTGTCGACAGTGGGCAGCAGACGATCCGAACGGCGCCTTCCACATCGCATGTCTGAAAATAAAAACAGTTTTGTTATTATTTATATCACTGTAGTAAAAGAAAATTCCAATAAAGATTAATAAAAGTACCATTATTTCAATAAAACTTTAATATTATTGGAATTAAAAGAAAACCTTTATTTGAAAACAAGCTGGTTCCCGGCACGCGTTGCTTAGCCATTTAATAAATAAATTGTTTCTCTCTGCGTCTCTTTTTCCATTCGTCTACTTCTCCTCCCGCTTCCCTTTCCCCTTCGCGTTCCCACTCCACCTTCTCTCCCTTGCCTCTCCCCATTCGAACCCCTCCCCCCTCCCCCCCCTCCCGAAAATCCCCGTCCCAGGTTCCCCTCCCCCCTCCCTACTCCCGCATTCCATATATTCAGTCCCGGTACATTCAAATTTCAAACAGCTCGCGTGCCATCTATTGTATTTTTTTATACAAACTTCATAATCCCAGGAGTCACCAGAAACCTTGTCCTGTCAATAAAAAATACACGAAAAAAAGAATTACCAATTCGGTGCAGTCGTTCGGAAGTTATGCGCGTATATACATTTCGGCGATTCATTTTTATTTATATAGATATAAATAGATAGATTTACATTAAAATTTGATGAATTTTGTTCAAATTCTTTGAAAAACCTTACTGTCATTGATGACAATCTGTGTAATTTAAGATGAGCGCTTACGATTCTGCGATTTAAACTATATTATTCTACCATTAATGCATTTTTTTAAATTTTATTTGACTGATAAACATCCATTAATGTACGCTGAATGACATTAACCTAACTAAAATCTAAACAGCATTGAAGCTGTTTTGGTGAAGTGGCTAATAAAATCGTGTCTGTCAAGTTGCATAGCCTCATAGCATAGTTAAGATGGGAAGGCAATCTTGTTGTTGAATCAAATCACTTCGGATGACCATATCAATTCCCAAGCATTTTTTCCATGCGTACAAGTTATCAACCTTTGTTTAATATATGAATATTTATGAAATTAATACTATGAAATTAATCGTAACCCTTCAGGTCTTGGGCACATTCTGTGAGAAGGTCAGGAAATTACCGTTTTTCAATTAAATCCAAGTAAGCGGAATATTTCTGAATGTATCCTATTTACTAAAAACTGTTTATGAAAGGTGACAAAATATACTTTCAAATATTTAGATTATAGTATAATACAAACAAAAAAAGGCCTTTAAAAACAAACTTATTTTAAAAATCATACCATTCATGAATTTTAACTCCTTTTCAATATGCCTATTCTAATAAGCCATTTTCCTCAAATTTCCGGCTATTATTTGGTTTCGATTACCTCCTTACGATATTTTTTATGTACATTCCGAATTTGTATTTTTTCTAAACGTTAACTGCTTCCTGTTCTATACAATATTTTAGTTTTAATGATTCTTGTTTAATGGCACCGTAATTGTTTCATATCCTGTGCCGAAACAGCACGGCTGTTGCTAATATTGTTATTTTGGCATTGTTTTTTTATATACTGTATATTCTTTGTTCCACATCATTAAATCATTTTTTGTAAGGACTCGTAAGGAACACTACAGGATTTCTTTTAAGTTTTATATAATTAAGCGCACTTAAAGTGAAATATCACAAAACTACGCCATATAAATACTGAATTATTAATATTAAACATAAAAAGTTTTAAAAATGCCTCACCTTACGTTTTATCTGTCTTAAATTATTGATAATGAAAATAAAAGAACAAAACATAAATTTTTTATAAGGCAAATGTATTATAAACGTTAATACAACCTCGAGTTTTGGTCGCTTAGTAAAAAAGAAAAATAAAAAAATCTGTAATTTTTTACATTTTTCTCAAATGCTGGTTTTATATAGGTGCACATTTAAATTGATTATAGTAAAGTTTAAAATTTCATTATTAAATTTTCATACAAAGCGTGTAGTTTTCTATTTCTAATACCGTTTAGATCATATTTCTCACAAAGGCCATCAGGCAGATACAATGATTTGTATGAGACCTTCGTGAGCTGGACCAAATTTTTTCTCCTGTTATTTTAGTGGTAAAATTAATTTGATTAGATTTGGGTGAGTTTTGGAAGAAACGGCCGGAAAGTAGATTGATTTCATACAATTGTAGCATTAATAGTGTATTTATTTTTAGCAGTTAGTTAAAATGCCGTGAGTGTAAATACATGTTATTTTACTTGAAGTAAGGAACGGTACCTGGGGAAAAATGCCTTTACTGGCGGCCTCCTTTGCTGTGTGGCAGGTAGCGAAAGGTTTACACACTCCCGCTCTTCCTGTGTCTGCCAAAATGCAGTTATCACCTGCAAACACACAGATACACCAGTGTTACACAACACAACATGGCGATTAAGACTCTATACATAATCCAAAAGTAAGTACATCAGTGGAATATTTGAGGGTTAGCGTTTGACGTTCTGTTTCAAGAATTCTTCGTAATAAAGTTGCAAACTCTCATAATGGAAAGTCGGTGAATGAGTGAGTAGAATGCAGATAATTTGTGTGAAATATGGTGTCTATAATGATATGATTGTGTATGATTTTATCACCATATGTTTGTTTTTTGTAGATTGAAAATTTTTTTGTTAACAATTACGATACCAATGTCAAAAAAATTTATCTAAATTTGCCCTATTTTCATCATTAACTAGATAGATTTGTTATTTTAAATCATTTCTTTTTGAAAAGTTATTATTTTTATTGTTAAACTAACGTTAAAGACAAGATTTTTATGCATTGCACAAAGGGTAACAATTATTATAAGCAAAAATTATCAGCCTGAAACACTCACCCACATTGAAAAATCTTCCGAGAAAAGATACATGACGCCAACGAGACATGAACCCATGTCCTTCTGATTGCCGGTCAGCTGATCTCCCAATTGAGCTATGGCGGCTTATCATACAATACAATATAAGATATGCCGCCATAGCTCAATTGGGAGAGCAGCTGACCGGCAATCAGAAGGACACGGGTTCACGTCCCGTTGGTGTCATGTATCTTTTCTTGGAAGATTTTTCAATGTGGATGAGTGTTTCAGGCTGATAATTATTGCTTATAATAATTGTTTAATAATTTTATTTTTCGATAGATTCTTCCATAAAATCGAAAAAGAATTCAGCTGACAACAGGGAAATCGGAGAGCCCATGGCTAAGCCACTAAATTGAATGTAGTAGTTATCATTTAATTTATAGAAATTTAGTGTTACACATGTAGGTATTAAATAATCCAGTTATTTATTTACGTTTTGTCAATTTAATATCGTCTTTGACGATTGTATTTCTAGTTATCATAGACGACATAGCAACAAACTTGCGAAACACACATAGATTGAATAAATTCCTTGTAGACTATCCCCCTCCCTCTCCTCCAAATGTATGCAAACTGTAGATTAAGAAACAATTGTCTGAAGATGACCTTAACGGGCTGAAACCAAAAAAATGATTAAGTGGAAATAAGTTTTATATAATTATAATGGAAATCTCCTAAGATTTGTCGGCATAAAAAGTATAAAGAAAAAGCTCTGGGTACCGTACCTTCAATAACTGTCACCGGAGGACAGCAAACAATCTGAACGGAGCCCTCTACATCGCATTTCTGAAAACAAAAACAGTTTTCTTATTATTTTAAATGAACATCTTAATCTCTTCCCACATGTCGACATCTATATTTTATTTCATCCCCCGCTTATTATTTTTCGCCGAAAAAAATAGTAAAAGCCTCGACCAATCCTCACAAATCTTCATGAATGAACGCAAAGTCTGATTTCAAAAGATTTTGTCGGATGCTGTTTTGCCAAACAATAAATTAAAAATTTCATTGAAAAACACTCACAAAAATTTTTTCAAACATTAAAGTGACTTTTTTTTATTTTAAGTGTGAAATATTTATAACACTTAAAAATAAGGTTTGATACATGTGACATCACATGATGCCATCATCCATCTGATGAAGGTCTATGACCACTCTCATGGGACTGATTGATCGAAAATTATTGCTATTTAGTAGTTCAATAGAATTTAAACACCTCCCCATTGATACTAAAATAACCAATATGTTACTACCTCAAAGTACAATGTAATAACTTGGCCAACTTACAAAAAAAAATAAAAATTCTAAATTATATTTTGTCACATTTTTATTTATTTTTTACCTTACTAAACAGTATTTGACAGTAACACATATTTTTTTTATATGTAGGAGGAAATTATTTCCCTCTGAGCCAGTAGTTATTCACATACAAATACACTGAAAGAAACTTGAACAAGAAATGTGGGGAACTTGTGTGTCCTAATTTCACAGAGCACTTTCATACAAATTAAACATGGTTTTATAATATCTTAAATTAAAAAATTCAGGTTTCTAAGCAATGCATTTATTTGATCATTTATATATTTGTTTAGGTTCTGACTGACATTTAAAGTCAGCAACTATTAAAAAAATATTGTTCAATTAAAGCATGACGTACACATATGATGCCACATTCCCAAACTCTAAATAAGATTTTTTTTTTTAAATTTGAAATTTTTGTTTATGTATGTTAAAATAATTTTTCAATGCGATTTTATTTATATCACATGTGACAAGTACTCTTCCAACAAATTAAAACTATACTCAGAACATAAAAATGGTTATTCTTTGATTCTGGCAGCACATACATGGTCTGCAACTTGAATTTTATGACTGCATCTCGAAATAAGGGAATATTTGTCTTCGAAATATTAAAACAGAAATATTACATTATGAACTGGATTAAATTAAATCTTTATGCTGTGAATTAAAACTACACTACAAAACTGGTTTAAATTAAATCTTTATGCGACGAATTAAGATTACCTCACAACATGAAAATGTTTTTGAAAGATACGGCCGAAAGTTTATTATTTTAAAACAATTGTAGCATTGCTTTTTTGTGATGTGCTTTTTCATGAAGTAAGTAAAGGTACCTGTGGCAAAACGCCTTTACTGGCTGCTTCCTTTGCTGTCTGGCAGGTAGCGAATGGTCTGCACACCCCCGCTCTTCTTGTGTCTACCACAGTGCAGTTATCACCTGCAAGCAATCAGACACACCAGAGTTACACAACACAATAGGGCGATGAAGATTCTATCCACAATCCAAAAGTAATGCACGTCAGAGGAATATTTGAGGGTTGGTGTTGGCCGTTCTACTGAGTGAGGTGTCTTCAAGAATTCCTCGTAATAAATTTGCAAATTCTCAGTATGTGAATGAATGTAAGGTCGGTGAATGAATGAGTGAGTAGAATACATATAATTTGTGTGACATATGGTCTCTAGATATATTGTGTATTATTCTATCTTTATGTATTATTTTTTTTGTAGATTAAAAGTACTCTTTTTTGGTTAACGATTTCAATACCTAGGTAAAGAAAATTAATCTTATTTTCCCCCATTTCCATCGTAAACTGGTCAGATTTGTTAAATTTTTTCATTTCTTTTAGAAAAATATTTATTTGTCAGTGCATTCCTGATCAGATAATTAGAACATCATCTATATATCTAAGATTTTAAATAATTATAATTTTTTGATAGATTCTTCCACGTAATTGACGAAGAAGACCGGGGAGATCGGACAGCCCATGGCTAAGCCATTAGATTTAATGTAGTAGGTATCATTGAATTTCAATAAATTTATTTCTATGCATACAAGGTTTTCCAATAAGAGGTGTTATTTTAAATAGCCCGCTATTTTAGTAGATGTCACTTTTGAAGCAGTTATTTTTTGACATTTGACAAGTAAAAACTACGCCATTAATAAAAATGGAATAATACACGCTTCAACAACGCATTGAAACTATTAAAATTCACTACGAAAATGAGGCTGGAGCAACAGTTACGGTGAATGGATTGCGCTTTCGAGAGATGATTAACGATTTTTTATGGCTGTAATTGGATAGTATTGATCTAGGAACGTTTACTTTCAACAAGACGGCACTACGTGCCACACAAGCAACGAAACCGATGATATTTTATGGGAAAAGTTTTCGGACCGTGTTATCTCTCGAAGAGGTGATCACAATTAGCCACCGTGATCTTGTGATTTTAAACCTTGCGATTTTTTCCTTTGAGGCCACGTGAAAGAAAAGGTCTACGCCAACAGCCCAGCATCGATTCAAGACCTCAAAGATGGAATTAGTGAGGCTATCGAGGACATAGGGCAGCCAATTTGCGGTTTGGTTATGGAAAATTTCTTGAAAAGAATGTGGTCCTGTAAGCGTGGTCGTGGTGGTCACTTGTCGGATGTTATTTTCCACTATTAACGGCATACCATTCTCTATATAATGAAATAAACATCCGATCATTTATTTAAAAAAATGGTATTTTTCTTTGAATATCAAAATAACACCTCTTATTGGAAAACCCTTTAGTTGTCATGTTATTTCTTCCGTTTGATCAAATTAATCGTCGCCCGAGTTCTTAATTGTGCAAACTACCATTTTATCGAAAATGAGTTTTAAATGCAATCATGTTAAGTATAAAATTTCGCATCGTTAGATAAATAAAAAATAGTTTTACGAGCCATATACAATTAATTACAAGCTTTTTAAAATGTCAATGTCCACAACAATATTCTAAAAGTGAGTTCTTAATTAGTTAAACTCCTTCTTAGTTCAATCTCATTTGCCGCGAAATAAAATTTGCGTGCTAGATTAGTCAAACTCCACCAATCGACCAATCACAGCGCGCCGATCGACGATGCCGCGCCGCCATGTTGTTTGTTTACTTCACACTGTTTTTGTTATTGTGGTGTGTTACGAGGAAGCAAAAGACATTTTAATTGTATTACAAGTGAGTTTTTGAATAACAAAATTAAAACAAAATGTCTAAAACTATTGACAAAACATCATATATACGCAGCAGTGCTGAAATAGAGCGGTTAGTATTAGTTTTAAGTATCTTTATCAATGACGTTTCAGTTTTGTTTTATAAAAAATGGCAAGGAAGTTTGTAATACAGCGTGTTCATTTTTCGGTTTTAACTCAGATTCTCCTTTCTGAGAGTTTTTATTGTCGAAATCAGTTTTGTTGACTGTCATTTCATATTTAAGTTAGAAGTTCGATTCGAAATTGTCAGTTTATCCGTATTTGTATGAAGCCTTTGTTTGACATTTTAAGAATTAGTCCAGTCATTAGACAGTTTGTTAATATAAATTCTGGTGCAGTTCTGATTTTTTTCCTCGTTTATGTGTTGCGGGGTGCTGATTACGAATCCCAGTTTCGCCAACAAAAATATGGTTGGGATTTGAGTTTTAGCTAAAGAACATGGAAAAAGACGAGTTTTTCCAGGATTTTTATTATAACTCAAAAACTATTGACTCTGTGAAAAATATTTTATTATTTATGAATTACGCCGCTTTTTTTACATGAATACCGCACAAGAGTCCTAACTGCTCTCGTCTGGAGCCAGTGGGACTATGGCATCCCCAATTGGGGTATGTTGTGAGGCTGTAGGTAGTAAGAAGGGGAAGGAGATAGGGAAGAGGAAGGTGGGGAAGTACCTGGCTATTATATAAACACGGCAGAAGCCATTTCAAGCAACGTTTCAATTCTGAATGGTGGTCTTACACCAGGGCGATACTGAGAGTATCTTCCACTCTGGAACGTGACGCAAATATACTATATATTATTTTAAATGAATAAATTGTGAAATACACAAATTAATCAAATAAAATTTATTTGCCAAGCCGGGATTCGATCCCGCGACCTTCGGAATGCTAGTCAGGCGCCTTACCGCTGCACTACGCCGGCCGTCTGGTAATATTTCTTATTCAAACAGTTAGATTTAGCTTTATTATCACGTAAAGTGAGTATTTATGTCGGGGGAGACAAAAAACTTGCAAAAAATATGCATTCAACATATTAATTTTGTTTAAATTAATTCATTTACGCGGTAACGCCATTTTCATATGTATTGTTTTTATTTGACATTTCAAAGACGAGTTTCAAAGTGAATGCATTATTGACAAGATTTAACTGTATTTAATAGTAGAACATGGAAAGAAATATATTAGAATAATTACACAAACCCGCTAGACAAACCCTGCTTTGCGAAACAAACCATTCAAAACCTGGAATGTTTTTTTAAAATATGATGACATGCGAGTTTATTTTAGAGAATTTATTTTATAAGATTGGTAGGTACTTCCGAATAATGTCATAGTCTATTAGTTCCCTATTATCCGTGCATCAAACTTCGACAACACGAACGTTCCGTATTATCCGTGAGGTGGACTAACTGCATGTTTACCAATATTTTTACTACTAAAATAATTGGCATAAAATTTTATATAATTTTGCTATGTATAAGTTTTTTCGCCACGCATGCTGTTTAGAGGCAATTAATTGCTAGTTGAAGTTTGACGAAAGTTTTTTTTTTGTCATGTGTATTATCGAGGCTTCTGACTTAGGTACATAATGTTGTGATTTTGCCTGTATTAATATATTAATCATTATAACATTTTTTTATATGGTACTTAGATCTTTATACATAAGAATATACTTTAAAAGATTTTCCAATATACGTGATCTAACAAATTTCATGATTCTTGATAAGGCATGGAACTCGACAAATGGCTATAGGCATAGAATCAACACAGTTGAGGCTATTAATTATTACTAGCAGTTAAAAACCCAAAAAAAATAATAACAAAAAACCATCGGAATAGAATGAATCGGAATCCTAATAAAATGCTACGCGACTCTATGTAATAAGTCAACTTTCATTTTTGACAAATAAATTTAATGTTGAATTCTAAAATAATGTTCTAAAATTAACTGCTAAATACTGAAGAGATAACCAAAAGTGTATTGTTGGCGTTGCAAATAAACATTTTTTAAAACAAAAAGCTAGTATTGTTATAATGGAATTCCAAAAAGGAATTGTCGGGATCAAAAGTGAAAACATTAAGTTCTGGGTACCGTACCTTCAATAACTGTCACCGGAGGGCAGCAGACAATCTGAACTCTGTCCTCTAAAGCGCAAATCTGAAAAAAAATTAGGCTTTTGTCTTCATTGCGATTTTAATAAATAAAGTGACAATGTTATAAAGATTTAAAGAACAAGAAATAGTAAAGACACAGAAAATAAGAGATCGCATCTCCACCGAGATTCGAACTCGAGACGTCTCCAGCTTCATCCTCTGTGCAACTGAAATACTTTTTTTTTCACTGTCAAACGTTTTTATTATTTGATTTTTAACGTAAATACTTTTAAATATCTAAATCGATTTATCATTTGTGCGCACAATGATGTGATTTACATTAAACACAGTCAGTGTACAGTCTGAACAGTTATACAGCATTTAAGCGATTTCGGTTTTGCTACAGTGCTTTAAATAATACCAATTAAAATAATAGATATGATTTCAGATTATCACGGCCAAATTCCAGAATGTACGCAGGGGTGGTGCAATGCAATACTTTCTATATTTCGAAATATATTAAAAAATTAGAAAAATACTAAGAAAAGGTAGCAAAATAACAATACATAAATAAAATAAAAACGAATAAGCATGAAAAATGAAACTGAAAAAAATAAATACAAAAATATATGAATAAGCAGTCGTTTATTAAGGATATTTGACCGTCTTCAGAGGGCCATAAAGTGGAAATCCATCCAGGCAACCACTGTAGTGATGATTGTAGTCTTTGTTTGCACTTCTCAAGCAATGGCGGAGAAGCGCTCTGAAAGTGTATCCCCCAGGTAGGATTTTTGTAGCGCTGGAGTTTCTCGGCTAAGCATTATTGTAAGTGATTTTTAGCTAATGCCATTGCGATGCACTGTAATCTATTCACACTTCTGACATATACGCTGATGTGCGGAATGGGTTGAGTATTCTTTATAAGTTTGGGCTGCAAAATTTTAAAATGTCTTGACAGCATACCTGTTCTAACGGAAGCTCTTCTTTGTCCATCAATATCTTCGAAATCTTTCATGTCATCTGTGATAATATGCTATTCGTACTTTACTCTACGACTACTATCCATTTTCCTTCCATCTAGCCATACTAAGGGTATTTGCATGGGTTTGTTTTTACATTTGAAAACTATATCGAGTTATTTTGATGAGTTTAGATTATCGATTGACATATTATGATTTTTTGATATTTTATGATTTTTTGCAAAATATTTACATATTTGGAGTGTATGTGAAGATTTTGTAAAAAATAACAGTACCTGTGGGGAAATGCCTTTACTGGATGCCTCTATTGCTGTCTGGCAGTTGGCAAATCGGCTGCACACTCCCGTTTTTCCCGTGTCCACCATCGTACAGTTATCACCTTCAAGCAAATAGACACACCAGGGTTACATAACACACAATGACGATGGAGATTTTGCCTACAATCCAGAAGTAATATGCGTCAGTAAAATATTTGAGGGTTGATGTTTGCCTGTTTGAATTCCATTCTGAGCCGTTGGTATCCCGCCTCAACGACTTGCTGCCTTTTGCAAAATAAAACAATTTTGTATTGATGGGGAAGCCCACACGACTATTCTTACCATTGCCTACTGGATTTGTTATAATTAATGAATGGTGAATATACTGTTATGAAAAGAAATCACCATATGATGTCTATTAAGTTTTTTTTTCACAATGCTGACAATGTTTGGTGACAGTTTTAGTTTTTGGTAGCGAGAGTGCTCTTACGCCCACTTTTGAACGAAAGACGCCGGAGGAAACGTCTTTGGTTTGACAGTCGAGTTTTTAAATAACTAAATATCGATATAATCCACAGGATTACGAATAACCCGGTTTGCGGGAAGTTAAGCATGATGCTTTACAAGTCAGTGTAATCATTATTTGTTGACTTTAATATACTATCGGGAGCTATACCGTCCACAGTCGATGTAGGTCGGAATATTTTCAAACATACCGCCTGGCGGTGTCTATGAGATTGTTTCAAAATATAGGCCATTAATGCCAAAATCTTGGATGAGATCGATGATCCCGGGCTAGGCGCGTAGTTTCCCTCTAGAATTCGCGAAAGTGCCACAACAAGATTACCCATATCGAGCACGTGATTCCGAGGTCGGAAAACCTCGTTCATCCTGCCTAAACCTTAGCTGCCGCATCCGGACGTTGCCTGCCACCGGCAATAACATTTTAATTCCGATGGAACTAAGTCCCGGTTTTTGGGCCACAACCAGGAGCTTAACCTGGTCTTACTTTCACCTGAAACACCAGGGGATTACTTGATCACCTATGGGACGCTGTGTTGGAGACACGATATCCAGAGCGGATATCCACGGATGCTAAGTGAACAACAACACATTGTCGCGCTCGCGTAATGTTTTATTTAGCTAGCAATCATTTTTCCATATCGGTTCAGGGTAGAGTCTATCTGGTAATTAATAACCTGTAGTATTTAAATCCTAATACATGTCATGTTGTTTTATTCTCAATGTATACTTTAAACTCTTTGAGCTAATACAGTTATATGAATTGATAACATAACCTATCAGGACGCTAGCTAGTCCCCACGACTCAATGAGATTCCTTGCTCGAATTACGTGAGGCCTGTTTCTCCTGAGATTGAAATTTGATGTTAAAACTATTACATTGAATTGGCGCGTAGAAATAAACAATATTTCTCAAAATCAATCTGAAGAGAGATAGATTGCGCTATTGTTTCAATACACAATACCTAAATTTTACGGCGAAGTACGCTGTACAGATTACAAAACGTAGACGAGTGCAAACAACGCCAAGCGCCATACCAATACCTTCAACCACCCCCTCGCAGCAGACAACTGGGACAGAGCCATCAAAAGAGCAAATCTGAAAACAAATAAGAGATTATTAAAAAAAGTAAACCTTTGTTTATATCCAAGGAATTCTCATTTTTAGAAGCGGGTGTGGGTACCGCTGCCCAGGGAATAACTTTTTGGATAACCAACACCTCTTCCATAGGTCACTCCAAGTAGTTCAGTATGTTTTGGAACTTAGCAGGGGTACTCGGTTTCATGGGATGAGCTTTGTCCGGGTCTTGGAGGCAGATGCGTCTGCCCACCGGCTGCACGGGAGGCCGGATCTGGAGAGAATAGTTAGAGGGGTCCCATTAGCCGTACTCTCTCGGGACATTGCCTTAAACCGCAGTGGGAGTGATGGATTTATACGTCCGCCATTTTCGGACACATTGACTTTCAGACCCCTACCTCTTTCCTTTCCAGAATTTTGTATCCCCTTTCTTCCCAGAAGTTCCTCCCTTTCATTTCCTAAAAAGACCCTCCACACAGCATCTCCAAAGATGACAAAAGTTTTTGAGAGGAATTATTTTTCTCATGGCCTCCTGCATGGAGCAAATTTAAAAAAAATATGATGAAGAAACCATTAGTTTTGAAGCATGTTGATATTTAATTCAAAAATAATAATGTACGCAAAGACTAAATCAAATTTAATAAATATAAATTAATTTAAGCTGTATTCTTCATTGCAATGTTTATTAGTAAAATTTAATTAATATAAAAGAAAGAAGAGAGACATGCAGTGGTTACTATAAAAGTTTCAATAGCGGCTTCACCTGAGGAGTCATTCCCTTCAGGGCTCCCTCCACGGCGACAGGGCATTTCGTTATTCGAAGGCACTTGCCGGCCCGCCCTGTTGCTGCTAACATGCATTGATCACCTGCAAAAGTAACATGATCATTAAACAAGAAGGAAGAAATATTATTGAGAGAATCATGGTAAGTTTTGGATACAATACCTTCAGCTACTGTTACAAGAGGGCAGCAAACAATCTGATCAGGACCCTCTACAGCGCAAACCTGTAAACACAATTGACTTAGTCTTCATTGTGATTTTGTTTTAAAGAAGATGAAAGAGAAAAAACCAGAAAATAGGCGATTAGATCAAGTGGCTTGAAATAATTGCCTAGTTTTTTTTTTATCTTGAGTCAATGAATTTGATCGTTTTCGATGTTTGATTGATGCTTGAGTCCAGCATCTACGCTATTTCCCTGCCAACTCAATAAGATCTTATATGTATGATGCGCGGTTAACCGTGTTCGTGATCGGCTTGATGAAGCGTGAGTAAAATGGTTTTTAATTTGTACCATTCTTGGTAATAAATTCGTTTATTTTTATTCAGACTCAAAGCTAGAAAGTTTCATCTCCGTTGGATTCTATTTCGTACACAGTCACACGAAATCCACTTTGTATGACTAAATGCACAGGCGAATGAATACTAAATGATTATCTTTAGAACAAGAGGCCTGACGTGTTCATCAAGCTGCTTGAGCATGGAGAATAAAATTAAACGCTTGACCATATCGGAACCGTTTTAAGGATTCGGATGAAAAAATGTCTTCTATGTTGGTACCGATTTTCGCACAATTTAGGATGGCGCACATAAATTTGACATTTTTCATCTCTCATTATCGTATGCAGGTAATAAATTATATTACGTGAAAAATTTGCACGCTTACTTTGTTTAATCTTTAAAATATTAATAAAAGTACTACAACATGTGTATACTTCTGATTGTGAAAATATCATACCTTTGTTTATTACGCACTATTTTTATTAAATTAATAATTTCGCAATGTTGTCTTCTGATACTAATATGTTAAGTAGATTGATTTAAAATAATTCAATCATTGCAGGAGTAAATATTTTTAATAGTAGGTAACATTGTCATACTGTGAAAACATGTTGCTATTTTACGTAAACGGATGAACAGTACCTGCGGAAATTTGCCTTTACTGGCGGCCTCCATCGCTGTCGGGCAGTTGCTGAATTGACTGCATACTCCCGCCTTTCCAGTATCCACCATTGTACAGTTATCACCTTCAAATAAACAGAAACACTTAAGTTATACAACACAATAGGTGAAGATGAAAAAACTATGTGAAGTGAAAGTGAGGTACCTTCTCTAGGGGTAGTTGTGTTTGCCTGGTATCTGTTTTGCAGTCTTGTCTCTTGCCCTGGTACCCAGGGGCAGCACACTATCAGTCTGTTCTCCAGGGAGGCGCACACCTGAAAACACACTAGTTTTATTACCTATTCTTTAATACTGCCATCTTCTCTTCCCTGATAAACATGCTGATTAGAACTGCAACGTAAAATATCGCTGCTCTATTCTTGTTCACAGAAATAAAACATCCTGATTTCAATACCATTGAACACTAATTGCCAGAATTAGAATATAACTATTTTGTGTAGTGGGCAAAAAGTTTTAAGTGGTGAAGGACGTGTCATAAGTCATAAGACCTGCCATGTAAAATATTTTATTTTATTAAATGAACTTTTATTTAATGGACATGTTTTAATACCAATGGTAAAAAACTAACTACATAAAATCAAAATATTAGATGGTATAACTTATTTTATTTTTATGCATAACTACACGAGTATTCGTCATCAATGTTGTATTTCATTGTGAATTGAACCATGGTATCCGTTAAGCTACTTAAAAAAACTGTCCAATTATGAAAAGCAGATTCATACCACGGTTTTTCTTTGAAATATTCAATGTTTTCAATTTAATATTCATAAATAAAAAACAAGTAATTAGCAAAAAACGATTACAGTAATATATAATTTATATAGGTTTACAAATGTAGCTAATTATTTGCAAAGTTACATAAGTAAAAAAATAATACCAACATCTACGTAGACACAAAAAACAATAGAAATTATAATGTGACTGGTTTTCCAGAAAATAGTTAATAGAAAATAGTTTTATAGTAGAAAGAAGCAATACCTTACTTCATTGTTGATCCTTGGAAATTCAAAACGAATGTATGCATTGGTGACGAGAAATATTTTTTATATATTTATTCAGTGAGATCAACATGAATGCTTTGAAATAAAATAACTGGTTCAGTATATTAAATGACGAGTTTGTTAATTTTAATTTGTACTGCAGTGCTTTTGGTTGTAAAATATCCATAGAAAAATACATATAATACTAAGTAACTTTGATTGGTAAAATAAATTAGGAATTAACTTGATATGCACAAATATTATATCTATGTGACTTCACCTGATATGGCAATCCGTGGAATGTCGCTTCCAAGACGACGGAGCACCTCATTATGTGTCTGCAGACACCCGGCTGGATGGTTCCCGCTATGACACATAGATCTCCTGTAACGTAATACCAGAACCAAGTGAGAGAAAGGTGAGGTACTCGCGACATCTGGATTTGTAGTTGTGGATTCTAACCTTCGACTACGGAGGCCGTCACAGTTAGTCATTAGTGACGATTACAGGTGAGTTGTTATTTGACCATCTCAATGTTAACTTTTTGTTCTCGAGATATTTCTTTTACATTAAATCCACACAAGATAATTTCACAAAAATAATTTCGTTCCGGGCCTATGTAATCTTCTTGGATGCTATGTAGAGGGTTTACTTGAGGAAAATTAGGAATGATCTTGGATCTTGAAGAAAGACATGTTGTAGAAGGGAGGGAGAAAACTCAGGGGTTTACGAATAGTTCCACAACTGAGCTGTGAACTCAAGAACGAATTATAGAAACTACCCGTTCTGATGATACAAATGTTCAGACCGCGATTGGCGAATTTTTCGACTGTGCACCGGTGACGGAGGGACCAATGACAGTAGTTCCTCGAAAGTTCCATTGAAATACTGGTCGAAAAACCCAAGCAACTATGTTTTACATTTGCTACTGGACGTAAGTGAATAATAAGTCAATTACATGTTAAAACACTACTAAACTACATTTTTGACCAAAAAAACAAGCACCAACAGACACAAAATATCACTAAAAAACCAGTTAGTTAAGCGTAAAAAGAAAACATAAAAACTCTGACGGTAAATACTACCTTTGGACAAAGACACTATAAATACCATGCTTTAAAAGCATTCAACGGTTCAGTTGACCAAAAATAGAGGAAACAAATAAATTCAGACAGGAAATAAAAAAAAATGGATTAAAGAACAAAAAAGACAATATTACCAAATGACAATATTACCCGAGTTAAAATACTTTGTTACACTCAGTCAAAAATAGCGTGATTTAATAAATAATTAAAAATAATGTTTTCTTTGTCGGCATACTAATTTTGCAACCCGTAAAATAATTGACTTTTTGAAGTCGTTCTTTAGTGTAAAAAATAACAACAATTAAAATAGAGTAGTAAATAATTTATGTCAATTTGGCGACTTTACAGGAGAAACAAAATACTGTTTCTATATTGTTATAAATTATATAAAGGAGAGTGTCTGTGGCGGGCGGGCCGTGTGGCATTATTTCATATACAAATCTAGCGTTTTATTCCGAGATTTATGAAATTTTGCACGCCGTGGTTGAAAATAAAAGGATATTTACTTCATTGAAAAGAAATAGAATACAAAAAATAACCTGAACGCGGAAAAGAACAAGACACAGAAAAATAAAAAGATAATGGTCACAACTGGGACTCGAACCCAGGAACTCTCGTCAAACGAGACGAATGCTTTAACAAATTCAACATCTGAGACCTCTCATTTGGAAGTCATTCTTGTCAATCTCATATTTAAAAATTTAGAATGAACATTATTATATTTAACTATTTTATTCAAAATTATCGGTTGCAATTTTTTTAATAAGTTACAATTAAAAAAGGTAGGATAAAAAATATTTTTTTTTTTGGAAATAACTTTGAGAGTTATTGTAAAAAGAAAGTTTTCCAAATAAAAAAAGAAGAAAAAATGCGTAAAGCACGGGCAATACCGGGGACTTCAGCAAGTAATTCTTGACACTAAAAAAGTGTATTTCTTAATTTTTCAATAAACGTTGTAAGACTTACGGTGGTGGAAAGGAAAATAAGATGGGGAAGAGGTAGGTGGGGAAGTACCTGGGAATTCAGATCTGGTCACCAAACACAGCTTAAGCCATTAAAAAAAACAACAATTTTGAATGGTGGTCTTAAACCAGGGCGATACTGAGAGTATTTTCCAATCTGGGATGTACTGCGTAATATTTTAATTTGATTAATTGTGAATTAAGATTAAATAATTAAATAAAATTTATTAGCCCCCACGGGATTCGAACCAGCAACTTTTGGTTTGCTGGTTGAGACCCTTACCCCTTGACTACGGAGGCCGCTATAAAATTTTTATATAAACTTTTCATATTATTATCATATTAGATTGCTCCTCAGGGTGGAAAAAGTAGGAAAAAGACTGCATTAAAAAATACAGTAAAAAAAACGTGTTAATGTTTTTCACCAAATTACCTGTATTATTTTTGTGAAGTGTGTAATATGGTTTCATGACAAATATACTAAATTATATATATACATATTTTTTTTAATATTGATTTTATAAAATACTACTACCCCTAATTTAATCAACTTCATTGAAGACGAAGAGCATACTAAAAATCTAAACGAAATATGAAAAAGTCCAAGAAACAGAAACATTAAAGGATAAAATCCGAAAATTCACTCTCCCAGAAAACCTTCCTAAACTAATCATTCACACTTGCCCACAAAATCTAGACAATCCCTCACTATCTCTTATAAACAGCTGTTCATGCCCAATTCTCAAACCTTCTAATGAAATAAAATACCTAGGGGTCATTATAGATAACCATTTACACTGGGAGGCCCAAATCAACTCTATAACAAAGAGACTCCGTAAGTTTTATTTTATTTTTTTATTTATTATGCTATATATTTTTTTCTATTCGATAAATCCTTGACATAAAAACACTCAGAAGTGTTTATTTTGCTCTGTTTCAATCTATAGCAACATACGGCATTATAGGATGGGGAGGTTGTGCAGCATCCATTCTCTACCCTCTAGTGACCATTCAAAAACTTTTTTAAGGTGTAATGGTTTAAAAAAAATCATTTTAACGTTGGGCGCCAATGTAATCGTTTTAAAATACAAAAGTATGTAATACTACATAAAAGAATAAGTACAACAGAATATTTATAGTTAAAAATAAAAGAGTTGAGGCAACAATCAAATTATATTATTAATTAAATAAAATAGAACATGAGACTCTTAATAAAATAATATTATAATTCTTCAGGGTCGTGTTTAGTCCTTAGAAGAAGAAACTAAATAGTTAAAATCTAATAAATGAATTGATAGCTTGTTATGATTTAAAAATGATCTTAAAATGTTAAAATTATTATAAGGGCGCCAGTTCAAGTAGAACAAAATATTAAATGGTAAATCAATTGAAATTAAACTAACAGAAATTATAAGCTCACAGTAATTAAGATTTCACCGAAGTATGTGCTTTCCCACGTTGAGACAGACTGCCGGATCCTCTGGCCGCTAGCTTGGAACTGCCGAAGGAAAATTTTCTTGCTCCTAGTATGTTTTGGGCAACAAACGAAAATCTGGATTCATTTTGCTCGTAGAATCATTTCAATTAGGAATTCAAATTTCAATTTGAATTGATACGTAGCAAACTACTTATTGGGTGATTATTTATTAATGGGTGCTTACTTCGAGTGAATATTTGGCCAGTATAAATACAAACTGTTACAAGGATCATCTTCAAATGTTCTCCTTCTCATCCATCAGAGCCACTTTTCGAAAAACCAGCTGTCTTAGACATTCGCCAATTATTGTACATTAAGATAGTTCACATCCATATCTGGAAAAATGATTTGATAAAATCCACACAAAAAGATATGCATACTCGTTACTCAACTCATAATAAATGCACAATCACTACAAAAAAAAAACTTTTTCACAAAGGCAATACATACATCGCACCTAAAATATACAACGAACTAAATAAACAACATCAAAAAATCTAGTACACTTACTCACTTTGCAATTGGTGTCCAAATATGGATATCCGTAAAGGGTCGACAGTTTTTTAAAGAATTTCTTTAGAAAATTTGTTTTATGTCATTGCCAATATTTGATTTATTTAAATACAAGCTTGGTGGGAAACAAAGGTCACGTGTCATTATCCGTAATTCAAATTTAATTTTGCCTTAGCATTACATTATCGTTTTCTGATATTTTCTGCTAGAACAGAGATAGATATTTAATCCTGTTATGAAGGTCAACTTTTGCCTAAACCGCTTTTGCAATATGCTAGCAGCTAAACTACATTTGACTCGATAAAATGATATATCAAATCATAAAAAAATACGTCTAACTACTAGCACACTAAAATATATTTTTTTCCACTTGTTAAGGAAAAATATTTCTTAATTTCATTTAACTTGTTGTCCTTTTCTCGTGCATACATACTTATTTTTTCTGTGAAAATGTGTTTTGCCATTGTGGAAACAAAGCTTTCAACTTTTTTTTATAAAATGTGGGAGAAAAAAATCATTGCTTAACCCTTTCCACTCTATTTTATGTTTTTATTACAAAGTATTTTTTGTTTTTATTACACCAGCGCTTTAGTTAAGCGAAATTGCGCTTTTTTTAAAGCTTTTAGTTATTTTTTGTAAATAAAATTGATATCGGTTTATATACCGCTAATATTTTTTTTTGGTTGTAATCACTATAATATAAATAGCTGAAAGTTTAAATACTTTTAAAAACTAATTCTTTAAAACTGTTTGGCACCACTGTGTACTAGTGCCTACATCTACATGTTTATGTACCTACTCAGAGCCCGGTGCCACATGTACTCAGCGCCCATTGGAGGGGACCCACCACTTTCCCACGGCTGTGTGAGGAAACTGATTGTTTAACCTCCTTAGCCGCACACGTCAGGACTCTAATTTTTGTAAAAAGGAAGCTACATTTATTTTTTAAACGAATCTAGACCCTCCAATGTCCCTGCATGCATGATTGTTAGTAAAAAAAGTAAAATGTATGCATACTTACATTTGCAGTAATTAACAAGATAAAAATAGTTCGCCTGTTGGTTCAGCATCTAGTTGAGTAAAATAATAAATAAAAAGAAAAATATTTACAGGTGTAAGTATGATTAAAACCAAAGAAAATATATAAAAAGAAAGATATTGGGGGCAGTTTGTCCCACTATCACGGGGAAGTCCCGGCGAGAATGAGCGGGCGAGCGGCCTGGTCGCAACGTGCCCAAACGCCCGCGTCCCTTAGCCAGTTTCCCAAAAGTACCCTTGAAGAAGTGTTTGTGGAGGGGGGGGGGGGGGGGGAGATACTCCCAAAGACCCTGGGGAATGATATGAGCCTCGGGTCACCGGAGGCAGGACGGAAGGGAACCGGGCTCGCGCAAACATTCCTCAAGCTCGCTCATGACGCCGGGGGAGGCACGGGCGTTAGTGGGACGGCCCTACCAGAATTCTGCCACCTGACTGGATGCAGGGACCGGGTCTATCCGCCCCCATGGTGGGGAGTTGGACAATACAGTACAATGGAGTTCAGTACATCAACCTAGTCACAATTCAAGATGTTAGTAACATTATAAAACCAAATAAGACAGGTAAAAAGGCGCGATCAACAAAAAATTCAAGCAACAAAATAGAGAAAAAAGAAAAAAAAATAATATGAAGATTTTGCAGCAGTAAAGAGCAAAAAAATAAAAATGTATAACAGTAGTTATAAAATAAAAACAGAATAATAAATACAGTGTTGTCATACCACCAAACAAGAAAAGTAAAAACAAGAGTATAACAGAAATATAAAGCAATCGAGCATAGGCAATAATAAAATTGAGACGGAGGAGTAACCATGGAGAGACAGGAGCAATACGTTTGGCACCTGAAACAAAGATGATTTTAATCTAAGTCAGCAACTCTAAGCACAGGCCATCTCTCCACCCAAGACTTTACAAACTTTTTAAAGCATTCAAAATTATCTCTGTTCGACACCAGATCGGCATTCCATGCCGGTCTTGTAATTCCTCTCAAACCATCCAACATTTCCTCTCTGGCATCCTTCATCAACTCGCAGTGCCACAGAATGTGCTCGGCTGTCTGGTTAGTGTCACCACATGCGCAGTTCGGATGAGGAGACAGTGCCAGACTATGTAGTCGTCCCCTGAACTCCCCATGACCGGACACCAATTGCGTCATGTAGTGATCCAGTTTTATGTGCGCCCCTTCCATTCTGCTTTTAACTGAGGGGAAGAAAGAGAAAGTCAATCTACCCTTCGTCGACCTATCCCATCGCTCTTGCCATACACTCAGCGTTCTATCTCGCATAGCTTTCAATAAGCCAGGGAGGGATACCGCTCCGCCTGGTGCCAGTTCGACTCCCAGGTGGACAGCAACCCTACCTCTCGTCAATGCCTTTTTTGTCAAAACTTCCCTAATTTCCAAGTCAATCGGCAGTGTACCGGCCAGGACCGGCAATGCATCGTTAGCCACAGTCCTATATGCGCCCGAGAGCGCCAACAGGGGAGTCCGTTGGCCCCGCTTGAGGGCCAAGTGGATCAATGCATTATCTAGCCGGTGCTCCCATACAGCGGCGGCATACGAGACTTGCCCCACGTACACACACTTATATAGGAGGCGAAGTGCCGGAGTCCGCAATCCCCACTCAGCTGTTGAGAGCCTTCTCAATTTCAAGAAAAGAGCCTGGGCCCTGCTAGAAACGCTCTTTACGTGCGCTAGGAATGAAGAAGATCTATCTAAGATGACGCCTAAATACCTGGTGTTTTCAACAAAACGAATAGTGGAGCCTCCCATTCTGATGGAAGGGTTTCTGGTACGACTGAGCATACCCTTCATCAAGAGTCCCACAGTCTTATGGGGAGCGAAGTTCAGCCTGTTTCTCTTACCCCATTCAAGAATTTCACGCAGACATTCTTCTGCTTTGCTCTCCACTTCCTTTCTGCTGTCTCCTGAGACCAAAACAAACTTATCATCAGCGTAGTCAACCGATATGCATCCTTCAGGCAAGGGTAACCTAGAGGAGTCGTCAAAAAGGATGTTCCACAGGTCCGGTCCGAGGACCGACCCTTGTGGACAGCCCATGTCAACATCACGTACGATGAAAACATCGCCATACATCACAATTACCTTTCTGTTGCGTAAATAATCACTAATAATTTTGAAAAGTAGAGGCGGGCAATTACGACTTTTCAATTTAGTTAAAATCATCGGCCACCACGCATGATCGAAGGCACCCGAGATGTCCAAAAAGATTCCTATTACATACTTCTTGGTGCAAACCCTCACCCATTCAAGCGCATACTTAATGGCGTGCTCCGTGGACTTACCGGGGACGAAGCCAAATTGGCGGTCGCAGGGCGTTGACAGGGTGAGGCGGAGCCTATGTCTGATGATTCTTTCCAGTATTTTACCTAAAATTGGAAGTAGAGTGATGGGCCTGTAGGCCCCGATGTCTGTTCTCGGCTTACCATTCCCCTTTGGTATAATCCGGAGCACGCCTTTCTTCCACTCTGTAGGGAATACCCCCCTTCGCAAGCACGTTTCCAACACTTGATAAAACTCCTCTTTAGCGTGGATCCAAACATGCTTCGCTATTATGCCATTCAATCTGTCAAATCCCGGTGCCTTCTTCGGACCCAAACCCTTAATTATGATTTCAACCTCTGCTCGACTTAACGGTGGTACGCCGTCCCCCTGGGCGAGGTCTCTAGGTGGAAGCCGTGACAGGTTTCTAACCTGTTGATGGTGAACACTTTCCCCAGTAACTGAGTCTAGCGGAACTAACTTGCCCAGAAGTGTCTCAAGAGTGGAGACTATGTCAACACTCTCTACGTTCCCTTCGCTACTACCGAGCATGACGCTCGATAAGTATCGTTCTGATCCTTTTCCCGAGTTTTCAACAGCGCTGTGGATTTCCCACGGGTTGGCGTTACCCACTTCATTTACCCAACTATGCCATGCAGCTCGTTTTGCTGAGAGGACACACGACCGATAGGCACCACGGGAAGCCCTAAAACGGGTCTGAAGGGCAGCTGCTTCTTCAGGTGAGCATTCACCCCGCCTGACGACCACCAGGCTCCTATAGGCCTTTTTGTAAGCCCCCTTCAGCAAAGTCAGCTCTTGTGTCCACCACGGCGTCCTAATGACCTTCTTTGGGTTTGATCTGCCCAAAGAAATTTCAGCAGCTGATACCACCGCCGCGTTAAAGAAATTCCCCAAGTTGTCCGGTTCCCTAGCAGCTACGTCTTGAAAACCCCCTAAAGAATGACGGAGCGCATCCCCAAAGCTATCCCAATTCGCCCTAGTGGTTCTGAAGTTCCAAGATGATCTTGGAGCTTCTGTTTTTGCAATTCCCACTGAAAAAGTTATTAATCTATGATCGGAAGCTATCGCACACTCATGAACCTTCCACTTCGATATTTTTGCCGCAACAGATCCAGAGCAAAGAGTGAGATCAATGTTGCTTTCGCCTCCGGTTCCCGAAAATGTTGAAAACATACTTGGTTCATTGATGATGAACAGACCTTGCGCTGAGATAAGATCTTCGACGGCATAGGATCTTTCCGTCCGATTTTCGCTAAAGTCGAACCAGAGAGGCGAGCGCGCGTTGAAGTCACCTCCAATAATAATGTTTCGGCCTTTTAATTTATGCAAGGCACGTGTGAGGCTCAAAATATGCGGTTCCACTAAATTACCATATTTAAAGTATACAGAGATCACGATGATCTCAGTATCGCCAAATTTAAAGGAAACACAGGTTTGGTATTCGTTCGAAAGCCCCTCGAGAAGGAGGGGGCTGATCAACGAGGTATTAACCAGAACACCCGCCCCCGGGGAACTGCCTACTTCGAGTACCGCCCCTGGACTAATGACACCAGGTGTTTTTCCTTGCCAAACGTATTGCTCCTGAATAAGCAGAATGTCGATCCCAAGGTCAGTCATGACCTGCTGGGCCTCAAGGGTGGCTACCCGAGATCTCTGCAGGTTGACCTGACCTATGGAGAGAGGATTAGCGGCGGCCATAATCGGTCATGCGGACTTGAGCCTCGATCGCAGCTCGATACGCGGGGCAGGCGCGGTCGCCAGTGCAATGTTCGGCTGGTTTCTTGAACTTGGTACAGGTGGCGCAGATTGCGGCCTGTGCTTTCTTGGGGCACTCCTCGAAATCATGGCCGGCTGCGGCGCAGTGGCGGCAAGAAATGAACTCTTGGGTACAAGATTTGCTCACATGGCCGTACATGTGGCATTTGAAGCAAAGGGTAGCTCCCAGATAGTCACGAACCCGACAGGCATTCCACCCAAGGTAGCAAAGACCGCTATCAATTAGTACCTTCCGGCAATCTGGGTGGCACGTGATAATCATATTCATGGTCCCACCTTCGCGTTTGCCAAATAGGGAGACCCTTCTCATTGTTCTTAAATGATCTTCTCTAGAAAGAGTTGATCTATCAGCGAGGTTGTTAATAAAAATTTCCTCAAATAGAGCAGTATCAGCAGCCGCATCTCCTCTGGGGACGTCGTAAATGACAATCTTGGGTAGCCGCCCCTGTGGGTTAACCATTTTTATTCCTTTGAGGGTGAGTTTTTCCGCCGCCTTCTGAATGTTCTTTACACCCCCCGGGCTATCAGTTTGCAGAAGAAAGCCTCCACCCTTAACCTTGCGTGACCTGACCACTTTGAAACCGTCGGTTTTGGGATCTAGAACAGACGTTAGCACCTTCTGGGTCTCCTCAGAGGTTTTGCCTTCAGGAGCTGTGGGGTAAAATAGTATAGTAGGCCTTAGGGGAGGCAACGCACGCTCCTGTCCCTCGAATAGGATAGATCCACTGGGAGGTGCTCCAGCAGCTACGCCCGCATAAGTTTTGGTACTTACCGCTTTTTCAAAAACTTGAGCCTTAGGGGACGGACGTTTAATAAGCTCATCTATTTTTTCTGTTAATCCCTTCTGTGAGTTTATAATATCGGCAAAGGCACCAGCTCTCGCGTTGGCGGCGGCGCAAGCTATTGCCAGGTTTGATAGCTCCTTACGAATTAAATCAATACTCACCTGCACAACTAAACGGTCCTCCTTTTTCATTTTATTTTTCATCTCGTATACCTTATCGGCGATCTTTGAAAGAGGGCTCCAAAATGGGGCAAGATAGTCCTTCTCGATTGCCGGATCGTAGTCGTCACCTGAAATTAACGAATCCTCAATCCTGCCACGCTTCTTTTTTGATTGGTTCGGCGACGGGTTGGCCATGTCACCAGTGCCAGTAGAAGTGATTCCAGTGGTAACGATGTCTGAAGTGGACTTTTGGGCGGCTGAAGTGGATGCTGCTACCTCTTCACGGAGTAAACTGCCATGGATGCTGGTAAATGGTGAAGTGGACTGTCCGGACTCCTTGTGGCCTCTCATACTAACCGTGAGCACACGGTACCTCGGAGAAGGTTCTCGGCTCTTTTGTGCCTCTTGTCTTATTTCTTTACCTCTCGCCTGCGCAATAATAATAACTTCCTCCTTCGATAAATGATGGAGATCAACCTCCTCCTCGTCAGAGGAGTCCACGGAGGACATTTAGATATAAAAAACGAACTTCTAAATAGGAACTCAGTTGTATTCCGATATTAAAGATAAAAAAATATCAAAACAAAATGCACGATGTGTGGGTACTTTTCAAAATATAATCACCACAAATGTATATAAACCTTATTTTTTATTAAACACTATTAAAAAAAGGAGAGAATAAAAGGGTAGCCCATGTTTTGTTGCTTACGAGATCACTCATTACAGTTCGCACAAATTGTTCGTCGCAGTTTTAATTTGACACTTGGCGTAAATCAAAATATAAACACTTAACTTCGTTTTGTATTCGTACACTTTTAAAAAACTGTTTTTGTGAGTCTTTCCGGTAGAAAACAGGAAAAAACTGTTATGGGGCAAAAGTCCTCACAAAACATCATATGTAAACATAACTTATTTAGAAAAAAAACTAATTAACTTAACAAATTAACCTAAAAACAACAATAGCACTTAGTCCGTTTGACAGTTTGACTTAGTACACTTTGAAACTGTCTTTTTTCAGCCTTCCCGGTAGAAAACCGGAAAAAAATATTACGGGGCGAAAGCCCTCGCAAAACACTTTATGTAAACACAACTTTTCGTATTTAAATTGGAATAAAAAATCACTAACAAACTGAAATACGAGGAGTGCAAAAAATAATACAGCCGCACCGTAGGTAGGTGTAACTGAACAACTCAGCGCCCAGGGACCCGATTTTCATTTCAGTAGATAATTGTTCGCATGCGAGGATCGCGCACGATAAATTATCTACTGTTTCGTTAAATGCGTATTTTCGACCGTCGTAGATAATGTAAAACAGCCGATATTAATACCAACATAAAAATGTACCAATTTTATTTTTTTGTATGGTAACCCGTGTCTTTGACTCCATAGATTTGATACATTTTTCTGTTTACGGCTGTCAATCTGTCAATTCACTTTGTTGTTCGTTGAAGAAGTAGTTGTTTCCTCTTGCATGTTTTTCAAAATATTACCGACTTTTGCTTTACCTTTGGACTTTCTGTTACTATTTGATCATTAGCTGTGTTGAATTAAGAGTTAAATGAAACTGTATTAATAAAATAACATTTGTTTAATGTATTTCAATCGTTTGCATACTGGGAACTAATAAAAATGCATAATGTGTAGGTTCTTATAAAAATAAATACATACTATGACAAATACAATAAAATAGAATTGCATTCTATAACGCTACTCTGGGACAGGCATAGCTTAGTAGAATAGCATAAACAAATTAAACAAAAATACAATAAAATAGTATACTGATTACTCAACTTTTAAACTTATTATTGTATAGTTTTATATTTTATTGTCAAAAATTGTTATACATTTTAAAAAGGATTTTGTAATAAATAAATAAAATAAATATTTCTTTTAATTATTACCAAATTTCCTGAGTTATTTGATATCAAATATTGCATTGTAACACACATGCTTACTAAAATGCATCGTACCACTGTGTTGGAATGGAAGTAAAGTAAGGTGAAACCGTACAAGTGACACTTTTTGACAGTTGAACTACTGCTAAAACCAATAGTCTAATTATCTACTGCTTTGTAATATTAGAAATTCCAAAATACGCTTTACATCGAAAATTAGTAGATAATTACTAGATGATAGAAAAACCATAGACAAAGTACATAATTATCGCATGCGAGCAATTATCTACTGAAATGAAAATTGGGTCCCAGTGGGGTTAGTATATTTATGGTCCCAGTACTCTCCACATGTACTCAGAGCCCAGTGCCACCAGAAAGCCACTGTAACAATAATAATTTACGCTAGTGACCAGTGTAATTAGCAGGACTCAAAACATAAATTTATTCCAAAATTTATTTGTACAAAAATTGGTTTGAAATAATGTACCTACAAATATAACCACGTACACACAGATTTTCATTATAATCGTTATCTTTTCTTATTTTTACATACTCTATAAAGTAATTACTTCGACTTTATATATTTTATAATTATATCATTTTTATATTCTTTCATGTATTGCTTTCTATGTTCTATACTTTTCATATTATTTTTATATTCTACTACATTCTTCCATACTCTTTAATCATTTACATTCTTTTATGTTCATTTGTATTTTTTAAATTTCTTTAATATCATTTTATATAATATGAATATTTTTATACTTTTATTTTATTTTTTTATAGTGACGCACATTTCTTTATATTGCATCTGTTGACATACTGAATGCCTAGTATGGTGGTCGAAAAATCCCCAAGTCATGTAACGAACAATTCAAAGAATAAAGAAACTTATATGATATTATATAATGGTGGCAACTGGGACTCGAACCCAGGAACTCTCGTCTAACTGAGACGAATGTTTTGATCAATTCTGCTATGGGGACCTCTCATTTTGAAGTAATTTTTGTCAATTTCACATTTAAAATTTCAGAATGAACAATATTAACATTAACTAATTTTTGCCCATATTATTGGATTTTTGAATTGGAAACAATTAAAAAAGCGTAGAAAATATCCTTCAAAAGTTATTATAAAAAGAAAGTTGTTTAAATTAATATAAAATGGAAAATTGCTGAAACACCTGCTGCGTGGTGGGCCGGATCTAGAGAGAATGGTTGAGGAGGTATTTTGAACTCTCCATCCAGAATCCCTCAACAAATCGCCTTGCACCGCAGTTGAAGGGATGTATTCATACACCCGAAACTCCTGGACACACTGACCCCCACATTCATACCCATTTCCTTCTCAGACCACACTCTTCTTCCTTCCCTTAAAAATGCCCTCCACACAGCATCTACTAAAATGAAATAGGCCCTGAGGGAAATTATTTTCCTCAGGGCGTCCAGTATGGAGCTAATGTAAAAAGAGAAGCCCAACCGGAATTAGTATTTGAATACCTAGCGCAGACCTGTGGAAAATCACGGGATAAGTAGGTACCTACTTAATCACATGTTTGGATTTTTCCCACTTTTGGTTTCAATTGTTTAAAATGATACTTAAATTAATAGCAAAAGTCTCAGAGTTCATTGAACCGCAGTTACAGATAGAGGTAGGTACAATTCAAATTAGTTTGTACTTTTTTAATACCTAATACTACTCTAATTCCAATTTTATATATTATATCATTGGTTGGGACCTACTTAATCGCACTTTGAGTTTTTCCACAATCAGTTCCTATTTTTAAAATAAAAACTTAAATTAAGAGCAAAAAGAACAAGACATACAAAAATTAAAAGATAGTGGTTTCAACTGGGACTCGAACCCAGGATCTCTTGTCTAACTGAGACAAACGCCTTGAACAATACGGCTACGGAGACCTCTTATATTGATGTCATTTTCGTCAATCTCATATGTCACATTTCAATAACGATAATATTGTCTTCAAGTAACTTTTTTTTTCATATTATTGAATGCTATCTTTCTGAATTTGAAACAATTAAAAAAGGTAGGAGATAACCAAAAAATGCGAATACCCTTTAAAAGTTATTATAATAAGAAAGTTTTTCAAATAAAAAAATAAAATAAAAATTAATTTCCCACATCCACACAAAATTCTTTAAATCCGGGCAATGCCGGGGACTTCAGCAAGCATGTCTCGTGTCCAATAAAGTGTGTTTCTAAATTTCTCCTATTTAAGAAATCTAAACCAAAACTTCTCCTTAAACATAATATTTATAAGTGGGTACTTAAATACCCACCTACTTAAATATACACCATTTATTTATCGTAACTTTTTAATTCATTTTAAATAAGAAATTATATAATTCATCCAAAGAAACGTCACTATCTTGGAAACAATTCTTTTTTCACACATTCTTCGGAATACCACGTCCAACCGGAAACGGAACGTACAAAAAAATACAGACAGATCAAAAGCACAACGGCTGAGTTAAAATTCGAATTTATTACGCTCAGTCAAAAATAGCGTGATTTAAAAAATAATAAATAAAATAATATTAATATCACACAAGAGTCCCAATAAACAGTAAGCTGGAGGAACGACAGTTGAGATGGTACGGGCACATAAAACAGAGACCATCAGACTACACAGTGAAGCAGGCAAAGAAACGGCCTGGATGAAGGCCATTATATAAAGGAGTTAAACTCAGAACAGAAGAAATTACAACCTGAGAACGAGAAGAGCCGACCCCAACAGCCTACCTAGGCAATGAGTTGGGATAGCGCATGGAAGAAGAAGACACAAGCAGTGGCGTAGCGTGGGTTTCGGCCGCCCGGGGCGGGGGAAAATTTTGCCGCCCCCCCCCCCTCCCTTACTTCTACAGGTACTTCTTCCGCAGATTTTCAACTGCGCTGACCGGGGGGGGGGGGGTATCCTATGTTTTTTATGCCGATTTTTATAATCCCACGTGCCGAGTACTCTTCCAATAAAATCATGCTTATAAATTCTACTACAAATTTATACATAACTGCTCTCAGAAATCGAGAATGGTATGCCTGTAATAGAATTTCAGAATTTCGCATCTTTATCACGCATACGTATGGAATGCAACTCAAATGCAAAGCTTCACTCGGTGCACGATGAATCGGCAACTTATTGTTGATAACAAAAAACTGGTTTAAATTAAACTAAATATGCGGTGTATGAAAACTACACTCAGAACAAAAAATGGCTTTTCTTTGATTCTAGCGGTACTAATTAAATCTGTATTTGGTTATTTAAAACTACACTCAGTACATCGGGGCGTAGGAAAATTTCGCCGCCCCCTTATTTGGGTACTTCAAGCGGCGAGGGGGTTGCATTCGAAAATCCTATTTTATTACGATTATAAATCCTATTTTATATACGAGCCGGATTTTTTAATAATCATATTTGATGAGTATTCTTTCAACGAAAATCATGTTTATAAATTCTACTCCAAAGTTGATTGATTGGTACTGCGTTAGAGTCGCCAAATAATAGTTACACATGCAACAATCAATTTCTCAGAATTTTACAGCATTATGTAACTCAAATGTAAAACTTCAGTCGATGCACGATGAATTTGCATCTCGTTATTTAATTTATCGTAGAATTCTGAATACAAAACCAGTTTGAATGCGGTGAATTAAAACTACACTCAGAACATGAAAATGGTTTTTCTTTGATTCTGGCATTAAATAAATAAAAAAATAGTCTGCAACTTCCATTTTATAACTGTTTTCCTTCGAAATGTGCCAGCAGATGAATCCAACTGGAATTTTACATTCTGTACTGGTTAAAAGTAAATCTGTACCTGGCGAATTAAAATTACACTCAGAAAATGAAAATGGTTTTTCTTTGATTCTTGCAGCACATACATATTCTGCAAATAGAATATTATAACTGAACCTCAAATAAGAGGATGTTTTCCTTTGCAATGTGTCAGCAGATGAATCCACAGTTGGAAATTTACGTTCTCAACACAAAATTGATTTGAATTAAGTCTGTATGCGGCGAATTAAAAGTACACTCAGAACATGATAATGGCTTTTCTTTGATTTTGGCAGTACATACAGGTTACAGAGTCTGCAACTAGAATTTTACAACTGAACTTCAAATAAGAAAATGTTTTCCTTTGAATTGTGTCGGCAGATGAATCCTTAAATGGAATTTTACATTCTGAAAACTGATTTAACCCTTCGAATAATAAGAAAAAATATCTATAAACTATTGCCTGTCAATGTTTGCGCATAGAATTTCCGGTTCTTCATGCATTTTAAATTTTCATTTTTATTGTTTTTTATCATTTGGCAAAAAAAAAATTGTTCTAAAATCTAGATAGGTATAGTTATTTTTCCGACTTGCCTATTAGAACATTATTCTTTCTAATTATTAAAATTTTGATATTCTAAATGTGGATTTACTCAAAAATACACGCCTGCGAATATTCGAATTAAAGTACCTAAAATAGAATGAACCTAAAATTTTAAATACAGATTCTTTTCTTTAAAAAAATGTAATAAAACTGTTTCTTAACTTTTTATCGCAATCGCAAATTTATTTTAAATAAAATATGTGGGACATAATTTCATAATTTTATTTTTTTAAATTGCGTCTCCTGTGATTAGACGGGTTAAATTAAATCTGTATTTGGCGAATTAAAACTTCACTCAGAATTTGAAAATGGTTTTAATGAAGAGAGAATCTGTTTGCAAGTTATCAGCTTTAATTAGTATTACTCTCATAATATGCGTACGGTTTTCCTACGAATTGCGAAATTTGCAGCCAACAAAAAATGTTTTATTGATATTTTTTTAAAATTATAAAAAATAGTTGGATTCGTAAACGAAAGTATCGTTGAACATTTTTGAATAATGATTTGAAATGGTTTAAATTTTTCCAAAATGATATTATTATTTATTGTGAAAATTTGCCGCCCCCCTCAAAAGTGCCGCCCGGGGCGGGCCGCCCCCCCCCGCCCCCCTCACGCTACGCCACTGGACACAAGAGTCCCAACTTCTCAAAAGATAATGGTCACAACTGGGACTCGAACCCAGGATCTCTCGTCTAACTGAGACGTACGCTTTAAACAATACGGCTACCGATCTCTCATCTAACCAATTCGGTTACTGAGACCTCTTATTATCGACATATTTTTGTCAACCTCGTATTTAAAATTTCAGAATGAACAATATTTTATCTACCAATCTCAAATTTTTTCCCATATTTTTGGAAGCTATTTTTTTTTAAATAGGAAACAATTAAACCTAACTTAATCAAATAAAATATGAATAATTTTGGAAATAACCTTCAAAAGTTATTACAAAAATGTAATAATAATATTGTTCAATTAAAAACAATATATTAAAATTACTTGTCTACATCTGATGTCAATAAAAATGCGTTAAGAGTGAATAACTAGACAAAACCGGAAATATGTCATTTTTAATTAAAATTTTAGCCGCGTTGACTCTTTTCCACATAAAAGTATGAATTGTTCTTTTATCTGGTAAATTTGTTTTAAATTATGAGAAAATAAGTTTACTTTTAGAATAATTAGGTTATACCGTAGGTCGTTGGCAGATTTGTTCAATTTTCAAACCAAATTTTTTGTTATTATGTTTAATTATTAAACTAACGTTTTAAGACAAGATTTTTATGCATAGCACAAAGGGTAACAATTATTATAAGCAATAATTATCAGCATGACGCCAAAGTCACGTTGGCGTCATGTATCTTTTCTCGGAAGATTTTTCAATGTGGATGAGTGTTTCAGGCTGATAATTATTGCTTATAATAATTGTTACCCTTTGTGCTATGCAACACACTAATAATATCATCAACAAAGCCAACAAAATGCTGGGATTTATAATTCGTATGGTGACCAGACAACTCATAATGAAACCAACTCAGAAGCACCTCAGAAAGGTCATTAGGAGTGATGTTAAAAAAAAATAAAAAAATTGTTCAAATAGGTTAAGTTAGGTTAGGGTTACCGGCTATTTTAAATTTTTTTTTTCATAGCTTTTAATGACCTTTTTGAGGTGTTTCTGAGTTGGTTTCATTATGAGTTGACATGGAACCAATTCGTATATCGAAACGTAAATACTCTATATTCCCTCTACACCGCATATATCCGCCACACTTAGAACACTGCACACCGATCTGGACTCCTTTCTACCAAGCCCACATTGTTAGGATCGAAAGAATTAAAAAAAAAAAAATTAAACACATACAGCCTTACTCATCATAAAACCGTACCACGGCTCTGTAGCGTCGCGGTAGCTACACAGTGGAGTAAGCCTACAATGCTCAGGGTAAAAATCTTTACTCATCATCATAATGTTTCTCGACAGCTGTTATGATTTTTTTACGGTAACAACATTGCTCCAAATCTCAAAAACGCGGCCAATTTAGCATTTCGCGGCGTGTTGCCAACTTCACGTTTATTCATACGTCAACACGCGTCAACACAACGTTGACTTTGGTAAATCTATATTTAGACTTAAAATCTCCTTCCGTGATTGCCGCAAATGGATCGTACCTTTTTTTAAACCTTTTCCGTGGCCGTGGTGCACGAATGCCGCGAATACGGTCAATATTTGCCAAAGCGTCAAAACGTCAAGATTCTCATAAAAGTTCGCCATTTCGTCAGTTACAACGCACGGGGTACTGAGTTAACCCTGGTGATCGTGTGGTTTAAATTCTGACAGCTACTACATCTTCCGTACAGCGACTCGGTAAAAACACGCGCATGCGCGCGATTAACCCACCATGTTGAGTAACAATTTCACCTAACCCGGTCTTACTCCGAGGTGTTATCTTATTATGCGATTATGAGTAAGGCTGTTAAATTATAAACTTAACCTATACTTTCTAAATTACACCGATTCTATTAAATTTCATCACTTCAACTCCCTTCATACACGACGATTAATTTTTGATAAAATTTTATTATTTTAAATTTTAAACAATGGCCTGGACTTACCAGAGCTTACCAATTTAATAAAACTCCATATTCCTTCAAGATTAACCCGACAATCAAATTTACTTCATTTGCCCACTTGTAGAACAAACTTTAGAAAAAATTCCCCGATTCCTCGAATACGTGCGCAATACAACGAATTGTTTCACAACGTGGACATTTTTAATTTAAACCTTCAGAAGCATCGAATAGAAGTAACGCGTGCGATATTGGATTGATACGGGGTGTGGAAGGTATCGAAAGCATCTCATATCCTTATCATATATTCTCCCTCCCCTCCCCCTCCTCCCCTTCCTCACCCCTTCATAAGTCTAAAATTTAGCTTAAGATAAATTAAAACTCCATCTTGAAACAATATTAGCATAAGAAACTCTTTTGGCTTCACTGCAGTTAACATGCATATTTTAGGTCTATTGTATGTATATAAGCTGTTTGTTTCTTACAATTAAAAAAAAAAAAATTAGAAATAATTAAAAAAAAATTAAAATCTTGTCTTAAAACGTTAGTTTAATAATTAAAAATAATGATTAATATATGACAAATTTGAGTATTTCCCCAATAAATGAAGACATAATTTGTCTTGACGCCACCTAGCGAGAGATTTAACACTAACAATGTTTCTCTCGGAAAAATAAAGTTGGTTGTTTTCAGGTGGAAAAAATATAATAAGCAGTAATTGTTGAATGAAACACTAGTATATATTGAATCATTTGGTGGGTACAAGATAAGCCGCCATAGCTCAATTGGGAGAGCAGCTGACCGGCAATCAGATGGACACGGGTTCATGTCCCGTTGGCGTCATGTATCTTTTCTCGGAAGATTTTTCAATGTGGATGAGTGTTTCAGGCTGATAATTAATGCTTATAATAATTTTTTTTAAAAATTGTATTATACGAAACTCATTTCAAATGATATAATCATGCTGTAAAATAAATCAATAAATTATCTGGAAAAGCTATGTTTCAGAATTTATTTATTTAATTTGCACACGCCGGGATCAAACCCGCAACTTTTGGTTTGCTATTTGAGAGCTTTATGATTATTTATTTCTTTTATAATTGACTTTTTTCACACGTTTTTACAGAGAATAAAGAAGTTAACAATAATAATTATCATATTTTCCTACAGTTTTGAAATTTTCCCATTTAAAAAATACTGGAAAAAATTGGACTAAAAAGTATAGCTACTCATATTTTTCAATACGTACATAATATTATAAGTCCTGGCAGATTAGATTAATAAATTAAAAATGATTTTAAAAAATACTGCTGCTTCTAATTTAATAAACATTTTGACTTCATTGAAGAAGAAGAGAATACTAAAAATCTTAACGAAATATGAAAAAGAACAAGAAACAGAAAAAATTATAGATAATGGGGGAAACTGGGACTCGAACCCAGGATCTCTCGTCTAACCGAGACGAAATTTTGTCCAAAAATTAAAATTATTTGTATGTTTCTTGATGAATAAGACAAAAGTTAAAAAAAAATTATCGAAACTAAGAATATTAGGGTTAACACTATTTGCGCCGAAGTCCTTCATATTATATTCAGAAATATATAACAGCGATTCTTTGTAAGGAACTAAATTCTTCTTTACCATAATATATAGTGTGTTGGTTGTAATGCTATTCGCAAATAAACACGGTGTTCGGAAACTCGTGGTACAAACGAGAAACTGTGTATATATTATCTAAATCGGTTTTCTTTGTCGGCCTACTAATTTTGCAACCCGTAAAATATTTGACTATTTTAGAGTCGTTCTTTAATGTAAACAATAACTATAAATAAAATAGAGTAGTAAATTCCTTTAATCCATTTGGATACTTTACAGGAGAAACAAAATACTGTTTCTGTATAGTTATACATTATATAAAGGAGAGTGTCTGTGGCGGGAGGGAGGTGTGGCATTATTTTATATACAAATCTAGCGTTTTATTCCGAGATTAATGAAATTTTGCACGCCGTGGTTCAAAATAAAAGGATATTTTCTTCATTGAAAAGAAATAGAATACAAAAAAATTAACCTAAACGAGAAAAAGAACAAGACCCAGAAAAATAAAAAAAGATAATGGTCACAACTGGGACTCGAACCCAGGAACTCTCGTCAAACGAGACGAATGCTTTTGGAAGTCATTCTTCTCAATCTCATATTTAAAATTTTAGAATGAACAATATTATCTACAACTATTTTTTTCAAAATTATCGGACGCAATTTTTTTAATTAGTTACAATTAAAAAAGGGAGGATTAACCAAAAAAAAATATTTTTTTGAAATAACTTTAAGAGTTATTGTAAAAAGAAAGTTTTTCAAATAAAAAAAGGAAAAAATGCGTAAAGCCCGGACAATGCCGGGGACTTCAGCAAGTAATTCTAGACACTAAAAAGTGTGTGTTTTAATTTTTTCAATGAATGTTGTGAGACTTACGGCGGTGAAAAGGGAAATTAGAGGGGGAAGAGGTAGGCGGGGAAGTACCTGGGAATTCAGATCTGGTCACCAAACACAGCTTAAGCCGGATAAGTTTTAAGATTTTCACAGCCAAAAGCATTTTCGTTATTTGTTTTTGGGTTGTTATGCCGTATTGCGCACCTGCTTCTTTAGCCAACGTTTCGGAAATCGTTGCAGTGTCCATCATCAGGGCAGATCCGGTAGATGTGCCACATCTACCGGATCTGCCGGATCTGCCCTGATGTTGGCTAAAGAAGGAGGTAGCGCAACACGGCATAACACCCCAAAAACAAATGACGAAAATAGCATAAGCCATTTAAAAAACAAAAAAATGAATTGGTGATCTTTCACCAGGGCGATACTGAGAGTATTTTCCAATCTAGGTAGTTCGGCGTATTATTTTTATTTGAAACTATTTGAAATTGACCTTTTCTCAAGGTCTTACAGAAATTATAGAAATTAAAAATAATAATTATAAACATCATATTTTCATACAATTTCGAAATTTGCCAATTTATATAAAATAGGTAAAAAACAACATAAGGGTAAAAAAGTGCACCATCTTCCAAAACTTACATAATATTTTAAGTCCTGACAGATTGGATTTATAAATTAATGTCATAATATTATTTTTGTAAAGTGTATGTAATATAGTTTCTTCACAAATATACTTATACGAAATTATATATATTTTTTTCAATATTGATTTTATAAAATACTACTGCCTCTTATTTAATCAACTTCATTGAAGAGGAAGAGAATACTATAAATCTAAACGAAATATGAAAAAGTCCAAGAAACAGAAATATTAAAGGATAATGGTGGCAACTGGGACTCGAACCCAGGATCTCTCGTCTAACTGAGACGAATGCTTTGATCAATTCGGCTATGGAGACCTCTCATTTTGAAGTAATTTTTGTCAATTTCATATTTAAAATTTCAGAATAAGTAATATTATCATCAACTAATTTTTGCCCATATTATTGGATTTTTGAATTGGAAACAATTAAAAAAGGGTAGTAAATATCCTTCAAAAGTAATTGTAAAAAGAAAGCTGTTCAAATTAATGTAATACGGAAAATTGCTGAAACACCTGCTGCGTGGTGGGCCGGATCGAGAGAGACTGGTTGAGGAGGTCTTTTGAACTCTCCATCCAGAATCCCTCAACCAATCGCCTTGCACCGCAGTTGAAGGGATGGATTCATACGCCCGTCACTCCTGGACACACTGACCCCCACATTCATACCCATTTCCTTTTCAGACCATACTCTTCTTCCTTCCCTTAAAAAAGCCCTCCACACAGCATCTCCTAAAATGAAATAGGCCCTGAAGGAAATTATTTTCCTCAGGGCGTCCATTATGCAGCTAATGTAAAAAAAGAAGCCTAACCGAAATTAGTATTTGAATACCTAGCGCAGACCTGTGGAAAATCACGGGATAAGTAGGTACCTACTTAATCACATGTTTGTATTTTTCCCACTTTTGGTTTCAATAGTTTAAAATGATACTTAAATTCATAGCAAAGGTCTTAGAGTTCATTGAACCACAGTTACAGATAGAGACACATTCTACTAATACCTAGTTCTACTCTAATTCCATTTTTATATATGATATCATTGGTTAGGACCTACTTAATCGCATGTTTGAGTTTTTCCACAATCAGTTCCTATTTTTAAAATTAAACTTAAATTAAGAGCAAATAGAACAAGACACACAAAAATTAAAAGATAATGGTCACAACTGGGACTCGAACCCAGGATCTCTTGTCTTACTGAGACAAACGCCTTAAACAATACGGCTACCGAGACCTCTTATATTGAAGTCATTTTCGTCAATCTCATATTTCACATTTCTATAACAATAATATTGTCTTGAACGAACTTTTTTTCCCATATTATTGAATGCTATATTTCTGAATTTGAAACAATTAAAAAGGGTAGGAGATAACCAAAAATATGCGAATACCCTTCAAAAGTTATTATAATAAGAAAGTTTTTCAAATAAAAAAATTAAATAAAAATTACTTTTCGACATCCACACAAAATGCTTTAAGTCCGGGCAATGCCGGGGACTTCAGCAAGCATGTCTCGTGTCCAATAAAGTGTGTTTCTAAATTTCTCGTATTTAAGAAATCTAAACCAAAACTTCCTCCTTAAACGTAATATTTGTAAGTGGGTGCCTAAATACCTACCTACTTAAATATAAACAATTTATTTATCGTAACTTTTTAAATCATTTTAAATAAAAAAAATTATATAATTCATCCAAAGAATCGTCACTATCTTGGAAACAATTATTTTTTCACACTTTCTTCGGAATATCACGTACAACCGGAAACGGAACGTACAACAAATACAGACAGATCAAAAGCACAACGGCTGAGTTAAAATTCGAATTTGTTACGCTCAGTCAAAAAAAGCGTGATTTAAAAAATAATAAATAAAATAATGTTAATATCACACAAGAGTCCCAATAAACAGTAAGCTGGAGGAACGACATTTGTTGGGATGGTATGGGCACATAAAACGGAGACATCCAGAGTAAGACCGAAGAACTCCTGGATGACTCAATGCTCCAAAATTCTTCAGAGAAACGGCCTGGATGAAGGCGATACTCAGAACAGAAGAAATTACAACCTGAGAACGAGAAGGGCCGACCCCAACAGCCTACCAGGGCAATGAGTTGGGACAGCGCAAGGAAGAAGAAGACACAAGAGTCCCAACTTCTCAAAAGATAATGGTCACAACTGGGACTCGAACCCAGGATCTCTCGTCTAACTGAGACAAACGCCTTCAACAATACGGCTACTGATCTCTCGTCTAACCAATTCGGTTACTGAGACCTCTTATTTTCGAAATATTTTTGTCAATCTCATATTTAAAATTTCAGAATGAATAATATAATCTATATGAAATTTTTTCTCATATTATTGGAAGCTATTTTTTTTAAATAGGAAACAATTAAACCTAACTAAATCAAATAAAATATAAATAATTTTGGAAATAACCTTCAAAAGTTATTACAAAAATGTAATAATAATATTGTTCAATTAAAAAAAAAAATACTTGTATAACTGATGTCAATTTTTTTTTATAACTGATGTCAATAAAAATGCGTTAAAAGGGAACAACTAGACAATACCGGAAATATGTATATTTTAAATAAAATTTTAGCCGCGTTGACTCTTTTCCACAAAAAAGTAGAAATTGATTTTGAATGATTGTTCTTTTATCTGGTAAAATTATGATTTAAATTATTTATTTATTTATTTATTTAAACGCCCATAGGGCTTTTAACATAGAATGCAGTACTTTTTTTTATTACAGTGAAAAGATTATAAGGAACATAACATATGTTAAAAACAAACAATAGATTATATAAAATATAAACGTTAACAAAATACAGGTAAAAAATAGGAGTATGATATAGACGCCGTGCAGACGAACACTATATACCTAACATTAATTATTGTCATTGAAGTATGATATTATAGCCTTCTTATAACTATATTCGGTGCAGTTGAACACATCTACTACTTCTGAGAAAGCATTTCCAACTGCATGCAATCTAGGTATAAGCGAGTATCTAAATGACTCAGTCCTGATATTTTTGTTGCAATTAAAAAGAATTTTGGATCGAGTAGTTCTAGTAGGTAGGTGGAAGGTAATAAGGTTTAATAAATCAGGACTGTCTATAATACCATTAACAATTTTAAAAATAAAAGTCTAGTCGGAAATAAGTCTTCTATCTGAAAGTTTGAGTAAGTTTAATTCTTTCATCAAGTGGTTGTAATTTATTGATTCTATTGGTAGACCAAGTTTAAAGTTAATGAATCTTAAGAATTTATGCTGAATTTTTTCTATGGAATCGGAGTGGATTTTGAAGTGAGGGGACCAAATAGAAGAATTATATTCGACTTGACTTCGAACTAGAGAGGAATATAGGATTTTTTTAATGTTGAAATATTTTTAAAATCTCTGCCATTTCGAAGAATGAAACCTAGCATTTTTAATCCTTTATTGGTTACTGTAGTTATATGTGGAAGAAAGTTAAATTTGGAATCGAAAATAATGCCAAGATCATTAATCTCACTGACAGAGGTGAGGGAAACATTATTAATTTTATATTGATAGTTAATGGGTTGATTTGTTCTGAAAAACCTAATTATCTGGCATTTACTTATATTCAGATAAAGTTTATTAGTTTTACCCCAGTCTTGTAGTTTATTTAAATTTGATTGAATGTGAATACAGTCATTTATTGTTTTTATAAGTTTAAACGACCTCCATAGTCCAGTGGCTAAGACTCTTGACTCACATTCCGGAGGTCGCGGGTTCGAACCCGGCATGCGCAAATAAATTTTATTTGATTAATTTGTGTTATTTCACAATTAATTCATTTAAAATAATATATAGTATATTTGCGGCATGTTCCAGAGTGGAAGATACTATTAGTATCGCCCTGGTGTAAGACCACCATTCAGAATTGAAACGTTGCTTGAAAATGGCTTTAGCCGTGTTTAGTGACCAGATCTGAATAGCCAGGTACTTCCCAACCTTCCTCTTCCCCACCTCCTTCCCCTCCCCACTACCTTCAGCCTCACAACATACCCCAATTGGGGATGCCATAGTCTCACTGGCTCCAGACGGGAGCAGTTGAGATTCTTGTGTGGTAATCACTGTAAAAAAAAAAAAAAAAAAAAATAGTTTTAAGTCATCGGCGAAAAGCAACACTTCAACATTATTATCAAAAACAGTGATGATATCATTTATAAAAAGTAGGAACAGTATTGGGCCTAAATGTGACCCTTGAGGTACACCGCTAGTAGCCATGAATTTGTGTGATAGGTAAGAGTTATTTTTTACTTGGAGAATTCTATTGGTTAAGTAACTCTTGATCCATTCCAATAGTTTACCCTCTATTCCCATTTTACTAAGTTTGTTGAGAAAAATTTCATGGTTAACTTTGTCAAACGCTTTGACAAAGTCTGTATATATTGAATCTACTTGGGTTTTATTTTCAAGTGAGCATGCAATAAACTGTTCGTACAAGGAAAGATTTGTTAGGGTGGATCTGCCCGGCATAAAGCCATGTTGGTTAGGTACAATGATGTTATTAATATGTATGGAGATTCTGTCAAGGATAAGTTTTTCAAACAGTTTGGGGATAGTTGAGAGCATGCAAATGGGTCGGTGAGTGTCAAATTATGAGAAAATATGTTTATTTTTAGCCTAACGAGGTTATACCGTAGGTCGTTGGCAGTCGTTGCTCAATTTTCAAACAAAATTTTGTATTATGCAACACACCTTTCAAATGATATAATCATGCAGTAAAATAAATCAATAAATTATCTTGATAAGCTATGTTTCAGAATTTATTTATTTTATTTGCACACGCCGGGATTCGAACCCGCAACTTTTTGTTTTTCTATTTGAGAGCTTTACCCCTCGACCACGGAGGCCGCCATAAAATGTTGAGATAAACTGCATATAATAAATGCACAAAATTTTGCATATCTTATTTTGGACAGTTTTTGAGAATTTATTCTAATCTTCAAATTAAGAATCGCAAGTATGAGAAAATTCGTCTATGCCGCCCGATCAGCAAAATTTTTCAAACGACTATTAAAGTTATTTTTAATTGTAAAACTAAGCTCAGTGGTCAGAGCAATCGACCGGCAATCGAGAGGACACGGGTTCAAGTCCCGTTGGCGTCATGTATCTTTTCTCGGAAGATTTTTCAATGTGGATGAGTGTTTCAGGCTGATAATTATTGCTTATAATAATTGTTACCCTTTGGACTATTAAAGTGTATTTCGTAATATGTATTAAAATTGCGAAAACATGACGTTCATCTCAATTTGTGAAAGATTAAAGTGACAGTGTAATTAATTAAGTTGTTGAACATAATTATAGGTAATATTGTAGTTGATCAAAGGGAGCACACATTGTTTATTGTGATAGCAGAATCTCGGAGTTAGCATTTTGTATTTTGCAGATATCAATGCATGGATTTTATTTAAAGAGAACAGTGGCGCACCCCGGCACCCGGGGGAAGTACTAGAGAGCCCCTACCAAAAAACGTGTAAAGAAGTGTTTCCAAGAAGAAGCGTTGCATTATCTGCGTGCAAAATGGTTGCCGTGGTTTCAAAAACTTCCTCTGGTAGGTACTGGTTCAGGCACTGTGCATTATGGAAGTTATTGAGTAATTCATGAAAAAAAATTCTCACATTTATTACGGAGAGGAAACTTTGCAGGACCAGACTGAGCCTCGCAAGGATCAACGAATTTGTTTTAATGCTTTTTTGTATCACCAATCATTAGATTAGACCTCACAGAGGAAAAATAGAAACGGACTGCACTTTTCATGGTCACAACGAAAGAAACAACGATAAAAAATTCCGTGTGTTTTTCAACAAATTAGCAGTTGGGATTCTCGTGCGGTACCTACTAAAATAAATATAAATATTCCGGTCTTGAATTATGTATTGAAACTATTTGAAGTCGACCTTTTCAGATTTTCCCACAGAGAATATATAAATTAAAAATTATAATTATGCACAGCGAATTTTCTTACATAATTTTGAAATTTGCCCTCACACAATTTTATTACAGGTTTTTTGTGAAATATAATGAACTAGCTGGTACCCGGCATGCGTTGCTATGCCATTTAATAAAGAAATTATTTCTTCCTGCGTGTCCTTTCCCATTCGTCTCTCGCGTTAACACTCCGTTTACTTCACCTTCCTTCTCCCCACTCCACTCCCCCCCCCCTTCCCCATCCCACAAACCCCCCTCCCGAGTTCCCCTCCCCCCTCCCAGGTTCCCCTCCCCCCTCCCTGATTCCCCTCTCTCCCCTCCAGCGAACCTCCTACCCGTGTTATCCTCCCCCCTCTCGCATTCCATACATTCGGTCCCGGTACATTCAGTTTTATAACAGCTCATAAACAAATTTCATAATGTCAGAGCTCACCAGTATTTTTATACAAACCTTGTCCTGACAATAACGAACACAAGAAACAAAGAATTATCCAATTTGGTGCAGTCGTTCGGAAGTTATGCGCGTACATACATTTCGGCGATTCATTTTTATATATACAGATAAGGATTCGTGAATTATTTACCTATTTAAAAAAAATATTTCCAAAAAAAAACTTTATAACTACTAACGAACAGTCAAAATGACGGAATGAAATCAAAATGATAAAAAAATTTAAATGTCAATATATGCCAGCAGGCATTTTAAATTAAAAAAACATATTTAAATAAATTAATTAAATTGAAATAAAATAAATCAGTTATTTATCAAACTGCATTTTAATATAGGCACTGGGTACCCATAAAAGTGGAGTTACTTAAAGTGGGTATACAACCATTGCCAGTAAATCTAGTTTTCTTAGGAAAAATTCTGACAGCCGCTAGGTATATAAATAGTAGCCACACAAAAAATTGAAAGATATATTTTTATGATATTTATTGCTGTCAAGTTTAATTTGTGGAACTCCATTCTAATTTGAAGATTTTTCTTTTATGTATTCAACAACAGTATATAACAAAATATATTAACTAAAAACAGTTTAGTTTGCTTAAATTATAAACAATTTTTGCTGTGTAATTATTATTACGCTGGCAGTTTTTCACCTTCTCAAGGCATTATCAAACAGTTTATAAAAAACTAATATTTTGATTTCAAATACCAGTTGAACTTTAATTTATTTACTTAGTATGGAAAATATTCTTACCTTGCCTCTGGGCTCCCACGAAAGTTGACGTAAAAACCATGAACACAATTTCTAGGAAATACCGCATTTTGAAAATAATTTTGCAACACTGAATTTATTTTACAAAAGTCTCTTGTTAGTAGATACCACTCCAAGATTTGAAGTCGAACTGTGATTCAATGAGGTTTGCTTTCATATTTAAATTAGTATTTTTGCACTCGAAGTCACATAAAAGATAACAATTTTTATATGTCGTGTGTAAATTATTTGTGAATAACTCTCCTAACCCTCTGGATGCCAGTTATTTTTTTTGCAAAAAGCAAGCTTTTAGGGAAAGGATTTTCCTAAAAGCCTGCCATCTTTGGGGATGCTGCATGGACGGCCGGCCTAGCGGTACGGCTCTTGACTCGCAATCCGAAGGTCGCGGGATTGAATCCCGGAGTGGCAAATTAATTTTATGTGAATAATTTGTGTTATTCGCAATTTACTCATTAAAAATAATATATAGTATATTTGCGGCACGTTCCAGAGTGGAATATACTCTCAGTATCTGGTGTAAGACCACCATTCAGAATTGAAACGTTGCTTGAAATGGCTTTAGCCATGTTTGGTAACCAGATCTGAATAGCCAGGTACTTCCCCAACTTCCTCTTCCCTATCTCCTTTCCATCCTCACTACCTTTAGCCTCACAACATACCATAATTAGGGATGCCATAGCTTCACTCGCTCCAGACGGGAGCATTTGGGACTCTTGTACGTTATTCGTTTAAAAAAAAATGGATGACATTTTTTGTCGATTAATGATGATCTCTAATAAAAGGAAAATATAAACCGAAGGCGAAGGAATGATATGCCAAACCGAATTTTTAAAACAGCCGCAGTACAACATGCAATATTTTATAAACAGCATAAAAGAATTATGAATAATAGTAGTATTCGACTACTTACTGAACAATTGTTACACTTGACCAAGAAGAACTTGTATCTGGAAGCCGAATAAACTTTATTAAAGCAAACATTATAAAGATTTACAAAATCAAAGGAAATTCCAGATGGAAAAAACGTTTAGAATTTTAGTGACTCAATTCCACGACCTTATCCATTGAATATGTAGGTTATAGTTAATGCAGCGCAAAGTTTCAAAAACCCATTCCTTAACTATTATTGAATTAATTATATATTACTGAATGATGAATACTTGGAGCAGGTGGATGAGTTTGTATATCTGGGTAGTATGTTTACGAAAGATGGGAATGCTGATAGAGATATTGAAAGAAGGTTGAATGCAGGTAACTTCATTAATGGTGGACTGAATGCCGTTTTTCTTTTTTTTACATGCATACCGCTTAAGAGTCCCAACTGCTCCCATCTGGAGCTGAAGGTAATGGGGTTGGGAAGGAGATGGGGAAGAGGGAGGTGAGGAAGTACCTGGCTATTCAGAGACTTAGTCAGCCAACACGGCTAACGCCATTTCAAGCAACGTTTCAATTCTGAATGGTGGTCTCACACCAGGGCGATACTGAGAGTATCTTACACTCTGGAACGTGCAATTCCGTTGGCGCTAATAAAAAACTGTCAAAAGAAGCGAAGCTAGCAGTCCACAATGTAGTCCTGATACCTACCCTGATGTATGGCAGTGAGGCATGGAACTGGCAGAGGAAGAATGAAAGTAAACTGAATGCTGTTGAAATGAGATCCCTGAGACGTATGTGTGGAAAAAAATGTTTGATCGTGTGAGAAATGTGGTTATCCGCAAAGAATGTAAGACTAATGTAAGCATAATGAGTAAGATTAAGAAAGGGACCCTCAGATGGCTTGGGCATGTAGAGCGAATGAACGAAGAAACTAGTGTAAGAAGAATATACGACGCGAATGTGAATGGTAGAAGAAGTCGGGGACGCCCGAGGAAGACATGGCACGATCAAGTGAATCAGATACTTGAGTCGGGCCACGTCAAAAGTCAGAATAATGGAAGAGAACGTATGAGACGATGTATGAATGTGAGTGAGGCAAATAGTGTGTGCCAAGACCGAGTTATCTGGCGGTCCGTCCTCTCTTCCCACCCCTGCGGGGAAACGGCGTGATGGTTAGTTAGTTAGTAATTAATACGAAAAACGCTTGAATCTTCAACATATTATTGTGTTATCACAAAACAAGCAAGTACCGGAAATAATAACCGTTAAAATAGAATTTCGGAAGAGTAAAAAAAAAATCAGATTGTATTTTCAGATTTTACGGAATAATAACTTTTGTGAAAAGGCCCGAAACATAGTTGGGATTCTTGTGAAAGTAAATATATGAAAAAGAGATACGTTTTAAGATTTTCACGGCCAAAAGTATTTTCGTCATTTGTTGTTGGTGTGTTTTGCCGTATTGCGCTTCCTCCTTCTTTCGCCAACGTTTCGGACAGCGTTTCAGTATCCATCATCAGGACCCTGATGATGATCCTCAAAGAAGGAGGTAGCGCAACACGGCGTAACACCCCAAAAACAAATAACTCAAATGACGAAAATATGAAAAACAGTTCACTATTTCAGCACTCTCGGTCTATTGAAACCATTGGTCTTTCAGAAGGCGTCGCTCTTAATTTATTAGTTAAGAGGATACCTCCATGGAAAAAATGAGTAAAAACTTGCGTAGTCATCATCAGAACAAATGGAAAACACGCAAGTGTTCTACAAGGATCGGTATTGAGTTACTTTTCATTTTAATTTAACTTAAATTAAATAATAACACATTTTCATGTGCTGTGTACACATACGTAATAGAGTTATTATAAAAAGGCTTGCAAAACGTGGCGTCATGACTAAAATTAAATCAATACAAAAATATATAAAAATGCAATACAGCACACATTAAGGGTGTACATTAGAAAAATATATATATATTTTTTTATTTTTTTTTTTTTTTTATTTGAATTTTATTTTAGTAATTTGTACATTAAAGTTTACAAATTTCTAATTGATTATAATATTTCATATTGCAGTTTTTTTTTTTTTTAATTATAATATTTTAAATTCATAAAATTTTTTGAAATCACAAAATTTTTTGTTTTTGTTTTATGTAGCTCCTACAATCCATCTTGAACTTTTCAATTGGTGAGGACTTAAGAGTTTCTGGTAGTGTGTTATACAACTTAATTCCTTTGTACAGCAGACTGTTTTGCGTATTCGTTTTGTCCTTTTTGTTTAATCTTATTTCCTTGCAAGTCCTTGTGTAATGTCTGTGAATGTCCTTATTGTATACGATTTTATTTGTGAAGTATTTTGGTAACATGTTGTTTAATATTTTGTGAATAAATATCAACGTGTTCAAGGTCAGTATTTGTTTCACTGTTAACCAATTAAGTTCCTTTAGCATTTTAATTATTTTTGAAAATCTATTTCTTCGGAGTATTATTCGCATTGCTCTGTTTTGGAGAATTTGAAATTTATTCTGTTCTCTTTCATTACAAAGGAAAAGGATACTTGAACAGTAGTTGAAGTGTGGAGCAATAATTGAATTGTAAATGGTGATGGCGGTTTTTCTGGAAATTTTAGGCCGAATTCTTCCCAAAAAAGATATCTTTTTGCCAATTTTCTTGTGGGTATATTCGGCATGTCTATTGAAGTTTAGTTTGGAATCTAATATGACTCCTAAGTATTTCATTTCAGAAACATTTTCAATAATTTCACCATCAATTTTAATTTTGCTTTCACTGGATGTCTTCTTATATCCAATCACCATACATTTTGTTTTTTTTGTATTTAATTTAAGCTTATTTATTTTTAGCCATCTTGATACATCATCTAGTTCATTATTTAAAATATTTATTAGTTCTTCATAGTTATCTCCAATTAAGTATATAAGTGTATCATCGGCAAAAAGTCGTACTTTGCATTTTGAAAATATTTTCACCATGTCATTAATATAGAGTATGAACAATAGGGGTCCAAGGACCGATCCCTGCGGTACTCCTAATTTATTTTCCATTGGTTTTGAGAATTGATTATTTATTTTTGTTACCTGTTTTCTGTCTTTCAAATACTCTTCTATTAATTTAATGGCTATAGATGAGAAACCAATTTCTTTAAGTTTTCTTATTAAGATTTCTCGATCTATAGTTTCGAATGCCCTTTGAAAGTCTAAAAATATTGCTAAGATAAATTTATTACTATTCATTCCTTCCTTCCATTCTTCGACAATTACGTTTAATACTGTTTCACACGAGTTATTAGATCTGAATCCTGATTGCTCTTGGCATAGAATATCGTGTTTATCTAGGTATTGTAAAATTTGTTCTTTTATTATCACTTCAAGAATCTGCTCATATTTTGGTAAGGTGTTGATTGGTCGAAATTCTTCACATTTTCTGGTATTTTTAACCTTCGGAACCGGTATAATGGTAGATTGTTTCCATGATTGTGGAAATTTTCCTTCTTCAATCGTCTCATTAATAATATTTAATAGTGTAGATCCAATTACTGGAAAAGCATCCCTAATTATACTAATAGTTAATCCATCTGAACTATTCTTTGATTTAATTTCATTTAAGACTTTAAATAAATATTCTGCATTTATTCTTCTGAAGACCAATAATTCTTTGTTTGAGTGGTTATTTTCATTTATGGGGTTAGCAACAATGTTGGGTATTAATTTGTTGATTTGAGTGATGCTTTCAATAAAATATTTATTAAAGCTATTAGCCATGTTTTCTTCGTTTATCTCTTTTGGGAAGTTTACAATTTTTATGTCGTCTTTGTTTTCGCCATGTACTAATTCTTTTATGCTTTTCCAAATTTTTTTGGGATCCCCTTCTTCTGAGTTAATTTTATTTTTTATGTACTCATTATGCGTTCTTTTTATGTCTTTGGAGTATTCGTTTCTCGCTTTTTTGTAGTTATCCCAATCCATAGTATTATTAGTAAGGCGTGCTCTTTTGTAAAATGTATCTCTATCGTGCTGCCTTTTGCGTAGTTCTTTTGTGTACCACTTATTATTATTTATTTTATGTATCTTCTGTTCTGGGACTACTTCATCAATAGATTTTTTTAAGTTTAATATCATCTGGTCCGCTTTTTTGTTATATTCCATTTGATTTATTTCATTCCAATTAATAGCCTCCAAGGTCTGAATGAAAATTTCTTTATCATATTTTTTGTAATTTTTAAAAGTTATTACTTTTGTTTCTTTGCTGGAGTTGTATTTTTCTCTGTCATTTAATAGAATCTGAATGATGTTATGGTCTGTAATTTTAGGATTATCTAGTATATTAATATTTAAGTTGAATTTATTTGAGATTACAAGATCAATCACTGTTTTCGAGGTTTTGGTAATTCGTGTAAAATCTTTAACCAGTTGTTTCATCCCTGCAGCTTGAATAATATATTTCAATTTTTTTGTGTATATGTCTGCCTTTGCTTTGACATTTATATTAAAATCTCCAGCTATAATGTTTACATTTTCGTCTTGTAAATTTTCCATACACCATTTTTGAAAATATGTTAAAAAGTCGCACTTACTTGTGTTTGGCGATCTATAAATAACAGTATATGTACCTTTCTTGTTTCCTGTTTTAATGGTGATGGCTAAGATCCAACACAGTTTTTCAATTTGCTGATTTGATATTACTTCATACGGGTATTTCTTACTTAAGAGAATCATCACTCCTCCTGTGTGTCGACTATGTGAGTTACAACGGATGGTATTATAATTTTCAAATTTTATTTCATTATCTTGAATATCTTCTTTCACATGTGTTTCGCTCATCATTAGCATAAATGGTTTCTTCTCTTCTAAAAGTATTTGGACCTCTTCGTAATGTGCAATGATGCTTTGTACATTTAGGTATATTATTTCATTTTTCTCGTAAACTTTTTTTATAAAAAAGAGATCCTGCTCATTTTCGCTTCCAATTTTCGTTTATAAATCGGGCATTCTCTGCTCATGGCTGAGTGACTACTATTTATTTTTAAACCTAATCTGTTATTTGTCATAATACAATTTACACACTGAACATTTTCATCGGTGCACTCTTTTAAATCGTGATGTTTGGCGCATTTTGGGCAAGATTTTAGGTTTCTGCAGTCTACAGCCTTATGATTAAAACCATTACATTTAAAACATCTCATGATATTTAAATTGTCAAAGACCCTGCATCGGTCCCATCCGATATTTATTTTTTGTTCCTTTAACATCTTGTTGTATGTCTTTCCATCAACATCAGCATAAACGGTGTAGCTGGTTTGATTTCTTATATTTTTTGTTTCTTTTACAAATGTTACTTTTATTTTGGCGTTTTCTTCAAAAATAAATTCATTTTGTCGTTTTATTTTTATTTCTATCTCTTCAAAAGAATATTTTTCAGTTAAGCCAATAATTTTAACAGATGGTTTTTTTTCTTGTGGGATTTTCACATCATATTTGTCTCCTATCAGTCCAGTCACCTCATCCTGAATTTTTTTTATATCGGTGGAATTTTTGAATTCCATTATTACCCCTCCAACCTTAAAATTTCTCATTCCAGTTACTCCAAAGTTTACTGGATCAATATTTCCTTTAATTTCGTTTTTTGTTTCAATATTTTCTTGATTTTTCTTTTTTGGTTTTATGATTACAATCGGCTCATGTTTTTTTACCTTTTCCGCATAAGTTTCAGGTACTATTATTTTTCTTATGTCTTTTTTAATTTCTTCATTTTTTGTGTTCATATTATTGAAAAGCGATTTATTTTCCTGCATTATTTTTTTCATTTCATTAAAATTATGGGTAACTATTTTTGTGAGTGGTCGGAGAATTTTTAATTCGCCCTTCATTTCATTATTTTCTGCCACTAAATGAGCTATAATGTTAAATAAATTATCCATTCCTTCATTAATTTTTTCTTTTTGGCCCATGGAAATTTTTCCTTTACTTTCTGAGAGGGTTGTCTTCATGGAATTAATTATGATTCTCGAGTTAGTAAGTGCGTTACTCACTTGATTTGTCTCTATCAATATAGACTTTTCTTCGTCATCATTTATATTATTTTCCGAATCAGACGATAAATTATCGTCCTCTTGTTCAGTTGGGGATCTTGGGGTCATAAAAGATTTCGTGAACGGGTCCGAATTTTTTACTCTGGGTGTTTTATTTCCCTTTTCCATTTTTCAAATTCAAATAACTTTAATAAATAAATAATTTTATATATCCACTGCCATCTGTTAATGAATATCGGTAGGTAGTATTTCTTTAAATTGGTGTATTTACCGCCATCTATTGTCGACTAGAGTAAAGTATTAATTTATTTTTGATTAACTTTTTGTCTATGGCTTCAAATGACACTTGTCTTCAGACTTCGAATTCAAATTCAAATTCAAATATTCAAATTCAAAAATTCAAATATTACTCACTTGTCATGCTAATTTCAAGATTTTGTTTTTAAACTCACTGTTATAGTATATCTGTTCTCACTGTGATTATTTTAAAATTGGAAAACGATCCACTTTTTTAATGTGATACACTTAGTTTTTGTGTGAAAAACACAATCTAGATATTGATTTTTGAAACTTTTTGTAGAACAAAATATTTGGTTACTTATGAAAAACTCCATAGATAATAATTAGAGAAGCATGAAAGTGTGGAAAGAGAAAAATTCCTAATATTTAAATCTAGAGGCGGGAGGTGGGAATTTATTTCAACCACGCAACGGTTTCTATAAAATAATAGATAAGTAGCCATGCACATAAGTTAATATACCATCTTCAATAAATTATCCAAATAAAAAAATAAATAAAAAACAAGAAAATTAAATCTAATCTCTACTTATTTCCAGTCATAATTTTATGCAGGAATCGCTAATATTTTACGATACTGACTTTAAAAAAACTTGTCATTTGTGATCGAAAAAAACCGTCTTTTAATGGATCTAATATTTTTTCCAGACATTACAAATGACAATATTAAATCAATGATAGTTTATAAATAGGAATGATAAAATTTAAAAAAAAACACTCGGCATCGAAAGGGTTAACGTTCTTCCGTTGCGAAGTGCAAATTTGTGCATGGAATAAGCGGTTTTGCACGCGGCCATAGCAATAAGCTGTTTTTCAATTCATTTCTGTCAATCAGTAACAATAACAGGAAATCGATGCGGTGACGACATTGAAAACATTATTTGTTTTTTTGCACTCCTTTCCAAACGAAATAACAACAAGACTGAAAATGTTTGTTGGATTTTTTGATTAAACTGCTGCCGGCCTCCGAAACGTGCGCACATATAATACAGCATATATAGTTTAAATTTCCGATAAATCAGTTTCAATTTTGAAAATAATTTTCTTAAACTAACGCATTCCCGGAAAAATCACGGGATATTATAAATCAAATTTTATATTACAGGTAAACCCACTTAATCGCGTGATTGAATTTTTCCACCATCAGTTCCAATTTTGAAAATGTAACTAAGATGCAGTGCAAAAGTTTTTAATTTTTTTTTTATATGTATATCGCACAAGAGTCCCAACTGCTCACGTCGGAAGCCAGTGAGACTATAGCATCCCCAATTGGGGTATGTTGTGTAGCTGAAGGTGGGGAAGTACCTGGCTATTCAGATCTGGTCACCAAGCACGGCTAATGCCATTTCAAGCAACGTTTCAATTCTGAATGACGGTCTTACACCAGGGCGATACTGAGAGTATCTTCCATTCTGGAATCCTACTTCCTACTTATAATATTATAAAGGCGAATGTTTGTATGGATGTATGTTTTTACTCTTTCACGCAAAAACTACTTACTGGATTTGAATGAAACTTAACAATATAGCTCAGACATCAGAATAATACAAAACTAACAATAGGTGGCACGCGAACTGTTTGAAAAACGAATGTAACGGTTATGGAGGGGTGGTGAAGGGGGTGGTTAGGGGGGGAGGGGTGATAGGGGATAAGTGAGGGCGGAGATAGGTGGGGGGAGGGGGTAGGGGTGATTAGGGGAGGGGGATTGCATGGGGGGAAGGGGGGATTTAAGGGAGAGGGAGTGGGTTGTGGTGGGGTGGAGGGGGGGGAGGAGGTTACTAGGGATAGGGAAGGTAGAGGAGGCGCTCTGGGTACCCCCCCTAATACTATGCGAGCGAAGCCGTGGGCAAAAGATAGTACTATGTATTATTTTAAATGAATAAATTGTGAAATAACGCAAATTAATTAAATTCATTTTACGAGTTTTTGCCACGCCGGGATTCGATCCCGCGTCCTGCGACGTGCGAGTCAAGAACCTTACCGCTGGACTACGCCGGCCGGAAGTTATAGTGTTCATTTAACCGCAGTTAAAGACGGATACAAATTCGAAAATTATGTTTTTAATACTCACGGGAAAAATCACGGGATATTATAATTCCAATTTTAAACATGTAAAAGGTAGGTATCCACTTAAGCTCATGTTTGAATTTTTCCACAATCAGTTCCAACTTTGAAAATGAAAGGAATTTTTTTTAGTTCGTTGAACCACTGTTACAAAAAGAGGCATATTCGAAATTAATCTTTTTACTACCTATAGCATTACCGTGAAAAATCACGGGGTATTAAAATTATAATTTTAAATTTTACACTATTGTACGGTTGGTACCTATTTAATCGAATGTTTGAATTTTTCACACAATCAGTTCCAATTTTGATAATGAAACTTTGATTCCAAGCAAAAGTTCTAGAGTTCATTGAACCGGAGGTACAGACAGGGGCACAATCGAAATTAGTATATTCAATACATGGCGCAAAAAGCGCTAAAAACATGGGATATTATAATCCCCGTATTAAATATCACTCTATAGGTAGGTAACTACTTGATCGCAAGTTTGCATTTTACCCATAATCAGTTCCAATTTTCATTGTCTCTCTTACAGACGGAGGCACATTCGCTTGCAGTATTAATATCTAATGCAGACCCATGAAAATCACGGGATATTATAATTACAATTTTAAATATTATGTTATAGGTAGGTATCTACTTACTTAATTACATGTATGAATTTTACCACAATCAGTTCCAATTTTGAAAATAATACTTAAATTCAAAGCAAAAGTTCTAGAGTTCATTGAACTGGAGTAACAGACGGAGGCACAACCGAAATTAGTATTTTGATACCTACCGCAGACCCGTGAAAAATCACGAGATATGGTAATTCCAATTTCAAATATTATATTATAGGTAGGTTACTAAACGCACATTTTGTATTTATTCCGAAGTTTGAAAATAATACTTAAAATCAAAGTAAAATTTTTAGAGTTCATTGACTGCGGTTACACACAGAGGCACAATCGATATCAAGGTATTTTATTCCACGGATAAACAAGCTACTAATAGAGTTATCCAATATCCATAGGAAAACATGTATTTAAACAAACAAATAAAAACTCGCAATAGGTAGAAAACCCAGCTAACTTATCCGAAATATATCCACTAGTCATAGATTCGAGTACAGAAAAGCAAACAAGAATAGAATAATTAATAAAATGTATTTAATTATATTAATTATTGAAAGCTAACATACCAATCCGTAAATGGTGCATAACAACGTGGTGGGATTTAGCTTTATTCACAGTGAAAAAAATCGTACTTTTCATCAATTTTTTTGATGCCTATAGACATCGTCATGGAGGTAACGGGTTTTAACAGACGGATTGCAATTTTTTGAGCACAGGCGTCGGATGAAAATGCTATCCTTGTTCTACCGGTATTACAATGGAAGAAGCTCCGAGGAACTAGAGTCATTGATCCCTTCGGCACCGGTGCATAGTTAGAAAACACGCCAAACGCGTGCCCAACATTTGTACACGGTTGACATTTGTCATATGAGAACGGGTCGTTTCTCGGCAGCTTCAACAGTTCTTCAACGGAGGCGTCTACTAATATCTACAGGAATTCCAAAAACTGAAAAAATCGAACTAATATCAATGAGAACCAAAGTGTTGACGAATATCTACAGCACTGGCAGAGGTTGGATTTACAATTATGTATAGCATATTGGAATAACGTAATATTGCGTATGCAGTTTAAAAAACTTAATTTATATAAGTATGTATGTAAAAATCCTTAATATCGGACTATTGGACACATTTAGCTGATTAGTCCAACCTACGCTCTGTAGATATTAGTTCAACCTAAGCTCTGTAGATATTCAACACTCAACACTCTGAAGTTCGTAGATATTAGTTCAACATATGAGCTGTAGATATTCGTCAGACATACAGGCTGTAGATATTAGTATCTGGAGTCTTCTTCAACAGCTCGGCTGTGGAATGATTTGCCGGCCTCTGTGTTTCCTCCTTCCTACAACATGGGTCTCTTCAAGACCAATGTTCATTCCTTCCTCTCCTTAAAAAGACCCTCCACACAGCATCCCAGATGACATAGGCGAGGGAAATTATTTTCCTCAGGGCCTCCTGTGTGGAGTTAATGTAAAAAAAAGAAACAATAATTTTGCAACCAGTGTCCAAAAATGGATATCTGAAAAGGGGCGAAATTTCTTTAAAGAACATAATATGAATCTCTACGAAGAGAAAAAGTTTTTGCTTAAAAAACATTTATAATAGCAGAGAGATAAAACGCATTTATATTAATTACGTGAGCAGTTTTTCTACCAGTCTAGACCCCCCCCCCCCCTTGGTGAGATAAATTTAGGCCACAATATATTTTTTTCAAGTAAGGTGAGATTTTCCTGGATCCCCCCATTTTGAGCTCACGTAATTAATCGTGCCCCCTTAGGCGGCCCCTAGATGATCAATTATATTGCTCAATATTACGAATTGTGCAGTATTATTGACGGTTTAGGGTTAATATTGAATTGAATTTAATTTTTATTGCACCATATTTTACCATTGCATCGTGCAGGGTCAATATTGCACAATATTTTTTCATTTGTAAAAATATTGAGCAGTTCGTTTATTGTGCAATATAATTGATTGTTTGGATTCTAAGCTCCGTTCAATCTTATTGAACAATAAAATATATTGTACAATATTATTGTAGCGTCTAGGGGCCGCCTTACGCGGAACTGTTTGACCCCACTGATGTACTTTAGTCTGGCTAAGATTTGTTTAGAATATTATTGTGTCAATAATAATTATTCACTCGAGTATTATAAGTCAAATATGAATGTATTTGTACTGCAGTTGATGTAGAATAATGTACCTACCTGTGTCATGTGTCATTGTAACTCTCCCAAATAAAATATCATCAATATATCATTTTTTCTAATTTGCTTACTTAGTAGTACTTTTAGGCACAGATTATACTTAGAAGATACAACCAGTATCGCCCTGGTGTACGACCACCATACAGAATTGAAACTTTGCTCGAAATGTGTTTTGAAATTTGCACAACATGCCCAAATTGGTGATGCCATAGTCTCCCGCGAGCAGTTCACACGCGGTAGAAGTGAAACCTTCAGAAAACTAAAGTATACAATAGAGAGTGGGAAGGCTACGAAGCACCGCACAAAGAGCAGATCGATTATTCTATCTTATTCTCTCGCAGGCAAAATCCAATAGATCAATGCGTTTGTCTCTTTTTAATGTTACTTTTTCGCTTCTTCGAGCTTCAAATCACAACGGTACTAAAGAAGTTTTCATGTCAAAAAACAAGTGTGCCGTTCACACGCAGTAGAAGCGAAACCTTCAGAAAACTAAAGTAGACAAGAGTGGGGAGGCTGTGAAGCGCCGAACAAAGAGGAGACCGATTATTCTATAATAAAGTACATTCTCTCGCACCCTAAATCCTATAGATGTATGTGTGTCCCTTTTTAGTGTCGCTTTTTCGTTTCATCGAGTTTCAAATCACAACGGTGCTAAAGAAGTTTTCACTTTAAAAAAATACACAATAGACTATTAGGTTCTTAGTTTGGGTAAACTAGGTATTCCATAATTCATGCATATCTATTGAAATAAATCTGACGCAAATGATACAAACTGAAATTACATATTAAAACAAAAGTTAAATAGCTTTAAGAAATCGTTTTGTAAGGGAAATTTTGAACTTTGACTAAAAATGAAATTAGAATGCATCTTTTACCTTCTACTCAAACTTTATTAGTCGTTTCTTGTAGTAATTAAGTTAAAATGTGTCATTTCCAAAATCTGTCCCTAATAAAGGTGCGGCAGTTAGTGATCTACTATTAACACTAGAAAGACCGGGTACTGCTCCATACCTATAAAGACCATGACCGTCAATTTGACGGCTGATCACTTTTTTCAAATTGGGAGGCGGACATGGGTACCGCTGCCCCGGGAACCATTTATTGGATAACCAACACCTCTGCCATAGGTCACCCCAAGTGGTTCGCTACGTTTAGTGACTTAGCAGGGGTGTTCGGGTTCATTGGGTGAGGTTTGTCTGGGTCTAGGTGGCGAATTCGTTTGCCCACCTACTGCGTAGCGGACCGGGTCAGGAGACACTTGTTGAAGGAGACCTTATCTTGTCCTCTCCAGCAGGACCTTTCTCGTCCCGTCGCCTTGCACCACAGTGGGAGGGATGGATTCATTCGTCCGTCACTCCTGGATACATTTACGAATTTTTCCTGTTCATCTCTCAGACTTTTTTCCTTCCCCCAGAACTTCCTCTCCTTCCTTTCCCCAAAAACAACAATGCATACATGCACACAGCATCCCCAAAGATGATATAGACCCTGAGGGTTTTTTTCCTCGGGGCTTCCTGGAATATGTGAGTGCAAAATGCTGTAATTTTAGTACAAGCTTGTGATATGTTTGTACAATATCGGATTGTTACGTTTTTTATACAATCGAACGCACTCTCCGCAAACGGGTTTTTTACAATAAGCACAACTGTCATTTATTTGGTTTTCATTATTTTTTTATTATTATTCATTTGGCACTGTCGTCTTTCAGAAGTTTTATTTTCCAGTTTCTTTTATTTTTCGTTTACATTAGCTCCACAAAAAGCCCTAACGAAAATAATTCCCCTCTGGGCATTTGTCATATTTTGGGATGCTGTGTGGAGGGTACCTATAGGGAAAGGAAGAAGATTCTGGGAAGGAAATGAGGTATGAGGGGTGGGTAGGAAACTGGGGTTCAGTGTGTTCAAGAGTGGAGGACGTATGAATCTGTCCCCACCACTGCGGTGCAAGGCAATGTTCTGAGAGGCCTGCTGGCGAGGTCAAAAGTTGTTAACCCTCAACCGTTCTTTGTCGAACTGGCCTGCCCCGCAGTTGTTTGGCAGACGCATCCGCCACCAAGATCGGACAAACCGAACCCCGTGAACCTGGGCACCCCTGCTAAGTCACAAAACATAGCAAACCTCTTGGGGTGACCTATGGAAAACGTGTTGGTTATCCAATAAATGATTCTATCAGTTCTTCAGAAACAAATGCAGCTGGAGCAACTCTGGTATTTGAATAGGTACTACGTCCTTCTCCAACAAGCCATAAAAAAAAATTTGGGCGAGAGATATATTTGTTGATATTTTTGTAAATTATGTGAGTGACCAATCAACATACAGATCGAGTTCGAAGGATATGCGATACCGAAAGAAAGAGACAGACATAATAGTTTCCTCATCATAAATGAGGAGGAATGGGTATGTTGTTAACTTGGGTAAAGAAGGTTGTAAACAAGCTCAGCATTATGGCCCAATTCGTCACATTGACGGCGTTGGTCTTTGTAGATATAAGTCAATATATCTCAAAAGTAATTTAGACACGTTCCTGTTTTTTTCACCATAGCTGTTAAACCATAAATCATAAAATGTAAAAAAAAATCACACCAATACAATAATTATTAAGCATTATATCGTCACTTTACTTCGGGCTGCCGTCAAAATGAAGGCTCCGGTCTTTCTAGTGCTAAATGCATTATTTGCCAATTTTAATTATTATTTCTTATACAGGGTGTCCGGGGGTAAAGTGCATTAACTTCGGGAGGTGATTCTACATGATGGTAGGAGTAAAAAAGATTAATAACTTTTTTCGAAATTCCAACATTTTTTTTCCCATACAAAAAGATCTACCTACCAAAAATCCTTAGTGTGAGGTACGATCTTACTTGCTGGGAGCCTGCCGGGCGCGATCGTGGCAACAATAAATGGTGGTGACTGGGCCGTATCGTAACAGTGGAAAATAATAAAGCTGGCCGCGCACGCCGGTCAAATTTTACGTTTTTACCACAAAACTACCCCTAAAAGTTGGAATTTCGAAAAAAGTTATTTATCTTTTTTACTTACAATATCATGTAGAATTACCTCCCGAAGTTAATGCACTTTACCCCCGGACACCCTGTGTTTTAAAGTGAAATAAATATTATATTTGGTAATGACAGAAGTATGGCGGAATAAGCAATATTTAGGAAAAAACATGTGAATGGAGTAAATAGTTAAGGTCAAACTCTAGCAATAGGTATATAAAGAGTGTTAAGAGACTTCCATTAACCAGCGATTGCTGACATTATTTGGAGTAAAATATGTAAATAAAAGTTTGGTGTAAATTTGCGACATTTTTGATTTTTTTTTCTAGAAAAAAAAATAGTAGGTGTTGGACTGTGAGGGTTTGGTGACTCGGCTGAGTGACCAGTGACGAAATACGAATGATTTTTTTTTGGTTTGATTTTGAAGAAATTAAAAAAAAATCACCAGAGACCGAAATTTCATTAACATCTTTACTTAAAATAATGTTAGGAATCACTGGTTAAAGTAAGTCAAGTACGTCCCTAACACCCTGTATAATATAACGATGCCTTTATCTGAGTTGGTGTATTTTACCGGGAAGTAGAAGATTAAAAAAAAAAAAAGTTTTGCTAGAGGTCAAAATTTCCCTAGTTTTGTGCTGATTTCGTGCTTTTCCCTAGAAAATATTTCTTTCCCCTAGATCATGGGAAATTTTCATAGACATCCCAACCCTGCAACGTCACGGACAGGGTTGCCAATGGACATATTCTTAAATACCCTCAATAGAGATAGGTACCTCACAAGTTCCTTTACCTCTAAAATGAAATAAAAATAATTTTGAAGTGAACACTTCTTTAGCACCTTTGTGATTTAAAACTAGATGAAACAAAAAATAGCGACAATAAAAAGAGACAAATACATACATCTATAGGATTTAGCCTGCGTTACATGAGATAGCAATAAAATATTTATTTATTTCACGGGTACTCGGTTCCAACATAATACGATAAATCCACGGTTCCACGCAAGTCTCCTTTGGTCTAGTGGTATAAAGCGCCTGACGAACCTTAGCGACCAAACATTCACGAAACCAATGGTCGAATCCTACGAAAACCAAAAAAAAAAATTATTTTTGTAAAATGATCAGGCAAAGAAAACACAAAAGAAAGCGACATCTAGCAACTCCGAAGATGAAAACATAAATATTAATGAGGTGACCAAATGTCTAGGGAAAGGTACACTGGAATTCGATGACAAAAATATGGAAAAACTCATCCATCACATTGATAAAAAAAGTGCTTCGTAGTCTCTCCACTCTTGTCTTCTTTAGTTTTACGAAGGTACTTCTTCTACCGCGTGTGAATCGCATACTCTGATTTTTTTACATACAGTAGGCCATGAGCAAAAAAAAAATCACTTGGGGGTCATAGATCGAAGAAAGGAGAGGGAGTTCTGGGAAGGGAAAAGGTATGAGGGGTGGGTAAGAATTTGGGGGTAGATTTGTTCAGGAGTGACGCACTTATGAATCCATCCCTTCCACTGCGGTACAAGGCGATGGTTCGAGAGAGAACGGCTGGAGATGTAATAAGATCTCCCTCAACCTTTTTCTCCCGATTCGGGCCGCCACGAAGTAGGTGAGCAAACGCTTCCGCCACCAAGACCTCGACAAACCTCACCCCATGAACCCAGGCACCTCTGCTAAGTCTACAAACGTAGCGAACCATTTAGTTTGACCTATAGCAGGAGTGTTGGTAAATCAATAAATGGTTCCCGGAGCGGTGCGCGGTACCCATACCCGTATCCAAAAAAAAAAATTTAAAATAAGTATTTTTTAATTATGCAGTCGAAAAATAAATTTGGTTGAACGTACGCTGATAAAGGAAATGAAATTAGAGTACCCACATTTTCACAATTTATTATGGTAAATATTTTTTCAACATGGTTGGAAAATCAAGAAATTCTCAGAATCCCCTTATTATCCTCGAAAAAAATTTTCTACCTGCAAATAACCCAATTTCTTAAAAATCTTAGAAAATCCCTTCTATTTGGGAAATTTTCCACCAATTGGCAACCCTGCTCATGGAGTCAGCAATTGAGTAATGCCATATTGCAAAAACGAAAAATCCTAATCCAGGGAAAATTTTTATGTCCTAAACATTGAAATTCTATTTTTAAGGCAAAAAAATCGTTTAGAAACATGTTTTACAACAGCGCGTAAAAAATAAAAGACACGTTATATTCAAGGCTCGTAGAAAATGTATTTAACAAGGCTGGATCGAGGGGGTAGAGCGGTGATTGGTTAAATATTCGTGACGTAGCTTGAAGTTCATGTTCCACTGGGAGATTTGAATTACCTGCAATACGATTTTTTTTTTAAATTTCGAAAGCGGCTCCTTTATTTTTCGAAAAGGGGTCCTTATGAGCTAAACTGGTTATACGCTTTTCCTACTACCTTGCGTTATACTAATCGTACAAAAATGTAGCACCGCTTATAAATAAAATGACCATTCAAAGAATGGAATGAAAAAGCTAAATATTTGAAACATGTTCATTCTTTACCTAAGTTTCTTTCTTCTTCTTCTTTCCCCTTTATTAATTCTTACCCCAGTACAAGGTTTACAGAGTCTTCGTAACAAAATTAAACGAAATGGATGTATTTATTATTTGTGGTAATTATTTCCCTAACCGCTGCACTTTTAGTCTCAGATTACGGAAATAACACTAGTTTCAAAATGACTACAAGAAACAATAATTCACAGGCACAAAATAGGTTTTAGATTCTTAGTTTCGGTTAATTAAGTAATTCATTCGTATTTAGAATGAAACGACACTTATGCAAATATCAATCCATAAAAAATAAAATCATAATAGTGGTAAAGGAATCGTTTTGCAGGGGAAATTTTGAACTTTGAATAAAAATGGAATTTTAATGCGTCTTTTACCGCCGTCGCGGGAACCTGTATTGGATAACCAACACCTCTGCCGTAGGTCACCCCAAGTAGTTCACTACGTTTGGTGACTTAGCAGGGGTGCCCGGGTTAGTGGAATCAGGTTTGTCCGGACCTTGGCGGCAGATGTGTCTGCCCACCAACCGCGTGGCAGGCCGGATTTGGTTGGGGAAGATCTTTTTTGATCTCTCCAGCAGAACATCGCCTTGCGTCGCAGTGAAAGGGATGAATTCATTCGTCCGTCGCTCCTGGACACACTGACCCCCAGATTCCTACCCACCCCTCATACCGTTTTCCTTTCCAGAACTTCCTTTCCACCCTTTTCCAGAAAGACCCTCCACACAGCATCCCCAAAGATGACAGGCCCTCCGGTGTGGAGTAAAAAAATGAAAACTTACCGGGGTTTCCCGGCTTCATGGGGGAGGTTTGCCCACCTGGATCGGGATAGAATGGTTTAGAAGACTTTGTCAAGCCGGACTCACTCGTTATCTTGTTTTTTTTTTTCAAATAAAAAGGTTAGGTTAGGTTAGGTTATACATTTCACACTAGATAGGTCAGGTTAGGTTAGGTTAGGTTATACATTTCACACTAGATAGGTTAGGTTAGGTTGCCTATTGTATACATTTTTTAAATTAATTAAAATAACATCCAATTATATTCATTGATTGTATGTCACGAAGTCCTGTTTTAACTCGGCCGTTTTTCATTTTGCCTGTCCAAATTTTGTCGAAAGATGTTCTTACGGTCGTACAAGGCGGTTCCAACGAGAAAGATTATAACTGAATATCGATTTTATTTCATTCCAAATTTGCCCTAATTTATACCTACATACAAAAATGCTTAAATTTTATGAACCTTTATTGGATAACCAACACCTCTGCCATTGGTCATCCCAAGTGGTTCGATACGTTTGGTGATTTAGCAGGGGTGCCCGGGTTCATGGGGTGAGGTTTGTCTAGGTCTTGGAGTCGGATGACCAGGACATACTGAACCCCAGATTCCTACCCACCCCTTAAACCCTTTTCCTTCCCAGAACTCTCCTCCTTCCTTTCCTTAAAAAAACCCTCCACACAGCATCCCAAATTCCGAAATCAATTTGTATTTTTTGTGGAAAAGAGTCAATACGTCTAAAATTTGATTTAAAAATGACATATTTCCGATTTTCTCTGGTTGTACCCTCTTAATAGTTCAGTGAAGTTTTTTCTTCTTTTTTTCAGAGAAATCTTAGTGTTCGTTTGAACTTTTTTAAACGCATTTTATTCAATATTACGGTATCTACGAGTACCTACCTGAAGAAAATTTAAAAAATAATTTTCATTGAGGTATTGATGTTTCTTTGGACAAATTGTGAAAATAATTATTTGTAAAAAATCTTCATATTTGCAAATTCACGTTGTGGCGTTATTTTATTTAAATTCATTTTATCCTGACGAAGAGATCATTGCTTTCGAAACATGTATTTCTTTTAGGTATGAAAGTATTTAAATGAGTAAGGTTTGTCAAGGTCTTGGCAGCGGATGATCTGGACACACTGAACCCCTTGAAGCCCATCCCTCACACCTTTTTCCCTTACCAGAATTTCCTCTCTTCCCTTTCATTAAAGAGACCCTCCACACAGTATCCCTAAGGATGATATAGGCCCCGAGGAAAATTATTTTCCTCTGGGCCTCCTGTGGGGAGGTAGTGCATTAACAGTAGCTTTATTAACCAGATACGTATTTAGATATCTTTCTTTGTAACTCTTTTGTATATTTCTTAATTTAGTTATGAAATATTCTTCAACTAACTGTATCAAGTGTGTCTAGTCTGTTTAAAAATCTGTATACTTTTCATTCAACTCCCCTTTAAATTGGTGTTCTATTGTAAAAATATTTTTTCTAATTGAATAATGTCGTGCTTCCCGAAGTGAGTTTTATTAAACTCACTGTGAATAATGTATTATAATATTGTGCTATAATTTTGTAACATATTATCACTAAATAAAAAATGAAACACCCTATTTTAGGATAAGAGATCTACTGTTCACAGAAATACTGGTAAATATTTATTGAAAAGGATAATAGACAGACAGTGTGAACCTGCACTGAAATTCTACAACTACATTCCTGAATTCGGGATTTCTGCCACGCGGCCCATACCACCTAAAAATGTTTATTATCTCATTCGAAAGTAAATATTTTTGTTACCGGTAAAAGCATGGGGGTATCAAAATCCATAAAAACATGGTAAATAAATGCATCTGGCAACACTGCATGGGGTATGGAGTGGCGTCATCGTAAACCACAAGCGACAAATTACCAACTGACACGGAAATATTATTTTTATTTTATTTATTATCATTATAAACAGTCTTTATAAATTCATATATGACAGTGATAAAAATATATATGTCATCGAAAAATAAAATAATGACAAATTGAAATTTAGAACCATAATACAAAAATACACAACAATACCTAAACTTGTTCAAATTACAGAGACCATGTCTTGCGAAAATGGTCTCTGTAATTTAACAAAGTCCCTATAATGTTGTTGTTTAAGGTGAAACTTTCTTATTTTCAGCAGTCGGTGTGATACAGCTAAAGATGGTCGATATTGTCTCGGTGTCCTAGTTGTCACCGGTTCGCTTAGTTTTTATAGGAACCGGTTCTTTTTGAAAATGGTAGTAAATGAAGGTGTAACATTTCATTACACTTTTTAATTTTTTTAAAGTTTTCTTCTCCACACAGGAGGCCCTGAGAAAAAATCCATGATAAAGACACAACACGTGAAATTATGGTACTGACACACATGCTCACAAATGAACTACTCGTAAATGAGCATACTTGTATTGAGCATATCCATGAATAAGCATGCTCACTGCTCACACTGTCTGGGTCCTTACAGACAGACAAAGGTTTTTACCGACAATATCGGTAAGAGAAAATATACCAACAATAGGTTTCAGTCTGGATTAAAAAAAACTACACATGTATTTTAAAAATTTATTAAAATCAAACAAGGGACATAAAAATAACATATTTTATTCGGAAGTTGTACAATATTATCAAATATTTGTCAACATATTAATATAACAATAATAATATCAAAATACAGAAAAACTTTATTACAACAAGTAAAATACATGAACAGTGTGAACACCTCAGCAGTCAGCATAAAAGGTTCTTCTAGTGAGGTGTTCACGAAGCACTATAAAATATTTCTAAAACATTTACAAACAGTATCTAATATTTATTCCTTCCTTACTTAATGTCTAGAATTAAAGCTTTTAGAATTGGGGTTAAACATTTCTAAGTTCATTTGTTCAAAGTGAATAGTGATGTATTGTTAAATTTTGTTATAGAATTAGAAAGAAGTATGGGCGGGAGAGGCAGGTGCGCGCTCCTACTGACAAGTACTGAGAAGGAAACAAGTTACAAGAACCGAAGGACAGAATGCCTTTCTGACTATAATCCATTTTACAAAAGAGAGGAACAAGTTGTTCTTGGCCCTGGGTTGCCTGATTAGCCGCTAACTATCAATTACTTCATTTAAATCTCATCTAATGATTTATTTATTTTATGAGCCTTTTGCAAATTGGCAAACTACAATTTCTCGATAACCAATTGGACGATTGAGCTTAGATTTGTTATATGTCTTCAATTATTTTTTTAACGTTGATAGCAGTATTCGGTAGATATTTTAAAAATTTAATTTATATAACTCGGATCAGAGTAAAAAAAAATGAGGAAAAATTTTTTAAAAAATTGAAGCATGCCGCCAATATGTGAAAAAAAATGTATGGTCGGAACGGCTACCAATCAATACAAAACTCATACAGATTGAAAATTTCAACATTTTTCTGTTAAACTTTCGGAAGACTAGTTGCCATTGAGGGGTTTTCTCCTCACCGTTGTTGTCTTCAAGTTTAGTTTGCGAAATAATATTAAGAAAATATTTTTATTCTTTTGTAAAACGGGTAGGAACATGTTTTGAATTTTAAAAAGTGAGAATTCAAATGGTTTTGAAATACCTACTCATGTTGTTCGGACACATAGAGTACAAACGGGAAACTGGTGAATAGTATATATTAGATTAGATTATAGTATTAGATTATGTAAACTGACCTTTTTTATTTGATCTTTCGTTTTCGGCTAAATCGCGTCGGAAGTTGAAAATTTTTTTTAATTTAAAAAATTTATAAAAATTGGTTGCTCGGGGGCTAATTATTTGCTGTTTATTGTTACACAAGTTTTACACATTTGGTTTCCAAAAAACGGAAAAAATTTAAATTATAAAATTGAAATTTTATTTTTGTTTTGAAGAGTTTTAATTTTCAATCAGTGCTCAAGAAATACAAAAAATTGAAATATTATATTTACTTTATTTTATTTTTAATTTATGTATTTAAAATAAATAACTGAAAGCAAAGTTTTTTTTAAACTCTTTAAAGAGGTAGATCAGTTTCCCGCGTGTACTACGAATTTCCGAACACCATGTTTACACTTTATACGTTAATGTAATATTTATTTTTTTAGTCATATGTATTATATTTAATTATCGTAGAAAGCAAACACTTTGCGGCTTGACATTATATAGAATGAAACAAGTACTTCGTTTAAAACCACCAGTTTATAAGTGTATTGTCCTGAAGAAGGTTGAGTTCAACCGAAACCGGTCAACGAATATAAATAAAAATAAAGTGGTTTTAAACAAAGAACTTGTTTCATTCTATGTATTATATTTGTTCAAAAATTTTTTTTGTTATTTTATTTATGAATATCATTGTGCATATAAGTGTGTAACAATTAAATAATTAATTTTTAAAAAATCTATATAAAAAAAATGATCTGAAACAAGGTTCTAGACAACAACACCGCTTTCAGGCCACACGATACCCTCTATCCAGGGTATGAAGGCGGATATGCGGGTGTTGGTGTATGTGCAGGGTGAAAAGTTCCAATAGGATGCCAACCCCACCAGGAGGTGGGTACAGGTCACCCTTTGGCTATTTGGTAAAGTCATCGGGGAACCGCTATACCAGTGCTGAAAAAAATAAAGCAATAAGGTGAACACACTCCAAATGGCAGATTATAAATTAGTGCATTTTTTCATCGGATTTTTAACACGTTTCCGGCGGGAGGGGTAGTTCTATCTTTTACGCCTGGTCCTACTTGAATGAACGGGAAAGCATTGCCGTCCGACCACTTTATATAAAGTGTGTACCTACACAGATGTATAGTAAATGTGGCACAAGTCTTCCTCATCTTCTTATATTTTGTGTGGAGGAATATTATATGGATTTTAGGCCAAAATACACCACCAAACTAAAAAATTGTTTTATACGAGTATATCAAATGTGTAGTACGTATGTATATGGGCAATTTTATTTATTTGTGTTTTTAACTATAAAATATACGCCATGAAAAATTTTAATATTCATGATTTTAGAGGCTACTTGGACAAATTGTTTATGATAAAAAATTCAAAATTAATTTTCCAATATTTATTATAAAAACATGGTGAAATATAAATAAAAAGATATAAAATATTAAAAGAATGCATTTTGATGGATCTAAATTAAAATAACCCGTTGACCTGAAACTGCTTTATTGCGGCTTAAAGGGTGTTACGTTGCGAAAGTTCAAGAATTTAGCTTGCGGGCGGAATATAGAATTGACCCCTGCACAATACCCCACCCCTCTCCCCGCACCGCGCGAAGCCCTCCACGGGTCAACCAGCGCGGCGGCATTCACTTCTCGACCGGCCCTCGGGCAGAACAACTGTGTTCCCCGTGATTCGCGCTAGGCGCTCTCCGTGAACTAACTTCACGATGTATTATTTGAATTGTGCTTTGTGCCCAGTACCTAGCCAGACGGCTGACTCCGCATCTCCTGCTATGTGAGTACCAATCTACTCACCTCCCACACCGTGTGCTATGAACTACTTCTAACTTCACTAAACGTGTAGAGAGAGAGGCGAAAATTCTCGTTAGGCTAGCAGTGTAGTTAACCATGTGTTTCGTGCCGAAGCTGGCTTTGTGTACCACCCTGTTCTGTTTTTACGAATAAACCCTTTAAGTGCTAAAACTGTGTTCTGATTGAGGAAGGAGACCCGGGGATTGTGAGGAAAGGAGGCGGAGGAGGAATTGCCAAGCGAACCACAGGCACTCGCCCTGTTTTTAGGAGGAACCTTGCTCGTGCCGGTTTTGCTGAGCTAGCCGTCGGCCGTGTATTGCGTGTCCTTTACAGGTGTAGGGTTTAGCAAATGGCCGCAAGTAGTGGCAATGCTAACACTGGCGCACAACTTTGGGGCAATTTTTTTTTCCTCTAATCTTTTCCCACGTTTTACGCCAACACCTCCCTCTTCACAGTCGCTCGTCTCGTTCTTCAATCAGCTATTGTTTAAACTTTATAATGTATAATGTTTTGTCTTGTTTTTTCCCAATTTGTCTAGCATTTCCATCAAGAACATCGGCGCGAGTGTAACTTCGAATTGCAATTTAAACTATCACGGGCACAATCCTTTCATTTTCAAGTCGTCTCTCGACAAAAACATTATCACCGGTATTCCTACGTAAAGTGCGCAACCAAGAAGTGCCGTCGCGAATAATATAGTGTTTACAAGTGTCGACCAACTAAAATTGCTAGTTTCAAATACAAGTTAATAGTGGAAATGCACACAATATTTAAAACAAATTATTCAACAATTAAAATCCTGTATATGATAAACCAATTTACCGCTTCGTTCCCCGAGTTAATTAACCGGTTACTTGTAATAAACTTACTCCGCAAAGTGCTGGTTGGTTTTATATCAACATACTTTGCGGGTAAGGGTAATTTCGCAAAAGCACTGGCCTTCATTCGTGTCGGCATATTTTTGCAGCTCAGGGAAGAAGTGGTTTAAACTCTTTCTACCTTTTGACAATTGAGCATTTTTCTAATTTTGCCGCCTGTTTCATCATTTAGCTTTTTTTTTCTTTCGTAAGAAACAGACGACATAATTTGAAAGACGTTCGGTTCGCGTTGACGTCGACTGTCCAAAAGCTTACGTTATATTATCCGTATGTACACTTCTGCATACAGAGCGTCATGACAGCGGGCAGTTTGCGTGTAAATACCAGTAATTGGTGTATGCTGAAATCAGGCTACAGTCTAGCCACGTAAATAAAGAAACTATTCCCCAAGACATTGTTGAGTTTTTAAACAAATATGTACGGGACAGGCACTGTAGTCGCCAGCCGCACAGACGATGAAGCGGGAAGTTGCCGGCTGGCCGTTTCGACGCCTAGGGAGAAAGGGAGAAAAATGGTAGGGAGATGGAAAAGTGGGGAAAAAGTGAGGGAAAAATGGGGAGAAATGTGGGGAAAGGGATAAATGGGTCGGTGGCGAGGGGAAGAAGGGAGGTAGAGGGGAAACCTGCGTCTTGATAAAGACGTTTCGAGATTGTATGGTGGAGTCCTCTGGTGGGCGGTTCGGCCAGGGCCAAGAAGAAGTCCAAGTTTTCCAGTGGTAGATCGGAGTAGGCAGGAGAGAAGGCGAGATGCTTGATGTGGCGTTGAGATCTGGAACTCTGCCGATCTAGCGTAATATCAGCCGTATTTAAAGGGCTCTGAGCCGGGAGTTTGCCCATACTTGGCCCTTTTTTCATCTCAATTCTCCGAACTGAGATGAGTTCTAGGAATTTTGGCCGTTAGAGACCTTAAACGCTACTGCGGTTCGTTTGCTCTTGCCCAACGAAGCAAAAACGCCACACCGTCCAATCTCGCCTTACTCTGACCGTTTCTCCGATACTTCGTTTATTTATGAGTTTGCATAAAATTTTACATGGTTGTTTAGAGCCAATTTGTGCAAATTAAATGAAACAATGTTGCACAAATTGGATACATAGAAATAGGCTTTGCATAAAATTGAATTTGCGCAAATGTTGTAAGTATGTACAACAGCTCAAGAAGGCTTTGCACAAATCACAATTTTATGCAAAGTAGAAAGATAAGCAATGTGTAGGTATATATTTGACCGGGTTTTGCAGAGATTTTATATTTGTGCAAAACCCGTTTATAAACAAAGGAAATATAACAGATATTTGCGCTGGGTATCACAAGTGAATGTATCAACTATGATTATCTACTATGTCAACTTAATTTATTAAAATTGTCCGAACGCAGAATAGTATATGACCTAACATGTTTACATAAAATCATAAATTCAGTAATTGACAGCCCTGAACTATTAAATTTGATTTCTTTCCATATACCTCGCAATTCAACATCGAGGCAGTATCTACCATTCTATTGTGACAACTCCAACACAGAATCACAATTGTATACCCCCGTTCGCCGTATACAAAATTTGGGTAATGACTATAAAGATGTTGTTGATATATTTAACACATCATTCACTAAATACAAACAAGTCTTAGTAGAATTTATATCAAAAAGAAGAACAACAAATTTAATTAATACAACTGAATAGCTCTGCTTCGAATCATTTTACATGTACTTTACTTTTCCCAGTCTACATTTTTTTCCATCTTGCATGTTGGAGTATTTTGTTTTTATTGTATTTTTGTTTTAGATTTGGTTATGATTTTGTTTTTGATTTTGATTTTGTTTTGTTTATGTATTTGTTTTTTGTTTTTTAAAAATTTTGTTATGCACATTTAAATTTAGATGTTCTTTGTTAAAAAAAAAATGCTTGTAAAAGCCCAGACGGGCGTGAAACTCAATAAATAAATAAATAAATTGGACCTGCGCGAAGGTTTGTATAGGAACGACTTCGCACAGATTGAATTTGCGCAATAAAAAGGGTTTATCGAGATTAAAGTAGTGTGTAGGTACGTACACAGTTGGTGGGGTCAGGCTTTGTTTTTTGTCTTAGGCGACCACCTGACCCCTTGATTATATTTATTATTTACAAACATTACAGATAAATTACATTATAATTAAACGATATTATAATCTTAAATCTACGTCCGGTACATCCTCCCCCCGGTGCAGTCACGGCTGCGCCTAGCTGTCCGGACGTACAGGTCGGCGGCTTCCTCGGCGTCCGGTTCCCCTGGGCTGTCGGGTCCTTGGTCCGGGTGTGGTCGAGGTTGGTGCTGGTGCTGGTGCCAGGGTGATGACGGCCAGTTTCACAGCAGGACGTGTAAGTCCCCGTGGCTGTCTGGACCCGGGCGGTCCTCACTTGGCCATCAGCAGCAGGGGTGGCCTCGATGATTCGCCCGCGCGGCCAGCTGTTGCGTGGTAGCGCGGGGTCCATGATGACCACCAGATCACCGGCCTTGAGGGGGTCAGTCAGGTGGTGCCACTTCTGTCGGGCGGCCAAGGTGGGGAGGTATTCGCGGAGCCACCGCCTCCAGAACATGTCCGCCAGTTGTTGGCTGATTCGCCACTGTCGGCGGAGACATACCTCCTACTCCTTGTTGTCATAGAGAGACAGATGTGGGCGGCTTCCAGCAGATCCCATGAGGAAGTGGTTGGGGGTCAAGGGCTCTTCGTCTTGTGGGTCAACAGAGACGTGAGTCAGAGGCCGACTGTTGACCACGAACTCAGCCTCTGCCAGTGCCGTGCGCAGGGTTTCCTCCCTTGGCGCTCTTTCCCTTAAGGTGGCGCTCAGGGCTTGTTTGACTGAGCGGATCAACCTTTCCCAGGCTCCCCCCATGTGGGGACTGAGGGGGGTGTTGAAGTGCCACTCTACGCCCTTGGTGGCAATGGTGTCTGACATCCTGGCATCCTGCTGCAGGTTTTCCACCGCATCTCGTATTTCCTTGTCGGCACCACGGAAGTTCATCCCGTTGTCTGAGTACAGCACCGCGGGTTGACCTCTTCGGGCGGTCATCCGTTGAACAGCCATGATGGCTGAGTCGGTAGACAGTGAGGCCGCCAGCTCTAGGTGGATGGCGCGGGTGGAGAGGCAGGTGAACAGTGCTCCATAGCGCTTTTCTCGGTGTCTGCCGACTGTGACCTCCATCGGCCCGAAGAAGTCTAGCCCACAGTGTGTGAAGGGGCGGGAGTGGTGTGCCAGGCGGGACGGCGGCAGTGTCCCCATCAGTGGTGGAGAGGGCTTGCTCCGTCGTAGGTGGCAAGTAGGGCAGCCATGGATTATTTTCCTGCTGACGGTGCGGAGTCGCAGGATGAAGAAGTTACACCGGATCTCGGCTACCGTTTTTTCCGTGCTTGGATGGTCCGCCTTTTCGTGGTAGTGGCGGATCAGCAATCGTGCATATGGGTCGGCGCCGTCCAAGATCACGGGGGTCTTTGCCACGCTAGTTGTCCCGGTGAGGTTCTTCAATCGCGAGCCCATCCGCAGAACGTCATCAGATCCAAGGAAGGGTACCAGACTGACAAGGCGACTGGCGGCAGGTAGGGCCTGGCCGAGCCTAATGTTGTGCAGGTCGGTGGAGAAGGCATCTTCTTGGGACCTCCTCACCCATCTGCGCTCGGCCTCCCTCAGCTCATCCGCGCGTAGCGTGGACTCGGCGGGTCGGTTCGGGCCCATCCGACAGCGCCTGACAAAACGCAACATCCACGCTGTAGCGCGGATCAGCCGGTGCCAGGAAGAGAACCTCTCGACCAGAGGTAGCGCCTCTCCAGTTGTGGTGATGTGGCCGACGAAGTGCTGAGGTCTGGTCTCGAGGGTCTGGTCGTCTGGCTTGGTGAGGGTTCGCTCCTTAGGCCAGTCGCTCTCCGGTGTTGTGAGGAAAGCGGGGCCGCAGAACCATCTTCCTTGGAGAGACAGGTCGGGCAATTCCAAGTCCCGGGTGCCGATGTCGGCCGGGTTTTGCTTGGTAGGGACCCACCTCCAATTTGTTATGGAGGTGAGTTCGTCAATCTCGCCCAACCTGTTGGACACGAACGCAGAATAGGTGCGCGGGTCCGTGCGCAACCAGCACAGCACTGTGGTCGAGTCCGTCCAGAAGATGGTTTTAGCTATCTTCGCTTGGCTCTCCAACCGGATGGTTCTGGCCAATCTAGCCGCCATGAGTGCGGATTGCAGCTCAAGGCGGGGTATGGATAGCGGCTTCAGAGGCGCCACCTTGCATTTGCTGGCAATGAAGGTGGCTTGTAGAGCGCCCTGCACCTCCCCCACAAAAACGAGTTCCATTAAGGTGGATCCGGGCCCGTGAAATTTTCATATCCGGACTTTGGATTTTTTCTCAAAATCACGTTTTTTGAGGGGAACCTCTGCGCAAATTTTTCTCGTTTTTGGACTTTGAAAAATTTTCAACAAATTTTCAAAACATCTGGATTTTTTCTCAAAATCACGTTTTTTGAGGGGAACCTCTGCGCAAATTTTTCTCGTTTTTGGACTTTGAAAAATTTTCAACAAATTTTCAAAACATCTGGATTTTTTCTCAAAATCACGTTTTTTGAGGGGAACCCCTGCCCAAATTTTCAAATAAACCAAACACTTATAAAAAACAACGCGTAGTTTTTTTTTTCAAAACTTGTTTTGTAAAAAATACGCTCCAGTGGTCAGTCTCTGCCCAATTTCTCTCCAATTGCGAGTGTAGTTCCCACTTTTTCCAACATAAGGTCACTCTGACACGATCTTATATACCATGGAAGTCCCTCAAGTCACGCTGGGTATAATCCCACACATTTTTACTTCAAAAAAGGAGGAACTACTACAGGCCCTGAGAAATAGAAAGATTTCTCCTAGAAATAAATCCAAAAAATGCCTCACTTTATATGCTTCTTTCTACAACAAAAAATACATCAAGAGGTTGCAATTTCAACCGGAAGTCACCTCGGAAATCATCACTACCCCCCTCACAGTCTCCGAAGCAAAACCCTTGGTGGTGCAAGCTCAAGAACCAACAAAAATATACGATCTGACATCTCTGGTAAACACATCGGAAATTACCATGTGAAAGACATTGTCAAAATTGGGAATATGGAATCAGTAAATTCCATCACATCAAGTACTCAGGCGTAACCAAATCGGCAAAACATGCATCTTGTTAACCCTGATCATTATTACGTCCCTGACCTCTCTTGGCCAGTCATCAACCAGTGCGATGCGGTCTCTTTAGAAGTCTTATAATTCTCGTCATAAACGACGTGAGTTACGTGTAATTATTAAATGTAAATAATCACCCATATGGGCATTCGTAAGGTAATCCTTACACCCGAAGGCACATTAATGTCAACGGTAGCCTAACTCCTGCACATTCTTTTTCTTCGCGCATAATTTTTACTTGCCTGCTGTACCTCAAGGGCACCTCTTGGGGCACCGTTTTCATACTCGTATGCATCCTCTTCCTGAAATTGATCACTTCGGGAAAGGGCTTCCTTTTTCCGCCTACCATCAACGGCTCCGAAAACTCTTGCTCCGAGACGTCGCTTTCCTTTCACAATTCTTGCAGCATCCGCGCGTTTTTTTTTTCTCACCTCACCATCTCATCTTGTCATATCACCCCTTTTTTTAATTTTTTTGTTTTGTGTCGGGTTTTTTCATACCAGTACGTCCCTACCCTAATGTTGTAATTATAAAATCTTAAGTGCTAGTCTGTATAATAACCATTGGTTTCAGACCACTGCTGCAGCTCGCTACTACGGTTACAGTACCATATTGTAAGAATGTCGCGACGATTTCTGTTATAATAGGAAATCCTCCCGTTTTTCTTTCTTCTTCTTGTTCCTCTTCACCCCATCCTACAAATTCACAATAATGTTGTGTATTGGGGATCGTTTCGAATACACCCAATGTACACACCTATCAGGTCACATTCGCTGGATTCGAGATAATTCAAGAGCAACCTTGTTGCTATTTGTGGTTTTTTCTTCTTTTTCCAAAAATTAGAATGGCGCTCAACCCAATTGCTCTATTTTTTTTTCTTCTCCAGAATCGTATTTTGTCAGATTCTGAGAAAAAATTTTGTTATAAAAGTGACAATACGTTTCGTCCCTTCATTAACATTGTTCCTTGTACATATACAACTTCATTATGAGGTACATATTTTATCATGACAAGTTTCTTTTGTCCTTATTGTACCATTATTCTAGTTTGAAGTTTAAAATCTTGGCCAGATCTTCAATAAAATTTGTGTTTATCGCCTTTTGGCAAGTCTTGTAAGGTACGCTAATATGAAATTATTAAGCTACAGCAGTGCCGTATTAATTACATCATTGCAACCCGCCGTCTGTATTGAATGGGGACCCACATTTTCGAACGTAATTGGGCTACTGTCTTTCAATACTGGGCAAATTTGTTGTAAATCGTTCATTCCTGTCACGTGAGACGTGAAAACGTGACAATATCTACCATCATAGGAGAGATCCTCACAATATCCACCATCATAGGAGAGATCCTCAAAACATCCGCCATGATACGAGAAGCTCGTTATAATTACTTTATACTCATAACTAAATGTTACTGAGTTGGTCGTGTGTCCTTTGGCATGAGAACCGCTTAACCCGCCGTCTGTATTGAATGGGGACCCACATTTTCGAACGTAATTGGGCTACTGTCTTTCAAATACTGGGCAAATCTGTTGTAAATCGTTCATTCCTGTACATGAGACGTGAAGACGTTACAATACTCACCATGAATCGTGCGAACGAAATAATATCTACCCCATGTTGGTGTGACCTACCAAGCGTAGATCACACGCCTTTTATTTTCTGTTATCAGAAAATTATTGCTTTTGCAACAAATTATTCAAAAAGCATGCCCGTGGACTTCCTGTCACAAGAACCCAGGAACTATCTACTATCTCAAAAGGACTAATCATACGCTTCACTCATGATTATGGGGCATCGTGTCGTAGGAGTTAAGTTGATGGACACAAAAACACCTAACTCGTTGTCTGGGGGACGAACAAGAAAACCCCCAGGTTTGTGAGATTTGAGCAAGGGTCTGTCATTTCTCGCAAACAAGTAGGAGAATAAAACGACCCTCTAATCTTCTGCCCAATACACGTAGTGGATTAGACTCTTTATGTCAGTGTATTCCTTTTGTCCCACACTACCAAATGGTATTGTAATGTGCCAGGAAAACTGCTGTAGACCTTGTTTCACCTCCACTCAGAGGTCGAATTCCGGAAATAGCCGAGTCCTCAGCAGTTTTCTTCGTTCAAATGTTCCCAATTGTCACCCTTTCCCTTCCTTGAAATTATCCGTGAATGGGGATATATGCGTTACGCACTTGGCGTTTCGTTTGTCAAATGGGACAACCTTCATACACGGATCTTTTCAACTTCCTACTCCTTTCCCACCTTTCTTAACTTATTTGTACTCAATGTTTTGTTTTTCGAAAGTAGAAAAAAATGCTACCGTATAGACGTGAGCATAGGTCATGGAAGACCAACTTCTTTCGAAAAGGGGCATTTTGTCATACGTACAAACCCTTACCCACGTGTTCTTGGAAATGTATTTAGTTTTTTTTTTTTTTAAAAAAAAGCTAAATGGGTTAAACAGAACCTTCCTTGAATACGTACCTTTGCAATATGTATAAGTCTATAGTTGCATTTAGTTAACTCTCTCTCCGTCACTCTCTCTCTCTCTACACGTCAAACAAATCCAATCTTTCTCAATATGCATACCTTGTTTCTCTCCAAACCTTTTCATCATTGGTCTACCAGGCAGGTAAACTTCAAGAATTTTGTTCTAATAATAAATTTTTGCCGGATTAATCAGAAGACCAGCAGCTCTTCACCCTATCTACACCTACGCCTCTCTTCATGCTGCCTTCACTACCGTCACGGAGGTCCCATGCCTTCAAACCCTGCGTACCAAAAGCACCCGACCACACCTAACATAACCTAGTGTGAGTCGTGCGTGTAGTTGCGAATTGTATCATCACAAACCATCACTCAAACAAACCCGAGCACGTCAGCTCTAGGTTGGTTCAATGTTCCTGTTGCCATGTACAATGTTCCTGCGACATCTTGGCAAATGTTCCTGTTGCCATGTACAATGTTCCTGCGACATCTTGGCAAATGTTCCTGTTGCCATGTACAAATGTCCCTGCGGCATCTTGGCAAATGTTCACATTGCCATGTACAAATGTCCCTCCGGCACCTCGCAAATGTTCCGGTTGCCATCGTGCAAATGTCCCTGCGGCACCTCGCAAATGTTCCGGTTGCCATCGTGCAAATGTTCCAGCTGCACCTTGCAAATGCTCTGTTGCCATCATGCCAATGCTCCTGTGCCCTTGCGCAAATAACAATACCAACGATTGTTCACACAACAATCCCACTGTTTACAAACCAGTGTACCAACCACCATCACAACAGCGGCTGTCATGCACACAAACCACCTCCGCTATAAAGGACCAACCACCAATTACAATTCCACTCTCCAGTACCTCAATGATGTCATACTGGCCCACCCACAGGACCCGGAAGCAGCTACCTTTTTGACCTCTGTGACAGGTAGAACCCTCTCCACACCAAGAAGCCTCATCCTGCGTTCTCTTCTTCGTGTTTTCTTTAAGGCCCTAGTGTTCCTTGAGTGTAATCTCAAACGGGCCAGGTTACTGTGACAAAGTAACCTTGTAACTTCAGTGCAACGTCCCAACACCCCAAACATCCGACGCAAACCACGCTACGCAAACATAGCTCACAGACCAATGATACAATTTAGAGTCATTTTTTTTCTATCACTGCATAACCCTTGTACCTTTCTCCAGCAGGTCCTTGTTTGTATTTATGTATGCCACTGCTCTTTCATGTACATTCATGTATAATTCCTTGTTCACCATGCCTTTTTTTTTTTCCTCTTTTGTTTTTGTTTTCTACTATTTTGTTAGCTAGCAACTTTTCCTTTTTCTCTCTCTCTCTCTCCCCTTTTCCCTTAAATGTTTTTTTGTTTTGGCACAAGTGCTAGAAGGGTAAGAAGATTTCTTGGCCTACTGCTCCATTACCACGTCGCTTTTTTTGCGGCGAGGGGGGAAGTATTACGTTGCGAAAGTTCAAGAATTTAGCTTGCGGGCGGAATATAGAATTGACCCCTGCACAATACCCCACCCCTCTCCCCGCACCGCGCGAAGCCCTCCACGGGTCAACCAGCGCGGCGGCATTCACTTCTCGACCGGCCCTCGGGCAGAACAATTGTGTTCCCCGTGATTCGCGCTAGGCGCTCTCCGTGAACTAACTTCACGATGTATTATTTGAATTGTGCTTTGTGCCCAGTACCTAGCCAGACGGCTGACTCCGCATCTCCTGCTATGTGAGTACCAATCTACTCACCTCCCACACCGTGTGCTATGAACTACTTCTAACTTCACTTAACGTGTAGAGAGAGAGGAGAAAATTCTCGTTAGGCTAGCAGTGTAGTTAACCATGTGTTTCGTGCCGAAGCTGGCTTTGTGTACCACCCTGTTCTGTTTTTACGAATAAACCCTTTAAGTGCTAAAACTGTGTTCTGATTGAGGAAGGAGACCCGGGGATTGTGAGGAAAGGAGGCGGAGGAGGAATTGCCAAGCGAACCACAGGCACTCGCCCTGTTTTTAGGAGGAACCTTGCTCGTGCCGGTTTTGCTGAGCTAGCCGTCGGCCGTGTATTGCGTGTCCTTTACAGGTGTAGGGTTTAGCAAATGGCCGCAAGTAGTGGCAATGCTAACAAGGGACTGTACTTTGAAGAACATAAAAATAAAATCTGTTGACAAGAAAAATTTAAAAAAAAAAACCTATTTACGTCGAAACCCAAATTTGCCGCAGCAAATTAAAATTATCTTAAAAAACACATTTTTAACCTTTAACTGCTTACGTGATTTTTTTTAAGTATTCTCTGACGTGGGGCCTGTGCGGCCCGTTACTTTAAATGTTTATATATTAGAGATCCACAAATTTTGTGGTCCATATTATTATTTATTGGACAATTTAGATATATTTAAATAAAATAAAATACCTTTTTTAATGTTAAGTAACTTATAGGTATTTGACAATTTGGTTTTTATGTAATAATTTTTGTCAAAAATCGCTTGGGATCAGAAATCAGTCTGTATTATTCAATATTGGCTCGTATAAACTTTGTATATAAAACTTTAGTAAAGTTGCTTATATTTATTTTCATACTAGCTTTTTCCCGCGGCTTCGCCCGCATGGTATTAGGGGATTCCCACTCAGCCTCCTCCACCTTCATATCCCCACTCCACTCCCCCCATCAACCCCCCCTTCCACTCCACCCACCCCTTCCTCCACTTCTCCCCCCTCCACCTTCCCTCTCTTCACTCCACTCATCCATCAACCCCCCTCTACCTTCCCGTCCTTCTCCAACCACCCCTCCCCCATCCCACACCCTCCCACTCCACCTACCCCCATCTTCCTCCACCCCTCCCCCTTCCCTTCCTTCCCTCCCCCCTCTTCCACCCCACTCCGCCTCCTCCACCTTCCCTATCTCCACTCAACTCCCCCCATAAACTCCCTCCCCCTCTCCCTCCACCCACCAATCCCCTCACCCCCTACCCCTCCACATTCCCTTTCCCCACACCACTCCCCCCATCAACCTCCTTTCCCCCACCCCCTACCCCTCCCCACACCCTCCTCCATCCTTCCCCTTTCCCCTTCCTTCCCTCCCCCCTCTCCCTCCCCTAACCCCCTCCTCCCACCCTTCTCCCCCTCCCCTTTCCCCCTCCACCAATACCCTCCCAACACCCCTTCCCCCCTCCCCACTCTCCCTACTCTCTTCTCGCATTCCACACATTCATTCCCGAAACATTCAGTTTTCAAACTGCTCGCATGCCACCTATTATAATTTTTATACAAATTATATAATGCCAGAACTCAACGGTACTTTTATACAAAATAACGAATAAAATAAAGAATTATCCAATTTGGTTCAGTCATTCGGGTTTATACGCATAAATACATTTCGGTGATTCATTTTTAGAGATAGTTATTAAGTACGACGCCAACAAAGTACTCTTTTTAGGATGAATTGCCAATTAAAACAAAAAAAATAAAAATCGTTTCCAAGGCGACAATTGGTTTCTGACGTTTGCAATAAGTCGATTTTATTAGGGACAGAAAACGTATGAAAAATAATTTCATAACGCCAGAGATTATTCATAACACAGGAGCTTACCAATGTATATAGCCTATAGATCACGCAAATAATGTAGCTTTCTATAAGTGTAAGAATTTTTAAAGTCCATATCAGCAGTTAAAGGTTAACGATGATTTATTTCTAATTTTATTTTTTATTATATTAACGTAAGAGAGAGTGCAAGATTATATTTATTTTTCATTATAATTAACCCACTACAAAATTTAAAAAGTGGCTCCAAAATAAAGGAAAATTGAATTATTTAATTACCTGTATATCATCATATTCTTCATTTTAAACAAAAATATATAAAGTGGCATATATTCGTACCAGATATTTAGTATAACTATTGATTGAAAATATTATTTAGTCTGTTTGGGTATTTTAGCTTCAAATCTAAAATTAAGTTTTGTATGTAACGGGCCGAAAAGGACTACACATCCGTTCCTCTTAAACCCTTACACTTGTAGCACTAGAGATGGGCGAATTTTGTTTTTTATAATGATTTGTGCGAAAGTGAAAACCAATATTTGTAATGTACAAGGTACAAGTAATAAAATAATACATTGTGTTTCCACATAAAACACTACCAAATGGGCCCAACACTGACTTTAGGGAGTTTAACTTCAGTTTAAGGAGTCGCATTACAAAGTAGCCTTTAATATCAGACAATACTTTAATATTTGGTGTGTGGTGAGTACTATGTAAAAACATTCATAAAATGAATTTATTATTTTCAAATATATTTAGCGGTTTAAAACAAAATGCATTTAGTGGAAGTTCCCTCTTGTTTTCGCCCATAATACGGGTAGATAGTCAGTGATTACATTCATGGTCAATGGTTCTAATTGCAGTTCAGTGCGGTCAACCTAATCCAACCTAATACTAGTAGTTCTGTCAGCAGTTAGTAGACCTCGCGTTGAAAAAATACGTTTCCATTTTTCTCTAAGACAAAATTTCTTCTGAAATCGTGAGACTTGTAAGTAGGTATTTTTTTTTTTTTGTTTATGGCCATTCACCTTAAGGAGAGTGCTATGTGCCGTTAAAATTAAGAGAGATGATTATATTTTATGAAAAATCTATAAGGGCATGGAAAATCTCAAATATTGAATTCATTTAAGTCTATGAACTTTATAGGACGGAAAAAACTCTAGAATTATTGAGAGAAAGCAAATATGGAATACTAAGGGGAGATTGGTGGGTGATTTTAATGAGTAGACGATAAATGCCTTTGAAGGACGAATGATTTTTACAATTAAAGAATACATGGTCAAGAGTCTCATTTTCCACGCCACACTGACAAAGTGGACTATCTAGTACTCGGATTTTAAATAAGTGGGATGCAACAGAGCAGTGACCGATTCTCATTCTCGAGATACAGGAAATAAATCTTTTGGATTTTTTCTTGCCATGGAACCATGGTTTACTTGGAATATGGTTTTGGATTCCAGCATAAAAAGCACCAGTTCGGGTTTTCGTATCAGCCCAATTTTCTTCCCAGGAGTGAATCATGTTGAATTTAAGAATACGGATGACGTCAGAGAACGGAATTCTAAAATCTAAAGGAATAGAGCCAGATATTGTTCCAAATTTAGCGAGGGAGTCGGCTTTCTCGTTACCTTCAATTCCTAAATGTCCAGGGATCCAAACCAATATTGTCTCGAAATTTAATTCATTTAATGATTTGAGGGAGTTTTTGATATTACAAATAATATGGTCTTCTGGATAATTAATGATATTTGAAGAAATTTTCAGTACTGAACTTAGAGAATCAGTGCACAGTAAGGCTCGACGAATGTTGAGAAGCTGGATTTGAATTAAAGCTTGTTCAATTGCGAAGCATTCTGCAGTAAATATACAAGTTTCTTTAGGGAATTTATAAGACAGATCTAAATTGAATTCCGGAATATGCACCGCAGCTCCACAATCTTTGTTTTCAGACTTAGAACCATCTGTATAAATGAGTGAAAATCCAGGATACTTGGATGAAATAATGTTTTTTAAATTTTCCTCGACATTTTGATTAGATGAGGTTAAAATGTTTGTCCAAAAATCAGAAGTTATCATGTTGGGGATAAAATTGATAGAATCAAATGTGATAGTGAAAATAGGAAGAATAGGATCTTTCTGTAGATTTTGTAGGGAAGAAGACAGAGATTTGAATGAAAGGAAACTTTTTAGAAGGAGAGGAAATCGATTTTTATCTGTCAATCTTTTGTCGTTGTTTAAATTGTTGAACAAATGATCAAGGCTTTGTTCTAAATTCTAAAGGATGACACAATATAGAAAAAAAATTCAGAATATTTTTATCAGCCAGAAATTGTCTTCTCAAAATTAAGGGAGGCTCAACACATTCTACCTGAAAAGAATTAATTGGAGAAGATTTCATCGCTCCAATAATCATTCTGAGAGCTTTGGATTGAATTCTTTCAAGTTTTTTATCCAAATATTTAGGAAGAGGATCGAAAAGAAAAGTACCATAATCCAAATGGCTTCGCACTAGGGCACTATACATTAATTTAAGAGTAGTAGGATGAGATCCCCACCACACTCTCAAAACAGCACGCATCATATTAAGACCCTTTTCACACTTAGACGAAATGTATTGAATATGCGGGAGCCAGGATAGTTTATGATCCAAAAGTAGCCCGAGAAATTTAATTTGCACGATTTGGAGAGGGACATTATCAAAAGAGACAGAAAATGGGGGGATTTTTCTTTTGCGTGTGTAAAAGCTACGACCTTGGTTTTAGAGGTAGCTAAATTCATCCCATTTGTCAACAACCACTCTTTAATTTTATGTAAAGCCAGATTTAATTCCTTCGCAGCGTGGGATAGATTTTTGTGAGATAAGTATATAAGGAAATCATCAGCAAAATAAAGTCTCTTGATAGATGAAGGAATTGCAATATCTATGTCACTTATATAAATATTAAACAACAACGGACTGATTACGGACCCTGGGGTAGCCCTTTTTATAGTTTGCGTTTTATCGTTTTTGAGGAAAAGTGCAAAATAATGGATCTGTCTGTAAGCAAATTAATAATAAATTGAACTAATTTTAAGGGTATTTTTAATTTTATTAATTTTTCTTTCAATACGTTAATTAGTACATCGTCGTAAGCTGACGAAAGATCAAGAAATGCGGCCAATGTTGAAGAATTAAGGGACTGAGAGATACGGATGTCCGTTGTAAACACACTTAAATTATCCATGGTTGATTTCTTTTTCCGAAAGCCATACTGATTTGGAGAGATAATTCTGTGATTTTCAACAAACCATTCCAATCTGTTCTTTATCAAATGTTCTGATACTTTCATTAAACATGACGAAAGAGCAATAGGACGATAGGAAGAGATATCAGATGGGTTTTTCCTTGGTTTTAAAATCGGAAGGATTTTTTGAACTTTCCAGACTTCCGGGATAAATCCTGTTTCGAACATGTAATTAATTAGGGATAAGAAATATTCAACCGACATGTCCGAGAATGCTTTATTGAAACTGTATAATATCCCATCGGGGCCTGGAGAAGAGTCTGGTAGGGAATTAATTATTCGTTTCAATTCACTAACTGAAAAAGGAGAGTCCATCTAGTTGGAATGAGTTATATAAGAAATAAAGGAAGGCATTTCTTCTAATCTGGCAACTAATGGCGGCGCTATCTTATCCGCAAAACCTATAATAATTTCTTCTGGAATATGTTTGGAACGCTGCGGAGCATAAGAAGAACCGAATTTTTTAAAATTGGACCAAACAGAAGACTGAGGAGATTCCGGAGACAGGCTTTCACAGAATTTTCGCCATCCAGACCGCTTTTTATTTTTCAAAATACGTTTAGTTTCTGCCTGAGCGCGTTTCACAGAAAGGTAATTTTCAAAAGACATGCATTTTCGGAAAATAGAAATTGCATTTTTTCTCGAGTTAACGGCATCAGTGCATTCTTTATCCCACCATGGAGTGGAATGCTTTATTTTAATGGTAACATTACGTTTTTGAAGAGTTTTTTCTGCGGCTTTTATTACCATATTAGGAAATAATTCACATTGAGATCTGATGTTCACCAGAGAAGAATTAGTTGAGAGAATAATGGAGTCCAAATTCCAAAGAAAAAGTTCTCCAATTCGCATCTTTAGTTTTAAATTTAAAACTATTGTTTGTCGAAAAGGAATGAGAGGATGTTAGATGGTGGAAGGAGATTATTATAGGAAAATGGTCACTGGAAAGGGGATCTGTAAGAATGACCCAAGAACATATAGGTATCAACGAAGATGAGCAAAGGGACAAATCAACTGCACTTTTTCTATGTTGAGGAGCAGTGAAACGAGTTGGGGATCCGTCATTTAATATACATAGATTATATGTATCCATAAAATCTAACAGATTACGGCCAGAACGGTTTGTTAATTCACTACCCCAAGAGGGAGAATGAGCATTGAAGTCACCGAGTAACATATACGGGGGACGAATCTGAGACATAAACGAAGCCCATTCGTTTTCAACAAAAATAGTAGAGGGAGGAATGTATATTGATAATATCAGATATAATAGCTGCTACTATCTGAAAACTATTGGGGAGGGAGTGAAAAAAGATTTCTTTAAAAGGAATAGAGTTATGAATGATAAGAGCAGAGCCACCCTTACCATCAGGTCTATCATGTCTAAGACAATGATAACCAGGGATCTTAAAATGGTACGAGGTTTTTAACCATGTTTCAGAAATAGCAGCAACTGAAATGTTATGTTCATCAAGTAATTTTACAAGTTCAATTTTGTTAGAGAATAGACTTCTACTATTCCATTGAAGAATTTTGCTCAATTTCGGATACATTGGGGAGACAGGAAAGTAATGATTTAATATACTCAGCAGCGTTGGACGGTACAGTATTGTTATTTGAAAGAATCGAAATTAAGAGAGTAATTAAAGTTTGGATGAAAGAGGAATTTTCTGTCATGACTTTAGGGAAAATATCGGTAGAGGGACAACTTTTTAAGGCATTCCCATTGGGAGCCTGAGATTTATTATTCCCATTCGGGTTAAGCAAAAGATCATTATGTTGTTTTTTATCAAAGGAAGGAATAAATTTAGGTTTAAATTTTAACGGCTTGAAAATGGTTTCTCTGTGGGAAGATGACTGAGGAGATTTAGGGGAAGAAAAATGAAAGATAGATGGATTAGATGATATCTCTGCAAAAGATTTTTTTGCAGGAGGGAATAATTTAGAAGCCTGGAAGTATGAAATATTTTCTGAAGCCATTGATTGCTTGATGTTCCTCTGTCTAGACAACTCTGGACAGGCCACACTAACAGCAGTATGGTTACCCTTACAATTAATCTAATTTGGGCTTTTGCTTGAGTTTTGACACTGTTCAAATTGATGATCCTCTCCGCAATGGAAACAACGCGGAGGGGAACGACAAATGGGTTTAGAATGCCCAAATCTGCAAATCTGTTAAAACACTGAATTGTGGGGAATCTATATATTTCGACGGGAAGAGAGTTATAATAAATGAACACCCGGGATGGTAAGATTTGGCCTTCAAAAGTTATAACTACGGATTGAGAGGGTTTCCAAATGGTGGTTCCAGAAGAAGAATCCTTGAAATTTAAACGACGAGCTTTCAAAACTTTAGGAGTAACTTGGGAGTCATTAAGAGCATCTACAATTTCAGATTCAGAGAGATCAGTAGGTATACCTTTCACTCTGCCCATCCTGGTTAAGTTGAAAGTAGGTATAAATGCTTTAAATTTATTATTTGACAAGGAACCAATTTTTTTAACAAAGTCATTAGCAAAGGTGGAGGATTTAAATTCTAAAGACAATTTATATCTGCCTTCCGGCTTGATTGAACCATTTATTATTCGTAGGTTATTATTTTTAGAGCTAAAAATGAATTTACCGAAATCCAGAGGATGAATTATTTTCCCCTGTTCAGTCTTTTGCACATTAACAATAAATGGAGCTGAAGAGGAACTAGAATACATCAATTCAATAGTTTTAGCTTCTGTAGGAATGGAATCATTGTGAAGGATTGGGGCTTGCTTGGATTGAGACATAGATTTAATTTTGAGAGGAACATCAGGAATAAGCGAAGGTCGTCGTTTTCGGGAAGGAATAGTTATAGATACTTGACTGCCGTCAGTATCATAGCCATCAGAAATATTAAATATGGACTGAGGGTCTGGAGGCCGATTCTCATCCTCCTCCATATTACAAATTAATTAACAAAAAAAAATTACAAGATAAAAATTAATAATTAAAAATAAATTGAGTCTATTAGACTGACTGTAGGTACTCAACCGTATATCAAATAATACAATGGATTAGTAACGAAAACGTAAAGGTAACAATAAATTCTTATCTGATTGTAGACAGCAACACAGCAAGTAACCACAACACACGTCTATACTGCTTCGCGGTGCGATCCGAACTCAAGTAGGTACTTAAATTCTTACCTTCTTAATCACATATGAATCAAATTTTTGATTCGAATGGTGGTCTTCTAACAGGGTGATACTGAGAGTATCTTCAACTCTAGAACGTACCGAAAATGAAATAAAATCATTTTACTTAAATTATGTGTGCAAAAACAACAACAGTAATTTGAAAGTTACTTGCGCAAACACAAGAAATGCCTTCCTTGTATATATAAAATGAAACCAATGTTGCCACTGGCTTGGTACATTTTGATTCTAGCCCATTTAGCACGCGCTCTGTCTCACACCGAATATCGCTATCCCATTTGAATTTCATTATTATACAAAAAACATATGACATTATTTTAAGCTAAGGATATTCAGACTTTTGGATCATGAAACAAGCCCACATCAATTTGGGAGGCGGGTATGGGTACCGCCGCCCTGGGAACCATTTATTGGATAACAAACACCTGTGCCATAGGTCACCCCGAGTGGTTTGCCTGACATAGCAGGGGTGCCCGGTTTCATGGGGTGAGGTTTGTCCGAGTCTTGGCGGCGGATGCGTCTACCCACCAGCTGCATGGCAGGCCGGATCGGGAGAGAATGATTGAGGAAGACTCATTGACTTCTCCAGCCGTACTCTCTCGGAATATAGCCTTGCACCGCAGTCGGAGGGATGGGTTCGTACGTCCGTCACTCCTGGACCTTCTGACCCTCAAATTCCTACTCACGCTTCATACCCTTTTCCTTCCCCAAACTTAGTTTCATTAAAAGAACCTCCACACAGCATCCCTAAAGATGACAAAGGCCACGAGGGGAATTATTTTACTCAGGGACTCCTGTGTGGAGCTAAAGTAAATAAAAACATATATTTTAAGTGAAATGATTTTATTACATTTCCGGCACGTTCAAGAATTGAAGATACTTTCAGTATCACCTTGGTATAAGACCATCATACCTAGTCCAAATAATAAACATAACTACTTACAAATCTCACAATTTCAGTGGAAAATTTATGTTATTTGCGTAAAAACTAGAAAAGCCTTTCATGCAGATTTAAATAGAACCATCGTTGCCACCGACTTAATGCATTTTGGTTCTAGCCCATTTAGCACGCGCTCTGTCTCACATTGAATATCGCTTTCGCATTTGGATTTCATTATTATACAGGATATGTATAATAATATTTTAAGCAAAGAATATTCAGACTTTTGTATCACAAAACACGCCCACTGTTTTGTTCTTCTTTATTCTATGGCGCACGGCAATAATGATTGTCACATGTCGGCTATCTTCAGCAGATTTGCGTTACTACTTTTTGTTTTTATTAAATTTCTTGTAATATTAATGTTTGTAGTAAAAATAATTAATTTTAAAAAAATCTACAGTATAATAAGCTTTGTTTACAATACATCTCAGCGTTACATACCGGACACCTCTCAGTTGTGTTGACTGGGCGGCTGCAAATCTCCACGTCATGTTTTATACCGGCAGGGTGAAAAGCGCTGCCAGTGTGAAATGCTTTGGAGCACTCCTCCTGAGACACTCTCTGCATGCTCGTCTGAAATGTTGAAAAACAAACCAACTGATTATTTTATCCAGTGAGAACAAATGTGCCATTAATTTTTGCAACAAATATACGAAGAGGAAATTAATAAAAGCAGTGTTTTTTTTAACCCCTCACAGGAGGCCCTGAGGGGAAAAAATACCTCTGGACCTGTGGCATCTTTGTAGATGCTGTGTGGAGAGTTTTTATTGGAAAAAGAAGGAGAGGAAGTTCTGGGAAGAAAAAAGGTATCAGGGGTGGGAAGGAATCTGGGGGTCAACGTGTTAATCCATCCCTCCCTCTGCGGTGCCATAGGTCAAGAGAGTCCGTCTGGAGTATTCAAAGTTCTCCCTCAACCAGATTCTCCCGATCCGACCCGTTAAGTAGTAGGTGGGTAAATGGATCCGTCGCAAAGACCTAGATAAATCCCACCCCATGAGCACGGGCACCCCTGCTAAGTCGCCAAACGTAGCAAACCACATGGTGTGAGCTATGTCAAAGGCGTTGGTTATTCAATAAATGATTTCCGAGACGGCGGTATCCATACCCGCCTCCCAAATTAATAATTAATTTTGTTTTTAGCTTAATTAGCTATTTAGCATCGTTAGACCCATTAAATGAATAGATTTAACATTACATAGTGGAGTGATGCGGCCTTTCTGCCACTTTCTTCTAATCAACCCAGAATTGTTGTACTCAGTGGGAATAACAACGCAAAACAACCAAAGAACATTTCTACCGCGCTATCCCTATACTATTACAATATGAAGTGAGGTATTAATGAAATATGTTTTTAATGTGAATACAGCACAAGTCTCCCAAATGCTCCTAACCGTCTAGAGCCAGTGGGACTATGGCATCCCCAATGTAGGTATGTTGTGAAACTGAAGGAAGTGGGGAGGAGAAGGAGATGAGGGAGGAAGGTGGGAAGGCTGACTAATTATTTTTTTTTAATTTTTTTTTATTTAAGTTTTTATTCCAGCAGGGCTGGGAGGGTAGTGCAATCCCAGTCTGCCATATTACATAAAAAATGAAAATAAAATTCGAACATGAATAATAATAATAAAAATTAATCACAAAATTAAAAACAAAATAAAATTAAACAAAAATAAAACAGAAATTAAAATTTAAAAAAGAAATATTGGTTTTTTTATCGTCCATCAGGGAGGTCGCCTCATCATTTGCATCCATCGCTCATTCAGTGGGGAGCTGAGCCACCCGGATGCAGCCACGACAATGATGTTGTTTGATTTCCGTGTCCTGCTCCAGAAGCTGGCTAGCCGGTGGCGAAGTAATGCTGGGAATGAGTGCACCCTCCCATCGGTGAACATCGTGGAGGCACTGCAAAACCTCGGTAGTTGCATAAGTTGCCTGTATGCATTGTTGTAGCACACCCTCAGTTTGTCCCACTGCGCTGCTGGGTATTGTGTCCACAGTTCAGATGTATACAGGGCAGTGCAGTATGTCTTGAAGAGTAATTTTCTGACATCGTCGCTACAGTGGTAAAACCGCCTTGAGAGCATTCCGGCCCGTATGTTAATTGCTCTTCTTTGTCGTTCCATATCTTCTATATCCTTCATGTCTTCGGTTAGGATATGTCCCAGATACTTAACCTGTGAGGCCACGAGCAGTTCATTTCCTTCTAGATATATTGGAGGAATATTTGATGGCTCCTTATTGTGTTTGAAAGCGACGATGACTGACTTTTTAGAATTGTACAACAAGTTATGAGAGTTTGCGTACTCTTCGCATATTTGCACAAGTCGTCTCATCGCTTTAATCGAAGGTGCAAGCAGCACCATGTCATCGGCGTAATTAATGTTGTTACTTCCTTGTCCGCAGATATGACAACCGATTCGTGTATCGTTCAACTCTTGTAATAGGTCGTTAATGTACACATTAAATAGAGTTGGAGACATATTTCCCCCTTGCCTGACTCCGCTCTTAAGGAATAGAGGTCTTGAAGAAGCTCCTGCCCATTGAATGTGATTTTCTTGTTGTCCGTACCAAATAGCCAGCATATTGACCACTGCTGCTGGAACATCTCGCTTTATGAGTTTTTCCCATAATAATCGATGGGAAACACGATCAAACGCCTTGCTTAGATCAAGAAAACACCCATAGACGGTGGTTTTTCTTTTTTTGTAGTAGGCTATTGTTTGTTTTACTCCATAAATGGCCATATCGGTTGATGAGGCGCTCTTAAAGCCGAATTGGTTGTCAAGGGTAAATAGTTTCTCTTTGACTAGCGCGAATAAGATTTTTTCAAATAGTCTCGAAAGCATTGTCGCCAAGGAAATCGGTCGGTAATTTCCTAATACCGATGCATCCAGCTGATTGGATTTCAGGATTGGTACGATAATAGTTTTGCTCATATCCATCGGCATATGTGTGTGTCTTAGGAGGCTTGAGTATAGGGCGGCTAGAATGGTATGAAGTTGATCTCCTGCGTATTTTATGTGCTCAATACCAATGGCGTCGTATCCTGGACTTTTACCGTGGGCGGTTTGCTTAATTGCGCTTTCAATCATTTCAGGAGTAACATTCATGACCAGGTCATCATTGGCCGCAGGTGGACATGTCATTACCGAAGGTTTCGTGGTATCTCCTTGATCCTCGCTTAAAGAAAAAAAGTCTCTAAATTCGTTAGCTATGTTTTCATCGCCCATAATGTTATTGACGCATAGTGGAACTTTGCTCTTGGCTTTCAGCACAGTTGAAGTTTTTTGCCAAAACTTTCTGAAATCTTTGTTATGCATAGACGTAGCTATGCTATCCATTCGTGCTTTGTTTTCCGAGTGTTGACATTTTCGGAGAGCAATTTTAAAATATTTCTTACTAGTTTTCCTTTCGTCTGCAAAACGGCCTTCCGTGGGCCTTCCGGCTTGAACCCAGCAGAGGAATGCATATCTTGAATGGCGGTACAAAGTGGAGACTTCATTATTCCACCCAGGAACAATGTCATACATTTTTTTGGGTCCTTTCCTTCTGAATGCTTTTATGGCGGAGTTTCTTAGTATATGGACAATATTACCGTAGAGAGAATCTAGTTCAAGTTTATGAGTTTCGTTATCACAGTTAAGTCTTTGACATCTTACGGCATCTGGGGGTTTCATTTTTAACAGTAGTTTATCGGCCAGGGCGTTGTAAGTTTTAATATCATTTTCGGATTTCGCCATCCATTTTCCAAAATCCTTTGATCGATTCTGTCTGTTGGAAATAATGGGGGTTAGATTTAAATCTATTTCCACAGTTAGTGGGAGATGATTAGATCTGGTCACCAAACACGATAGAGCCACTATTTCTCCAGTCATTCACCAGGGCGATACTGACAATACCATTTACTCTGGAACGTGCCACGAACATGGTGTGTTATTTAAATGATTTAATTATTTATTGTGACGTTTACACGTCATTATACGTTATTACACGTCAGGATTTGAACCCGCTACCTCTGAATTCGTCACCGAGGATCTTAACCACTTGACCATGGAGAACTTGGAAGAGTGTCCTTTAATCAACATTTAATTTTAATAAAATATCTTTGTTTGTATATTTGCGTGGTAGAAAAACCATAAACATGTGGAGATCGGGAGAGCATGAAATAATGAAAAGGTTTTATAATGGGAAAATCAGATGGTTTTTATATGTAGAGCGGATGGACGATGAAAGAAATGCTAGGAGAATATAAGATGCATAAGTGAATGGTAGAAGAGGTGTAGCACGCCCAAGGACGACATGGCACGATCGAGTGAATCAAGTACCTACTTGAGTTGAGTCATCTCAATATTCAGAATAACAGAAGAGTACCTATGCATAAAACGATGTACAAACGTGAACGAAGCAAATAGTGTTTATTAAAACAGAGGCGTGTGGCGGACCATCCTCTCTGCCTACCCCTGCGGGGAAACGGCATGTTTGTTGGACATCTATTAAAATAATGTACACTTAGTGCCGGCGACAGCTGTCAATCTTGTCGTTATCACATCATTGATCATTGTTCATTATGAAGGCAGAGAAAAGTGTTCTAACCTTTCCTTCATCGTGTTCAGTGACTATGAAGCCTCTGTCGGGAAGAGGGGAGCCCGTGTGGAGACAGACTGGCAGAATTCTGCTCGTGAATTTCACCCTGAAATTGAAAAATGGTCAACTATAGATTTTGGTTTGTGTTAAAAACAATAATTTATTTTAGAAAAAAGCTGTGAGGTGGTATTACGATGCAATAATATCCCTTAACCCTTTAGGTGCGGTATGCCGATATTCCGGCATGACGCATGACACACGTGAACATCCCGCACGTGTCCCCGTCACCAGTTTTAAAATTTTGTTAATTTTTTTTTGCAATAAAAAAGTATTCATTAATAAATATGATTACTTTACTTTTCCACGGATTATTAACCGTAACATTTTAAATAATAAAAAAAGGTGCTTATTTCGGTTGTGATTCTGTCTGTCTGTAACTCCAGTTCAATAGACTTTTTTCTGGAGAATTCAGACAAGCGATAAACTAACTACAAATATAAATTGCCATTTTCAAAATTGGAACTGTTTGTGGAGGATTTAGTCAATTCGTGATTTTTCACTAATCTGCGCTAGTTCTATATATCTATTTATATAGAGAAGACTATCTGTGATGATGGAATCTATAGTTATTGTTAATAGCTTTAGTTTATATAGTTATTTGTTTTCGATATTGATGAAATTTTTGCACGCACACAAGAATGGGAGGTCACATTAAATTACGAAATACTCAACATAAAGCTCGAGTAAGGCCGGGGACTGCTCCCAACCGTCTGAAGTGAAACTGTGGAAATTGGGCTATGTTGTGAAGCTGGAGGTAGTGGGGAGGAGAAGGAGATGGGGAGGAAGAAGGTGGGGAAGTTCCTGGCTATTCAGATCTGGTCATCAAATACGGCTAAAACCATTTTAAGTAACCTTTCATTTCTGAATGGTGGTCTTATACCAGGGCGATACTGAGAGTATCTTCTATTCTGGAAAGTGCCGTAAATATACTACATATTTTGTTTTAAATTAATAAGTTGAGAAATATCACAAATTAATTAAATAAAATTTACCAACACATGCCGAATTCGAATCCGCGACCTCCGTATTACTAGTCGAGAGCCATTTCCCTTGACCACGAAGGCCGTCAGATTTGTTATATTGATAAAACAAATACTGAAAAGTTTAAAAGTAGAATGGAGAAATAGAGCAGGTCTGAAGGTTGGGGAGATAGCTCAGTTGCTAGAGTAAACTCCCGAACAGTATATGGTCTGGAATTCCAATTACGGTTGCACGTGTGGGCTTTTTTATTTAAAGTTTTTTTATTGTTATGTTATTTTTACTTCAAATTATTTCAATACATTATATAATTATGAAATACTTACTCTCTGTCTAGCTGAAGGAGGGCGATGCTATTGTACATTCTAGAGTAAGTTCCCTTGTATAGCGGGTGGATGAATTGTTTAGTGACGCCATATATCTCATCTGGATTGTACCGGGGTGTAAATGTCCCGCCCAATCCAACAAACTGAACTTTATCAGAGCTGAAACAAAAGACGCTTCTTTAATGCTAAATATGTCCTTATCTGATAATATTATTTATTATCTGAAGGACTGTACATTTCTGATTGTTGTAAACGGAAGTGACTTTCTCTGTTGTTTTAAAAAAGAACCGTCTCAGACAAGAAAATGTCAACATTTAATTAACCCCTCAGGTCTCCGGCCTATTTTTTCGGAAGATCAAAATATTTCCATTTTGCAATAAAATCTATATAAATGGGATTATTTATGAATGCATCCGAAAATTAAAAACTGTTTCTGAAAAACGCTTTAAAATTTTATAATTCAAAATAGACACCAATTTTTGGAATTACAAAAATTTTTAATGTTTTTTATTTAAAATTAAAATTAGTGATAGCAAAAATAAAGATGCATACATATTTTTTTTAAACAAATGTAATATAAAAGTTATCGTCAACACTATTTTTAATCGTTTCATGTAAAAATAATTATTACAAAAATTCAGTAAATTCATAATTTTTTTCAAATTTTATTTGGAAACTTTGATTTCCTAAAGGCGAACTTTTTAAATAATTTAAGGTTAATTTTTAGATTTGAATATAAAGCGCGGTGGTAATTTTAATTTTCAAATTGGAATTTAAACTCTTTCTAACACCGTTTTTAGATCATATTTTATACATAATAATAAGAGAATCACTACGATTTCTATGAGACCTCTTTGAGTTGTTCCGAAAAGGAGACAAATTGTCCTGAGGGGTTAACAAAACTTTGAATTTTTCAGTTTCTAAAAACTCAAACACAATTTCCCGACCCATTTTCCGAGCAATTTTTTTCTCAATTTCAAATTTCCCAGAAGAAATGTTTAATTTGAAAAGTTAATAACCATCGCATAACAAAATCAAAAAGATAAATGTCTTACTTCAAATTTCCCGCCACATTTTTCCAGCAAAAAAAAACGTTTTATTCAATTTCTCGAAAGAATTTCATGGGGACACATTATGCTGAAAATTATTTAAAAAAATCAGTGTACCCAATTCACACGCGGTAGAAGTGAAACCTTCAGAAAACTAAAGTTGGAGAGAATGAGACGAATGCAGAGACGTAGGATAAGTGCAGAGTTTATTTATTATAATATTGTTAGCAAGTTATTATTTTACTACTTATTCTACTAAGCACCGCACAAAGAAGACACCTCTTTCACTCGCAGGCTAAATCCTATAGATGTTTGTGTTTGTCTCTTTTTAATGTCGCTTATTTCAAGTTTCAAACTGCAACGTGCTCAAGAAGTTTCCACTTAAAAAAAAAACTCATGTAAACAGGAGTGACGGATGTCCATGAGTAAAGAACGTTCAGGAGTGACGGATGTCCTGTAGTGTCGGACGTACGAATCCATCCCTCTCGTGAGCTTTGTTCTGGAGTAAATCGTGTCAGAGAGGTAGAATTTTTTAACTGGCATATTAATATTACTTTCAGCTGTTTATTATCTTATAAATGCGGCGATGCGATGACTCGACCACGATTTATTGAATCGGAAACTTCTTTAGCACCGTTGTGATTTGAAACTCGATTAAACGAAAAATAGCTGCACTAAAGAGTGACAAACACGTAATGTTTGTTTTAGCCTGGGAGCGAATGAGATGGTATGGTCTCCTCTTTCTGCGGTGCTTCGTAGCCTCTCCACTCTTGACTACTTTAGTTTTCTGAAGATTTCACTTCTACCGCGTGTGAATTGCACACTCGGTTTTTATTATTTGTCACCCGTATATAAATCATATTATGATTTTTAAATAAAAAGTATTAACTTCACTAGGAATAATAGCCTGTATTGAGGTTTAAAAAACATTTGAACATTTAAAAATTTGATTGAAGTAGCATAATTAATCACTACATTTAAAGATACTAAATATTAAATGGAGAAAAAAAATTTCATGAGTGGCCTGAAGGGAACTTTGTAACAATATTTGAACCACAAATAAATCATTATTTCCACTAATAATCAAAGTGAGCATTATAAACAACTAGGGTGACACAATGTTTTTAAAAAATGGAACTAATGTATAGAATTATTATTTATAATAAGATTTAATCATTTATTATAAGTAGGCAACAAAATATGATCAAAAACGAAACCATTTAAAAAAAACACGATATTACGATTATTTTGTGTTCTCATGACTACACTATTAGGTACATATGTAATTCTGTAACAATAGACGCGTACAAAAAGTTTCTTACTTACTTTCTAATAAATAAAAACCATTATTTCTTCTCAAATCATCAAATTTATAAGTAAGTACTAAAATACCTTCCCACTTAATACAACATTCTTAAACTTCAAACGAAGAATATTTATACATTTTGTTCGAGGAAACGTCGCTGTCCCAATGACAATTCTTTTTATTTAGACTTTCTTTAGACAGGTAGATACCATAATATTGAACAAATTCGAAAAAGTCCAAAAAAGCACGATTATTAAAAGTCTGAAAACATAATCTTTAAAAACCATTAATACAGCCACCATCCTGAACAGGAAGCGGAACATACAAACAAACGTAAATGAAAAGAGTTTAAAAAGAATTTTGCTAACCTCAGTCAATAATAATTTGAGGTAGATTCATCAGTTGCCCGCTTATATAACGAGTTGACAGACACCGTGTACAGCGCCAGTTTGGAGAAATAATACCTCAAAGGTACTTAAATCTCTAAAGCTTCATCATTTTAACTTCAAATCAATACGTTTGTCTATGTTCATCGTTGCGGTCATTATTTCAAGGACGAGTTGAATTTAAAAAAAAAAGAAACAATAAACTCACCCAATCTGTTCAATGGCCCTTGCAGTACACAACACCCACTGGTCACTCACTAGACTTACAGGCTGCCCCCGCCAGGTAATGTTTCCTCTCTGACCTGATCCAATACGTCCCTGGGAACACAACACGACATCCAAATATTATTCTCTAAACAAGTTTGATTATTGGTCTAAAAATATATATTTTTAATTGTCTTCTTCTTCTTCTTCTTCTTCTTTTTTCTTATATGAATCCAAAGTCCAAAGAAAGAGTCCAAACTGCACCCAATCATCTGGAGCCAGTGAGACTAATGCATCACAAATTGGGGTAAATTTTTGGCTGAAGGTAATGGGGAGGGGAAGGAGATGGGCGAGAGGAAGACTGGGAAGTACTGGCTATTCAGATCTAGTTACAAAACGCTGCTAAACCGATTTCAAGCAACGTATCAGTTCTGAGTGGTGGTCTTACTCACCAGGGCGATCCAGAGAGTATATTTCATTTCGGAACATGTCGCAAATATAATATAAATCCACATTTAAAAAAAAAACTTTTTCTAGATACAGGCGACCTTAAGGAAAAAAAGCCTATGTCTTTTTAGGGAAAGGATGGAGAGAAAACTCTGGGATGAAGGATGGGTAGGAATCTGGGTGTACATGTGTTCAGGAGTGATGAACGTGTGAATCCATCCCTCCCATTGCGTGATGATGAGTCGAGTTAGTACGGCTGGAGAGGTCATAACGTCGCCCTCAACCAGTCTCTCCAGATCCGGCCCGCCACGCAGTAGGTGGGAAAAAGCATCAGCCGCCAAGACCTAGATAAACCTCACCCCTTGAACCTGGACACCCCTGAGTCACCAAATGTAGCGAACCACTTAGGGTGACTTTGCCAGGGGTTTTGGGTATCAATTATATACATATATATGTTTATACTGTTTTTAATCAATGTTGCATGTTAGTATTTAATGATTTGAGTTTAATCTGTTGTAACCTGAAAAGGTAATTAAATTACTCATGATTATATTACATGTATATGTATATAAAAAACTAATAAAAAAATAAAAAAAAAATGGTTTCCGGGGAGGCGGTACTCATCCCACCTCCCAAATTAAAGTAATATATATTGTTTTAAAATAATAAATTGGGAAAAAATACAACATAATCATTTTTTTGTGAAGGGAAATTTATGTAATTATTCACTGGACGACCTCCGTAGTCCAGTGGGTAAGACTCTTGACTCACAATCCGGAGGACGCGGGTTCAAACCCGGCATGCGCAAATAAATTTTATTTGATTAATTTGTGTTATTTCACAATTAATTCATTTAAAATAATATATAGTATATTTGCGGCATGTTCCAGAGTGGAAGATACTATCAGTATCGCCCTGGTGTAAGACCACCATTCAGAATTGAAACGTTGCTTGAAAATGGCTTTAGCCGTGTTTGGTGACCAGATCTGAATAGCCAGGTACTTCCCAACCTTCCTCTTCCCCACCTCCTTCCACTCCCCACAACCTTCAGCCTCACAACATACCCCTATTGGGGATGCCATAGTCTCACTGGCTCCAGACGGGAGCAGTTGAGATTCTTGTGCGGTATTCACTGTAAAAAAAAAAAAAAAAACTTTTTTCTTCAAAATTAATGTTTTTTAAGAGCTTAAAAACTTTAAGTGTTGAAGGGAAGTATGTTATATCTCTTGATTAAAAAAGGACCCTTGGATGGTTTGGGCATGTAGAGCGGATAAACGAAAAAATAGTGTAAGGAGAATATACGCCGCGGAAGTTAATTAAAGTTACTTGAGCTGAGTCAGAATAACACAAGATGAGTGTATATGAACATGAGATGGAATATGAATGTGAATGAAGCAAGAAGTTGCTGAGACCGAGTTTTGAAGCGGTATATCTATCATCCCTCCTACTGCTGCCATGAATTGGCGTGCTGGTTAGTTGGTTGGGAGACGAAGTGTTGGATAACAAACACCTCCGCCATAAGTCACACCAAGTGGCTAGCTACGTTTGGTAACTTAGCAGGGGTATCCGAGTTCATCGGGTGAAGTGTTTTCGGGAAGATCCTCTGACCTCTCCAGCTGGTCTCTCTAGATCCATCTTCTTGCACCGCCGCGAGACTACAGGATTCATTCGTCCGTCACTCTTGGATACACTTATCCCTAGAAACCTACCCCCTCCTCATATCTTTTTCTTTACCCAAACTTCCTCTTCTTCCTTTCCTTAAAAAGGCCCTCCATACTGCATCCCCAATTACGTGGATTAATTAAAAAAAAAATATTATTATTTGGATAAATAATTTATTTTTTTTTGGTTTTAAATAAAGCTATCTATGTCTGTAACTTACATAATATGGGGCCTCTGCTGTAGTTGTTATAGGAGTCTTGTGATATACTATATTGGAGTCTGGTGTGAGTAGAGGACATAATGTATCCCCCCGAGTCCAACCGGAGCGTGTTTCTTGGCACGGGTGAATCTTCTCTGCCAGCTCTATACAGTCTGTAGAGGAAACAAAACATTACTAATAAAAGTTTCAAGTTCCTACAGTTATTCATGGGACTAAGTAAATCACAGAGTGGAAGATAATTTCTAGTATATAATGTAGATGTGTATAGCCAGGTAGTTGTTCTATCAGTCCAGTTGAAATTATAAATAGGATTTTCCCCTTTATGATATTTATAACTTAAATATTGTGGATTTCAGTATTAAAAAAAACGATTTTTCTAACAGAGAAAATTTTACATTTTGTTTGTTAAAATCAAAAAGGTTATTTTTTTACCCTTACAATAAAAGAAAAACACAAATACATTTTTTTAATGATGAATGATTCAGTCTGAAGTCTCGCGAGAATAAATCGATACGCGCGCCCTATGTACTGTATACTGTTTCTAAAAACCTTTAGTTTACAGAAGATAACTTTGCAAGTACATCTCACATTTTGTGGATATTACATCATATTAGGTAATTTGAAATTTGGGAAAATACGACATTTGTTAAGTTTTAAACTGTCTATTAGCTTTATTCATGATATTTTTTAATATCTTCTGTAAAAAAAAGGATTTTCAAAAGAGTACTTTACGCAGAGTACGTAGAAATGCATCATTTAGATTATTTCAGCTCGGGTTTTGTGTAACTCACAGTCCGCAGCCTTGGAGCCAATTGGTAACTGAGCGACAAGTCCCTTCGGCAGCGGCGGACAGTCAGTCTCCGCGCAGCACACCAACTCCGATTCGTTATCAGTTAAGTCACATCTCTGTAAGCAAAGGAAGGTCACGTTGAGGACACGTAAGGAGGCATACATTAATTACGTGAGATCAAAAGGGGAGGTGGGGGGATTCAGCAAAATCTCACGTTACTTGAAAAGTATATAGGAAGTGGCCCAAAATTATCTGACCAAGGGAGAGGAGAGGGGTCTAGATTAGAATAAAAACTGCTTACATAATTAATGTTTATTCCTTAAGTCAAACGCGTTGTTATTGACACATACGCAAAAAGGAAAGAACAGTACCTGTGGTACAACGCCTCTACCGGCGGCCTTCTTTGCTCTCCGGCAGTTGGCAAATGATCTGCATACTCCTGCCATCCCTATGTCCATTAGCGTGCAGTTACTTCCTGCAAAAAATACAGACACACCAGAGTTAAACAACAAAACTACGAAGATTCTACCCACAATCCAGAAATAATGTTAGTCAGTGGGAAATTTGAGGGTTAATATTTGCCGTCTACAGTTTGAGGTATCTTCAAGAATTTCTAGTGGTAAAGTTTCAAACACTCCGCAGCCGTTGGTATTCCACCTCAACGACTCATTGACTTTTTCAGTGGCGGTATTGTGGTGATGGGGAGGCTACGAAATCACCGAACCATCGCAAAGCTTACTGGATTTGTAATGAGTTATGATACATTTCTGGGTACAGTACCTTCAATAACCAAAGGACAACAGACAATTTGAACATTGTCTTCTAAAGCGCCAATCTGAAAAATAAATTAAACCTTAGTCATCATTGTGATTTTAATAAATGCAACAATATTATTGAGACTCAAAGACGGTGAAAGAGAAAAAGACTGTGAAAGAGAAAAAGGGAAATTAAATATGCGGAAAGGTTTGAATGCAATAACTGCCGGTGAATCTACTATTGATAATCCATTTTGCCGTCTTTCATCTAATTCATATTAATTATATACATATATCGGTTTATGTTAGTCTCTCTTCTAAAATCAAAGGTTGTTTGTTTGTTCTTTTTTAGTGTTTTTAATGAATAAGTTTTGTTTCTTCAGGGCAAGTGTGGTTTAAAAAAAACGTAACTAATTTTTAGAAAAAATATGAACTTTAAGTGGTATAAAAACCCTTAAAGGGTGAAAGCCAAATTTATAATCAAGAAATGAAAAATAACTGTCTGATCTAGAATTAGTGCACATGACGATGTTGTGATCTGTAAAGTATTTTAACGATTTTGGTTTTTCCACAGTGCTTAATATACCTACTCGTACGTGTCAAAATGCATTTATTGTTGTGTTCATTTGTGTGTTCCTGGTGGTTATCTTCTTCTTCTAGTCTATTTTATCTTCCAATCTGTGGAACTAACTTGCCAATGTTTATTGTACTCAGACTCGTAGTCAAGGTAGGAGGGCAATCTTGTTGTTTATTAAAATTATTTCCAATTTCGACCTTTGTGCGATAATATATGCAGAAAAATACCATGTTGCATGTTCTAATCCTCTTACGGCAGGTATAATAATTAGTGAAATTTGTTTGCTTTTCTGGATTTATTTTTGGTAAGTTAACAATGTAGCAGGAAATCAATTATAATGAACTGAATTTTCGTAACGATGGAAAGAGGTGATGCGAAAATAAAATTATAGACTGGGGCACAATGTGAATAGAAAAGCTACCCAAGTGAATTGGTATCTATGCACTGAATCTACTGACTCATCATTTAAGGTAACCCGAGCGACAAGAATAAGAGAAGAACTCACAATGGGATTGGAGCTTACAACACTAACTGACGCATTCGATCGAAATATTTTCAACGACAGTTCATTTTATAATTATTAATATGTAGAAAGTAAAATTGCTGTGATTGTACATACTTATTATTTTCAGAGATAAAGGGAATAACCAAAGATATTGAAATATAACTAGATGTGCTATCTGCTGTTTTTACTATGTGGGTCTGCGCTTCCGGGTGTCGCCGATATTGTTTACCAATTAACAATAAACTAAAAGAACAAATAATTAACGAATAAACCAAACGAACGTTAAACTAAATGAACGAATTCTTTCCTTATTCAAAATATATTGTTAACCAATATTAATGCACATTTTCAAAAAATCAACGAAATTAACAAATTCTTTTTGTATGAAAACTACGCTAATTAGCGCGTAGTCCGGCTACAGTTGCGCGGACACCATAGCATATCTCTTCTGTATTTGAATATCTTTGGGAATAACAGTACCTGTGGTAAAGTGCCTTGACTAGCGGCTTTCATTGCTGTTTGGCAGTTGGCAAATGGTTTGTATACCCCCGCTATTTTTGTGTCCTTTGCCAAGCAAATGCTTCCTGCAAATAAAATGATATATCAGAGTTACACAACGCATCATGACGATGAAGATTCTACCCACAATCCAGAATTAATGTGGGTCGGTGGAATATTTCAGGGTTGATGTTTCCCGGTCTACGGTATGAGGCATCTTCAATAATTACTATTGATATTGTTCCAACCACTCAGAGCTCTTGGTATTTTACCTCGACGACTCACCGTCTTTTGCAATGACGGTTTTATGGTGATAAGAGGACCTAGGAAATCCCTACTGGATCTAAAATGAATGATGATTCAGTTCTGGGTACCGTACCTTCAATAACTGTCGACAGTGGGCAGCAGACGATCCGAACGGCGCCCCCCACATCGCATGTCTGAAAACAAAAACAGGTTTGTTATTTTTTATATCACTGTAGTAAAAGAAAATTCCAATAAAACTTCAATATAATAAGAATTAAAAAATCTTTATTTGAAAACTAGCTGGTTCCCGGCATGCGTTGCATTTAATAAAGAAATTATTTCTCTCTGCGTCTACTTTCCCATTCGTCACATTCCTCTCCCGCTTCCCCTCCTACTCTCGTGTTCCCATTCCGCCTTCTCTCCCTTGCCTCTCCCCATTCCACTCCCCCCTTCCCCCGTCCCGTAAACCCCCCTCCCGAGTTCCCCTCCCTCTCCCAGATTCCAGTCCCCCCCTCCCGCGAACCCCCTTCCCTGGGTTCCTCTCCCCCTACCCCGCTCCCGCATTCCATACATTCAGTCCCGGTTCATTCAGTTTTCCAACAGCTCACGTGCCACCTATTGTAATTTTTTATACAAATTTCATAATGCCAAGAGTCACCAGAAACTTTGTCCTGGCAATAACAAACACAAAAAAAATTACCAATTTGGTGCAGTCGTTCGGAGCTTGTCCGCGTATATACATTTCGGAGATTTATTTTTATTTATATAGATAGATAGAGGATAGATAGATAGCCAGGTTATATATAGATAGATAGATTAACGTTCAAATTTGATGAATAATGTTCAAATTTTTCGAAAAAACTGACTGTCATTGATGAAAATCTGTGTGATTTAACATGGGCGCTTACGATTATGCGATCTAAACTATATCCTTCTACCCTTAATGCATTTTTAATTTCAGACGACTGATGAACATCCATTAATGCACGGTGAATGATAATTACTTAACTAAAATCTAAACAGCATCGGAGCTGTTTTGATGTGGTGGCTAATGAAATTGTGACTGTCAAGTTGCATTAATTGTAGCGTTAATTTCTGTGTTCTTGATGGTTGTCTTTTACATACACTGTTTTATCTTTTGGCCTGCGGGACTAATTTGCCAATGGTCACAATCTTCATAGCCTTATGGTCAAGGTGGGAGGAAAATCTTGTTGTTGAATGAATTGTCGCTTCGGATGACCATATCAATTGCCGAGCATTGTTTCTATGTGTATAAGAAATCAACGTTTGTTTAATATATGAATATTTATGAAATGAATAAATGAATACTATGAAATTATTCGTTTAACCCTTCAGGTCTTGGGCACATTCTGTGAGAAGGTCAGAAAATTTCCGTTTTCCAATTAAATCCAAGTGAGTGGAATATTTCTGAATGTATCCTATATACTAAAAACTGTTTTTGAGAGGTGATAAAATATGATTTCAAATGTTTAGATTATATTTTTTAGAAATAAATATAATGTATAAAATATTAAAATGCATAACACAAACAAAAAAGGGCATTAATAACAAACTTCTTTAAAAAATCATATTTTTTATGAATTTTAATCCTTGTCAATAAACCTACTCCAATAAGCCATGTTCCTCATGTTTCCGGCAATTGTTTGATTTCGATTACCTTCTTACTATACTTTTATGTGCACTCCGAATTTGTATTATTTCTAAACGTAAACTGCCTCCTGTTCCTATATTATATTTTAGTTTAAATGATTCTTGTTTAATGGCACCGTTATACACCGTTGACACCGTTTTATCATATCCTGTGCCAATACAGCCCAGCTGTTGCTAATATTGTTCTTTTGGCATTGCTTTGTATATACTGTATATTCTTTGATTTACATTATTTAATAATTTTTTGTAAGGACTCGTAAGGAACACTATACGATTACTTTTAATTTTTATTATAATTAAGCGCACTTGAAGTAAAATATCACAAAACTACGCTATATTAATACTACGTTATTATTATTAAACATAAAAAAGTTTTAAAAATGCCTCACCTTACATTTTTCAATCTTAACTTATTGATAATGAAAATAAAAGAAAAACACAAACATTTTTTACTAAGCAAATGTATTAAAAACGTTATAACAACCTCGCGTTTAGGTCGCTTCATAAAAAAATAATGAATAAAAAATTCTAGAATTTTATTCATTTTTCTGAAATGCTGGTTTTAAAGAGGTGCACATTTAAATTTGCATATAAAGCATGGAGTTTTCTCTTTCTAATGCCGTTTAGATCATATTTATCACCAAGGCAGTAAGGGAGATAAAACGATTTGTATGAGATCTTCATGAGCTAGAATAATTTTTTTCTGCTGTTATTATACAGGTTAAAATTAATTTTTCTTCTCGTCGGCTGACATTCCCTATTTTTACAAAAGGGATTTGGGGGATTTTTGGAAGAAACGACCGGAAAGTAGATTGATTTCATATTATTGTAGCATTAATAGTGTATTTATTTTAAGCAGTTAGTTAAATTTCCGTGAGTGAAAATACATGTTATTTTACATGAAGTAAGGGACGGTACCTGTGGAAAGATGCCTTTACTGGCGGCCTCCTTTGCTGTATGGCAGGTAGCGAATGGTCTACATACTCCCGCTTTTCCTGTATCTACCACAGTGCAGTTATCACCTGCAAACAAACAGACACACCATTGTTTCACAACACAACATGGCGATGAAGATCCTATCCACAATCCAAAAATAATGAACGTCAGTGGAATAATTGAGGATTAACGTTCGCCGTTCTTCTGTTTCAAAAATTCCTCGTAATAATGTTGCAAACTCTCATATGTACGTGAATGAATGTAATGTCGGTGATCGAGTAAGTAGAAAACTAATAATTGTGTGAAATATGGTGACTATATAGATATGATTGTGTATGATTTTATCACTATAGATTTAAAAATCTATTTTTTTTTGTGAATGATTACGATATCAATCCCAAGAAAATTAATCTTATTTTCCCCCATTTCCGCGGTAAACTGGATGGATTTGTTAATCTTAATAATTTCTTTTTGGAAAAAAAACTAATCGTCCTTACTTTCTTGTCCAGATAATTAGAATTTCATCTACATATTTACGATAGAAGGCAACATTTTTATATAATTTTAATTTTTTGATAAATTTTTTAATGTAATCGAAGAAGCATTCAGCTAACACCAGTGAGATCGGAGGGCCCATTGCTAAGCCACTAGATTGAATGTAGTATTTATTATTGAATTTAAAGAAATTTAGTTCAACACAATAAACCTTTTTTATTGTTATTTATCTGAAAAATGGTACCGATTATAATATGACTGATCTTCCATTAAAAGCATTTACATTTAGTAGTCTAGTTATTTCCTTCCGTTTGATCATATTAATAATGTCGTCTTTGACGATTGGATTTCTAGTTATCAACCTTCAAGGACGCGTTAGGATTGAATAAAATCCTCGTAGACTACTCCTTCCATATGTTATACTTATGTGTAAACTGTAGATTAAGAAACCAAAGACCACGGTCACAAATAAATTTATTTAATTAAGGAAGTTTAATTTAACTAATTATATAATTATAATGGAAATTCACTAGGAATTGTCGGTATCAAAAGTAGAAAGATTTAGTTCTGGGTACCGTACCTTCAATAACTGTCACCGGAGGGCAGCAGACAATCTGATCTCTGTCCTCTAAAGCGCAAATCTGAAAAAAAACTGGCTTTAGTCTTCATTGTGATTTTAATAATAAGCTGACACTGTTATCAAGATTTAAAGAACACGAGAAAAGACGAAATAACAAACGACGAAATAATAAAAAACGAACAAGAGAAAATAAGAGCCCAGATTCTCACCGACAATCGAACTCGGGACCTCTCCTTGCTCCGAGAGGAATGTTTCATCCCCTGTGCTACTGACATACCTTTTTTTAACGGTCACATATTTTTATTACTTGATTTTTAACCTGACGGATTATACATTGTACTATATTAATTTTATACTATATTAATTTATCGCACAATGATGGGTTTTGCATTAAACACAGTCAGTATACAGTCTGTACAGTTATACAGATCTCGAATCTATACAGCATTTAAGCGATTTAAATTTTGCTGCAGTACTTATAATAATAATAAATAAAATAATAGATTTGATTTTAGATTATCACGGCCAAATTCCAGAGTTCAATCAGGGGTAATGCAGTGCAATACATCCTATATTTCGAAGTAACAAAAAAATCAGACTAATAATAAGAAAAAGTAACAAAATAACAATACGTATCTACATAAAATAAAAACGAATAAGCATTAAAAATGAAACTGAAAAAAAGTACCCACAAAAATATATACATATAAGCAGTCGTTTATGAGGATTTTTGACCGTCTCCTGTCTCTAGAGGGCCATACGGGATGAATCAATCCAGGCAACCACTGTAGTCTTTATTTGCACTTATCATGTGATGGTGGAGAAGCGCTCTGAAAGTGTTTCCCCAGGAACATTTCCGTAGCGCTGCAGTTTCTTGGTTGGCTGTTTAGTTGGCGATAAGTATTATTGTAGGCGATTTTTAGCTTATGATATTGGGATGCACTGAAATCTATTCGCAGTTCTGACGTAAACAGTGATGTACATAATGGTTCGAGTATTCTTTTTACGTTTGGATTGCAATATTTCTGGTCTTGACAGCATACTTGCTCTAACGGAAGCTCTTCTTTGTCTTTTCGTATCTTCGATATCTTTCAGGTCGTCTGTGATAATATACTATTTGTACTTTACTCTACGATTACTATCCATTTTCCTTCCGTCTAGCCATACTAAGGATATTAGTGTGAGTTTGTTTTTACATTTGAAAACCATAATGAGTGATTTGAATGATTTTAGATGATGGATTGATATAGAAGGTTATGATTTTTTGCAAATTCTTTACATATTTGGAATGTAGGTATGTGAAGATTTTGCAAAAAGAATAGTACCTGTGGGGGAATGCCTTTACTGGATGCCTCTATCGCTGTCTGGCATTTGGCGAATCGGCTGCACACTCCCACCCTTCCTGTGTCCACCATCGTACAGTTATCACCTTCAAACAAACATACTCACCAGGGTTACATAATACAAAATGATGATTGAGATTCTGCCTACAATCCAGAAGTAATGTGCTTCAGTGAAATATTTGAGGGTTGATGTTTGCCTGTTTGAATTCCTAGTGATAAAGTTGCAAACACTCGAAGCCGTTGGTGTCCAGCCTCAACGACTTGCCACCTTTTGCAATATATAATAGTTTTGTATTGATGGGGAAGCCAACACAACTATTCTTAACATTGCCTACTGGATTTTTTATGATAAATGAATAGTGTATATACCTTCAACCACCCCCTCGCAGCAGACAACTGGAACAGAGCCATCTAAAGAGCATATCTGAAAATAAAATAAAAGACATTAAAGTAAGAAAACCATTGTTTATATTATTTGGGAATTCTCATTTTGAGAAGCGGGTGTGGGTACCGCCACCCATAGAATATCTTATTGGATAACCAACACCTCTGCCGTAGGTCACCCCAAGTAGTGACTTAGCAGGGATGCTGGGTTTCATAGGATGCGGTTTGTCCAGGTTTTGGCCGCAGATGTGTCTGCCCACCAGCTGCACGGGAGGCCGGATCTGGAGGGAATAGTAAAAGGAGTCCCTTTGACTTCTCCAGTCGTACTTGAACCGAAGTGGGAGTGATGGATGTATACGTCCGCCATTATTGGACACATTGACTTTGAGATTCCTTGTCTTTTAGACATATTCCTACCCCTTTCCTTCCCAGAATTTGTAACCTTTTCCTTCCCAGAACTTCATCCCTTTCGTTTCCTAAAAAGACCCTCCACAAAGTGTCCCCAAAGATGAAACAGGCTTTGAGAGGAATTATTTTTCTCAGGGCCTCCTGTATGGAGCTAATTAAAAAAAATCCTGTTGAAGAAACCATTAGTTTTGAACCATGTTGATATTTTTATTCAAAAATAATAATGTAGGTATGCAAAGACTAAATCAAATTTATAAAATATAATTTAAATAAAGCTGTATTCTTCATTGTGATGTTTATGATTTTTTTTTACATTGGCTCCACACAGGAGGCACCGAGGAAAACAATTTCCCTAGGGACCTATGTCATCTTTGAGGATGCTGTGTGTGGTTTTTTAAGGGAAAGGAAGGAGAAGAAGATATGGGAAGGAAAAAGGTATAAGGGGTAGGTAGGAATCTACGTGGCCAGGAGTGACGGACGTATGAATCTATTCCTCACACTGCGGTGCAAGGCGAAGGGTCAGGAGAATCCGGCTGAAGAGGTCAAAAGGCCTCCCTCAATCGGTCTCCTCCGATCAAGCCCGCCACGTAGTGGTTGGGTAAACGTATCTGCCACCAAGACCTAGACAAACCTCATCCCATGAACCCAGGCACCCCTGCTAAGTCACCAAACGTAGCGAACCACTTGGAGTGACCTGTGGCAGGAGTGTTGGTTGTCCAATAAATGGTTCCCGGGGCGGCGGTACCCTTACCCACCTCCCAAATTGACCTTATAATGATATTTAAATAATATAAAATAAAGAAAAGAGACGTGCAGTGGTTTCTATAAAAGTGTCAAGATACGGCTTCACCTGAGGAGTAATTCCCTTCAAGGCTGCCTCTATGGCGACGGAGCACTTCGTTATTCGAAGGCACTTGCCGGCCCGCCCTGTTGCAGCTAACGTGCATTGATCACCTGCAAAAGTAACATGACCGTTAAAAAAGAAAGTAGAAATATTATTGAGAGAATGATAATTAAGTTCTCGGTACTATACCTTCAGCTAGTGTCACCCGTGGGCAGCAAACAATCTGATCAGGACCCTCTACAGCGCAAATCTGTAAACACAATTGGCTTAGTCTTCATTATGATTTTGTTTTAAAGAACATGAAAGAGGAAAGACACAGAAATTTAGCGATTAGATCAAACAGTTTGAAATAATTGCCCATTGTTTTGCTTGGGTCAAGCAATTTGATGGTATACCCTGTTTAAATGATGATTGAGTCCAGCATCTACGTTCTTTCCCGGCCAACTTGATAAGATTTTATATTTATGACGCGCGGTTTCACCGTGTTAGCGATCAGCTTGATCAAGCATAAATAAAATGGTTATTAACTTGTACCATTCTTGGCACTGATTCGTTTATTTTTATTCAAACTCAAAGCTAGAAAGCTTTATCTCCGTTGGATTCTATTTCATACACAGTCACACAAAATCCACTTTGTTTGGCCAACTGCACCGACTAATGAATACTAAACTATTGCCTTTTGAACAAGAGGCCTGACGTGTTTATCAAGCTGTTTGAGCATGGAGAATAAAATTACACGCTTGACCGTATCGGAACCCTTTAAGGATTAAGGATAAGGACGAAAAAATATTTTCTATTTTGGTAACCATTTTCGCACAGCATGATGGTTGACATTAATTTGACGTCTGTTGCCTCTCATTGGTTTATTCAGGTAACAAACTACATAATGTGGAAATTTTGCATACTTATTTCGTTTTGTATTTAAAATATTAATAAAAAACTACAACATGTGTTTCTTACTGATTGTGAAAATATCATAGCTTTGTTGATTATGCACTATTTTTGTGAAATTAATAATTTCGCAATGTTGTCTCCTGACACTCATACTTTAAGTAGATTGATTTTAAATAAGTGTAAAATATCATTGCAATGGTAAATATTATTAATAGTAGGTAAAATTGTCACGAGTAGGAAAACATTTTACATAAATGAATGAACAGTACCTCTGGGAATTTGCCTTTACTAGCGGCCTCCATCGCTGTCGGACAGTTGCCGAATTGACTGCATACTCCCGCCTTTCCTGTATCCATCATTGTACAGTTATCACCTTCAAACAAACAGAAAAACCAGAGTTACACAACACAAAAGGTGAAGGTGAATAAACTGTATGAAGTGAAAGTGAAGTACCTTCTCTAGGCGCAGTTGTGTTTGCCTGGCATCTGGCTTGTAGTCTTGTCTCTTGCCCTGGTACCCAGGGGCAGCATACTATCAGCCTGTTCTCCGGGGAGGCGCACACCTAAAAATACACTACGTTGTATTATCTATTCTTTTAGACTGCAATATATAATTCATGTAGGTTTACATATTTAGATTAATTGTTAGCATAGGTACACAAGTACATAATAATACAAATTTCTTCGTAGATACACAAAACGATAGGAATTATAATATTATTGGTTTTCCAGATAATTTTTAAAGAAGAAAGAAGCAACACCTAACTTTATTGTTGATCCTTGGAAATTCAAAATGATTGTTTGCATTGGTAACGAGACATATTTTTTATATACTTATACAGTGAGATCAACAGGAATGCTTTGAAATAAAATAACTGGTTCGGTTTATGATATGAGTTTTTTTAATTTGCCTCTTGTACTGCAGTGTTTTTTATTGTAAAATATCCATAGAAAAATATCTAAGTAACTTTGATTGGTAAAATGAATTACTAATTAACGTAATATATAGAAAGATAATACTCGTATATATGTGACTTCACCTGATATGACAATCCGTGGAATGCCGCTTCCAAGACGACGGAGCACCTCATTATGTGTCTGCAGACACCCGGCTGGATGGTTCCCGCCATGACACACAGATCTCCTGTAACGTAATACCAGAACCAATTGAGGAAAAGGAGAGGAAACCGCGATTTCTGGATTCGTAGTTGAGGATTCTAACCCTTGACTATGGAGGCCGTCACAGCTAGTCATTAGTCACTAATACCGTTGGGTTATTATATGACCATTTCAATGTGAAGTTTTAGTTTAGAGGTGGAAGGGGAACGCGGTAGAAAGGACATGCAGGGAGAAACAATTTATTTCTTTGAATATGGTTTTGCAACGCATGCCGGGAATCAGCTAGTATATAATAAAATTATTTGAATACATATATCATTTCCGAAACATTGTGTTGTTCATGGGAACAGCTAAAGCCGAAAGGAACCGATTCCAAAAACACTTTTGAAAAATAACATCGGACGGTTCAGTGGCCAGTGGCAGCAAAGTCACTGAGACAAGAAACAGATGTGATCGGTTGTTTCAAAGAGTATGTAAAATTCGTAATGTAACGTAACGTAATTCGAAATGTTCGTTTAAGAATTCTGTTATAACTTTTTTTTTATTTGATTTTGGAAAACATTATTTAGACATTTATTTTTGATTTTGTTATTTGAAGTTCGGAATTTTTTTTATTTTTGGGAAATTTTTGATACAGGAAAATATTATTTTCTGCAAAAAAATTTTGGAAAAATCGGAAAATTGGTTAAGATTTTTTTTAAACTGTTCCGTAAAATCCGGAAAATCAGAAAATTTACGCTTTGAAAATTGGTAGGAAAATGGTTCGCTATTTTTTTATAACAATATTTAAAAAATAATCATTTAATTTTTTCAACCTAATATATTTTTAAACGACTTCAAAAAGGAGGAGGTTCTCAATTCGACTGTTTTTGTTTTTGTTTTTTTTTTTTTTTTTTATGTTTGTTACGCCAGAACTTTTGACTGGGTGAACCGATATTAATGATTCTTTTTTATTTGAAAGCTGATGCTTCCCGTGTGGTTCCATTTTAATTTGGTCCAGTTCCGACAATAGCATCCATGAGAAAACCATATAAGTCTTAAATTTGCATAAGTATGTGCGCGACAAATGGACGAATAACTCAATATCACGCCAACCGATTTCGATGATTCTTTTTTTATTGGAAAGGATATACTTCAAGGGTAATTTAATGAGAGTTTGGTTAGGTTCTGATTATCGAATCCATGACAAATTAACGAAACTCGGCCGAATCTCTTAATTTGACCTTAACGTCGCTATGGTCAAATTATGTCTGTCTCATATGTGCAGTACGTTTAGTAGGTTTACCCATATTCAGACAAATTAGTTGGTGTACTTCAGATTAACTAAAAATCAAAAAATAAACAAAATTTTTAACAAAACAAAAAACGACTTCAAAAAATGCACTAAAAAGTAAAAAAATAATTTCGTATTCTTCTACAACTTCATAATCAACTTACTTTTTCTAATCATCAATATGTAGGTACGATTGTTATTTTTGGAGTCGGTGTCAGCAAAGGTACCCGGCCCGGCGGGTTCACTTGACAGCTCCCCGCGCCGCCGCGGCTCCGCTCTCGCCTCTCGCCTCGTCAAGTCGCTTGTGCGATACAAGCACACCTCACCTATAACTATGTATGTAGTTACAAACCTACCTTGACTGACACCGACTCCAAAAGTAACAATCGTACCTACATATTGATGATTAGAAAAAGTAAGTTGATTATGAAGTTGTAGAAGAATACGAAATTATTTTTTTACTTTTTAGTGCATTTTTTGAAGTCGTTTTTTGTTTTGTTAAAAATTTTGTTTATGTTTTACAGGAAAAAAAATTCTTCAGGGAAAATCGAATAATTTGTGCTTTCAAAATGGGTCGGCAAACTTTGATTAAAACATTAATGTTTGTTTGTGAAGTTTGGAAGATATTCATGGTGGAAAATTTATATTCCCAAAAACTTTGTAAAATGGGAGAAACTTGCTTAGAAAATGGGTTGGGAAATTATATAAAAGTTTTTGAAATTGAGAAAATCCAAATTTTGTAAATTTCCTTTTTGACATATTTTCATCGGAGATGCTGTTTAAAAACTTCAAGGGTTCTTTTTGTAAATAACAGAGGGCACCACTTCCGTTCACAATGATCCAAAATATGATAATCAGATCAGATGGCGGAAACATGAAACATTGATTGCCACCAAAACGGGGAGAAACATCACAGAGAATGAATGCTAGAAGTTTATATTTCAGTGATAAACGAGCCAGAAGCCAGACTGCAGCGAATTTGGACTAAATTGCACCCAATAGGCCACTTGCATGGATTTCATAACGACTTGGAAAAAATCATGTGGATAGATCTTTTTACTAAGATTAGGAAAATGTTAGTAAAATTGTTTAGAAATGTACAGTTGTTTTTATTTTTAAATAAATAAATCCATTATTTGGGCTCATGACGTCACTACATGAAAATGTCCCGTCACCGAAAATGTTCCTATTAATTTAAAAAAATTCCACACTGATTTATTTTTTTTATATGGCATCTCTTTGATTTCAGGCGAATTTTTGAATTCGTTCACTAGATTTATTGTTTGTTCTCTGCGAACTTATCATTTGATTTCACTTTTTGACAGATGTTCTGAAGAGAACCCCGTGCATTTTATATGTACGGGGTTCTCTTCAGAACGTGAAGAAGATGTTGGTACGTGTTTTAAAGGTATAATGATTATGGTGCTGATTTTAACGAAATTAAATTTTATAATATTCTTATTATTATTATAATTTACAAGCACAAGTATATTACATTGAATTTAGTAATATATACGCTGTACAATATAATGATTTATGATCAACAAGATGGATCAAGGAAAAAAATATTTATGAGATGTAATATTTTTGGTATGCCTCGTTATTCTCCTGTGCCATTCGTGTGGAAAACGTTCTTTTTTTTAAATGATTTTCGGCTATGTAATTATCGTTTTTTCACACCTATAAAATTATGTCCCGTATTTCCGGTTTATAAAAAATGGTCTGATTTTTCGGATTGAAATTTTCAAATAATCCCCAGGGTTTCAAAAATACGATTAAAAAAAAAAAAATACAGTATGTCTTAGAATATTTGCCTAAACCGGAAAAAAAATTAAAAAAATGTAATGCAAGTGGCCTATTATAATATATCGAAAGTTATAGAAAGATCAATAATTATTGGCGATTATTTTTTGAAGGAAGAAAAACCATTTGAATCTCTTTAGCTATTGGATGTGACGGATTGTAGGAAAACAAGGGGGAATAATACGTTTGCTGATTGGATAAACCATTACAATGGATAATTAGCTTGTGTCACATGAACAAGTCACAATTTCGGTATTTGTTCTCATCTTGGCGGTAAAGGTCAGACATATTCAGGGACAATATGATAAGCATTATGCTACTTTTACATTTGCGAAACATAAGCGGGAGCCGAGCCACAAATTATTAGCCATTTGCGATTGCTTCGTTCCTTTCCCATAATTCGTGGTTCAGCTCGCGTGCGCATCGGCAGCGTTAGGGGTCGTCCATTAATCACGTGATGTTTTTTTGCAACTTTTTAACCCCCCCCCCCCCCCCCTGGTGATATGTGGTGAGGTTTTAGATTACCCCCCCCCCCCAGAATCACGTGTATTTTTTTTGTTCAAAGTATTTTGAAATTTTCAGAATATTATCACGAAAAATAAATACACGTGATATCTCATTTTACCCCCCCCCCCCTCGTGAAATTACGTGATTTTTTCCGAACCCCCCCACCCCCCTTTGGAGCCTCACGTGATTAATGGACGACCCCTTAGAGAAGTGTGAATAAAGTCAGTTGAATATTTTCAGAAAACTGTTAAATAGTTATCTGAATTATTAATTCGAGACGTGAGTACAGATCAGTTATATTTGTATAAAGTATTAGATGCAGTTACCGTCAGAAGCTCCTTCAGAAGATTAAAGGAAGCCATCACCATCACCAGGTTAAATGTCTCATCCTAGATGGCTCCGTGTACTAACCGAATTCTTTATGTTTCAACGGAAGCTCCTGCAGTAAATATTATTATTAAAAAGTAAACGCAACCCACTTGTTAAGATTTACCACCTTACTCGAGCCCAATACTTTTCAGCCGAACAAAAAACTATATATATATATATGTGTGTGTTTTTTACATTAACTCCACACAGGAGGCCCTGAGGAAAATAATTTAATAATGTCTTTTTAAGGAGATGAAAGAAATGAACATTTGTGTTGAAGAGACTCATGTTGTAGGTAGGAGGAAACACAAATCGTTCCACAGCCGAGTTGTTGAACACAAGAGTGAGTTGATGAAGCGACTCGTTCTCATATGACCAATGTCAACCGTGTTCATATGTTGGAAACGCGTTTGGCATGTTTCCCGACTATGCACCGGTGCCGAAGGGATCAATGCCGTTAGTTTCTCGGAGCATCTGCCATTGAAATACCGGTAGACCAAGGATAGCATTCCCGGGTGGGAATTGATTGCAATCCGTTTATTAAGATGGGATAATCTATCAAACGGATCGCCCGTTTCTGCACAGATTCGAGGGCATTTTTCAGATATTTTGGAGCTCCAGACCAGAAGCGTCTGCCAAATTCAACCGTGGGGTGCACTTGTGATTTTGTACAGGATTAGCAGTTGTGTAATATTAAAGTATCTGCGGGCCCTGTACAGTACGTCCAGTTTTTGAGAAGCTAACTTTAGTTTGGCTTCGATGGAGCCCCCATATCTGAGCTGGTCACTGAGTTACACCAAGCAAATCATTTGATCCTGTCATAGAAAGAAACAGCTTCAGACACAATTAGTTCCAATTTTAAAATGACACTTGATTCAAATCAAATTTTAGTTAGTTGAATCCGAGTTACGCAGGACACAGACAATCGAAATCGTGTTTTTGGTGATGTGTTACTATGTCAATTCATATACCTGTACTTATTAGTAAGTATTTTTCGTTGATATTTTTATTTAACAATTATTTTTGAAAAATGTTATAAAGAAATAAAAAAATATTTGTGTTTTGTTTGATGGATTAGGCGAAAGTTAAAAAAAATATTTATCTCGAAATTAAGAAAATGAGGATTGCCGTTATCTGCGCCCGAGCTCTATTAGCCCTCCATATTATATTCAGACATGTACTATAGAGATTTGTTTAACAAAATAAATTTCTTAATTACACAAGATTTTCGTAAACCGTCAATTACACGGGTTCTTGATAAAAAATACAAAACAAAACGAATGTTCTTATATTGTAATAATATTATGTAAAGTGTTGGTTATAATTGCTTTAATGATATTTATAAATATTCACAATGTCCCGAATCTAGTAGAACAAGCTGGAAACCGGTAAATCTGTATCACGAATTGAGTCTCTTCTCATGTTAAATACGTTTTTTGGATTTGAGCTTTCATTTCCGATTAATCGAGTAATTTTATTTGATTGAATTTAAAAAAAAAACAGGCGTTGGGGGGTTAATGTTAGGTATTTAATTTCTCTAAAAATGCTTTAAAGCGTAAGTCCGGCTCGAATGTTTTTTGTAAACACTTAGTTACCGATAAAAATGGGAAAAAATAAAAAAAAAAACAATCGTAATAAATTTGTTCTCTTACGTTTCTACATTATGTGATATAGATTCACCGATTTCCCTACTTGTACCACGACTTTCCGGAGACCGTGTATATTATCTAAAACCAATTTATTTGTCGGCCTACTAATTTTGTGAAGGTAGTTAGCTCGTCAATAGCTGACTATTTTCCGTCCTTCAGTGTTAAAATAACTACAAGTAAACCATTTCCCTACCTCCAGCAGTAAATCAATTAAGTCCGTTTTGGCGACTTTACAGGAGAAACAAGTTTCACAAATTTGGGAGGCGGTTATAGATACCACCGCCCCGAAACCGTTTTTTGATAACCAACACCCCTGCCGTAGATCACCCCAAGTGGTTCGCTACGTTTGTTGACTTAGCAGAGGTGCCCGGGTTCATGGGGTGAGGTTTGCCTAGGTCTTGGGGGCGAATGCGTTTGCCAACCTACTACGTGGCGGGACGGATAGGGAGAGACTGTCTCTCTCGACCTATCGCCTGGCACTGCAGTTGTAGCGATGGATTCATACGTCCGTCAAGCCTGACCCATTGACCCCCAGGTTCCTTTCACACCCCTCATACCTTTTTCCTTCCCAGAACTGCTTCTCCTTACTTTCCCTCTAAAGAGACAGCATCCTCAAAGATGACATAGACATTGAGGGTTTTTTCCTCAGTGCCTCCTGTGTGGAGCTAATAAGCAAAAAGTAAAAAAAAAACCTGTACCAATATACTCATACATTATATAAAGGAGAGTGTCTGTGGAGGGTTGGCTGCTAGGCTTATCTTAGAATTGAATTTTTGCAATGTATTATGTTAAAAAATAGAGGAAAATAAATTACCGTTTAACATAATTCTTGCGTTAAGTCCGGGCAATGCCGGGGACTTCAGCAACTTACTCTGAAGTAGACCTCGCGCCCAAAGAATATATTCTCTTATTTAATAAATCATAACAAAAATCACCTGTTTAAACATAACATTTGTAAGTAGGAACTTAACCACTCGGATCCGTAAGCTTGTTTTCAAGCTACCTACACCGTTGCCAGGCAAATGTAATGACATATGAGGCGTACCTGACTTACTAAATACATGCCTACTTATTATAAGCTAGGTATTTTATGTAAGATTTTAAAAATTATTTTTAATAAATCATTAAACAATTTATTCAAAGAAACGTCACCATCTCAACGAGTTTTATTTTTCAAACTTCCCTCAGGTAGATATGAAGGTAGGTATCTACTATAATATTTAAAAAAGCGAATAGAAAATCCAAATGAACACAACCTTTTCACATGAAAAGGGAACTTTTACTGAACCATTGAAACGGTTGCCTCCATGAACCGGAAAAGCAACATACAAACAAATTTACAGAGAGACGAAATGCAAAACGGTGAAATTAAAATAGCACTTTGTTACGCTCAAAAAAAATGTTTACAAAAATTGTGAGAACCGCATAAAAGTCCTAACTGCTCCCGTCTGGAGCAAGTGAGATAGTGGGAATATGGTGGGAGGGGAAGGGAGGGGAAGAGGTAATTGGGGAAGTATCTGGCAATTCAGATCTGGTTACTAAACACAGCTAAAGCTATTTCAAGCAAAGTTTCAATATTGAATGGTGGTCTTTCACTAGGGTGATACTGAGAGTATTATTATCCACTCTGGAATGTACCGCTAATATACGACTTATTATTTGTATTTAATTAATTGCGAAATAACACTAATGAATTTAAATTTATTAGCACAGCCGGGATTTGAACCCGCAACTTTTGCTTTGTTAGTCGAGAGCCTTACCACTCGACCACGGAGGCCGCCATAAAATGTTGACATAAGCATTACATATTATCACTCGTTAGATTGCACCTCACGGAGGAAAAAAGTAACCCCTCTCTTCCAATACTTACAAAATATTATAAGTCCTGACCGATTGGATTTATAAATTAATGTCATTATTTTATTTTTGTGAAGTGTATGTAATATGGTTTCTTCACAAATATACTTACATGAATTTTTTTTTAAAGTATTGATTTTATAAAATACTGCTGCCTCTAATTTAATCAACTTCATTGAAGAGGAAGAGAATACTAAGAATCTAAACGAAATATGAAAAAGTCCAAGAAACAGAAACATTAAAGGATAATGGTGGCAACTGGGACTCGAACCCATGATCTCTCGTCTAACTGAGACGAATGCTTTAACCAATTCCGCTAAGGAAACCTCTCATTTTGAAGTAATTTTTGTCAATCTCATATTTAAAATTTCAGAATGAACAATATTATCTTCCACTATTTTTTGTCCTTATTATTGGATTTTTGAATAGGAAACAATTAAAAAAAGGTAGAAAATATTCTTCAAAAGTAATTGTAAAAAGAAAGTTGTTTAAATTAACATAGAATGGAAAATTGCTGAAACACCTGCTGCGTGGTGGGCCGGATCGAGAGAGACTGGTTGAGGAGGTATTTTGAACTCTCCATCCAGAACGGCTTTATAAGGAAACATATGGTTTCCTCCTTCACCGCACACGTCAAGAATCTATTTTATTGAACGAAGCTACATTTGGATAAGTTTTAAGATTTTCACGGCCAAAAGTATTTTCGTTATTTGTTTTTGGGGTGTTATGCCGTATTGCGCTACCTCCTTCTTTAGCCAACGCATCCAACGGCAGATCCGGAAGATGTGTGAATGCCGGATCTTCCCTGATGATGGACACTGCAACGATGTTCTAAACGTTGGCTAAAGAACGAGGTAGCGCAACACGGCCTAACACCCCAAAAACAAATAACGAAAAAAGAAGCTACATTTATTTGAACGATTCTAGACCCTCTAATGTACATGCGTACGGGGTGAGAAAGCAGTATGCAAGTACTTACATTAACATGAGGGAGAGGCGTGGAGAATCCGCCACAATAAAGCTCAATGTTATTTACCAAGCTCCCAGACTCTCTATCCATCTAAGGCTCCAAAGACTAAGACATATGCATCGAATGTCAAGCACACGAGTACCGAAGAAGGATCTAACAGAACACCCGGGAGGTAAACGAAAGGCGGGCGGAACTAGGCTGAGACGGGAGGATGATGTCAGGAAAGATGCAAGAGGACTACTCCATGTCGCAGTTAGGAAGACGACGGCCGAGAACGGAGGGCGGTGAAGGCTTGTGTTGAAGGAGGCCAAGGCTCGAAATGGGTTGTAATGCCATTGAAGAGGAAGAAGATCTACTGGGGATACCACAATAAAAAAGCGCCATTTTCTCTACCTTATGGTGGTGTGAAAATGAGTTTACAAAATTATAATTATGTAATGATACCCCGAAAAAATAAAAAAATTGGAAATTTCGCCATTTTTTAGAAAAATATTCACATTTCCGCCACTGTAACTCGTTACCTATTAGACTTACAAAAAAAAAATTGAAGACAATTTTTTTTTAAATGTTATCTTCTTTATGTTTGTCTTTTGCAATTTGGTCGTAAAATCAACCATTGCAGAATTATTTTGAAAAAAAAAAACAAATTTTGGCACCTTCAATCCAAGATGGCGGCTCGAGCTCGACCCCCCCCAAGGTTGAAATCTTTTTTTTTTTCTTTAAAGTCCCAATTTTAACAACATACATATATCAATATTGCTACTACACGACCTTTTGCAAGCTGAAGGTCTTTTTATCCACCACTGACTGGGCTAAAATAATTCTTTTTGCACACTTTCTTCAGATTATTACGTCCAATCGGAAATGGAAAGTACAAAAAAATACAGACAGATAAAAAGCATAAAGGCTGAGTTAAAATTTGACTTTGTTACGCTCAGTCAAAAATTGCGTAATTTAAAAAATAATAATGTTAATATCGCACAAGAGTCCCAACTGCTCCCGTCTGAAGCAAGTGAGACTATGACATCCCCAATTGGAGAATGTTTCAAGACTTAAGGCGGCGGAGAGGGGAAAGAGATGGGGAAGAGGTTGGCGGGGAAGTAGGTACGTGCGAATTCAGATCTGGTCACTAAACACGGCTTAAGCCATTGCAAGCAAATTTTAAAAATTTTAATGTTGAATTGGTCTTTCACCAGGGCGGTACTGAGAGTATTTTCCAATCTGGGACGTACCGCGTATTATTTTTATTTGATTAATTGTAAAATATGATTAAATAATGAAATAAATTTTATTAGCGTTCACGGGATTTGAACCCGCAACTTTTGGTTTGCCGGTTGAGAGCCTTACCGCTTGACTACGGAGGCCGCTATAAAATGTTGATATAAACTCTTCATATAATCACTCATTAGATTGCTCCTCATGGAGGAAAAAGTAGGAAAAAGACTGCATTAAAAAAATACAGTAAAAACACATTTTAAAGTTTTTCACCAAATTACCTGTTGGGACTCTTGTGCAGAATTTTAATAAATCCAAAAATTCAGGACTCAAATTATGCATCGAAACTATTTGAAATTGACCTTTTCTCACGTTCCTACAGAAAATACAGAAATTAAAAATAATAATTTTACACATCATATTTTCAAACAATTTTCAAGTGTGCCTATTTATATAAAATAGGAAAAAAACAAAATAAGGGTAAAAAAGTGCACGTATCTTCCAAAACTTACATAATATTATAAGTCCTGACCGATTGGATTTATAAATTAATGTCATTATTTTATTTTTGTGAAGTGTATGTAATATGGTTTCTTCACAAATATACTTACATGAATTTTTTTTTAAAATATTGATTTTATAAAATACTGCTGCCTCTAATTTAATCAACTTCATTGAAGAGGAAGAGAATACTAAGAATCTAAACGATATATGAAAAAGTCCAAGAAACAGAAACATTAAAGGATAATGGTGGCAACTGGGACTCGAACCCAGAACCCAGGATCTCTCGTCTAACTGAGACGAATGCTTTGATCAATTCGGCTATGGAGACCTCTCATTTTGAAGTAATTTTTGTCAATTTTATATTTAAAATTTCAGAATGAGTAATATTATCTTCAAGTAATTTTTACCCATATAATTGGATTTTTGAATTGGAAACAATTAAAAAAGGGTAGAAAATATCCTTCAAAAGTTATTATAAAAAGAAAGTTGTTTAAATTAATATAAAATGGAAAATTGCTAAAACACCTGCTGCGTGGTGGGCCGGATCGAGAGAGACTGGTTGAGGAGGTATTTTGAACTCTCCATCCAGAATCCCTCAACCAATTGCCTTGCACCGCAGTTGAAGGGATGGATTCATACGCCCGTCACTCCTGGACACACTGACCCCCACATTCATACCCATTTCCTTCTCAGACCATACTCTTCGTCCTTCCCTTAATAAAACCCTCCACACAGCTTCTCCTAAAATGAAATAGGCCCTGAAGGAAATTATTTTCCTCAGGGCGTCCAATGTGGAGCTAATGTAAAAAAGAAGCCCAACCGAAATAAGTATTTGAATACCTAGCGCAGACCTGTGGAAAATCACGGGATAAGTAGGTACCTACTTAATCACATGTTTGGATTTTTCCCACATTTGGTTTCAATTGTTTAAAATGATACTTAAATTCATATCAAAAGTCTCAGAGTTCATTGAACCGCAGTTACAGATAGAGGTAGGTACAATTCAAATTAGTTTGTACGTTTTTAATACCTAGTACTACTCTTATTCCAATTTTTTAAATTACTAGCTGGTTCCCGGCATGCGTTGCTATGCCATTTAATAAATAAATTGTTTCTCCCTGTTGTTAAAAAAACAAAACCCAAAATTCCTACTTAAACATAATATTGGTACGTGGGTACTTAAATACCTACCTACTTCAATATAAACCATTTATTATTCGTAACTTTTTAAATCATTTTAAATAAGAAATTATATAATTCATCCAAAGAAACGTCACTATCTGGGAAACAATTCTTTTTGCACACTTTCTTCTGAATATCACCTCCAACCGGAAACGGAACGTACAAAAAAAAACAGACAAATCAAAAGCGCAAAGGCTTAGTTAAAATTTGACTTTGTTACGCTCAGTCAAAAATAGAGTGATTTAAAAAATAATAAATAAAATAAAGTTAACATCGCACAAGAGTCCCAACTGCTCCCGTCTGAAGCAAGTGAGACTGTGGAGAATGTTTTAAGACTGAAGGCGATGGAGAGAGGAAGGAGATGGGGAAGAGTTAGGTGGGGAAGTACCTGGCTTTTCAGATCTGGTCACCAAACACGGCTAAAGCCATTGCAAGCAAATTTACAAATTTTTTATATTAAATTGGTCTTTCACCAGGGCGGTAGGTCCTGAGAGTATTTTTCACTCTGGAACGTATCCCAAATTATTAAAACGTATTAGCGCACGCCGGGATATGAATCCGCAACTTTTGGTTTGGTGGACGAGAGCTTTACCAATCGACCAAGGAGCTGCCATAAAATGTTTACATAAACTTTACATTTCATCACTCATTAGATTGCACCTCACGGAGGAAAAAATAGTAGAAAGGCTGCGCCTTACAAGGCGTTACAAAATAGCAGTAAAAAAACCGTGTTTATGTTTATCACCAAATAAGCCGTTGGAACTCTGGTGTTGAATTAAAAAAAAAAATTATTGAAAAAAAAATTACTACTCATGTCTCAAATAATGTTTTAGAATTATTTGATATCGACCTTTTATCACGTTTTTACAGAGTATATAGAAATAAAAATAATAATTTTCATATTTTCCTACAATTTTAAATTTTACCCAATTAAATAATACTCAAAAAAATAGAACTAAAAAAGTGTAGCTACTCGTATTATCCCAAACTTACATTATATTATTATATGTCCTGAGAGATTGGATTTATAAATTAATGTAATTTTATTATTTTTGTGAGGCGTAATAAGGTTTTATAAAAAAAACATTGATTAAAAAAAATACTGCTGCTTCTAATTTAATAAACATTTTAACTTCATTGAAGAAGAAGAGAATACTAAAAATCTTAACGAAATATGAAAAAAAACAAGAAACAGATAAAATTATAGATAATGGGGGCAACTGGGACTCGAACCCAGGATCTCTAGTCTAACTGAGACGAAATTTTGTCCAAAAATTTAAATGATTTGTATTTTGTTTGATGAATAGGCAAAAGTTTGAAAAAAAATCTCGAAACTAAGAAAATGAGGGTTAAGATGAAGCCATAGTAAATAATGCAAAATCATACGTTTTTGTTTTGAAAATTCGATCGCTTAGAAGTATTGTAGATGCTTCAATTAAATACTGCGTGTAGAACATACCTTGGCCCTTAAAAACATCGGTCATTTTTTTTATAAGTCTTTTAATAAGCCTATAAAAAAATAAAGTATAAGGTCTAAAAAACACACTTTCAAGTCCAAACTCTCCTATTTATAAACCCCTTTTCGGATATGGTTTTATTGTGTAATGTGGCAAATTCAGTTTATTTTATAATAATCGCAAAAAAAGTTGATATTTACACCCAATCTTCCCAAAATAAAGTAAAATATGCATTTTCGCGTTGATATTTTACAATACGGCCGCTAGTCGACGATTCAAAATGAACCCTACGGCGTCCACCGAAGAACTACTGTCCACGGCACAGTAGTGAACTAGTGGATCGCCTTAACACTATTTGCGCCGAAGTCCTTCATATTATATTCAGAAATATATTACAGAGATTCATTGTAAGGAACTTAATTCTTCATTACCATAATATATAGTGTGTTGGTTGTAATGCTATTCGCAAATAAACACTGTGTTCGGAAACTCGTGGTACTAGCGAGAAACTGTGTATATATTATCTAAATCAGTTTTCTTTGTCGGCCTACTAATTTTGCAACCCGTAAAATAATTGACTATTTTGGAGTCGTTCTTTAATGTAAAAAAATAATTTCAATTAAAATAGAGTAGTTGAAGATACAAGTCTATTTGGAGACCTTACAGGAAATACTGTTTCTTTATAGTTGTACATTATATAAAGAAGAGTGTTGGCGGGCGGTGTGGCATTATTTTATATACAAATCTAGCGTTTTATTCTGAGATTAATGAAATTTTTCACGCCGTGGTTCAAAATAAAGGATATTTCCTTCATTGAAAAGAAATAGAATACATAAAAATTAACCTAAACGCAATAAAGAACAAGACACAGAAAAATAAAAAAGATAATGGTCACAACTGGGACTCGAACCCAGGAACTCTCGTCAAACGAGACAAATGCTTTAACAAATTCGACAACTGAGACCTCTCATTTTGAAGTCATTCTTATCAATCACAAATTTAAAATTTTAGAATGAACAATTTTATCTTCAACTCTTTATTTCAGAATTATCAAAGGCAGAATAAACCAAAAAAATATATTTTTTTGAAATAACTTTGAGAGTTATTGTAAAAAGAAAGTTTTCCAAATAAAAAAGGAAAAAAATGCGTTCATCCCGGGCAACGCCGGGGACTTCAGCAAGTAATTTTCGACACTAAAAAAGGGTGTTTCTAAATTTTTCAATGAATGTTGTGAGACTAACGGTGGTAAAAAGGGAAATAAGATGGGGAAGTACCTGGGAATTCAGATCTGGTCATCAAACACCTTAAGCCATTTCCAAAAAGAAATCAATTTTAAATGGTCTTTCACCGGGGCGATACTGAGAGTATTTTCCAATCTAGGACGTACCGCGTATTATTTTTATTTGATTAATTATTGAAATAAAATTGAATAATAAAATAAATTTTATTAGCGCTCACGGGATTTTAACCCGCCACTTTTGGTTTGATGGTTGAGAGCCTTACCGCTTGACTACGGAGGCCGCTATAAAATGTTGATATAAACTTTTCATATTATCACTCATTAGATTGCTCCTCACGGAGGAAAAAGTAGGAAAAAGACTGCATAAAAAAATACAGTAAAAAAACGTGTTAATGTTTTTCACCAAATTACCTGTTAGGACTCTTGTGCAGATTTTTAATAAATCCAAAAAATCAAGACTCAAATAATGCATCGAAATTATTTGATATTGACTTTTTCTCACGTTCCTACAGAAAATAAAGAAATTATAAATAATAATTTTGCACATCATATTTTCATACAATTTCAAAATTTGCCTATTTATAAACAATAGAAAAAAAAACAAAATAAGGGTAAAAAAGTGCACCTGTCTTCCAAAACTTACATAATATTATAAGTCCTGACAGATTGGATACATAAATTAATGTAATAATATTATTTTTGAGAAGTGTATGTAATATGGTTTCTCGACCAATATACTTACACGAAATAATATATATTTTTTAATATTGATTTTATAAAATACTACAACTGCCTCTAATTTAATCAACTTCATTGAAGAAGAAGAGAAAACAAAAAATCTAAACGAAAAATGAAAAAGTCCAAGAGACAGAAACATTAATGGATAATGATGGCAACTGGGACTCGAACCCAGGATCTCTCGTCTAACTGAGACGAATGCTTTAATCAATTTTGCTATGGAGACCTCTCATTTTGAAGTAATTTTTGTCAATTTCATATTAAAATTTCGGAATGAACAATATTATCTTTGTTTTAAGATTTTTACGGCCAAAAGCATTTTCGTTATTTGTCGTCCATCATCAGGGCACATCAACCGGATCTGCCCTGATGATGAACACTGCAACGATGTCCGAAACGTTGGCTAAAGAAGGAGGTAGCGCAACACGGCGTAACACCCCAACAACAAATTTTTGCCCATAAAATTGGATTTTTGAATTGGAAACAATTAAAAAAGGGTAGAAAATATCCTTCAAAAGTTATTATAAAAATGAAAGTTGTTTAAATTAATATAAAATGGAAAATTGCTGAAACACCTGCTGCGTGGTGGGCCGGATCGAGAGAGACTGGTTGAGGAGGTATTTTGAACTCTCCATCCAGAATCCCTCAACCAATGGCCAATAATTGAACTGAAGTTACTGATAGAGGTAGGTACAATTTTTTTTTACGTGAATACCGCACAAGAGTCCCAACTGCTCCCGTCTGGAGCCAGTGGGACTATGGCATCCCCAATTGGGGTATGTTGTGATGCTGAAGATAGTTAAGAGGGGAAGGAGAAAGGGAAGAGGAAGGTGGGGAAGTACCTGGCTATTCAAATCTGGTAACCAAATTCGGCTAAAGCCATTTCAAGCAACTTTTCAATTCTGAATGGTATCTTTCACTCTGGAACGTGCTGCAAATATACTATTTATTTTTTTTTAATAAATAAATTGTGAAAAAACACAAATTAACCAAATAAAATTTATTTGCCACGCCGGGATTCGATCCCGCAACCTTCGGAGTGCGAGTCAAGAGCCTTACCGCTAGACTACCGGCCGTCAATTGAAATTAGTTTCTATTTTTTTTACCTAGTACTACTATAATTTCAATTTCATATATTATATCAATGGTTGGGACCTACTTAATCCTATTATTGTATTCTTAGTTGACTAGGAGAGATAAAATACTGTTTCTATATAATTATTCATTGTATAAAGGAGAGTGTCTGTGGCGCGCAGCCTGGCTTTATTTTTTATACCAATCTCGCGTTTTATTCCGAGAATGATGAAATTTTGCACGCCGTGGTTCAAAATATTTTCGCCGTGGTTCATTCATTGAAGAAGAAGAGAATACTAAAAATCTTAACGAAAAATTTAAAAGAACAAGGCACACAAAAATTAAACTTATAATGGTCACAACTGGGACTCGAAGCCAGGATCTCTTGTCTAACTGAGACAAACGCCTTAAACAATACGGCCACCGAGACCTCTTATATCGAAGTCATTTTCGTCAATCTCATATTTCACATTTCAATAACAATAATATTGTCTTGAACGAACTTTTTTTCCATATTATTGAATGCTATCTTTCTGAATTTGAAACAATTAAAAAGGGAAGGAGATAACCAAAAAAATGCGAATACCCTTCAAAAGTTATTATAATAAGAAAGTTTTTCAAATAATAAAATAAAATAAAAATTACTTTCCCACATCCACACAAAATGCGTTAAGTCCGGGCAATGCCGGGGACTTCAGTAAGCATGTCTCGTGTCCAAAAAGGTGTGTTTCTATATTTCCCCTATGTAAGAAATCAAAACAAAAACCCCTTTTACATAATATTTATAAGTGGGTACTTAAATACCTACCTACTTAAATATAAACCATTTATTAATCTTAACTTTTTAAATCATTTTAAATAAGAAATTATATAATTCATCCAAAGAAACGTCACTATCTGGGAAACAATTCTTTTTGTACACTTTCTTCAGATTATCACGTCCAACCGGAAATGGAACGTACAAAAAAAAGACAGATCAAAAGCACAAAGGCTGAGTTAAAATTTTACTTTGTTACGCTCAGTCAAGAATTGCGTAATTGCGTAATATCGCACAAAAGTCCCAACTGCTCCCGTCTAAAGCAAGTGAGACTATGACAACCCCAATTGGAGAATGTTTTGAGACTTTTAAGGCGACTGAGAGGGGAAGGAGATGGGGAAGAGGTAGGTGGGGAAGTATGTGGGAACTCAGATCTGGTCACCAAACACGGCTTAAGCCATTGCAAACAAATTTTCAATTTTTATTGTTGAAATGGTCTTTCACCAGGGCGGTACTGAGAGTATTTTTCACTCTGGAACGTATCGCGAATATACTGCATATTATTTTTAATTAATTATTTGTAAAATGACATAAATTAATAAAATAAAATTTATTAGCACACGCTGGGATTTGATCCCGCAACTTTTGGTTTGGTGGACGAGAACTTTACCATTCGACCAAGGAGGCTGCCATAAAATGTTTACATAAACTTTACATTTCATCACTCATTAGATTGCACCTCACGGAAGAAAAAATTGTAAAAAGGCTGCGCCTTACAAGGCGTTACAAAATAGCAGTCAAAAAACCGTGTTTATGTTTCGCCAAATTAGCCTTTGGGACTCTTGTGCTGAATTTAAAAAATATCTCTCAAATAATGTTCTAAAACTATTTGAAATCGACTTATTTACACGTTTTTACAGAGAATATAGAAATTTAAAATAATAATTATCAAATTTTTCTACAATTTCGAAATATACTCATTTAAATAATACTGAAAAAAAAGGACTATAAAAGTGTAGCTACTCGTATTATCCAAAACTTACATAATATTATATGTCCTGACAGATTGGATTTATAAATTAATGTATATTTATTATTTTTGTGAAGCGTAATAAGGTTTTATAAAAAAAATAATGTTTTTTTTTAAATACTGCTGCTTCTAATTTTATAAACATTTTAACTTCATTGAAGAAGAAGAGAATACTAAAAATTTAAACGAAATATGAAAAAGAACAAGAAACAGATAAAATTATAGATAATGGGGCAACTGGGACTCGAACCCAGGATCTCTCGTCTAACCGAGACGAAATTTTTGTCCAAAAATTAAAATTATTTGCATTTTTCTTGATGAATTAGATAAAAGTTAAAAAAAAATATCAAAATTAAGAAAATGAGGGTTAACACTATTTGCGCCGAAGTCCTTCATATTATATTCAGAAATATATTACAGAGAATCTTTGTAAGGAACTAAATTCTTCATTACCATAATATATAGCGTGTTGGTTGTAATGCTATTCGCAAATAAACACGGTGTTCCGAAACTCGTGGTACAAGCGAGAAACTGTGTATATATTAACTAAATCAGTTTTCTTTTTTAATAGACTATTCTGATGTCGTTCTTTAATGTAAAAAATTACTACAATTAAAATAGAGTAGTTAAAGTCCATTTGGAGACTTTACAGGAGAAACAAATAGTGTTTCTATATAATAGTACATTATATAAAGGAGAGTGTCTGTGGCGGGCGGGCGGTGTGGCATTATTTTATATACAAATCTAGCGTTTTATTCCGAGATTAATAAAATTTCGCACGCCGTGGTTCAAAATAAAAGGATATTTACCTTCTTCATTGAAAAGAAATAGAATACAAAAAAATTAACTCAAAAGCAAAAAAGAACAAGACACACAAAAATTAAAAGATAATGCTCACAACTGGGACTCGAACCCAGGATCTCTTGTCTAACTGTGACAAACGCCTTAAACAATACTGCTACCGAGACCTCTTATATTGAAGTCATTTTCGTCAATCTCATATTTCACATTTCAATAACAATATTGACTTCAATGAACTTTTTTTCCCGTATTTTTGAATGCTATCTTTCCGAATTTGAAACAATTAAAAAAGGTAGGAGACAACCAAAAAAATGCGAATACCCTTCAAAAGTTATTATAATAAGAAAGTTTTTAAAGTCCGCGCAATGCCGGGGACTTTAGTAAGCGTGTCTCGTGTCCAAAAAAGTGTGTTTCTAACTTTCTCGTATTTAATAAATCAAAACCAAAAGTTCCTCCTTAAATATAATATAGGTGAGTGAGTACTTAAATACCTACCTACTTAAATATAAACCATTTATTAATCGTAACTTTTTAAATCATTTTAAATAAGAAATTATATTATTCATCCAAAGAAACGTCACTATCTGGGAAACAATTCTTTCTGCACACTTTCTTCGGATTATCACATCCAACCGGAAACGGAACGTACAAAAAAATACAGACAGATCAAAAGCACAAAGGCTGAGTTAAAATTTGACTTTGTTACGCTCAGTAAAAAAAATGTGATTTTGAAAATGTGTGAGACTATGACATCCCCAATTGGAGAATGTTTTGAGACTTAAGGCGACGGAAAGGGGAAGGAGATGGGGAAGAGGTAGGTGGGGAAGTACGTGGGAATGCAGATCTGGTCACCAAACACGGCTTAAGCCATTATAAGCAAATTTTCAAATTTTTAATGTTGAAATGGTCCTTCACCAGGGCGGTTCTGAGAGTATTGTTCACTCTGGAACGTATCACAAATATACTGCATATTATTTCTAATTAATTCATTGTGAAATAACATTAATTAATTAAATTAAATTTATTAGCGCACGCCGGGATTCGAACCCGCAACTTTTGGTTTGGTGAACGAGAACTTTACCATTCGACCAAGGAGGCTGCCATAAAATGTTTACATAAACTTGACATATCATCACTCATTACACCTCACGGAGGAAAAAATAGTAAAAATGCTGCGCCTTACAAGGCGTTACAAAATAGCAGTAAAAAAAAACGTGGTTATGTTTTGCACCAAATTAACCGTTGGGACTCTTGTGCTGAATTTAAAAAAAATCTATTACTCAACATAAATAATGTTCTAAAACTATTTTAAATCGAGTTTATTAAACGTTTTTACAGGGAATATAGAAATAAAAAATAATAATTATCATATTTTCCTACAATTTTTAAATTTACCCATTTAAATAATACTGAAAAAAAGAAGGACTAAAAAAGTGTAGCTACTGGTATTATCCAAAACTTACATAATATTATATGTCCTGACAGATTGGATTTATAAATTAATGTAATTTTATTATTTTTAATTTTATTATTATTTTTTAATTTTATCTTTTCTCGGAAGATTTTTCAATGTGGATGAGTGTTTCAGGCTGATAATTATTGCTAATAATAATTTTTAATTTTATTATTTTTGTGAAGCGTAATAAGGTTTTTTTAAAAAAAACATTGATTATAAAAAATACTGCTGCTTCTAATTTAATAAACATTTTAACTTCATTGAAGAAGAAGAGAATACTAAAAATCTATACTAAATATGAAAAAGAACAAGAAACAGATAAAAGTATAGATAATGGGGGCAACTGGGACTCGAACCCAGGATCTCTCGTCTAACCGAGACGAAATTTTGTCCAAAAATTGAAATGATTTTTTTTTTGCTTGATGAATAGGCAAAAGTTTAAAAAAAATATCGAAACTAAGAAAATGAGGGTTAACACTATTTGCGCCGAAGTCCTTCATATTATATTCAGAAATATATTACAGATTCTTTCTAAGGAACTAAATTCTTCTTTACCATAATATAGAGTGTGTTGGTTGTAATGCTATTCGCAAATAAACACGGTGTTCGGAAACTCATGGTACAAACGAGAAACTGTGTAGATATTATCCAAATCAGTTTTCTTTGTCGGCCTACTAATTTTGCAACCCGTAAAATAATTGACTATTTTGGAGTCGTTCTTTAAACTACAATTAAAATAGAGTAGTAAATGACTTAAATCCATTTGGATACTTTACGGGAGAAACCAAATACTGTTTCTATATAGTTATACATTACTAGCTTTTTCCCGCGGCTTCGCTCGCATGGTGTAAGGGGAGTTCCCACTCCGCCTCCTCGACCTCCCCCCCCCCTCTAACCACCCTCCCTCCCCCCTCCCCCCATCACCCCTCCTCCATCCCCTCTCCACTCTTCCCTCACCCCCCTCCCCCCTCGCCGCAATATCAGTACATTCAGTTTTTAAACAGCCCGCTAGCCACCTTTTACAATTGGAACACCCTTTACTTTTAGGAGTATGAAAAATAGATGTTGGTCGATTCTCAGACCTACCAGATAAGCACACTAAATTTAATCAAAATTGATCCAGCCGTTTCGGAGGAGAATGATAACAAACACCATGACACGAGAATTGTATATATTAGATATAAAAGAGAGTATCTGTGGCGGGAGGGAGGTGTGGCATTATTTTATATACAAATCTAGCGTTTTATTCCGAGATTAATGAAATTTGCACGCCGTGGTTCAAAATAAAAGGATATCTACTTCATTGAAAAGAAATAGAATACAAAAAATTAACCTAAACGCGAAAAAGAACAAGACCCAGAAAAATAAAAAGATAATGGTCACAACTGGGACTCGAACCCAGGAACTCTCGTCAAACGAGACAAATGCTTTAACAAATTCGACAACTGAGACCTCTCATTTGGAAGTCATTCTTCTCAATCTCATATTTAAAATTTTAGAATGAACAATATTATCTACAACTATTTTTTTCAAAATTATCGGACGCAACTTTTTTAATTAGTTACAATTAAAAAGGTAGGATTAATAAAAAAAATATATTTTTTGGAAATAACTTTAAGAGTTATTGTAAAAAGAAAGTTTTACAAATAAAAAAAGGAAAACAATGCGTAAAGCCCGGGCAATACCGGGGACTTCAGCAAGTCGACGACCTCCGTAGTCCAGTGGGTAAGACTCTTGACTCACAATCCGGAGGTCGCGGGTTCGAACCCGGCATGCGCAAATAAATTTTATTTGATTAATTTGTGTTCTTTTACAATTAATTCATTTAAAATAATATATAGTATATTTGCGGCATGTTCCAGAGTGGAAGATACTATTAGTATCGCCCTGGTGTAAGACTACCATTCAGAATTGAAACGTTGCTTGAAAATGGCTTTAGCCGTGTTTGGTGTTTAGCAGATCTGAATAGCCAGGTACTTCCCAACCTTCCTCCTCCCACCTCCTTTCCCTCCCCACTACTTTCAGCCTCGCAACATACCCCAATTGGGGATGTCATAGTCTCACTGGCTCCAGACAGGAGCAGTTGAGATTCTTGTGCGGTATTCACTGTAAAAAAAAAAAAGTAATTCTAGTAAGAAGTAATTCTAACTAAGAAAGTGTGTTTCTAAATTTATCACTGAATGTTGTGAGACTTACGGTGGTGGAAAGGGAAATTACATGGGGAAGAGGTAGGCGGGGAAGTACCTGGGAATTCAGATCTGGTCACCAAACACAGCTTAAGTCATTTCAAAAAAGAAATCAATTTATAATGGTGGTCTTTCACCAGGGCGATACTGAGAGTATTTTCCAATCTGGGACTTACCGCACTTTATTTTTATTTGATTAATTGTGAAATAAGAATAAATAATGAAATAAAATTAATAAGCGTTCACGGGATTTGAACCCGCAACTTTTGGTTTGCTGGTTGAGAGCCTTACCCCTTGACTACGGAGTCCGCTATAAAATGTTGATATAACCTTTTTATATACTCACTCATTAGATTACTCCTCATGGAGGAAAAAGTGGAAAAAGACTGCATTAAAAAAATACAGTCAAAAACATGTTAATGTTTTTCACCAAATTACCTGTTGAGACTCTTGTGCAGAATTTTAATAAATATAAAAATTCAGGACTCAAATTATGCATCGAAACTATTTGAAATTGACATTTTCTCACGTTCCTACAGAAAATACAGAAATTAAAAATAATAATTTTGCAAATCATATTTTCATACAATTTCGAAATTTGCCTATTTATATAATATAGGAAAAAAAAAAAAGGGTAAAAAAGTGCACCATCTTCCAAAACTTACATAATATTATAAGTCCTGACAGATTGGCTTTATAAATTAATGTAATAATATTATTTTTGTGAAGTGTATGTAATATGGTTTCTTGACAATTATACTTACAAGAAATAATATATAGATATTTCTTTTAATATTGATTTTAAAAAATACTACTACTGCCTCTAATTTAATCAACCTCATTGACGAGGAAGAGAATACTAAAAATCTAAACGAAATATGAAAAAGTCCAAGAAACAGAAATATTAAAGGATAATGGTGGCAACTGGGACTCGAACCCAGGATCTCTCGTCTAACTGAGACGAATGCTTTGATCAATTTTGCTTTGGAGACCTCTCATTTTGAAGTAATTTTTGTCAATTTCAATAAAAAGAAAGTTGTTGCAGAATGACCAATATTATCTTTAACTAATTTTTGCCCATATTATTGGATTTTTGAATTGGAAACAATTAAAAAAAGGTAGAAAATATCCTTCAAAAGTTATTATAAAAAAAAAGTAGTTTAAATTAATATCAAATGGAAAATTGCTGAAACACCTGCTGCGTGGTGGGCCGGATCGAGAGCGACTGGTTGAGGAGGTATTTTGAACTCTCCATCCAGAATTCCTCAACCAATCGCCTTGCACCGCAGTTGAAGGGATGGATTCATACGCCCGTCTCTCCTGGACACACTGACCCCCACATTCATAACCATTTCCTTCTCAGGCCATACTCTTCTTCCTTTCCTTAAAAAAGCCCTCCACACAGCATCGCCTAAAATAGGCCCTGAGGGAAATTATTTTTCTCAGGGCGTCCAGTATGGAGCTAATGTAAAAAAAGAAGCCCAACCGAAATTAGTATTTGAATACCGAAAATCACGGGATAAGTAGGTACCTACTTAATCACATGTTTGGATTTTTCCCACATTTGGTTTCAATTGTTTAAAATGATACTTAATTCAATAGTAAAAGTCTTAGAGTTCATTGAACCGCAGTTACAGATAGAGGTAGGTATAATTCAAATTAGTTTGTCCTTGTTTAATACCTAGTACTACTCTTATACCAATTTCATATATTATATCATTGGTTGGGACCTACTTCATCCTATTATTGTATTTTTAGTTGACTAGGAGAGATAAAATACTGTTTCTATATAATTATTCATTGTATAAAGGAGAGTGTCTGTGGCGGGCAGCCTGGCTTTATTTTTTATACCAATCTCGCGTTTTATTCCGAGAATGATGAAATTTTGCACGCCGTGGTTCAAAATATTTTCGCCGTGGTTCATTCATTGAAGAAGAAGAGAATACTAAAAATCTTAACGAAAAATTTAAAAGAACAAGGCACACAAAAATTAAAAGATAATGGTCACAACTGGGACTCGAACCCAGGATCTCTTGTCTAACTGAGACAAACGCCTTCAACAATACTGCTACTGAGACCTCTTATATTGAAGTCATATTCGTCAATCTCATATTTCACATTTCAATAACAATAATATTGTCTTCAACTAACTTTTTTCCCATATTATTGAATGCTATCTTTCTGAATTTGAAACAATTAAAAAAGGTAGGAGATAACCAAAAAATACGAATACCCTTCATAAGTTATTATAATAAGAAAGGTTTTCAAATAAAAAAATAAAATAAAAATTACTTTCCCACATCCACTCAAAATGCGTTAAGTCCGGGCAATGCCGGGGACTTCAGTAAGCATGTCTCGTGTCCAAAAAGGTGTGTTTCTAAATTTCTCGTATGTAAGAAATCAAAACCAAAACTCCTTAAACATAATATTTATAAGTGGGTACTTAAATACCTACCTACTTAAAATAAACCATTTATTAATCGTAACTTTTCAAATCATTTTAAATAAGAAATTATATTATTCATCAAGAAACTTCACTATCTGGGAAACAATTCTTTTTGCACACTTTCTTCAGATTACCACGTCCAACCGGAAACGGAACGTACAAAAAAATACAGACAGATCAAAAGCACAAAGGCTCAGTTAAAATTTGACTTTATTCCGCTCAGTCAATAATTGCGTTATTTAAAAAATAATAATGTTAATATCGCACAAGAGTCCCAACTGTTCCCGTCTGGATCTTGCATTCAGGACGTAATTACGTGTCGTCATTGTGCAGAAAGTGGTCACGATTATGAGGATTGCCCCAAAAAGGCAGAGGCCGCTGTCTGTGCTACTTTTAAAAAAAAGATGATCACCTCACGGGTGATAGAAACTGTCCTGCACAGCGAGCCGCTATTGATATACAAGTCAGGATGACCGATTATGGCCGTCCTTGATCCTCCTTTCAAGTTTAGGTATGTAATATATTTCTTTTTTTATTGTTTCTTAATAATAATAATAATTGGATAATTTGTAGAGCGCCGTTTTTGTGAAAAATCACCTCAAGGGCGCTTTACAATTTATTATGAATCTTAGGCTCTATCTAATTTTATTATTTACAAATAGATACAGAAACATACTTACCTGCAGGACACTTCCGATAAAACACACTTTATTAAAAAGTTTATGCTTGGGGAAGATACGACTTTGCACGTGGAGTGTCGTGGAGAACATTATAAGTATTTAAAACATTGGACGATGCATGACTTTGCCTTTGCTACCCTCATCACTGTTGGTTTTCCATTTATATTTATTAGAAGATTAATGCCAGAGTTGAGTTAATATTTATTTTGAAAGTTTGGAGAATTTTAAGAATTTGCTTTATTTTTAAACTTATGGATACGACTGTCTGAAAAGATGAGTTTTAAGTTTGGCTCTAAATTCCGTTGAATCTGTGATCATTCTTAACTCGTGTGGCAGTCCATTCCAGGCTTTAGGTCCTGCCACTCCGAAAGCACGCTCACCGAATTTAGTATCTGGTGTGCGCTTTGGTTCCTTCAACCTTCCGATCGCTGATGTTGTTGCTGACCTGAGGGTTGATTGTCGAGAATTGGAGTTTTCTGGAATACACATTTCCGATAAGTAAGTCGGAGCCATTCTGTTAAGGGAAAAGGACGGGACAGCGCGTACGCAGTCCCGACTACCAAAAATTACGCGCCCGAGTTATCCGCATTAGGGATAATCGCAAGGGACAGCCGAACCGGAGTGCAATGGAACAGCCTCGCCCTGGGGGTACCGCCTTAGTGATCACGGTGTCCCCTACGCCAGGTAAGTATTGTGATCTTTCTGTGTATCCCTTTTTTTATTTAAATTTAAATTTTGTGTGAAAAGAAATTTTTAGTTTTTTTTTTCTTATTTTGTCTTTTATTGTGATATCGCTGTGTATCATTCTAGTTATGTTGATTTTGGTTGAGCAAAGTTCGTAGAACCTTATATATTTTGTATTGTCTACTCCACCTCAGTCTCTGTATCTTTCAGGTGACTTTACTTGTAATCTTAGTATTTTTACAGTTATTATTTTTCCATTGTTTTCAATGATAGCATTGTTTTTTCTTATATTTTTCTGCAAACTTTTATAAAATAATATTAATCATATTCTCTGTATTTATCTCATGTTATGTTCATCACTAATTACACTAACCCATCATCCCATTTTCAGACTAACTCCTGTTTTACAGGGACATTTGAGGGTTTAGCTTCGTGCATCATAAGTAGCTTCGTTTATTAAAAAAAAATAGAGTCCTTGTGAGAGCCCTGAAGGAGTAACCATCTGTTACTTATACCAGGGTGGGAAAGCGGTTGGATTACCTCAAGTGCTCCCGTCTGAAGCGAGTGAGACTATGACATCCCTAATTGGAGAATCTTTTGAGACTTAAGGCGGTGAAGAGGGAAAGGAGATGGGGAAGAGGTTGGTGGGGTAGTAGGTACGTGCGAATTCAGACCTGGTCACTAAACACGGCTTAAGCCATTGCAAGCAAATTTATTAGCACTCTCCGGGATTTGAACCCGCAACTTTTGGTTTGGTGGACGATAGCTTTACCATTCGACCAAGGACCAAGGAGGCTGCCATAAAATGTTTACATAAACTACATTACAATACATTTCATCACCATTAGATTGCACCTCACGGAGAAAAAAATAGTAAAAATGCTGCGCCTTACAAGGCGTTAAAGAATAGCAGTAAAAAAACCGTATTTACGTTTTTCACCAAATTCGCCTTCGGGACTATTGTGCTGAATTTAACAAAAAATGCTATTACTCATTTCTCAAATATTGTTCTAAAATTATTTTTAATCGACTTTTTTAAACGTTTTTACAGAGAATATAGGAATTAAAAATAAGAATTATCATATTTTGAAATTTACTAATTTAAATAATACTGAAAAAAAAGCAGGACTAAAAATTGTAGCTACTCGTATTATCCAAAACTTACATAATATTATATATCCTGAGAGATTGGATTTAAAAAATGGTGTATTTTTATTATTTTTGTGAAGCGTAATAAGGTTTTATTAAAAAAATAATGTTTTTAAAAAATACTGCTGCTTCTAATTTAATAAACATTTTAACTTCATTGAAGAAGAAGAGAATACTAAAAATGGAATAAAAATGGAGAATACTGAGAAAAAAATAGGACTAAAAAAGTGTAGCTACTCGTATTATCCAATACTTACATAATATTATATGTCCTGAGAGATTGGATTTATAAATTAATGTATTTTTTGTGAAGCGTTATAAGGTTTTATTATAAAAAAAAAAGATTTTAAAAAATTCCGCTGCTTCTAATTTAATAAACATTTTAACGTCATTGAAGAAGAAGAGAATACTTAGAATCTAAACGAAATATGAAAAAGAACAAGAAACAGATAAAATTTTAGATAATGGGGCAACTGGGACTCGAACCCAGAATCTAACCGAGACGAAATTTTGTCCAAAAATTAAAATGATTCGTATTTTGCTTGATGAATAGGCAAAAGTTTAAAAAAAAATTCTCGAAACTAAGAAAATGAGGGTTAACACCATTTGCGCCGAAGTCCTTCATAATATTATATTTAGAAATATATTACAGAGATTCTTTGTAAGGAACTAAATTCTTCATTACCATAATAGTCCAGGCAAGGAAGGAGGTGTAGAGTGCGTGAGCAGGAACCTAAGCGATTCTTAAGAGAAACTTGTTTAGGGTGCTTAGGGTGTGAACATGCTAAAAGTCCTGACGTCTAGGTGGTGAGCAAAGGGGAGGAGGGGGGGGGGGGAGGTCCCGATTTTTACCTCACATTTTTCATCAAACATTCCTTCATATCGTCTAAAATATTCATCCAAGAAAAAAATTCAAATAAAAAAAAGTTGTGAATAATTCAATTTTCTTTTAGAATATATATACATATGCAAATAAATCTCCAACTAGTAAATATTTACAGCAATTTTAAGTTTTTACGTTAAATGTCGTCATTTTTAAAAAAGCTGTTTTTTTTAATAAATTATTAAGACAGGTTTTTTCTTCGGGGGAAATTCCTTATTAATTTTTGCACGCAAGAAAGCAGGTAAGTTGTTCTCGAACAGATGATTAGTGGAATTCATTTTATAATCATTATTATTGTGATGGGTGATTAGGTTAGTCGTCGGAGATGCTACAATAACGTGCTCCGATGCTGTTCGAGTTGGTGAAAAGGCAATGAATGCGATAGTGGGCTTGACATTCTCAGACATCAAGTTGTCCCGCGAAGATCGGGCATTCCCAATGTCTTCTGTCAGCTCGTCGATAAAAATTCACGATGAAAAGGTTGCAGTTGACCCAAAGTTGCTGTTTCAGCGGATGTGTATAAGCAATCGATCAGAAGAGGATTTGATAAAATTCTTTGAGTATGAGTTGGCCCCATTTCCCTTAGCACTCAGTTAATAAACACGGTGTTCGGAAACTCGTGGTTCAAATGAGAAACTGTGTATATAATCTTAACTTTATCTAAATCAGTTTTCTTTGTCGGCCTACTAATTTTGCAACCCGTAAAATAATCGACTATTTTGGAATCGTTAATTAATGTAAAAAATAACTACAATTAAAATAGAGTAATTAAAGATATAAGTCCATTTGGAGACTTTACAGGAGAAACAAAATACTGTTTCTCTAAAGTTATACATTATATAAAGGAAAGTGTCTGTGGCGGGCGGGGGGTGTGGCATTATTTTATATACAAATCTAGCGTTTTATTCCGAGATTAATGAAATTTTGCACGCCGTGGTTCAAAATAAAAGGATACTTACTTCATTGAAAAGAAATAAAATATAAAAAATTTAACCTAAACGCGAAAAATAACAAGATACAGGAAAATAAAAAGATAATGGTCACAACTGGGACTCGAACCCAGGAACTCTCGTCAAAAAAGACGAATGGTTTAACAAATTCGACAACTGAGACCTCTCATTTGGAAGTCATTCTTGCCAATCTCTAATTTAAAATTTTAGAATGAACAATATTATCTTCAACTATTTAATTCAGAATTATCGGATGCTTTTTGTAAATTAGTTGCAATTAAAAAAGGCAGAATAAACCAAAAATATATATTTTTTGGAAATAACTTTGAGAGTTATTGTAAAAAGAAAGTTTTTCAAATAAAAAAGCGAAAACAATGCGTAAAGCCCGGGCAATGCCGGGGACCTCAGCAAGTAATTCTAGACACTAAAAAAAGTTGTGTTTCAAAATTTTTCAATGAATGTTATGAGACTTACGGTGGTGGAAAGGGAAATTAGATGGGGAAGAGGCAGGTGAGGAAGTACCTGGGAATTCAGATCTGGTCACCAAACAAAAAAAAAACAATTTTGAATGGTGGTCTTTCTCCAGAGCGATTCTGAGAGTTCTTTCTAATCAGGGACGTAACTCGTATTATTTTTATTTAATTAATTGTGAAATAAGATTAAATAATTAAAATAAATTTATTAGCGCTCACGGGATATGAACTCGCTACTTTTGGTTTGCTGGTTGAGAGCTTTACCGCTTGACTACGGAGGCCGCTATAAAATGTTGATATAAACTTTTCATATAATCACTCATTAGATTGCTCCTCATGGAGGAAAAAGTAGGAAAAGACTGCATAAAAAATACAGTAAAAAAACGTGTTAATGTTTTTCACCAAATTACCTGTTGGGACTCTTGTGCAGATTTTTAATAATTAATAATAATAATTTTGCACATCATATTTTTATACAATATATAAATTTAACTATTTATATGAAATAGGGAAAAAAACAAAATAAGGGTAAAAAAGTGCACCTATCTTCCAAAACTTACATAATATTATAAGTCCTGACAGATTGGATTTATAAATTAATGTAATAATATTATTTTTGTGAAGTGTATGTAATATGGTTTCTTGACTTACTACTTACTTATTTACTTACTTACTTGATACTTACACGAAATAATAATTTGTTTTTTTAATATTGATTTTAAAAAATACTACTGCCTCTAATTTAATCAACTTCATCGAAGAGGAAGAGAATACTAAAAATCTAAACGAAATATGAAAAAGTCCAAGAAACAGAAAAATAAAGGATAATGGTGGCAACTGGGACTCGAACCCAGAACCCAGGATCTCTCGTCTAACTGAGAGGAATGCTTTAATCAATTCTGCTATGGAGACCTCTCATTTTGAATTTTTTTTTTTCAATTTCATATTTAAAATTTCAGAATGAGCAATAATTTAAATTTTATCTTCAACTAATTTTTGCCCATATTATTGGATTTTTGAATTGGAAACAGTTAAAAAAGGGTACAAAATATCCTTCAAAAGTTATTATAAAAAGAAATTTGTTTAAATTAATATAAATGGAAAATTATTGAAACACCTGCTGCGTGGTGGGCCGGATCGAGAGAGACTGGTTGAGGTCTTTTAAACTCTCCATCCAGAATTCCTCAACCAATCGCCTTGCACCGCAGTAGAAGGGATTGATTCATACGCCCGTCACTCCTGGACACACTGACCCCCACATTCATACCCATTTCCTTCTCAGACCATACTCTTATTCCTTTCCTTAAAAAAGCCCTCCACACAGCATCGCCTAAAATGAAATAGGCCCTGAAGGAAATTATTTTCCTCAGGGCGTCCAGTGTGGAGCTAGTGTAAAAAAGAAGCCCAACCGAAATTAGTATTTGAATACCTAGCGCAGACCTGTGGAAAATCACGGGATAAGTAGGTACCTTCTTAATCACATGTTTGGATTTTTCCCACATTTGGTTTCAATTGTTTAAAATGATACTTAAATTCATAGTAAGAGTCTTAGAGTTCATTGAACCGCAGTTACAGATAGAGGTAGGTTCAATTGAAATTAGTTTGTACGTTTTTAATACCTAGTAGGTACTCTTATTCCAATTTTATAAATTTATTTATTTTTATTTATTTATTGCTTCTTCACAATTTGTAAACATAAATTTTTAGCATGTAATTATTAACCCCACTAGGGTTCGCCTGTATTGGGGTTAATAATTTCACAATTTAATAAAAATAACACACGCAAATATCGGTCATGCAAAACAGTTAAGTAAAAGCAAAATAATAAAATTTAAAAATAAAATGATAAACAGAGAAAATAATAAGTGATAAAAATATATGAATTAACAACAAAGTGTTAAGAGATCAGACAAAATGTTATCATTCATTATATCATTAGTTCATACCATTTTCAACAATAGATAAAATTAAAAAAAATATATGTCCTTGGTTTTTTTTTTTAAATATGTGTAAAAAATAAAAACAAAGATTTATAAGCGATTACATTAGAGCGAATCTTTCTTATGAAATATTAAAGTGACTATCAAATAATTATGAAATAAATATGAAAGAAACCGTTTTGATCACAACATTATTGTTTTCATTCCATTTAAGTGCCCGTTTTCATTTAAATATGATTGTATTTTATAGTGTAAGTGACACCTTAGAAATGCCATCCGTGTGATCTTTTAATTTAAAAAAGTTATGGGATACGATAACCCCTATATATTTGTTTATTTATTGTTTATTTACCTTTTTAATTTAGGTGTTATTGTTTAAATTGAAATTTTGAACTTAATTTTGACTTGAGATTAACAATTTTATAGAGTACACAAAATAATATAGGTGTTGAAATTACTAGCTGGTTCCCGGCATGCGTTGCTATGCCATTTAATAAATAAATTGTTTATCCCTGTTGTTAATAAAACAAAACCCAAAATTCCTACTTAAACACTTGACTGGTCAGTGGTTGAGTCGGCATAGCGCTTGGGTCCCACCCGAGCGTCGCGTGTTCGATTCCTCGGCTGGCTAAGTCCTCCATCACAACACAAGCAACATTTTCGGCTTTCTGTGGTGGTAGTAGGAGATTTTCAAACATTGTTGGGTTATTCGTATCCCGGGAATGTTTGTCTTTCTTTTAAAAAAAAAGAAAAAAAACAAAATATTGGTAAGTGGGTACTTAAATACCTACCTACTTCAATATAAACCATTTATTATTCGTATCTTTTTAAATCATTTTAAATAAGAAATTATATTTTTCATTCAAAGAAACGTCACTATCTAGGAAACAATTCTTTTTGCACACTTTCTTCTGAATATTACCTCCAACCGGAAACGGAACGTACAAAAAAATACAGACAAATCAAAAGCGCAAAGGCTGAGTTAAAATTTGACTTTGTTACGCTCAGTCAAAAATAGAATAATTAAAAAATAATAAATAAAATAATGTTAACATCGCACAAGAGACCCAACTGTTCCCGTCTGAAGCAAGTGAGACTGTGACATCCCCAATTGGAGAATGTTTTGAGACTGAAGGCGATGGAGAGAGGAAGGAGATGGGGAAGAGTTAGGTGGGGAAGTACCTGGCTTTTCAGATCTGGTCACCAATCACGGCTAAAGCCATTGCAAGCAAATTTACAAATTTTTAATGTTGAATTGGTCTTTCACTAGGGCGGTAGGTTCTGAGAGTATTTTTCACTCTGGAACGTATCGCAAATTATTAAAACGTATTAGCGCACGCCGGGATATGAATCCGCAACTTTTGGTTTGGTGGACGAGAGCTTTACCATTCGACCAAGGAGGCTGCCATAAAATGTTTACATAAACTTAACATTTCATCACTCATTAGATTGCACCTCACGGAGGAAAAAATAGTAGAAAGGCTGCGCCTTACAAGGCGTTACAAAATAGCACTAAAAAAACCGTGTTTATGTTTATCACCAAATTAGCCGTTGGAACTCTGGTGTTGAATTAAAAAAAACATGTATATTGAAAAAAAAATTTACTACTCATGTCTCAAATAATGTTTTAGAATTATTTGAAATCGACCTTTTTACACGTTTTTACAGAGTATATTAAAATGAAAAATAATTATTTTCATATTTTCCTACAATTTTAAATTTTACCCATTTAAATAATATTAAAAAAATAGGACTAAAAAAGTGTAGCTACTCGTATTATCCCATACTTACATAATATTATTATATGTCCTGACAGATTGGATTTATAAATTAATGTAATTTTATTATTTTTGTGAGGCGTAATAAGGTTTTAAAAAAAAAAACATTGATTATAAAAAATACTGCTGTTTCTAATTTAATAAACATTTTAACTTCATTGAAGAAGAAGAGAATACTAAAAATCTATACGAAATATGAAAAAGAACAAGAAACAGATAAAAGTATAGATAATGGGGGCAACTGGGACTCGAACCCAGGATCTCTCGTCTAACCGAGACGAAATTTTGTCCAAAAATTTAAATGATTTGTATTTTGCTTGATGAATTAGGCAAAAGTTTAAAAAAAATTTCTGAAACTAAGAAAATGAGGGTTTTCACTATTTGCGCCGAAGTCCTTCATATTATATTCACAAATATATTACAGAGATTCTTTCTAAGGAACTAAATTCTTCTTTACCATAATAATATAGAGTGTGTTGGTTGTAATGCTATTCGCAAATAAGCACGGTGTTCGGAAACTCGTGGTACACGCGGGAAACTGTGTATATATTATCTAAATCAGTATTCTTTGTCGGTCTACTAATTTTGCAACCCGTAAAATAATTGACTATTTTGGAGTCGTTCTTTAATGTAAAAAATAACTACAATTAAAATACAGTAGTTGAAGATATAAGTCCATTTGGAGACCTTACAGGAGAAACAAAATACTGTTTCTCTATAGTTGTACATTATATAAAGGAGAGTGTCTGTGGCGAGCGGGCGGTGTGGCATTATTTTATATACAAATCTAGCGTTTTATTCTGAGATTAATGAAATTTTGCACGCCGTGGTTCAAAATAAAGGATATTTACTTCATTGAGAAGAAATAGAATACAACAAAATTAACCTAAACGCGAAAAAGAACAAGACACAGAAAAATAAAAAGATAATGGTCACAACTGGGACTCGAACCCAGGAACTCTCGTCAGATGAGATGAATGCTTTAACAAATCCGACAACTGAGACCTCTCATTTGGAAGTCATTCTTGTCAATCTCACATTTAAAATTTTAGAATGAACAATATTATCTTCAACTATTTAATTCAGAATTATCAAAGGCAGAATAAACCAAAAAATATATTTTTTGGAAATAACTTTGAGAGTTTATTATTGTAAAAAGAAAGTTTTCCAAATAAAAAAGGAAAAAAATGCGTTCATCCCGGGCGACACCGGGGACTTCAGTAAGTAGTTTTCGACACTAAAAAGGGTGTTTCTAAATTTTTCAATGAATGCTGTGAGACTAACGGCGGTGAAAAGGGAAATAAGATGGGGAAGTACCTGGGAATTCAGATCTGGTCATCAAACACAGCTTAAGCCATTTCCAAAAAGAAATCAATTTTAAATGGTCTTTCACCGGGGCGATACTGAGAGTATTTTCCAATCTAAGACGTACCGCGTATTATTTATATTTGATTAATTATTGAAATAAAATTGAATAATAAAATAAATTTTATTAGCGCTCACGGGATTTTAACCCGCAACTTTTGGTTTGCTGGTTGAGAGCCTTACCGCTTGACTACGGAGGCCGCTATAAAATGTTGATATACACTTTTCATATAATCACTCATTAGATTGCTCCTCACGGAGCAAAAGTAGAAAAAGAATGCATAAAAAATACAGTAAAAAAACGTGTTAATGTTTTTCACCAAATTACCTGTTAGAACTCTTGTGCAGATTTTTAATAAATCCAAAAAATCAACACTCAAATAATGCATCGAAATTATTTGAAATTGACTTTATCTCACTTTCCTACAGAAATTATTTGAAATTGACTTTTTCTCACTTTCCTACAGAAATTATTTGAAATTGACTTTTTCTCACGTTCCTACAGAAATTATTTGAAATTGACTTTTTCTCACTTTCCTACAGAAATTATTTGAAATTGACTTTTTCTCACGTTCCTACAGAAATTATTTGAAATTGACTTTTTCTCACTTTCCTACAGAAAATACAGAAATTATAAATAATAATTTTGCACATCATATTTTCATACAATTTCAAAATTTGCCTATTTATAAACAACAGAAAAAAAAATAAAATAAGGGTAAAAAAGTGCACCTGTCTTCCAAAACTTACATAATATTATAAGTCCTGACAGATTGGATTTATAAATTAACGTAATAATATTATTTTTGTAAAGTGTATGTAATATGGTTTCTCGACCAATATACTTACACGAAATAATATATATTTTTTAATATTGATTTTAAAAAATACTACCTCTAATTTTATCAACTTAATTGAAGAGGAAGAGAATACTAAAAATCTAAACGAAATATGAAAAAGTCTAAGAAACAGAAAGATTAAAGGATAATGGTCGCAACTGGGACTCGAACCCAGGATCTCTCGTTTAACTGAGACGAATGCTTTGATCAATTCTGCTATGGAGACCTCTCCTTTTGAAGTAATTTTTGTCAATTTCATATTTAAAATTTCAGAATGAGCAATATTATCTTCAACTAATTTTTGCCCATATTATTGGATTTTTGAATTGGAAACATTTAAAAAAGGGTAGAAAATATCCTTCAAAAGTTATTATAAAAAGAAAGTTGTTTAAATTAATATAAAATGGAAGATTGCTGAAACACCTGATGCGTGGTGGGCCGGATCGAGAGAGACTGGTTGAGGAGGTATTTTGAACTCTCCATCCAGAATCCCTCAACCAATCGCCAATCATTGAATAGAAGTTACTGATATAGGGAGGTAAATTTTTTTTTTACATGAATACTGCACAAATGTCCCAACTGCTCCCGTCTAGAGCCAGTGGGACTATGGCACCCCCAATTGGGGTATGTTGTAATACTGATGGTAGTTGGTAAGGGAAGGAGATAGGGAAGAGGAAGGTGGGAAGTACCTGGCTATTCAAATCAGGTAACCAAACTCGGCTAAAGCCATTTCAAGAAACGTTTCAATTCTGAATGTTGATCTTACACCAGGGCGATACTGAGAGTATCTTCCACTCTGGAACGTGCTGCAAATATACTATATTTTTTTTTTAATAAATAAATTGTGAAAAAACACAAATAAATTAAATAAAATTTATTTGCCACGCCGGGATTCGATCCCGCAACCTTCGGAGTGCGAGTCAAGAGCCTTACCGCTAGACTACCGGCCGTCAATTGAAATAAGTTTCTATTTTTTTTTACCTAGTACTACTATAATTTCAATTTCATATATTATATCATTGGTTGGGACCTACTTAATCCTATTATTGTATTTTTAGTTGTATAGGAGAGATAAAATACTGTATCTATAAATATAATTGCTCATTATATAAAGGAGAATGTCTGTGGCGGGAGGGCGGCGTGGCTTTATTTTTATACCAATATCGCGTTTTATTCCAGGAATAATGAAATTTTGCATGCCGGGGTTCAAAATAAGACGATAATTGCTTCACTGAAAACGAAGAGAATATTAAAATTCTTAACGAAAAATGAAAAAGAACAAGACACAAAAAAATTAAAAGATAATGGTCACACTGGGACTCGAACCCAGGATCTCTTGTCTAACAATTTACAATTTGGGAGGCGGGTATGGGTACCGCCGCCCCGGGAACCATTTATTGGACAACCAACACCCCTGCCACAGGTCACCCCAAGTGGTTCGTACGTTTGGTGGCTTAGCAGGGGTGCCCGGGTTCACGGGATAAGGTTTGTCTAGGTCTTGGTGGCGGATACGTTTGCCCAACCACTGCGTGGCGGGCTGGATCGGAGGAGACTGATTGAGGGAGGCCTTTTGACCTCTCCAGCCGGATTCTCCCGACCCTTCGCCTTGTTGAGGAATAGATTCATACGTCCGTCACTCCTGGCCACACTGACCCCCAGATTCCTACCCACCCTCATACCTTTTTCCTTCCCATATCTTCTTCTCCTCCCTTTCCCTTAAAAAACCCTCCACACAGCATCCTCAAAGATGACATAGGCTCCTAGGAATATTGTTTTCCTCGGTGCCTTCTGTGTGGAGCTAACGTAAAAAAAAACTGAAATAAACGCTTCAAAGAATACATAATGCGTCCGGGCAATGCCGGAGACTTTAGTAAGCGTGTCTCGTGTCCAAAAAAGTGTGTTTCTAAATTTCTCGTATTTAATAAATCAAAACCAAAAATTCCTCCTTAAACATAATATTGGTAAGTGGGTATTTACATACCTTCCTAATTAAATATAAACCATTAATTTATCGTAACTTTTTAAATCATTTTAAATAATAAATTATATTATTCATCCAAAGAAACGTCACTATCTGGGAAACAATTCTTTTTGCACACTTTCTTCATTATCACGTACAACCGGAAACGGAACGTACAAAAAAATACAGACAGATCAAAAGCACAAAGGCTGAGTTATAATTTAACTATGTTACGCTCAGTAAAAATAGAGTGATTTAAAAATATAATAAATAAACTAATATTAATATCGCACAAGAGTCCCAACTGCTCCCGTCTGAAGCAAGTGAGACTATGACATCACCAATTGGAGATTGTTTTGAGACTTACGGAGGTGGAGGGGGGATGGAAATGGGGAAGAGGTATGTGGGGAAGTACGTGGGAATTCAGATCTGGTCACCAAACACGGCTTAAGCCATTTCAAAAAAGAAATCAATTTTGAATGGTGGTCTTTTACCAGGGCGATACTGAGAGTATTTTCCAATCTGGGACGTACCGCGTATTATTTATATTTGATTAATTGTGAAATAAGATTAAATAATGAAATAAAATGTATTAGCGCTCACGGCATTTGAATCCGCAACTTTTGGTTTACCGGCTGAGAGCCTTACCCCGTGACTACGGAGGCCGCTATAAAATGTTAGATATACAAGTTAAAAAATGTTAGATTTATCATTTAAAATTTACCATTTTTCAATAAAAGACGAAAAAGAGGGAATATTTTGATTTATTTATTTAAAACATAATATGAATATAGGTAATTCAAATTATCTCAACGCAGTTTAACGCTTGCAACGCTTTTTAATCCCAAATTTTGGCATCATTTTGCCAGACTCTATCTTGGGACTTTTTGTAAATAATTTCTTAAATACGAATATATTCTATACTCGTACTACATTTGCTACGGAAGATTACCAAAAATATGGTTTAAAGTTTTTATAGTAACTTTTATATAGGTACACTAGAAATGACCCTTCAAAACGAAAATTTTCAAAGCTTTAAAGTGAATCCGGAGAAAGGATCGTACCAGAAATTTGAAATTTTTTTAAGCAGGTCGTTTTGAACCCATTTGGCACCATTTTATCAGTCTAAGAATTTAAAAATAACATTTTTTAAATGAGCACCTTATTAGAAAAGTTTTAAGATTTTCACGGCCAAAGCATTTTCTTAGATGTGTCACATCTGATGATGGACACTGCAACGATGTCCGAAACGTTGGTTAAAGAAGGAGGTAGCCCAACACGGCATAACACCCCAAAAACAAATAACGAAAAGAGGACCTTATTATACATACATATCCTGTATAATAATGACATTTTTAAATGACCCGCCTTAATCTATACGAAGTTATTATTAAAAGTAGGAGTTTTGGAGTGGATTAGATTGCTAGTCGAGACTTTGGTAAAAATAGCAGCAAATGTCGCGGTATCAGCTGTCGGGTCATCACATAATTATCCGCTAGCAAACGTTCGCACACGTGACACGGCCGATACGAGCGATGCGCTTCTAGGTGCTTGGGGAGATTATATTTTCTCTCCCTGAACATATTCAAGGCATTATATTGGTTAGTTTTAGTTATATTTGTAAATGATTTTATAGTCTTCAGTAAGATATTATAAAACTATTTTAGCCTTTATAATTTACCATTATTGCACAGGAATACAATGTACGACCAGCTGTGCCGATTCTATATATATATACAAAAGCAGGAGATATGATTTTTGAAATAATAATAATAATAGTAATAATAACACTTTCTTTTCGCTGTCTTGAACAATTGACATTGAACATTAAATTGAATTGAACAATTGACAAAATTTCAGCGAAATTAAGTTTTAGCTTTTTATTTAATTTTACGGCCGGCGTGGTCTAGCGGTAAGGCAGTCGATGTAGACGGAAGGTCGCGGGATCGAATCCCTACGCGGGCAATTAAATGTTATTAATTAGTTTGTATTATTTCCTAATTGATTAATTAAAAATAATGTATAGTACATTTGCAGCACGTTCCAGAGTGTAAGATACTCTCAGTATCGGCCTGGTGAAAGACCACCATTTAGAATTGAAACGTTGCTTGAAATGGCATACCAAATCTGAATAGTCAGCTACTTCCCCACCTTCCTATTCCCTACCTCCTTCCCCACCCCACTACCTTCAGCCTCGAAACATACCTCAATTGGGGATGCCATAGTCTCACTGGCCCCAGACGGGAGCAGCTGAGACTCTTGTGAGGAATTCATGTAAAAAAAAATATATATAAATATATATAAAATATGGGTCTCAGGATGGGCAAAGCGCCCAGTAAGGTCCACATGAACAAATAGTGTTAAAAAATATAAAATTTCATATAAAACCAATAATAAAAAAAAATTACAAATAAATGTTTTTCGTCATTTTTACCATTGTTTTTCAAAAAGTCAATTTTGTTATTCAAAATGAAATTTTGCCTCAAAAATGTTCGCAAAGTGGAATATCGAGGTTTTTCGAAAAAAGATAATGTTCGCAGTTGGATCTCTTGTGCGGTAATAAAAATATATATTCTAGACCCTAATTATGTATACAAACTTTTTTAAATTGACTTTTTCACCTACAGTGAATTTAAAAATCTACTTTGGATTAATAATTTTTTTAATTTAATTTGGATGACTCAATGCTCCAAAATTCTTCAAAGAAACGGCCTGGATGAAGGCGATACTCAGAACAGAAGAAATTACAAGCTGAGAACGAGAAGAGCCGACCCCAACAGCCTACCTAGGCAATGAGTTGGGACAGCGCAAGGAAGAAGTGAATTTAAAAATTTAATATATTAATAAATCCGTGTATCATATTTTCATTCTTTACTGACCCCCTTCAGGACAATATCCTGGCCACGTGACTGTAGTAAAAAGGCTTTGAATCGGCTGTTGCTGTCTTCCTGCCAGTTACCATTGAGAGACCCGTCAGCTATCTTCCAATACTGTACATGTATACAGTAGCGGCCCGAGTACCTCTTTGATGGTGGCCACCGATATTATTTTTTACATTTAAATTTCTCATCAAAAATTTTCTTAGTCGACTCATGCTAATCAGGTCCAAACAAAAAAGTGGTCGCCCGGTTCGCTTTAAAATGATCCGAAATAGTTTTTTTGACTTGAATGTTAATTGACTTTATATTTAAAGAATTCAATCATTTTGGTGAAGACAAAGTATCGACTTTTATTTCCTTTAGAAGGTTTCGGGTATAACTGGCGGGGACTGTCCCCTTTGAAGAACCGCCACTGATAACATATCGATACGGAAATTTGAAAAACTGTAAAAAACAAAATGTTAATGTTAACAAATGTTATCTACATCTACCGGATGTGCCGGATCTGCCCTGATGATGGACACTGCAACGATGTCCAAAACGTTGGCTAAAGAAGGAGGTAGCGCAACACGGCATAACACCCCAAAAACAAAAAACTAAAAAAAAATGTTAATTGTTCAGGAGAGCGAAAGATAGTATTTCTTTAAATCGTATATACTGTTTTCGTCGACCTATATTTATGATATTTTTAATAATAAAATGACGTTGAACAGATCTTTCAAAATCCTTTTTGCAAATGAAACAATAGTTAATTTATTTTTGAATTTAAAAAAAATCCTCTTAAACCGCACGTTGCGTCATAAAAAACTCTGTGATTATCCAAGAAGCATTTTACTTTTTTTGTATTTGTTGACAGCATTTCATATTTCCGCTGTCGACACTAAAAGTCTTTATTATATTATTTTTGTAAATATAAATAAGATTTCGTGATAATAAAGGTTTTTGTATATATTTTTATTTAAAACCTATTAATAAAAACAAAACTTTTTATTTAACAACCTGTATTTTACATGTTAAAATGAAGGATTTTAGCTAAAAAAAATAGGAGTCAATAAATGCCAGTAAAGCAGTTCTTTATTGTTATTAGTATGTAAAATGGATTTATTGTAAATATGTAGGAATAAACCTCTTCATAAAAATCTATAAAATTGAAATAAAATGAATCAGTTAAATATAGATACCGGGCACCCACCAATACAATGGGTTTCAGTCAAACGCATAAACAATTCTATGACACACAGATAATGGAAAAACAGAAAGCAATATATAAGTTATTCTTTTTATTAGTGTCAAGTTTAATTAGTGGAACTCCAATTAAATTTTAAGATTTTCTTTTATTTATTCAATAATAGTATTATTTTAAAAACCAAATGAACTTTAAATACTAAATTTATTTATGCACATGTTCTGCGTGTAATTATTACTACACGTGACAGCTGTTTCACCTTTTGAAGTCATTATCAAACAGTTTTAAATATTAATATAAAAAATAAAACAATTTCTCTGATAAATAAATATCAGGTTTATTTTAATATTATTACGAATTGGTTAAGAATATAACTACGATTAAGAATAGAAATATTTTTGTAATTATTACCTTCCCGCTGTGCCTCACTAAGTGTTGTAAGAAATAAAACCGTTGACAAAATTACTACGAAATAACGCATTTTGGAAATAGATCTGCAACACTGAATTTATTTAAAAAAAATATGTATTGAACCTTTTCAGTACGAAGTTGAAAACACACTGTGCTTCAAAGAGGTCGTTATTCGTTTTTATAGAGTTGATATCAGTGTTCGAACACTCAGCGCAGTGTTGTCATGTGTATGGTTTTTACCATATTTTCGTGATTTTATGGTCATTTCTGTTTTAGAAAATCCACGTCAAACAACACATGGTTTTTTACCGATCAACAAAAGTGTATACTCTTTTAATGGAATACGTTTTTAGCCACTGGAGCGACAGCGCATTATAAAACTTTTTTCTCCGTTTTCACGATATTTTCAGAAGATCAATTTTTTAAATTTTCGCCAAACTTAATAAAATCGTACCTTCGAATTTTCACATGGAGACAAAAATTTATAGTAATTGTTATATAGCCAATGAATTAACCTATATTTTACCGTTTATCTCATATTTGTAGGATTTATAGAAATATATATTTTTTTCAATCGTATAGTTTCTAACCACCCGAATCCTACTTGGTTGTTACTTTGAAACTGCCGTGAGAGGTACTTATTTGAGTCAACATAATATTGATAATGAAAGGTGCAAATCTATGGAAAAAGTATTTAATTTTAAACGTTAGCAGCTGATCAGAAATTATGCGTGAAAAAAATATAAAAAATATATTTTGAACTTGGTTATAAAATAGTCTACGAAGTTCGGATTTGCGACATCTATGATCATAATAGATAAAGCATTTCATTAGCTTCTAAAGTCCAAAATAACAGTGTAGGAGCTGCAAATATATATTTGTTTTAATGTTTAGCTGATTCCAGGAGATAATTGCGATTTTTAACCAAAAAGCAATCGGGGACATTCAAAATGGCGCCAATATATGGCAATAAACGCTCCAATCGTTAGAATGGCTCACGTGGGGAAATCCTGAAATTATAAATTTTACTTGAACTTGCAAGTGATCACAAAGTGTCTTTTTCTAATTTAACTTTGTCAATAAGTTAAATTAATACAATAATTAAAAATATAATGTGTATATATAATATATAATCTTATACATAAAAATCTCGTGTCACGGTGTTTGTGGCCGCACTCCTCCGAAACGGCTTGACCGATTTTTATGGATTTTTTTTTGTATATTTTAGGTATGAGAATAGGTTTTAAAGTATATTTCATACCGCTAGGTGATCAGGGTATCCCTATCCAGAAAAAAATCTATTTTTTTGACAATTTTTTTTTTGTATTTTGTATGCATGAAAAAATACCTATAACCCCAAATTTTTCCCCTCCTACCCCCACCCTCCCATTTTTTAATCGCAATTTTAATATTTTTTTATGAACAAATTTTACCGTCTTTCGTATTTCGTACAGAACGAAATTATTTATGGTGTTGAATGACAGATGGCGCTACATCTGCCTCGTCGAACTTTCATCCATACATACGCAAGACATTCACGAGAAGCGTTGCGTCGTTTTGATATTTCATTCGGCATCATGCTCTTGCATGGGCAAACGATCGAGCTTATTTTGTGTGAGAGATGGACTGACAAAAAATATCGTACACTCAATTGTTCTTACAAATTCATATTGATTTTATTTATTTCATTTTCCTACTTAAGTTGGTGTTTTTTTTGTTTTTATCAGCGGTCATCGTCTACAGCGCTCCATTCCTCTTTCCGTCATAAGACCCATCCCAGGCACTTACAATAAATTCGTTATTTTTTATTTAACAACCAAAATATTCACTAGAAATAATTTTTACGGCAGAACAACTTTTGTCGGGTCAGCTAGTATATTAAACTATTTTCATTGTGTTTCTTAGCAGGTAACTTTAATTAGGTTACTACTCTAATTTCTGTAGAATGTAGAAAAAAATATCATTGGAATTGATTTTTTCTTTTTCATCTCATCAACCTGCAAAAATAAATTTTAAATTTGAAATAAAGAATTTTAGATTCTAAGAAGATGGTGCTACAAATAAAACTTGAATAAAACTCTAGTCCCTTTCGCAAGACAATATATTATTTTTTGTGTTTTTTTTTCGAATACTGAATTTTTTCCTACTATTCAAAGAAAAATTATTATAAAACAATTTTTTTTAAAGCATTTTTAATTCTTCACTTACGATTATTTTTTACTTACATTCAGTGTTACATTGTTTTTTATCCGTCAAGATATGGTAAAACATGGTTTTTATTCCCCAAAATATGGTTTTTAATTTTTGCGACATGGCAACACTTCTTGCCTTATTCACTTGAATGCAGCGTCTCGCACGTAGATATTCTTCTGTTATTAACTTGTTTCCTGCAGGGGTATGCAGAGAGGATAGTCCGCCACACAGCTCTGTCTTAGAACACACTCCTTGCTTCATTCACATGCATGCATCGTCTCATACATAGATGCTATTCTGTTATTAACTATTTTACCTCCAGGGGTATGCAGAGAGGATAGTCCGCCACACAGCTCTGTCTTAGAACACACTCCTTGCTTCATTCACATGCATGCATCGTCTCATACATAGATGCTATTCTATTATTAACTATTTTACCTCCAGGGGTATGCGGAGAGGATAGTCCGCCACACAGCTCTGTCTTAGAACACACTCCTTGCTTCATTCACATGCATGCATCGTCTCATACCTAGATGCTTTTCTGTTATTAACTTGTTTCCCAGCAGGGGTATGCAGATAGGATAGTCCGCCACACAGCTCTGTCTTGGAACACACTTCTTGCTTCATTCATATGCATGCATCGTCTCACAGATAGATACTGTTCTGTTATTAAGACTATTAACTTGACCCCGCTCAAAAACATGAGGCATTTCGTCATTGAAATGGAGAGATCAAAGGTCTCCCTCAACCAGTCTCTCCCTACTCTACCACGCAGTTAGTTAGCGAACACATCCACCGCCAAGATCAGGGTAAGCCTAACCCCATAAACCCGGGCACTCCTGCTAATTCACCAAACGTACTTGAGGTGACTTACATATGGCGCAGGTGTTGGTTATCCAATAAATGGATCCCGGTGTAGTGGCACCCATACCCGCCACCTGTGTGTGGCAATACTTACTCAGGCTTAAAAATACCATATTGGATTGAATCATCGACAAACTATTGTATTTGTTAGTTGAAAGTTTTGAGTTTATTTTGGACTAAACTATTTATTCATATTTTTATTGCGTATGTTCGGTCAAAAACAATATTTTTTTATTAATATTTTAAAAGAATTTTTCCTGAAATAATTAAACTCGGGCCATCTACGAAAAAGAAAATTGTAAATTCTCTTCTCTCTGTCACCATAACGGTAGTATAAATGTAGAAAGAATTTAAAGTAAAACATATCAAAATTAAAGAACTATAAACTATTCAATGACTGTAAAAACCGTGTGAAAATAAAGGTAATTAATGCTCCAAGTAGGAGCTTAAATAAAGTAGGTAAGTTATTTATGATTAAATGAAATGTCTCATTCCGGCAATTATATCGATTAATCATCAACAACATAATGACAAAGTCTAACAAACTGTAGGTCAAACAGAACCCAATTAATTACATCTGGTAATTAACTAACTAACTAACCATCACGACGTTTCCCCGCAGGGGTAGGCAGAGAGGACGGACCGCCAAACAACTCGGTCATGGCGCCCAGTATTTGCCTCACTCACATTCATACAACGTCTCGTATATACTCTTCTATTATTCTGACTTTTGACATGGTTCAACTCAAGAATCTGATTCACTTGATCGTGCCATGTCTTCCTCGGGCATCCCCGACTTCTTTTTCCATCCACATTTTCGTCATAATTCTTCTCGCACTATTTTCTTCTTTCATTCGCTCTACATGCCCAAACCATCTGAGGGTCCCTTTCTCAATCTTACTCATTATGCTTACATCAGTCTTACATTGTTTGCGGATATCCACATTTTTCACACGATCATACGTGGGTTTGCCACACATTCTCCTCAGGGATCTCATTTAAACAGCATTCTGTTTACTTTTATATTTCCTCTGCGAGTTCCATGCCTCACTGCCATACATCAGGGAGGGTACCAGGTCTCCATTATGGAATGCTAGTTTCGCTTCTTTTGACATTTTTTTTATTAGCGCCAAAGGCATTCAGTCCTCCATTAATGAAGTTACCTTCATTTACCCTTCTTTCAATATCTCTATCAGGCCTTCCCATCTCTCGTTAACATACTACCCAGATACATAAACTCATCTACCTGCTCCAAGTATTCATCATTCACATCTATATTGCACACTGTTTTCGTACTCTCTCTTTCAAACACCACGACTTTAGACTTACTTATATTCATCATTAACTCATTCTTCATACATACTTCGTTCTTCCTAAACATAAGAGACCGCAGATCTTCCATAGTGTTAGAAATCAGCACCGCATCATCAGCATACAAACACCGGTAACTAAACATGGCTAAATCAATTTCTAACAGCAACGTATAGTCTATCGCCAGGGCGTTACTGACAGTAGTGTAGATAACTCACTCTAAATGCTTCGCTAATACAAAAAGGTTGACAGTGTACCCAGAGTGGATATAAAAATGTACGACCAGCTGGTCATACCGTGGCAAAACACCGCCAAATATCTTGGAGTTACACTTGACAGACGACTAAACTGGAAACCTCATATTAAAAACACACTGACCAAAGCAAAAAAAATTTCCGGCTCTTTACACCCCTTACTAAATTCAAACGCAAAGACTTCAATTCAAAACAAACTACTAGTATACAAAACACAAATCCGACCGACCATCGAATACGCATCACCCATATGGGCCACAGGAAACACCAAACGACTCGAATCGTACCAAAATGTCACACTTAGAAAAATTACAAAAAGTCCCTGGTTTGTCCGAAATTCAATCATAAACTCCGATACAAAAGTCCCACCCCTGAAACAACATAATATGGTAGAATTAGCCAAAACTTTCTATGCAAACTTCCTATACATCCAAACCCCAGTATAGCTTGTTTCGGGCGTCTAAGACCCGACGAAAATCCGACCTTCCCCTACCCCATCTCCATCACATTCCCCCCTTGAAGTGTGGACTCAAATAAAAAATTCAAAATGCAACCATAAATACAAAAAATATAGTATTACAGAATAAATAAATAAAAAAATCAACAATAATCAAAATCATACATATACTAAAAAAAAAAAATACCTACAGATCAAAACAAAATAAATAAATAAAATACAAAAGAGATAGTATTAAAGCCCTATAAGTTGCGATAGGCAGCCCATACTTAGGGTAGAAAAAAACCATTCCCAGGTACTTTTACACCCTCAGTTCTCGAGAAATAGAGATTGAATTCTCTGCACCTCGGAAAAATTATCAATACGATATTGTGCTTCGCTAATAATTATGCTGTTTCAAATATTCATATCACCGTAGATAGAGCGCTGTGAATTTATTGCGTGAATAACGAACAAATGCCCGAACCATGGCATCATCGATTGGGCTGAAATAAATAATGCGCAAAAGTTTTATTTTGTGGTTTATCGCGAGGTTACTGAAGTCTGTCGTTATCTCGCGGTCTGAAAAATGATTAAAAAAAATATAAGTTAAAATAAATGATCTCATAAACATAAATGCTAAAAGTGCATTTATATTATTGACTCAGCCCTCTCGGCAGCAGTGGCGCACTCAGGGGACAGGGCCCACCCATATAAGTTTTCCAAAAAGAAGAAAGGTAGCGACTTACCTTGTAATAGTAGGAGCGGCGACGACATTAAACCTGTAATGATAGGTCTCCCAAAAATCATACACAAAAATCGTTAGATCATTCATTGGGGTACACAAAATGGCGGTGCTGCCATTTCTGAAACCGGTCAGCACTATAAAAAAAAAAATTTGAAAAAAATTATTTTTCAAGACTTCTGTAATCATAAGTCTCCCAAATTCTGATTGTTCCTCGAGACAGGGGAGGGGTAGGACTATACGAAAAAGCAGTGCTGCCCGTCCGCCTAATGGGCCGTCTCAGTTGCTGCCGAGAAATAAGAGATGCCAAATATGAGGTATCTGTAATCATCGGTCTCCCAAAAAAAACAAAGTTTATCTGAAAGATCATCAAATTTTGTGAAAGAAAAACCACTGCTGCCGTTTCCAAAAAGTGGACAAGATGGCGGCAGCAGCGTTTGAAAGTCGCCCTCCTTTCTTATGACTTTCGTTACATAAAAGACACCTCGTACCTAGGTATCTATATTCATCGACTTCCTCAAAAAACCAAACTTATCTGAAAGATCATCAAATTTTGTGTAAGAAAAACCACTACTGCCGTTTCCAAAAAGTGGACAAGATGGCGGCAGCAGCGTTTGAAAGTCGCCCTCCGCGCAACCGAAATTGGCGTTTGAATTCGGTTTTATCAGCGATCGACAGGTTTTTTCGATTTGTATTATTGAAATACGCCTTCTACTATCACGAACAATGAATTTTACGTGTCGTTGATTGTTTAAATAAATGAAATCGCATATTTTATGCTATATTTTTCGATTTTTCAGCCGTTTTCATTGTGTTTTTATACATTCTTATGTCTTTCGTTAATAAGAGACACTTCGTACCCAGGTATCTATAATCATCGGTCTCCTCAAAAAACTAACGCTTATCTGAAAGATCATCAAATTTTGTATAAGAAAAACCACTGCTGCCGTTTCCAAAAAGTGGACAAGATGGTGGCAGCAGCGTTTGAAAGTCGCCCTCCGCGCAACCGAAATTGGCGTTTGAATTCGGTTTTATCAGCGATCGCCGGGTTTTTTTCGATTTGAATTATTGAAATACGCCTTCTACTATCACGAACAATGAATTTTACGTGTCGTTGATTGTTTAAATAAATGAAATCGCATATTTTATGCTATATTTTTCGATTTTTCAGCCGTTTTCATTGTGTTTTTATACATTCTTATGTCTTTCGTTAATAAGAGACACTTCGTACCCAGGTATCTATAATCATCGGTCTCCTCAAAAAACTTAAGCTTATCTGAAAGATCATCAAATTTTGTATAAGAAAAACCACTGCTGCCGTTTCCAAAAAGTGGACAAGATGGCGGCAGCAGCGTTTGAAAGTCGCTCTCCGCGCAACCGAAATTGGCGTTTAGATTTGGTTTCATCAGCGATCGCCCGACTTTTTTCGATATTTATTATTGAAATACGCCTTCCACTATCACGAACAATTAATTTTACGTGTCGTTGATTGTTTACATAAATGAAATCGCATATTTTATGCGATGGTTTTCGATTTTTCAGCCGTTTTCATTGTTTTTTTTTCTTACGTCTTTCTTTACATTTTATATTTTTAAATAAAGACCACCTGAAACGTGAAGTTTTTTTGGCTATATTTTTTAGCAGAAAAAGAGTCTTGACCCTACATTGTAACGGAGTCTTAAGAGCCGTTCAGATACGCGGAAGTATTTTAGTCGAGCGGAGAGTTCAGTATTAACAAAACGCGTCCGAACATCGTAATTTTAATAGAGTGCGTTAGTCAGCTCTTTATTAGATACAATCCATTTCATTCTATTTTGCGGGCGAGTAAGGCTGAGCGCATACATCAGAGTTTTCCATCCGATAGTCTGATCAGACAACAGGAAGGCCTTCACGCCATACATTTCTTATAAAAGCCCGCACACACCTGATTCGAAAACTGGATCGGTAATATAAATAGGCCACGCCCTTCCGCGCCAGCCGTTAAATCCGTCCTGAAAAAGGGCGTTGCCCCAGTATTATTACCTATCCAGTTTTTTAATCGGATTTCCGATCTGTTTGCCTTCAAACGGATCAATCGGAAAGTAAACCCTGATGTATGCGCCCATCCTAAGGACCCCCTCCACGCGTCCCTGCGCGCGCACTGACCAGTGTTACCAACTTAGCAACTTTATAGCTAGATCTAGCTATTATTTATTTGATTATTTTATTATTATTATTTTATTATTATTACTATTATTTTATCTATCGATTTATTTGGGTCCCGTAACTCTACAAGGATAAATAAGAACTGTACGAGATTGGATAAACAAGCTGTTTGGTCAATAATATGTTTTTTAACTGATGTACACACTTCAAAATCGTGTTTTTTTTACGTTTGGTGGTTACGCAAATATTTAATTTAAAAAAAAACGACAAAATCTCTTAAACGGAAACATTACACATTCGTTTGGTGCTTACAGCATTTTCAAAGATTGCATTTAAGGGTTCGCGGTGGTTACTACATTTTATTTGTTTGCTTTCTAATGGCACTTGTCGTTTACAACAACTTGTCAGTATCTACGTACAATACCATACCCATGCGTTTTAGAAGAATAAGCATGATGTTCTGTTTTTTTTCCTTTACTTACTTACTGTACCTATTTGTTAAGAGATTAGAAAAATTCGAATGTTTTGTTTTTATCTCATTATAATTAGTACATATTTGTCTTCTGTGGTATAATAATTTGTATGTTAACATTTTAAAATTTGAAATAAAGATTGTCAATTACATTAACATAATTTTTTTTTAAATGATTTTTTTTTAAATGTTGTAAATGAAACTATTTTAGCCCAATAAAAAATCACGACACATATTTACAGCTATTCTAAATTTAATATGGATATACTTTGACGCTTACAGCAATTTATGCAGCTGAAAATATAGTTAATTTTCAGAATTCAAATGTGTTTACAACTTTTTTGGTGTACACAAAAAATGTCAACTACTGTAAGTGCCAAAAACATTTTCCTTCTTCACGTATAAAAGATTTAAATATTACCACTCGATAGATCATATGTTTTCAGCTAAGCTATTTTAAAAATGGGGTTTCCGGTTTGAAAGTTACGACTTTTTTTACAAAATCTGAAAAGTTTTTTGAATCTAGTAAACAATTGGGTTTTTGGCTGTTACAGCGGTATTGCTTTCTTGTGCCGAAATGATCGAATTATTTGAAAAACCAATCTTCTTTCTTTTTATTGCCCTCATCTAAATTTCTATACCATTCCATTTTATCTCGTATAATTTCTTTTTATGCGAATAAACTTAAATAATAAACTTTGTGTGAACAATCAACGACACGTAAAATTAATTTTTCGTAATAATGGAAGGCGTATTTCAATAATAAATACCGAAAAAAACCGGGCGATCGCTGATGAAAGCGAATCTAAACGCCAATTTCGGTTGCGCGGAGAGCGACTTTCAAACGCTGCTGCCGCCATCTTGTCCACTTTTTGGAAACGGCAGCAGTGGTTTTCTTATACAAAATTTGATGATCTTTCAGATAATCTTTGGTTTTTTGAGGAGACCGATAATTATAGATACTGGGTACGAAGTGTCTCTTATTAACGAAAGACATAAGAAAGTATAAAAACACACAATGAAAACAGCTGAAAAATCGAAAAATATCGCATAAAATATACGATTTCATTTATTTAAACAATCAACGACACTTAAAATTAATTGTTCATGATAGTGAAAGGCGTATTTCAATAATAAATATCGAAAAAACCGGACGATCGCTGATGAAACCGAATCTAAATGCCAAATTCGGTTGCGCGGAGAGCGATTCAAACGCTGCTGCCACCATCTTGCCCACTTTTTGGAAACGGCAGCAGTAATTTTTCTTATACAAAATTTGATGATCTTTCAGATAAGCTTTGGTTTTTTGAGGAGACCGATGATTATAGATACCTGGGTACGAAGAGTCTCTTATTAACGAAATACATAAGAATGTATAAAAACACAATAAAAACGGCTGAAAAATCGAAAAATATAGCACAAAATATGCGATTTCATTTATTTAAACGATCAACGACACGTAAAATTCATTGTTCGTGATAGTAGAAGGCGTATTTCAATAATACAAATCGAAAAAACCCGGCGATCGCTGATAAAACCGAATTCAAATGCCAATTTCGGTTGCGCGAAGAGCGACTTTCAAACGCTGCTGCCGCCATCTTGTCCACTTTTTGGAAACGGCAGCAGTGGTTTTTCTTATACAAAATTTAATGATCTTTCAGATAAGCTTTGGTTTTTTGAGGAGACCGATGATTATAGATACCTGGGTACGAAGTGTCTCTTATTAACGAAAAACATAAGAATGTATAAAAACACAATGAAAACGACTGAAAAATCGAAAAATATAGCATAAAATATGCGATTTCATTTATTTAAACAATCAACGACACGTAAAATTCATTGTTTGTGATAGTAGAAGGCGTATTTCAATAATAAAAATCGAAAAAACCTATCGATCGCTGATAAAACCGAATTCAAACGCCAATTTCGGTTGCGCGGAGGGCGACTTTCGAACGCTGCTGCCACCATCTTGTCCATTTTTTGGAAACGGCAGTAGTGGTTTTTCTTACACAAAATTTGATGATCTTTCAGATAAGTTTGGTTTTTTGAGGAAGTCGATGAATATAGATACCTAGGTACGAGGTGTCTTTTATGTAACGAAAGTCATAAGAAAGGAGGGCGACTTTCAAACGCTGCCGCCATCTTGTCCACTTTTTGGAAACGGCAGCAGTGGTTTTTCTTTCACAAAATTTGATGATCTTTCAGATAAACTTTGTTTTTTTTGGGAGACCGATGATTACAGATACCTCATATTTGGCATCTCTTATTTCTCGGCAGCAACTGAGACGGCCCATTAGGGGGACGGGCAGCACTGCTTTTTCGTATAGTCCTACCCCTCCCCTGTCTCGAGGAACAATCAGAATTTGGGAGACTTATGATTACAGAAGTCTTGAAAAATAATTTTTTTCAAATTTTTTTTTTTATAGTGCTGACCGGTTTCAGAAATGGCAGCACCGCCATTTTGTGTACCCCTATGAATGATCTAACTATTTTTCTGTATGATTTTCGGGAGACCTATCATTACAGGTTTAATGTCGCGGGCTCTTAGGCTATAACAACTCTAATTGACAGTTACTTTGTTTTGCTCTAGGAAAAAATAATCTTTTTTTATTATTTTAACTAATATTTTTATGTTTTCTGGTCAATAAAAGTGTAGTGTGTTGTTCCTTGAGGATTCTTCTCCCCTCTGATCTTCCAGGAGTCACTTTTCGTTGCTGATTTCCAGATATTTATAATCTTTTTTATTTCTGTCACTTTCCATACATTTTTTTTTCAAAGGGTAACAATTATTATAAGCAATAATTATCAGCCTGAAACACTCATCCACATTGAAAAATCTTCCGAGAAAAGATACATGACGCCAACGGGACTTGAACCCGTGTCCTCTCGATTGCCGGTCGATTGCTAAACGTTAGTTTTACAATTAAAAATAATATTTTTTTTTTCATTTGTAATTTTTTGAACAATGGAGGAGGACCCTCCTGGACACCCTAAAAAGCCCCCAGATCCTTCCCCTGACCCCCCAGATGGTGAAAATGTAGTAATTTCGGACAGTGAATCTGTCATTCTGACTTCCATAAAAAAAGGAAGTTTAGTCCCTCTTCCTCAATAAAACATGACTCTCCTTCTTCTTCTCAGTCTTCACCTGCTCTTCCTCAACCTCCTCCTACAAACTTTTATTCTCCTCATTCCTGTGGCCCGTTCATTGTGTTCGCTCAAAAAACTGAGCAAGGTAAAACTATCCACCCTCTTGAATTTGGTAAATTCCTATCAAATAGCAAGAACCTTTCTATTAAGCCGGGAGGTGTAAAATCCGAGGGTCGCTTCCGAATCTCTGTTGAATTCCTCTCAGGTTCAGCCGCCAACAACTTTATCAAAAACATATTTATTTCATCAAATTCTAAATTCAAGGCGTACATCCCAACTTTCAATGTCACTCGAATGGGCCTCGTCAGAGGTATCTCGACCGATCTGTCCATTCCAGAAATCCTATCTTCTCTTTCAACTCCCCAACATATCGGCAATCCCATAAAAGCCAGGAGGCTAAATTATAAGGACACCTCTGAGGGCATCGTTTCCTGGAAGCCCTCACAATCTGTCGTCATCACATTCGAAGGACAATCTCTTCCCTCCCATATTTATTTATTTTTCAACTCCTTACCAGTTGAAATGTATACTTATCCTACCACTCAATGTTACAATTGCTGTCGTTTTGGTCATACCAAAGCTGCATGCAGATCCCCTCCCAGATGTTTTAAATGTGGAGAAAATCACACGGCTGACCAATGTTCTTCTCTCTCTTCACCTAAATGTTTTAACTGCTCAGGTGCTCATTCCGCCATTAACTCTTCTTGTCCGGAACAATTTCGCCAAAAAAATATAAAAATTTCTATGGCCTCTCAGAACTTGTCTTTTCTACAGGCTTCTAAACTATTCCCGCCTGTCAAAAAATCATTTGCCGAGGTTTTATCCAGTAACTCTTCATCCAACCCACCTGCCTCCACCTCAACATCTTCTCGTTCAACTAAATTCACATACAAAAACCCTATCCCTAAACCGGCTCCTGGATACGATCAGCAACAACACAATTCACTTCTCTTAAATCCCAATGGTTCACCTCTTTCAAATGCCACAAATGGGTGTGCAAACAATTATATTTCATCCTCAACAAACCATCAAAAGCTTTCTGAACAACTCTCCCAAGATAATTCTTCATTTATTCAAACTCTTATTATGCTTCTAATTGACCTAATTTCTTCTCAAACTAATCTACCGTCCAACGCTGCTTCTCTTATTTCCATATTAAAATCATTTATTCAAAATGGCTCTTCAAAATGTCATAATTCTTCAGTGGAATAGCCGCAGTGCTATTTCTAACAAATCGAACCTTCTTAACCTATTAAATTCAAACCTTGTTTCTGTGGCTGCTATCTCGGAGACATGGTTTACTCCATCCACCCACTTTAACGTGGGAGGGTACTCTTGTCTCCGCGATGATCGCCCGGAAGGTACGGGTGGTGGTGCTGCCCTTTTTATTAAAAAATCCCTTCCTTTTTTCCCAATAAATAATATCAAACCCCACAATGCTGACTTTCAAATTGTTGCAGCTAAAATAAAGGACACTTCCTTTGTTTCAGTCTATCTTCCCCCAACTTTGCACTTCAATAAACAAGCGTGGTTGCAAATTATCCGTCAACTAAGCCCTCCTTTCTTTTTATTGGGCGATTTTAATGCCCATTCCCCCGTCTGGGGTTCTGCTTTCTCTGATCGAGACGGTCGAAGTGTTGTGGATTTCCTAGATGAATCCAACCTTTTTCTTTTGAATGACGGATCTCCTACTAGAATCTCTCGCCCCAACACAAACCCCAGTGCAGTGGATCTCTCCATATGCTCTACTAATCTGGCACCTCTCTCCTCGTGGGTGGTGTCCCCCGACCCTTGCTCCAGTGATCATTTCCCGATCATCATCACTTATCAAACTTCTTTCCATTTAGACAAGTCCCATATTTCGTCAAAGATTAAAACAAAATACACCGAATGGGACGAATTTAACTCGCATATGGATAAGTTTATACAAAATTTACCTTCTATTGATACATTATCTGTCAAAGATGACTACGATAACTTCAAATCAATGCTCATAACTGCAATTAATAAATCAAATCCTCCCTCTAAAATCAAATCTCTCAAAAAACTCCCTCCGACTCCCTGGTGGGATGAGGAATGTTCCAAGGTAGTGAGAATTCGGAAAGCTAAATCTCTTTCTTATCGCCACAATATGACTATGGAGAACTATCTCGTATATAAGAATGCCGAAGCCAATGCCAAAAGGGTATTGAGGTCAAAAAAAAAGATCTGGGTGGTACAACTTCTGCCGTTCTGTATCTCCGAGCACTCCAATTTCAGAAGTTTGGTCTATGATTCGAAGATTTCGATCCTCCTTCAGTTCAACATCTCCTCGAGCGTCTCATTCTAAATGGATAGATGAGTTCTTGGACAAAATTGCCCCCCCTTCTGTACCTAACTTAGATGAAATAACTCCCATCCACAACACTCCTAAGTCTGATCATTGGCTAGACTCTCCATTCACTTTAATTGAATTAAAAAATTGTTTATCAACAGTCAAGGACTCATCTCCAGGCAGAGATGGTATACCTTATAGCATTATCCAAAATAGTAATGATAATGTTCTAAATCACTTCTTAAGCATCTTAAATAAAATATTCCAGACTGGCATAATTCCTGATGACTGGAGTTCTCAAATAATCATTCCAATCCTAAAATTAAACAAATCACCCAATTCTGGATCCAACTATAGGCCAATTGCTCTTTCATCCACCCTTAGTAAAATTTATGAAAAATTAATTAAAAACCGGTTAGAATTTTTTGTCGAGAGTAATGATCTTCTCTCTCCATCTCAATTTGGATTTAGAAAAAAAAAATCCACACAAGATAACCTTGCCATCATCAGCACTGATATTAATTTATCCATTTCTAACAAAGAAGTATGTCTTGCAGTCTTTATAGACATAGAAGGCGCCTTTGACAATGTTTCCATCCCAATTCTTAAAAAAAAGCTTTTAGTCCTTGGCTTACCCCACATGTTTGTCCAATCTATTATTAATCTTTTTCTCGATAGGAAAATTTTCATTGAGCTACCAGATGTTACTCCTCAGAGTAGGTCAATTTGGAAGGGCTTACCCCAAGGCGATGTATTATCCCCCTTACTGTATAATATATACACACATGATATGCATGTCACCATTCCCCCTCAAGTAAAAGTTATTGAGTTTGCGGATGACATAGCTTTCTTCTTATCATCCAAAATCATCCCACCTGCCGTCAAATATCTTAATGAAGCCATGGATGCCCTTTGCACATGGCTCACTTTAAATGGTCTTGAACTTTCAGTCCAAAAGAGTCAGTGTGTCACCTTTTCAAACCGTCATAATAACCCCCCTGTTCAAATTTTATTTAAAAACTCTCCAATCCCCAATGTCTCCGAAGCTAAATTTTTGGGAGTAACATTTGATAGGAAACTTAAATGGTCTTCCCGTATTCATAATATTGTTACTAAATGTGAAAAAAATTTAAATATCATCAGATCATTGACTGGCGTTTGGTGGGGTGCACACCCTATCTGCATTAAGTTGCTTTACAACGCACTTATTCGAAGCCATCTCGACTATGCCTGCCCACTTTTTAGTACTGCATCCAAAAATGCACTTTTTTTTTTTTTTTTTTTTTTTTTTTTTTTTTTTTTTTTTTTTTTTTTTTTATTGAAAGAACAGATATACATATTAGAATCAACAAACAAGTCTTGCTAAGCCAATTCAATTGGCTTGTCAACAGGTGCTTATATTTAGTTTCATATAGATTATTTACATTTAAAATTTACATCTTATATCTACAGATTCAACATACATATCAATATATATAACAATAATCAATACAAATATTTTCTTCCGATAGCCAATTTTTCACCATATATTCAACCTTATTCATAGAATTACATTGCTTTATCGTGTCAGGTAATAAATTAAATATCTTCGGTATGATGTATTCAAACGTTCTCTGTCCGTACTTATTGTTAAATTTCGGAACTATTAACCCGTCGTTGCGCGTGAATCTAGTGCTGTATTTATGTTCTAATTTCTCTTTATGCTGCGGGGTAAATATATGCTGAATTATAATTTTGTGCCATAGTATTGCTTTCACTGGTAAAATTTTGGCATTCTGAAACAGCAACGGTGTATCATGTCTCTGTTTGAAAATATTAGGGACGACTAATAATTTTACAATTGCATATTGTACAACTTGTACTTGTTTCAGATTGGTTATAGAAGTATTTCCCCATATTGTTAATCCATATCTTATAATAGATTCTGCCAGTGACATATAAATTATTTTAAGTGTTTCAATTGAAAGAAAAAATTTTAAAGTGTACATTCTGCCAGCAATTGATCTGAGTCTTTTACAGGTTTTTTTAATATGTTTGTCCCATTTAAAAAAACAATCTACTGTAACACCAAGATACACGTATTCCGTAACTAATTCTAAGCTATCACATTTACAATTAGTTGGAATATTTTTATGGATGCAATTAAAATCGTGAGAAATAATATTAGGATTAAATAGAAATTTGGCATTAGGTGATCTTATATGCATTACTTTGGTTTTTTTAGCATTTATTAATAATCCTGCATCATGTGACCATTTACAAAGTTGATTAAAGTCAATTTGCATGAGTTCAATTGCAATTTTTAGATCTTTATGTGATATGACCAATGCCGTATCATCTGCGAATACAAAATGTTTAACAAAAGAGAAAAGTTTTTTCATTATAGTTACATAAATTATATATAGTGTAGGCCCCAATATGGAACCTTGTGGAACTCCTGCAGATACATTTTTTGTTTTACTAAAAGTATTATTTATTTTGGTACATATTTTTCTATCTCTAAGATAATCTTTAAATAAATTTAACACATTTCCTCTTATTCCAATTTTTTCTAGAGTTTTCAGAAGTTTTTTAGAGTTAATTGTGTCAAAAGCTTTAGAGTTATCGATAAATAAAACAATAACATGTAATTTATTATTTAATTGATTATTTATATAATTGGAAAAATCTTGCAGTAGTTTTTCAGTGTTTTTTTTTCTTTGGAAGCCGTATTGATTTGGATCTATGATAGTGAATTTTTCAATATAATTATTTAATTTATTTGATATAAATTTTTCGAGAATTTTTTCTAATGCTGGTAGTATACTAATAGGCCTATAATTTCCTAGTTCAATGTGTTTTCCACCTTTAAATATTGGTCTTGTAATGCTACATTTAAATTCTTGTGGAATTTTTGCTTGCTTTATTATCATATTGATTAAATGAGTAATTATTGGCCCAAGAGTTTTTACATTTCTTTTTAAATCAAACATTCTTATATTGTCAATACCTGTGCTTTTAGAGTTTTTCATTTTTTTAACAATGTTTTCAATATCAGTTATAGTAGCTCTTGGTATATATAAACTATGAGGTAGTTCTTCGAGTACTATATTAGTAGCTTTGTGATTGCATTTATGTAACATGTTGCTGATGCTATCCGAGAAGTAATTCACAAAATCATTTGACACAGAATCCTCAGTTCTATCTTTTAACATATATCGTGTTATAGTTTCATCACAATCGTTTTTGGGTTTACGTCCTAAAATATTATTTATCTCGTCCCAGGTTTTTTTTGTATCATTAAAACAGTTTTTAAATTTATTGTTATATTAGTTAGTTTTATCTTTATTTATAAGTTTATTGACAAGGTTTCGTGTTTTTTTGTATTCTGTTTCAAATGTTTTGTTTGTTGGTGTACTTTTCCATTTTTTATAAAGTTTATCTCTTTTTTTATATGACATAATAATTCACTGCTTACCCATTCATTTATTGCAAAAGGTCGTGTTTTCGGTTTTTGCACTATCGTTTTAGAACTACTCTTGTAAAATTTGTCAAATAAAGATTTTATTTTTTCATATAATGAAATACAATCCCTCTCCTCTATAAGTTTACTCCAGTTATAATCTTTGATATATCGATCAATAGCCTTTTGTGAGATGATTTGAATATACTTATTTGCAAAGTCTACCTGACGTTTATGAGATTTTATATTAATAGCAGTGATAAAATGATCGGCAATATTATTTTCACAGACGCAAGCAGTTATTTTCTTGCCTCTAAATTTGGCAAATATATGGTCAATACACGTGCGAGTAATTTGTCCATTTAATACAGCTTCTCTGGTTACTACATTAATGCATTTTGTTAAATAATGGTTAGTTAGTAAGTTTTCATATGAAGTTATGATATAATCATGGTCATTAAGCAAATTTAGATTTATATCTCCAAGTAAGATAATATTTTCCTTATTATTAATTGTATCAAGATATGATGATAATTCCGTTAAAAATGAAGATTTACTGAAATTAGGAGGTCTATAGATAGCTATTATATTAACTTTAGTTTTGTCCTGGAGTATGAGCTTTCCTGTTATATTTTCAAAATGTAGAGATTGGAACGATTTTGGCCTAAATTCAAATTTATTTCTTATAAACAATATAATCCCTCCTCCTGACTTATCAGTCCTACAGTAGTTATATGCATTATATCCGGGAATATTGTACAAACACGTACTTTCAATTTCAATAGATGTTTCACATAGCATTATAATATCAATATGCTTCAAACAATTAAGTAGATATATATGCAGTATATTCCAATATTTTTGTATAGATCTTATATTTAATTGAATACAAACAAGATTATCAGACGCATTTGGGTTTTCTTTTTTTATCCAATCTTCTAAATTATTTACTGTACTACATTCTATTTCGTTATCATTATCTATATACGAGAAATTATTCTGAGCCATTGAATTCGTAGTTAAATTTTATGCAATACAATAAGATTGTGATACGAAGTTTTGTTGATTTTACATATTGAAATATTTCTATAAGAAATAACTCTATATTATAATGCAGTATAAGCTTCAATTTAATACTTGATATAATTACATACATTTTTTTTGTAATACCCGTATTTATACTTAGCGTAATACGGCAATAAACAGTTATTATACAAGTTAATATTATGATAAAGCATTTGTTTTTATCAAAGACATCACAATTCTTTTTCTTAAAGCAAAAGCCCTTAGTATAATATAATGATACAAAATAGTTTTCCATGCTTTTAACATGAAATAATATTACAAATATTTGATTTTTAGATAAAACAATAAAATTTAATATTTTTGTTAGGTTGATTTTATCCCATACATAAAAAATATATTTAACACATATTTTTATTATCTGTCCAGTCAACATGAAAAGAGAGCAATATAAAATAACTCCATTTATGAAACCTAAACTATAATTAATATCTTTTGTAGGTTTCAGCCCGTAAAAATAAATTATTTTCTTGTTTTGTTTAAAAAGAGAAGTATTTTGAGTAAAGATTAAAGAATTTAATGTTAAATATTTAACAATATAAAAGTGATTGTTTCTAGAGCTAATTGGTACAAGTACTTTTTGATAAAGACTTAATAAATATAAAATAAACTGTACGTTCACATCTAGTGTTATTTCAGAATATTTATGATATTTAAAAAAAAAAATTAAAAGCTGTTGTTATATTTATGAATGTGAAATATAATACATAATGAATATATGCATGTTTAAGTAGACAATAAAATGTTTCTGAAAGTGTCGTTATGATATTACTGTTCAAAAAATAATGTAATATAATAATTTTATTTTTTTTAGTTATTTGGCGATCTTTTATAATTTTTATAACAATATTTATGTAATAAAGTGAATTTTTAATAACAGAATATGACGACGTTTGGAAATCTAATGTCTTTATACAATGATTATTTTCTGTAAAATAGTATAAAAATAGAAGTGTGTAATGTTTAGTAATAATAACGTAAATAATTGTATTTATTGAAATGCAGCAAATTCTACGAGAAAACTTCATATGTATTATAATAGCACTGTATCTACTTTGAGGCAGGTTTAATGTTATTTCTAGTCAATATTCTATTTTTTCTTTTGCTAAAATGCTCATTTTTTTATACACATTGCATTTCGTATTGTCGTTTGCAGAATGCCTGATGTCAATATTCCAGTTCATTTTTTTATTTTTGCTATCACAGTTTTTACATTTAGGTTCTTTGTCTTTGTTAGCACAATCTTTGTAGGAATGATCACCAGCGCAGTGTGTACACGACGGCGACGGTTTGTCCTTTTCTTTATGAAGACACCTGACAGAAGTATGTCCAAAGCCCAAGCAGTGAAAGCACTGAACCACAGCGCGGGCCCTCTACTTGTATTCTCTGGTACCCCAAATAGATTTTACCGGTAGAAACTAACCATCTTCTTATTTTAGTACTAACTTCTATTATGTAATTAGATGTGTTGTTATATTTGTTTTTCAAGATCTTTTTTAACGTCATCTCAATTTCTGGTTTATCTATCATTATAGCCTTGATATCTTCATTCTGTTCGATAATATCTTGTAAAATATCATCCTTATTATAGTCATTAGTAATGCCCTTAAGGATTACAGTTGGTCTTTTCTTTTTAATTTCTGTAGCACTAAAGTCTTTGCACTCTTCCCCAATAGCTTTCCTCATTTTTTCCGCATCATACATTGTTGGACATTTTATGAGTATTCTATTATTAGAAATCGTATTAACTCCAATCACTTTGGCACCAATCTTACTTAAACTAATTTTCTTCGTGATTTTATTTTGAATCTTTTCTGAAGATTCTTCAGCATTGTTGGACGAAACTATTAATTTGTAATCACTTTTCAATATTTTATTTTGATTTTCAGCTACTTTCCCGTATCCAAATGTTGGTTCAATTATTTTTTCTTTTGCTTCAGACAATTGAATAGTTAAATGTCCCATCCAGTTTAATATAGCACTTGTTTTCGTTGTAATTAGGTGGATTTGTTCCTTGTTGAATTTATAAACTTTATCTTGAACACAATTGAGCAAATCATCAATTGCCTCCTTCGCAGAATCCATAAATTGATGTGGGTTCATTTTTTTATAAGTTATCGCCTTCTCTGTATTAATTATAAAAATAAATGCGAGAAAAAAAAAATTATTTATTTTTTTCCGAACCGAGGATTGAACCCGTTCTCTTCTCAGCGGCTGGCTTTGACAGCTTAGTGAGTGACACTAACCGCTAGACCAATTCCTGGATGTCGGCTGGCGAGATTTAATAGGTTTATTAAGGTTATAAATAATAGTTATCAATTAATTGAAATTTGTATTTTTAATTGTTTTTAACTCACTTCTCAAGTAAAGAAAAAAAACACCGTTTTTATTGAGGTTCTAGATTTTAGGATACACTATATATTTCGTTGTTTTTCACTGTTATTATTTATTTACTTCACTAAATCGTTGTATGTTATTGAGTTTTTTTTTTCACAAACTATGAATTGCGAATAATAACTGGAGCCATGCAATCGTCGCCCATCAATTCTCTTCAAGTAGAATGTTCTGATCCTCCACTTTATTTAAGACGTCAACTATTTGCTGACAAATTTGTTCTTAAATGTTTAAATTCTAAATGCCATCAGGTTATTCCCAAAGTGTCGTTGTTCAAAGACTCAACACATTCATCTACAATCAGAGCTCGAACTAAACCTCTTCCTGCCATCTGTAAAAATTTTCGTTCCCTCTCAGAGCTTCAAATTATCCAAAATGATCTTCTTCCATTATTCAAATTAAAATAAAGTCACGTCACCCTATCCCCAACAATTTTAGAAGGGATCGGCATCCTTAAAAGTCATTCCAATCTTCCAGCCTGTACTGTCAATAATATGTTCAATGACATTATTTCTTCTAAATGACCCAACACTTCTCTTTTATTTACTGATGGCTCCAAATCTCCAGACTCTCCTAACTGTGGTATAGGTATTAACGTTTACCACAATAATTCTAATGAAAGAATATTTTATTCAATTTCAAACCAATTTTCAATATTTTCTGCCGAGTGCATTGCAATAATTGAATCTCTCAAATATATAATAAAAAGTAATTTTGAACATTCTCTTGTTTTCTCTGACTCTCTCAGTTCCCTCCAAAAACTTAAATCCAGTCCTCTTCTTCATCCTGATGATCACTTTGTATGTCTTATTCGTGTACTGATATCCTCCATTCAAAGTTCTGGAAAAACTGTCACTCTGATTTGGATTCCTGGACATGTTGGCATAGTGGGTAACGATATTGCTGATTCCTTGGCAAAACAAGGAGCGTCTAACCCTACCGTTACCCTCGTAAACCATATTCCCCTATCTGATATTTTTTCCATTATCAAAGATAGATCCCGCAATGATTGGACAGAGTATTGGAACATTGCTAGTCAATCCAAGGGTGCCCGCTACGCCTCAATACAAAGGAATATCCCATCAAAACCGTGGTTTCAAAAATTCCCCCATTTTTCCAAAAAAGAAATTTCCTTACTTATTCGAATGAGAATCGGACATTGTTCCGTTCCTTCTCACCTTTTTAAAATTCACGTGCTTGACTCCCCAGATTGTACGTTTTGTGGTCTAGATGTGGGAACTTTAGATCACATATTTTTTTATTGTCTCTCTCTAAATAAATATCCTCTCTTCTATCAAGATTTATCCAAAATTGCCTCTCCTCCATTCAACATCTCATCTCTTCTAAGTCTGAACTCCACTCCAATCTTCCATAAAATTCTGAAGTTTGCACATTTAAATAAAATTAATATATAAATTCACCTTTCCTTTCTCTATAATTATAAATGATGGCCTAGAACACCCTTGAAGGGTGAAAGCCAGAAATAATTGAAAAAAAAAAGAAAGGTAGCATTCTATGGGTGCGTATAGGGCGGAGTGAAAAAACTTTTTTTTTTCAAATTTCGAGTGTCCTATATTACCAATGGGTGCCTTGGTAGTACCCTGTACAGTACACAAAATATCATTAAATTCTTACTTCGTCTTCAGGTGGCGCACTGACCCTAAAGTTCTACAAAAAAGTGTGTTTTTACGGATTTTGTTAGTTATAAGCAACTCATCTAATGCAGTTTAAACGTCACAAAATAGATTTTATTTTCACCCATCTAACTTACTCCTCTTTCCTTCCATCCTTTGACATTATTTTGCGAAACAAAAGATGCAGTCAATAAAAAAAAAACAGATATCAGCGCGGAGCTCACATTCTTTGGAATAGTCGCGAAAACTTGATTGTGATTTGTTCGTAAAATGCCTAAAACAATACAAAATTTATAGTGTTCTGTATTTGGTGGCCCAGAAAAATTAAAAGACAATATGTTACCAACTTATATATAATAAAGTATTGTTTGTGGATTAGAAATGACTTGCAATGGTTATCCAATGGAAAAGATCCTTCTGTGAAATAATTGCAATTGATCTTATTACGTTATGGAATAAAGCGTCTATTCCTAGTCTAACTCAATGTCAAATTGTAAACAGACTAACCCGATATTATCACAAGTACAAACGCTTAAAAAAATGTCGAATATCTATAAAGAAAACTAAATTTTATGAAGATGCAACAAATAAACTCTTTGGTTTTGCTGTGTGCAGGTGCGTTTGTGTTGATTTTGGTAAATGTTTAGTAAAAATATGCAAAAAGGAGCTGGAATTCTGACATGATCAGAGAGGTAGTCACAAAATGTATATCGGCTCAAAATATAAAGTGGCAACCAAGGCTTTAGAGCGTAGGCAATAACGACTGATGAGGCAAAATAAATTACTTCAAAAACAGACTGTAAAGAAACCTCTGAACCCCTCACCAGATACTACATTGACTGCAGAGACCTCGAATTTTTAGACAGCAATCAAGATCTAATTGATCAATTTGTAATAAAAGTGTACGTGTCAACATTTTGTTTTCATGGTTTACCATAAAAACAAAATTTTCATTTAAAGATGGTCCGAAACATGTCCTTAGATTGATAAAAAGATGCTTCTATTAAAAAGGTGAGCTAAAAACAATTGCTTTTTGAATAATTGAGTGGAACTCTTTGTACGCCATTCTGAAAATATTTTATTAGCGATGCTGCAAGATGAAAAACATATAAAAAAATTAGCAGTAAGCAAAATTCTGGGCGCCCGACAAAATGCAAAGGAGCAGAAAATAAGAACATTCAAATTACACCTCGAAGTCAACGATTATTATGATTTGATAGAATGAAAATAGAATAAATATTCGAGCCACCAATACGGTGACAGTGAGTTATGCAAAAATCATGCGAAAATCATGAGCGAAGATACAAACTGTCATTCCCAGGCTATGGAGAGAGGTGTGATGCTGGTTACTGAAGCGAGTTTGGCTGTTTGGCGAGCAAGAATAAAATCGACAAAAAAAATGCCACATTTCGAAACAAAATCACAATTTTCCTCTGGTTCAGGGAGCTACCCCATACGCAGATGACACGACAAAAAGTTGAAATTATTAAAAAATATATATATTTTTGTTATTCTTTATATTTTAATGCAGATAATAAAGTAAAAGTTGTTAATAATATTCATCTAAATTTTTTAAAATTTTCAAGAATCGATCATTTTTTCAAAATTTCAAGTCCTCTGCGCCACCTGAGAATTATATATGTGAAAAAAAAAATTAAAAAATATTTTTCAATAGCCAATTATCCATAGCAACATTTAGTAATATAGGGTTTACGAAATTCGAAAAAAAAATTTTTTCGACCTCTTTTATTCCAGGCTAGACTGCGTAATTACGTTTTTTATTTACTCACTAACCAGTGGCGGTTTGTGCAATGAGGCGGAAATGGAGAAGGAAACAGAAAATTTTAATATAAGGAAACCGTCGCTACTTCAATTTAAATATTACCCATTTATGTTTCTAATTTCGCTGGGACTGGCTATCGTTATAATATTTATGTAACTCAAGATAATAATTGTTTATCCACCAGTGTGCGGTGACCGGCCTCTAGCTGAGCTCCGGAGCTACTAGCTGTTAAACATCACACAACGCAGTAGGTAAAGTCAGGAGGCATTGAAGGTTATCCACCACTTACCCGCCCTGGTATAAGTAACTGATGGTTACTCCTTCAAGGCTCTCGCAAGATTCTAATTTTTTTTGTCAAACGAAGCTACATTTATTTATTTCTAGACCTCCAGTGTCCCTGCATACGTTGCTAGAAAGCAGTATGCATGTGCTTAACAGGAAAATAAAACATAATACAACAAATCAGGTTAGTAATACAAGCAAAACTCATTCAAGAAGCTCATGGGGCAGCATTGCATCATGTGAAAAACCTTGGAAGCACCTGAACAAAGAGATAGAGAACATACGATAAACAATTAAGTCTCAAATCATTTGGCAAGTACCGATAAAAACCTTGGAAGCACCTTAACAAAGAGATAGAGAACATACGATAAACAATTAAGTCTCAAATCATTTGGCAAGTACCGATAAAAACCTTGGAAGCACCTGAACAAAGAGATAGAGAACATACGATAAACAATTAAGTCTCAAATCATTTGGCAAGTACCGATAAAAACCTTGGAAGCACCTGAACAAAGAGATAGAGAACATACGATAAACAATTAAGTCTCAAATCATTTGGCAAGTACCGATAAAAATTGCGAATCGCATTCAGCATGATATAAACCACACCCAGCATCCGTATCCCCAAGCCAACCATCCAGTGCAGCCTCGAAGAAAGTTAGTTGAATAATAGAGGTAAAATACCTGAAGACTTAAAGAAAAATTCAGCGTTGAGTGATCGGAGGCGGGACAAAGGAAAGTTAAGGCCGTTTAAGCAAGCTTCAAGCCTTCACATATTATTGGGGGTGGCGAGAGATAAATTTGAGATGGAACTGCAAGAATAACATATGTAATTAAACATGCAGGAGGGACAAGGTCCAGTACACCCCCATACGAGAATTAATAAAAAAAAAGTTTGAGTTCAGTTTATCCAATACATAATGAAAAACAGAAAAAAAATATACAAAAGAGAATGAAGATGACATAAATAGATAGGTTACATTATTAATTATTATCATTATCAAAACAATTCGCAAAGCAAATCTGTAAATTTTGAAAATAAAGTTAACACAATAAATATAAATAAAATATTTAATTATATACAATTAACACAATAGACACAAAACATACAATAAACCCAAAACAAATAATCACAAAACAAATTTACTTTTCTCACAATTGCGGCAGTAAAATTAAAGGATCAAAGAATTTTGTCTACGCTTAAGAGCGTTTAACCAGCCAGCGGACGAAAATCCACATTTCGTCGAAAGTTGTTCTTCCGATCGTGCAGGGCGGTTACAATGAGAAATAATAATTATTCTCCGTACCAGCTTTTTTAAATTATAACTCAATATCGAATTTATTTCAATTCAAATTAGCTTTAATTTATACCTTCATCCAAAAATGCTGAAAGGCGTGATGATAAAACTATTAAAATAGTGTACTTTTTGTAGTTATTTTTTGATTATAAGTATTTATCATTTTTCAATAATGTCTAAATTTAATAAGAATGTTAAAAAAATCTGAAATATATTAGTTTGTAAGTGCGCAAATAAATACACAAATGGACCAATTTTCGTCAAGAAACACATGTACGTACATATTTTTTAATAATTTTATTGAAACTAAAATTAAAATTCTAAAACATATGTTTGCTAGATAAAGTATTGATTTATTTTACTGCATGATTATATTATTTGAAATGGGTGTGGTATAATACAAAAACTTTTTTGAAAATTTAACAAATCTGCCAACGACCTATGGAATAACCTTATTATACAACTAAATTTGGAATTAACTCCTTACAATACATCGCACATACGCAATACAACGCATTACCTAATGTCCTTAAACTACCAGAATCCAACAAAAAAATATTGGCAAAGGCTCTAAAAGGATATTTTCTCAGCAACTTTATTAACCAGTGACGAATTTAGCTGTCTTCCTTTGTAACTCTTGTATATTCTTCAATTACCTGTATCAAGTGTGTCTAGTCCATTTAAAAATCTATGTATTGTTTATTGATTTCCGTGTTCTTATGTTAAAATAATTTTCCTTTAGATGTATAATGTTGTCCTTCCTGAAATGAGTTTTATTAAACTCATTGGGAGTAATGTATTATAAATTTTATGTAATAATTTTGTAATATATTATCTCTAATAAATAAATAAAATAATAATACTAAAAATTATAAAAAATTCTCCAAATTTATTACCTACGAATGCTAGATAAAAGAACAATCTTTCGAAATCCATTTATAATTTTTTGTGGAAAAGAGTCAATACGTCTAAAAACTTTTTTGAAAATGACGTATTTCCGGTTTTCTCTGGTAATGCCCTCTTAAGTGAATCACCAGTCATTGGACTGCGCCTCGTAGTGGAAAATTATTGAAAATGTACTGCGCATTCGAGGGTTAATTGTTTTCTTCGATGCTGATGTTTTTCAACCCAAAGTGTCTATTTTTATATTCTATTGAAAAGTTTTATATTCCAAGTACATTTGTTACTTACATCTATCATTTTTTCTGCTACAGGTTTCACACACTCGTGTCATTCACTAGCAAACTTAATACTAACTTAAAAATTCTATACAAGTACAAAAATGATTAGATGATGTAGTTCAGATAGTGTGAGGGGTAAGAACCTTATAAAGAATACGTTATATCGCCAGACATTTAGTTAACGTTATGTTTGCTTTGTAGCCAGACATTTAGTAATCATTACGTTTGCTTGGTCGCCTTATAAAGTTGTATTTTATTTCATATTGTAAATTATATTTATTATATTGTAAGTATATGACCCACAGTACGAGGGTAAAACCACTTGAAATTTTAAAACTGGAATCAGGGAATATGAACTTTGTTCACGAAATAATAACTTTTCCAAGTTTGCTAACCATTTAATAGAGACAGGTTTAGCTTCAACAAAAAAAAAACAAGTTTAAACATCTTTACATATTATAAATTAATGGTATTATATATGTTTTGTGTAAATTCCTTGAAATATATAATATATAAAAGAGAATGTCTGTATGTGGTGGACGAGTGGGCTGGCAAGCGGGCAGTGTGGATTTTATTTGTATACAAATAAACAGATAGCGGTGGTTATAAAGGTTGGGTAACCATCCAGTAAATGGCGCTGTGTTTCGTAAGCCACAGCAACACGTGGCCGGGTCAGCTAATTCCAATATAAATACATAATTTAGCGCTTTAGAAACCATAGAAATAAACAAAAAAGTAAATAAAAATAAAATTTATTAGTATCCTGTAAATCACCCTTAAAAATAAGAAAATTTCCAAAAAAATGTGTAGAAATTGTTATATAGTTAATACTCAAGAAATGCAAAAAACAAAGTACCTATATCTGAAAAAAGCCTGGTCGCCAGACATTTAGTTTCCATTATGATTGCCTGGTCGCCAGACATTTAATTACCATTTTGTTTACCTGGTCGCCAGACATTTAATTACCATTTTGTTTACCTGGTCGCCAGACATTTAATTACCATTTTGTTTACCTGGTCGCCAGACATTTAGTTTCCATTATGATTGCCTGGTCGCCAGACATTTAATTACCATTTTGTTTACCTGGTCGCCAGACATTTAATTACCATTTTGTTTACCTGGTCGCCAGACATTTAATTACCATTTTGTTTACCTGGTCGCCAGACATTTAATTACCATTTTGTTTACCTGGTCGCCAAGCATTAAGTTACCATTGTGATTGCCTGGTCGCCATTATTTACCATTATTTTTGCAAGTCGCCAGACATTTAGTTTCCATTATGATTGTCTGGTCGCCAGACATTTAATTACCATTTTGTTTACCTGGTCGCCAGACATTTAATTACCATTTTGTTTACCTGGTCGCCAGACATTTAATTACCATTTTGTTTACCTGGTCGCCAAGCATTAAGTTACCATTGTGATTGCCTGGTCGCCATTATTTACCATTATTTTTGCCTGGTCGCCAGACATTTAGTTAACGTTATGTTTGCTTTGTAGCCAGACATTTAGTAATCATTACGTTTGCTTGGTCGCCTTAGAAAGTTGTATTTTATTTTATATTGTAAATTTTTGATATCATATACTACAGGCCCCAGAACCCATTTGCTACAGTCGCCCCCGCCACAGGTTCAGCCTCGGAGTCTACAGATCCTAAATACGGCCCTGTGCACTAACTTATGTACCTACATCAACTTGTATTATTTTAGGTATCTACTGCATATTCGTAATTCGACAGTGTGGTTTTCCTGTTTGTGACATCGAAGTTATTTTTAAATAACATTTTGTTAGGTCATCTCTTCCACAAACCAATGCTGATAAGGTCTGGGTTTTGCGAAAAGAAATTTCATGTCGGTATGACGGCAGTCGAATCAAAACATACTTTAATTAAATTTTTAATAAAATCTAACTAACTAATAAACTAATTCAACTAACCATCACGCCGTTTCCCGCAGGGATAAACAGAGACATATTTCTTTTACAATAACTTCACACATTGGGCTACAAGGAAAACAATTTCCACCTTGGTCTTTGTCATCTTTGGGGATGCTGCTGTCGTGGGTCTTTTTAGGGAACCGAGAGGAAGGAGATTCTGGGAAGAAAAAAGGTATGAGGAGTGGGTAGCAATCTGAGGGTCAGTGAGTTCAGAAGTGACGGACATATGAATCCATCCCTCCCACTGAGGTGCGAGGCGATGGGTCGAGATAAACCGGCTAGAGAAATAAAAGGTCTCCTCCGAACGCCACGCAGTAGGTGGGGAAATACGTCCGCCGCCAAGACCTATACAAACCTCACCCCATGATCCAGGGCATCCCTGCTAAGTCACGAAACGTATTGAACCACTTAATGTGACCTATGGCAGGGGTGTTGGTTATCCAATGAAAGTTCCCAGGGTGGCGGTACCCCTACCCTCCTTCCAAATTGTAAAGGTGCCTACTCTTCTTTTTCTATGACTGACTATGGCACCCAGTTGGGCAGCGTTGTGAGGCGGGTTAAGGTTGGGGCTGTAGGAAGGGATTTATCAAATTGAAGAGGTCCGGATTATACAAAGGAGGACACAGATGCCGGTAGCAAGTTTCATAAACGAGGCGACTTACATAATACAAGTTGAAGAAACGACCCGTTCTCATGAAGCTAACATAAACAACAACTGTGAACCAATGACTAAATAGCACACCAATAAAACATTCTGTCAAAACGGTTAAACAAAAATGGCGGCCACGATTGCTGCCGATATACATTGTTTCCATGGTTACCAATAGATATTATTTAGTGGCGGCCGCCATTTTTGTGTAACTCTTTGGTTAGAATGTTCGGTATTTAAGTATTTTTTTCTTTTACATGAGCTCCACACAGGAAGCCCTGAGGAAAATAATTTCCTAAGGGCCTATGGGCCTATGTCATCTTTGAGGATACTGTGTGGAGGGTTTTAATGAGGAGAGGAAGAGTTCTGGGAAAGAAAAGGGTTTAAGGGGTGGGTAGGAATCTGGAGTTCAGTGTGTCCTTGTAATCCGCCTCCAGGATCTAGACAAACCTCACTCCATGAATCCGGGCACCCCTGCTAAATCACTAAACGTAGCTAACCACTTGGGGTGACCTATGGCAGAGGTGATAGTTATCCAATAAAGGTTACCGGGCAACGGTACCCATTCCCGCCTCCAAAATCGTGGATCGGAATGCCAAGTTCTTCTCTTACGTATTTTGTTTAGTCATTGCGGTGATACGCCTTTCTTCGTTTATCCGCTCTACATCATGTCGTAAGAGCACGGTTTTACCGCACATACGCCTTAGGGATCTCATATGTTCCTCTACCAGTTTCATGTCTCACTGCCATACATCAGAATTGGTATCAGAATTCCCTTGTGGACTGCTAGCCATTATATATGCTAGCCATTATACACAACAGTCCCAACCACTCACTACCGTCTGGAGTCAGATAGACTACGTCATCTCCGATTGGGGAATTTCGTGAGGCTGAAGGTAGTGGGGAGGGGAGGAAATAGGAAGTTGGAGAAGTTCCTGGCTGTTCAGATCTAGTCACCAAACACGGCTAAAGCCATTTAAAGCAACGTTTCAATTCTGAATGGTGGTCTTACACCAGGACGATATTGAGAGTATCTTACACTCTGGAACGTGCCGCAAATATAGGTACTACTATTTTTATGTATTATTTTAATGAATAAATTGTGATTAGCACACATTAATCAAATTAAATTAACTTGCGCATGCCGGATTTGAACCCGCGACCTTCGAATTGTTAGTCAAGAGCCTTGCCCCTCTTCCACGGAGGCCGTTAATAAAATAACGTATAAAACCACACGAATTATACACCGCCCACAAGACTTTGTTTTTTTTTTCACAAATTGGCAGCGCTAGAGCTCACCAAGGAGACATCGATGATAAAAAAAAATCACGGAAAAATATTTCTGTAATTATTTAGATATATATAGCAATAAGAAAAAATCTTAAATTAAAAAAAGACACCGGGCAGCTGTGTTATGACCTTCTCCAGGTTTAATTAAAATAACTTTAATATGAAGCTGAAACACCGTCATAGAAAACCGTTCTCGCTTTCTGAGTGTAATTTTTTGTGGTGCTTTCAGCCGGCCGCGCTGCACTAAAAGTGGTCGCGGGCCGCACCAAATGGCTTCGCGGGCCGCAAGTTCCCCACCCCTGCTTTACACCACCAACTGTCCGAGGGATTAGCTATCCAGGGGCTCAACTGTCGGGGGATTATTTTTGAGTCACCTCTAAAGATGACATATGTAGATGACAAAAATGACTGGGGGATTTTTTACTAAAGGGTCTCCAGTGTAGTGCCAAAGTAAAAAAAAACTTCATCGGCATAATTGGGAACTTGGGTTCTAACAGGTCAAGTATATCGTATATTGTTGACATGCGTTTTCTTTATAACATGACTAGCGAGTTCCCGGCATGCGTTGCAATGTTACTTAATAAAGAAATGGTTTATTCGTCCTCTCCCATTCATCCCATGCCTCTTCCCCTCACGGGTTCCCCCTCCAACTTTCCCACTTTCCACCGTCCCACGAACCCTCCTTCGGCGTTTCCCTTCCCCCTCCCGCGTTCCCTGTGCATTCAGCTTTCAAACAGCTCACGCGCCAACGACTCCAATTTTTTAATACAAATTTCATAATTACAGAGCTCATCAGTTTATATAGAAACCATCGAGGGTGTGCGCACTAACTCACCAAAGATTCATCGCAGTTGGATAAAAAGTATAAGAAATAATTTCATAATGCCAGAGCTCACCACTATATAATAGAAATCATCGCGGGGTACTCAAAACAGCTCACCAAAGTTTATTTGCAATCGGATGATTGGTTTAGTGACCAATTAAATATTCATTTTTATATATTAAGCCTTTACCAGTTCCCACTTGTAGAGAAGATCTGTATAGTGTTCTCATCCGCCCTATTTTCAAATATTTAATGCATTTTGCTTCGATACAAAGAAACTATAAATACATTTGGATGTAAGTGTCATAATTTAAAAAAAAAATAGGTACTGATAATAATGAATCACAGATAATGTTGTCATCAAGTGGGCGCATTTTGTTAAAACCCAAACTAAATGAAAAAAGTAATGAGTTCATTTCCCGGAAGCAACTATGTAGATGCTTCGCGGTTATCAATTTTTTTTATTTACAACTAACGCACGCTCAGACAATCAAAATTTGTATGTTTAAAATTATGTGAAAAATCACGGAATTTTCTGAATCCTCAACAAATCAGTTTCAATTTTTAGTGGCAATTCAAATAATGTTCTTTTAAAATATTGTTTTATAGATAGGTACATTATTTCTTGTCTAAACTATTCAAACAACCCCCGCACTATTAACTTTATATTAAAAATTAATATCACTTCAATGTATTTTACAAATTAATATCACTTCACTATGTTTTACGACTTATGTAAATCAATTTAATTTTACGAGTAGGTACTTTAATATTATGAACACAACAGTATAACAAACATATTTTATTGACCCGCAATCCGAATGCGGGATCCAATCCTGACGTGGAAATATAATTTTAATTTGATTTATTGTGTTTTTTCACCATTAATTTATGTAAAATAATATATAGTATATTTGCGGCACGTTTCAGAGTGGTAGATACTCTCAGTATCGCCCTGTTGTAAGTCCACCATTTAGAATTGAAACGTTGCCTGACATTGCTTTAGCCGTGTTTGGTGACCAGATCTGAGAAAATAGATATTGCCACACGTTTCTTTTCCCCGTCTCCCTACCTTCCCCATCTCCTTACCTTCCCCACACCTTTCAGTCTCACAACGTACCCCAATTGAGGATGCCATAGTCTTACTGGCTCCATATAGGAGATGGGACTCTTGTGAGGAATTCTTATAAAAAAGATAGAAGAACAGGCCGTTAGTACAGAAATTGCCGAGATTTAGAGCAGGTTTCAATTTGGGATGCGGATATGGGTACCGCCGCCCCGAGAACTATTTATTGGATAAGCAAAACCTCTGCCATAAGTCACCCCAAGTAATTCGCTAGGTTTTGTGACTTAGAATAGGTGCCCTGGTTTATCCCGGTCTTGGCGGCAGATGCGTCTGCCCACTAGCTACATGAAAGGCCGGATCGGAAGAGAATGGTTTAGGAAGTCCCTTTGACTTTCCGTATTCTCTCGGAACATCGCCTTGCACCGCAGTGGGAGGGATGGATTCCATACAAGAGCACTACTAATTTTATATATTAATTTATTTGCTAAACAGTTTGTTAACCCTAGAGTGGGCGCGCTATGAGCATTTTGCCGCCCTCTGCAAAAAAACCTTGATAATTCTTAAATCTACTGCGCGTAAACTTTGCGCTTTTTAGTAGCTGCCCCCGCTTTCGTTCGCAACCCGTGGCGAAAGACGGGACGCCGTCAGTGCGCGTAGGGATGTCGAAAGTGAAAAAAATATCGAATGTCGATATTTATTAAAATATCAATATCGACGTCGATATATCGAGGAAAAAATATCGATATATCGATCAAATTTTCAAGAGATTTTGCGTTTTTTAAATAATAGTGTATTCAGTTCAATATTATCAAGAGTAATTTTTGAACACAATTTGCTTTTTTATTGTACAAAAATCTCAATAAAAATTAAGGTATTTTTATCACTATTCATTTTTATTACGTAATAATTAGAAAATATCAAAAACTAAAAAACTGTCTTCTAACTTATATGTAAACTGAGACGCATGCAAAGTTTGTATGCGTCTCAGTAACATTCTATTGGCGTATTAATCTGTCAAAAAGGACTTTGTGTTTGGAAAAAGGTATAGTCAGGTATAGGTTTCTTGACTCACGATCCGGAGGTCGCGGGTTCGAACCCGGCATGCGCAAATAAATTTTATTTGATTAATTTGTGTTATTTCACAATTAATTCATTTGAAATAATATATAGTATATTTGCGGCATGTTACAGAGTGGAAGATACTATTAGTATCGCCCTGGTGTAAGACCACCATTCAGAATTGAATTTGAAAATGGCTTTAGCCGTATTTGGTGACCAGATCTGAATAGCCAGGTACTTTCCAACCTTCCTCTTCCCCACCTCCTTCCCCTCCCCCCTACCTTCAGCCTCACAACATACCCAAATTGGGGATGCCATAGTCTCACTGGCTCCAGGCGGGAGCAGTTGAGATTCTTGTGCGGTATTCACTGTAAAAAAAAAAAAGTCAATAATCTTAGACAATTGGGAATCAACACAAAGGAGTGGCTTAGAAAAAAATGGCGAAAAATAGCACACATTTCTATGTATGTACCTACACACATGAGATAGTGTTGGTGATCACCTGATCACAAATACTAATGCAAAGACAATAGATTTGTAAGCTATTAATAGTTAAAATTTCAACCGCCAGATGTCATGATCCAATACAGTTACTTTTTTCCGTTCGTTCCAATACGGATTTGGATTCTTGTGACTTTAAATACAATAACAATATTTTAAATAAATTATAAAAAATATTGCTTTTGATACAATTTTCGATATTGGATATTTTGTATCGATATATCGGATCAAAATATATCGGCTAAAAATATCGATGTATTTAATTAAAAATATCGATATTTTGATACTTTTTCAACAAGCCTAAGTGCGCGGGGAGCCGCTTGAGAAGGAGGTTGTCACCATCGAATGTCATCCAACGGCAATTTGCTCACTGCGCGCCCACTCACGTAAGTTAAAATTGTGCTTTATATTATTTACGATTTAGCTAATCTTTATATTTTTTATAAAATTTTGCACAATATATACTCAAACCTGGCCGCAATATTACTATGGATAACTTTTTTACTTCAATACCTCTCGCTGACCAGTTGCTAAATCATAGAATGACCATCGTTGGAACTTTACGTAAAAATAAAAAAAATAAATTCCACCTTGTTTTCTGAATACTAAAGATCGGAAGAAACCATCTTCGATGTTTGGGTTTGGTGAGAAGAAAGTTTTGCTGTCTCATGTTCCAAACAAGAAGCAAAAAAGTAGTAATACTATTATCAACTTTTCATGAGAATGATATAATCGACGAAAACACCGGACCTGCTGCAAAGCCTGAAATGATTACATTTTATAATGAAACCAAAGGTGGTGTTGATGTCGTGGACCAAATTAAAGAAGAGTATTATGCCAATGAGGTTGTTTTTTTCAATGATGAATATTGCCGGTATAAATAGCCAAATAATATACAAAGTTAATACTGAACACTTGCTGCTACGCCGACAGTACTGGCGGGAGATTGCGATGGGCCTGGTTAAGCTATATATGACCGCAAGGTCTTCTGTAGATACCTTAAATATTTCTCTGAGGAACCAAATTGCTCGCTTTGTTCCTATAGAACAAGCACCATCTTCAAAGAAGTAAGGCAAACGCAGTATACATATGTCCATCAAAGAAAAATAGGCCCACGAAAAAAGGGTGTTGCAGATGCTCAAAATTGTTGTGCAATGAACATTGCACATACTTGTGTGAAAACTGTTTCGCCAAAGCATATCCTGTAGATTTGAAAAATATTTAATATTGCTTAAGTAAATGAAGACAATATTAGCGAAACTCAATCAAAAATCTGGAGACAGAAACATCAGAAAAGATATTGGCTCCGCTAGGACACGAACACAGGACCCTTTGCTTACATGGGTTCGAGTCCCAGCGGAGACAATATCTTTTCTGATTTTTCTGTCTCCAGATTTTCGATTGAGTTTCGCAAATATTGTTTTCATTTAATTAAATATTATAATTTGAGATTTTACTCATAAAGTTAAAAAAATATATATATTTAATATTGTTTTTTTTTTTCCATTTTTAATAAATATTATAGAAGGATAATGTAGAATGTAGGATAACTAAAAAAGTTAATTTAAATGTAAAATTTTGTAAAGTCGATTGTAAACTAAAGTTCCTTCAACAGAGTTCAATAAATATGTTTATTTGTCATACCTTATTAGTGTTTAACTTAAATCCTGAGAAAAGAAATGAATTAAATTGCATTATTCTTTCTTAAAATTATCCACGAAAATGAGCGGCAAAATGCTCCCCTCGCGCCTACGGACGTTTTACGGAAAGACGCCCACTTTAGGGTTAAGTAACTAAAGTTCAGATAAACAGGAAAAATAATATATTAATTCCGTAAATACTTTCTTTATCTGCAATGTGTTGCACACAAATTAATGGGAAAACCAACGCCAGTAAACGAGGAAAAATATTTTTTTTTTTTTTTTTTTTTTTTTAATTCCTTTATTTTTCCCATATTTTACAATTTATATTTACATATTTTGAAAATCATATCAATAATGTGGGAACCCACTAAGGCGCAGCCTGTGCGTGGGTAATATAGTTAAAATTAGTTTTAATTAGTACCTAGAAAAAAAAACAAACAGTGGTATATAAAGCAAAAACAAAATTTGTTTAAACAGTTCGTACAAAAAGTATATACAATTGTGTACGGTTAAATACGTGTATAGTGTAATAAATGATATACATTGTAATAATAGGTGTAAAGTTTATGAGAAAGTGATATAAATCTAAATAAATAGAGTTTTTAGAAACATAAAGTGATATTAAAACTAAATAAATAGAGTTTTTACATCTGTATGGTTTAGCCATAATTTTAACTCTTTTATGTAATGTGGAAATTTAGTTGCAACTTGAATATTTTTTGGTAAACTATTGAGGTACGAGGTCCAATAAAGCTGCTGTGAGTTTGCATTTGTTTTGTGTGTGTTTGGGGGGTATAGAATACATTATTATTTCTAATGTTGATTCTGTTTACATTTTTTTCGAATTTGTTTGTGTTTTTAAAGATATATTTCATAGTTTGCAATATAAATAGTTTACGGAGGCTGAAAAGTTTGGATTCTTTGTATAAAGCATCTGTAGAAAATGTAAAATGTATTTATACCAAATAATCTTTTTCCTCCAGACTCTAGAGCTATAAATAAATAATCATGGCGTGTTTGCACTCTTTACTGATATACAGTGGCGTGCGGTCTAAAACGATTGAAAAGCAGTACCTACTGAAATAAAAACGAACAAAATATTTTTATACGACTATTTAAACATAAAATTGCGGTTGTTGGTGCATGATTATGTGAAATAAGTGTCAATACGTAGCTATAAAATAAGTTGTAAAATACGTTTTATTATTATTTTTTTGTTTACAAATGTCAAACATTTCAAACAAAATTAATGCTTAAATGAATAATACTGATACACTCATATAACTAGACATTCATATAGCTATTTCATTCGTACACACATAATATAAAACAAGATGTATTGACAGCAGTAGAATCCATCAAACACCTAGTGGTAGTCTGTGGACAATGTATATTGCAGGTGCTATAAGTTTCTAAGGATTGTTATATCGTAGAAACAGTTTTCCAATCCCGAGTCAATGAAGGCTATATACGAGTCATAGACATCCAAATTTAATAGACCAGTGGGCCTAGTCACTAATTTTTGTAAACCTCCGTTTCATGAAGTTACGGGTTTAGCTACGTCACATACCCGTTGTTGTTGTTATTTAAGTTGGCGAATCTGTCAAAATACGGGTATGTGACGTAGCTAAACCCGTAATTTCATGAAACGGAGGTTTACAAAAATTAGTGACTAGGCCCCCAGAAGATATAATACGGTTCATGGGTGAGGTTTGTCTAGGTCTTGGAGGCAGATGACCAGGACACACTAAACCCCATATTCCTACCCACCCCTTAAACTCTCTTCCTTCCCAGAACTCTCCCCTCCTTCCTTTCCTTTAAAAAAATTCTCCACACAGCATCCCCAAAGATGACATAGGCCCTGAATGAAATTATTTTCCTCAGGGCCTCCTGTGTGGAGCTCATGTAAAAAAAATACAGATGAGGGGGCGAAGAGGGGAAAAATGACTGTGATTCGTTTAAAATCAATCTGACAGTATATAGGCATCTCGCATTATAATATCACCATTTAGTTCTTAAAATCAAAACCTGCTTTTGAATTAATAGATCTTTTTACATGGGAGCGCGAATTGCTCGCCACGTTATTAACATATTTGAGAAGTCCAAATGCGGCAAAGTAAAGTTCGCCATTTTTCACATAGGAACATTTTGTTGCCGTATTTAATTAAGACACTTTAAATAATATTTCATAATTTACTTACCCCTGTAACCAGCGACGAGTTCACTGGAGAAACGTCCACATTCACTATGTTCACATGTATTAGGGTATATTGTATAGCACAAGCTCTCATTTTTGTTCGTGAAATGTACGATGTAAGCTCGGCGCGGGTCAGGATAAGAATAATGACGTCACATTTTTTAGATTCAAGCGAGGCTCTCGTAAGCCCAGCCGGCTCCATGGAACCGGTATGGGGAGGGGGAAATAATACGCTTTTATCACTTAGGGGAGGTCCAAATATTTATATTCATATGTTCATGACACGAGTATATAATTGCATTGTAAGTTCTCTAATTGAATACACCCCAGCTGAATGGGCCCCATACCAGTAAAACCATATTAATAAAATAGAAGATATTAAAAAAAAGTTTCTTTAATACCTGTATATAAGAATGCACAGAGAGCCTACCTGCTATTCTTGCAACACAAAGATTTGCTCACCGAAACGCGCTACGATTCTGGCAGTCTCTAGTCGAGGAGGAGTGAGGCCCTTGCAGCAAGCACACACAGGAGACCCTGAGGAGAATAATTTATTTCAGGGCCTATGTCAAGTTCTGAGAAGGTAAAGGGTATAAGGGATGGGTAGGAATCTGGCTGTCAGTGTGTCCAGGGGTGACGGACGTATGAATCTATCCCTCCCGCTGAGGTGCAAGGTGATTTTCCGATAGAGTACGGCTGGAAAAGTCAAAGGTACTTCCTCAATCAATCTCTCCCAATCCGACCTGTCATGCAGCTAGTAGGCAGACGCATCCGCATCAAAGACCCGGAAAAACACCACTCCATGAACCCGGCACCCCTGCTAAATCATAAAACGTAGCGAACCATTTGGGGTGATTACTACGGCATAGATTTTTTTGTTATTTATTTTTGGAGTGTTATGCCGTGTTTTGCTCTGCCTCTTTCTTTAGCCAACGTTTCGGACAGCGTTACAGTGTTCATCATCAAAGCAGTTGTGACATCTTTTTCATACTTTTTACCGTGAAAACCTAAAATCGTAACCTACGGCAGAGATGTCGGTTATCCAATAAATGACTCCCGGGGCGGCGGTACTCATACCCGCCTCCCAAATTGTCATTATTAATTTAACAGATGTATACAAGTTGTTTGTACCGAACAACTACTGCCAGGGACGGCACCATGATCTATATTATCAGTACGGACGCACTGGCTCGGCGTAGCACGACAAGAGGTATGGCGCTGTTACCGAACGCCCCGAAGATAGCTGACATTTTTAACAGTAAGTACTCCTGAAGGATTCAAAAGTCACGTAAATGCCCGTTATAATGTATCTACACATTCTGATTCAAAAAGGCAAAGTTCGTCTTTTTTACTGAGGCATCCATCTTAAAGTGTTCATGCCAAAAACACAAATATGTTTTATTTTTCATTTTAATGAATTTTTAGAGATCGGAGTTTCGAAAATACGTGACGTTTAGGGCAATGATTGCAACGCTTCAGACTAAACATGTCACTGCATGCAGAATTAAATAAGTCACAGATAGGCTAAACACAGCCCTCTCACGACCTTCGCAGTATTGTAAACAAAGGAAGCGTGTTTAAATATGTTGGTATCGCAATATTAGAGTCTTTGAGTAATTACGTGCTTTTCGTTCTAAGACTAAATTTACAATCGTGACATAAAATGGCGATTACAAGCATATGTGTAACATGTAATAATTTCATTGATTTTAATCTTGTGAACGATTACATTAGTACATATTATTATTACAATACCAAACTAATATACTTTATGGTAAAACTCTGAAGCTTTCACAGCTGGTAGTGACCCCTAAAACCACATTAAAAATCTGAAAAAAAAACTTTAGATATTTGGAAACATACGAAAGGGTATCATAGAAAATTCGTATAAGTATTTTTCATACGTTTTGAAGCACACTTATGTGCAGGTATTGTAAATGGACAGACAGTCTTTAAGACAAAATAAAAATATGCATATTATTTGAATGTCTTTCTTTTTGTGTTTTAAGTGGTGCTACATTGTTTGTTCGATAAGTATGAATAAAACACATCTTGTAGATGTTGTAATTTTTCAAGCTTCACATTCGAAAAGTAAATTTCTTCGTTGGAAAGGCAAATCCTACAATTATAACATCCTGTGATTTTTTACGAGTCTTCGCTAGTACGTATGTATATTATAGACGGGTGTAATAGGTAAAAATCCGGAAAGATTAAATAAATGTATATTCAATTGACAATAACAATCGCTGGAAGATGATAGTAAAATTATTATAAAAATAAACATTAATTTTTTTTAAGAAACCCCCGACATAAAAAGAGCAGATGACCTTGAAATGCCTGAACAGATTTTCATGAATTATAGCTAAGAACCATCTCGATCACGTCAGCTTTCAATAAAAAAACCGCATCATAATCGGTCCATTCGTTTAGGAGCTACGATGCTACAGACAGACACACAGACGGCGGTTCAACTTTTAACATCGCTCCTTGCGTCGGGGGTTAATGACAAATATATGAACATAATTTTTAAATTTATATTTTCGAGACGTTCAACAATCAAAATACTGTCAGTACCGTCTAGGTGTAAGAACGCCGTTCAGAATCGAAACGTTGTTTGAAATTCCTTCGGTGACCAGATTTGAATTGCCAGGTAATTTCTTTGCCTCTGCCCCATCTCTTTCCCCTCCCCACTACCTTCAGCCTCACAAAATACCCTAATTAGGGGTAGCATAGTCTCACTGGCTCCAGACGGTCGGGTGCAGTTGCGCGGTATTCACATAAACAATTAATCTTTGGTCATAGAGCAATGCACGCCACTGCTCTATGACCAAATAATAACAATGATCAAAATACACGCGCTACATTCTATGTTACAAGTTGTTTGTGTCACTGTTATTGTCAATGTTTAAAAAATAAAACAATAAAGAAATATAATAAAAAGGAAAAATTTAACATCAAAAGCATAAATTTAAATACTTTAGTAATAATGTGACAGAGAATAAGAAGACAATTCTAAAATATACAAAAAGATATTCATTATAACAAAAATTGTAGAAAGTATTTACTTGAAGAAGAAAACACTAATACATAATCAAAATGAAAATATGAAAGAGAACAAGACACATGAAAATAGAAAAAGATAATGGTCGGAACTGGAACTCGAACGCATAACCTCTTTGTCTAATAGGGATGTGCGCTTTTACCAATTCAGCCATTGCCACCTTCCGTCAAATCGTCACAATTGTTAATCTCATATTTTAAAATTTTAGAATCAACAATTAAATTAATTTGTTCCTTTCCAATCAATTTATAGCTACCAGTGGTGTACCACAAGGGTCTCATTTAGGCCCAATTTTATTTCTTCTGTTTATAAACGATATTGTTGATATATTTGATAAAGATGTAAATGTGTTGCTTTTTGCAGATGATTTGAAAATATTTAAAATAATTAAAACCGTTGAAGATTGTATCTGTCTACAGAATAATTTACACAAGTTAATTAATTGGTGTTCTGTTAACAAACTGTTTCTGAACATAAATAAGTGTCATGCAATAAGATTTTACAGAATAAGTCAACCAATTATTCATCCATATGTACTTAATAACACTAACCTTACCTCTGTCGAAGAAATTAACGACCTGGGTATAATTTTTGACTCTAAATTAAACTTTATATCCCATATAAACACAATCGGTAATAAAGGAATGAAAATGCTTGGCTTCATTCTTCGAAATTCCAGAGGTTTTAGGAATATTTCAACACTAAAAATTTTGTATACATCCTTAGTACGTAGTCAAGTCGAATATAACTCCTCGATCTGGTCCCCCCATTTTAAAATACATTCAGATTCAATCGAAAAAATTCAACATAAATTTCTAAGACACATTAATTTTAAACTCGGTATTCCCATTGAAAACATAAACTACAATTACTTGATGAAAGAACTAAATTTATTAAAACTCTCAGATCGAAGAATTATATCCGACTTAATATTTATGTTCAAAATTGTAAATGGTAGCATAGACAGTCCTGATTTAACTAAGCTCATTGAATTTCATATTCCCACGAGAACCACTCGATCTAAAATCCTGTTTAAATGTAACAATAATAAGACTGAGTATACTAAACACTCCCTTTTACCTAGGTTACATGATGTTACTAATAGATATGCAGATGTTGCAGATCTATTTAACTGCACAGAAGGTAGGTACAAGAGGGCTATGCTATCAAACCTTTTCAGTCAATATTAATTCTATTATTTTGTACTATTGATTTTTGTGTGTAATTGTCTATCTGGTGTCACTTCTAATTCAAATGCCACAATCATCTGTTAAACAATTTTTGTTATTATTTCTGTATTATTATTTGTCATTTTGTGACATGTAATCAGTTCTTATGGTATATGTATACCGTTGAAATTAAATAAATAAATAAATAAATAAACAATATTATCTTCGACTAATTTTTTCCATATCATAGGCAACTACCTTTTTCATTGGAAATAATCGTTCTAAGAACTGGTTTGTAACCTAGATAGCGTCTCGGATAAATATATCCGATTTTATTTATATGGAACATATTTTTAACCTTTTCATAATAGACTAAATGAATATTCAAATTTTTATAAGAACAACTCTCTTTTCATAACTTTTGATCATTGAAGAAGGAGATGACACTAATTATCTCGAAAATATGAAGGAAAACAAGACACATAAAAATAGAAAAATATAATGGTCGCTACTAGTACTCGAACCCAGAACGTCTCACTCTGTTCTCTTTCATCTCCGTTTAGTTTATTAATGTTATCTTTTTCTTCAATGATATATTACATTGATGGGAATAACCCTTAAAAGTTATAAAAAGAGAGTTTTTCTTATAAAATATTGAAAGTATATACTCGTACACCTATTTGTGTCAAGATAATTAATTAAATAAGTATTGAAATATATAACATATATGGTACTGATTATTTGATGAAATATATATAATTACTTTAATAGTACAGTTGTGTACTATTAAAGTATCTGCGGGCCCTGTACAGTACGCCCAGTTTTTGAGAAGCTAACTTAACACTGGCTTCGATAGAGCCCCCGTATCTGAGCTGGTCACTTAGGGTTACACCAAGCATATCAATAAACTGTCAAGTGCCTACCTGTGTCATTGTAACTTTCCCATATAAAATATCATCAATATATAATTTTTTATAATTTGCTCACTTAGCAGTACTTTTAGGCACAGATTATGGAAATTATACTTCGTTTTAACAATTATGCAAGAAACAACTATTTACATCCAGAGTGGAAGATGGTACGATCACCATTCAGAATTGAAACTTTAAATACACATAACACTTGAAACGTGTTTGATGACTAGATCTTAATAGCCTGGTACTTCCTCTTCCCCTTCACCTTCCCCTCCCCACTTACCTTCATCCTCACAACATACCCAAATTGGAGATGCGGCAGTCTCACTGACTCCAGACGTAATTGGGACTCTTGTGAGATATTCACATTTTAAAAAAGTGTGCAGTTCACACGCGGCAGAAGTGAGACCTTCAGAAAACTAAAGTAGACAAGAGTGGGGAGGCTATGAAGCACCGCACAAAGAGGAGACCGATTATTCTATAATAAATTTCAATCTCTCGCAGGCTAAATCCTATACTTAGATGTATGTGTGTCTCTTTTTAGTGTCACTTTTTCGTTTCACCGAGTTTCAAATCACAACGGTGATAAACTAAAATCTAAAATACAAATGTGCAGTTCGCACGCTGTAGAAGTGAAACCTTCAGAAAAATAAAGTAGACAAGAGTGGGAAGTAGACATGGGCAAAATTGAATGACTGAATTAAATGAATAAATTCAATCTTGTGACACACTCGATCTGATTCTCAATTTCAAAAAGAATTGAGTCTTCATTCCTCATCTTTGGCCTTGCATCCTGCGATTTTTAACGGCACCATTAGTTTTTATTTTCCATTTATTTTACTGTTAAATTATTTCAATGAATGATGTGTACCGTAAACGATTTAAATATTATAATGATTCGTAAATATTTAAATATTATCTTCTTACGTGTTTTGCACGGGCTCTATGGGCGGCGCGCCCATAGAATAATAGTGCAAAACACGTAAAGTATCCCGCTCCCGCGCGCCATTCGTATAACACCCGTCGGTACCAACTTCATCGTGGTCAGTCCAAGCGAAATACGATCGCGAATCGCCGAGTCTCTTTCACAACGCAAGAATTAATACATAGGTTCTATTCAGTACCTACATGATCCTGTCATAGTCCACCGCGCCGTCCCAATCCTGTACCCGTCGCGTCTCTAGTTAATAGTCTGTCGCTAGGTAATAGTCTGCCCGGAGCGCGGAGTCTTTTTCACTTGGGAATTAAACCATTCAGTTGTGACGTCATCGTCTCTATGATCTCGTCAATCTCAGTTCCAAGGAGGTCCCAAGAGAGCCGGCACGCAGTTGCTAGGTCCGCAGCTTGCGAGTTTTCAAAAGTCAATGCGAGGCAAGAGGCAAGACACTAGTCAAAAGTTACGAATTCATTCCTCAATGCTCGCCGCTAAACTGTCCGTGCAGTTCACCCATTCCTCTCCGTTGGCCAAGCCTTCAATTTATTTTTTGGTACGCATCAAAGCTATTGGAATACAAATACCTACCTACTTTCCGGCAATCGGCTGTGGTCAGCTGTCATAAAATAATGTCTTTAAATGATAAAATGTTTGTTAATATTAGATCACGTGAAGTGAAATAATTTCGGTTTAGGGGTGAAACAAAACACTATTTAATTTTAAGATTTTATTGCTAGTCTGATGTAAATACATTTTTCTTGTCAATTTTTTTTTGTTTTAACAAAGTGAAATAGGCAATTTTCGTTATTTGTTTTTGGGGTGTTATGCCGTGTTGCGCTACCTCCTTCTTTAGCCAACGTGTCTGAAATAGGCAAATTCACCCTAGGAAGAGTGCTTTGTGTAGTGAAAACTTCTTTAGCACCGTTGTGTTTTGAAACTCGATGAAACGAAAAATAATGACATTACAAAGAGGCAATTTGGGAGGCGGGAATGGGTACCGCCGCCCGGGAACCTTTATTGGATAACCAACACCTCTGCCATAGGTCATCCCAAGTGGTTCGCCACGTTTGGTGATTTAGCAGGGGTGCCCGGGTTCATGTGGTGAGGTATGTCTAGGTCTTGGAGGTGGACAACCAGGACACATTGAACCCCAGATTCATACCCACCCCTTAAACCCTTTTCCTTCCCATAACTCTCCTCTCCTTCCTTTTCTTAAAAAAACCCTCCACAGAGCATCCCCAAAGATGACATATTCCCTGAGATAATTTATTTTCCGTAGGGCCTACTGTTTGGAACTCATGTAAAAAAAGGCAAACACCTACATTTATAGGATTTAGTCTAATCGGTCTCCTCTTTGTGCGGTGCTTCGTAGCCTATCGGTCTCCTCTTAGTGCGGTGCTTCGTAACCTCTCCACTCATGTCTTCATTGTTTTCTGAATTAGAGAGTATATATATATATATATATATATATAAATATATGTTATGATTAAGGTTTTCACGGGTGTAAGATGTAGAACAATTTTCTCGGTTTACCCGCGTAACGTAGTCCTTAAAAGGACTTTTTAACTCCTGACGTTTCGGACAGATCACACTATCCATCTTCAGAGGCCTTATGTCTTGAGTTTTTGTCTCAAACTGATAGCTTTCGCATGTCTGTTCAATCCAAAAGCTAAAACTTAAGTGAGTGCAAGTCACTTCTTATGTCTAGAACGAAGTACCCGGGTTGCAGGTGATTGATGGTGGAGGGGGTGGGGGGCGGGTCTGGCAGTGGATACCTGATTGGTTAAGCTAATTGGAGACTCTACTGGTAATTTTGAAAATGCCGTTTTTGGGGGATTTTCATCGATTAAGACTTTCCAGGTGTTGGGAATTCTGATTGAGTCATTTCTAGTATTCATATTATTTTTATGTTTATAAATTTCTATTGCTTCGCGATAAATTCTTTTTGGTTCATTGTATATACTAGCTATTGTTTTTGTATTATTAAAGTCTATTTTATGACCTTCATTAAGGACGTGTTGAACTATGGATGAAGTTAAGCGTTTATTAGTGACATCTACTTTATGTTCTGCAATTCTACATGATATTTTTCTATTGCAACGTCCGATAATACACCTTTTCACATGCCCCACAAGGTATTTTATAAATACCATGTGACTCAAGTGGAATGTGGTCCTTCGGACTTCTTAATAGAGACGAGATTTTATTTTCTGATTTATAAATAGTTTTGATTTTATTGCTTTTGAGGATTCGACTGATTTTATCTGTCGAGCCTTTGATGAATGGGAGAATTGCTATAGAAAGGGGTTCTTCTTCCGTTTCAGGAATAGTTTTTTTGCGTTTATTTATGGATTTGTCTATTAAATATTTTGAGAAGCCGTTTGCTTGAAGAGCACTACTTAGAAGACCTAGTTCTTCATGAATATGGTCTTTGTCCGCTAGTCGTTTTGACCGGGTAACTAGGGTATTTATAACAGATGACAACTGAGATGGGTTATGATTCGAGTTGGCGTTTAAGTATCTATTTGTATGTGTCGGTTTACGATATACGGTATGGCCAAGGCTGCCGTTCTTTTTCATTTTAACTAAAATATCGAGAAATGGGAGACAATCATTTTCTTCGATTTCCATGGTAAATTTAATGTCTTCATGGATACTATTTAAATTAATAAGAAAGTTATTTAATTCTTCAATTCCGTGTTGCCAAATAATGAAAGTATCATCCACATAGCGACGCCATAGTGAAGGTTTCAGAGGGGCGCTCTCTAATGCCTTTAATTCAAAGTACATCATGTAAATATTAGCGATTACCGGGCTGAGGGATGAGCCCATAGGGGCCCCTTGAATTTGTTTATATATTTGTCCCTCGAATTGAAAATAGGTATTTTTAAGGCAATGTTCCGTCAGAGTGATAAAATCAGTCGGAACGTCGAGTTTCGATTTAATTAACTCTAATGCTTCATTTATTGGAATTTTTGTGAACAAAGAGACTACATCGAAGCTCACTAAAATGTCACCCTTTGTTGAAAATCGACATGCTAGCGGCATCTGTTGGTTGGTTGGGTAAGACCGAATTGGAACCTGTTTAACCACGAGTTAAGTGGAATCTATATTTAAAAACATTCGAAATGTCAGACGCTGTTAAAACAAAAAAACAACTGCTTTTGTTTGGCCCGGTGCATTTTATCACTGTTGAAATACATTTTATAACATGTCACTGTAAATAATAAAAATTGGAGTTTTTTGCAAAAGAACTTATTATTTTAAAAGGACCCTTACAATTTTAACATGGTCCTTCGAGCCGGATAGCAATCAGAGTATTGCTAATATAAAATCAAGAACCAGCTGCCAAAAAACAGATGACCAAAATTACAATTACCAGAATTATAAAGATGAACAAAGGAAGACCATGAATCACCACGAAAATAGATAAGTTTTAAGTGCCTTCCCAACCGTATCCATATCCTTTCCACATTTATTCAGGCCTCAATTGTAGTTTATTCAACAAGATTAATCCAATATATCGTATTGTAAAAAAATAAAATCACTACCCACGTAAAGATTTTATGCAACTCATGATTCTCAATTAATGATTGAACAATAGGTTCTCAATTAATAATTGCTAGGAATATTGTCGTTGTTGTTTTTTCAGGCAGGTAGCTTCTCAAATAAATAAATACGCATTGTCGGAACACATTTTATCGGGGATTAAGCTACAAAAAGGTATTTGTACCCAAAATGGATCAGATCAAATCGTTAATAGCCAAGAGAGGCGTGATTAAAGGAAAATTAACGCGTTTCATGAATTCCATAAACTCTTTATCAGCGAATGAAATTAAACTGAGGTACGACCAAATTAAGCCATTATTAGATCAATTCGAATCTATACAAGACGAAATTGAAATTTTATCGGATGAGGAACGGGAAAATTCTATTCAGCGTGAGACATTCGAAAATCAATATTTTTCAGTATTGGCAACTGCCAAGGAGGCGATTGATTCAATCAGCCAGGGTAGGGTCGAGATCAAACTTTTAACTCTTCAATTGAGAGAGTTCGATGGAAATCAAAAAGATTGGGTTAATTTCGTTGAAACCTTTAAAACGTTGGTTCATAATAACGGTTCATTGAGCAACGTTCAAAAATTCTTTTACTTGCAATCTACACTGAAAGGGAACGCATTGAAAATAATTGCTAATCTAGAAGTTTCGGAATTAAACTACCTATCGGCTTGGGAATTGTTGCACGACAGATTTGCGAATCTCAGGGCTACCGTACATAAACATATACAAACTCTATTTCAATTAAAAGATATGAAACATGAAGAGCCTGTAGCATTAAGGTATTTAATTGATGAAACCAATGTAAACTTAAAGGCTTTACAAAACATCGGAGTCAAAGTAGATCAATGGGATCCTTTGATTATTTACATAATTTCAAATAAATTGGATATAGCTACCCGGAAAAATTGGGAACAATATACATTGCAAGGTGAATTACCTACATTAAAGGAATTCATAAAATGTTTATCTGCTAGGGCGCAAGTATTGGAGCTCATGAATGCTTCAGAGACAAAATCTTCTAACCTACATAAAACGCAAATAGACAACAATAATAACAAAAAGATTCATCGGTATTCTTGGCAATAAAAGCAAACAATTGTATTTATTGTAATGATAAAGGTCATCAAATTTATTTTTGCAAAAAAATTCTAAAATTAAAATTACAGGATAGGATTGATGCTACGAAATCAATCCGGGCATGTTTTAAATGTTTGAGGTTGGGTCATCAAGCACAGAAATGCAAGACAAACCTGACCTGCAAAATTTGTGGCAAGTATAGCCACAATACTCTACTACACAAGGAGGTACCTCCGCCGGAGACCTCAAATATGGATGCTAATAACGAGGTTATAGTATCGAATTTTTCTGCATCAGAGAAGGCAGAAAAAATAATATTATTGTCAACCGCCAACATAGGAGTTGTGGGGGCTAACAATAAAATTTTTAAGGCTCGCGCCCTGATTGATTCTGGCGCGCAGAGTAATTTTATGAGAGCTGAATTTGCTAATAAATTAAATTTACCATGTGAATGGATAAACAAACCCGTGTCTGGGATCCATAATAATATCACACACATAAAAAGGAGAATTTCAGTGGAAATGACTTCGCTTAATACTGATTATAAATGCGAAATATCATGTCTGATTTTACAGGAAATTACAACCAATTTACCACAAGTGACAATGGCGAAAAAAGAGTTCAAACTACCACCAGGACTGGAGCTGGCAGACCCGAACTTCAATATAGCAGCACCCATCGACATCCTGTTGGGCGCGGAGAGCTTCTGGGAAATGCTAAGCAACGATAGATTGAAACTCGAGTCAGGACCAACGCTTCAACGTACCCAACTAGGATGGATTGTGTCCGGTCCGATAAACGTGTACCCCAAACAAAGGCCTGTATCAGATTTTTGCAGTTTATCTATAAATAAGTTGAGTCATCAAATAGAAAAATTTTGGAAATTGGAAGAGATTAATTCCACTAAAATTCAAACTCAAGAAGAAAAGGCTTGCGAAGCCAGTTTTGTTAGTACTCATACTAGAGAAGATGACGGTAGATATGTAGTAAGTTTACCGCGTCGGGCATGCATTGATCAGTTGGGAAACTCATTGCTCACTGCCGAAAAGAGATTTAAAAATATGGAAAGAAAATTTGTGTCACATCCCGAGTTGAAGACAGAATATGTAAAATTCATGCGTGAATATGAAGAATTGGGACACATGGAGGTGTGTGACCAGTCAAAAGGGGATCGTGACTCCTATTTTTTACCGCATCACGCTGTAGTGAAAGAATCCAGCACTACTACTAAAGTGAGGGTCGTTTTTGACGGCTCCGCCAAAACCTCAAATGGAATTTCCCTCAATGAAGCCTTGATGACAGGACCTGTTATACAAAAGGATCTATATAACCAACTATTGCACTTCAGGAAGCATCAAGTAGTCATGACTGCCGACATCGAGAAGATGTACCGCCAGATTAACATGTGTGAAGATGACCTTGACCTGCAGAAGATAGTATGGCGCGAGTCGCCACAGGATGTGCTCAAGCATTATCGTCTGAAGACCGTGACTTATGGGCTGGCACCTTCCTCCTTCTTGGCCACAAGATGCTTAAAGCAAATTGGTATGGATAATAATTTAATTTTTCCTAGAGCTAGTCAGGTCATAGAAAATGACTTCTATATGGATGACTTGTTAACGGGAGCAGATGAGCTGGAATCCTGTATGAAGTTAAAAGAAGAATTAATCAGCATCTTGTCATCTGCGGGGATGACGTTGAGGAAATGGAGGTCGAATGCCTTGGAATTGTCAGCCGAGTCGGGCCAAGCTAAGTGTGCCGAATCAGGCAACTCCGACAAAATTATTACTGACAATCCAAAGACTGAGAAAATATTAGGATTAATATGGAACAATGAATCTGATTACTTTTCTTATGTAATAATGAAGCCAGGTCCAACCGAGAGCAAACGAGAGATATTGTCTTGCATCACATCAACCTTCGATCCATTGGGACTCCTAGGACCGATAATAGTCATAGCCAAATTGATAATGCAAAGGCTGTGGCAGTCCAAGGCAGCGTGGGATGATCAATTACCAAATGAAATATTAGCACCCTGGAGGACCTACCTGCAAGATTTAATTCAGCTAAATGTGTTGAAAATACCAAGAAAAATTATTAGCAAGCAAGCAAAAGAGCTACAGCTACACGGTTTTTGCGATTCGTCTGAGAAGGCTTTCGGAGCCTGTATTTATATGGTGTCAATGGACCACAGCGGTAAGTGGCATTCACATTTAATAACATCCAAATCAAGGGTAGCACCATTGAAGTGTATTTCACTGCCTAAGTTGGAGCTGTGTAGTGCTGTACTACTGGCGAAATTAATGAAGACTATAAAACAAGCACTAAATATAATGGAGATCAACACATATTATTGGTGTGACTCTACGATAGCGCTGTATTGGCTGAAAGGTCAACCTACTCGTTGGAGCACCTTCGTGGCCAATCGAGTAGCCGAAATACAAGAACTGAGTGATCCAGATCAATGGAGACACGTATCATCATCCGACAATGCAGCAGATATACTTTCAAGAGGAACTACTGCAGATAAATTGATAAATTCTACAATATGGTGGAATGGACCAAGTTGGTTGACTGGCGGAGTCAACGATTGGCCTACATCGAACATTTCCTGTTCAAACCCTCCGGAGCTCAAGAGCAAAAATATTCTATTATCTACAGATATTCAAGAATGGGAAATATTTGGAAAATTTTCCTCATTTATCAAATTGAAAAGGGTTACAGCATATGTGCTGCGGTTTGTAAATAACTGCAGAAATATTAAAAGTAAAATTTCGGGTAATTTAAGTGTAGCTGAACTAGAAGCAAGTTTGAATTGTATACTGAAATCAGCTCAGGCACATGCCTTTCAAAAGGAGTTGAAGACATTAAAAAACCAGGGAAACGTCAACAAAAATAGTAACTTAAAATCTCTTCATCCTTTTTTACGTGATGGTCTTATATATGTGAGCGGTAGACTAAATTTAGCTACACACCTATCGTACCAACAAAGACATCCAATTATATTGCCAGCTAAACATAAGCTGACCGAATTGATTATACGTCACTATCACTATGTAAACTTGCACGCAGGACCTCAAGCCCTATTAGCTGAAATAAGATTAAAGTTTTGGCCTATTTTTGGGAAAAATACTGTTAAAAAAATATTACATAAGTGTATTGTGTGTTTTAGGTGTCATCCTCGTACTGGTAACCAAATCATGGGCAACTTACCGAGCGAAAGAATCACACCGAGCCGACCGTTCGCTGTCACGGGGGTCGATTTTGCCGGACCGATTCCAAGCAAAAGTGGGCCACTGAGGAAGGCTCCACTCGTGAAATCGTATTTATGTATTTTTGTCTGTTTTTCCACAAAAGCGGTTCACTTGGAATTAGTTTCGGATTTATCTAGCAATGCTTTCTTGAACAGTTTAAAGAGGTTTATATCCCGTAGGGGAGAACCTGATAAGATCTTTTCCGACAACGCTAGCAACTTTCGGGGAGCCTGTAACAGGCTCAAGGAGCTGTATATCAGCTTGAGGGAAAACAACGACAAAATTCAAAATTATTTAGCCAACAGAGGTATTGAGTGGAGGTTCATAACCCCTCGAGCCCCTAGTCAGGGAGGACTGTGGGAAGCTGCGGTCAAGTCAGCAAAGTTTCATTTGTATAGAGTCACTAATAATTCTGCTTTAACTTTTGAACTTTTGTATACCTTAATTTGTCAGATTGAGGCCTGTCTAAATTCCCGTCCATTGACTTCCTTGTCTGATGACATCCACGATTACCAACCCCTCACCCCAAACCATTTCCTCATAGGCACTAAATCCTCTATCATTCCTGAGAGAGATGTCCGAGCCATACCAGACAACAGGCTGACCCAATATCAGAGAATCCATGCGCTAACGTTATCCTTTTGGTCTAGATGGAAACGAGAGTACTTGATGGAACTACAAAAAAGGACTAAATGGCAAACCAGTAATCAACGGGCACTGCAAAAGGATGATCTGGTTATTCTGAAGGAAGATAATTCACCTCCACCATTATGGAAAATGGCGCGAGTCATATCTACACATCCCGGCGCGGATGGTGTAGTACGAGTGGTTACCCTGAAAACCCCTCAAGGAATCTTTGTCAGGCCTATCACAAAGATATGTCTGATGCCTCTGGATCCGGAAGCTGAACCTGTAACGGACGCCCCGGACCCTTCCATCAGTTCGGACACCCCGGACGGCCATGATGAATAAATTCAAAGAAAAAAATCTTTTTTAGGGTGAAGATATTAAAAAAAGACCCTTTAAAGGTACCAAACTCAGGAACAACATGACGACCTATTAATTGATGATTTGATTATGCACGCCGCACTGTGGTGCTTATATCGAGGACTGCACCTGGAGAAGATCAAAACCAATGGACTTTAAAAAAAAGACAATTGTGTTGTGTTGGGTTGGGTTCTTTTATAATATTATTTTGTGTTGGATTGTATTCTATTATAATATCATTTTGTGTTGAGTTATTATTTAAATAATAGTATAATACTCAGTGTAGGATTATAGTTTTGAAAAATAAGTTTTTGGCTGCTAATTTATAATAGGTAAAACTATTTGTTAGTATTTAGATTTAGGAAATTTGTTTTTTTTTTTTTTTTTTTGCCTTGGTTGTCTTCCCCTGTTTTTTTTTTGTTATGTTTTTTGAAGGATTCATGAATCAATAAAGATGATTCACGAACCCCGGGGGGGGGGGACTATGTTGAAAATCGACATGCTAGCGGCATCTGTTGGTTGGTTGGGTAAGACCGAATTGGAACCTGTTTAACCACGAGTTAAGTGGAATCTATATTTAAAAACATTCGAAATGTCAGACGCTGTTAAAACAAAAAAAAACAACTGCTTTTGTTTGGCCCGGTGCATTTTATCACTGTTGAAATACATTTTATAACATGTCACTGTAAATAATAAAAATTGGAGTTTTTTGCAAAAGAACTTATTATTTTAAAAGGACCCTTACAATTTTAACACCCTTGTTTAAAGTTATATTAGAAATTGTTGAAATAAAATGCTCAGCATTACGCACGTAAGAATCCGCTTTCTCAACAAAAGGCTGAAAGCGTTGGGCAAGAAATTTTGCTAATATTTGGGTGGGCGAACCACACGAGCTAACAATAGGCCTGAGAGGCGCGTTGGGTTTGTGAATCTTAGGAAGACCATACATTTTTGGACAACGTGATGACTTTTCTCTAGGGATAAGCATCTTCTTGAGATCATCACCGAGTTTAGAGGACATGATTTTACTTTTTGTTGTTTTTTCTAGATATGTAGTGGGGTCGTTTTTATTAATTTTGTAAACGGTATCAAGTTCATCAACGGGAAATTTTACTTGATCCCGTTTACAAAATTAATAAAAACGATCCCACTACATATCTAGAAAAAACAACAAAAAGTAAAATCATGTCCTCTAAACTCGGTGATGATCTCAAGAAGATGCTTATCCCTAGAGAAAAGTCATCACGTTGTCCAAAAATGTATGGTCTTCCTAAGATTCACAAACCCAACGCGCCTCTCAGGCCTATTGTTAGCTCGTGTGGTTCGCCCACCCAAATATTAGCAAAATTTCTTGCCCAACGCTTTCAGCCTTTTGTTGAGAAAGCAGATTCTTACGTGCGCAATGCTGAGCATTTTATTTCAACAATTTCTAATATAACTTTAAACAAGGGTGACATTTTAGTGAGCTTCGATGTAGTCTCTTTGTTCACAAAAATTCCAATAAATGAAGCATTAGAGTTAATTAAATCGAAACTCGACGTTCCGACTGATTTTATCACTCTGACGGAACATTGCCTTAAAAATACCTATTTTCAATTCGAGGGACAAATATATAAACAAATTCAAGGGGCCCCTATGGGCTCATCCCTCAGCCCGGTAATCGCTAATATTTACATGATGTACTTTGAATTAAAGGCATTAGAGAGCGCCCCTCTGAAACCTTCACTATGGCGTCACTATGTGGATGATACCTTCATTATTTGGCAACACGGAATTGAAGAATTAAATAACTTTCTTATTCATTTAAATAGTATCCATGAAGACATTAAATTTACCATGGAAATCGAAGAAAATGATTGTCTCCCATTTCTCGATATTTTAGTTAAAAAGAAAAAGAACGGCAGCCTTGGCCATACCGTATATCGTAAACCGACACATACAAATAGATACTTAAACGCCAACTCGAATCATAACCCATCTCAGTTGTCATCTGTTATAAATACCCTAGTTACCCGGTCAAAACGACTAGCGGACAAAGACCATATTCATGAAGAACTAGGTCTTCTAAGTAGTGCTCTTCAAGCAAACGGCTTCTCAAAATATTTAATAGACAAATCCATAAATAAACGCAAAAAAACTATTCCTGAAACGGAAGAAGAACCCCTTTCTATAGCAATTCTCCCATTCATCAAAGGCTCGACAGATAAAATCAGTCGAATCCTCAAAAGCAATAAAATCAAAACTATTTATAAATCAGAAAATAAAATCTCTTCTCTATTAAGAAGTCCGAAGGACCACATTCCACTTGAGTCACATGGTATTTATAAAATACCTTGTGGGGCATGTGAAAAGGTGTATATCGGACGTTGCAATAGAAAAATATCATGTAGAATTGCAGAACATAAAGTAGATGTCACTAATAAACGCTTAACTTCATCCATAGTTCAACACGTCCTTAATGAAGGTCATAAAATAGACTTTAATAATACAAAAACAATAGCTAGTATATACAATGAACCAAAAAGAATTTATCGCGAAGCAATAGAAATTTATAAACATAAAAATAATATGAATACTAGAAATGACTCAATCAGAATTCCCAACACCTGGAAAGTCTTAATCGATGAAAATCCCCCAAAAACGGCATTTTCAAAATTACCAGTAGAGTCTCCAATTAGCTTAACCAATCAGGTATCCACTGCCAGACCCGCCCCCCACCCCCCTCCACCATCAATCACCTGCAACCTGGGTACTTCGTTCTAGACATAAGAAGTGACTTGCACTCACTTAAGTTTTAGCTTTTGGATTGAACAGACATGCGAAAGCTATCAGTTTGAGACAAAAACTCAAGACATAAGGCCTCTGAAGATGGACAGTGTGATCTGTCCGAAACGTCAGGAGTTAAAAAGTCCTTTTAAGGACTACGTTACGCGAGTAAACCGAGAAAATTGTTCTACATCTTACACCCGTGAAAACCTTAATCATAACATATATATATATATATTGACCTCTTCCCGTAGTATCCTGATCCAGTAAGAAGTAGCTTGACAATGTTGATCCACCTTTAACACCGTATAACTTGGCTTTGATAGAATATATCTGTATGAATTGGCAACAACGTTACTACAAATACCAAGGTTGCCAGTTTCTCGGTAAAAGTTTTTGATATATTGCACATAAAATTTTCGAACTTTGTATGGAAATCATACGCATCTTTTTTGTTGATCTGTCCAAATTCCCATACGTTTCGGATCTGCCGAAATCCCCGTACGCATTTGATCCGCTGGTTGATAATCAAAGATGGCTGAAAAAGGAAGCCTTCTGATTGGTCGTGTTGGGCGTGGTGTGTTGTGAACGAAGCCTTCTCATTGGTTGGCAGATATGGAAGGCACCTACTAAAAAAAGTTATCCTATTGTTCAGCTAAATTTTTCCAGCGGTTGTGAAGATTATATACTCTTCTACATTCTCCACAAAATATTATTGACATTTCTTGTTCACGCCCCCCTACATGGAGAAAAATGATTTGAGAATTTATTCGGAATTCTTGTCTTTTTATTCGGAATTACTGTTAAAAAATGGACTGCAGTTGTTACGAATGAATTAACAGGAAACGGAGTCCTAATAGATATTCGGACCTGTCAAAAACTTTACGAATATATTATCATGATATCTCGCAATTTCAACTCTTGTCTGCATGACAATACTAATATTTTTGCATTAAAATTACGAATATCTAAGAGTGATTCATGATATTTTGCCAGTAGTTAGTATTTTCTAACTAACTAATTATAACGCCGTTTCCCGCAGGGGTAGGCAGAGAGGACGGACCGCCAAACAACTCGGTCTTGGCACACATTCCTTGCTTCGTTCACATTCATACAAGTCTCATACGAACCATTTATTGGATAACAAACACCTCTCTCATACGTCATCTCAAGTGGTTCGATACTTTTGGTGACTTAGCAGGGATGCCTGGGTTCAAGGGGTGATAATTTGGGAGGCGGGAATGAGTGCCGCCACCCCGGGAACCTTTATTGGATAACCAACACCTCTGCCATAGGTCACCCCAAGTGGTTCGCTACGTTTGGTGATTTAACAGGGGTGCCCGGGTTCATGGGGTGAGGTTTGTCTAGGTCTTGGAGGCGGATGACAAGGACACACTGAACGCCAGATTCCCACCCACCCCTTAAACCGTTTTCCTTCCCAGAAATCTCCTTTCCTAAAAAAAAACCCTCCACACATCATCCCCAAAGATGACATAGGCCCTGAGGGAAATTATTTTCCTCGGGGCCTCCTGTGTGGAGCTCATGTAGAAAAAAAAAAAGCGTTGCATTACGGTCTTGGCTATGAATTCGGAAGTTCAAATTGTGGCGTGCACAAGTAAATTTTATTTTGATAATATATGTATAATTCATACGTCACCTCATGGTTCGCTACTTTTGGTGACTTAGCAGGAGTGCCCGGGTTCGAGGATTGAGATTTGTCTAGGTCGTTTTACAAGTTGACTTGAGTTGTATTTTTCATGTTGTTCCTATACACTACATTATGTTAGACAAAAGCCGAAAGGCGTTAATATTATATTTTTATATAAAAATATTGTTAATAAATAATAAATAAATAATGTTTGGTGACTTAATAGTGGTGCCCGAGTTCAGAAAGTGAAGTTTGTCTAGGTCTTTGCGGAGAATATGTTTGCCCAACTACTGCGTGGCGAACCGGATCGGTAGAGACTGATTGAGGGAGACCTTACCGTGAACTCTCCAGTCGGACTCTCCTTACACCACAGTGGGAGGGATCGATTCATAGTCTGTCACTGACACATTGACCCCCGGATTCCTATCCACCTCTCATACCTTTTTCCTTCCCAGAACTTTCACTCCTTCCCTTCCTTAAAAATACCCTCCACACAGCATCCTCTAACATGATATAGGCCCTGAGGAAAATTATTTATCTCAGGGCCTCCTGTAAAGAAAGAGAACTACGAATCGATTTCAAAAAGCCACAACACCAGCGTAGAAATTTTTACAGTGAGAAAACAATACAACCTAAAGGATAATATCTCATTAGTATTCAAGCGTATGAAAACACACAACTTTTGAATAAAAAATACATGTTCCATGAATAAACTGTTTGTAGAATGCCAGTTTACTCCCTCTCCACATTTTTTTTTATAATACTTACATTACTAAACAACCTTTAGGCGAGTAATTCTAAGGCAAGGTTAAGTGGAATATGGAGGACTGTTTTTTTTTAAATCGAAGTGGACGGGGAATATTACTTGTATATGGGACGGGGTAAATGAAATACAGTTTACAAACCAATAATTTTATTTAGTTTTTAGAGACATAAATATTAGTTTGAAAAAATGAAAAATACTTATGAAATAATCCCTTGAAAAGAAGTTTACAGATTAAATTAGTCTCAATAAAATAACTAATAATGTGCAATAAAAGTACCGATAAAGTATAATAAAATATTACCCAATCAAATACGAGTAATGCAATTATTTATTTATTTATTTACGCCTATTTAGGCTTTTACATACATATATATAACAATATTAACAAAATTATACTAGTAAATTGTGCAGGAAACTACTGTTTAAAACACTTGCACAAAAATAAATACAAAGTAAAAATATTAGGTATTGAATATAAACCACACAGTATATAGGTACAAAATATAATAAATCTGAAATAGTTTTTTTTCTTTCAGCCGACAAAATACTGCCAATGAGTTAGTCAATTTTAATAGCTTTATCAAAGTATTATTCTCTTATCTGCATCTGATTCACTTGATCGTGCCATGTCTTCCTCGGGCGTCCCCGACTTCTTCTACCATTCACATTCGCGTTGTATATTCTTCTTAAACTCCTTTCTTCGTTCATTCGCTCTACATGCCCAAACCATCTGAGGGTCCCTTTCTTAATCCTACTCATTATGCTTACATCAGCCTTACATTCTTTGCGGATATCCACATTTCTCACACGATCATAGATTGTTTTACCACACATACGTCTCAGGGATCTCATTTCAACAGCATTCAGTTTACTTTCATATGTAAAATAAGATTCGATTAACCTGTCATTTGCCAGGAGCGCGCCGGCGCGCGAGAATCGAATTTCAAAAAAGAATATTAATTCAAATAATTTGGATGCGATTTTAAATTTTATTCTATTAATATATAACATAAAATAAAGCTTAACATAGCTTCCTCCATTCTTGTTCTTAAGGTAATTTAAAAAAGGTACGGTAAAAAACCCTGGCCCTTGACAGGTTAAACACAATAAAATGAATTGATTGATAATGAATTGATAAAATGAATGATTTTTCCTTAAAAATTCGAGATAACTACCAAAAAAATTAACACCTAAGTTTTGGTTTAGGTAAAAAAAAAAAACAAAAAATTGGTCAACAAACAAAAGTTAAGATACCTGCGGTCGTACCAGCAGGTCGCCGGGCTGCTCTTATTAGTATTTTTGAAAAAATATTATACATAATAAATATAATAATTTTACTTTAATTTATTTTTGTAAATATTATTGACATAAGTATTTAACTGCTCCCATGAGCGTTTATGTAGTTTTGGTTCGTTTTTCAAAACATTCAAGCACATTGCTTTGCCTGGATTTATTTTCTTTAATATGTTTTCATTAAAACATTTTTTCACTATTTTAATTTCTTTATCTGTCCATTTCACGTGTACTTTTTTCCTTCTTTTTGATATTTTTTTTTCTTCAACAATGTCATTGTTTTCACTCGTCAGGTCATCAGAACACTCAGAACTAAAGCGTAAGCATCTCCTTGGTTTTTTACTCTTCATGTTTTTTGTTTCAATTTCACTGTCATAATCTAGCCCAACTACGTCGGTTTCTAAGGCTTTGTCTTCAATAATTTCGGTGATTTCTTCTTGATCGGATGACATTTTTTCAATAGCGAGTAACTTACTCCCCACAATTCCTTTTTGCAGTGCTTGTAAGCGTAAGCATCTCCTTGGTTTTTTACTCTTCATGTTTTTTGTTTCAATTTCACTGTCATAATCTAGCCGAACTACGTCGGTTTCTAAGGCTTTGTCTTCAATAATTTCGGTGATTTCTTCTTGATCGGATGACATTTTTTCAATAGCGAGTAACTTACTCCCCACAATTCCTTTTTGCAGTGCTTGTAAGCGTAAGCATCTCCTTGGTTTTTTACTCTTCATGTTTTTTGTTTCAATTTCACTGTCATAATCTAGCCGAACTACGTCGGTTTCTAAGGCTTTGTCTTCAATAATTTCGGTGATTTCTTCTTGATTGGATGACATTTTTTCAATAGCGAGTAACTTACTCCCCACAATTCCTTTTTGCAGTGCTTGTAGAGGCAATCTATAATTTTTCGAATGGACAGAAATATCATGTCCGAGGAAACCGGCCAGATGCTCCGTATATTGGTCATTTTTATTCGCATGGACTTGCGACATGGTTGCTATGTGATGCCTCATTCCTGTCGCCGTCAACATTTTGGGATTTCTCAAAAGACACAGATCTTTTATTCTGCTTAAACATTTTCCTCCATCAAATGGCTCTGCGGTTAGTGGTCTTGCAAATAAGTAAGCATTCGTTGATGGTATATTCAACCCAATTCTACAAGAAACTATTAGGTCAATATTTCGTCGCATGACCTTGGTTAATAATATAGGTACAGAACGAACTCTTTTTCCAGGTATTTGAAATATATCTAAATCGGCAATTGCATTTCTTTGTTCCTTATCTAACAATCTCAACACATCCAACGGTATCTCATCGGTTTTTCTGTTGAGGTAAAATTCGAGTTCCGCCTCAGCCACATCGCCAGATCTTTTGCGATCCAATAATATAATGTGAACGATTGTCACCTCACACAAGTTTTCATAACTAAGTATTGTAATATCATCTTTCAACGTCAGATAATATTTTTCTTCTAGTGCATGTATTTTTACCATTATCTTTTCAATATCTTCATCGAGCGGTAGCACCTGCGCTTTGACCATTAAATTTCTTTTTCTTGTTTTCTCAGCATTAGATGCCACTTCCCATTGCCAGTTTGATTCCAAAAGTATTTTGAAGTTATCTAGTTTTTTCTTAATATAGTCTACGTAAGCTGTAGAAAACTCTTTCGACATTAATGATTCCGTGTAAAGAATTTCAATACACCCCAAAATTGATGGTCGGAGTCTTGCTGGAATACTAGGCACTTTTACATGGCCTGTGCTTTCGTTAAAACCACACATTTCTTTTACTCCGTCTATAAATATTTCGTACTTTTTGGGGTCAATAATATCTTTCAGATGTTTCACGGCAGGGTCCTTTTTTCTGATTATGCTCAACAAGCTTGCTAAATCCCTCAACTTCGAGCATATGCTTTTTCGGCTTCTCCGTTCTTTTTTCTTCTTCAAGAGTCTTGATCCAAAAGATATAATTAGCGGATCAAATTTTATTAAAAGCGATATATCATCGTTTCTAAGCCTAGGTAGAATGGTCTCCCGCAGTTCTTGTGAAGCTGAAGATAGATTCGGCACTATGGATATCGAATGTTTTGAAATTACACGTCGTTTGTAGTTTTCTTCCATTATGTCCTCATTTTTTCCTTCATCGTCCTTTCTGCATTTTTTATTATGTCTATAAAATGTAGACCGTTTAAATGTGCCTAAACAGGTTTTGCAAATTAGAAAATTGGAGGGACTTGCTGTTTTTTCCTGAAACCTCCTGTTCGGTAGCAATTCTCCCCCTCTTTCAAAGCAAACTTTACTATTGTATACATAATTTCCACGGTTCCTTAACCGGTCAGTAATAACTTGTCTCTTCTTTTTTCTTATTTTTAGATCATTATCGTCTATTGACAAATATTGAATAACCTCCATCTCGTTCGGATGCTGTCTCCTGATATGCCTTGTGAAATTTGTAACCAGAAGTTCGCAATAGACGCAAGCATTCCTTCGGTCCCAATTCCTCTCTGTTTTTTTCCATGTTGCTATATATCCCTAAAAATAAAAACAGGCATTAATTTACACACCTGCATTATACTTATTATATTCTGACTTAATTCAGAGTAAAAACAATAATAATTTAAACACGAATCACTTAGAATATGGATATGAGTTGTTTGAAGTAGAAGGTAACGCAACATGCCATAACACCACGAAAAACAAATATCGATAAAAGCTAGAAAAGGCCTTCCAAAGCTGGAGAAAAGTAATAAAACCTTTTTAATTTACTAAAAAAAGTGACTCACTTGCCTTTTTTTTATTATTATCACTTGTATTAGTGTTATTCGGGGCATATGTTTCAACAGATGTTTCAGCAGCTTGCTGTCGCATACTTCTTGATATCATTTTTGAAGGCGGCGAGGGTTCGCTGTCGGAAATATAATCAAACACATCCGTTGGAGAAAGGTAATTCTGAATGTCCTCTTCATTGTTCTCCGTCGGCAAATCAATACTTTCACATTTTCCGCCATCGGGACTCTGAAAAAATTATACAGGTAGTAACAAAACCAAAATAAAAATAAAACGTTATAAAATACAAAAAAATAAAAAGTTATTTGTTATTACACCATTAAAAAGCAGTGTATGGAAAGGTGGGTTTTCTGTTTTACGAGTACCTACGTATTCACACAGAAAATCCACCCTTCTACTTGCTAACAATATTAAAATGTTAACATGGAATTATCTAAGCATTTACCTCTAGAAATTTGATAGGACCACTGCTATTTGTTAAGTCTGATTGCAGAGTTTCAGCAGCTTGCCATCGCATACTTCTTGATATCATTTTTGAAGGCGGCGAGGGTTCGCTGTCGGAAATATAATCAAACACATCCGTTGGAGAAAGGTAATTCTGAATGTCCTCTTCATTGTTCTCCGTCGGCAAATCAATACTTTCACATTTTCCGCCATCGGGACTCTGAAAAAAATATACAGGTAGTAACAAAACCAAAATAAAAATAAAACGTTATAAAAAACAAAAAAATAAAAAGTTATTTGTTATTACACCATTAAAAAGCAGTGTATGGACAGGTGGGTTTTCTGTTTTACGAGTACCTACGTATTCACACAGAAAATCCACCCTTCTACTTGCTAACAATATTAAAATGTTAACATGGAATTATCTGAGCATTTACCTCTAGAAATTTGATAGGACCACTGCTATTTGTTAAGTCTGATTGCAGAGTTTCAGGAGATTCTAAAACTACAAAATTCCTTTCATTTTTATACGTGATTTTCGCTATTGAAGACTCGCTATTATATAAGTATGAATCATCTGAACCGTAGCATAATACTTGTTCCAATATTTCTTTTTTTAAAACTATTGGTGAGATCTGGGATATGATGGATGAATTCGTTGAGAAAGAAGAATCACCTGAAACAGTATAAACAATTTAAATAACTGCGAAGAAACCAATACATATGACATTATTTATATTTACTATTTTTATATACTTAGTATCTATTTAAAATGACAAGTTTTTAGAAAATTAGTTTTATTACCTATGCATGATCTAAATTATTAAAAATTACTAAAATGATACCGGAATTGTTGTTAAACGATAATTATTATGGCATCTCGAATCGGGGTATGTGAGGGGAAGGAGATGGGCAAGAGAAAGGTGGGAAAAACTAGCCAGATTTAGTTACCAAATACGGCTAAAGTCATTTCATGCAAAGTTTCAATTCTGAATGGTGGTCTTACACAAGGGTGATACTGAGAGTTTCATGCACTCTGGATATTTTGCAAATGCCGGAACATTTTGCGGAAATTCGCGGAACTACACTAAAAAACCACCACTTTGAATTTTGAATTGAATGTTTTGTTGATAAATTTTGAGCTATGGTATATTTTATTGACTGCAACACGTTTACAACATAATAAACTATCCACTTAAACCACATTACTTGCATTTATTACGTAAATTAATAGGTTTTACGACGTTTTATTCGCGATACACGCAGTAATTGCGACCGTTAATTCCGCGGCAAAATCTGACAGAGCATCATCATAGAAGAAATCGTCTTAAAAATAATCCAGTGTGGCAATTCGAGTGAAATCTTTAACACTACCTAGAATAATGATGGCGCAAGCGATTTTGACACTGTTTTTTATACAAATTCGTACATATAAGGGTCAAAATCGCAGACCAAAAGTTTTTCAAAGACAATTTATTTAAAATATTTGAATTATTTTCTCGCGCATGCGCAATGTAGGCCCGTATGTTCAGGGTCCTGGCCTCCCACCGGATTTGTAATGTTTCTATTTTTAGTAATGAATGTTAAATATTTTAATTTAAAAAGGCTTTTTACTAAAGATAAACGATATTATTAAAGATACGATTAATTTATGGATAAGCCGCCGCACTTTTATGCACAGATTACGGAAATTATACTTCATTTCAACAATTATTACCAGAAACAACTATTTACGAACACGAAATAGGTTATTAGTTATTAGGTTCTTAGTTTAGGTAAATTAAGTAATTCATGCGTTTTTAGTTTGAAACGAAACTTAGCAAATATCAAATCCATACAAGAAAACATGGCCGTAATGGAGATGGTGATTTTTAAACTTTTAATGAAAATCGAATTTTTATGCATATTTTTCCGTCTATCCCGACTGAAACCGATGGTTTTTGTGGTAATTAAGTTTAAAAGTAGTTTATTTATAAAATTATTTTAATTTCAAATACTTGGATATAAAGTTTTGATCTAATGCACAAAAAATTAAGTACTTACATAGATAATATAATATTAAAAAATCATTTTATGTATTCAAAAATCATAGGTACCTTTCTCTTCGTTGAATTGTCGAATCTCCTGTTTGTTATTCATTTTCGTGCAAATTAATAATGCAGGTCGGGTATACTGTGGGTCAAAGGTCATACGATATGGTCCACTTTCACAGTACAATGCCAATGTATTTATGGCGAAAACTCTAAAATGAACAGATGAATGAATACACTCTCATTCATTAAGTTTACTATTGATTGACTGCGAGCAACTATAATACACACAACAACACAACCTTAAACGCTGGCCGTAAAACCCGCTCTGATGAACTTTGAACTGAATCATGAATGAACAAGAACAAACATTCCCTACCAGTGTGACCAGATTTCATTTTACGAATCTACTGCTTGTGTAGGTTAAAAACTACTAAATTCAACCAAAGGAGAACTAGAAAATACTAAAAATCTATTACATTTTTTCGCTGTTGTGTTACAGCGAAGAAGCATATTTGATCTCTTCATTATAACGATAAAACAATAAAATGGACAAAGAAAACAGCATAATTTGGAGAAATCAATGTTTATTACCTACTTAAATTTAAAATCTACAGAAATATAGGTTTTTTTAAGAACTGTGATCGAGTTATGGTTTTTCTTCTTTATGTTGGGTACTAATGCGTAACTCGAAAGTATTCAAAAAATCTTAACAAGAGTAATCATTAAATTAACTAGAAATTATAGGAACGTACATATACTACGTGACTTGTTCGGGGGGGGGGGGGGGTCTTCAAAATACCACGCTTCGTACAAATGAGCGGCGGGTTGCTTAGGTTTTTGGTCACCGGGGGGGGGGGGGGGGGGGGGGGTTAAAAATTGGTAGTATGGGTACGTTCCCGAACTTGCATACCGTCACCTCTTTTCCTATTTTTTATATGCTTTGATGTAGCCATGTGTTCCTTCAAAGACGCCACTCGACTTAGTACTTCACAGTTGCATGCTTTAATTAAGATTTACATAACTAATTTTTGAATGAGAGATCTTGCTCCCATTCATTACGATATCCTTGTGTATATTTACGTGTCTTTATAAAAACTTTCAAAAAAGGAATTCCCACTAATCCATCACATGACACTAATAATCATTCCCACATGCTCACGGCACGAATGGTTACGAAAATAATGAAAATTAAAGACAAACCTACCTAATCAATTTTCTTCAATACATGTAGGATTCCGCCAACAGCTTTCTCTCTCGAATAATTAATATTAGAAAGAGATTGTTACAATCCATTCGATGAAAAGGGGAATACAGGGGTTTTTTCGATAGGTTTGCCATATGAAGGCAAAAAAGTACAAGAATAGTTGAAAAGCGTGAATTCTGTAGAGGGCCGCATACAACGACATCAAAGTTCATCAATTATATTAATCAACCTAGTTATTTTTTACTGTCGCAGCGCCTATTTTTGGTAAACTTTCGAAATCACTGGTTACGCTTAATACAAATATTTTTTAGAAAAATCTTTATATTCACCTTAATTACTATAAAAGAAAAAAAATGCGATGGAAAATATTGCATTCAAAGTTTCAATTACGAGTATGACATCGCGCCATTCGCGGTCGCGAGTTCTGGAACGAGTTGAACTGAGCTCTGAAGCCGGGTATTGAAACATTTAAGGGACTTACAATAGACTCCACACTGAGCGCGAGCCGCCATGTAAATATACCTGCAAAAATGTACAAGAATGCAGGTGTCCTTAGACTGAGAGCACAGCGTAGTAAGGACTCGAACGTTCAACAGTCTGAATAGTCCGTTCCATACATTGCACGAACGCCTTTTACACATACGCTTGCCAGATGTATTTCAAATGACCAACACGACACGATGGTTTTTGGTCCACTAAATGCGTGAAATAGAGAATTGGAGGTACTACCTTCAAATCCGTTGAACCAATTTATTCGCTTATTGTCTCATCTATTTATATATTATATCAATGACTGGATACTGTTACCGGTACCTCGAAATCTAAAGTCGAAACCTACTAAATCTGGTCACACTGTTCCCTACTCCTACTACCATCCCATAGGTACCTCCCTCCTCCCACCTCCCCATCACGTATTCCATCGTAGCCATCTTGAATGAAATAAATATTTTCAAATCATAAACTATTTTTAAGGCACTCCGTAAAAAATGATACCGAATGAATTGGTTTAATTTTTAAAACGGTTGTAAAGAAAATACATTGCTGTGAACGTGTGAACCGTTTGAAAATATTTGGCATTTTTAAAATGCAGATCGATAATTGAATAGTTTTTCTAGGATTACCTAAATTGTATGCGAGTATGTGGTATTAAAAAAAAACTTAGCTACAGCGTAAAACCCTTGTTAGTGTAGTACATGTACATAGATGCATGCCCCCGGTGCCGTTGGCACTAATAATAAACTTTTAAAGAAGCAAAGCTAATTGAGAAACAAACACATGGTCTTTATTTTGAAGAACAACCTCATGACAAGTACGTAGTATTAATTATTTACTTCCACAGTAAACATGATTCAGAAGTATAGATACCTAATTCATTTTACTGTTCGAAATCTCTAATATTCTTTTTGAATAGCTTGTAACTAAATATAATAGATTAATTATGTAATGTTTCCAGGAGCTGTGATCTTCAAAATAATATTGTTATTGAAGAATGTGCTCATTAAGTCTAACAATTCAAATGAATGGTGATAGTGATATTAAACGACAGAGGAGAAGTATCAGTGTTTTGTCAAATATGATTGCCCGAAGATTCTTTCGATGCAGTAATAATGTTAAAAAAAACATTATTTAATGCATTCTGCACTAGCCTGTATACGTGTGAAACATGGTGTCAATACCGAGTAAGCTCAATGAAACGTCTCCGGATCCAATATAATGATGCGGGCAGAATCATATTTGGATTCAGAATGTATAGCAGCGCTTCAACAATGTTCACAGAATTAGAACTCCATGGATTCGCCAGTCTGATGAGACACCGGGCCACTGGAGCCAGGATGCGGCTAATGGCCTCCGACAACACGTTGGTGACCGCAGCCTTCCAGCACCAAGCTCCACTCCTAATCCCAGCATAAACAATACATTATTATATTATAATAAACAATACTTTATTATATTATATTATAAAAAACAATACATTAACATATTATATAATAATAAACAAAACTTACATTATTATATTATATTATAAAATAAAAATAAATATTATAAAAAACAATACATTATTATATTTTATTATAATAAACAATACCTACTGGTTTACTAATTGATTAAAGGAGCCGATACCCTCCAGGCGAAAAGAACAAATAATTATTATGCGGTTTGCTTAGGTACCTAGGTAGGTACAAGACTCCCGAGAGACACAATGTATCACGTGCTGGTAAGGTGTAGGGACTGCGGAACGAGGGGAGGTGGGGTTTCCGGCCGGCAGATTGCTACTATGTGTGCGTGCGCCGTATAATATCATTGTTTTGAATATCGCAATCTCATTTTTTTACAGTAGCTCCACATAGGAGGCCCTGAGAAAAATAATTTCCCTCAGGGCCTATGTCATCTAAGGGGATGCTGTGTGGAGGGACTTTTTAAGGAAGGAAAGGATAGGAAGTTCTGGGAAGGAATACGGTATGTAGGGTGGATAGGAATCTGGGGTCAATGTGTCCTAGGAGTGATGGACCTAAAATTCCATCCCTCCAATTGCGGTGCAAGGCGATGGGTCGCGAGAGTCCGGCTGGAAAGGACAAAAGGCCTCCCTCAACCAAACTCTCTTATCCAGCCCGCCACGCAGCAGGGCAGACCTATCCGCCGCCATGTCCTGGACAAACCTGATACCATGAACCCGGGCACCCCTGCTTAGTCACCATACGTAGCAAACTGCTTGCAGAGGTGTTGGTTATACAGTAAATGGATCCCGGGGCGGCGGTACCCATACCCGCTTCCCAAATTGGAATACCTCGTTTATAATAATTCAATTAGTCCTTAGTCAAATCATCTCTATTAGGTATGCTGTGTGGAGGGCTTCTTTTTATGAAAAGAAGAAAAGGAAGTCCGGGGAAGGAAAGAGGTATGAAGGGTGGGTCGGAATCTGGGGGTCAGTGTGTCCAGGAGTGATGGACGGATGAATCCATCCCTCCCACTGCGGCGCATGGCGTTATTTCGAGAAAATCCATCTGGAAATATCAAAAGGTCGCCTTCGAGATTAAGATTTGGGAGGTGGGTATGGGTACCGCCGCCCCGGGAATGGTTTTTTGGATAACCAATACCTCTGTCATAGGTCACCCCAAGTGGTTCGATACGTTTGATGACTTAGCAGGGGTGCCCAGGTTCATGGGGTGAGGAATGTCCGGGTATTGGCGGCGGATGCATCAGCCCGGCATGGCAGGCCCCATTGGGAGAGAGTGTTTAGGAGTCCCTTTGACTTTTTCCAGCCGTACTCTCTCGGAACATAGCCTTGCACCGCAGTGGAAGTGATAGATTCCTGGACACACCGACCTCCAGATTCCTACCCACCCTTTATTCCTTTTCCTTTGGGGTCGTCTAATAAACCCCCTCCCCCCGGTGATATGTGGTGAGGTTTAAGACTACCCCCCTCCCATACCCAAAATCACGTGTATTTTTTTTAGTACAAAGTATTTTGAAATTTTCAGAATATTATCACGAAAAATAAATACACGTGATATCTCATTATACCCCCCCCCCCCCCCCCCCACGTGATATTTCGTGTTTTTTCCGACACCCCCCCCCCCCCCTTTCGAGCCTCACGAGATTAATAGATGACCCCCAAGATGAAACTGTTAATCCTCTTAAAGTAAAAATTAATCTTCATGCTACGTACAGATGCTAACCCGCGACCTCCGGATTCTTAGTCGTAGTTCGTAATGGCGTACATATAAGAAATAAAAACAGTTTTCGAAGATTAAGTACATCCGTTCAAACTGTTCATCTTCTTAAGTAGAAATGAATATACATACTACGCACAGATGCTAACCCGCGACCACTGGATTCGTAGTCAAAGTTCGTAGTCTCATTACTCAAGCCGTCTCCAATAGGTGTGCTAACTCTATTTAATGGTTACAGTAGTTTTTCGAGTTCGAGTCTTTGGTCCTCCCCTTAACTCGCATCAGAAAGTTTCCCAACCGGGTAACGATAAAAAGCCGCTCTAACTAATCCGTACAAGTAGTTTGGCACGTGTTAGGTGGTAAATAAAAACACTTTTCAAGGGTAAAGTACCATGACGCAATTGTGAGGCGGTCTATCCTCTTAAGTATATTTTAATCTTTATAGAACGTACCGATACTAAATGGACCTGAACAATACGACAGATGCACATAGAACTTTTCATTTGCATTGCGCACAGTTCGCGGTCAAAACGTGGCAAATAAGAACGTACCTACGATTACCTACTAAAAGGAGCAGAAAAGTTCGACAGACCGGCACCATCCATATATCCATATATACATATATGGAGATCAACAAATAAAAACGTGTAAAATGTATATGTCACCGAAAAATGGGCGTGGCTTAGAGGTAAATCTCGATGACAAAAGTTGATCCACATGGATCAGGATTTGTATGCCAGCTTCGGTAACGGATCTACAAATCCGGCCAGATCAACAAACCCAAACGGATCAACAAAAAACTGGTGTACCGTCGCGCAAAATCAACATAGTACGAGAGGGGATAAATATATATATATATATATATGTATATATATATATATATATATTTTTTTTTTTTTTTTTGGAATTAATTGAATTAAAGGAATGAATAGAAGGAATCAATTCAAAAGGCCAGGAGAATCAGACTGAATCGATTCACGTCTGGGAATAAATCTGCCCATGTCTAGTGGGAAGGCTACGAAGCACCGCACAAAGATTATACCGATTGTTCTGTAAATTTCTTTCTCTCGCAGGCTAAATCCTACAGATGTATGTGTTTTTCTTTTTAGTGTCACTTTTATCGTTTCACCGAGTTTCAATCACAACGGTGCTAAAAAAGTTTTCACTTTAAAAGTACAAGTGTGTAGTTCACACGCGGTAGAAGTGAAACCTTCAGAAAACTAAAGTAGACAAGAGTGGGAAGGCTACGAAGCACCGCACAAAGATTAGACCGATTGTTCTGTAAATTTCTTTCTCTCGCAGGCTAAATCCTACAGATGTATGTGTTTTTCTTTTTAGTGTCACTTTTATCGTTTCACCGAGTTTCAATCACAACGGTGCTAAAAAAGTTTTCACTTTAAAAGTACAAGTGTGTAGTTCACACGCGGTAGAAGTGAAACCCTCAGAAAACAGTACTTAACATCACAAAAATCACTCCGTTCACTTCGAAACAAAAATAAGGGGTAATAATTCATGTAGAAGCCAATTTTGGCACAGTTGTAGGGGAAGATGTCCTTAACAAAATACTAAAAGTACTGGGGGGTGGGGGTGGAGCTAAGGGGGAGGGGGGGGGGGGTTTAAAGGTCCCTTTTTTCAGTTTTTCGTTAATAACTCGAAAACTACTGCCTCTAACGAAAAAGTGTTAAGATACTATATTATTTACATAGAATTCTCTACAAAAAAGGTTCTATAAACTCTTTTGTTAGGATCATGCTTAAGGAGATAGGGAGGGGGAAAATGTAAAATTAAAAAAAAAATCTGTTTTAATTTTTAAAAATGATCTGTTTGTCGGTAAAAATGAAATGCTTTTTGTTAAAAAATCGAATAATTAGTGCTTAAGGATGTACCTTGAACATTAAATTTCGTCGAAATCTAAACTTTCATCATCATCAATGCTGTCTTCGACGGGGGCTCCGTTCATGCATGAGCCGAGGCAGCCGCAGGCACCGGAGCAGGCTCCGCAGCTCAATCCACACCCAGTCGTGCATCGGCAAAACATCGTGTTCAAAATGGAGATGGGTGCCACAGGGTCGTTCGTGTTAACTGGGTTAAGGATCCCATCTTGATTGATGGACCCCATTGGATGGGTGGTAGGGGGTTGACTAGCAACTGTTGTATCTGTAAAAAAGTAATGAGACCAAGGTAAGCATTCATCACAAATTAATATTTGTAATAAGAAAGCAGTATTTAAAACTATATGTAACTGGATGTATTACTTGTAGATATACTCTGGGCGAGTGTTGCTTTGAAGCTCCTCTGGTGGGAGGAAGAGTGGCCATGTCTGATTTGGGCTTCATTGACGCATTCAAAAATGCCGAGTACCGATGTTTGTTTAGGTTGTCTTGATGAGCAGGTGCTTTGTATGCAGCCAAAAAAAGTTTTTCGCCAGCCTGTTCAATATTCTCAGGTGATGCTGAGGGATCAGAGAATATTGGTGAAATGTCTTGGGTGAGGCCAGGATTTTCTGTGAAGAGCTTAGCGATTCCCGCTTTACTCTTTCCATATATCACCGAGGTGGTGTCGCATCCGGAGAAGCTATGGAGAAGGAGAATCGTTTTGGCGATTGGAAGCTGTTGAAGTTGTTGCACCGAAAACAATTTGGTCTCCACATTCCCACGGCCCGGCTTCATGAAATATATATTGATTGATGGTGGTGCCAATCTAATGAGGAGAACTAACAAGTCCACATCCTATCAGATCATTTTTAAAAATTAAAACAGATTTTTTTTTTAAATTTTACATTTTCCCCCCTCCCCATCTCCTAACAAAAAGTTTACAAATCCTTTTTTGTAGAGAATTCTATGTAGATAATTTAGTACACCAAACATTTTTTCGCTAAAGGCAGCAGTTTTTGAGTTATTAACGAAAAACTGAAAAAAGGGACCTTTCAACCCCCCCCCTTCCCCCTTAGCTCCACCCCCGCCCCCCAGTACTTTTAGTATTTTGTTAAGGACACCTTACCCTACAACTGTGCAAAAATTGGCTTCTACATGAATTATTTCCCCTATTTGGTATTTTTTGGTCTTCGTTGCCTGGGCTAACATAGCGACACCTTTATCTGAGTTGGTGTATTTTACCTGCAAGTAGAAGATTACAAGTTCAATAAAAAACATTAAAAAAGTTTTGTCGGAGGTTGAAATTTCACCAGATTTGTGCTGATTTCCCCTTTCCCTAGAAAATATTTTTCTCCCCTACATCTAGGGAAATTTCCCTAGACTTCCCATCCCAACATCCGCGCCATGGACAGGGTTGCCAAGGCACATATTCTAAAATACCCTCAATAGATGTACCTCACAAGTTCCTTTAACTCCAAAATGAAATAAAATTAATTTGAAGTGAAAACTCATTTAGCACCGTTGTGATTTGAAACTCGATGAAACGGAAGAGAGACACTAAAAAGAGTCAAGCATATACATCTATAGCCTGCTAGAGAATGAGATAGCAATAAAATACATATTTATTTCACGGGTACTCGGTTCCAACATAATACGATAAATCCACGGTCCCACAAACAAGTCTCCTTTGATCTAGTTGTATAAAGCGCCTGACGAACCTTACCGACCAGACATTCAGCGAACCAAAGGTGGAATCCTACGAAATCCTACGAATCCTACGAAAAAAAAAGTTTTTGTTAAATCAATATCTAATCTTCAAACCACTCCAAAATGAACAGGCAACGAAAACACAAAAAAGCAACATCCAACGACTCCGAAGAAGAAAACATAAACACTAATACTCCGATGACAAAAATATGGAAAAAAAACATCCTTCACATCGATTATAAAGGTTCGTGGTCTCCCACTCATCTCAATTTTTTTTATATTTTTTTTTCTGAAGGTTTCACTTCTACCGCTTGTAAATCGCACACTCTGTTTTTTTCCATTAGTTCCACACAGGAGGCTCTGAGCAAAAAAAATCCCTTGGGACCTATATAATCTTTGAGGACGCTGTGCAGAGGGTCTTTTTAGAGAAAGGAAGGAGAGGAAGTTCTGTGAAGGAAAGGGTGTAAAAAGTGAGTAGGAATCTGGGGGTCAATTTAACCAGGAGTGACGCACGTATGAACCATCCTTTCCACTGCGGTACAAGTCGGTGGGTCGAGAGAGCACGGCTGGATACGTTAAAAGGTCTCTGTCAACCAGTCTCTCCCCGATTCGGCCCGCCACGCAGTAGGTGAGCGATCGCTTCGACCTTGACAAATTTCACCCCATGAACTTGGGCACCCCTGCTAAGTCACCAAACGTAGCGAACCATTTGGGATGACCTATGGCAGGGGTGTTGGCTATCCAATAAATGGTTCCCGGGGCGGCGCTACCATACCCGCATACAAAATTAATATCTTGAAATAAGCATTGTTTTAAAATATTTACTAATTTTTGGATTTCCTCTTTCGTTCAGGCTTTGAAAACAATTTAGTTTTAAAACATTTGCTGCTAAAGAACATTGAATTCTAGTACATCAACACAATTTATTATTGTAAATATTTTTGAACATGGTTGGAAAATCAAGAAATTCTCAGAATCCTCTCATTATTCCCGGAAAAGGGATTCTACCTGCAAATAACGCAATTTCTTAAAAGTTCTAAAAATTCCCCGTAATTTGGGAAATTGCCCATCAATTGGCAACCCTGGACATGGAGTCAGCGATTGAGTGATGCCATATTTTAAAATGTTATTATATTTTTCTCTTAGCTCTTCACTAAATTTTATTTATGTTTTAATTTTAATTTATAAACCTATGTGTTTTAATTTATATATTTGTATATAACACTTGAGTTCTTAACACTTAATCTTTATTTTTATTTTTTTTATTTCAAAATTAAATTTTTCATTTTTATTTCTACTTTTCTTTAAGATATGATTATTTTTTTCTCTTTATTTTTTTCACTTACTTTTAAGTATTTCTTAATTTTTATTTAGTATGTTTAATCATCTGTTTTAATAAAATAGTATCTATTGGGAAAAAATAGATTTTCCTTTTTTTTACCGCACAATCAATGAGATGAGAGGGGTATCCGTAATAATATGTGTTTATATGCATTTCACACTAGATAGGATAGATTGGTACCTATTGTATACATTTGTTTAATTAATTAAAATTACATTCTATTACTTTAATTGACTGAAAGTCGCGAAGTCCTGTTTTAACTCGTCCGTTTTTCATTTTGCCTGTCTGCAAATTTATTCATACGTTCAACTTTTAAGGGCCTTTAACCAGCCAGCGGCCGAAAATCCACATTTCGTCGAAAGATGTTCTTACGATCGTACAGGGAGGTTCCAATGAGAAAGATTAAGTATTCTCCGTACCAGCTTTTTAAAATTATAACTCAATATCGATTTTATTTCATTCCAAATTTGCTTTAATTTATTTTACTACATCCAAAAATGCTGAAAGGCGTGATGATAAAACTATTAAAATTTTGTACTTTTTGTCATTATTTTTTTATCAAAAGTATTTTTTTTCCAATAATGTCTAAGCAAAATAAGAATGCAAAAAAATCTTATATACAGAAATTTATAAGACCGTAAATAGATAGACAAAATAGAGAAATTTTCCTCATAATTAAGTGTTCGGAAATTTTTTAAAATGATTTTATCTTAATATATAAAACAAAGTCGGGTTAGTTACACTATTTTTAACTCGAGATCGGTTGGACCGATTTTGATGATCTTTGATTTGTTAGATTTGTCTCCGCCCCGGATAACATAATAACTATTAAAACATCACAAAAATTCACGAAAAAGAAAATTATGAAGAAAATTATTTTTTTCATACATTTTGTATGGAACGAATTCTCATATTTTGAAAGAACTGCAGCAATATTGTGATAGGTATAATATTAATTTAACTGTGCGTTAATTCCAAAATTCAAAACAGTCAAATGTCAATCGTTGATTGTTTTGCTTTTGTTTTTAATCATATAATGCTGCCCCTCTTTCTTACACACCAAATTTCAATAGTCGAAAATGAGACAAACGGTGAACGTATGTCTCTGCACCCCTCCAAAGGAAAAACACAATAATAATAAATCTCTGAAATGAAACGCATTTTTTTTACGTAAGCTCCACTCAGGACCTATGTCTTCTAAGGGGATGCTGTGTGGAGGGTCTTTTTAAGGAAGGGTAGGATAGGAATTTCTGGGAAGGAAAAAGGCACGAAGGGTGGGTATGAATCTGGAGGTCAGTGTATCCGAGAGTGAATCCATCCCTCCAACTGCGGTGCAAGGCCATTGACTTGACTGGAATTGACCTTTTACCTTGACATTTCCAGCCGTACTCTTTCGACCCATTGGTCGAGAGAATCCGGCTGGAAAGGTTAAAAGACCTCCCTCAACCAGTCTCTCTCGATCCGGCCCGCCACGCAGCAGGTGGGCTGACGCATCCGCCGCCAAGACCTGCACAAAAGTCACCCCATTAACCCGGGCACACCTGATAAATCACCAAACGTACCGAACCACTTGGGGTGACCTATGGCAGAGGTGTTGGTTATTCAATAAATGAATAACCAACGGCGGCACCCGTACCCGCTTCCTTTCGAAATGTAAGAAAATCACAAAAAATATAAATCTGTACACAACACCATCTCTGATACTGACAAAAACAAAACACAGACAGTTGGGTATCGATAATGGCTTCATTGTGTAATTTTTAACTTGATAAAAAAAAAATTAATTCAACAGTTATTGATTCTGAGGCGGTACGAAGTTTGTCGGGTCAGCTAGTTTGATATAAAATTAAAATTTTAAAACATGCGTTCACTAGATAACGCATTGATTTACAATAATGTATGATTACATGATATGAAATATGTCTTTTAGAATAAGATTTTTCTTTTGAAACCTTAACAAATCTGCCAACGACCTATGGTATAACTTATTATACTCTAATGGTATAACCTTATTATACTCGAACTAAAAACAAACATTTTTCTCAAAATTTAAACTTGCCTTTACTAGATAAAAGAACAATCTTTCGAAATCAATGTATAATTTTTGTGTGGAAAAGAGTTAATACCTACGTCTAAAATTTGGTTAAATAATGACATATTTCTGGTTTTCTCTGGTAATACCCTCTTAATGGTTAGATTTTTTTTTCAAATGAGAAATCTTTGTGTTCGTTTGAACTTTCTTAGACGAATTTTATCAATATTACGGTACCTACCTACCCGAAGAAAACTTTAAAAATAATTTTCATTGAGATAGTGACGTTTCTTTGGACAAATTGTGAAATCAATTATTTGTTAAAAACCTTCATATTTGCAAATTCACGTTGTTGCGTTATTTTATTTAAATTCATTTTATCCTGACGAAGCTTTTATCATTGCTTTGCAAACATGTTGATAATTTCGATAAAATAAGTGGCAACTACATTTTTTTTTCATTTAGTAAAGCCTACATAAAATATAAGTATTGCAGAAAGGTATGAAGGTATTTAAATGAGTGAGGTTTGTCTAGGTCTTGGCAGTAGAAGATCTGGACACACTGAACCCCTTGAAGCCCATCCCTCGCACCTTTTCCCTTCCCAGAACTTCCTCTCCTCCCTTTCATTAAAGAGACCCTCCACACAGTATCCCTAAAGATGATATAGGCCCTGAGAGAAATTATTTTCCTCTGGGCCTCCTGTAAGGAGGTAATGTATTAATAGTAGCTTTATTAACCAGATACGTATATAGCTTTTTCTTTGAAACTCTTGTGTATCTTTCTAAATGTAATTATGAAATATTCTTCAACTAACTGTATCAAGTGTGTCTAGTCTGTTTTAAAATCTGTGTACCTCTCGTTCAACTCTCCTTTAAATTGGTGTTCTTGTGTAAAAATATTTTTTCTAATTGAATAATGTTGTCCTTCCCGAAGTGAGTTTCATTAAACTCATTGGGAATAATGTATTATAATATTATGTTATGATTTTGTAATATATTATCAACAATTAAAAAAAATAGAAGAAAAACAATTTAAACGAGAGAAAATCGGAAACACCCTATTTTAGGACAAGAGATCTACTGAATTACTGGTAGATATTTATTGAAAAGGATAATAGACAGACAGTGTGAACCTGCACTGAAATTCTACAACTACATTCCTGAATTCGGGATTTCTGCCACGCGGCCCATACCAAAAAATGTTGGAGGCGTCTACTAATATCTACAGGAATTCCAAAAACTGAAAAAATCGAACTAATATCTATGAGAATCAAAGTGTTGACGAATATCTACAGCTCAAACTGTTGATTAATATCTATGAGAACCAAAGTGTTGACGAATATCTACAGCACTGGCAGAGGTTGGATTTGCAATTAAAAATAGCATATTGGAATAACGTAATATTGCGTATGCAGTTTAAAAAACTTAATTTATGTAAGTATGTATGTAAAAATCCCTTATATCGGACTATTGGGCACATTTAGCTGATTAGTCCAACCTACGCTCTGTAGATATTAGTTCAACATACGCTCTGTAGATATTAATCAACACTCTGAAGTTCGTAGATATTAGTTAAACATATGCGCTGTAGATATTCGTCAGACATACAGGCTGTAGATATTCGTATCTGGAGTCAAAATGTTTACTATCTCATTCGAAAGTAAATATTTTTGTGACCGGTAAAAGCATGGAGGTATAAACGATCCAAAATCCATAAAAAGATGGTAAATCAATGCATCTGGCAATATTGCATGGGGTATGGAGTGGCGACATCGTAAACCACAAGTGACAAGTTACTAACTGTCACGGAAATGTCATTTTTATTTTATTTATTAGCATTATTTACAGTCTTTACAAATTCATATATGACAGTGTGAAGAATATGTACATTTATCATCGAACAATAAAATAACGACAACTTGAAATTTAGAACCATAATACAAAAATACCTATACCTGTTTAAATTACAGAGACCATGTCATGTGAACATGGTCTCTGTAATTTAACAAAGTCTCTGTAATGTTATTTTATAGCTCATTTTGGCAAACCATCGTTGTTTCAGGTGAAACTTTCTTATTCTCAGCATTCGGTGTGATACAGCTAGAGATGGTCGATATTATCTCGGTGACCTGGTTGTCACCGGTTCTTTTTGAAAATGCTAGTAAATGAAGGTGTAACATTTCATTATATTTTTCAATTTTTTAAAAGTTTTCTTCTCCACACAGGAGGCCCTGAGAAAAAAATCCATAATAAACACACAACACGTGAAATTATGGTACTAACACACATGCTCACAAATGAACTACTCGTAAATGAGCATACTTGTATTGAGCATATCCATGAATAAGCATGCTCACACTGTCTGGGTCCTTAGCACAGACAAAGGTTTTGACCGACAATATCGGTAAGAGAAAATATACCAACAATAGGTTTGATTGTGGATTTAAAAAAATTACACAAGTTTTTAAAAAATTTATTCAAATCAAACAAGGACATTAACATTACATATTTTATTCGGAAGTTGTACAATATTACCTAATATTTTTCAACCTATTAATATAACAAAAATAATAATAAAATACAGAAAAACTTTATTACAACAAGTAAAATACGTGAACACCTCAGCAGTCAGCATAGAAGGTTCTTTTAGTGAGGTGTGTTCACGAAACACTATAAAACATTTCTAAACCATATACACACACTGTACCTAATCTTTATTCCTTCCTTACTTAATGTCTGGAAAGAAAAGCTTTAAGAATTGAGGTTAGACTTTTCTAAATTCACTTGTTGGGGTTTTTTTAAGGAAAGGAAGGAGAGGAGAGTTCTGGGAAGGAAAAGGGTTTAAGGGGTGGGTAGGAATCTGGGGTTCAGTGTATCCTGGTCATCCGCCTCCAAGACCTAAGCAAACCTCATCATATAAATCCGGGCACCCCTGCTAAATCACCAAACGTAGCGAACTACTTGGGGTGACATATGGCAGAGGTGTTGGTTATCCAGTTAAGGTTTCCGGGGCGGCGGTACTTATTCCCGCCTCCCAAATTGTAAATTGTAAAGAATTCAAATGGTTTTGAAATGCCACAATAATTTAAACTACATACCTTTAACTATTCATGTTGTCCGGACACAGAGTACAAACGGGAAACTGGTGAATCTATCACAACTGCATTAGACTATGTTAACAATTTTTTTATTTATTTGAATAATCGCGTCGAAAGATGAAATTTTTTTAAATTTTGTAAAGTTTTCGAATAATTGGTTGCCCGGGGGTTAATTATCAGCTGTTTATTGTAACAGAAGTTTTACACTTAGTTTCCGAAAAAACGGAAAAAATTAAATTTTAAAATTAAATTTTAAAAAATAAATTATTCAAGGCATTGACTCTTATCGAAAACACAATTTTTTGGGTAGATCAGTTTTCCGTCTGTACTTCGCATTTCCGGACATCGTGTTTACACTTTATAAGAAAATGTAAATATTTTTTTTATAATCATGTTTATTTGTTCAAATTTTTTTCTCTCTTCTTTTGTTATTTTATCAATAAATATCATTGTGCATAAAGGTGTGTAACAATTGAATAATTAATTTTTAAAAATGTATACAAAAAAATTATCTGAAACAAGGTTCTAGACAACAACACCGCTTTCAGGCCACACGATACCCTCTATCCAGGGTATGAAGGCGGATATGCGGGTGGCGGTGTATGTGCAGGGTGAAAAGATACCATCGGAATACAACCCCACCAGTAGGTGGGTGCAGGTCACCCTTTGGCTATTTGGTAAAGTCAACGGGGAACCGCTATACCAGCCCTGAGGACAAAAATAAAGTTATAAGGTGAACACACTCCAAATGGCAGATTTTAAATTAGTGCATTTTTAATCGGATCGGACACAACCAAACTGAAAAATTATTTTATACAAGATATCAAATGTGCGACTTTATTTATTTTTGTTTTTAATTATCAAATATACGCCATGAAAGATTTTAATATTTCATGATTTTAGAGGTAACTTGGCCAATTGTTTATGAGTAAATGATAAACATTTAAGAAAACAATGTTTATTATAAAAATGTGGTGAAACGTATGAAAATTAAAAGAAAAACATATTAAAAGAAAGCATTTTGATGGGTCTAAATTTAAATTAAAAACGACCCGTTGACCTGAAACTGCGGGATTGTACTTTGGGGATTGCACTTAACGGGATTGTACTTTGAAAAACATAAAAAAATCTTACGACAAGAAAAATTAAAAAAACCTATTTACGTCGAAACCCGCGTGCAAATTAAAATTCTCTCAAAAAAACGCATTTTATTTATGATTTATTTTTAATTATATTAACACAGTAGATAGTGCAAGATTACATATATTTTTATTTTATTTTAATTAACACACAACAAAATTAAAAAAAGTGGGCTCCGAAATGAAGCAAAATTGCATTAATTAATTTATTACCCGTATATCATCATATTCATAATTTAAAACAAAAATATATAAAATAGCAACTATTCGTCCTAGATATTTAGTAAAACTTTTGATTGAAAAAATATTATTCAGTCTATTTGGGTATTTAAGCCTCAAACCTAAAACTCAGTTTTGTATGTAAAGGGCCGAAATGGACTACACTCCCTTTATTCTTAATACCGCAGAATGGGTTATAAATCCTTACACTGATAGCACTGGAGATGCGTAAATTGTTGTTGTTTTTATGATGATTTGTGCCAAAGTTAAAACCTATAATTCGTAATTTACGAGAAATAAAATAGTTCACTGTGTTTCCAGATAAAACACCACCAAATGGGCCCAACACTGACTTTAAGGATTTTGACTTCACTTGTCGTATTACAAAGCAGCCTTTAATTTCACACAACACTTCAATATTTGGGGAGCAGTGAACTATGTAAAAATATTCATAAAATGTATTTATTATTTTCAAATATATTTAGCGGTTTTAGACAAAATGCATTCAGCGGAAGTTCCCTCTTGTTTTCGACCATAAAACGGGTAGATAGTTTCATGGTCAATGGTTCTTACCGCGGTTCAGTGCGGTCAACCTAATCTAACCTAATAATAGTAGTTCAGTGCGGTCAACCTAACCTAACCTTATAATAGTAGTTCAGTGCGGTCAACCTAACCTAACCTTATAATAGTAGTTCAGTGCGGTCAACCTAACCTAACCTAATAATAGTAGTTCAGTGCGGTCAACCTAACCTAACCTAACCTAATAATAGTAGTTCAGTGCGGTCAACCTAACCTAACCTAATAATAGTAGTTCAGTGCGGTCAACCTAACCTAACCTAACCTAATAATAGTAGTTCAGTGCGGTCAACCTAACCTAACCTAATAATAGTAGTTCAGTGCGGTCAACCTACCCTAACCTAATAATAGTAGTTCAGTGCGGTCAACCTAACCTAACCTAACCTAATAATAGTAGTTCAGTGCGGTCAACCTAACCTAACCTAATAATAGTAGTTCAGTGCGGTCAACCTACCCTAACCTTATAATAGTAGTTCAGTGCGGTCAACCTAACCTAATAATAGTTGTTCAGTGCGGTCAACCTATCCTAACCTAACCTAATAATAGTAGTTCAGTGCGGTCAACCTAACCTTTTTTTTACAGTGAATACCGCACAAGAATCTCAACTGCTCCCGTCTGGAGCCAGTGAGACTATGGCATCCCCAATTGGGGTATGTTGTGAGGCTGAAGGTAGTGGGGAGGGGAAGGAGGTGGGAAGAGGAAGGTTGGGAAGTACCTGGCTATTCAGATCTGGTCACCAAACATGGCTAAAGCCATTTTCAAGCAATGTTTCAATTCTGAATGGTGGTCTTACACCAGGGCGATACTAATAGTATCTTCCACTCTGGAACATGCCGCAAACATACTTTATATATTATTTGAAATGAATTAATTGTGAAATAACACAAATTAATCAAATAAAATTTATTTGCGCATGCCGGGTTCGAACCCGCGACCTCCGGATTGTGAGTCAAGAGTCTTACCCACTGGACTACGGAGCCTAAACCTACGGAACCTAACCTAACCTAACCTAATAATAGTAGTTCAGTGCGGTCAACCTAACCTAACCTAACCTAATAATAGTAGTTCAGTGCGGTCAACCTAACCTAACCTAATAATAGTAGTTCAGTACGGTCAACCTAACCTAACCTAACCTAATAATAGTAGTTCAGTGCGGTCAACCTAACCTAACCTAACCTAATAATAGTAGTTCAGTGCGGCCAACCTAACCTAACCTAATAATAGTAGTTCAGTGCGGTCAACCTAACCTAACCTAACCTAATAATGGTAGTTCAGTGCAGTCAACCTAACCTAACCTAATAATAGTAGTTCAGTGCGGTCAACCTAACCTAACCTAATCATAGCAATTCAGTGCGGTCAACCTAACCCAACCTAATAATAGTAGTTCAGTGCGGTCAACCTAACCCAACCTAATAATAGTAGTTCTGTCAAAAGTTGTTGACCTCGCATTCAAAAACAGTACTCCATTTGTGTCCAAGACTAAATTTCCTCTGAAGTCGTGAGATAATTAAGAAGGTAAGTATTTAAGTAGTTACTTAAATACTTACCTTCTTAATTATGAATCAAGTTTTTTTTACGAATGGTGGTCTTCCACCAGGGTGATACTGAGAGTATCTTCAACTCTAGAACGTGCCGAAAATGAAATATAAAATCATTTTACTTAAATTATGTGTGCCAAAACAACAACAATAATTTGAAACTTACTTGCGCAAGCACAAGAAATGCCTTTTTTTTTATTTATTTATTTATTTATTTGAGGGAGCGGGCCGGATCGGTAGAGAGAAATGAAAGGCATCAAGTCGAAGTATGAGTCAGTCGTTTATTGGGCTACGTAGCAGATGGTCGGTGGTCGGTAACATGATGTAATGCGGGGTGCTGTGATGAGATTCTGCAGGCGCACGGAGTGATGGAGATGGTGAGGTGAAGGTCAGCGAGTTGCTCGACACCATGGCGGTGGAGATGACCTATCTTCCAGGCCGTTGCTCGACGCTTTAAATCGCGGAGATGAACGGTGTGTGGCTCGGTGAGCTGAGCCACCAGCAGGTAGTCCTGGCGAGGCGGAGCGTGTTTCCATGGCAGCGAAGCACGGTGAGGCTTCGGGGTGCCATGAAGTGGTGAGCTGATCCCCGGACTGAAGGTGACGCAAGCCTTGTAAGTCGCGGGATGAATCTGATCTCTGGAGCTGAAGACACGATGGGCCTTGTAGCTGAGACGTGGTGATGGACCTCGAGGAAGCTGCCCTGGAGCGTAGCGATACCATGCAGGAGCACTTATTACATGTTGAGATGTTGGCCGACTGTTAGTGTGAGACTGAACTGGACTGAACTGCAGCGGGCGAGCGATCGGCTGCTTATATAGCCGCGGTAGAGTAACTACCTCGCGGTAGGTAATACGAGCCACTTCGAGAATATTCGGCGCCGTACAGATATTGTACGGTGCTGTCTCGAGACCTTTCTAGGCGAGGGCGATATTATTATCGTCGGGCTGGCACGGCAGACGAGAAAGTACATCGCGGCCAGTATAGGTACGAAGGTACCTAGGCAAGTAGGTTTGCCGATGGGCGCGAATATTAGGAGATGTTTCTCGTATGTTCTTTTGATGGCGATGATAATAATGATGTGTCGCCACACACCCCCTTCCCAGTGTACGGAGTACAGGGTTGAAAGATGATGCCAGGAGTCGCAGGAAAGCGGGTTGATGCTGCTGGTCGGTGCGTCCGTGCTGATGCGTCTCTACCGATTCCCTCGTTTTTGCGGTGTTACCGGTGCGTCGTGGTAACACTCATGTCCGGATGTTGCGTGCTGCATGTTCACATCAGAAGGTTACGTGTTCACATCACGTCGGGGTCACCAGTTTAGTGGTACGATTCAATCATACCTTGCGTGTTCAATAATAAATACACTATTTATTATGTTTACCACAGGTTTATTTATTTAAACAAACTATAGCGATGTAAACACTAGCGAGTACAATACATCGAACGTAACGATATTTATGAAAGCGACACGGCGAGCAATATGTACTGACAATGTACGTTTGCAGGTAAATTCATTACTCGGGGAGTAGAGTAACTACCTCGCGGTAGGTAATACGAGCCACTTCGGCAGTTGACGAGAATATTCGGCGCCGTACAGATATTGTACGGTGCTGTCTCGAGACCTTTCTAGGCGGGGCGATATTATTATCGTCGGGCTGGCACGGGAGGCGAGAAAGTACATCGCGGCCAGTATAGGTACGAAGGTACCTAGGCAAGTAGGTTGAATATTAGATGTGTTTCTCGTATGTTCTTTTGATGGCGATGATAATAATGATGTGTCGCCACAATTTTTTTTTGGTACAGTACATACAATAGATACATAAATATAATGAAAGTATATAAAAAAAAACTTAATACAATTATTCCATGCATATATAAAATGAAACCAATGTCGTCCCTGACTTAGTACATTTTGATTCTAGCCCATTTAGCACGTGCTCTGTCTCACACCGATTATCTCTATCCCATTTGAATTTCATTATTATACAGGAAATATATGACAATATTTTAAGCAAAGAATATTCAGACTTTTGGACCATGAAAGAAGCCCACAACAATTTGGGAGGCGGGTATGGGTACCGCCGCCCCAGGAACCATTTATTGGATAACTAACACCTAGGCAGCTGCCACCAGGTTCGTTAAGTTTGGTGACTTAGCAGGATGCCCGGGTTCAAGGGATAAGGTTTGTCCGCAACTTGGCGACGGATGTGTCTACCCACAATCTGCGTGGCAGGCCGGATCGGGAGAGAATGATTTAGGGAGACCCATTGGCTTCTCCAGCCGTACTCTCTATAAATATAGCCTTACACCGCACTGGGAGGGATGGGTTTATACGTCTGTCACTCAGATTTCTACCCACCCTTAATAAACTTTTCCTTCCCAAAACTTCCTTTCATTAAAATACACTCCACACAGCATCCCCAAAGATGAAAAAAGGCCTTGAGGGGAATTAATTTACTCAGGGCCTCCTGTGTGGAGCTAATGTAAAAAAAATCACATATAATTTAAGTGAAATGATTTTATTACATTTCCGGCACGTTCCAGATTTGAAGATACTCTCAGTATCACCTTGGTGGAAGACCTTCATACCTTATACAAATAATAAACGTAACTACTTACAAATCTCACGATTTCAGTGGAAAATTTAAGTTATTTGCGTAAAAACTAGAAAAGCCTTCTATGCAGATTTAAATAGAAACCAATGTCGCCACCGACTTAATACATTTTGGTTCTAGCCCATTTAGCACGCGCTCTGTCTCACGTGGAATATTGCTTTCCCATTTGGATTTCATTATTATACAGGATATGTATAATAATATTTTAAGCAAGGAATAGTCAGACTTTTGTATCACAAAACACGCCCACTGTTTTGTTATTCTTGATTCTATGGTGCACGCCAATAATGATTGTCACATGTCGGCTATCTTCAGCAGCTTTGCGTTACTACTTTTATGTTTTTTATTAAATTTCTTGTAATATTAATGTTTGTAGTAAAAATAATTAATTTAAAAAAAAAATCTACAGTATAATAAGCTTGGTTTACAATACACCTCAGCGTTACATACCGGACATCCCCCAGTTGTGTTGACTGGGCAGCTGCAAATCTCCACGTCATGTTTTATACCGGCAGGCTGATAATAGCTGCCAGTGGGAAATGCTTTGGAGCACCCCTCCTGAGACACTCTCTGCATGCTCGTCTGAAATGTTGAAAAGCATTCCAACGGATTAAAGATTATCTTGTTAGAACAAATGCGCCATTACTTTTTGCAACAAATATACAAGAGGAAATTAATATTAGCAGTGTTTTTCTTTAACCCCTCACAGGAGGCCCTTGTTAGATTATAACAAAATAATTTTAAACCTAACGCCATCTAGGATTTGTTATGTGTAGCTTAGTGTACCTACATGTTTTACTTTGCGAGAATAAATTCTTCTGCTCAAGTCTAATTACCGTGTTTCATTAGGTTATGGGCCCAGTAGCTATAATTCGCGTTAAAGTAAAGTTTTCTCACGTAAAATTACTTTTAAGTGGACAGTCTGTGAACAGTGTATCATATACTCCAGAAAAACAGAGTAAATCGCTGCAATAATAACTGTTTATGGGATTGACAATCTGTTACCGCGTTATCGGCCCCTGAGTGTTATTTTTCCATATGGCGGGAAGTTACATAGTGAATGTACCAATATTGAAGGGCCGCGAGAATTTTAATGAATGGCAATATGCTGCTGAACATTTTTTGATGTTGGATGGTGTCGATATTCACAAGCCAGAATCATCTGATTGTATAAGTTTAGATGATAAAAAGGCAAAACCTAAACTTATTATGACGATTGACGATTGACCCCTCTATTTATGTTCACATCAAAAACGAGCAAACAGTACAAGGTCAAAGTACGCTTCACGCGTCGCATAAGTTTACTTCGTCAGCTTATATCTATTCGACTAGAAGACTCAGAATCAATGGGTGCCTATGTAACGCAAATGGTTGATACGGCACAGAAACTTAAAGGTACCAGTTTCCAGATAACGAACGAGTGGATTGGATCTCTTCTGCTCGCTGGGCTAACGGATAAATTTGCTCCTTAAGTAATGGCGATTGAACATAGTAGTTTGGTTATCAGCACGGATGTCATAAAATCGAAATTGCTGGACATGAGTTCCGAAGTTGGCAGCTCTGGAACAAATAGTGCATTTTGTCAAAAGGTTGGCAGCACCGACACAGCAAGAGAAATGGCAGCATTGGCAGCCCTGTATATAAGACAAAATGGAAAACGTCAACGCCACCGCCATTTTCGAGTTCTGTCAAAACATCCGCTGTTACAAGTGTCAACAACTCGGTCATTATATAAATAAGTGCCCGAATAATACACAGAAAAAAAGTGATACCAATACATTTAGTGCAATATTTTTGAATGGAACATTCAATAATTCACATTGGTACGTAGATTCTGCTGCAAGCTCACATATGATTGTTGATAAACGTTGTTTACAGGATGTATAGTTTAATCACAAAGTGAAAGACATAATTATTGCAAATCAAGAGAGAATACCGGTTATATGCTCAGGAAACACGATGATTACGACCGTAGTGAACAATTCGGAGTTTGATATCCCTGTCAAACATGTTTTATGCGTGCCGAATCTGTCAACTAATTTATCAGTAAGTCAGCTGATTCAAAGTGGGAACAAAGTTAACTTTGAAGCAACAGTTTGTGAAATACGCAATCGACAGAATGTACTGGTAGGTGTTGCAAATTTAGTAAATGGTGTGTATAGATTAAATATTAAGTCAGAACATTTGTTTGCGTGTACAGCAACAAATGTGACTAGTGAAATATGGCACCGAAGGTTAGGACACATTAATTGTAAAACTCTGAATGCGACGAAGAACGGAGCAGTTGAAGGTGTGACATTTCAACAAAAAATTGTGAAATTGATAAATCCAGCTGTACTATATGCTGTGCGGGCAAGCAGGCGAGGCTGCCTTTTCCTCTGAGTACTAGCAAGAGTCAGGAAACGCTGGAATTGGTTCATAGTGATCTATGTGGGCCAATGGAGAATAATTCACTTGGAATGGCCAGATACTTTTTAATATTTGTGGACGACTATAGCAGAATGTGTTTTGTATACTTTCTACAGTCAAAACATCAAACATTCAAATACTTCAAGGAGTTTAAAAATTTAGTTGAGAATCAGCAATCAAAGAAAATTAAAATATTTAGATCTGATAACGGCGGCGAGTTCTGCTCAGTGGAAATGAAAAATTACTTGAAGCAGTGTGGTATAGTGCATCAGAAAACAAACGCATATACTCCAGAACAAAATGGGCTATCCGAAGATACAATAGGTCAATTGTGGAGAAAGCACGGTGTCTTTTATTTGATGCACAGTTCGAAAAGAAGTTTTGGGCAGAGGCTGTAAATAAAGCGGTGTATCTTATAAATAGGTCACCAACGGCGGGACTAAGCCGTAGTACTACGCCTTATGAAATGTGGACAGGAAAAAAGCCAAATATTTCCCATTTACGAATCTTTGGCAGTCGAGTGATGGTCCATATTCCGAAAGAAAAGCGCAAAAAATGGGATAAAAAGGCAACTAAAATGTTCCTAGTTGGCTATTCGGAAAACACCAAAGGCTATCGATTGTTTGATCCAGAGACACAAAAATTAATTATTGCTAGAGATGTTGTTGTCATGGAAAACACAAATTTATTTATTTATTTATTTATTTGCAAAAACAGCATAAAACCAATACATTGCAAAAGTGGTTAGAAAAGATACAATGACAGTTCAACAGCAACTATTTTCGTTGAAGACACACAGCAACCTGACTGCACGGAGGAAAGTCAGGTGAACAGCACATGTGAAGAGGATAATGTGAATGATGTTACATATGTTCCTGAGAAATCGACTAGTGAGTCAGAAGACAGTTTATATGAGACGTTAACCCCGGCCGACACAGATATTTTTCCGGAAAATACTAACATTGCTCCGGAAAAATGAGTCAAACGTAAACCAGACTACTACGGTTATACGAGCATGTGTATAGAAGACGTGTCGAGTAAACAGATTTCTCTCACTGAGGCTATAACTGGACCTAAAAAAGTGAAATGGAAAACAATTTATTTGGGAGCTAGTGGATAGGACTAATGATGTCACAGTGATGACAAATAAGTGTGTGCTTAAAGATATATAAAATTAACGGTGAAGTGCGTTTATATTTAAGATATTCTATCCTTATACTATAATTTGCTTTAAGTGTAAAATGAATGTTTATTTTATTTTATTTTTTTTTACATTAACTCCACACAGGAGGCCCTGAGGAAAATAATTTCCCTCAGGGTCTATGTCATCTGGGATGCTGTGTGGAGGGTCTTTTTGAGGAGAGGAAGGAATGAACATTGGTCTTGAAGAGACCCATGTTGTAGGAAGGAGGAAACACAGAGGCCGGCAAATCATTCCACAGTCGAGCTGTTGAACACAAAAACGAGTCGAAGAAACGACCCGTTCTCATGTGACAAATGTCAACTGTGTACAAATGTTGGGCACGCGTTTGGCGTGTTTCCCGACTATGCACCGGTGCCAAAGGGATCAATGATGCTAGTTCCTCGGAGCATCTTCCATTGTAATACCGGTAGAACAAGGATAGCATTCCCACCCGACGCCTGTACTCTAAAGATTGCAATCCGTCTGTTAAGATGGGATCATCTATCAAACGGACCGCCCGTTTCTGCACAGAGTCGAGGGTATTTTTCAGGTATTTTGGAGCTCCAGACCAGAGGTGGCTGCCAAATTCAACCGTGGGGCGCACTTGCGATTTGTACAGGGTTAGCAGTTGTGTACTATTAAAGTATCTGCGGGCCCTGTACAGTACGCCCAGTTTTTGGGAGGCTAACTTTACTCTGGCTTCGATGGAGCCCCCATACCTGAGCTGGTCACTTAGGGTTACACCAAGCATATCAATGGAGGGCCTGTTCGGAAGATTGCTTCCGTTGAAAGAGACTAGATTTTCATTTCGATCCCTTTAAGACGTAATCAGACAAGATTGGGTCTTTGAAACATTAAATTCAACGAGATTATTTTTACCCCAAGAGAAAACACTCTCGAGGTAACCGTCCATTCTTTGCTTCAAAGCCTTACGAGCTGTTGGAGTTTATGAGCCCTTTGGGGGCTTGTCAAACAAAAAGCTATCATGAACTGTACTGTCATCCGCGTAACAATGAATTGGTGCACATGACAAAAGGTCGTTGATGTGCAACAAAAACAAAGTCGGATACAGAACCGATCCCTGCGGGACGCCAGGATTTATCGAGTGTGAGGAAGAGGTGAAACCATCGACTACCGTCTGAATCGACCTCTCCCTCAAGAAGTCGGCAATCCACGTACACAAGGATGCGGGAAGTCCGTAAGAATGCAGTTTGTTCACAAGTCCTCGGTGCCAAACCCGGTCAAAGGCCTTGGAGATGTCCAGTGCAACCGTTTGGGTCTACTGAAGTAACGTTCCAGGCATCGCCCCCAAACATGCGTCACATATGCGAGAAGATCACCGCACGAGCGGTTCCGCCGAAATCCGTATTGACGGTCGTTAATAATTTTGTTCTTCTCGAGGTATGTGAGCAGTTTGTCGTTGATCACACGTTCCATCACCTTAGACAGAACTGATGTGATCGCTATGGGGCGGTAGTTGGCCGGGTTGGAGCGGTCACCCTTCTTTGGAATAGGATGGATAACCGCTTTTTTCCAACCAGAGGGCACAGAGCCAGTCTTCAGGGACAGTTTAAAAAGCTTCGTCAAAATTGGAGCTATTTCTGCAGCGCACCTTTGCAGTACCAGGGCAGGTATTCCGTCAGGCTCACTAGCTTTATTAACATCAAGCCCTCGTAAAACATGGAGTACTTCCCGATGCCGGATCCTCAGCTTTTTCATACGAAAACCGCAGTGAGGAACCGACGTCGGGACAGCACCTTGGTCATCGAGGGTTGAGTTATCCGCAAACATTTTACCTAGTAAGTTAGCCTTTTCGGTGGCGGTGTTTGCTAGTGAGCCGTCAGGTCTGGTAAGAGGTGGCAGATTGGATTTGCAGAAATTGCGACCTATTGAGCCCGCAAGCGACCAGAATTGCCTGCTGCCATGCAGGCATGCAGTCAGCTTTCAGCTGATCTGCTGGTCGTGCTCGAATTTTGACCTATTTATGATTCTCTTAGTTTCCTTTGCCATTTTGTTGTAAGCTGTTCTGTCTTCGGATGTTCTAGATGTGTTGTAGGCTCGGTAAGCCGTGTTTTTTCGTCGCACTGCTTCAGCGCATTGTCGACTGAACCACGGCTTTGAGTCTACACCAGTTTCCTTAACAGTAGATTGGATGAAGCCATCCATCGCGGATGTGATGACTTCACCAATTTCCTGGGCACATCTTGAGAGATCCGAAGTCCGAAAACAGACAGCTGACCACGGAAAAGCATTAAAATGTGCCCGCAGACCGAACCAATCTGCTGACCTATAGTGCCAAACTTTTCTCTTCAGCCTCTCGTTTGGTGGTCTGAAGTTTACAGGGATTGATGTCGTCACCAGGCAGTGGTCGGACGATCCTAAAGGCGCTGTGACTTCAATCCTGTAACCGTGTGGCACAGTAGTTAAAAATAGGTCTAACAGATTGGAACGGTGAGTCTGGACATCAGGAACCCTTGTAGGCTCCTGAACCATTTGCTCCAATCCGTAGCAAAGGGCAAAGGATTCCGCTTGGCGTCCAGCCGAGTCTGTTGATCCTGAGAACTTCAACCAAGGTTCGTTATGAACATTGAAGTCCCCCAGGACCACAAACTCTGCCGTAGGGTAGCGGGGCAAGAGGTCATCAATAGTATCGCTTAAATGTTTGAAGAGCTCGGACGTGTCTGATTCGCTAAGGTTCGGTGAGCGGTATAAACACGCGTAGAATCTTACCGTACTGGCAAGATTGACACGTACCCACATTACGTCGAATCTGGAGTTTTCCAGATTCAACAGTCGCACACAGTTGAGGTCAGCTCGACTATAGAGACAGACACCTCCTTTAGGTCTGAACTTGCTTGCGAGGGTGAAGCCCGGGCAGTCCAGATAGGAGGCGTCTACAGGCTCGGCTATCTGCGTTTCAGACAGGAATAGTAATTTAGGTTACAAAAAATCCAAATATGTGGCATCTTTGTAGATGCTGTGTGGAGAGTTTTTATTGGAAAAAGAAGAAGAGGAAGTTCTGGGAAGAAAAAAGGTATCAGGGGTGGGTAGGAATCTTGGGGTCAACGTGTTAATCCATCCCTCCCTCTGCGGTGCCATAGGTCAAGAGAGTCCGTCTGGAGTGTTCAAAGTTCTCCCTCAACCAGATTCTCCCGATCCGACCCGTTAAATAGTAGGTGGGTAAATGAATCCGTCGCAAAGACCTAGACAAATCTCACCCCATGAGCATGGGAACCCCTGCTAAGTCACCAAACGTAGCAAACCACATGGTGTGAGCTATGTCAAAGGCGTTGGTTATTCAATAAATGGTTTCCATGGCAGCGGTACCCATACCCGCCTCCCAAACTAATAATTAGTTTTGTTTTAAGCTTTATTAGTTATTTAGCATCGTTAGACCCATTAAATGAATAGATTTAACATAACATAGTGGAGTGATACGGCCTTTCTGCCACTTTCTTCTGATCAACCCAGAATAGGCCACTTGCATCACATTTAAAAAAAAAAATTCCGGTTTAGACAAACATTCTAAGACATTCTGTATTTTTTTTTTTAATCGTATTTTTGAAACCCTGGGGACTTGTGAAAATTTCAATCCGAAAAATCAGACCATTTTTCATAAACCGGAAAGACGGGACATAATTTTATAGGTGCGATAAAACGATAATTACATAGCCGAAAATCATTTAAAAAAAAGAACGTTTTCCACACGAATGGCACAGGAGAATAACGAGGCATACCAAAAATATTACATCTCATAAATATATTTTTCCTTGATCCATCTTATTGATCATAAATCATTATAATGTACAACGTATATATTACTAAATCCAATGTAATATACTTTTACTTGTAAACTATAATAATAATAAGAATATTATAAAATTTGATTTTGTTAAAATCAGCACCATAACCATTATACCTCTAAAACACGTACCGACTTCTAAAATGTACGGGTTCTCTTCAGAACATCTGTCAAAAAGTGAAACCAATGATAAGTTCGCAGAGAACAAACAATAAATCTAGTGAACGAATTCAAAAATTCGTCTGAAATCAAAGTGATGCCATATAAAAAAAATAAATCAGTGTGGAATTTTACAAAATTAATAGGATAATAGCCCAAATAATGGATTTATTTATTTAAAAATAAATAAAACTGTACATTTCTAAAAAAATTTACCAACATTTTCGCAATCTTAATAAAAAGATCTATCCACACGATTTTTTCCAAGTCGTTATGAATTCAATTCAAGTGGCCTATTGTTGTACTTAGTGGGAATAACAAAGCAAAAACAACCAAAGAACATTTCTACCGCGCTATCTCTATAGTATTACAATATGAAGTGAGGTATTTATGAAATATGTTTTTAATGTGAATACAGCACAAGTCTCCCAAATGCTCCTAACCGTCTAGAGCCAGTGGGACTATGGCATCCCCAATTTAGGCATGTTGTGAAACTGGAGGAAGTGGGGAGGAGAAGGAGATGGAGGAGGTAGGTGGGAAGGCTGACTAATTAGATCTGATCACCAAACACGATAGAGCCACTATTTCTCCAGTCATTCACCAGGGTGATACTGACAATACCATTTACTCTGGAACGTGCCACGAACATGGTGTGTTATTTTAATGATTTAATAATTTATTGTGACGTATTACACGCCAGGACTTGAACCCGCTTCCTCTGAATTCGTCATCGAGGATCTTAACCACTTGACCGTGGAGATCTTGGAAAAGTATGCTTTAATCAACATTTATTTTTAGTATATTTGCACTATTTTAGAGTGGTAAAAAAAGTATATACATGTGGAGAGCATGTAATAATGAAAAGTTTTTCAAAATGGGAAAATCAGATGGTTTTGATATGTAGAGGGGATGGACGGTGAGCGGGGTACCAGGAGAATATAAGACGCGTAAGTGAATGGTAGAAGAAGTGTGGGACGCCCAAGGAAGACATGGCACGACCAAGTGAATCAAGTACCTACTCGAGTTGTGTCATCTCAAGATTCAGAATAACAGAAGAGTACCTATGCATGAGACGATGTACAAATGTGAATGAAGTAATGTGTGTTGAAAGAGAGGTATGTGGTGGACCATCCTCTCTGCCTACCCTTGCGGGATAACGGCATGTTTGTTGGACTCTATTACAAAAATTGTACATTTAGTACCGGCGACAGCTGTCAATCTTGACGTTGTCACATCATTGTTCATCGTTCATCATGAAGGCAGAGAAAAGTGTTCTAACCTTGTAGTCAGTGTATGAGCCGTCCCACGCAGTTAGTATGAAGCCACTGTCGGGAAGAGGAGTGCCCGTGTGGAGACAGACTGGCAGAATTCTGCTCGTGAATTTCACCCTGAAATTGAAAAATGTTCAATTATAGTTTTATGTTTGTATTAAAAAGAATAATTTATTTTAGAAAAAAGCTGTGAGGTGGTATTACGATGCAATAATATTCCTTAAACCTTTAGGTGCGGTATGCCGATATTCCGGCATGACGCATGACACACGTCAACATTCCACACGTGTCCCCATCACCAGTTTTATAATTTTAATGATTTTATTGCAATGAAAAAAAGTACTTTATGGTTATTCTACTTTTCCACAAATGTAACATTTAAATCATTATTAAAAATAGGTGCTAATTTCGGTTGTGATTCGGTCTGTCTGTAACTCCAGTTCAATGAACTCCAGAAGCTCTGCTTTAAATTTAAGTGTATTCATTTTCATTATATTAAGTGTTTTCTGGACAATTCAGACAAGCGATAAACTAACTGCATTTGTAAATTGCCATTTTCAAAATTGGAACTGTGCATCGAAAATTCAGACAATTCGTGATTTTTCACTAATCTAAGCTAGTTATATATATATATTTATATAGAGAAGAGTATCTGTGATGATGGAATCTACAGTTATTGTAAATAGTTTTTAGTTTATATTGAACTTGGAAATACTCCGCGTAAAGTTTGGGTAAGGCCGGGGACTGTTCCCAACTGTCTGGAGTGAAACTGGTAATTGAGATATGTTGTGAGGCTGAAGGCAGCGGGGAGGAGAAGGAGATGGGGAGGAGGAAGGTGGGGAAGTACCTGGCTATACATATCTGATCATGAAACACGGTTAAAGCCATATCAAGCAACGTTTCATTTCTAAATGGTGGTCTTACACCAGGGCGATACTGAGAGTATCTTCTACTCTGGAACGTGCCGTAAATATACTACATATACGAGAATTTTTTAAAATGAATAAATTGTGAAATATCACAAATTGGTCAAATAAAGTTTACTTACACATGCCGAATTCGAATCCGCGACCTCCGTGTTACTAGTCGAGAGTCATTTCCCTTGACTACGAAGGCCGTCAGATTTGTAATATTGATAAAATAAATACTTTAAAATTTATAAAGTAGAATGGAGAAATAGAGCAGGTGGGATGGTTCGGGAGATAACTCAGTTGCTGTAGTAAACTCCCGAACAGTATATGGTCTGGAATTCCAATAACGGTTGCACGTGGGGGCTTATTTATTTTCAGTTTTTTTGTTTTTATGTTATTTTTACTTCAAATTATATCAATATATTAAATAATTATGTAATACTTACTCTCTGTCTAGCTGAAGGAGGGCGATGTCGTTGTATACTTCAGAGTAAGTTCCGTTGTATAGCGGGTGAATGTATTGTGTAGTGACGTCATATATCTCATCTGGATTGTACCGGGGTGTAAATATCCCGCCCAATCCAACAAACTTAACTTTACTGGAACTGCAACAAAAGACGCTTTTTAATGCTAAATATATCCTTATCTGATAGTATTATTATCTAAAAGATTGTACATTTTCAATTGTCGTAAACGGACTTCCGTTTCTTTCTCTATCGTTTTCAAAAAGGACCGTCTCCGATAAGAAAATGTCATAATATAATTAACCCCTCAGGTCTCCGGCCTATTTTATCGGAAGATCAAAATATTTCCATTTTGCGATAAAATCTATATAAATGAAATAATAATGAAGGCATCCAAAAATTAAGATGGAGAGGGAGAGGGAGAGGGAGAGGGAGAGGGAGAGGGAGAGGGAGAGGGAGAGGGAGAGGGAGAGGGAGAGGGAGAGGGAGAGGGAGAGGGAGAGGGAGAGGGAGAGGGAGAGGGAGAGGGAGAGGGAGAGGGAGAGGGAGAGGGAGAGGGAGAGGGAGAGGGAGAGGGAGAGGGAGAGGGAGAGGGAGAGGGAGAGGGAGAGGGAGAGGGAGAGGGAGAGGGAGAGGGAGAGGGAGAGGGAGAGGGAGAGGGAGAGGGAGAGGGAGAGGGAGAGGGAGAGGGAGAGGGAGAGGGAGAGGGAGAGGGAGAGGGAGAGGGAGAGGGAGAGGGAGAGGGAGAGGGAGAGGGAGAGGGAGAGGGAGAGGGAGAGGGAGAGGGAGAGGGAGAGGGAGAGGGAGAGGGAGAGGGAGAGGGAGAGGGAGAGGGAGAGGGAGAGGGAGAGGGAGAGGGGAAAGGATACGCAGGGAGAAACAATTTAGATCAATTCAGTTAATAAGTTGACAACAGTTTTTGATTCTGAGGCGGTACGAAGTTCGTCGGGTCAGCTAGTCTAATATATAAAATTCTCGTGTCACGGTGTTTGTTACCATACTCCTCCGAAACGGCTGGACCAATTTTGATGACATTTTGTGTGCTTATCTGGTAGGTCTGAGAATCGACCAACATCTATTTTTCATACCCCTAAAAGGAAAGGGTGTTCCACTCCGAAGAAAATTATTTTCCCCATACATTTTGTATGGAACGAATTCTCCTATTTTGAAAGAACTGCAGCAATATTGTAAGGGGTATAATATTGAACTGTGAACCGGGGGAGGGGGGGAGGGGGGAAAGGAACTCAGGAAGGGGGGTTAGCGGGACGGGGGAAGGGGAGAAGTGGAGTGGGGAGAGGGAGAGGGAACGCGAGAGGGGAAAGGATACGCAGGGAGAAACAATTTAGATCAAGGTATGGTATACGCAGGGAGAAACAATTTGATCAATTCAGCTAATAAGTTGACAACAGTTTTTGATTCTGAGGCGGTACGAAGTTCGCCGGATCAGCTAGTTTTGTTATAAATTTTAAAAATTGAATTTAAACTCTTTCTAACACCGTTTTTAGATCATATTTATAAACATGATAGTAAGAGGAGAACTACGATTTCTATGAGACCTCTTTGAGTTGTTCCGAAAAGGGAACAAATTGTTCTGAGTTCTGAGGGGTTAACAAAACTGTAAATTTCTCAGTTTCTAAAAACTCTAACATAATTTTCCAACCCATTTTACCAGCAATTTTTTTCTCAATTTCCATTTTTTCCAGAAGAAATGTTTTAAATTAAAAAAATTAATAACCATCGCATAACTGTTAGATTATAACAAAATAATGAAACCTAACGCCATCTAAATGAAACCTAACGCCATCTTTAAACCTAACGCCATCTAGGATCTGTTACGTGTAGCTCAGTGTACCTACATGTTTTACTTTGCGAGAATAAATTCTTCTGTTCAAGTCTAATTACCGTGTTTCATTAGGTTATGGGCCCAGTAGCAATAATTCGGGTTAAAGTAAAGTTTTCTCACGTAAAATTACTTTTAAGTGGACAATCAGTGACCAGTGTACCATATACTCCAGAAAAACAGAGTAAATCGCTGCAATAATAAATGTTTTTGGGATTGACAATCCAATACCGCATTCTCGGTCCCGGAGTGTTATTTTTCAATATGGCGGGAAGTTACATAGTGAATATACCAAGATTGAAGGGCCGCGAGAACTTTGATGAATGGCAATATGCTGCTGAACATTTTTTGATGTTGGATGGTGTCGATATTCACAAGCCAGAATCATCTGATTGTACGAGTTTGGATGATAAAAAGGCTAAAGCTAAACTTATTATGACGATTGACCCCTCTATTTATGTTCACATCAAAAACGAGCAAACTGTACAAGGTGTATGGAAACGTTTGAAGGCCTTATATGACGACTCTGGCTTCACACGTCGCATCAGTTTACTCCGAAAGCTAATATCTATTCGGCTAGAAGACTCAGAATCAATGGGTGCCTATGTAACTCAGATGGTTGATACTGCGCAGAAACTTAAAAGTACAGGTTTCCAGATAACGGATGAGTGGATTGGATCTCTTTTGCTCGCTGGACTAACGGATAAATTTGCTCCTTTAGTAATGGCGATCGAGCATAGTGGTATGATTATCAGCACAGATGTCATAAAATCGAAATTGCTGGACATGAGTTCCGAAGTTGGCAGCTCTGTAACAAATAGTGCATTTTTGTCAAAAGGTTGGCAGCACCGACACAGCAAGAGAAATGGCAGCATTGGTAGCCCTGCAAAATGGAAAACGTCGACGCCACCGCCATCTTCGAGTTCTGTCAAAACATCCGCTGTTACAAGTGTCAACAACTCGGTCATTATATAAATAAGTGCCCGAATAATACACAGAAAAAAAGTGATACCAATACATTTAGTGCAATATTTTTGAATGGAACATTCAATAATTCATATTGGTACGTAGATTTTGCTGCAAGCTCACATATGATTGTTGATAAACGTTGTTTACAGGATGTATCGTTTAATCACAAAGTGAAAGACATTGTTATTGCAAATCACGAGAAAATACCGGTTATATGCTCAGGAAACACGATGATTACGACAGTAGTGAATTATTCGGAGTTTGATATCCCTGTCAAAAATGTTTTATGCGTGCCGAATCTATCAACAAATTTGTGATCAGTAAGTCAGCTGATTCAAAGTGGGAACAAAGTTAACTTTGAAGCAACAGTTTGCAAAATACGCAATCGACAGAATGTACTGGTAGGTGTTGCAAGTTTAATAAATGGTGTATATAGATTAAATATTAAGTCAGAACATTTGTTTGCGTGTACAGTAACAAATGTGACAAGTGAAATATGGCACCGAAGGTTGGGACACATTAATTGTAAAACTCTGAATGCGACGAAGAACGGAGCAGTTGAAGGTGTGACATTTCAACAAAAAAATTTTGAAATTGATAAATCCAGCTGTACTATATGCTGTGAGGGCAAGCAGGCGAGGCTGCCTTTTCCTCTGAGTACTAGCAAGAGTCAGGAAACGCTGTGTGGGCCAATGGAGAATAATTCACTTGGAATGGCCAGATACTTTTTAATATTTGTGGATGACTATAGCAGAATGTGTTTTGTATACTTTCTACAGTCAAAACATCAAACATTCAAATACTTCAAGGAATTTAAAAATTTAGTTGAGAATCAGCAATCAAAGAAAATGAAAATATTAAGATCTGATAACGGCGGCGAGTTCTGCTCAGCGGAAATGAAAAATTACTTGAAGCAGTGTGGTATAGTGCATCAGAAAACAAACGCATATACTCCAGAACAAAATGGGCTATCCGAAAGATACAATAGGTCAATTTTGGAGAAAGCACGGTGTCTTTTATTTGATGCACAGTTCGAAAAGAAGTTTTGGGCAGAGACTGTAAATACGGCGGTGTATCTTATAAATAGGTCTGGCCTTACTACGCCTTATGAAATGTGGACAGGAAAAAAGCCAAATGTTTCCCATTTACGAATCTTTGGCAGTCGAGTGATGGTCCATATTCCGAAAGAAAAGCGCAAAAAATGGGATAAAAAGGCAACTAAAATGTTCCTAGTTGGCTATTCGGAAAACACCAAAGGCTATCGATTGTTTGATCCAGAGTCACAAAAATTAATTATTGCTAGATATGTTGTTGTCATGGAAAATACAAATGACAGTTCGGCAGCAACTATTTTCATCGAAGACACACAGCAACCTGACTGCACGGAGGAAAGTCAGGTGAACAGCACATATGAAGAGGAAAATGTGAATGATGTTACGTATGCTCCTGAGGAATCGACTAGTGAGTCAGAAGACAGTTTATATGAGACGTTAACCCCGGTCGACACAGATGTTTTTCCGGAAAATACTAACATTGCTTCGAGTCAAACGTAAACCAGAGTACTATGGTTACACGAGCATGTGTATAGAAGACGTGTCGAAAGAACAGATTTCTCTCACTCAGGCTATAACTGGACCTAAAAAGGTGAAATGGAAAACAATTCATTTGGGAGATAGTGGATAGAACTAAAGGACGACACAGTGATAAAAAAAATAAATGTGTGCTTAAAGATATATAAAAGTAACGGTGAAGTTCGTTTATATTTAAGATATTCTATCCTTATACTATAATTTGCCTTAAGTGTAAAATGAACGTTTATGGAATTTAGGTTACAAAAAATCCAAATATGAACCTTGACTGTTTATAAAAAGTAATAATGATGTTAAAATATTTGTTGCATTATTTGTGGATGATTTCTTTGTATTTTATAATTCAGAAAACTATTATGAACAGTTAAAGACTGAACTTGTCAATAAATTTAAGATAAAAGATTTACCTATGTCAGATTAAACAGTGTCTAGGGATGAGGGTAAATGCTAAAAAAGATTGTATTACTGTTGACCAAAAGTAATTTGTAAACAATATTTTAAATAAGTTCAATATGTCAGATTGTCATACTTCAGAAACCCCTCTGGAAGTTAATTTAAAGTTGGAAAAAGATTTAAATAATAATGATGATATTTTAAAATATTCATACCAACAGCTGATAGGTAGTCTTATGTACCTATCTGTATTGACAAGACCAGATATTGTTTATAGTGTAAGTTATTTAAGTCAGTATAATAACTGTTATAATGAAACTCATTGGAAACATTTAAAAAGATTGTTAAAATACCTACAGAAAACTAAAAGCTATGGTTTAGTTTATAAGAAAAATGATAATCCTTTACATGGTTTCGTGGACGCGGATTGGGCGTCATGTACTTTAGATAGAAAGTCATATACTGGTTTCTGCTTCATAATGTCAGGATGTGTCATTTCTTTTGAATCCAGAAAACAAAGAACAATTGCTTTGTCAAGTACAGAAGCGGAGTACATGGCTTTATCCGAGGCCTGCAAAGAGGCTATTTATTTAAAGAGTTTATTGCCAGATATGATTTCTATCAATAAAAATACACCTGTATGTTTGTATAGTGATAGTCAAAGTTCTATTAAATTGGCTGTTAATCCACTGTTTCATAAACGTACTAAACATATTGATGTACGACATCATTTTGTTAGAGAATGTGTATTTGATAATAAAGTGAAACTTGATTATGTTTCAACCTCCAATATGCCAGCTGATTTATTGACGAAAAGTCTGTGTATAAATAAACATTATAAATTTTTAAGTTTAATGGGCATATCGGAAGTTTAAATCTTGTTTTTTTGTTTATATGAAATTTGGATTATTTTGTTACGAGAGGGTGTTAGATTATAACAAAATAATGTTAAACCTAACGCCATCTAGGATCTGTTATGTGTAGCTCAGTGTACCTACATGTTTTACTTTGCGAGAATAAATTCTTCTGTTCAAGTCTAATTACCGTGTTTCATTAATAACAAAATCAAAAAGATAAATGTTTTAATTCAAATTTACTGCCACATTTTCGCAGCAAATAAAGGTTTTAATCAATTTCTTGAAAGAATTTCATTGGGACACATTATGCTGAAAAATATTTAAAAAAATCAGTGTATGCAATTCACACGCGGTAGAAGTGAAACCTTCAAAAAACTAAAGTTGGAGAGAATGAGACGAATGTAGAGGCGTAGGATAAGTGCGGAGTTTATTTATTATAATATTGTTAGCAAGTTGTTATTTTACTACTTATTCTACTAAGTACCGTACAAAGAGGATACCTCTTTCACTCGCAGGCTAAATCCTATAGATGTTTGTGTTTGTCTCTTTTTAATGTCGCTTATTTCCGTTTCATCAAGTTTCAAAACACAACGGTGCTCAAGAAGTTTCCACTTAAAAAAACTCATATGAACAGGAGTGACGGATGTCCATGAGTAAAGAATGTTCAGGAGTGACGGACGTCCTGTAGTGTCGGACGTACGAATCCATCCCTCTCGTGAGCTTTGTTCTGGAGTAAATCGTGTCCGAAGTAGAATTTTTTAACTGGCATATTAATATTAATTTCAGCTGTTTACTATCTTATAAATGTGTCGATGCGATGACTCGACAAAGATTTATTGAATCGGAAACTTCTTTAGCACCGTTGTGATTTGAAACTCGATTAAACGAAAAATAGCTGCACTAAAGAGTGACAAACACGTAATATTCGTATTAGCCTGTGAGAGAATGAGATGGTATGGTCTCCTCTTTGTGCGGTGCTTCGTAGCCTCTCCACTCTTGACTACTTTAGTTTTCTGAAGATTTCACTTCTACCGTGTGTGAATTGCACAATCTGTTTTTATTATTTGTCACCCGTATATAAATCATATTATTATTTTTAAATAAAAAGCATAAACTTCACTAGGAATATAGCCTGAATTGAGGTTTAAAAAACATTTGAACATTTAAAAAATTGAATGAAGTAGCATAATATTAATCACTAAATTTAAAGACACTAAATATTAAATGGAGAAAAAAAATTGCATGGGTGACCTGAAGGGAACTTTCTAACAATATTTGAACCACAAATAAATCATTATTTCCACGAACAATCAAAGTGGACATTAAAAACAACTCGGGTGACACTATGTTTTTAACCAATGGAACTAATGTATAGAATTATTATTTATAATAAGATTTAATCATTTATTATAAGTAGGCAACAAAATATGATCAAAAACGAAACAATTAAAAAAAAAAACACGATATTACGATTATTTTGTGTTCTCATGACTACACAATTAGGTACATATGTAATTCTGTAACAATAGACCGCGCGTACGAAGTTTCTTATTTACTTTCTAATAAATAAAAAACATAATTTCCTCTAAAATCATGAAATTTACAAGTAGGTACTAAAATACCTTCCCACTTAATACAACATTCTTAAACTTCAAACGAAGAATGTTTATACATTTTGTTCAGACTTTCTTTAGGCAGGTAGATACCATAATATTGAACAAATTCGAAAAAGTCCAAAAAAGCACGATTATTAAAAGTCTGAAAATATAATCTTTAAAAACCATTAATACAGCCACCATCCTGAACAGGAAGCGGAACATACAAACAAACGTAAATGTAAAGAGTTTAAAAGAATTTTGCTAACGTCAGTCAATAATAATTTGAGTTAGATTCATCAGTTGCCCGCTTATACAACGAGTTGACAGACACCGTGTACAGCGCCAGTTTGGAGAAATAATACCTCAAAGGTGCTTAAATCTTTAAAACTTGATCATTTAAACTTCAAATCAATACGTTTGTCTATGTTCATCGTTGCGGTAATTATTTCAAGGAGGAGTTGAATTTAAAAAAGAAAAAAAAAACTCTAAACTCACACAATCTGTTCAATGGCCCATGCAGAACTCAACACCCACTGGTCACTCACTAGACTTACAGGCTGCCCCCGCCAGGTAATGTTTCCTCTCTGACCTGATCCAATACGTCCCTGGAAACACAACACGACATCCAAATATTATTCTCTAAACAAGTTTGATTATTGGTCTAAAAATATATATTTTTAATTGTTACTTCATCTTCTTTTCTTATATGAATACCGCACAAGAATCCAAACTGCACCCAATCATCTGGAGTCAGTGAGATTAATGTATCACAAATTGGGGTAAATTTTTGGCTGAAGGTAGTGGGGAGGGGAAGGAGATGGGCGAGAGGAAGACTGGGAAGTACTGGCTATTCAGATCTAGTCACAAAACGCTGCTAAACCGATTTCAAGCAACGTATCAGTTCTGAGTGGTGGTCTTACTCACCAGGGCGATCCAGAGAGTATCTTTCACTTCGGAACATGTCGCAAATATAAAATCAATCCACATTTAAAAAAAAACTACTTCTCCACGCAGGCGAACTCAAGGAAAAAAAGCCTATGTCTTTTTAGGGAAAGGATGGAGAGAAAATTCTGGGATGAGGGATAGGTAGGAATCTGGGGATCAATGTGTTCAGGAGTGATGAACGTGTAAATCCATCCCTTCTATTGCGTGGTGATGAGTCAAGTTAGTCCAGCTGGAGAGGTCAAAAGGTCGCCCTTAACCAGTCTCTACAGATCCGGCCCGCCACGCAGTAGATGGGCAAAAGCATCCGCCGCCAAAACCTTGACAAACCTCACCCCTCGAACCTGGACACCCCTGATTCATCAAACGAAGCTAACTACTTAGGGTGACTTTGCCAAGGGTTTTGGGTATCAATGGTTTCCGGGGTGGCGGTACTCATCCCACCTCCCAAATTACAGTAATATAATATTGTTTTAAAAGAATAAATTGGGAAATAATACAACATAATCATTTTTTTGTGAAGGGAAATTTATGTACCTAATTATTACTTTTTCAACCCGACATCTGAATACATGTTTTCTTCAAAATTAATGTTTTTTAAGAGCTAAAAAACTTAAAGTGTTGAAGGGAAGTATGTTATATCTCTTGATTAAGAAAGGACCCTTGGATGGTTTGGGCATGTAGAGCGGATAAACGAAAAAATAGTGTAAGGAGAATATACGCCGCGGAAATTAATTAAAGTTACTAGAGCTGGGTCGGGTCAAGAGTCAGAATAACACAAGATGAGTGTAAATGAACATGAGATGGAATATGAATGTGAATGAAGCAAGAAGTTGCTGAGACCGAGTTTTGAAGCGGTCTATCATCCCTCCTACTGCTGCCATGAAACGGGGTGCTGGTTAGTTGGTTGGGAGACGAAGTTGGATAACCAACACCTCCGCCATAAGTCACCCCAAGTGGCTAGCTACGTTTGGTAACTTAGCAGGGGTATCCGAGTTCATCGGGTGAAGTGTTTTCGGGAAGATCCTCTGACCTCTCCAGTTGGTCTCTCTCGATCCATCTTCTTGCACCGCCGCGAGACTACAGGATTCATTCGTCCGTCACTCTTGGACACACTCATCCCTAGAAACCTACCCACTCCTCATATCTTTTTCTGTACCCAAACTTCCTCTTCTTCCTTTCCTTAAAAAGGCCCTCCACACTGCATCCCCAATTACGTGGATTAATTTTAAAAAAATATTATTATTTGGATAAATAAATTATTGTTTTTGGTTTTAAATAAAGCTACCTATGTCTGTAACTTACATAATATGGGGCCTCCGCTGTAGTTGTTATAGGAGTCTTGTGATATACTTTATTGGAGTCTGGTGTGAGTAGAGGACATAATGTATCCCCCCGAGTCCAACCGGAGCGTGTTTCTTGGCACGGGTGAATCTTCTCTGCCAGCTCTATACAGTCTGTAGAGGAAACAAAACATTACTAATAAAAGTTTCAAGTTCCTACAGTTATTCATGGGACTAAGTAAATCACAGGGTGGAAGATAATTTCTAGTATATAATGTAGATGTGTATAGCCAGGTAGTTGTTCTATCAGTCCAGTTGAAATTATAAATAGGAGTTTCCCCTTTACGATATTTATAACTTAAATATTGTGGATTTCAGTATTAAAAAAAACGATTTTTCTAACAGAGAAAATTTAACATTTTGTTTATTAAAATCAAAAAGGTTATTTTTTACCCTTAAAATAAAAGAAAAACACATCTGAAGTCTCGAGAGAATAAATCGATACGCGCGCCCTATGTACTGTATACTGTTTCTAAAAACCTTTACAGTTTACAGAAGATAACTTTGCAAGTAGATCTCACATTTTGTGGATATAACATCATATTAGGTAATTTGAAATTTGGGAAAATACGACATTTGTTACTTTTTTAACTGTCTATTAGGTTTATTCATGATATTTTTAATATCTTCTGTAAAAAAAAGGATTTTCAAAAGAGTATTTTACGCAGAGTACGTAGAAATGCATCATAACAATTTTATAACATTTCAGCTCGGGTTTTGTGTAACTCACAGTCCGCAGCCTTGGAGCCAATTGGTAACTGAGCGACAAGTCCCTTCGGCAGCGGCGGACAGTCAGTCTCCGCGCAGCACACCAACTCCGATTCGTTATCAGTTAAGTCACATCTCTGTAAGAAAAGGAAGGTCACGTTGAGGGCACGTAAGGAGACTTATTACGTGAGATCAAAAGGGGGGGGGGGGGGTTCATCAAAATCTCACGTTACTTGAAAAGTATATAGGAAGTGGCCCAAAATTATCTGACCAAGAGAGGGGGGAGGGGTCTGAATAAGAATAAAAACTGTTTACATAATTAATGTTTATCCCTTAAGTCAAACGCATTGTTATTGACACATACACAAAAAGGAAAAAAACAGTACCTGTGGTACAACGCCCCTACTGGCGGCCTTCTTTGCTCTCCGGCAGTTGGCAAATGATCTGCACACTCCCGCCATCCCTGTGTCCATTAGCGTGCAGTTACTTCCTGCAAAAAATATAGACACACCAGAGTTAAACAACAAAACTATGAAGATTCTACCGACAATCCAGAAATAATGTACGTCAGTGGAAAATTTGAGGGTTAATATTTGCCGTCTACGGTTTGAGGTATCTTCAAGAATTTCTAGCGGTTAAGTTTCAAACACTCCGCAGCCGTTGGTATTCCACCTCAACGACTCATTGACTTTTTCAATGGCGGTATTGTGGTGATGGAGGAGGCTACGAAATCACCGAACCATCGCAAAGCTTACTGGATTTGTAATGAGTTATGATACATTTCTGGGTACAGTACCTTCAATAACCAGAGGACAACAGACAATTTGAACATTGTCCTCTAAAGCGCCAATCTGAAAAATAAATTAAGACTTGGTCATCATTGTGATTTTAATTAATGCAGCAATATTATTGAGACTCAAAGACGGTGAAAGAGAAAAAGACTATGTGAAGAAAGGGAAATTAAATCTGCAGTAAGATTTGAATGCAATAACTGCCGGTGAATCTACTATTGATAATTCATTTTGCCGTCTTTCATTTAATTCATATTAATTGTATACATATATCGGTTTATGTAAGTCTCTCTTCTTAAATCAACTGTTGTTTGTTTGTTCTTTTTTAGTGTTTTTTAATGAATAAGTTTTGTTTCTTCAGGGCAAATGTGATTTAAAAAAAAAACGTAATTTATTTTAAGAAAAAATATGAACTTCAAGTGGTATAAAAACCCTTAAAGGGTGAAAGCCAATTTTATAATCAAGAAATGAAAAATAACTGTCTGATCTAGAATTAGTCACTGTGAAACAATTTCCAATAAGGCCATGCAAATTCTAGGTTTTGTAATACGTAACACAAGGACTTTTCAAAACATTGGGTCAATTAAGCTACTTTACTGCTCTCTTGTAAGATCGCAGCTGGAATATGCATCTCCTGTATGGTCTCCGATTTATACCTCTAATTTACACCGTTTGGAGAGATTACAGAGAAAATTTCTTCGATACGTTCAATTCAAATTGAGACAGCCTGTAATTGAAATCCGCTACAATGCATTAATGTCTGATCTAAACCTACTACTACTTTCTACCCGGCGTACTATTAATGACATTCTTATACTTTTTAAATTACTGAACAATCTCATAGACTGCCCTCAAATGTTAAGTGTTATAAATATTCGTGTCCCTGTTAAATCAACGAGACTCCACCACCTTTTCCACAGTGACAATCATAGCACTAACTATTCCTATCATTCACCGCTAGTGCGTTTTCACCGAACTGCCAATACGTATACAGACCTTTTCGATATTTTCAAAACCTCACCGTCTTGCATCAACGCAAAAATAACTAGTTATTTATGTAACTGATATGTTTGTAAAATTATAAATATTTGTTGTACTAATATGCATCGCATGTATGTACTGTATGTTATTCTATATATATATATATAATGTTTGTAAATGTTCGATACACCTGTATTATGTATGTAATAGCCCTATGTACGGGCGTTTAAATAATAAATAAAAAAAAAATAAAAAAAAATAGAAAAGATGATGTTGTGATCTGTAAAGTATTTTAACGATTTTGGTTTTTCCACAGTGCCTCGTATATACTCGTACGTGTCAAAATACATTTATTTTTGTGTTCATTTGTGTGTACCTCATGGTTATCTTCTTCTTCTAGTCTATTTTATCTTCCAACCTGTGGGACTAACTTGCCAATGTTTATTGTACTCAGACTCGTAGTCAAGGTAGGAGGGCAATCTTGTTGTTTATTAAAAATTTTTCCAATTTCAACCTGTGTGCGTTAATATATGCAGAAAAATACCATGTTTATTTTCTAATCCTCTTACGGCAGGTATAATAATTAGTGAAATTTGTGTGCTTTTCTGCATTTATTTTTGGTAAGTTAACAATGTACCAGGAAATCAATTATAATAAACTAACTGCCTTTTCGTAATGATGGAAAGAGGTGATGCGAAAATAAAATTATAGACTGGGGCACAATGTGAATTGAAAAGCTACCCAAGTGAATTGGTATCTATGCACTGAGCTTACAACACTATCTGACGCATTAGATCGAAATATTTTCAAAGACAGTTTATTTTATAATTATTAATATGTGGAAAGTAAAATTGCTGTGATAGTACATACTTATTATTTTCAGAGAAAAAAGGAATAACAGTACCTGTGGTAAAGTGCCTTCACCGGCGGCTTTCATCGCTGTCTCGCAGTTGGCAAATGGTTTGTATACCCCCGCAATTTTCGTGTTCTTTACCAAGCAAATGCTTCCTGTAAATAAATAGATATATCAGAGTTACACAACACATCATGACGATGAAGATTCTACCCACAATCCAGAATTAATGTAAGTCGGTGGAATATTTCAGGGTTGATGTTTCCCGGTCTACGGTATGAGGCATCTTCAATAATTACTATTGATATTGTTCCAAACACTCAGAGCTTTTGGTATTTTACCTCGACGACTCACCGTCTTTTGCAATGACGGTTTTATGGTGATAAGAGGACCTAGGAAATCCACGAACCTTGCACCCCCTACTGGATCTAAAATGAATGATGATTCAGTTCTGGGTACCGTACCTTCAATAACTGTCGACAGTGGGCAGCAGACGATCCGAACGGCGCCTTCCACATCGCATGTCTGAAAATAAAAACAGTTTTGTTTTTATTTATATCACTGTAGTAAAAGAAAATTCCAATAAAGATTAATAAAAGTACCATTATTTCAATAAAACTTTAATATTATTGGAATTAAAAGAAAACCTTTATTTAAAAACATGCTGGTTCCCGGCACGCGTTGCTTAGCCATTTAATAAATAAATTGTTTCTCTCTGCGTCTCTTTTTCCATTCGTCTACTTCTCCTCCCGCTTCCATTTCCCCTTCGCGTTCCCACTCCACCTTCTCTCCCTTGCCTCTCCCCATTCGAACCCCTCCCCCCTCCCCCCCTCCCTAAAATCCCCGTCCCAGGTTCCCTCCCCCCTCCCTAATCCCGCATTCCATATATTCAGTCCCGGTACATTCAAATTTCAAACAGCTCGCGTGCCACCTATTGTAATTTTTTATACAAACTTCATAATCCTAGGAGTCACCAGAAACCTTGTCCTGTCAATAAAAAATATACGAAAAAAAGAATTACCAATTCGGTGCAGTCGTTCGGAAGTTATGCGCGTATATACATTTCGGCGATTCATTTTTATTTATATAGATATAAATAGATAGATAGAGGATAGACAGACAGATAGATAGATAGATTATAAATAAATAGATAGATTTACATTAAAATTTGATGAATTTTGTTCAAATTCTTTGAAAAACCTTACTGTCATTGGTGACAATCTGTGTAATTTAAGATGAGCGCTTACGATTCTGCGATTTAAACTATATTATTCTACCATTAATGCATTTTTTTAATTTTAGATGACTGATAAACATCCATTAATGTACGCTGAATGACATTAACCTAACTAAAATCTAAACAGCATTGAAGCTGTTTTGGTGAAGTGGCTAATAAAATCGTGTCTGTCAAGTTGCATAGCCTCATAGCATAGTTAAGATGGGAAGGCAATCTTGTTGTTGAATCAAATCACTTCAGATGACCATATCAATTCCCAAGCATTTTTTCCATGCGTACAAGTTATCAACCTTTGTTTAATATATGAATATTTATGAAATTAATACTATGAAATTAATCGTAACCCTTCAGGTCTTGGGCACATTCTGTGAGAAGGTCAGGAAATTACCGTTTTCCAATTAAATCCAAGTAAGTGGAATATTTCTGAATGTATCCTATTTACTAAAAACTGTTTATGAAAGGTGACAAAATATACTTTCAAATATTTAGATTATAGTATAATACAAACAAAAAAAGGCCTTTAAAAACAAACTTATTTTAAAAATCATACCATTCATGAATTTTAACTCCTTTTCAATATGCCTATTCTAATAAGCCATTTTCCTCAAATTTCCGGCTATTATTTGGTTTCGATTACCTCCTTACGATATTTTTATGTACATTCCGAATTTGTATTTTTTCTAAACGTTAACTGCTTCCTGTTCTATACAATATTTTAGTTTTAATGATTCTTGTTTAATGGCAACGTAATTGTTTCATATCCTGTGCCGAAACAGCACGGCTGTTGCTAATATTGTTCTTTTGGCATTGTTTTTTATATACTGTATATTCTTTGTTCCACATCATTAAATCATTTTTTGTAAGGTCTCGTAAGGAACACTACAGGATTTCTTTTAAGTTTTATATAATTAAGCGCACTTAAAGTGAAATATCACAAAACCAGTGGTGGCGTAAGGGGGGGGCGGAGGGGGCGGTCCGCCCCGGGTGCCAAGCACCGAGAGGTGACAACGACAACCCACTCGTACAGACAAAGAATGCGCACAAAATCTCCCGCTGTAAAGACATTTCAATAAATAACTATGTACTCCTGTATCTAGCTAAGTACTTACATTATCATATTTTGAAATGCGTCGCAACTATATATTTTTTTCTTTCGAATATAATTGCTAATTCCCTTTCTAAAACTAAAGAATCATTTTGAGAAGCTTGTATCAACACACGAAGAGATGTGTGATCCCAACACCGGCAAAGCAGGCGTTGAAAGCGGAAATTAGCGAAACTCAATCGAAAATCTGGAGACAGAAAAAGTTATCGGCAGTATCGGCACCTCTGGGACTTGAACCCAGAACCTTCTGCTTACATTGCAACAGCTCTACCAACGGAGCTAATTAATAATTTATCCAGACACTATCTAGATAGCCAAGGGTGGATTTAGCGGAGGGGGGGGGGGGGGTGCCCCTCCCAGACGGTATTTTTGTGTACTGTGGAGATTCCATCACAGTACATACTTAGAAGCTAAGACTGTCTTTTTTAAAGATTAATTTTTCGATTGTTTTGACACTTTCATAAACCTTGCTATACATACTTGAACTTGGTAGAAATAAACTTGAAATATGATACTTAAGTTTATTTCTAACAGTAATCGTTGATTTTTTTGCCTTTCCACCCCTTGTGCCCGCCCAGAAAAAAGTCCCAACAGTAATTGTTGATTTTTTTGCCCGTCCGCCCCTTGTGCCTCCCCAGAAAAAAATCCTAACAGTAATTGTTGATTTTTTTGCCCGTCCGCCCCTTGTGCCCCCCCCCCCCAGAAAAAAAATCTAACAGTAATTGTTGATTTTTTGCCCGTCCGCCCCTTGTGCCCCCCCCTCCAAAAAAAATCCTAACAGTAATTATCGTTTTTTTTGCCCGTCCGCCCCTTGTGCCCCCCCCCCCAGAAAAAAATCCTTGATCCGCCCTTGTAGATAGCATTAAGTTCGGGTTTGAATCATGCAATCATATATAAAGGTAGCAGCCAATAATATGCGCGTTAAGAAAATGAAGATAAAGTTGGTAGTTCTTAGTCGAAGAATTATACAGTTAAATGTGACCGAATTGGATATAGACACCTTAGCTCAGTTGGTAGAGCCGTTTCCATGTAAACAGAAGGTCCTGCGTTCGAGTCCCAGAGGTGCCAATATCTTTTTCTGTCTCCTTAATAAAATCTTATTTAAGGTCCACAATGAGCCAAGCGCGAATAATCAATTTTTCTATGTTATCAGTTGAAAGAGATAGGGAAAACAATCTTGATATTGTGATTGAATATAGTAAAATGAAGTCTCGTAAGCATGTTTAGTATTTAGTGTTTTATTTTATGTAGGGTGTTCAATACAAAACCGCCCCGGGTGCCAATCTACCCTACGCCGCCACTGCACAAAACTACGCTATATAAATACTGAATTATTAATATTAAACATAAAAAAGTTTTAAAAATGCCTCACCTTACGTTTTATCTGTCTTAAATTATTGATAATGAAAATAAAAGAACAAAACATAAATTTTTTATAAGGCAAATGTATTATAAACGTTAATACAACCTCGAGTTTTGGTCGCTTAGTAAAAAAGAAAAATAAAAAAATCTGTAATTTTATACATTTTTCTCAAATGCTGGTTTTATATAGGTGCACATTTAAATTGATTATAGTAAAGTTTAAAATTTCATTATTAAATTTTCATACAAAGCGTGTAGTTTTCTATTTCTAATACCGTTTAGATCATATTTCTCACAAAGGCCATCAGGCAGATACAATGATTTGTATGAGACCTTCGTGAGCTGGACCAAATTTTTTCTCCTGTTATTTTAGGGGTAAAATTAATTTGATTAGATTTGGGTGAGTTTTGGAAGAAACGGCCGGAAAGTAGATTGATTTCATACAATTGTAGCATTAATAGTGTATTTATTTTTAGCAGTTAGTTAAAATGCCGTGAGTGTAAATACATGTTATTTTACTTGAAGTTGTTGGATGTTATGTGTTGTGATTGTCCATTTTATATTTAAATTCATGTAGCACTGAACATTTCCTTCTCATTCATTTTAATCTCGATGTGTAGAGCCCTTTATATTAAACTTCGCGTCTATGCCACCTTTTACTCACAGATCGCTATAAATTATTTTGTCTATTACACTCTGTTGTTTATGGCACATAAACTTTCACTTTCTGTCTATAAAATGAGTGTTTTGATTTTGCTTGTCATTCTTACTATTGTCATCTTCTCTTGAAAAACTTACAAACAGTCTATCTCGATTCGCTTAAAACTCTGCTTGTTTAAGCGTCAATCAACCGTCGTTCACTTCTGTAAAGTAATTAAGTTTAAATTTATTGTCGCAGTCAAGTGTTCAGACAAACCACTCTGTAAATTTATTCATCAGAATAAAAGTGCAACATCAGTATAAAACACAAGTGTTTCTACTACAAACTACCCTCAATCTCTATCAATCACTATACGGTTCCATGGTGTGGAACAGAAGGAAGCCTATACAGCAGCTCAACCTTACAAACTGACTGCAGACTATCTGGAGAGAACCACACCTGGGCCTGCGCAGAAGTAAGGAACGGTACCTGGGGAAAAATGCCTTTACTGGCGGCCTCCTTTGCTGTGTGGCAGGTAGCGAAAGGTTTACACACTCCCGCTCTTCCTGTGTCTGCCAAAATGCAGTTATCACCTGCAAACACACAGATACACCAGTGTTACACAACACAACATGGCGATTAAGACTCTATACATAATCCAAAAGTAAGTACATCAGTGGAATATTTGAGGGTTAGCGTTTGACGTTCTGTTTCAAGAATTCTTCGTAATAAAGTTGCAAACTCTCATAATGGAAAGTCGGTGAATGAAAGAGTAGAATGCAGATAATTTGTGTGAAATATGGTGTCTATAATGATATGATTGTGTATGATTTTATCACCATATGTTTGTTTTTTGTAGATTGAATTTTTTTTTGTTAACAATTACGATACCAATGTCAAAAAAATTTATCTAAATTTGCCCTATTTTCATCATTAACTAGATAGATTTGTTATTTTAAATCATTTCTTTTTGAAAAGTAGCTAATTGTCCGTATTTTCCTGTCCAGAAAATTGAAATGTCATCTAAATATCTACGATAAAAGGCAACGTTTTTTAATAATTTTAATTATTATTTTTATTGTTAAACTAACGTTAAAGACAAGATTTTTATGCATTTCACAAAGGGTAACAATTATTATAAGCAATAATTATCAGCCTGAAACACTCATCCACATTGAAAAATCTTCCGAGAAAAGATACATGACGCCAACGGGACATGAACTCGTGTCCTTCTGATTGCCGGTCAGCTGCTCTCCCAATTGAGCTATGGCGGCTTATCATACAATACAATATAAGATAAGCCGCCATAGCTCAATTGGGAGAGCAGCTGACCGGCAATCAGAAGGACACGGGTTCACGTCCCGTTGGCATCATGTATCTTTTCTTGGAAGATTTTTCAATGTGGATGAGTGTTTCAGGCTGATAATTATTGCTTATAATAATTGTTCAATAATTTTATTTTTCGATAGATTCTTCCATAAAATTGAAAAAAAATTCAGCTGACAACAGGGAAATCGGACAGCCCATGGCTAAGCCACTAAATTGAATGTAGTAGTTATCATTTAATTTATAGAAATTTAGTGTTACACATGTAGGTATTAAATAATCCAGTTATTTATTTACGTTTTGTCAAATTAATATCGTCTTTGACGATTGTATTTCTAGTTATCATAGACGACATAGCAACAAACTTGCGAAACACACATAGATTGAATAAATTCCTTGTAGACTATCCCCCTCCCTCTCCTCCAAATGTATGCAAACTGTAGATTAAGAAACAATTGTCTGAAGATGGCCTTAACGGGCTGAAACCAAAAAAATGATTAAGCGGAAATAAGTTTTATATAATTATAATGGAAATCTCCTAGGATTTGTCGGCATAAAAAGTATAAAAAAAAAGCTCTGGGTACCGTACCTTCAATAACTGTCACCGGAGGACAGCAAACAATCTGAACGGAGCCCTCTACATCGCATTTCTGAAAACAAAAACAGTTTTCTTATTATTTTAAATGAACATCTTAATCTCTTCCCACATGTCGACATCTATATTTTATTTCATCCCCCGCTTATTATTTTTCGCCGAAAAAAATAGTAAAAGACTCGACCAATCCTCACAAATCTTCATGAATGAACGCAAAGTCTGATTTCAAAAGATTTTGTCGGATGCTGTTTTGCCAAACAATAAATTAAAAATTTCATTGAAAAACACTCACAAAAATTTTTTCAAACATTAAAGTGACTTTTTTTATTTTAAGTGTGAAATATTTATAACACTTAAAAATAAGGTTTGATACATGTGACATCACATGATGCCATCATCCATCTGATGAAGGTCTATGACCACTCTCATGGGACTGATTGATCGAAAATTATTGCTATTTAGTAGTTCAATAGAATTAAAACACCTCCCCATTGATACTAAAATAACCAATATGTTACTACCTCAAAGTACAATGTAATAACTTGGCCAACTTACAAAAAAAAAAAAAATTCTAAATTATATTTTGTCACATTTTTATTTATTTTTTACCTTTCTAAACAGTATTTGACAGTAACACATATTTTTTTTATATGTAGGAGGAAATTATTTCCCTCTGAGCCAGTAGTTACTCACATACAAATACACTGAAAGAAACTTGAACAAGAAATGTGGGGAACTTGTGTGTCCTAATTTCACAGAGCACTTTCATACAAATTAAACATGGTTTTATAATATCTTAAATTAAAAAATTCAGGTTTCTAAGCAATGCATTTATTTGATCATTTTTATATTTGTTTAGGTTCTGACTGACATTTAAAGTCAGCAACTATTAAAAAAATATTGTTCAATTAAAGCATGACGTACACATATGATGCCACATTCCCAAACTCTAAATAAGATTTTTTTTTTTTAAATTTGAAATTTTAGTTTATGTATGTTAAAATAATTTTTCAATGCGATTTTATTTATATCACATGTGACGAGTATTCTTCCAATAAATTAAAACTATACTCAGAACATAAAAATGGTTATTCTTTGGTTCTGGCAGCACATACATGGTCTGCAACTTGAATTTTATGACTGCACCTCGAAATAAGGGAATATTTGTCTTCGAAATATTAAAACAGAAATATTCCATTATGAACTGGATTAAATCAAATCTTTATGCTGTGAATTAAAACTACACTACAAAACTGGTTTAAATTAAATCTTTATGCGACGAATTAAGATTACCTCACAACATGAAAATGTTTTTGAAAGATACGGCCGAAAGTTTATTATTTTAAAACAATTGTAGCATTGCTTTTTTGTGATGTGCTTTTTCATGAAGTAAGTAAAGGTACCTGTGGCAAAACGCCTTTACTGGCTGCTTCCTTTGCTGTCTGGCAGGTAGCGAATGGTCTGCACACCCCCGCTCTTCTTGTGTCTACCACAGTGCAGTTATCACCTGCAAGCAATCAGACACGCCAGAGTAAGAGCTAGTTCAGACACGGCGGATTCCGCGCGGATGCAAACCGCGCGGATCGACCGCGCGGATCTTAATAATATGGCATCCTACTAGAACGTTCATACAATACCGCGCGGATCACGCATCCGCGCGGTAGCCGCCACTCGACCGCCAGAAAATGAATTCGCGCGGACGCCGCGCGGATCTATTTCTATGACGTGCCTTCGGCGCGTTCAGTTGCTCCGTGAAATCCGCGCGTATCGGTCGTGTGACAATGGATCGCTTCGACACCGAATTATTCATTGACGAAGTTGAAAAACTACCAGCTTTGTGGGACATCCAGTGCGCAGAGTATTCCAATAAAATTGTCAAAAATGGTTGGCAGGAGCTAGTGGAATTTTTCGGTGACAAAAATATATATGCTGATATTATGTAAAAATAAAGACCTTACCTTAAAGTAATCACGAGTTTTTCTTCTGGTGACATACTCGACCTCATATGAGTATCAGAAGACGCAATTTGTTCACTGATCGTTTCAAGTAATTCATCAAACGAATTTATAGACATTCTTAAATAGTTAAAAAATTTGGGCTCAAAATTCCTCAACTTTGGGTATAAAGTCATAAACTGACCATGGGTGAGCCGATCACGCAAAATAGGATGCACCCAATACTTTCGTTTTTTTTTTTTTTTAGGAGTAAGTACACACATATTGCTTCTTCGACTTTCATTATTCAGGCTATGCCCAACTAAAAATACTGTATAACTATACTACTACCTTTCTTACGTTACTTTCTATTTGTTAATTTTTCTGTACTGATTGATGTAATCTATTTGTAAACTACATTGAGCATGTTTTTTTTAGTTATATTGTTGTTATTTCATTGAATAAAGATTATTATTATTATTATTATTATTATTATTATTACTGAAATGAAGCGGCCGTCACCTTGTCACCCTACCCCACTCCTCACGCTCACCGCGCGTGTCTGAACACTTTCAATCCGCACGGATGGGAACCTCGCGGTTTGCATCCGCGCGAAATCCGCCGTGTCTGAACTAAGCGTTAGTTCAGACACGGCGGATTTCGCGCGGATGCAATCCGCGAGGTTCCCATCCGCGCGGATTGAAAGTGTTCAGACACGCGCGGTGAGCGTGAGGAGTGGGGTAGGGTGACAGGGTGACGGGCGCTTCATTTCAGTAATAATAATAATAATCTTTATTCAATGAAATAACAACAATATAAATAAAAAAAAAATACATGCTCAATGTAGTTTACAAATAGATTACATCAATCAGTACAGAAAAATTAACAAATAGAAAGTAACGTAAGAAAGGTTACACAGTAGTAGTATAGTTATACAGTATTTTTAGTTGTGCATAGCCTGAATAATGAAAGTCGAAGAAGCAATATGTGTGTACTTACTCCTAAAAAAAAAAAGAAAACGAAAGTATTGGGTGCATCCTATTTTGCGTGATCGGCTCACCCATGGTCAGTTTATGACTTTATACCCAAAGTTGAGGAATTTTGAGCCCAAATTTTTTAACTATTTAAGAATGTCTATAAATTCGTTTGATGAATTACTTGAAACGATCAGTGAACAAATTGCGTCTTCTGATACTCATATGAGGTCGAGCGTTGCACCAGAAGAAAAACTCGTGATTACTTTAAGGTAAGGTCTTTATTTTTACATAATATCAGCATATATATTTTTGTCACCGAAAAATTCCACTAGCTCCTGCCAACCATTTTTGACAATTTTATTGGAATACTCTGCGCACTGGATGTCCCACAAAGCTGGTAGTTTTTCCACTTCGTCAATGAATAATTCGGTGTCGAAGCGATCCATTGTCACACGACCGATACGCGCGGATTTCACGGAGCAACTGAACGCGCCGAAGGCACGTCATAGAAATAGATCCGCGCGGCGTCCGCGCGAATTCATTTTCTGGCGGTCGAGTGGCGGCTACCGCGCGGATGCGTGGTCCGCGCGGTATTGTATGAACGTTCTAGTAGGATGCCATATTATTAAGATCCGCGCGGTCGATCCGCGCGGTTTGCATCCGCGCGGAATCCGCCGTGTCTGAACTAGCTCTAACGCTTACACAACACAATAGGGCGATGAAGATTCTATCCACAATCCAAAAGTAATGCACGTCAGAGGAATATTTGAGGGTTGGTGTTTGCCGTTCTACTGAGTGAGGTGTCTTCAAGAATTCCTCGTAATAAATTTGCAAATTCTCAGTATGTGAATGAATGTAAGGTCGGTGAATGAATGAGTGAGTAGAATACATATAATTTGTGTGACATATGGTCTCTAGATATATTGTGTATTATTCTATCTTTATGTTTTATTTTTTTTGTAGATTAAAATTACTCTTTTTTGGTTAACGATTTCAATACCTAGGTAAAGAAAATTAATCTTATTTTCCCCCATTTCCATCGTAAACTGGTCAGATTTGTTAAATTTTTTCATTTCTTTTAGAAAAATATTTATTTGTCAGTGCATTCCTGATCAGATAATTAGAACATCATCTATATATCTAAGATTTTAAATAATTATAATTTTTTGATAGATTCTTCCACGTAATTGACGAAGAAGACCGGGGAGATCGGACAACCCATGGCTAAGCCATTAGATTTAATGTAGTAGGTATCATTGAATTTCAATAAATTTATTTCTATGCATGCATTTACAGGGTTTTCCAATAAGAGGTGTTATTTTAAATAGCCCGCTATTTTAGTAGATGTCACTTTTGAAGCTGTTATTTTTTGACATTTGACAAGTAAAAACTACGCCATTAATAAAAATGGAATAATACACGCTTCAACAACGCATTGAAACTATTAAAATTCACTACGAAAATGAGGCTGGAGCAACAGTTACGGTGAATGGATTGCGCTTTCGAGATATGATTAACGATTTTTTATGGCTGTAATTGGATAGTATTGATCTGGAAAACGTTTACTTTCAACAAGACGGCACTACGTGCCACACAAGCAACGAAACCGATGATATTTTATGGGAAAAGTTTTCGGACCGTGTTATCTCTCGAAGAGGTGATCACAATTAGCCACCGTGATCTTGTGATTTTACACCTTGCGATTTTTTCCTTTGAGGCCACGTGAAAGAAAAGGTCTACGCCAACAGCCCAGCGTCGATTCAAGACCTCAAAGATGGAATTAGTGAGGCTATCGAGGACATAGGGCAGCCAATTTGCGGTTTGGTTATGGAAAATTTCTTGAAAAGAATGTGGTCCTGTAAGCGTGGTCGTGGTGGTCACTTGTCGGATGTTATTTTCCACTATTAACGGCATACCATTCTCTATATAATGAAATAAACATCCGATCATTTATTTAAAAAAATGGTATTTTTCTTTGAATATCAAAATAACACCTCTTATTGGAAAACCCTTTAGTTGTCTTGTTATTTCTTCCGTTTGATCAAATTAATGTCCTCTTTAACGATTGGATTTCTAGTTATCAACCGTCAAAGAAAACATGGCTATGAATTTGGGAAACTTGTATAAATAATAAATAAAATCCTTTTAGACTACCTTTCCTTTTCCCCCAAACGTTATGTATGTAAACTAAAGTTTAAGAAACCATTGTACCGGTCGAAAGATAGCCTTAACAGTCTGAAACTATTGACGGTCACAAATCAATTAAGTGGAAATAAGTTTTGTATTTGTTTTATTATCCTACTAATATTATAAAGGTGAAAGTTTGTATGGATGTATGTTTGTTACTCTTTCACACAAAAACTACTGAATAGATTTTAAAAATTCTTTCACTAATAGAAAGCAACATTATTTGCGAGATCTATAGGCTATATATATTAGTAAACTCTGACGTTATGAATAATCTCTGGCGTTATGAAATTATTTATCATACGTTTTCTGACGTTAACAAAATCGATTTATTCAAACGCCAATTGTCGCCTTGGAAACGATGTTTTTTTTTTAATTAGGTTACTATGGACATCCTTTTGATTTTAAAATTCAAATATGTATAAAATACTAATTCTTACTTAACTGAATGGATTTTAATGAAACTTTACAATAATATAAACATATAGGCTATAGCACAGAGCTCTGGCATTACGAAATTTGTATGAAAACATTACAATAGGTGGCACGATTAGTAAGATATCTATAATTCTTTAATCGATTCAAATTATTAGGGAAGTAGGTACTTCGCTTATTTAAATATTTTCTAAAATAGAATTTTTATTTAAATATCTTTGTTTTACAAAATTTCATTCTCAAATTTTGACATCACAGAACAATTATTGTTTTATTTGGATTGACAGGTATCGCATTTTTTTAAGTATAAAACTGCCGTACTGGATTTTTTGGTAGAATATAAAAAGAAGAATAATAATTCGTACGTAATAACTATCTCTAAAAATGAATCACCAAAATGTACGTATGTATGCGAAATGTATAAACCCGAACGAGTGAAGCAAATTGGATAATTCTTTTTTTTTGTTCGTTTTTTTGTATAAAACTACCATTGAGTTCTACCATTATGAAATTTGTATAAGAAATTATAATAGGTGGCATGCGAGCAGTTAGAAAACTGAATGTATCAGGAATGAATGTGTGGAATGCGTGCGGTGAGTGGGGGAGTGGGGAGGGTGGAAGAGGTGTTGGAAGGGTGTTGGTAGAGGGTCGAAGGGGAGGTGGAGGAGGGTGGGGGGAGGGCGTTAGGGGAGGGAGAGGGGGGAGGGAAGGAAGGGGATAGGAGAAGGATGGAGGAGGGTGTGGGGAGGGGTAGGGGGTGGGGGGAAGGAGGTTGATGGGGGGGAGTGGTGTGGAGAAAGGAAATGTGGAAGGGTAGGGGGTGAGGGGAGTGGTGGGTGGAAGGAGAGGGGGAGGGAGTTGATGGGGGGAGTGGAGTGGAGAGAGGGAAGGTGAAGGAGGCGGAGTGGGATGGAAGAGGAGGGAGGAAAGGAAGGGAAGAGGGAGGGGTGGATGAAGGTGGGGGATGTGGAGTGGGGAGGATGTGGGGCGGTGAGGGTGTGGGGTGGGAGGTTGATGGATGAGTGGTGTGGGGAGAGGGAAGGTGGAGGGAGTGGAGAGGAGCAAGGGGTGGGTAGAGGGGGGGAGGGTGGTTGATGGGGGAGTGGAGTGGGGGGAGGGGTGGGTGGAGGGGGAGGGGGATTGATGGGGAGTAGTGGTGTAGGGAGAAGGAAGGTGAAGGAGGCTGAGTGGAAATCCCCTAATACCATGCGAGCGAAGCCGCGGGAAAAAGCTAGTATTGTTATAATGGAATTCCAAAAAGGAATTGTCGGGATCAAAAGTGAAAAGATTAAGTTCTGGGTACCGTACCTTCAATAACTGTCACCGGAGGGCAGCAGACAATCTGAACTCTGTCCTCTAAAGCGCAAATCTGAAAAAAAATTAGGCTTTTGTCTTCATTGCGATTTTAATAAATAAAGTGACAATGTTATAAAGATTTAAAGAACAAGAAATAGTAAAGACACAGAAAATAAGAGATCGCATCTCCACCGAGATTCGAACTCGAGACGTCTCCAGCTTCATCCTCTGTGCAACTGAAATACTTTTTTTTTCACTGTCAAACGTTTTTATTATTTGATTTTTAACGTAAATACTTTTAAATATCTAAATCGATTTATCATTTGTGCGCACAATGATGTGATTTACATTAAACACAGTCAGTGTACAGTCTGAACAGTTATACAGCATTTAAGCGATTTTGGTTTTGCTACAGTGCTTTAAAAAATACCAATTAAAATAATAGATATGATTTCAGATTATCACGGCCAAATTCCAGAATGTACGCAGGGGTGGTGCAATGCAATACTTTCTATATTTCGAAATATATTAAAAAATTTGAAAAATACTAAGAAAAGGTAGCAAAATAACAATACATAAATAAAATAAAACGAATAAGCATGAAAAATGAAACTGAAAAAAATAAATACAAAAATATATGAATAAGCAGTCGTTTATTAAGGATATTTGACCGTCTCCAGAGGGCCATAAAGTGGAAATCCATCCAGGCAACCACTGTAGTGATGATCGTAGTCTTTGTTTGCACTTCTCAAGCAATGGCGGAGAAGCGCTCTGAAAGTGTATCCCCCAGGTAGGATTTTTGTAGCGCTGGAGTTTCTCGGCTAAGCATTATTGTAAGTGATTTTTAGCTAATGCCATTGCGATGCACTGTAATCTATTCACACTTCTGACATATACGCTGATGTGCAGAATGGGTTGAGTATTCTTTATAAGTTTGGGCTGCAAAATTTTAAAATGTCTTGACAGCATACCTGTTCTAACGGAAGCTCTTCTTTGTCCATCAATATCTTCGAAATCTTTCATGTCATCTGTGATAATATGCTATTCGTACTTTACTCTAAGACTACTATCCATTTTCCTTCCATCTAGCCATACTAAGGGTATTTGCATGGGTTTGTTTTTACATTTGAAAACTATATCGAGTTATTTTGATGAGTTTAGATTATCGATTGACATATTATGATTTTTTGATATTTTATGATTTTTTGCAAAATATTTACATATTTGGAGTGTATGTGGAGATTTTGTAAAAAATAACAGTACCTGTGGGGAAATGCCTTTACTGGATGCCTCTATTGCTGTCTGGCAGTTGGCAAATCGGCTGCACACTCCCGTTTTTCCCGTGTCCACCATCGTACAGTTATCACCTTCAAGCAAATAGACACACCAGGGTTACATAACACACAATGACGATGGAGATTTTGCCTACAATCCAGAAGTAATATGCGTCAGTAAAATATTTGAGGGTTGATGTTTGCCTGTTTGAATTCCATTCTGAGCCGTTGGTATCCCGCCTCAACGACTTGCTGCCTTTTGCAAAATAAAACAATTTTGTATTGATGGGGAAGCCCACACGACTATTCTTACCATTGCCTACTGGATTTGTTATAATTAATGAATGGTGAATATACTGTTATGAAAAGAAATCACCATATGATGTCTATTAAGTTTTTTTTTCACAATGCTGACAATGTTTGGCGACAGTTTTAGTTTTTGGTAGCGAGAGTGCTCTTACGCCCACTTTTGAACGAAAGACGCCGGAGGAAACGTCTTTGGTTTGACAGTCGAGTTTTTAAATAACTAAATATCGATATAATCCACAGGATTACGAATAACCCGGTTTGCGGGAAGTTAAGCATGATGCTTTACAAGTCAGTGTAATCATTATTTGTTGACTTTAATATACTATCGGGAGCTATACCGTCCACAGTCGATGTAGGTCGGAATATTTTCAAACATACCGCCTGGCGGTGTCTATGAGATTGTTTCAAAATATAGGCCATTAATGACAAAATCTTGAATGAGATCGATGATCCCGGGCTAGGCGCGTAGTTTCCCTCTAGAATTCGCGAAAGTGCTACAACAAGATTACCCATATCGAGCACGTGATTTCGAGGTCGGAAAACCTCGTTCATCCTGCCTAAACCTTAGCTGCCGCATCCGGACGTTTGCCTGTCACCGGCAATAACATTTTAATTCCGATGGAACTAAGTCCCGGTTTTTGGGCCACAACCAGGAGCTTAACCTGGTCTTACTTTCACCTGAAACACCAGGGGATTACTTGATCACCTATGGGACGCTGTGTTGGAGACACGATATCCGGAGCGGATATCCACGGATGCTAAGTGAACAACAACACATTGTCGCGCTCGCGTAATGTTTTATTTAGCTAGCAATCATTTTTCCATATCGGGTCAGGGTAGAGTCTATCTGGTAATTAATAACCTGTAGTATTTAAATCCTAATACATGTCATGTTGTTTTATTCTCAATGTATACTTTAAACTCTTTGAGCTAATACAGTTATATGAATTGATAACATAACCTATCAGGACACTAGCTAGTCCCCACGACTCAATGATATTCCTTGCTCGAATTAAGTGAGGCCTGTTTCTCCTGAGATTGAAATTTGATGTTAAAACTATTACATTGAATTGGCGCGTAGAAATAAACAATATTTCTCAAAATCAATCTGAAGAGAGATAGATTGCGCTATTGTTTCAATACACAATACCTAAATTTTACGGCGAAGTACGCTGTACAAATTACAAAACGTAGACGAGTACAAACAACGCCAAGCGCCATACCAATACCTTCAACCACCCCCTCGCAGCAGACAACTGGGACAGAGCCATCAAAAGAGCAAATCTGAAAACAAATAAGAGATTATTAAAAAAAGTAAACCTTTGTTTTTATCCAAGAAATTCTCATTTTTAGAAGCGGGTGTGGGTACCGCTGCCCAGGGAATAACTTTTTGGATAACCAACACCTCTTCCATAGGTCACTCCAAGTAGTTCACTATGTTTTGGAACTTAGCAGGGGTACTCGGTTTCATGGGATGAGCTTTGTCCGGGTCTTGGAGGCAGATGCGTCTGCCCACCGGCTGCACGGGAGGCCGGATCTGGAGAGAATAGTTAGAGGGGTCCCATTAGCCGTACTCTCTCGGGACATTGCCATAAACCGCAGTGGGAGTGATGGATTTATACGTCCGCCATTTTCGGACACATTGACTTTCAGACCCCTACCTCTTTCCTTTCCAGAATTTTGTACCCCCTTTCTTCCCAGAAGTTCCTCCCTTTCATTTCCTAAAAAGACCCTCCACACAGCATCTCCAAAGATGACAAAAGTTTTTGAGAGGAATTATTTTTCTCATGGCCTCCTGCATGGAGCAAATTTAAAAAAAAATTATGATGAAGAAACCATTAGTTTTGAAGCATGTTGATATTTAATTCAAAAATAATAATGTACGCAAAGACTAAATCAAATTTAATAAATATAAATTAATTTAAGCTGTATTCTTCATTGCAATGTTTATTAGTAAAATTTAATTAATATAAAAGAAAGAAGAGAGACATGCAGTGGTTACTATAAAAGTTTCAATAGCGGCTTCACCTGAGGAGTCATTCCCTTCAGGGCTCCCTCCACGGCGACAGGGCATTTCGTTATTCGAAGGCACTTGCCGGCCCGCCCTGTTGCAGCTAACATGCATTGATCACCTGCAAAAGTAACATGATCATTAAACAACAAGGAAGAAATATTATTGAGAGAATCATGGTTAAGTTTTGGATACAATACCTTCAGCTACTGTTACAAGAGGGCAGCAAACAATCTGATCAGGACCCTCTACAGCGCAAACCTGTAAACACAATTGACTTGTCTTCATTGTGATTTTGTTTTAAAGAAGATGAAAGAGAAAAAACCAGAAAATAGGCGATTAGATCAAGTGGCTTGAAATAATTGCCTAGTTTTTTTTTATCTTGAGTCAATGAATTTGATCGTTTTCGATGTTTGATTGATGCTTGAGTCCAGCATCTACGCTATTTCCCTGCCAACTCAATAAGATCTTGTATGTATGATGCGCGGTTAACCGTGTTCGTGATCGGCTTGATGTAGCGTGAGTAAAATGGTTTTTAATTTGTACCATTCTTGGTAATAAATTCGTTTATTTTTATTCAGACTCAAAGCTAGAAAGTTTCATCTCCGTTGGATTCTATTTCGTACACAGTCACACGAAATCCACTTTGTATGACTAAATGCACAGGCGAATGAATACTAAATGATTATCTTTAGAACAAGAGGCCTGACGTGTTCATCAAGCTGCTTGATCATGGAGAATAAAATTAAACGCTTGACCATATCGGAACCGTTTTAAGGATTCGGATGAAAAAATGTCTTCTATGTTGGTACCGATTTTCGCACAATTTAGGATGGCGCACATAAATTTGACATTTTTCATCTCTCATTATCGTATGCAGGTAATAAATTATATTACGTGAAAAATTTGCACGCTTACTTTGTTTAATCTTTAAAATATTAATAAAAATACTACAACATGTGTATACTACTGATTGTGGAAATATCATACCTTTGTTTATTACGCACTATTTTTATTAAATTAATAATTTCGCAATGTTGTCTTCTGATACTAATATGTTAAGTAGATTGATTTAAAATAATTCAATCATTGCAGGAGTAAATATTTTTAATAGTAGGTAACATTGTCATACTGTGAAAACATGTTGCTATTTTACGTAAACGGATGAACAGTACCTGCGGAAATTTGCCTTTACTGGCGGCCTCCATCGCTGTCGGGCAGTTGCTGAATTGACTGCATACTCCCGCCTTTCCAGTATCCACCCTTGTACAGTTATCACCTTCAAATAAACAGAAACACTTAAGTTATACAACACAATAGGTGAAGATGAAAAAACTATAAGAAGTGAAAGTGAGGTACCTTCTCTAGGGGTAGTTGTGTTTGCCTGGTATCTGGTTTGCAGTCTTGTCTCTTGCCCTGGTACCCAGGGGCAGCACACTATCAGTCTGTTCTCCGGGGAGGCGCACACCTGAAAACACACTAGTTTTATTACCTATTCTTTAATACTGCCATCTTCTCTTCCCTGATAAACATGCTGATTAGAACTGCAACGTAAAATATCGCTGCTCTATTCTTGTTCACAGAAATAAAACGTCCTGATTTCAATACCATTGAACACTAATTGCCAGAATTAGAATATAACTATTTTGTGTAGTGGGCAAAAAGTTTTAAGTGGTGAAGGACGTGTCATAAGTCATAAGACCTGCCATGTAAAATGTTTTATTTTATTAAATGATCTTTTATTTAATGGACATGTTTTAATACCAATGGTAAAAAACTAACTACATAAAATCAAAATATATCATAGTATAACTTATTTTATTTTTATGCATAACTACACGAGTTTTCGTCATCAATGTTGTATTTCATTGTAAATTGAACCATGGTATCCGTTAAGCTACTTAAAAAAACTGTCCAATTATGAAAAGCAGATTCATACCACGGTTTTTCTTTGAAATATTCAATGTTTTCAATTTAATATTCATAAATAAAAAACAAGTTATTAGCAAAAAACGATTACAGTAATATATAATTTATATAGGTTTACAAATGTAGTTAATTATTTGCAAAGTGACATAAGTAAAAAAAATAATACCAACATCTACGTTGACACAAAAAACAATAGAAATTATAATGTGACTGGTTTTCCAGAAAATAGTTAATAGAAAATAGTTTTATAGTAGAAAGAAGCAACACCTTACTTCATTGTTGATCCTTGGAAATTCAAAACGAATGTATGCATTGGTGACGAGAAATATTTTTTATATATTTATTCAGTGAGATCAACATGAATGCTTTGAAATAAAATAACTGGTTCAGTATATTAAATGACGAGTTTGTTAATTTTAATTTGTACTGCAGTGCTTTTGGTTGTAAAATATCCATAGAACTAACTAACTAACTAACTAACTAACTAACCATCACGCCGTTTCCCCGCAGGGGTAGGCAGAGAGGACGGACCGCCAAACAACTCGGTCTTGGCACACACTCTTTGCCTCACTCACATTCATACATCGTCTCATACATTCTCTTCTATTATTCTGACTTTTGACATGGCCCGACTCAAGTATTTGATTCACTTGATCGTGCCACGTCTTCCTCGGGCGTCCCCGACTTCTTCTACCATTCACATTCGCGTCGTATATTCTTCTTACACTACTTTCTTCGTTCATTCGCTCTACATGCCCAAACCATCTGAGGGTCCCTTTCTTAATCTTACTCATTATGCTTACATCAGCCTTACATTCTTTGCGGATATCCACATTTTTCACACGATCATACATTGTTTTACCACACATACGTCTCAGGGATCTCATTTCAACAGCATTCAGCTTACTTTCATCCTTCCTCTGCCAGTTCCATGCCTCACTGCCATACATCAGGGTAGGTACCAGGACTCCATTGTGGACTGCTAGCTTCGCTTCTTTTGACAGTTTTTTATTAGCGCCAACGGCATTCAGTCCACCATTAATGGAGTTACCGGCATTCACCCTTCTTTCAATATCTCTATCAGCCTTCCCATCTCTCGTAAACACACTACCCAGATACACAAACTCATCCACCTGCTCCAAGTATTCATCATTCACAACTATGTTGCATACTGTTTTCGTACTCTCTCTTTCAAACACCATGACTTTAGACTTACTTACATTCATCATTAACTCATTCTTCATACATACTTCATTCATCCTAGATACGAGAGACTGTAGATTTTCCATAGTATTAGAAATCAGCACCGCATCATCAGCATACAACAGGCAACATATTTTCAGATTACCCAATTTCGCGCCCAATCCCACCTCTTTCAATTCTTGCATACAATTATCCATGTATAGATTGAATAACCATGGTGACATTACGCAGCCTTGCTTGACACCTTTTGTGATGTCAAACCACCCCGTAAAACCACCGTTCACCCTAACACACGCAACGCTTCCCTCGTACAGAGACGCAATTGCCTGTATGAGATTTGTATTCACTCCATACTTGGACAACACCTTCCATAACTTTTTCCTGTCGACTCGGTCGTATGCTTTTTGTAGATCTACAAAAGCGCAGAAAAGTTTCTGGTTTTTCGCCAGAAACTTCTCAGTGAGCATACGCAAGGAGAAAATCTGGTCCATGCATCCCCTTCCACTCATAAAGGCACCTTGCACATCCCATATTTTATCCTTTGTTTCCATTCTTACCAGTGGCGGTTCGTGGTCTTTTTAACAGGGGGTTCAGAAATCCAAGAGAAGATATATCTAATCAAAATTTACATTTAGAGGAATTAAGTTGTTTAATGTTTTTTTTTACAGTAGTAAACGTTGCTAATTATTATTGTTTTTACAACAAGAATAATTGCGTAGAATATATAAGTGGACGCGGAGGACTTTTATTTTTAATATCCAACCTTTTTTCATTAATATTATTAGCATTATTTTTTATGTACACAACACTGTGTTCAGCGATTTAAAAAAAAAATACCGAAGTAAGTTCAACAATAAATTACACAACTAGCGACTTGACAATGCGTCGTTTGCCGAAAATAATATTAAAAAAGGGGAATATACCTAAACGCTAGAAATATTTTGATTCTCACGCCTTCAAAATTTTAAATCGAGCATCTTTTTTGCACGAGGCAAGTACGCGCCAAAGTGGTTTTTATTTATTTTGTGCGTAATTTTATAAGAATGAAAAATCATAAAAAGGTCAAAAATAGTCTTAGCCATAAAGGGGAACTTTTAAAAATTGATTCTCTTATTACTTTATAGTTACTTAAGTCATGAAAAAACGTTTCTTTAGTAGTTTACGCTTATATTTTTTGTTTCGTTAATAATAATGTTATTGTTATTCCAATTCGTACAAAAGGTAGTAAAAGGTTCAATTTATCCGTAGCATATTTTTTGATGTTCATAATGTAAACCAATCCGTAGTAATGATTAATCTAAAAAGTACCTAAATAAGATTTCGAGTATAGTATATAATAGCTTCATCCGGTGCAATGGTCATTCTGCGACGAACAGAATCGGTACAATTCGTGAAAGATCGGAGATCACGTGGTACCTACTAGCAATCGCAACGCACCGAGCGCGCTCGAATTTGCTAACTAAATTCGTAGTTTCGTTCAGATCACCGTCAGAGGGATATGTATGGGGCCGGATATTTTTCTATACAGAATTTTGCGCGTAACACAACTCGCACAAAATGGATGAAGTTACCGATTTCGACGCGATGGCGGTGCGCGGTGGCGTGAGTTTTAAACGGATTTTAAAGGAGCCCTATTTATGGTGTGATTATGAACATGTTTTATAATGATTACAAACTTGTTTTATAATAATATTATTTGGTTATTATTATAAAACAAGTTTCTTTTATTTTATCAGCTTTTCAATGGGGGTTCAGCGCACAAACGCACTTTAGAGAAAACCGCCACTGATTCTTACCCTTTCAATCAATATTCTTCCGTACAGCTTGCCGACTGAACTTAGCAGGCTAATAGCCCTATGATTCCCACAATCCATACGTGACCCTTTACCTTTGTATAACGGCATGATTACAGCCCTTCTCCAATCTAATGGCGTGTAACCCTCCTCTAAACACTGGTTAAAAAGTTTGCACAACCATGTGAGAATAATATGACTATCTCCTTTAAAGTATTCGGCAGCAATATTGTCGAAACCAACAGCCTTACCATTCTTCATGCATTTTATCGATTTTTTTATTTCATCCACGCTGATTTTGGTAACATTCACTCCGTCATCGTTCATACCCGATTCACCATTGGCCTCACTATCATCCGGGTTGCTTTCGAAGACCTCCTCAAAATATTTCATCCATCTCTCTTTTATTTCTTCCTCATTCGTCAACATTCTTCCATCTTTCGATTTTATGACTTTCAGGCTTCCGTTCTCTGAACCACTCCGGGACCTTTTGACCTCCTTCCAAAACAGTTTAATGTTTTCTTGGAAGTGTAGAATTGTAGAATTGTAGAAAGTGTAGAATATCCATAGAAAAATACATATAATACTAAGTAACTTTGATTAGTAAAATAAATTAGGAATTAACTTGATATGCACAAATATTATATCTATGTGACTTCACCTGATATGGCAATCCGTTAAATGCCGCTTCCAAGACGACGGAGCACCTCATTATGTGTCTGCAGACACCCGGCTGGATGGTTCCCGCCATGACACACAGATCTCCTGTAACGTAATAACAGAACCAAGTGAGAGAAAGGTGAGGTACTCGCGACATCTGGATTTGTAGTTGTGGATTCTAAACTTCGACTACGGAGGCCGTCACAGTTAGTCATTAGTGACGATTACAGGTGAGTTGTTATTTGACCATCTCAATGTTAACTTTTTGTTCTCGAGATATTTCTTTTACATTAAATCCACACAAGATAATTTCACAAAAATAATTTCGTTCCGGGCCTATGTAATCTTCTTGGATGCTATGTAGAGGGTTTACTTGAGGAAAATTAGGAATGATCTTGGATCTTGAAGAAAGACATGTTGTAGAAGGGAGGGAGAAAACTCAGGGGTTTACGAATAGTTCCACAACTGAGCTGTGAACTCAAGAACGAATTATAGAAACAACCTGTTCTGATGATACAAATGTTCAGACCGCGATTGGCGAATTTTTCGACTGTGCACCGGTGACGGAGGGACCAATGACAGTAGTTCCTCGAAAGTTCCATTGAAATACTGGTCGAAAAACCCAAGCAACTATGTTTTACATTTGCTACTGGACGTAAGTGAATAATAAGTCAATTACATGTTAAAACACTACTAAACTACATTTTTGACCAAAAAAACAAGCACCAACAGACACAAAATATCACTAAAAAACCAGTTAGTTAAGCGTAAAAAGAAAACATAAAAACTCTGACGGTAAATACTACCTTTGGACAAAGACACTATAAATACCATGCTTTAAAAGCATTCAACGGTTCAGTTGACCAAAAATAGAGGAAACAAATAAATTCAGACAGGAAATAAAAAAAAAATGGATTATAGAACAAAAAAGACAATATTACCAAATGACAATATTACCCGAGTTAAAATAATTTGTTACACTCAGTCTAAAATAGCGTGATTTAATAAATAATTAAAAATAATGTTTTCTTTGTCGGCATACTAATTTTGCAACCCGTAAAATAATTGACTTTTTTGAAGTCGTTCTTTAGTGTAAAAAATAACAACAATTAAAATAGAGTAGTAAATAATTTATGTCAATTTGGCGACTTTACAGGAGAAACAAAACACTGTTTCTATATAGTTATACATTATATAAAGGAGAGTGTCTGTGGCGGGCGGGCCATGTGGCATTATTTCATATACAAATCTAGCGTTTTATTCCGAGATTTATGAAATTTTGCACGCCGTGGTTGAAAATAAAAGGATATTTACTTCATTGAAAAGAAATAGAATACAAAAAATAACCTGAACGCGGAAAAGAACAAGACACAGAAAAATAAAAAGATAATGGTCACAACTGGGACTCGAACCCAGGAACTCTCGTCAAACGAGACGAATGCTTTAACAAATTCAACATCTGAGACCTCTCATTTGGAAGTCATTCTTGTCAATCTCATATTTAAAAATTTAGAATGAACATTATTATATTTAACTATTTTATTCAAAATTATCGGTTGCAATTTTTTAATAAGTTACAATTAAAAAAGGTAGGATAAAAAATTATTTTTTTTGGAAATAACTTTGAGAGTTATTGTAAAAAGAAAGTTTTCCAAATAAAAAAAGAAGAAAAAATGCGTAAAGCACGGGCAATACCGGGGACTTCAGCAAGTAATTCTTGACACTAAAAAAGTGTATTTCTTAATTTTTCAATAAACGTTGTAAGACTTACGGTGGTGGAAAGGAAAATAAGATGGGGAAGAGGTAGGTGGGGAAGTACCTGAGAATTCAGATCTGGTCACCAAACACAGCTTAAGCCATTAAAAAAAAACAACAATTTTGAATGGTGGTCTTAAACCAGGGCGATACTGAGAGTATTTTCCAATCTGGGACGTACTGCGTACTATTTTAATTTGATTGTGAAATAAGATTAAATAATTAAATTAAATTTATTAGCCCTCACGGGATACGGACCTCAACTTTTGGTTTGCTGGTTGAGAGCCTTACCCCTTGACTACGGAGGCCGCTATAAAATTTTTATATAAACTTTTCATATTATCACTCATTAGATTGCTCCTCAGGGTGGAAAAAGTAGGAAAAAGACTGCACTAAAAAAATACAGTAAAAAAAACGTGTTAATGTTTTTCACTAAATTACCTGTATTATTTTTGTGAAGTGTGTAATATGGTTTCTTGACAAATATACTAAATTATATATAAACATATTTTTTTAAAATTGATTTTATAAAATACTACTGCCCCTAATTTAATCAAGTTCATTGAAGAAGAAGAGCATACTAAAAATCTAAACGAAATATGAAAAAGTCCAAGAAACAGAAACATTAAAGGATAAAATCCGAAAATTCACTCTCCCAGAAAACCTTCCTAAACTAATCATTCACACTTGCCCACAAAATCTAGACAATCCCTCACTATCTCTTATTTAACAGCTGTTCATGCCCAATTCTCAAACCTTCTGATGAAATAAAATACCTAGGGGTCATTATAGATAACCATTTACGCTGGGAGGCCCAAATCAACTCCATAACTAAGAGACTCCGTAAGTTATGCTATATTTTTTATTCTATTCGATCAATCCTTGACATAAAAACACTCAGAAGTGTTTATTTTGCTCTGTTTCAATCAATAGCAACTTACGGCATTATAGGATGGGGAGGTTGTGCAGCATCCAGTCTCTACCCTCTAGTGACCATTCAAAAACTTTTGTTAAGGATCATCTTCAAATGTTCTCCTTCTCATCCATCAGAGCCACTTTTCAAAAAACTAGCTGTCTTAGACATTCGCCAATTGTACATTAAGATAGTTTTCATCCATATCTGGAAAAATGATTTGATAAAATCCACACAAAAAGATATACATACTCGTTACTCAACTCATGCACAATGCACAATCCCCACAAGAAAAACAACTTTTTAAGGCAACGCTCATACATCGCACCTAAAATATACAACGAACTAAATAACAATATCAAAAAACCTAGTACACTTACTCACTTTGCAACTGGTGTCCAAATATGGATATCCGTAAAGTGTCGACAGTTTTTTAAAGAATTTCTTTAGAAAATTTGTTTGATGAGAATTATGTCATTGCCAATCTTTGATTTATTTAAATACAAGCTTGGTGGGAAACAAAGGTCACGTGTCACAAATTTAATTTTGCCTTAGCATTACATTATCGTTTTCTGATATTTTCTGCTAGAACAGGGATAGATATTTAATCCTGTTATGAAGGTCAACTTTTGCCTAAACCGCTTTTGCAATACGCTAGCAGCTAAACTACATTTGACTCGATAAAATGATATATCAAATCATAAAAAATACGTCTAACTACTAGCACACTAAAATATATTTTTTTCCACTTGTTAAGGAAAAATATTTCTTAATTTCATTTAACTTGTTGTCCTCTTCTCGTGCATACATACTTATTTTTTCTGTGAAAATGTGTTTTGCCATTGTGGAAACATCTTCTGCAAACTATTGATATTTGCAAAATATAATAGGTATGTCATTATTACTTCATTTATCTGAGTATAGCATCATTTTATTTTATTTTCATTGTGAAAATATAATAAAGCTTTCAACTTTTTTTATAAAATGTGGGAGAAAAAAAACATTGCTTAACCCTTTCCACTCTATTTTTTGTTTTTATTATAAAGTATTTTTTGTTTTTATTACACCAGCGCTTTAGTTAAGCGAAATTGCGCTTTTTTGGGTTTTTAGTTATTTTTTGTTAATAAAATTGATATCGGTTTATATATATACCGCTAATATTTTTTTTGGTTGTAATCACTATAATATAAATAGCCAAAAGTTTAAATACTTTTAAAAACTAATTCTTTAAAACTGTTTGGCACCACTGTGTACTAGTGCCTACATCTACATGTTCATGTACCTACTCAGAGCCCGGTGCCACATGTACTCAGCGCTCAGTACTCTCCAAATGTACTCAGAGCCCAGTACCACCCGAAAGTCACTGTAACAATAATAATTTACGCTAGTGACCAGTTTAATTAGCCGGACTCAAAACATAAATTTATTCCAAAATTTATTTGTACAAAAATTGGTTTGAAATAATGTACCTACAAATATAACCACGTACACACAGATTTTCATTATAATCGTTATCTTTTCTTATTTACATACTCTATAAAGTAATTATTTCGACTTTATATATTTTATAATTATATCATTTTTATATTCTTTCATGTATTGCTTTCTATGTTCTATACTTTTCATATTATTTTTATATTCTACTACATTCTTCCATACGCTTTAATCATTTACATTCTTTTATATTCATTTGTATTTTTTAAATTTCTTTAATATCATTTTATATTATATAATTATTTATATACTTTTATTTTATTTTTTTATATTCACGCACATTTCTTTATATTGCATCTGTTAACATACTGTATATGAAAATCGACTACCACAACACAGGCATGTGCCTAGTATGGTGGTCGAAAAATCCCCAATTCATGTAACGAACAATTCAAAGAATAAAGAAACTTATATTATATTATACTAGCAGACCCGGCCACACGTTGCTGTGGCTAACGAAACACAACCTTTATAAAATCCACACCCCCCGCTTTCCTGCTGCCCACTGCCTGAATTGAATATTTGAATTTCTCGGCTTTTCTCTAATATAATAAGCATGTATTATACATATAAATCTTCCTCTTGAATCACTCTGTATATTGGTGAAAACCGCATGAAAATCCATTGCGCAGTTTAAAAGATCTATTCGCACATACATTTTGAACGACTTCATTTTATACTATGTAATGCAATTCGAACGATCGCCACTAATTATACAATGCTTGCAATGCAACACTGGATATTTGAAAACGGAAAATCAAATACCTACTTACTCTAGGACATCTATTTTCCAATTTCTTCCGTAGAACAAATTTCAAAAGTGACTATAGTACGGCCCGCCAGCCGTTTTAAATCGCACAAAAATATGTTTTCTTTAAATTTCTCGGCTTTTCTCTAACATAATTTACATTATTATACATATAAACATTCCTCTCCAATCTCTCTATCTATTGGTGAAAACCGTATGAAAATCCGTTGCGTAGTTTAACAGATTAACGCGCACATCCATTTTGAGCGACTTCATTTTATACTATGTAATGATAATGATGATGATAATGATGATAATGATGATAATGATGATGATGATGATAATGATAATGATGATAATGGTGGCAACTGGGACTCGAACCCAGAATCTCTCGTCTAACTGAGACGAATGATTTGATCAATTTTGCTATGGGGACCTCTCATTTTGAAGTAATTTTTGTCAATTTCATATTTACAATTTCAGAATGAACAATATTATCATCAACTAATTTTTGCCCATATTATTGGATTTTTGAATTAAAAACAATTAAGAAAGGGTAGAAAATATCCTTCAAAAGTTATTATAAAAAGAAAGTTGTTTAAATTAATATAAAATGGAAAATTGCTGAAACACCTGCTGCGTGGTGGGCCGGATCGAGAGAGACGGGTTGAAGAGGTATTTTGAACTCTCCATCCAGAATTCCTCAACAAATCGCCTTGCACCGCAGATGAAGGGGTGGATTCATACGCCCGTCACTCCTGGACACACTGACCCCCACATTCATACCCATTTCCTTCTCAGACCATACTCTTCTTCCTTCCCTTAAAAAAGCCCTCCACACAGCATCGCCTAAAATGAAATAGGCCCTGAGGGAAATTATTTTTCTCAGGGCGTCCAGTGTGGAGCTAATGTAAAAAAGAAGCCCAACCGAAATTAGTATTTGAATACCTAGCGCAGACCTGTGGAAAATCACGGGATAAGTAGGTACCTACTTAATCACATGTTTGGATTTTTCCCACATTTGGTTTCAATTGTTTAAAATGATACTTAAATTCGTGGCAAAAGTTTTAGAGTTCATTGAACCGCAGTTACAGATAGAGGTAGGTACAATTCAAATTAGTTTATACTTTTTTAATACCTAATTCTACTCTAATTCCAATTTTTTATATTAGATCATTGGTTTGGACCTACTTAATTGCATTTTTGAGTTTTTCCACAATCAGTTCCTATTTTTAAAATTAAACTTAAATTAAGAGCAAAAAGAACAAGACACACAAAAATTAAAAGATAATGCTCACAACTGGGACTCGAACCCAGGATCTCTTGTCTAACTGTGACAAACGCCTTAAACAATACTGCTACCGAGACCTCTTATATTGAAGTCGTTTTCGTCAATCTCATATTTCACATTTCAATAACAATATTGACTTCAATGAACTTTTTTTCCCGTATTATTGAATGCTATCTTTCCGAATTTGAAACAATTAAAAAAGGTAGGAGACAACCAAAAAAATGCGAATACCCTTCAAAAGTTATTATAATAAGAAAGTTTTTCACATAAAAAAAATAAAATAAAAATTACTTTCCCACATCCACACAAAATGCGTTAAGTCCGCGCAATGCCGGGGACTTTAGTAAGCGTGTCTCGTGTCCAAAAAAGTGTGTTTCTAACTTTCTCGTATTTAATAAATCAAAACCAAAACTTCCTCCTTAAATATAATATAGGTGAGTGAGTACTTAAATACCTACCTACTTAAATATAAACCATTTATTAATCGTAACTTTTTAAATCATTTTAAATAAGAAATTATATTATTCATCCAAAGAAACGTCACTATCTGGGAAACAATTCTTTCTGCACACTTTCTTCGGATTATCACATCCAACCGGAAACGGAACGTACAAAAAAATACAGACAGATCAAAAGCACAAAGGCTGAGTTAAAATTTGACTTTGTTACGCTCAGTAAAAAAAATGTGATTTTGAAAATGTGTGAGACTATGACATCCCCAATTGGAGAATGTTTTGAGACTTAAGGCGACGGAAAGGGGAAGGAGATGGGGAAGAGGTAGGTGGGGAAGTACGTGGGAATGCAGATCTGGTCACCAAACACGGCTTAAGCCATTATAAGCAAATTTTCAAATTTTTAATGTTGAAATGGTCCTTCACCAGGGCGGTTCTGAGAGTATTGTTCACTCTGGAACGTATCACAAATATACTGCATATTATTTCTAATTAATTCATTGTGAAATAACATTAATTAATTAAATTAAATTTATTAGCGCACGCCGGGATTCGAACCCGCAACTTTTGGTTTGGTGAACGAGAACTTTACCATTCGACCAAGGAGGCTACCATAAAATGTTTACATAAACTTGACATATCATCACTCATTAGATTGCACCTCACGGAGGAAAAAATAGTAAAAAGTCTGCGCCTTACAAGGCGTTACAAAATAGCAGTAAAAAAACCGTGGTTATGTTTTGCACCAAATTAGCCGTTGGGACTCTTGTGCTGAATTTAAAAAAAATCTATTACTCAACATAAATAATGTTCTAAAACTATTTTAAATCGAGTTTATTAAACATTTTTACAGGGAATATAGAAATAAAAAATAATAATTATCATATTTTCCTACAATTTTTAAATTTACCCATTTAAATAATACTCAAAAAAATAGGACTATAAAAGTGTAGCTACTCGTATTATCCAATACTCACATAATATTATATGTCCTGACAGATTGGATTTATAAATTAATGTAATTTTATTATTTTTGTGAAGCGTAATAAGGTTTTTAAAAAAAAACATTGATTATAAAAAATACTGCTGTTTCTAATTTAATAAACATATTAACTTCATTGAAGAAGAAGAGAATACTAAAAATATACGAAATATGAAAAAGAACAAGAAACAGATAAAAGTATAGATAATGGGGGAAACTGGGACTCGAACCCAGAATCTCTCGTCTAACTTAGACGAAATTTTGTCCAAAAATTGAAATGATTTGTATTTTGCTTGACGAATAGGCAAAAGTTTTAAAAAAATCTCGAAACTAAGAAAATGAGGGTTAACACTATTTGCGCCGAAGTCCTTCATATTATATTCACAAATATATTACAGAGATTCTTTGTAAGGAAATAAATTCTTCTTTACCATAATATAGAGTGTGTTGGTTGTAATGCTATTCGCAAATAAACACGGTGTTCGGAAACTCGTGGTACACGCGGGAAACTGTGTATATATTATCTAAATCAGTTTTCTTTGTCGGCCTACTAATTTTGCAACCCGTAAAATATTTGACTATTTTGGAGTCGTTCTTTAATGTAAAAAATAACTACAAACTTTAAAAAAACAATTTTAAATGGTGGTCTTTCTCCAGGGCGATACTGAGAGTATTTTCCAATCTAGGACGTTCCGCGTATTATTTTTGTTTGATTACTAGCTGACCCGACGAACTTCGTACCGCCTCAGAATCAATAACTGTTGAATTAAATTCAGTTTTTTTATTAAGTTAAAAATTACACAATGAAGCAATCATCAATGCACAACTGTCCGTGTTTTGATTTTGACAGTATCAGAGATGGCATTGTGTATGGATTTATATTTTTTGTGATTTTCTTATTTTTCCACTTAATTACGATAATTTGTGAACCAGGAACCATTTATTGGATAACCAACACCTCTGTCATACGTCACCCGTAGGTCACCCTTAGGAATCGCACCTTAAGTGGTTCGCTACGGGGTGACGTTTGTCCGGATCTTGGTGGCGGATGCGTCTGCCCACCTGCTGCGTGGCGGACCGGATCGAGGGAGACTGGTTGAGGGAAGCCTTTTGACCTTTCCAGCTGGGCTCTCTCGACCCAACGCCTTGCACCGCAGTTGGAGGGATGGATTCATACGTCCGTCACTCCTGGACACACTGACCCCAGATTCCTACCCTCCCCTCATACCTTTTTCCTTCCCAGAACTTCCTATCCTTCCCTACCTTAAAAAGACCCTCCACACAACATCCCCTAAGATGACACAGGCCCTGAGGAAAATAATGGCTGGGGCCTAATGTGTTGTGGAACTGATGTAAAAAAAACTTTGCTTTTCATTTTCTTTATACGTGTGAGGGATTTTTATTTTAATGATTAATTGTATCTTTCCTTTGGATGGATGGAGATATACGTTCACCGTTTGTCTCATTTTCTTTATACGTGTGAGGGATTTTTATTTTAATGATTAATTGTATCTTTCCTTTGGATGGGTGGAGATATACGTTCACCGTTTGTCTCATTTTCTTTATACGTGTGAGGGATTTTTATTTTAATGATTAATTGTATCTTTCCTTTGGATGGGTGGAGATATACGTTCACCGTTTGTCTCATTTTCTTTATACGTGTGAGGGATTTTTATTTTAATGATTAATTGTATCTTTCCTTTGGATGGGTGGAGATATACGTTCACCGTTTGTCTCATTTTCTTTATACGTGTGAGGGATTTTTATTTTAATGATTAATTGTATCTTTCCTTTGGATGGGTGGAGATATACGTTCACCGTTTGTCTCATTTTCTTTATACGTGTGAGGGATTTTTATTTTAATGATTAATTGTATCTTTCCTTTGGATGGGTGGAGATATACGTTCACCGTTTGTCTCATTTTCTTTATACGTGTGAGGGATTTTTATTTTAATGATTAATTGTATCTTTCCTTTGGATGGGTGGAGATATACGTTCACCGTTTGTCTCATTTTCTTTATACGTGTGAGGGATTTTTATTTTAATGATTAATTGTATCTTTCCTTTGGATGGGTGGAGATATACGTTCACCGTTTGTCTCATTTTCTTTATACGTGTGAGGGATTTTTATTTTAATGATTAATTGTATCTTTCCTTTGGATGGGTGGAGATATACGTTCACCGTTTGTCTCATTTTCGGCTATTGACATTAAGTGTGTAAGACAGAGAGGCTGCATTATATGTTTAAGAATAAAAAAAAAACAATCAGCACATTGACATTTGACGTTTTTGAATTATTGGAACTCTCTCACTACTCAATATTTATAGGTACTTATCATGAAATTCCTGCAGCTCTTTCAAAATATGATAATTCGTTCCATACAAAACGTATGGGGAAATGAATTTTCTTCATAACTTTATTTTTTGTGAATTTTTGCGATGTTTTAATGGTTATTCTGTTATCCGGGGCGGAGACAAATCCAACAAATCAAAGATCACCAAAATCGGTCCAGCCGTTCTCGAGTTAAAAATAGTGTAACTAACCCGACTTTGTTTTATATATTAAGATTTGTGAAATAAGATTAAATAACGAAATACAATTTATTAGCGCTCACGGGATTTGAACCCGCCACTTTTGGTTTGATGGTTGAGAGCCTTACCCCTTGACTACGGAGGCCGCTATAAAATGTTGATATAAACTTTTCATATTATTACTCATTAGATTGCTATACATTAAAAAACGTGTTAATGTTTTTCACCAAATTACCTATTGGGACTCTTGTGCAGAATTTTAATAAATCCAAAAATTCAGGACTCAAATAATGCATCGAAACTATTTGAAATTGACCTTTTCTCACGTTCCTACAGAAAATATAGAAATTAAAAATAATTTTGCACATCATATTTTCATACAATTTCGAAATTTGCCTATTTATATAAAATAGGAAAAAAAAAACAAAATAAGGGTAAAAAAGTGCACCATCTTCCAAAACTTACATAATATTATAAGTCCTGACAGATTGGATATATAAATTAATGTAATAATATTATTTTTGTGATTTATCCAATTTGGTGCAGTCGTTCGAAAGTTATGCACTTAGCAACACATTCACCGATTCATTTTTATACTGTAGATACAATTGGTTAAGACCTATTTAATGGCATGTTTGATCTTTTTTTAACAATCAGTTCTATTTTTGAAAATGAAACTTAAATTCAAAGCAAACGTTCCTAGAGTTCATTAAAACGTAGTTACAGACAGAGACACATTCGAAAGAGTTATTGTTAATACCTAACACAGGCCCGTGAAAATCACGGGGTATTATAAATCCATGTTTTAATATTAGGTATATTATAGGCAGGTACCTACTTAATCTCATGATTGTATTTTTAGTTGACTAGTAGAGAAAAAATACTGTTTCTATATAGTTGTTCATTATATAAAGGAGAGTGTCTGTGGCGGGAGGGCGGCCTGCCTTTTTTTTACAAATATCGCGTTTTATTCCGCGAATAATGAAATTTTGCAAACCATGGTTCAAAATAAGAGGATAATTGCTTCATTGAAGACGAAGAGAATACTAAAAATCTGAACGAAAAATGAAAAAGGACAAGACACAAAAATTTCAAAGGATAATGTTCACAACTGGGACTCGAACCCAGGATCTCTTGTATAACTGAAACAAACGCTTTAAACAGTACAGAATGCGTTAACTCCGGGCAATGCCGGGGACTTCAGCAAGCGTGTCTCCTGTCCAAAAAAATGTATTTCTAAATTTCTCGTATTTAATAAATCAAAACCAAAACTTCCTCCTTAAATATAATATAGGTGAGTGAGTACTTAAATACCTACCTACTTAAATATAAACCATTTATTAATCGTAACTTTTTAAACATTTTAAATAAGAAATTATATTATTCATCCAAAGAAACGTCACTATCAGGGAAACAATTCTTTTTGCACACTCTCTTCAGATTATCACGTCCAACCGGAAACGGAACGTACAAAAAAATACAGAGCACAAAATACAGACATATCAAAAGCACAAAGGCTGAGTTAAAATTTGACTTTGTTAAACTGAGTGAGTGATTTAAAAAATAATAAATAAAATAATATTAATATCGCTCAAGAGTCCCAACTGTTCCCGTCTGAAGCAAGTGAGACTATGAAATCCCCAATTGGAGAATGTTTTGAGACTTGAGGCGATGGAGAGGGGAAGGAGATGGGGAGGAGGTAGGTGGGGAAGTTCGTGGGAATTCAGATCTGGGCACCAAACACGGCTTAAGTCATTGCAAATGTTGAAATGGTCCTTCACCAGGGCGGTTCTGAGAGTATTTTTCACTCTGGAACGTATCGCAAATATACTGCATATTATTTCTAATTAATTCATTGTGAAATAACATTAATTAATTAAATTAAATTTATTAGCGCACGCCGGGATTCGAACCCGCAACTTTTGGTTTGGTGGACGAGGGCTTTACCATTCGACCAAGAAGGCTGCCATAAAATATTTACATAAACTTTACATTTCATCACTCATTAGATTGCACCTCACTGAGGAAAAAATAGTAAAAAGGCTGCGCCTTACAAGGCGTTGCAAAATAGCAGTCAAAAAACCGTGTTTATGTTTATCACCAAATTAGCCGTTGGGACTCTTGTGCTGAATTTAAAAAAAAATCTATTACTCATGTCTCAAATTAATAATATTCTAAAAATTATTTTAAATCGACTTTTTTAAACGTTTTTACAGAGAATTTAGAAAATAAAAATAATAATTATCATATTTTCCTACAATTTTGAAATTAACCCATTTATTGATTATTTTTTTTCAGGTTCTCCATAAAACAGTTATACACCAAATTATTACGGAGAAGATTACAAAATATAATAGATAAAAAAGTCCAAGGGGGCAGTTTCACTATGTTGAGACATATGTCTAAAGATAGTTACTGAACTCTCTATAGGTAACATTGAAGATGTAAATGCTCAATGCAGAATCGTTAAGCAGTTGAATTGCTCTATTTAATGGGGCATTCTGAAAAGAAGAAGATCTCCCTCGAGTATACGCGCTAGGAACATAAAGGTTAATTTCCTTCAATATAGGTAGATTCAGTACAGTACCGGAGATCAGCTTAGAAAAATGTTTTCCCAAAAATATTTTTCGGCGGGCTTCTAAGGTATTAAGATCGAAGAATGGGTAGTATGTATATTCCCTCATATACAAGAAATGCATACATATTTTTTGTACTCTTTCTATTTCTAGGATAGGGTTTTGTTCAGAGGGTGCCCAAATAATGGAGCTGTATTCCAGGATGCTGCGGACAAGAGCTTCATATGTTCTTCGTATTGCAATTCCATTAGTAAATTGTCTCGCATTACGAAGAACAAATCCGAGCATTTTCTTGGTGCGGGAGACAATGTCTGATATGTGAGATTTGAAAGAGAGATTTGCTTCAAAAATCACGTCAAGGTCTCGAATCTCGTTTTTGCGTGTAAGTATAATTTTATTAATGTGGTATGGGAATAGAAAGGTGTCTTGTGATCTTGTAAATGTGACGACACTGCATTTCTGGATACTGAATGGTAAATTATTCAGTTCCGACCATTTGACAAGAGAATCAAGATCTTTCTGCAGAAGAAGCGAATCCATATGACTTTTAAATAATACTGAAAAAAAATTGGACTAAAAAAGTGTAGCTACTCGTATTATCCAATACTTACATAATATTATTATATGTCCTGAGAGATTGGATTTATAAATTAATGTAATTTTATAATTTTGGTGAAGCGTAATAAGGTTTTATAAAAAAAAAAATTGATTTAAAAAAATTCTGCTGCTTCTAATTTAATAAACATTTTAACGTCATTCAAAATTTTAGAATGAACAATATTATCTTCAACTATTTAATTCAGAATTATCGGATGCTATTTTTTTAATTAGTTTCAATTAAAAAAGGCAGAATAAACCAAAAATATATATTTTTTGGAAATAACTTTGAGAGTTATTTTGTAAAAAGAAAGATTTCCAAAGAAAAAAAGGAAAGAAAATGCGTAAATCCCGGGCTATGCCGGGGACTTCAGCAAGTAATTCTAGACACTAAAAAAATGTGTTTTTAATTTTTTCAATAAATGTTGTAAGATTTACGGTGGTGAAATGGCAAATTAGATGGGGAAGAGGTAGGTGGGGAAGTACCTGGGAATTCAGATCTGGTCACCAAATACAGCTTAAGCTATTTCAAAGAAATCAATTTTGAATGGTCTTTCACCAGGGCGATACTGAGATTATTTTCCATTCTGGGACGTACCGCGTATTATTTTTATTTGATTAATTGTGAAATAATATTAATTAATTAAATACAATTTATTAGCGCTCACGGGATTTTAACCCGCAACTTTTGGTTTGATGGTTGAGAGCCTTACCCCTTGACTACGGAGGCCGCTATAAAATGTTGATATAAACTTTTCATATTATCACTCATTAGATTGCTCCTCACGGAGGAAAAAGTAGGAAAAGACTGCAATAAAAAAATACAGTAAAAAAACGTGTTAATGTTTTTCACCAAATTACCTGTTGGGACTCTTGTGCAGATTTTTAATAAATCCAAAAATTTAGGACTCAAATTATGCATCGAAACTATTTGAAATTGACCTTTTCTCACGTTCCTACAGAAAATACAGAAATTAAAAATAATATTTTTATTTTTATTTTAACTTTATGAGTAAAACCTCAAATTGTAATATTTAATTAAACGAAGACAATATAAGCGAAAGTCAGTCGAAAATCTGAGAACAGAAAAATCAGAAAAAGATATTGACACCGCTGGGACATGACATACATAAAGATAGTTGCCAATAATATATGCGTTAAGAGAATGAAGATAATGTGAGCGGTTCTTAGTCGAAGTATGATACAGTTAAAAATGACCGAATTGGATATCGGCACGGTGGCGCAGTGGTTAGCGCGTTTGCCCGGAAAGCAAGAGGTCCTGGGTTCATGTCCCAGCGGTGTCAATATCTTTTTCTGATTTTTCTGTTCTCAGATTTTCGACTGACTTTCGCTTATATTGTCTTCGTTTAATTAAAAATAATAATTTTGCACATCATATTTTCATACAATTTCAAAATTTGCCTACTTATATAAAATAGAAAAAAAAAACAAAATAAGGGTAAAAAAGTGCACCTATCTTCCAAAACTTACATATTATTATAAGTCCTGACTGATTGGATTTATAAATTAATGTAATAATATTATTTTTGTGAAGTGTATGTAATATGGTTTCTTGACAATTATACTTACAAGAAATAATATATTTTTTTTTAATATTGATTTTATAAAATACTACTACTGCCTCTAATTTAATCAACTTCATTGAAGAAGAAGAGAAAACTAAAAATCTAAACGAAATATGAAAAAGTCCAAGAAACAGAAACATTAAAGGATAACGGTGGCAACTGGGACTCGAACCCAGAATCCAGAATCTCTCGTCTAACTGAGACGAATGCTTTGATCAATTTTGCTATGGAGACCTCTCATTTTGAAGTAATTTTTGTCAATTTCATATTAAAATTTCAGAATGAACAATATTATCTTTGTTTTAAGATTTTTACGGCCAAAAGCATTTTCGTTATTTGTCGTCGATCATCAGGGCACATCAACCGGATCTGCCCTGATGATGAACACTGCAACGATGTCCGAAACGTTGGCTAAAGAAGGAGGTAGCGCAACACGGCGTTACACCCCAACAACAAATTTTTGCCCATAAAATTGGATTTTTGAATTGGAAACAATTAAAAAAGGGTAGAAAATATCCTTCAAAAGTTATTATAAAAATGAAAGTTGTTTAAATTAATATAAAATGGAAAATTGCTGAAACACCTGCTGCGTGGTGGGCCGGATCGAGAGAGACTGGTTGAGGAGGTATTTTGAACTCTCCATCCAGAATCCCTCAACCAATGGCCAATAATTGAACTGAAGTTACTGATAGAGGTAGGTACAATTTTTTTTTACGTGAATACCGCACAAGAGTCCCAACTGCTCCCGTCTGGAGCCAGTGGGACTATGGCATCCCCAATTGGGGTATGTTGTGATGCTGAAGGTAGTTAAGAGGGGAAGGAGAAAGGGAAGAGGAAGGTGGGGAAGTACCTGGCTATTCAAATCTGGTAACCAAATTCGGCTAAAGCCATTTCAAGCAACTTTTCAATTCTGAATGGTATCTTTCACTCTGGAACGTGCTGCAAATATACTATTTTTTTTTTTTTAATAAATAAATTGTGAAAAAACACAAATTAACCAAATAAAATTTATTTGCCACGCCGGGATTCGATCCCGCAACCTTCGGAGTGCGAGTCAAGAGCCTTACCGCTAGACTACCGGCCGTCAATTGAAATTAGTTTCTATTTTTTTTACCTAGTATAATTTCAATTTCATATATTATATCAATGGTTGGGACCTACTTAATCCTATTATTGTATTTTTAGTTGACTAGGAGAGATAAAATACTGTTTCTATATAATTATTCATTGTATAAAGGAGAGTGTCTGTGGCGCGCAGCCTGGCTTTATTTTTTATACCAATCTCGCGTTTTATTCCGAGAATGATGAAATTTTGCACGCCGTGGTTCAAAATATTTTCGCCGTGGTTCATTCATTGAAGAAGAAGAGAATACTAAAAATGTTAACGAAAAATTTAAAAGAACAAGGCACACAAAAATTAAACTTATAATGGTCACAACTGGGACTCGAAGCCAGGATCTCTTGTCTAACTGAGACAAACGCCTTAAACAATACGGCCACCGAGACCTCTTATATTGAAGTCATTTTTGTCAATTTCATAATTCACTTTTCAATAACAATAATATTGTCTTGAACGAACTTTTTTTCCCATATTATTGAATGCTATCTTTCTGAATTTGAAACAATTAAAAAGGGTAGGAGATAACCAAAAAAATGCGAATACCCTTCAATAGTTATTATAATAAGAAAGTTTTTCAAATAAAAAAATAAAATAAAAATTACTTTCCCACATCCACACAAAATACTTTAAGTCCGGGCAATGCCGGCGACTTCAGTAAGCATGTCTCGTGTCCAAAAAGGTGTGTTTCTAAATTTTTCCTGATGTCTATGCTCCTATGTAAGAAATCAAAACAAAAACCCCTTACACATAATATTTATAAGTGGGTACTTAAATACCTACCTCCTTAAATATAAACAATTTATTAATCGTAACTTTTTAAATCATTTTAAATAAGAAATTATATTATTCATCCAAAGAAACGTCACTATCTGGGAAACAATTCTTTTTGCACACTTTCTTCAGATTATCACGACCAACCGGAAATGGAACGTACAAAAAATACAGACAGATCAAAAGAACAAAGGCTTAGTTAAAATTTTACTTTGTTACGCTCAGTCAAGAATTGCGTAATTTAAAAAATATTAATGTAAATATCGCACAAGAGTCCCAACTGCACCCGTCTAAAGCAAGTGATATTATGACATCCCCGATTGGAGAATGTTTTGACACTTAAGGCGACGGAGAGGGGAAGGAGATGGGGAAGAGGTAGGTGGGGAAGTATGTGGGAACTCAGATCTGGTCACCAAACACGGCTTAAGCCATTGCAAACAAATTTTCAATTTTTAATGTTGAAATGGTCTTTCACCAGGGCGGTACTGAGAGTATTTTTCACTCTGGTACGTATCGCGAATATACTGCATATTATTTTTAATTAATTATTTGTGAAATGACATAAATTAATTAAAAAAATATATTAGCACACGCCGGGATTTGGTCCCGCAACTTTTGGTTTGGTGGACGAGAACTTTACAATTCGACCATTGAGGCTGCCATAAAATGTTTACATAAACTTTACATTTCATCACTCATTAGATTGCACCTCACGGAGGAAATAATAGTAAAACGGCTGCGCCTTACAAGGCGTTACAAAATAGCAGTCAAAAACCGTGTTTATGTTTTCACCAAATTAGCCTTTGGGACTCTTGTGCTGAATTTAAAAAATATCTCTCAAATAATGTTATAAAACTATTTGAAATCGACTTCTTTACACGTTTTTACAGAGAATATAGAAATTTAAAATAATAATTATCAAATTTTTCTACAATTTCGAAATTTACTCATTTAAATAATACTGAAAAAAAAGTAGAACTAAAAAAGTGTAGCTACTCGTATTATCCAATACTCACATAATATTATATGTCCTGACAGATTGGATTTATAAATTAATGTAATTTTATTATTTTTGTGAAGCGTAATAAGGTTTTATAAAAAAATATTGCTTTTAAAAAATACTGCTGCTTCTAATTTAATAAACATTTTAACTTTATTGAAGAAGAAGAGAATACTAAGAATATAAACGAAATATGAAAAAAAACAAGAAACAGATAAAATTATGTATAATGGGGGCAACTGGGACTCGAACCCAGGATCTCTCGTCTAACCGAGACGAAATTTTGTTTAAAAATTAAAATTATTTTTATTTTTCTTGATGAATTAGGCAAAAGTTAAAATAATTTATCGAAACTAAGAAAATGATGGTTAATACTATTTGCGCCGAAGTACTTCACATTATATTCAGAAATATATTGCAGAGATTCATTGTAAGGAGCTGAATTCTTAATTAACATAAGATATATTGTGTTAGTTGTATCTAATGCTATTCGCAAATAAACACGGTGGTCGAAAACTCGTGGTACAAGCTGGAAACTGTGTATATATATTATCTAAATCAGTTTTCTTTGTCGGCCTACTAATTTTGCAACCCGTAAAATAATTGACTATTTCGGAGTCGCTCTTCAATGTAAAAAATAACTACAATTAAAATGGAGTAGTAAATGACTTAAGTCCATTTGGCGACTTTACAGGAGAAACCAAATACTGTTTCTATATAGTTGTTCATTATATAAAGGAGAGTGTCTGTGGCGGGCGGGCGGTGTGGCATTATTTTGTATACAAATCTAGCGTTTTATTCCGAGATTAATGAAATTTTGAACGCCGTAAAAAAGGATATATACTTCAATGAAAAGAAACAGAATTAAAAAAAAATTACCTAAACGCGAAAAAGAACAAGACACAGAAAAATAAAAAGATTATGATCACAACTGGGACTCTAACCCAGGAACTCTCGTCAGACGAGACAAATGCTTTAACAAATTCGACAACTGAGACATCTCATTTGGAATTCAATCTTGTCAATCTCATATTTAAAATTTTAGAATGAACAATATTATCTTCAACAATTTTTTTCAAAATTATCGGATGCAATTTTTTTAATTAGATACAATTAAAAAAGGTAGGATTAATAAAAAAAAAAAATTTTTGGAAATAACTTTAAGAGTTATTGTAAAAAGAAAGTTTTTCAAAAAAAAAATTTTAAAAATGCCTAAAGCCCGGGCAATGCCGGGGACTTCGGCAAGTAATTCTAGACACTAAAAAAGTGTGTTTCAAAATTTTTCAATGAATGTTGTGAGACTTGGACTTGAACGATGGTGGAAAGGGAAATTAGATGGGAAGAGGTAGGTGGGGAAGTACCTGGGAATTCAGATCTGGTCACCAAACACAGCTAAGCTATTTCAAAAAAGAAATTAATTTTGATGGTCCTTCACCAGGGCGATACTGAGAATATTTTCCAATCTGGGACGTACCGCGAATTATTTTAATTTGATTAATTTATTGTGAAATAAAATTATTGTGAACGCAAATCGCTGTTATTTCCGCCTACAAAACCAATTAAAATCCAGATTGCTGTCCAGAAACACGAAGATATTAGTGTACAAAACCCTTATCAGACCAGTACTTACGTATGCAGCTGAGACTTGGGTACTAACTAAGAGGAATGAGCGAGCACTGGACGTTTTGGAAAGAAAATTTTTGAGGCGCATCTTCGGACCGGTTCTAGAAAATGGATTTTGGCGCAGACGTTACAACAATGAGCTCTGTTTAAGGAGCTAAACGTCGCAAAATTTATAAAACTGGGAAGACTTCGGTGGCTGGATCATGTGGAGAGAATGACCGAGCATCAAGCACCAAAGTCCCTGCTAAACTCAAGACCAATAGGGCGAAGGAGCCTGGGAAGACAAAGACTAAGATGGAGCGACAACGTCCTCAAAGACATATCTATCTCGGAGCTTCTAAACAGGAGAGAGCTGGCACAAAACCGAGATGAGTGGAAGAAGATTCTTGAGGAGGTCAAGACCCACCAGGGGTTGTAGAGCCAATAGTGATGATGATGATGAAATAAAATTAAATAATGAAATAAAATTTATTAGCGTTCATGGGATATGAACCCGCAACTTTTGGTTTGGAGGTTGAGAGCCTGACCCCTTGACTACGGAGGCCGCTACAAAAGGTTGATATAAACTTTTCATATAATCACTCATTAGATTGCTCCTCACGGAGGAAAAAGTAGGAAAAAGACTGCATTCGAAAAATACAGTAAACAAAACGTGTAAATGTTTTTGTTCATCATATTTTCAAACAATTTTTAAATTTGCCTATTTATATAAAATAAGAAAAAACAAAATAAGGGTAAAAACGTGCACCATCTTCCAAAACATACATAATACTTTAAGTCCTGACAGATTGAATTTATAAATTAATGTAATAATATTATTTTTAGTGTATGTAATATGGTTTCTTGACTAACTACTTACTTACTTACTTGATACTTACACGAAATAATAATTTATTTTTTTTAATATTGATTTTAAAAAATACTACTGCCTCTAATTTAATCAACTTCATCGAAGAGGAAGAGAATACTAAAAATCTAAACGAAATATGAAAAAGTCCTAGAAACAGAAACATTAAAGGATAATGGTGGCAACTGGGACTCGAACCCAGGATCTCTCGTCTAACTGAGACGAATGCTTTAATCAATTCTGCTATGGAGACCTCTCATTTTGAAGTAATTTTTGTCAATTTCATATTTAAAATTTCAAAATAAACAATATTATTTTAAACTAATTTTTGCCCATATTATTGGATTTTTGAATTAAAAACAATTAGGAAGGGTAGAAAATATCCTTCAAAAATTATTATAAAAAGAAAGTTGTTTTAATTAATATAAAATGGAAAATTGCTGAAACACCTGCTGCGTGGTGGGCCGGATGGGCTGAATGGTTGAGGAGGTATTTTGAACTCTCCATCCAGAATCCCTCAACCAATCGCCTTGCACCGCAGTTGCAGAGATGGATTCATACGCCCGTCACTCCTGGACACACTGACCCCTACATTCATACCCATTTCCTTCTCAGACCATACTCTTCTTCCTTCCCTTAAAAAAGCCCTCCACACAGCATCGCCTAAAATGAAATAGGCTCTGTGGGAAATTATTTTCCTCAGGGCGTCCAGTGTGGAGCTAATGTAAAAAAGAAGCCCAACCGAAATTAGTATTTGAATACCTAGCGCAGACCTGTGGAAAATCACGGGATAAGTAGGTACCTACTTAATCACATGTTTGGATTTTTCCCACTTTTGGTTTCAATTGTTTAAAATGTTACTTAAATTCATAGCAAAAGTCTTAGAGTTCATTGAACCGCAGTTACAGATAGAGGTAGGTACAATTCAAATTAGTTTGTACTTTTTTAATACCTAGTACTACTCTAATTCCAATTTTATATATTATATCATTGGTTGGGACCTACTTAATCGCACTTTGAGTTTTTCCACAATCAGTTCCTATTTTTAAAATTAAACTTAAATTAAGAGCAAAAAGAACAAGACATACAAAAAATTAAAAGATAATGGTCACAACTGGGACTCGAACCCAGGATCTCTTGTCTAACTGAGACAAACGCCTTAAACAATACGACTACCGAGACCTCTTATATTGAAGTCATTTTCGTCAATCTCATATTTCACATTTCAATCACAATAATATTGTCTTCAACTAAAATTTTTTTCCGGATTATTGGATGCTTCTTTCTGATTTTGAAGCAATGAAAAACGTAAGAGATAACCAAAAACAATGTGAATACCCTTCAAAAGTTATTCTAGTAAGAAAGTTTTTCAAATAAAACAATAAAATAAAAATTAGGTACTTTCCCACATCCACACAAAATGCGTTAAGTCCGGGCAATGCCGGGGATTTCAGCAAGCGTGTCTCGTGTTCAAAAAAGTGTGTTTCTAAATTTCTCGTATTTAATAAATCAAAACCAAAAATCCCTCCTTAAACATAATATTTGTAAGTGGGTACTTAAATACCTACCTACTTAAATATAAACCATTTAATTATCGTAACTTTTTAAATTATTTTAAATAAGAAATTATATAATTCATCCAAAGATACGTCACTATCTGGGAAACAATTCTTTTTTCACAATGTCTTCTGAATATCACATCCAACCGGAAACGGAACGTACAAAAAAATACGGACAGATTAAAAGCACAACGGCTGAGTTAAAATTCGAATTTATTACGCTCAGTCAAAAATAGCGTGATTTTAAAAATAATAAATAAAATAATATTAATATCACACAAGAGTCCCAATAAACAGTAAGCTGGAGGAACGACAGTTGAGATGGTACGGGCACATAAAACAGAGACCATCAGACTGCACAGTGAAGCAGGCAAAGAAACGGCCTGGATGAAGGCCATTATATAAAGGAGTTAAACTCAGAACAGAAGAAATTACAACCTGAAAACAAGAAGAGCCGACCCCAACAGCCTACCTAGGCAATGAGTTGGGACAGCGCAAGGAAGAAGAAGACACAAGAGTCCCAACTTCTCAAAAGATAATGGTCACAACTGAGACACGAACCCAGGATCTCTCGTCTAACTAAGACGCATGCTAACAATACGGCTACCGATTTTTCGTCTGACCAATTCGGTTACCGAGACCTCTTATTTTCGAAACATTTTTGTCAATCTCGTGTTTAAAATTTCAGAATGAACAATATTTTATCTACATTAAATTTTTTCCCATATTGTTGGAAGCTATTTTTTTTAAATAGGAAAAAATTAAACCTACCTTAATAAAATTAAATATAAATAATTTGGGAAAAACCTTCAAAAGTTATTACAAAAATGTAATAATAATATTTTTCAGTTAAAAAAATATATTAAAATCACTTGTCTACATCTGATGTCAATAAAAATGCGTTAAGAGCGTTTAACCAGCCAGCGGACGAAAATCCACATTTCGTCGAAAGTTGTTCTTCCGATCGTGCAGGGCGGTTACAATGAGAAAGATTAATTATTCTCCGTACCAGCTTTTTTAAAATTATAACTCAATATCGAATTTATTTCAATCCAAATTAGCTTTAATTTATACCTTCATCCAAAAATGCTGAAAGGCATGATGATAAAACTATTAAAATAGTGTACTTTTTGTAGTTATTTTTTGATTATAAGTATTTATCATTTTTCAATAATGTCTAAATTTAATAAGAATGTTAAAAAAATCTGAAATATATTAGTTTGTAAGTGCGCAAATAAATACACAAATGGACCAATTTTCGTCAAGAAACACATGTACGTACATATTTTTTAATAATTTTATTGAAACTAAAATTAAAATTCTAATACATAACTTTGCTAGATAATGTATTGATTTATTTTACTGCATGATTACATTATTTGAAATGGGTGTGGTATAATACAAAAACTTTTTTGAAAATTGAACAAATCTGCCAACGACCTATGGAATAACCTTATTATACTAAAAATTAAAAAAAATTCTAAAAATTTATTACATACGAATGCTAGATAAAAGAACAATCTTTCGAAATCCATTTATAATTTTTTGTGGAAAAGCGTCAATACGTCTAAAAACTTTTTTGAAAATGACGTATTTCCGGCTTTCTCTGGTAATGCCCTCTTAAGAGTGAAAAACTATACAAAACCGGAAATATGTCATTTTTAATTAAAATTTTACCCGCGTTGACTCTTTTGCACATGAAAGTATTAATTGATTTCGAAAGACTGTTCTTTTATCTGGAAAAGTTATGTTTTAAATTATGAGAACAATATGTTTATTTTTAGCATAATAATGTTATATATACCGTAGGTCGTTGGCAGATTTGTTAAATTTTCAAACAAAAAAATTTGTATTATACAACACTCATTTCAAATGATATAATCATGCAGTAAAATAAATTTATCTGGAAAAGCTATGTTTCAGAATTTATTTATTTTATTTGCACACGCCGGGATTCGAACCCGAGACTTTTTGTTTGCTATTTGAGAGCTTTACCCCTCGACCACGGAGGCCGCCATAAAATGTTGAGATAAACTTTAATATTATATAATATATTTTCAAACGATTAAAAATGTTAATAAATGTATTTCGTTTAAATTTTTTCCTTTAAAAGATTTTTTAATTATTTTTATTTTTACTGTTTATTTTGTTTGATACAGTTTTCTTAGTAATATATATTAAATGACGTTCTTAATCTCAATTTGTGAAAAAATAAAGTGACAGTATAATATAAGTGTTTGATCATATTATAGGTAATATTGTAGTTGATCAAAGGGAGCACACATTGTATATTGTGAAAGCAGAATCTCGTAGTTGGCATTTTGGATTTTGCAGATATCAATGCATGAATTTTGTTTAAAGAGACCAGTGGTGCACCCAGGGGAAGAAAAAAAAACTTATATAGAAGGATTTCCAAGAAGAAGCGTTGCATTATCTGCGTGGGTAATGCTTGCAGTGGTTTTAATTACTACCACTGGTATGTGAGTTATTGAGTAATTCCGGAAAAAAATTCTCAAAATTATTACGGACTGCACCTCGCAGCAGGAAAATTACAGAAACCGATGGAGCCTTACAAGGACAAAAGAATTTTATTTAATGCTTTTGTGTATCACCAGTCATTAGATTGCACCTCACGGAGGAAAAACTGGAAACGGACTGCACCTTACAAGGCGAAAAAAAACAACGGTTAAAAAAATCCGTGTTAATGTTTTTAATAAATTAGCAGTCGGGATTCTCGTCCGGTACTCTAATAAATATAAATATTCCGGTAATATTCTTGAATTATGAATTGAAACAATTTCAAAATGATCTTTTCAGATGTTCCTACAGAGAATATAGAAATTAAAAATAATAAAATTGCACAACGTATTTTCATATAATTTTTAAATTTGCCCATTTATGTAAAATTTAAAAAAATATATATTGGAAGAGTCCCAGTCAGCCATCTAGCTATCTTCCAATACTCGCACAATTTTATAAGTCCTTACAGTTTTTTTTTTTGGTGAAGTATAATTAGGATTCATGAATTGATTGTTTAAAAAAAATTATTTCCAAAAAAGGGCTTATTTTTTTTTCTTTTTATAATATAATTTAACAAACAGTCAAAATGACGGAATGAAAAATTGTCATTAAATGCCAGTTACCTAGGCATTTTAATTAAAAAAAAAATTATAAAAAAATTATAAATTGAAATAAAATAAATCGGTTATTTATCAAACTGCATTTTAATATTAGCACTAGGTACCCAAGAAGGTAGGTTTACTTAAAGTGGGTATACAACCATTGCCAGTAAATCTAGTTTTCTTAGGTAAAATTGGGATAGCCCTTACGTATAAATAGTATATAAATTGTTCCCAATTTCCATGCCACACAAAAAAAGGTGTTAAAGTTTTTTTTTAAGTTTTTCACCTTCTTAAGGCATAATCAAACAGTTTATAAAAAAACAAATATTCTGATTTCAAATACCAGTTGTACTTTAATTTATTTAATTTGTATGGAAAATATTCTTACCTTCCCTCTGGGCTCCCACGAAAGTTGCCGTAAAAACCATCAACACAATTTCTAGGAAATACCGCATTTTGAAAATAATTTTGCAACACTGAATTTATTTTACAAAAGTCTCTTGTTAGTAGATACCACTCCAAGAGTTGAAGTCGAACTGTGATTCAATGAGGTTTGCTTTCATATTTAAATCAGTATTTTTGCACTCGGAGTCACACAAAAGATAACAATTTTTGACTGTCGTGTGTAAATTGTTTGTGAATAACTCTCCTAACCCTCTGGCTGCCAGTTATTTTTTTGCAAAAAGCAAGCTTTTAGGGAAAGAATTTTCCTAAAGGCCTGCCATCTATGGGGATGCTGCATGGACGGCCGGCCCAGCGGTACGGCTCTTGACTCGCAATCCGAAGGTCGCGGGATCGAATCCCGGAGTGGCAAATTAATTGTATGTGAATAATTTGCGTTATTCGCAATTTACTCATTAAAAATAATATATAGTATTTTTGCGGCACGTTCCAGAGTGGAATATACTCTCAGTATCTGGTGTAAGACCACCATTCAGAATTGAAACGTTGCTTGAAATGGCTTTAGCCGTGTTTGGTAACCAGATCTGAATAGCCAGGTACTTCCCCAACTTCCTCTTCTCTATCTCCTTTCCATCCTCACTACCTTTAGCCTCACAACATACCCCAATTAGGGATGCCATAGCCTCACTCGCTCCAGACGGGAGCATTTGGGACTCTTGTGCGTTATTCATTTAAAAAAAAATGGATGACATTTTTTATCGATTAATGATGATCGTTAATAATCGGAAAATATAAACCGAAGGCGAAGGAATGATATGCCAAACCGAATTTTCAAAACAGCCGCAGTACAACATGCAACATTTTATAAACAGCATAAAAGAATTATGAATAATAGTAGTATTCGACTACTTACTGAACAATTGTTACACTTGACCAAGAAGAACTTGTATCTGGAAGCCGAATAAACTTTATTAAAGCAATCATTATAAAGATTTACAAAATCAAAAGAAATTCCAGATGGACAAACGTTTAGAATTTTAGTGACTCAATTCCACGATCTTATCTATTGATAGGTTATGTTAATGCAACGCAAAGTTTCAAAAACCCATTCCTTAACTATTATTGACTTAATTATATATTACTGAATGATGAATACTTGGAGCAGGTGGATGAGTTTTTTTTTTTACATACATACCGCTTAAGAGTCCCAACTGTTCCCATCTGGAGCTGAAGGTAATGGGGTTGGGAAGGAGACGGGGAAGAGGGAGGTGAGGAAGTACCTGGCTATTCAGACTTAGTCAGCCAACACGGCTAACGCCATTTCAAGCAACGTTTCAATTCTGAATGGTGGTCTCACACCAGGGCGATACTGAGAGTACCTTCCACTCTGGAACGTGCAACTCCGTTGGCGCTAATAAAAAACTGTCAAAAGAAGCGAAGCTAGCAGTCCACAATGGAGTCCTGAAACGTACCCTGATGTATGGCAGTGAGGCATGGAACTGGCAGAGGAAGGATGAAAGTAAACTGAATGCTGTTGAAATGAGATCTCTGAGACGTATGTGTGGTAAAACAATGTATGATCGTGTGAGAAATGTGGATATCCGCAAAGTATGTAAGACTAATGTAAGCTTTATGAGTAAAATTAAGAAAGGGACCCTCAGATGGTTTGGGTATGTAGAGCGAATGAACGAAGAAAGTAGTGTAAGAAGAATATACGACGCGAATGTGAATGGTAGAAGAAGTCGGGGACGCCCGAGGAAGACATGGCACGATCAAGTGAATCAGATACTTGAGTCGGGCCATATCAAAAGTCAGAATAATAGAAGAGAACGTATGAGACGATGTATGAATGTGAGTGAGGTAAAGAGTGTGTGTCAAAACCGAGTTGTCTGGCGGTCTGTTCTCTCTGCCTACCCCTGCGGGGAAACGGCGTGATGGTTAGTTAGTTAGTGATTAATACGAAAAACGCTTCAATCTTCAACATACGAGTATTACTGTGTTATCAAAAAACAAGCAAATAACTGTTAAAATAGATTTTCCGAAGAGTAAAAAAAAATTCAGATTGTATTTTCAGATTTTACGGAATAATAACTTTTGTGAAAAGGTCCGAAGTTGGGATTCTTGTGAAAGTAAATATATGAATAAGAAATACGTTTTAAGATTTTCACGGCCAAAAGTATTTTCGTTATTTGTTTTTGGGGTGTTTTGCCGTATTGCGCTTCCTCCTTCTTTAGCCAACGTTTCGGACAGCGTTGCAGTATCCATCATCAGGACCCTGATGATGATCCTCAAAGAAGGAGGTAGCGCAACACGGCGTAACACCCCAAAAACAAATAACGCAAATGACGAAAATATGAAAAACAGTTCACTATTTCAGCACTCTCGGTCCATTGAAACCATTGGTCTTTCAGAAGGCGTCACTCTTAATTTATTAGTTAAGAGGATACCTCCATGGAAAAAAATGAGTAAAAACTTGCGTAGTCATCATCAGAACAAATGGAAAACACGCAAGTGTTCTACAAGGATCGGTATTGAGTTACTTTTCATTTTAATTTAACTTTAATTACATAATAACACATTTTCATGTGCTGTGTACACATACGCAATAGAGTTATTATAAAAATGCTTGTAAAACGTGGCGTCATGACTAAAATTAAATCAATACAAAAATATATAAAAATGCAATACAGCACACATTAAGGGCGTAAATTATAAAAAATATATTAGAAAAGCATGAAAGGGTGGAAAGAGAAAAATTCATAATATTTAAATCTAGAGGCGGGAGGTGGGATTTTATTTCAACCACGCAACTGTCCACGCAACGGTTTCTATAAAATAATAGATAAGTAGCCATGCACATAAGTTAATATACCATCTTTGATAAATTATCCAAATAAAAAAATAAATAAAAAACAAGAAAATTAAATCTATTCTCTACTTATTTCCAGTCATAATCTTATGCAGGAATCGCTAATATTTTATGATACTGACTTTAAAAAAACTTGTCATTTGTGATCGAAAAAAACCGTCTTTTAATGGATCTAATATTTTTTCCAGGCATTACAAATGACAATATTAAATCAATGATAGTTTATAATTAGGAATGATAAAATTAAAAAAAAAAAACACTCGGCATCGAAAGGGTTAACGTTCTTCCGTTGCGAAGTGCAAATTTGTGCACGGAATAAGCGGTTTTGCACGCGGCCATAGCAATAAGCTGTTTTTCAATTCATTTCTGTCAATCAGTAACAATAACAGGAAATCGATGCGGTGACGACATTGAAAACATTATTTGTTTTTTTGCTCTCCTTTCCAAACGAAATAACAACAAGACTGAAAATGTTTGTTGGATTTTTTGATTAAACTGCTGCCGGCCTCCGAAACGTGCGCACATATAATACAGCATATATAGTTTAAATTTCCGATAAATCAGTTTCAATTTTGAAAATAATTTTCTTAAACTAACGCATTCCCGGAAAAATCACGGGATATTATAAATCAAATTTTATATTACAGGTAAACCCACTTAATCGCGTGATTGAATTTTTCCACCATCAGTTCCAATTTTGAAAATGTAACTTAGATGTAGTGCAAAAGTTTTTAATTTTTTTTTTATATGTATATCGCACAAGAGTCCCAACTGCTCACGTCGGAAGCCAGTGAAACTATAGCATCCCCAATTGGGGTATGTTGTGTAGCTGAAGGTGAGGAAGTACCTGGCTATTCAGATCTGGTCACCAAGCACGGCTAATGCCATTTCAAGCAACGTTTCAATTCTGAATGACGGTCTTACACCAGGGCGATACTGAGAGTATCTTCCATTCTGAAATCCTACTTCCTACTTATAATATTATAAAGGCGAATGTTTGTATGGATGTATGTTTTTACTCTTTCACGCAAAAACTACTTACTGGATTTGAATGAAACTTAACAATATAGCTCAGACATCAGAATAATACAAAACTAACAATAGGTGGCACGCGAACTGTTTGAAAAACGAATGTAACGGTTATGGAGGGGTGGTGAAGGGGGTGGTTAGGGGGGGAGGGGTGATAGGGGATAAGTGAGGGCGGAGATAGGTGGGGGGAGGGGGTAGGGGTTATTAGGGGAGGGGGATTGCATGGGGGGAAGGGGGGATTTAAGGGAGAGGGAGTGGGTTGTGGTGGGGAGGAGGGGGGGGGGAGGTTACTAGGGATAGGGAAGGTAGAGGAGGCGCTCTGGGTACCCCCCTTATACTATGCGAGCGAAGCCGTGGGCAAAAGATAGTACTATGTATTATTTTAAATGAATAAATTGTGAAATAACGCATATTAATTAAATTCATTTTACGAGTTTTTGCCACGCCGGGATTCGATCCCGCGTCCTGCGATGTGCGAGTCAAGAACCTTACCGCTGGACTACGCCGGCTGGAAGTTATAGTGTTCATTTAACCGCAGTTAAAGACGGATACAAATTCGAAAATAGTGTTTTTAATACTCACGGGAAAAATCACGGGATATTATAATTCCAATTTTAAACATATAAAAGGTAGGTATCCACTTAAGCTCATGTTTGAATTTTTCCACAATCAGTTCCAACTTTGAAAATGAAAGGAATTTTTTTTTAGTTCGTTGAACCACTGTTACAAAAAGAGGCATATTCGAAATTAATATTTTTACTACCTATAGCATTCCCGTGAAAAATCACGGGGTATTGAAATTATAATTTTAAATTTTTCACTATTGTACGGTTGGTACCTATTTAATCGAATGTTTGAATTTTTCACACAATCAGTTCCAATTTTGATAATGAAACTTTGATTCCAAGCAAAAGTTCTAGAGTTCTAAAGAACCGGAGGTACAGACAGGGGCACAATCGAAATTAGTATATTCAATACATGGCGCAAAAAGCGCTAAAAACATGGGATATTATAATCCCCGTATTAAATATCACTCTATAGGTAGGTAACTGCTTGATCGCAAGTTTGCATTTTACCCATAATCAGTTCCAATTTTCATTGTCTCTCTTACAGACGGAGGCACATTCGCTTGCAGTATTAATATCTAATGCAGACCCATGAAAATCACGGGATATTATAATTCCAATTTTAAATATTATGTTATAGGTAGGTATCTACTTACTTAATTACATGTATGAATTTTACCACAATCAGTTCCAATTTTGAAAATAATACTTAAATTCAAAGCAAAAGTTCTAGAGTTTATTGAACTGGAGTAACAGACGGAGGCACAACCGAAATTACTATTTTAATACCTACCGCAGACCCGTGAAGAATCACGGGATATTGTAATTCCAATTTCAAATATTATATTATAGGTAGGTTACTAAACGCACATTTGTATTTATTCCCAAGTTTGAAAATAATACTTTAAATCAAAATTTAATTTTTAGAGTTCATTGACTGCGGTTAGACACAGAAGCACAATCGATATCAAGGTTTTTTATTCCCCGGATAAACACGCTACTAATAGAGTTATCCATAGGATAACATGTATTTAAACAAACAAATAAAAATTCGCAATAGGTAAAAAACCCAGCTAACTTATCCGAAATATATCCACGAGTCATAGATTCGACTACAGAAAAGCAAACAAAAATAGAATAATTAATAAAATGTATTAAATTATATTAAATATTGAAAACTAACATACCAATCCATAAATGGTGCAAAACAACGTGGTGGGATTTAGCTTTATTCACAGTGAAAAAAAATCATACTTTTCATCATTTTTTTATGCCTATAGACATCGTCATGGAGGTAACGGGTTTTAACAGACGGATTGCAATTTTTTGAGCACAGGCGTCGGATGAAAATGCTATCCTTGTTCTACCGGTATTACAATGGAAGATGCTCCGAGGAACTAGCGTAATTGATCCCTTCGGCACCGGTGCATAGTCGGGAAACACGCCAAACGCGTGCCCAACATTTGTACAGGGTTGACATTTGTCACATGCGAACGGGTCGTTTCTCGGCAGCTTCAACAGTTCTTCAACAGTTCGGCTGTGGAATGATTTGCCGGCCTCTGTGTTTCCTCCTTCCTACAACATGGGTCTCTTCAAGACCAATGTTCATTCCTTCCTCTCCTCAAAAATACCCTTCACACAGCATCCCAGATGACATAGGCCCTGAGGGAAATTATTTTCCTCAGGGCCTCCTGTGTGGAGTTAATGTAAAAAAAAGAAACAATAATCATTGAACGCACTAAATATTGACTAATTAAGATCTAGAACAATTACTTATTTTGCAACCAGTGTCCAAAAATGGATATCTGAAAAGGGACGATATTTCTTTAAAGAACATATGAATCTGTACTAACAGAAAAAGTTTTTGCTTTTAAATAACATTTATAATAGCAGAGAGATAAAACGCATTTATATTAATTACGTGAGCAGTTTTTCTACCAATCTAGACCCCCCCCCCTGGTGAGATAAATTTGGGCCACAATATATTTTTTTCAAGTAAGGTGAGATTTTCCTGGATCCCCCCATTTTGAGCTCACGTAATTAATCTATGCCCCCTTAGGCGGCCCCTAGATGATCAATTATATTGCTCAATATTACGAATTGTGCAATATTATTGACCGTTTAGGGTTACATAATATTGAAGATTGCTCAATGATTGAACAAAATTTTGAGCTAGTTTAATTTTTATTGCACCATATTTTTTCATTGCATCGTGTAGGGTCAATATTGCACAATATTTTTTTCATTTGTAAAAACATTGAGCAGTTCGTTTATTATGCAATATAATTGATTGTTTGGATTCTAAGCTCCTTTCAATCTTATTGAACAATAAAATATATTGTACAATGTTATTGTAGCGTCTAGGGGCCGCCTTACGCGGAACTGTTTGACCCCACTGATGTACTATAGCTAATCTGGCTAAGATTTGTATAGAATATTATTTTGTCAATAAAAATTATTCACTCGAGAATGATAAGTAAAATATGAATTTATTTGTCCTGTAGTTGATGTAGAATAATGTACCTACCTGTGTCTTGTGTCATTGTAACTCTCCCAAATAAAATATCATTAATATATCATTTTTTCTAATTAGCTTACTTAGTAGTACTTTCAGGCACAGATTATACTTAGAAGATACAACCAGTATCCATACTGAATTGATTGCATACAGAATTGAAACTTTGCTCGAAATGTGTCTTGAAATTTGCACAACATGCCCAAATTGGTAATGCCATAGTCTCCCGCGAGCAGTTCACTCGCGGTAGAAAACTTTCAGAATACCAAAGTAGACAAGAGGAGTGGGAAGACTACGAAGCACCGCACAAAGAGGAGATCGATTATTCTATCTTATTTTCTCGCAGTCAAAATCCAATAGATTAATGCGTTTGTCTCTTTTTAATGTTACTTTTTCGCTTCTTCGAGCTTCAAATCACAACGGTACTAAAGAAGTTTTCATGTCAAAAAACAAGTGTGCCGTTCACACGCGGTAGAAGCGAAACCTTCGGAAAACTAATGTAGACAAGAGTGGGGAGGCTGTGAAGCGCCGCACAAAGAGGAGACCGATTATTCTATAATAAAGTACATTCTCTCGCAGGCTAAATCCTATAGATGTATGTGTGTCCCTTTTTAGTGTCGCTTTTTCGTTTCATCGAGTTTCACTTTAAAAAAATAACACAATAGGCTATTAGGTTCTTAGTTTAGGTAAACTGGGTAATTCATAATTATTCATGCATATTTTGATTGAAATGAATCTGACGCAAATGATACAAACTGAAATACATATTAAAACAAAAATTAAATGGCTCCAAGCAATCGTTTTAAAAGGGAAATTTTGAACTTTGACTAAAAATGGAATTAGAATGCATGTTTTACCTTCTCCCCAAACGTTATTAGCTGTTTCTTGTAGTAATTCGCCTGACGAACCTTAGCGACCAGACATTCACCGAACCAAGGGTCGAATCTTACGAAATCCAAAAAAAGAAAGTTATTTTTATAAAATGATCAGGCAAAGAAAACACAAAAGCGACATCTAGCAACTCCGAAGAAGAAAACATAAATATTAATAAGGTGACCAAATGTATAAGGAAAGGTACACTGGAATTCGACGACAAAAATATGGAAAAACTCATCCATCACATTGATAAAAAAGTGCTTCGTAGTCTCCCCACTCTTATCTACTTTAGTTTTACGAAGGTACTTCTTCTACCGCGTGTGAATCGCATACTCAGATTTTTTTACATACATGTAATGCATACAGGCCATGAGCAAAAAAAATCACTTGGGGTCATAGATCGAAGAAAGGAGAGGGAGTTCTGGGAAGGAAAAAGGTATGAGGGGTGGGTAAGAATCTGGAGATTTGTCCAGGAGTGACGCACTTATGAATCCACCCCTTCCACTGCGGTACAAGGCGACCGCAACGGTTCGAGAGAGAACGGCTGGAGATGTAATAAGATCTCCCTCAACCATTTTCTCCCGATTCGGCCCGCCACGAAGTAGGTGAGCAAACGCTTCCGTCACCAAGACCTCGACAAACCTCACCCCATGAACCCAGGCACCTCTGTTAAGTCTCCAAACGTAGCGAACCATTTAGTTTGACCTATAGCAGGAGTGTTGGTAAATCAATAAATGGTTCCCGGAGCGGTGCGCGGTACCCACATCCGCATCCAAAAAAAAAAAAACTTGAAATAAGCATTTTTTTAATTATTTAGTCGAAAAAATAAATTTGTTTGAACGTTTGTTGTTAAAGGAAATGAAATTAGAGTACCCACATTTTCACAATTTATTATGGTAAATATTTTTTCAACGTGGTTGAAAAATCAAGAAATTCTCAGAATCCCCTGATTTTCCCCGCAAAAAGTTTCCACCTGCAAATAACCCAATTTTCTTTAAATCTTAGAAAATATTATATATTAAAAAATTTCTTTAAATCTTAGAAATTTTCCACCAATTGGCAACCCTGGTCATAGAGTCAGCAATTGAGTGATGCTATATTGCAAAAACGAAAAGGCCTAATCCAGGGAAAAAAAAATTTGTAAACATTGAAATCATTTTTTTAAGGTAAAAAAATCGTTTGGAAACATGTTTGACAACATGACAAAAAATAGAAGACACGTTATATTCAAGGCTCGTAGAAAATGTATTTAACAAGGCTGGATCGAGGGGGTAGAGCGGTGATTGGCTAAAAATCGTGACGTAGCTTGAAGTCCATGTTCCACCGGGATATTTAAATAAACTGCAATACAAGTGGCAGTGTTTTACTTCATGCTAGGTCATGCGTGCGAAATTTCAAAAGCGGCCCGACGAGTTTGTTTTTTGAAAAAGGTCCGTTTAAGCTAACCTTATTAAACGCATTTCCCACTAACCTTGCGTTATACTAATCGTACTAAAAATGTAGCACCGCTTATGAAAAAAATAACCATTCAAAGAACACGACCGAAAAAACTAAATATTTAACACATGTACATATATATCTTTATCTAAGTTTCATTCTTCTTCCTCTTTCCCCTTTATTAATTCTTACCCCAGTACAAGGTTTACAGAGTCTTCGTTAAAAATTTAAACGAAATGGATGTATTTAATATTTGAGGTTATTATTTCCCTAACCGCTGCACTTTTGTACACAGATTACGGAAATTTCACTTTGTTTCAAAATTACTCCAAGAAACAACAATTAACAGGCACAAAATAGGTTTTAGTTTCCTAGTTTGGGTTAGTTCAGTATTTCATGCTTATTTAGAATGACACGACACTTACGCAAATATCATATCATAATAGTGGCAAAGGAATCGTTTTGCAAGGGTAATTTTGAACTTTGAATAAAAATGGAATTTGAATGCGTCTTCTACCATTCATTGGATAGCCAACACCTCTACCATAGGTCACCCCAAGTGGTTCGCTACGTTTGGTGACTTAGCAGGGGTGCCCGAGTTCATGGGGTCAGGTTTGTTCGGATATTGGCGGCAGATGTATCTGCCCAACAACCGCAGGCCGGATGCGGTAGGGCAAGATATTTTTGATCTCTCCAGCAGGACTCTCTCGGAACATTGCCTTGCACCGCAGTGGGAGGGATGGATTCATTCGTTCTTCGCTCCTGGACACTGACCCCCAGATTCTTACCCACCCCTCATACCGTTTTCCTTTCCAGAACTTCCTCTCCTCCCTTTCATTAAAGAGACCCTCCACACAGCATCCCCAAAGATAACAGGCCCTGGGGGGGAAATAATTTCCTCCGGGCCTCCTGTGTGGAGTAATACAGGATAGGTTAGGTTAGTACCTAGTGTATACATATTTTTTAAAATTAATTAAAATTATATCCTGATATATTAATTGACTGAATGTCAATTAATTGTAAGAGTGTCAATTAATGTCGTTTTATTACATATTTGTAAAAAGCACTAACTTTGTGGCTCGCCATAATTTACAATAAAAAACACATAAATTTGTTTAAGACCACTTTTATTTTAAAACACTCTACCGGTTTCAGAAGCACCCTTCCTTCATCAGGAGAACATTATAACTTAAAAGAAGATAAAGAAGTTATAATGTTCTCCTGATGAAGGAAGGGTGCTTCTGAAACCGGTAGAGTGTTTTAAAATAAAAGTGGTCTTAAACAAATTTATGTGTTTTTTATTGTCATTTTATTAATTGAATGTCACAAAATCTGCAAATTTATTCATACGTTCAACTTTTAAGGGCCTTTAAACAGCCAGCGGCCGAAAATACAAATTTCATCGAAAGATATTCTTACGATCCTACAGGGCGGTTCCAATGAGAAAGATTATAACTCAAAATCGATTTTATTTCATTCCAAATTTGCTTTAATTCATAACTTGATCCAAAAATGCTGAAAGGCGTGATGATAAAACTATTAAAATTGTGTATTTTTTGGAAATTATTTTTTGATCATTAGTATTTGTCATTTTTCAATAATGTATAAGCAAAATAAGAATGTAAAAAAAAAACGTAAATATATTAATTTGTAAGACCGTAAATAGATAGACAAAATTGAGAAATTATCGTCATAAATAAGTGTTCGGATATTTTTTTAATGATTTTATTTGAACTAAAATTAAAATTTTAAAACATGCATTTACTAGATAACGTATTGATTTACAATCATGTTTTATGACATGGTATTAAGTTTAGTATGTCTTGTAAAATAAGATTTTTCATTTCAAAATTTAACAAATCTGCCAACGACCTGTGGTATAACCTTATTATACTCGTCCTAAAAATAGATAAGAGAACAATCTTTCGAAATCAATTTATAATTTTGTGTGGAAAAGAGTCAATATGTCTAAAATTTGGTTTAAAAATGACATATTTCCGATCTTCTCTGGTTTACACCCTCTAAATTTTTTTTAACATTAACTCCACACAGGAGGCCCTGAAGAAAATAATTTACCTCAGGGCCTATGTCATCTGAGATGCTATGTGGAGGGTCTTTTTGAGGAGAGGAAGGAATGAACATTGGTCTTAAAGAGACCCATATTGTAGGAAGGAGGAAACACAGAGGCCGGCAAATCGTTCCACAGCCGAGTTGTTGAACACAAGAACGAGACGAAGAAGCGACCAACTCTGATGTGACCAATGTCAATTGTGTACATATGTTGGACATGCGTTTGGCGTGTTTCCCGACTATGCACCGGTGCCGAAGGGATCAATGACGCTAGTTCCTCGGAGCATCTTCCATCAAAATACCAGTAGAACAAGGATAGCATTCAGTAGCTGCCCAGTTTTTGAGAGGCTAACTTAACGCTGGCTTCGATGGAGCCCCCATACCTGAGCTGGTCACTTAGAGTTACACCAACATATCAATGGAGGGCCTGTTCGGAAGATTGCTTCCGTTGAAGGAGACTAGATTTTCATTTCGATCCCTTTTAGATGTAATCAGACATGATTTGGTCTTTTAAACGTTAAATTCAACGAGATTATTTTTACCCTAGGAAAAAACACTCTCAAGGTAACCGTCCATTCTTTGCTTCAAAGCCCTTCGAGAAGCCCTTTAGGTGCTTGTCAAACAAAAGCTATCATGGACTGTACTGTCATCCGTATACTGTCATAAATGGTTCAGTGAAGATTTTTTTTTTCAAACGAGAAATATCCTTGTTCGTTTGAACTTTCTTAAACGCATTTTATCAATATTATGGTATCTACCTACCTGAAGAATGCTTAAAAAATAATTTTCATTGAGATAGTGACGTTTCTTTGGACAAATTGTGAAATTTATTTTTTTGTAAAAAAATCTTCATATTTGCAAATTCACGTTGTGGCGTTATTTTATTTAAATTCATTTTATCCTGACGAAGAGATCATTGCTTTGGAAACATGTTGATAATTTTGATAAAATATAAGTATTCAACGTGATAACGTATATCACAGGTATGAAGGTATTTAAACGAGTGAGGTTTGTCTAGGTCTTGGCAGCAGATGATCTGGACACACTGAACCCCTTGAAGCCCATCCCTCACACCTTTTCCCTTCCCAGAACTTCCTCTCCTCCCTTTCATTAAAGAGACCCTCCACACAGTATCCCTAAGGATGATATAGGCCCCGAGGGAAATTATTTTCCTCTGGGCCTCCTGTGTGGAGGTAGTGCAATAACAGTAGCTTTATTAACCAGAGACGTATTTAGCTATCTTTCTTTGTAACTCTTGTATATCTTTTTTTCGAGGACTCGCAACAATAACATTTGGCTGTCATCAGTTCTTTTGTTTTGCTCTTTCAAAAAATATTCTTAAACCAATCTTTTTATTGTGTTTTGGCTGTAAAAAGTATAGTGTGTTGGAATCTTCTCCCCCCTGATCTTCCAGGAGTCACTTCTTGCTGCTCATTTTCAGATATTTATATAATTTTTTTACTTCTGTCACTTTTTATATAAGCTGTAATTTTTTGAACAATGGAGGAGGATTTCCCTCCTGTACCCCTTACAAAGCCCCCAGATCCCCCTCCTGACCCTCCAGATGGAGACATTTCAGATAAAATAGACTTTTCAGAACATTCAAACATTTCAGACAATGAATCTGTCATCCTAACCTCAATTAAAAAAAGAAAAATTAGTCCCCTTTCCCCAAAAAAACATGATTCGCCTTTGTCTTCTCAGTCCCCTCCAGCTCTTCCTCAACCTCCTCCAACAATCTTTTACTCTACTCATTCCCGTGGCCCCTACATTGTATATGCGCAAAAAACTGAACAAGGTAAAACCATCCATCCTCTTGAATTTGGTAAATTTCTTTCAAATAACAAGAACCTTTCGATTAAACCTGGAGGTGTTAAAGCCGAGGGTCGCTTCCGAATCTCTGTTGAATTCCTGTCAGGTTCAGCCGCCAACAACTTTATCAAAAATATATTTATTTAATCAAATTCTAAATTCAAGGCTCATTTCCCAACTTTCAATGTCACTCGAATGGGCCTGGTCAGGGGTATCTCGACCGATCTGTCCATTCCAGAAATCCTATCCTCACTTTCAACCCCCCAACATATCGGCAATCCCATAAAAGCCAGGAGGCTAAATTATAAGGACACCTCTGAGGGCAGTGGCGTAGCGTGGGGGGGGCGGGGGGGGCGGCCCGCCCCGGGCGGCACTTTTAAGGGGGGCGGCAAATTTTCACAATAAATAATAAAATTAACTTAGAAAAATTTAAACCATTTCAAATCATTATTTGAAAATGTTCTACGATACTTTCGGAATCCAACTATTTTTTTTATTGTTCATTAAAAATATTTATTATAAAAAAAATTTGTCTGCAAATTTCGCAATTCGTAGGAAAACCGTACGCATATTATGAGAGTAATACTAATTAAACCTAATAACTCACAAACAGATTCACTCTTAATTAAACCCACAATTGTGTTCAGAATGTATTAACGAATGAATTTCAGTTGTGTATTCATCTGCTGATACATTTCGAAAGAGACCATTATTTTATTCGAAGTGCAGTTATAAAATTCTACTTGCAGACTATGTATGTGCTGCCAGAATCAAAGAGGAACCATTTTCATGTTCTGAGTGTACATTTAATTCTTCGCACACTTAATTTAAAACAATTTTGTGTTGAGAATGTAAATTTCCAGTTGTGGATTCATCTGTTGACACATTTCGAAGGAAAACATTTTCTTATTTGAAGTTCAGTTATAATATTCTATTTACAGACTATGTATGTGCTCCCAGAATCAAAGAAAAACCATTTTTATGTTCTGAGTGTAGTTTTAATTCGCCAGGTACAGATTTAATTTAAACCAGTACAGAATGTAAATTTCCAGTTGGATTCATCTGCTGATACATTTCGAAGGAAAACATTGTTATTCGATGTGCAGTTATAAAATTCTAGTTGCAGATTATTTATTTATTACCAGAATCAAATAAAAACCATTTTCATGTTCTGAATGTAGTTTTAATTAACCATGTACAGATTTAATTAAAACCAGTTTTGCGTTCAGAATGTAAGTGCCGCTAGAATCAGAGAAAACCCTTTTTTTATGTTCTGAGTGTAGTTTTGATATACCGCATATTTTGTTTAATTTAAACCAGTTTTGTGTTATCGATATAACTATAAGTTGCCGATTCATCGTGTACCGAATGAAGCTTTGCATTTGAGTTGCATTCCATTTGTATGTGTGATAAAGATGCAAAATTCTATTACAGACATGCCATTCTCGACTTCTGAGAGCAGTTATATTTAAACTTGTATTAGAATTTATAATTATGATTTTATTGGAGTACTCGGCACATGGGGTTATAAAATCGGCATAAAACAATAGGATATCTACCCCCCCCCCCCCCCCGGTCAGCGCTTGAAAATCTGCGGAAGAATTACCTGTAGAAGTAAGGGGGGGGGGGGGGGGCGGCAAAATCTTCCTCCGCCCCGGGCGGCCGAAACCCACGCTACGCCACTGTCTGAGGGCATCGTTTCCTGGAAGCCCTCCCAATCTGTCGTCATCACATTCGAAGGACAATCTCTTCCCTCCCATATTTATTTATTTTTCAACTCCTTACCAGTTGAAATGTACACTTATCCCACCACTCAATGTTACAACTGCTGCCGTTTTGGTCATACCAAAGCTGCATGCAGATCCCCTCCCAGATGTTTCAAATGTGGAGAAAACCACTCGGCTGACCAATGTTCTTCTCTCTCTTCACCTAAATGTTTTAACTGCTTAGGCGCTCATTCCGCCATTAACTCTTCTTGCCCCGAACAATCTCGCCAAAAAAATATAAAAATTTCTATGGCCTCTGAGAACTTGTCTTTTCTGCAGGCTTCTAAATTATTCCCGCCTGTCAAAAAATCATTTTCCGAGGTTTTAGCCAGTAACTCTTCATCCAACCCTCTCGCCTCCTCCTCAACATCTTCCCGTTCAACAAAATTCACATACAAAAACCCTATCTCTAAACAGGCTCGTGGATACGATCAGCAACAACACAACTCACTTCTCTTAAATCCCAATGGTTCTCCTCTTTCACACGCCACAAATGGGTGCGCTAACAATTATAATTCATCCTCAACAAACTATCAAAAGCTTTCTGAACAACTCTCCCAAGATAATTCTTCATTTATTCAAACTCTTATTATGCTTCTAATTGACCTAATTTCTTCACAAACTAATCTACCGTCCAACGCTGCTTCTATTATTTCCACATTAAAATCATTTATTCAAAATGGCTCTTCAAGATCAGAATTCTTCAGTGGAATAGCCGCAGTGCTATTTCTAACAAATCGAACCTTCTTAACTTATTAAATTCAAACCTTGTTTCTGTGGCTGCTATCTCGGAGACATGGTTTACTCCATCCACCCACTTTAATGTGGGAGGGTACTCTTGTCTCCGCGATGATCGCCCGGAAGGTACGGGTGGTGGTGCTGCCCTTTTTATTAAAAAATCCCTTCCTTTTTTCCCAATAAATAATATCAAACCCCCCAATGCTGACTTTCAAATTGTTGCAGCTAAAATAAAGGACACTTCCTTTGTTTCAGTTTATTGTTATGGGTCGCCCATAAATGCTTCGAACAGACTATATTCGGTAGCGGAAACGACACACGCGGACATGGCGTGATCAATCACGCGATGTTGGAATTCACCAATGGCAGGTTGAGTTGCTACAAGATTACCTTATATGGTCATGTAGTGGCCTTACCCCCACCCTTCCGTCTCTAGCAGGAGACGGGCAAGGAGGAACGAGCTCGCCAGTCACGGGAAGAACACGAGCGAGAGTGGAGCTTGAGTACACTACAGCACCGCAAGCGCGCTCCCTTTACGAACATAACCGTTCCGGCCGCTGCCCTACTGCAGCACATGGAGACTACACCCTCGCTGGTCTGCGGCACTGCCACTTCCTGAGCCACTCACTACCGTTCCGGCCGCTGCCCTACTGCAGCACATGGAGACCACACCCTCGCTGGTCTGCGACACTGCCACTTCCTGAGCCACTCACTACCGTTCCGGCCGCTGCCCTACTGCAGCACATGGAGACCACACCCTCGCTGGTCTGCGGCACTGCCACTTCCTGAGCCACTCACTACCGTTCCGGCCGCTGCCCTACTGCAGCACATGGAGACCACACCCTCGCTGGTCTGCGGCACTGCCACTTCCTGAGCCACTCACTACCGTTCCGGCCGCTGCCCTACTGCAGCACATGGAGACCACACCCTCGCTGGTCTGCGGCACTGCCACTTCCTGAGCCACTCACTACCGTTCCGGCCGCTGCCCTACTGCAGCACATGGAGACCACACCCTCGCTGGTCTGCGGCACTGCCACTTCCTGAGCCACTCACTACCGTTCCGGCCGCTGCCCTACTGCAGCACATGGAGACCACACCCTCGCTGGTCTGCGGCACTGCCACTTCCGTGCCACCCCCCTGTCGGGCCGAGAACATGCCGCCCCCGAGCCGCCCTACGAGCCGAGAAGCCGATGTTCCTGCCCACGGCCGCCCACAACACCGGACAGTGGCCTGCGACCGCCCATCGTCTCGTGAGCTTCTTAATTACGTCTAATATATCCCGAGCCCTTAGAATCAGTAGACCTTTCTCGTGTTGCCACACTCTCCTTTAGGATACTTGATCTGTACTGTTATTCCCATGCCAAATTACAAATAAACTAGATTATTAACAATCCCTGTTTCATTGGAGTACACAGTCGGTAAGAGAGGCCTTCCCCCCCCCCCCTGAGATGAGCAGTTTAGCCCAACGAGCGTTTTGGCGCTAACACTAACCCCCAAGTGGTTAACACTGGCGCCCAAAGCGTCTTATCGATTGTTATCTCTCTTGAAACATGGCTTAAAACTTACTACCATAAACATGTTTATTATGTGTGTTTTCAACCAACAGCTGTGCGTGTGTTTTTGTTAAGTGAAATATAAACACGGCGCGTGCTCTCCGACGGCTAGTAATATCGCGAGTGATAGGTATTTAAAATTAACGGTACGTCGTAATGTTGTTGTGCTCAGGGCCGCCGAGAGGGCATGTTGGCCAAGTCTGAAACTTGGGGCCCGGGCCTAAGGGGGGCCCGGGACGGGCTCACGGGCCCCGGATTTTTCAGTGTCATTAGAAACTTGACCCGAAGATACAAAGTTGTCAACAATATTAATGAATTGTTTAATGATAATTGTGTGATCTTTATAAAATTTATGTATCTGAAGAAGAAACCCTTTTGGAAATTGAACACTTAAAAACTATTCAACCAGGAAACTTTTCAGAACATTTAAACCCACTGCAGTTACTAAATACTCTTTCAAACCAACAACTGTCAAATCTCTTCCCTAATGTAGTAATTGCCATTCGAATTTCCTGTAGGTACTCTGCCTGTAACAGTTGCGGAAGCAGAAAGATCTTTTAGTTTGTTGTCTAGTGTGAAAAACGTTTTGCGTTCCACAATGTGTCAATAACGTTTAACAAGTTTGGGAATGTTATCCTTAGAAAATGATCTGGCCAGAAACTTGGACTTTGATGACGTTATAAATAGCTTCGCAAACAAGAAAAGTAGAAAAGCAATATTGTAGATGATAATTTTTATTTGCCTTTATTATTATTTTATAGTTTGTGGAGTTTTTACTATAATTTTTAAAATATTCCAATTTAGTATTCCATTATTAATGTATCTTTGTTGGTATTGTAATAATTTAATTTAGCCTTAAGATATAATGAACAACAAAAATATGTAAATACACACATACAGTAGTCTAAAACAATAAACACAAGTATTTTATTTTGAGTATTCACCATAACTTTTTTAACATTTCCATTGAATAATTATGCTAAATTCGAATGATTGGTATAATGGTATAAGATACCAAAAAATAAGAAAAGGTAATGAAGTAGTATTCCTAGCAGAGTAAATAGTATTCATAGACTGTAAAAATATTACCATTTGTCATTCCGGCTACTGGCATTATACCTAGGTCTCTAATTCAAAATTTAGGCATATTAGATTTATCAAAGAATTTATATATAAAAATGCAAAAATCAGTCATTTTAAATACATTAGGATTACAAAAGATTTTTTAAATACTTATATTGTGTAGTACAATTGCATAGCGTGGATTGACTAGATGATCATTTTGGGAAGTGTGTGAAAGGGTTTAGTTTTTCCTATGGGGAAAATTTAACCCGGACATTTAAATCTGGTGCGTAAAAAATAAAAATTATTGAAATATGATTTTACAAAATATTATATTTAACCTTCCGTCAGGCGCAATGGAAATCCTAACACGATCGGGCGCAATTCATCTGTGAGATTAAATCACAAAAAAAACAGACCAAAATAGATTTTTGGCTAAAATTAACCGTTTTTGCGTTTTTAACCCGGACATTTAAATCTGGTGCAGGTTAGCATGACATTTTTAATTGTTATCTCTCTCCCTCCCCCTCCCCCCGGTAAGTTGGGAGGAGGGGGCCCGGTATGGTCTACTAGACTTGGGGCCCAGATTGGCTGTCAGCGGCCCTGGTTGTGCTCTCCGACGGCTAGTAATATCGCGAGTGATAGGTACTTAAAATTAACGGTACGTCGTAATGTTGTTATTTTGTTTTAAATAAAATGAGGTGCGGGTAATAAATTGCGTGTGAATTAAACCCTTGTTTAAGTACTGGTTGAAGTTGCGTTATTTTTTCCTTGAAGAGCGGTGGTTGTTTCTCCAATAAAAAGGAAGATAACTACCGACGGGTCCAGCTACGCCGGCCCGTACCCCTGTGATAGGTGAAAATAATGACAATTGATCTTGTAACTTGAATTTTCGTCCGGAATTTTTCGTTTTTTTTTTCTTTTCCGCGTTTTGTTTTAAAGAAAATTTTTAAACCATGGAGGTCACCGTACCAAATAGGAGGAACTTCCCACAGTCCAAAGCGGGCGTCTATTTTTCTGCCAAACTAGCAAAACAGGATAAGAGAAAAGGTCTCTAGCACGGTATACGTGCTGGAAGACTTAAATAAAAAAATTGTCGGTCGTTTTCACATTAAAGACATATTAAAAAAGGGATTCGACACCACTGTCGTTGCCGCCTTATAGGGTTGAATTTTTTTAGTGGTGGTTTTTATTTATTTATAATATTTTTTGTTTGGTTTTCTTTTTTTCTCGTCTGTTCATTTTCCCTCCACCCCAGATTATGTGAGCAAATTATGCTGCGTCATTCCGTGAATGTAGTATTAGCAAATAATCCGGGATAATGGTCGAAATTATAGTTATCACTCTTTGTATATAACCCAAGGACGTCATGAACCCTTGTTGTTATACGAGGATATAACGCATATAGCTCAACTTTCGTTTATTAGGGAAGTTATACAATTTCCTTCAAACCGGATCGTCATTACAAGTGTTGACAGTCCGGGACGCCGGTGTGTTTTCACGTAAGGACATTTTTATTTTATTTTTTTATTTTTTTTCTCTCTAGTTTTAATTTTATTTGCTATCTTTAACTCCATTGGTCACAATGACTATTATTGGTAGTGATGAGTTATCACACCTCCCATCCTATGGAGTAACCGTTTGGTTACAAAATATATTTAAATATATTTATATGTTTGCATACGTATATGTAAACTCGTCTAAGAGACATGACACGTTACACCGATTGAGGGCGTAGTTCAAAGGACCCTGAAGTTGGCATGAATTTCGTTAGAAAGGACTGCGTTAGGTATCCAATATCCTGCCCGGGACCAATAATGGAAACATAATTTCCATTTTTGTGGAACACTTGCATTCTAAAAAATATCCAATTTTAAATGCAATGAGAGAATATGCAAGCATATTCTCTCCTTTTCGTTGGCAAGAGACGGCGTAAGAAAATTCTTGTATAAGAAGTAGGGTATGTAGCAGTGGTTTGTAAATAACCTTGTAAATAGGTAAGATAAGGTCGTTATTGGTAATATAATTTTTTTTTTTTTTTTCCCTTCTTCGTTTCTTTTTGGTTGTTTTATACATCCTTGGGAATAATGATATTTCAATGATTCCTTTAGTCAATCGCGTCGGCTAGAGCACAATTTATTATAGGAACCCTTGTGATAACAATAAAAGCAACCGAATAATTAAATTTCGGTTTTCAAACTCTTTCGTCGTTCGAATTATTCTCATATGTAAGATAAATCGATGTGGTGTTGGACAACTCACACGTTGTGGTATAGGAGAAATTTGGGACAGTAAAACGTTCACAATCGGGTAGTTATCCACTCCTTGACGGTGTAGAGAAATAGAATTTATGGACAAAATAGTTTTATATGATTCCGGAAGTAGGGGAAATTCGTTACTCAAATAATTTTTTTTTTCTCTCTTCTCGTTTTTTTTTCTTTCCCTTTCCAATAATCATGTTGGAAGTATTAAAATTTTCGTTTTTTTTGTAGAAAATACGTGGCGTCATTGTTGTCTCTTTTTTTTCTTTTCTCTTTGTTTTACAAATCAAACCCTGAGAGTTATAAGTATTATGTTGACACTGACTCGAATTGAAAGTTTATTGACGGAAACAAAACACACACACACGCATAGAGTTGTTGGTTGGTAAACGGATGTAATTTGAAGTCGTTTTTTTTTAAGTAAGATAAATTTAAGTAAATTAATTGATATGTAAATATTGTTACGACATAATTATACAGTGTTATTTGCAATTTGCTTGAAGCCACTATATTCAAATGGGGAATTATACTTCTCGCAGTAAAGAAAATTTAAGAGTATGTACCCGGTAGAACAAGTTGGTTCTCGTAATGTCAACATGAATATATGGGTAGATTCTGTGGGAGTCTACATGTTGTCATTAATAGAAACTTGGGAGTTTTTACATGTTTATGTCATTTTGGGACATATTTGGTTTTATCAGAGGTTAAGGTGATTGCACTTATGGTCATTACGGTTTCGTCTGGTTATTTTGGTGGGAACACCTGGGAGGTGTCCTGTGTATATTCGTCGAACGCAAGTTCAACGTAGGGATTGCAACAAGATCTCTCCGATTGTCTGTGTCGTTGCGGCAAGGGTGTTACTTCTAGTCACCAGGTACAGCGCTGTACGGTTCACCAGGGGTGAATCGAGAAAACATGAGAGGATTCATATTAAACCTGATAATTAATATTCATGATAGGTTTTGTAGCGTTGCCTTACAATTATATGCGAACATGATAGGATGGTCGTTTATGCCTAATAATTAAATGCAAACCAGACAAACCATGACAAGCCGAGAGTGCGGGTATTAACATCTGGGGTAGAATTGGATTATGAGAATAACAAGGGGTTGCATAAATAACACTGTGAGTAAACCATGACTATCGCTACTTGTTTTATATGGGGCGCTTAGTTGTTGTAAAGACGCGAATATGATTTGATTTCGGTCATTTCATGACATTTGTCAGCGTACATTATTCCCTAACAGGAATAAAGTGTATAAAAATTAATTTTGTCTAATTTTAAGAATTCTACATGGTAAAAAAACCTTTTTCTTTTTTCTTTCTCCTCAACGCTCACCTCCGTTTAGCGTGTCTTGTATCGCACTAGGTACGACATATTCTTGTGTCTCCTTGGGAAGAGTTTGGCAACCTTTGTTCAGAATACTTGCTAGGTATATAGCTTGGCTCACAGGTAGTTTAATTTTGTTGGCTCTTAGGTAGGGAGTGTTTAAATCCTGGTGAAGAGGTAACTCTGTACCTCACACTGCGGCAACCGTCGCATCATGAGCTGTCCAGAAGAAGGTGGCCCCTAACCCCCAAGTGGTTAACATTATCTTCCCCCAACTTTGCACTTCAATAAACAAGCGTGGTTGCAAATTATCCGTCAACTAAGCCCTCCTTTCTTTTTATTGGGCGATTTTAATGCCCATTCCCCCATCTGGGGTTCTGCTTTCACTGATCGAGACGGTCGAAGTGTAGTGGATTTCCTAGATGAATCCAACCTTTTTCTTTTGAATGACGGATCTCCTACTAGAATCTCTCGCCCCAACACAAACCCCAGTGCAGTGGATCTCTCCATATGCTCTACTAATCTGGCACCTCTCTCCTCGTGGGTGGTGTCCCCTGACCCTTGCTCCAGTGATCATTTCCCGATCACCATCACTTATCAAACTTCTTTCCATTTAGACAAGTCCCATATTTCGTCAAAGATTAAAACAAAATACACCAAATGGGACGAATTTAACTCGCATATGGATAAGTTTATTTAAAATTTACCTTCTATTGATTCATTATCTGTCAAAGATGACTACGATAACTTCAAATCAATGCTCATAACTGCAATTAAGAAATCAAATCCTCCCCCTAAAAATAAATCTCTCAAAAAACTCCCTCCAACTCCCTGGTGGGATGAGGAATGTTCCAAGGTAGTGAGAATTCGGAAAGCTAAATCTCTTTCTTATCGTCACAATATGACTATGGAGAACTATCTCGTATACAAGAATGCCGAAGCCAATGCCAAAAGGGTATTGAGGTCAAAAAAAAGATCTGGGTGGTACAACTTCTGCAGTTCTGTATCTCCGAGCACTCCAATTTCGGAAGTTTGGTCTATGATTCGAAGATTTTGATCCTCCTTCAGTTCAACATCTCCTCGAGCGTCTCATTCTAAATGGATAGATGAGTTCTTGGACAAAATTGCCTCCCCTTCTGTACCTAACTTAGATGAAATAACTCCCATTCACAACATTCCTATGTCTAATCATTGGCTAGACTCTACATTCACTTTAATTGAATTAAAAAATTGTTTATCAACAGTCAAGGACTCATCTCCAGGCAGAGATTGTATACCTTATAGCATTATCAAAAATAGTAATGATAATGTTCTAAATCACTTCCTAAGCATCTTAAATAAAATATTCCAGACTGGCATAATTCCTGATGACTGGAGTTCTCAAATAATCATTCCAATCCTAAAATTAAACAAATCACCCAATTCTGGATCCAACTATAGGCCAATTGCTCTTTCATCCACCCTTAGTAAAATTTATGAAAAATTAATTAAAAACCGGTTAGAATTTTTTGTCGAGAGTAATCATCTTCTCTCTCCATCTCAATTTGGATTTAGAAAAAAAAAATCCACGCAAGATAACCTTGCCATCATCAGCACTGATATTAATTTATCCATTACTAACAAAGAAGTATGTCTTGCAGTCTTTATAGACATAGAAGGCGCCTTTGACAATGTTTCCATCCCAATTCTTAAAAAAAAGCTTTTAGGCCTTGGCTTACCCCACATGTTTGTCCAATCTATTATTAATCTTTTTCTCGATAGAAAAATTTTCATTGAGCTACCAGATGTTACTCCTCAGAGTAGGTCAATTTGGAAGGGCTTACCCCAAGGCGATGTATTATCCCCCTTACTGTATAATATATACACACATGATATGCATGTCACCATTCCCCCTCAAGTAAAAGTTATTGAGTTCGCGGATGACATAGCTTTCTTCTTATCATCCAAAATCATCCCACCCGCCGTCAAATATCTTAATGAAGCCATGGACGCCCTTTGCACATGGCTCACTTTAAATGGTCTTGAACTTTCAGTCCAAAAGAGTCAGTGTGTCACCTTCTCAAACCGTCATAATAACCCCCCTGTTCAAATTTTATTTAAAAACTCTCCAATCCCCAATGTCTCCGAAGTTAAATTTTTGGGAGTAACATTTGATAGGAAACTTAAATGGTTTTCCCATATTCATAATATTGTTACTAAATGTGAAAAAAATTTAAATATCATCAGATCATTGACTGGCGTTTGGTGGGGTGCACACCCTATCTGCATTAAGTTGCTTTACAACGCACTTATTCGAAGCCATCTCGACTATGCCTGCCCACTTTTTAGTACTGCATCCAAAAATGCACTCAGCAAATTAGACAAAATTCAATCAAAGTCATTGCGAATAATAACTGGAGCCATGCAATCGTCGCCCATCAATTCTCTTCAAGTAGAATGTTCTGATCCTCCACTTTATTTAAGACGTCAACTATTTGCTGACAAATTTGTTCTTAAATGTTTAAATTCTAAATGCCATCAGGTTATTCCCAGAGTGTCGTTGTTCAAAGACTCAACACATTCATCTACAATCAGAGCTCGAACTAAACCTCTTCCTGCCATCTGTAAAAATTTTTGTTCTCTCTCAGAGCTTCAAATTATCCAAAATGATCTTCTTCCATTATTCAAATTAAAATATAGTCACGTCACCCTATCCCCAACAATTTTAGAAGGGATCGGCATCCTTAAAAGTCATTCCAATCTTCCAGCCTATACTGTCAATAATATGTTCAATGACATTATTTCTTCTAAATGGCCCAACACTTCTCTTTTATTTACTGATGGCTCCAAATCTCCAGACTCTCCTAACTGTGGTATAGGTATTAACGTTTACCACAATAATTCTAACGAAAGAATATTTTATTCAATTTCAAACCAATTTTCAATATTTTCCGCCGAGTGCATTGCAATAATTGAATCTCTCAAATAAATAATAAAAAATAATTTTGAACATTCTCTTGTTCTCTCAGACTCTCTCAGTTCCCTCCAAAAACTTAAATCCAGTCCTCTTCTTCATCCTGATGATCACTTTGTATGTCTTATTCGTATACTGATATCCTCCATTCAAAGTTCTGGAAAAACTGTCACTCTGATTTGGATTCCTGGACATATTGGCAGGTAACGATATTGCTGATTCCTTGGCAAAACAAGGAGCGTCTAACCCTACCGTTACCCTCGTAAACCATATTCCCCTATCTGATATTTTTTCCATCATCAAAGATAGATCCCGCAATGTTTGGACAGAGTATTGGAACATTGCTAGTCAATCCAAGGGTGCCCGCTACGCCTCAATACAAAGGACTATCCCATCAAAACCGTGGTTTCAAAAATTCCCCCATTTTTCCAAAAAAGCAATTTTTTTAAAATTCATGTGCTTGACTCCCCAGATTGTACGTTCTGTGGTCTAGATGTGGGAACTTTAGATCACATATTTTTTGATTGTCCCTCTCTAAATAAATATCCTCTCTTCTATCAAGATTTATCCAAAATTGCCCCTCCTCCATTCAACATCTCATCTCTTCTAAGTCTGAACTCCACTCCAATCTTCCATAAAATTCTGAAATTTGCACATTTAAATAAAATTAATATATAAACTCACCTTTCCTTTCTCTGTAATTATAAATGATGGCCTAGAACACCCTTGAAGGGTGAAAGCCAGAAATAATTGAAAAAAAAAAAAAACTCTTGTATATCTTTCTAAATGTAATAATTATGAAATATTCTTCAACTAACTGTTCAAGTGTGCCTAGTCAGTTTTAAAATCTGTGTAATTTTTATTCAACTCCCCTTTAAATTGGTGTTCTTTTGTAAAAATATTTTTTCTAATTGAATTATGTTGTCCTTCCCGAAGTGAGTTTTATTATTTATTATAATATTATGTCATAATTTTGTAATATATTATCACTAAATAAAAAAATTAAAAAAAAAAATTAAACGAGAGAAAATTGGAAACACCCTATTTTAGGACAAAAGATCCACTGTTCAAAGAATTACTGGTAAATATTTATTCAAAGGATAATAGACAGACAGTGTGAACCTGCACTGAAATTCTACAACTACATTCTGGAATTCGGGATTTCTGCCAAGCGGCCCATACCAAAAAAATGTTAATTATTATTTTTAATTTTTAAACTAACGTTTAAGACAAGATTTTTATGCATAGCACAAAGGGTAACAATTATTATAAGCAATAATTATCAGCCTGAAAGGAGGCGTCTACTAATATTTACAGGAATTCCAAAAACTGAAAAAATCGAACTAATATCTATGAGAATCAAAGTGTTGACGAATATCTACAGCTCAAACTGTTGACTAATATCTATGGGAACCAAAGTGTTGACGAATATCTACAGCACTGGCAGAGGTTGGATTTGCAATTATGTATAGCATATTGGAATAACGTAATATTGCGTATGCAGTTTAAAAAACTTAATTTATGTAAGTATGTACGTAAAAATCCCTAATATCGGACTATTGGACACATTTAGCTGATAAGTTCAACCTACGCTCTGTAGATATTAGTTCAACCTACGCTCTGTAGATATTAATCAACACTCTGAAGTTCGTAGATATTAGTTCAACATATGAGCTGTAGATATTCGTCAAACATACAGGCTGTAGATATTAGTATCTGGAGTCGCCTGAAACACTCATCCACATTGAAAAATCTTCCGAGAAAAGATACATGACACCAACGGGACATGAACCCGTGTCCTTCCGAATGCCGGTCGAATGCTCTGACCACTGAGCTATGGCGGCTTATCTTGTACCCACCAAATGATTCAATATATGCTAGTGTTTCATTCAACAATTACTGCTTATTATATTTTTTCCACCTGAAAACCACCAACATTATTTTTGGCGAGAGAAAAATTGTTAGTGTTAAATCCCTCGCTAGGTGGCGTCGAGACAAATTATGTCTTCATTTATTGGGGAAATTTTTTAAACTTGTCAAATATTAATTATTATTTTTAATTTTTAAACTAACGTTTAAGACAAGATTTTTATGCATAGCACAAATGGTAACAATTATTATAAGCAATAATTATCAGCCTGAAACACTCATCCACATTGAAAAATCTTCCCGTCCCTTTGGCGTCATGTATCTTTTCTCGGAAGATTTTTCAATGTGGATGAGTGTTTCAGGCTGATAATTATTGCTTATAATAATTGTTAAAAAAATGTTAACTATCTCATTCTAAAGTAAATATTTTTGTAACCGGTAAAAGCATGGAGGTATAAATGATTCAAAATCCATAAAAACATGGTAAATCAATGCATCTGGCAACACTGCATGAGGTATGGAGTGGCGACATCGTAAACCACAAGTGACAAGTTACCAACTGACATGGAAATGGCATTTTAATTTTATTTATTATCTTTATGAATTCATATACGATAGTGATAAGAATATTTGTGTCATCGAACAATAAAATAACGACAAATTGAAATTTAGAACCATAATACAAAAACACACAACATAATACCTGTTTAAATTACAGAGACCATGCCATGCGAAAATTGTCTGTGTAATTTAACACTAGAAAGACTGGAGCCTTCATTTTGACGGCAACCCGAAGTAAAGTGACGATATAATGCTTAATAATTATTGTATTGGTGTGATTTTTTTCCACATTTCATGATTTATGGTTTAACAACTATGGTGAAAAAAACAGGTATGTGTCTTAATTACTTTTTGAGATATATTGACTTATACCTACAAAGACCAACGCCGTCAATGTGACGGTTTGGGCCGTAATGTTGAGTTTGTTTACAACCTTCTTTACACAAGTTAACAACATACCCATTTCTCCTCATTTATGATAGTATTAGTATGTCTGTCTCTTTCTGTCGGTATCGCTTATCATTCAAACTCGATCTGTACGTTGATTGGTCACTGTCACATAATTTATAAAATTACCAAAAAAATAAATCTCTCCCAAACTAATTTTATGGGTTGTTGTAGAAGGATAGAGCATACAAATACCAGAGTTGATCCAGCTGCGTTAGCTTCTGAAGAACTGACAGAATCATTTACTGTAGAACAACACGTCTCCATAAGTCACCCCAAGAGGTTTGCTATATTTTGTGATTTAGCAGGAGTGTCCGAGTTAATGGAGTAAGGTTTGTTTGGATCTTGGCGGCGGATTCATCGAGGGTGATCTTTTGACCTCGCCAGCAGGACTCTCAGAATATTGCCGAGCACCGCAGTAGTGAAGACAGATTCATCCGCCGCTCTTGAACACACTGAACCCCAATTTCCTACCCATCCTTCATATCTCATTTCCTTCCCAGAACCTACTCTTCTTCCTTTCCCCATAGGTGCCCTCCACACAGCATCCCAAAAGATGACAAATGCCGTGAGGGGAATTATTTACCTTAATGCTTTTTTGTGGAGCTATGGTCGGTGGTTGAGTGGGCATAGCGCTTGGGTCTCACCCGAGCGTCGCGTGTTCGATTCCTCGGCTGGCTAAGTCCTCCGTCACAACACAAGCAACATTTTCGGCTTTCTGTGATGGTAGTAGGAGATTTTCAAACATTGTTGGGTTATTCGTAACCCGGGAATGTTTGTCTTTCTTTAGTAAAAAAAAAAAAAGCTAATGTAATCGAAAAAGAAAAGAAATCGGAAAATAAAACTTCTGAATGACGATAGTGCCAAATTAATAAAAAATATAATAAAAACTAAACAAATTACACACGTGATAATTGTGAGAAACCCGTTTGCTGAGAGTGCATTCGATTTTATAAAAAATGTAACATTTCGATATTGTACAAACATAACACATGCTTGTACTAAAATTATAGCATTTTGAACTAACATATTTTTTTTCAGGAAGCCTGCGAAAAAAAAACCCTCGTGGCTTATGTTATCTTCAGGGATGCTGTGTGCATTTATGTGCGCATTAGTGTTTTTAGGGAAAGGAAAGAGAGGAAGTTCTGGGGAGGAAAAAAGTGTGAGAGGTGAAAAGAAAAAAATGAGTGAAAGACGAATGAATCCATCCCTCCCACTGCGGTGCAAGGCGAGGGGTCGAGAGAGGTCCTGCTCGAGACGACTATATAAGGTCTCTCTCAACAAGTGTCTCCCGACCCGGTCCGCTAGGCATTAGGATGGCAAACGTATTCGCCACCTAGAGTCATACAAACCTCACCCAATGAACCCGGACACCCTGCTAAACGTAGCGAATCACTTTGAGTGTTCTATGGAGACGTGTTGGTTATCCAATAAATGGTTCTCGGGGCAGCGGTACTCATATCCGCCTCCCAATTTGAAAAAAAGTGATCAGCCGTCAAAGTGACGGTCGTGTTCTTTATAGGTATGGAGCAGTACCCGGTCTTTCTAGTGTTAATAAAGTCTCTGTAATATTATTTTATAGCTCATTGTTGTTTCAGGTGAAACTTTCTTATCTTCAGCAGTCGGTGTGATACAGCTAGAGATGATCGATATTGTCTCGGTGACCTAGTTGTCACCGGATCGCTTAGTTTTTTTAGGAACCGGTTCTTTTCGAAAATGGTAGTAAATTAAGGTGTAACATTTCATTACGTTTTTAATTTTTTTAAAGTTTTCTACTCCACACAGGAGGCCCTGAGAAAAAAATCCATGATAAAGACACAACACGTGAAATTATGGTACTGACACACATGCTCACAAATGAACTACTCATAAATGAGCATACTTGTTTTGAGCATATCCATGAATAAGTATGCTCACACTGTCTGGGTCCTTAGCACAGGCAAAGGTTTACACCGACAATATCGGTAAGAGAAAATATACCAACAATAGGTTTCAGTGTGGATTAAAAAAAAAAATACACAAGTTTTTTAAAAATTTATTAAAATCAAACATAGGACATTAACATTACAAATTTTATTCGGAAGTTGTACAATAATACCTAATATTTTTCAACCTATTAATATTACAATAATAATAATAAAATACAGAAAAACTTTATTACAACAAGTAAAATACGTGAACACCTCAGCAGTCAGCATAGAAGGTTCTTCTAGTGAGGTGTTCACGAAACACTATAGAATATTTCTAAAACATTTACACACAGTACCTAGTCTCTATTCATACCTTACTTAATGTCTAGAAAGAAAAGGTTTTAGAATTGGGGTTAGACTTTTCTAAGTTTAGTTGTTCAAAGTGAATAGTGATGTATTGATAAAATATAGTTATAGAATTAGTAAGAAGTATGGGCGGGAGAGGCAGGTGCGCGCTCCTACTGACAAGTACTGAGAAGGAAACAAGTAACAAGAACTGAAGGACAGAATGCCTTTCTGACTATAATACATATACAAGAGAGAGGAACAAGTTGCTCTTAGCCCTGGGTTGGCTGATTAGCCGCTAACTATAAATTACTTCATTTTAATCTCATCCAATGATGTATTCGTTTTACAAGCCTTTTGTAAATCGGCAACTACAGTTTCTCGATAACCAATTGGACGATCGAGCTTAGATTTGTTATATATCTTCAGTTAACTTTTTTTAACGTTGGTAGCAGTAGAAGTTAGATATTTTTAAAAATTACATTTCTAAAACTCGGATCAGAGTTTAAAAACATGAGGAAAAAAATTGAAGCAGGCCGCCATTTTGAGACAAAAATGTATGGTCGGAACGTCTACCAGTCGATACAAAAGTCATACAGATTGAGAATTTCAACATTTTTTCGTTAAAGTTTCGGAAGACTAGTTGCCATTGAGGTCTGTTTTCTGCCCACCGTTGTTGTATTCAAGTTTAGTTTGCGAAACAATATAATGTATAATATTTTTTCCTTTTATAAAACGTGTAGGAACATGTTTTCAATCTAAAAAAGCGAGATTTTAAATGGTTTTGAAATACCTACTTGTACATTCCACAATAATTTAAACTACCTTTAAGTATACATGTTTTTCGGACAAATACAGTACAAACGGGAAACTAGTGAATCTATCACAATAGCAACAAACTTTTTTTTGAGAAATCGCGTAGAAAGTTGTTTTTAAAATTTTGTAAATTTTTCGAATAATTGGTTGCCCGGGGGTTAATTATCAGCTGCTTATTGTTACAGAAGCTTTACACATTTAGTTTCCGAAAAAAACGGAAAAAAATAAATTTATAAAAATAAATAATTCAAAGGATTGACTCTTATCGAAAACACAGTTTTTTTTTGGGTAGATCAGTTTCCCGTCTGTACTTCACATTTCCGGACATCATGTTTATACTTTATAAGTAAATGTAATTATTTTTTTATAATCATATTTATTTGTTCAAATTTTTTCACTCTATTTTGTTATTTTATCTATGAATATCATTGTGCATAAAGGTGTGTAACAATTAAATAATTAGTTTAAAAAAAATATATATAAAAAAATGATCTGAAACAAGGTTCTAGACAACAACACCGCTTTCAGGCCACACGATACCCTCTATCCAGGGTATGAAGGCGGATATGCGGGTGTTGGTGTATGTGCAGAGTAAAGGGCTGTAACTGGATGCCAACCCCACCAGTAGGTGGGTACAGGCCACCCTGTTGCTGTTTGGTAAAATCAACGGGGAACCGCTATATGGGGCCTGAGAACAAATAAAGTAATAAGGTTAACACACTCCAAATGGCAGATTATAAATTAGTGCATTTTTCCATCGGATTTTCAACACGTTTCCGGCGGGAGGGGTAGTTCTACCTTTTACGCCTGGTCCTACTTGAATGAAGGGAAAAGCATTGCCATCTGAGAACCACTTTATATAAAGTGTGTACACAGATCTCTTTATAAAGGTCCCATTAGTATGTATAGTAAATGTGGTACAAGTCTACCTCATCTTCTTATCTTTTGTATGGAGGAATGTTTTTTATCAAAGTTAAACTATATTATGGGAAACGGATGCGCGATCCGTTTCACACAAATCTTAATTTTTGGATTTAGGCCAAAATACACCACCAAACTAATAAATTGTTTTATACGAGTATATCAAATGTGTAGTACGTATATCGTATATGTGCAACTTTATTTATTTGTGTTTTTAGTTATAAAATATACGCCATGAAAGATTTAAATATTCACGATTTTAGAGGCTACTTGGGCAATTGTTTATGATAAAAAAATTAAAATTAATTTTGCAATGTTCATTAAAAAAATGTCGTGAAATTAAAAAAAAAATAAATATAAAATATAAAAAAGAAAGCATTTTGACGAGTCTAAATTTAAATTGAAAATGACCTGAAATTGCTTTATTGCGGCTTAACGGGATTGTACTGTGAAAAACATAAAAATGAAATCTTTCGATAAGAAAAATTAAAAAAAAAAAACCTATTTACGTCGGAACCCAAATTTGCCGCAGCAAATAAAAATTATCTTAAAAAACGTAGAAAGTGCAAGAATATATTCATTTTTCATTATAATTAACCCATTACAAAATTTAAAAAGTGGGCTCCGAAATGAAGCAAAACTGAATTATTTAATTACCCGTATATCACTATAATTGTCATTTTAAACAAAAATATATAAAATAGCATACATTCATACTAGATATTCAGTAAAACCTTTGATAAAAAAAATTATTATCCAGTTTGTTTGGGTATTTTAGCCTCAAATCTAAAATTATTATCCAGTCTGTTTGGGTATTTTAGCCTCAAATCTAAAATTATTATCCAGTCTGTTTGGGTATTTTAGCCTCAAATCTAAAATTATTATCCAGTCTGTTTGGGTATTTTAGCCTCAAATCTAAAATTAAGTTTTGTATGTAACGGGCCGAAGTGGGCTACACATCCGTTCCTCTTAAACCCTTACACTTGTAGCACTAGAGATGCGCGAATGTTGTTTTTTTATAATGATTTGTGCCAAAGTGAAAACCAATTTATTTGTTATGTACGAGTAATAAAATAGTACATTGTGTTTCCACATAAAACACCACCAAAAGGGCCCAACACTGACTTTAGGGAGTTTAACTTCAGTTGAAGGAGTCGTATTACAAAGTAGCCTTTAATATCAGAAAATACTTTAATATTTGGGGTGTAGTGAGTCTATGTAAAAACATTCATTAAATGTATTTATTATTTTCAAATATATTTAGCAGCTTAAAACAAAATGCATTTAGTGGAAGTTCCCTCTTGTTTTCGCCCATAATACGGGTAGATAGTTAGTGATTACATTCATGGTCAATAGTTCTAATTGCAGTTCAGTGCGGTCAACCTGATCCAACCTAATACTAGTAGTTCTGTCAACAGTTAGCAAACCTCACGTTCAAAAAATACGTTTCTATTTTTCTCTATGACAAAATTTCTTCTGAAGTCGTGAGACTTGTAAGTAGGTACTTAAATTCTTACCTTCTTAATTTCATATGAATCAAGTTTTTGATTCGAATTGTGGTCTTCCACCAGGGTGATACTGAAAGTATCTTCAACTCTAGAACGTACCGAAAATGAAATAAAACCATTTTACTTAAATTATGTGTGCAAAAACAACAACAATAATTTGAAAGTTACTTGCGCAAACAAAAGAAATGCCTTCCATGTATATATATAAAATGAAACCAATGTCGCCACTGGCTTAGTACCTTTTGATTCTAGCCCATTTAGCACGTGATCTGTCGCACACCGAATATCGCTATCCCATTCGAATTTCACTATTATACAGAAAACATATGACAATGTTTTGAGCAAAGAATATTCCCCGGGAACCATTTATTGGGTAACCAACACTTGTGCCATAGGTCACCCCAAGTGGTTCGCTATGTTTGGTGATTTAGCAGGGGTGCCCGGGTTGCGTATTTACAAAACCTATACCGATTTAGTCGCGGTAGCGACAATTTACATTTTAAATATACCTCTATGTTGGTTATTTTTAATCACATTGCAAAAACAAAAATTGTTCTGAAATCTAAATAAAATAATCTTTCTGATGTGTATATTAGAAATTAATAATTTTATTTCTAAATATTTAAATTTTAATATTATTCTCTTATATTGTAAATACACCTCTTTATTGATAATTTTTTATCACTTTGCAAAAAAAAAAATTGTTCTGAAATCTAGATAAAATAATCTTTCCAATGTGCAAATTAGAAATTAATAATTTTATTTCTAAATATTTAAATTTTGATATGGAAAATTTAAATACCCTCCACACAGCATCCCCAAAGATGACAAAGACCATGAGGGGAATTATGTTACTCAGGGCCTCCTGTGTGGAGCTAATGTAAAAAAAATCGCATATAATTTAATTGAAATGATTTTACTACATTTCCGGCACGTTCCAGAATTAGAGATACTCTCAGTATCACCTTGGTGGAAGACCATCATACCTAATACAAATAATAAACATAACTACTCACAAGTCTCACGATTTCAGTGGAAAATTTTAGTTATTTGCGTAAAAACTAGAAAAGCCTTTCACGCAGATTTAAATAGAACCATCGTCGCCACCGACTTAATACATTTTGGTTCTAGCCCATTTAGCACGCGCTCTGTCTCACATTGAATATCGCTTTCGCATTTGGATTTCATTATTATACAGGATAAGTTTAATAATATTTTAAGCAAAGAATATTCAGACTTTCGTATCACAAAACACGCCCACTGTTTTGTTCTTCTTTATTCTATGGCGCATGCCAATAATGATTGTCACATGTCGGCTATCTTCAGCAGCTTTGCGTTACTACTTTTTTTGTTTTTATTAAATGTCTTGTAATATTAATGTTTATAGTAAAAATTATTAATTTAAAAATAAAATCTACCGTATAATAAGCTTGGTTTACAATACATCTCAGCGTTACATACCGGACATTCCCCAATTGGGTTGACTGGGCGGCTGCAAATCTCCACGTCATGTTTGATACCGGCAGGGTGAAAAAAGAGGCCAGTGGGAAATGCTTCGGAGCACTCCTCCTGAGACAGCCTCTGCATGCTAGTCTGAAATGTTGAAAAACAAACCAACTGATTGTTTTACCCAGTGAGAACAAATGCGCCACTACTTTTTGCAACAAATATACAAGAGGAAATTAATTAATATTAGTAGTGTTTTTCTTTAACCCCTCACAGGAGGCCCTGAGGGGAAAAATACCTCTGGATCTGTGGCATCTTTGTAGATGCTGTGTGGAGAGTCTTTATTGGAAAAAGAAGGAGAGGAAGTTCTGGGAAGAAAAAAGGTATCAGGGGTGGGTAGGAATCTGGGGTCAACGTGTTAATCCATCCCTCCCTCTGCGGTGCTATAGGTCAAGAGAGTCCGTCTGGAGTGTTCAAAGTTCTCCCTCAACCAGATTCTCCCGATCCGTCCCGTTAAGTAGTAGGTGGGTAAATGGATCCGTCGCAAAGACCTAGATAAATCTCACCCTATGTGCACGGGTACCCCTGCTAAGTCACCAAACGTAGCAAACCACATGGTGTGAGCTATGTCAGAGGCGTTGGTTATTCAATAAATGATTTCCGAGGCGGCGGTTTCCATACCCGCCTCCCAAATTAATAATTAATTTTGTTTTTAGCTTTATTAGCTATTTAGCATCGTTAGACCCATTAAATGAATAGATTTAACATTATATAGTGGAGTGATGCGGCCTTTCTGCCACTTTCTTCTAATCAACTCAGAATTGTTGTACTTAGTGGGAATAACAAAGCAAAAACAACCAAAGAACATTTCTACCGCGCTATCCCTATACTATTACAATATGAAGTGAGGTATTAATGAAATATGTTTTTAATGTGAATACAGCACAAGTCTCCCAAATGCTCCTAACCGTCTAGAGCCAGTGGGACTATGGCATCCCCAATGTAGGTATGTTGTGAAATTGAAGGAAGTGGGGAGGAGAAGGAGATGGGAGGAGGAAGGTGGGAAGGCTGACTAATTAGATCTGATCACCAAATACGATAGAGCCACTATTTCTCCAGTCATTCACCAGGGCGATATACTGACAATACCATCCACTCTGGAACGTGCTACAAACATGGTGTGTCATTTTAATGATTTAATTATTTATTCGTCATCGTACTCCAGGATTTGAACCCGCTACCTCTGAATTCGTCATCGAGGATCTTAACCACTTGACCATTGAGGCCTTAGAAAAGTGTGATTTAATCAACATTTAACTTTAATAAAATATATTTTTTAAACGACTTCAAAAAGGAGGAGGTTCTCAATTCGACTGTATTTTTTTTTTTATGTTTGTTACCTCAGAACTTTCGACTGGGTAAACCGATATTGATGATTCTTTTTTTATTTTATTTACTTCAAGGGTAGTTTGATGAGAGTTTGGTTAGGTTCTGATTATCGGATCCATGACAAAGTAACGGAACTCTTCAATTCTTAGGAGCAAATTAACGAAACTCGGTCGAATCTCTTAATTTGATCCTCACGTCGTTATGGTCAAATTATATCTGTCTCATATGAGCAGCACGTTTAGTAGATCTACCCATATTCAGACAAATTAGTTAGTGTACTTCAGATACACTAAAAATAAAAAATATTTTTTTTTTTAACAAAACAAAAAACGACTTCAAAAAATGCACTAAAAAAGAAAAAAATAATTTCGTATTCTTCTACAACTTCATAATCAACTTACTTTTTCTACTCGTCAATATGTAGGTACGATTGTTATTTTTGGAGTCGGTGTCAGCAAAGGTACCTGGCCCGACGTGATCACTTGACAGCTCCCCTCACGCCGCGCCGCGGCCCCGCTCTCGCCTTGTCAAGTCGCTTGTGCGACACAAACACATCTCACCTATAACTATGTATGTAGTAACAAACCTACCTTGACTGACACCGACTCCAAAAATATCAATCGTACCTCCATATTGACGAGTAGAAAAAGTAAGTTGATTATGAAGTTGTAGAAGAATACGAAATTATTTTTTTCCTTTTTAGTACATTTTTTGAAGTCGTTTTTTATTTTGTTAAAATTTTTGTTTATTTGTATATTTGCACCACTTTAGAGTTGTAGAAAAACCATAAATATGTGGAGATCGGGAAAGTATGTAATGAAAAGGTTTTAAAATGGGAAAATCAGGCGATATGTAGAGCGGATGGACGGTGAAAGGGTGTCAGGAGAATATAAGTGAATGGTAGAAGAGGTGTGGCACGCCCAAGGAAGACATGGCATGACCATGTGAATCAAGTACCTACTTGAATTGGGACATCTCAAAATTCAGAATAACACAAGAGTGCCCATGTATGAGACGATGTACAAATGCGAATGAAACAAGGAGTGTGTGTTAAAACAGAGGCGTGTGGCGGTCCGTCCGAAACGGCGTGATTGTTGGACACTCGATAAAATAAAAAGTAAATTTGGTACCGACGACAGCTGTCAATCTTTGTCGACCTCCGTAGTTCAGTGGTTAAGACTCTTGACTCACAATCCGGAGGTCGCGGGTTCGAACCCGGCATGCGCCAATAAATTTTATTTGATTAATTTGTGTTTTCACAATTAATTCATTTAAAATAATATATAGTATATTTGCGGCATGTACCAGAGTGGAAGATACTATCAGTATCGCCCTGGTGTAAGACCACCATTCAGAATTGAAACGTTGCTTGAAAATGGCTTTAGCCGTGTTTAGCGACCAGATCTGAATAGCCAGGTACTTCCCAACCTTCCTCTTCCCCACCTCCTTCCCCTCCCCACTACCTTCAGCCTCACAACATACCCCAATTGGGGATGCCATAGTCTCACTGGCTCCATACGGGAGCAGTTGAGATTCTTGTGCGGTATAAACTGTAAAAAAAAAAAAAAATCTTGTCGTTATCGGTTGCATGACAGTTGATCCGGCGACATTTGGTCCGGCGACAGTTGGTCCAGCGACATTTGATCTGGCCGACATTTGATCCGGTCGACACTTGATCCGGCGGACAGTTGATCCGGCGGAAATTTGATCCGGCGACAATTGATCCGGCCTGATCCTTTAGAAGATTTTTTCTTTAAGTAAGTATGTAAAGAGGATATACGCCATATACGGCCGTACACCTAAAGTTAGATGTATTTATATCTGAAGGCATCTTGAGTGAAAATTCGCTGTAAAAATATTTTTACTAACAATAATTTCGACTCTCCGAAGAAGCATGCGGCAATACAAAATACGACATACTTATACGTGCAGTCAGTTTAACAAAAAAAAAACGTAAAACATTCCTACTTGCGTATAACTTTTTTATCTGAAAATTACACTAGAGTCACAACTTCTCTCAACCGTCTCGAGCCAGTGAGTGCCAATGGCATCCCCAATTTTGGCATGGTGTGATACTGAAGGTAGTGGGGAGGGGAAGGAGATGTGGAAAGCGTACCTGGCTATTCAAATCTAGTCACGTCATTTCAAGTAATCCGATTAAACCTACATACACTGTACACCAGCGAGAGAGAAAGGCTGGAGAGATCAGAAGGTCTCTCCTGATCCGGACCGCCATGCATAGAGTGGGCAAAGGCATCCCCCGCGAATACATGAACAAACCGCGGTTTGTTATTGTTTTATCTTATATAAACCCGATTACCAAACGTAGCGAACCACTTTGGATGACCTATGGCAGGAATGTTGGTTATCCAATAAATGGTTCCCGTGGCGACGGTAAACATATCCGATTCCTAAATCTTAAGTTGATATTGCACATATAAAAATATCGTATATTGCTATTCGTCAGTATTCATTCAGAATCGAAACGTTATTGAAATGGCTTTAGGCGTGTTTGGTGACTAGGTCTGAATAGCCAGGAAAATTTTTCAATATCCTTCTCCTCCCCACCATCTTCAGCCTCACAACATATTAAAATTAGGAATGCCATAGTCTCACTGGCTCCAGACGGTTGCGAGCAGTGGGAACTCTTGTGTTTTGATACAAGTTCTAAAAATAAAAATAAAATAATAAAAAAATTAAAAACATATGATTTTTGTAATTTGTTTGCTGGTGTACAGTGTATGTAGGTTTAATCGGATTACTTGAAATGATGTGACTAGATCTGAATAGCCAGGTACGTTTTCCACATCTCCTTCCCCTCCCCACTACCCTCAGTATCACACCATACCAAAATTGGGGATGCCATTGGCACTCACTGGCTCAAGACGGTTGAGAGAAGTTGGGACTCTAGTGTAATTTTCAGATAAAAAGTTATACGCAAGTAGGAATGTTTTACGGTTTTTTCGTTAAACTGACTACACTTTTAAGTATGTCGTATTTTGTATTGCCGCATGCTTCTTCGGAGAGTCGAAATTATTGTTAGTAAAAATATTTTTACAGCGGATTTTCACTCAAGATGCCTTCAGATATAAATACATCGACTTTGGTTGTACGGCCGTATATCCTCTTTACATACTTACTTAAAGAAAAAATCTTCTAAAGGATCAGGCCGGATCAATTGTCACCGGATCAAATGTCCGCCGGATCAACTGTCCGCCGGATCAAGTGTCGGCCGGATCAAATGTCGGCCAGATCAAATGTCGCTGGACCAACTGTGGCCGGACCAAATGTCGCCGGATCAAATGTCGGGTCACCGTTGTTATCACATCATTGGTCATAGTTCATCATAAAGGCAAAGAAAAGGGTTCTAACCTTGTATTCAGTGGATGCGCTAATACTGGCAGTTAGTATGAAGCCACTGTCGGAAAGAGGGGTGCCCGTGTGGAGACAGACTGGCAGAATTCTGCTCGTGAATTTCACCCTGAAATTGAAAAATGTTCAACTATGGATTTTTGTTTGTGTTAAAAACAATAATTTATTTAAAAAAAAACCTGTGAGGTGGTTTTACGATGCAATTATATTCCTTTACCCTTTAGGTGCGGTATGCCGATATTCCGGCATGACGCATGGCACACGTGAACATTCCGCACGTGTCCGCGTCACCAGTTTTGTAATTTTGTTATTTTTTTATTGCAATAAAAAAGTATTTATTAATAAATATGGTTACTTTTCTTATCCACGGATTATTAACCGTAACATTTGAATAAAAATAAAAAAGGTGCTAATTTCGGGGGTGAAATGCAGATCCCGCCAATGTCTGGGAATCTAATAAAAAGGCACTTTTTAGATGAGAAAAGTGTGGAGAAGATGAATAAAAAATAAATTAAGGCGCGCTCGGCAAAATTGAGGGAGATACAACCGTTCAAAGTATTTAAAATTTCACTTCGCGAACTGATATTGACAGTTCGTTCGCCATGTTTTCATTGCTTATGTTGGATCCCAGACCTAATACAGAATTAATAGTACGCCAGAATCACAAACCATATTACACAAACCTAGCGTAGCCGCTAAACCACTTGAAAACTGGGATGTTTTTCTTGCCTCGACGCGAGCAGGCGTTATAAAGGGGCACTTTTTTGTATCACAAACCATGTTTAGCGTATTAGGTTATAAAAAAAAATGGCGGGCGGACTGTCAATATCAGTTTGTGAAGTGAAATTTATCTCCCTCAATTTTGCCGAGCTCGCCTTAATTTTTGTTTTATTCAGCTTTTCCACACTTTTCTCATCTAGAAAGTGCCTTTTTATTTAATTTCCAGACATTGGCGGGATCTGCATTCCTCCCGTTTCGTGTGATTCTGTCTGTCTGTAACTACAGTTCAATAAACTTTTTTCTGGAGAATTCAGGCAAGCGATAAACTACCTACAAATATAAATTGCCATTATCAAAATTGGAACTGTTTATCGAGAATTCAGGCAATTCGTGATTTTTCACAGGTCTGCGCTAGTTCTATATATCTATTTATATAGAGAAGAGTATCTGTGATGATGGAATCTATAGTTATAGTTAATAGTTTTTGATAGTTATTCATTTTCGATATTGATGAAATTTTGCACACACACAAAAATGGGAGGTCACATTAAATTAGGATACTCAATATAAAGCTCGAGTAAGGCCGGGGACTGCTCCCAACCGTCTGGAGTGAAACTGTGGAAATTGGGATATGTTGTGTGGCTGGAGGCAGCGGGGAGGAGAAGGAGATAGGAAGGAGGAAGGTGGGGAAGTACCTGGCTATTCAGATCTGGTCGTCAAACACGGCTAAAGCCATTCCAAGTAACTTTTCATTTCTGAATGGTGGTCTTATACCAGGGCGATACTGAGAGTATCTTCCATTCTGGAACGTGCAGTAAATATACTACATATATTGTTTTAAATGAATAAGTTGAGAAGTATCACAAATTAATCTAATAAAATTTACTTACATATGCCGAATTCGAATCCGCGACCTCCGTATTACTAGTCGAGAGCCATTTCCCTTGACCACGAAGGCTGTCAGATTTGTTTTATTGATAAAATAAATACTTAAAAGTTTATAAAGCAGAATGGAGAAATAGAGCAGGTCTGAAGGTTCGGGAGATAGCTCAGTTGCTAGAGTAAACTCCCGAACAGTATATGGTCTGGAATTACAATTACGGTTGCACGTGTGGGCTTATTTATTTTCAGTTTTTTGTTGTTATGTTATTTTTACTTCAAATTATTTCAATATTATTATATAATTATGAAATACTTACTCTCTGTCTAGCTGAAGGAGGGCGATGCTGTTGTACACTTTAGAGTAAGTTCCGTTGTATAGCGGGTGGATGAATTGTTTAGTGAAGCCATATGTGTCATCTGGACTGTACCGGGGTGTAAATGTCCCGCCCAATCCGACAAACTTAACTTCACTGGAACTGAAACAAAATATGCTTCTTTAATGCTAAATATGTCCTTATCTGATAGTATTATTATCTGAAGGACTGTACATTTTCGATTATCGTAACGTAGTGACTTTCTCTGTTGTTTTCAAAAAGAACCGTTAACACAATCTCAGACAATCGACAAGACGACCTCCGTAGTCCAGTAAGTAAGACTCTTGACTCACGATCCGGAGGTCGCGGGTTCGAACCCGGCATGCGCAAATAAATTTTATTTGATTAATTTGTGTTATTTCACAATTAATTCATTTAAAATAATATATAGTATATTTGCGGCATGTTCCAGAGTGGAAGATACTATTAGTATCGTCCTGGTTGTAAGACCACCATTCAGAATTGAAACGTTGCTTGAAAATGGCTTTAGCCGTGTTTGGTGACCAGATCTGAATAGCCAGGTACTTCCCAACCTTTCTCTTCCCCACCTCCTTCCCCTCCCCACTACCTTTAGCCTCACAACATACCCCAATTGGGGATGCCATAGTCTCACTGGTTCCAGACGGGAGCAGTTGAGATTCTTGTGCGGTATTCACTGTAAAAAAAAAAAGACAAGAAAATGTCAAAATATAATTAACCCCTCAGGTCTCCGGCCTATTTTTTCGGAAGATCAAAATATTTCGATTTTGCAATAAAATCTATATAAATGGAATATTTATGTACGCATCCGAAAATTAAAGTTTTTGAAAGGTGATGAAAAACGCTTCAAAATTTTATAATTCAAAATAGACACCAATTTTTTGAATTATAAAAGTATTTTTTTATTTAAAATTACTGATAACAAAAAATAACACAAACATCCATATTTTTTTTTTGAAAATGTTGCATAAAAGTTATCGTCAACTCTATTTTTTATCGTTTCATGTTAAAATAATTATTATATAATTTCCGAGAAATCATTTTTTTTTTCAAATTTTGGCGGAAACTTTGGTTTCTTAAAGGCGAAAATTTTAATTATTTTATTTTTAATTTTCAAATTTGAATTTAAACTCTTTCTAACACCATTTTTAGATCATAATTTCTAAGCATGATAGTAAGAGAATCACCACGGTTTCTAGGAGACCTCTTTGAGTTGTTCCGAAAAGGGAACAAATTGTTCTGAGGGGTAAACAAAACTATGAATTTCTCAGTTTTTAAAAACCCAAACATAATTTCCCGACCCATTTTCCGATCAATTTTATTCTCAATTTCCAATTTTTCTAGAAGAAATGTTTTAAATTAGAAAAGTTAATAACCATCGCATAACAAAATCAAAAAGATAAATGTTGTAATTCAAATTTACCGCCACATTTTCGCAGCAAAAAAAGGTTTTAATCAATTTCTCGAAAGAATTTCATGGGAAAACATTATGCTGAAAATTATTTCAAAAAATTAGTGTACGCAATTCACACGCGGTAGAAGTGAAACCTTCAGAAAACTAAAGTTGGAGAGAATGAGATGAATGCAGAGACGTAGGATAAGTGCAGAGTTTATTTAATATAATATTGTTAGCAAGTTATTATTTTACTACTTATTCTACTAAGCACCGCACAAAGAGGACACCTCTTTCACTCGCAGGCTAAATCCTATACATGTTTGTGTTTGTCTCTTTTTAATGTCGCTTATTTCCGTTTCATCAAGTTTCAAATCACAACGGTGCTAAAGAAGTTTCCACTTTAAAAAAAACTCATATGAACAGGAGTGACGGATGTCCATGAGTAAAGAACGTTCAGGAGTGACGGACGTCCTGTAGTGTCGGACGTACGAATCCATCCCTCTCGTGAGCTTTGTTTTGGAGTAAATCGTGTCCGAAGTAGAATTTTTTAACTGGCATATTAATATTACTTTAAGCTGTTTACTATCTTATAAATGCGTCGATGCGATGACTCGAGCCCGATTTATTGAATCGGAAACTTCTTTAGCTCTACTAAAGAGTCACAAACAAGTACTGTTTGTACTACCGGGTTCATGGAATAAGGTTTGTCTAGGTCTTGGAAGTGGACGACCAGGACATACTGAACCCCAGATTCCTACCCACCCCTTAAACTCTTTTCCTTCCCAGATCTCTCCTCTACTTCACCTCTTAAAAAAAACCTCCACACAGCATCCCCAAAGATGACATAGCCCCCGAGGGAAATTATTTTCCTCAGGGCCTCCTGAGTGGAGCACATGTAAAAAAAAAAAATTAGCCTGCGGGAGAATGTGATGGTATGGTCGGTGTTTGCGGTGCTTCGTAGCCTCTCCACTCTTAACTACTTTAGTTTTCTGAAGATTTCACTTCTACCGCGTGTGAATTGCACACTCAGTTTTTATTATTTTTCACCCATATATAAATCATATTATTATTTTTAAATAAAAAAAAATTAACTTCACTAGGAATAATAGCCTGTATTGAGTTTAACAATAAAATTAATCATTTGATTGAAGTAGCATAATTAATCACTAATTTAAAGACACTAAATATTAAAATGAGAAAAAAAATTGCATGTGTGACCTGAAGGGAACTTTGTAACAATATTTGTACCACAAATAAATCATTATTTCCACAAACAATCAAAGTGAACATTAAAAACAACTCGGGTGGCACAATGTTTTTAACAAATGGAACTAATGTATAGAATTAGTATTTATAATAAGATTTAATCATTTATAATAAGAAGGCAACCAAATATGATCAAAAACGAAATATTTTTAAAAACAAAAACGACATTACGAGTATTTTGTGTTCTCATGACTACACTATTAGGTACATATGTAATTCTGTAACAATAGACGCGTACAAAAAGTTTCTTATTTACTTTCTAATAAATAAAAACCATAATTTCTTCTCAAATCATGAAATTTATAAGTAGGTACTAAAATACCTTCCCACTTAATACAACATTCTTAAACTTCAAATGAAGAATATTTATACATTTTGGTCGAGGAAACGTCGCTGTCTCAATGAGAACTCTTTTTTCAGACTTTCTTTAGGCAGGTAGATACCATAATATTGAACAAATTCCAAAAAGTCCAAAAAAGCACGATTATTAACATGAAAACATAATCTTTAAAAACCATTAATACAGCCACCATCCACGCAAGGCCGTAGCCAGGGGGGGGATCAGGGGGGATTGATCCCCCCCCGAAATCTAATAAAGCACACTGAAAATATGATGTTAAACGACACCGACGCAGGCCCGACTGTACAAAATGAACTTATTTCAATTTGTAGTGAAATCGTCCAGAAAAAACTGGTTCAAAGATTGAATTCTGCAAAATGTTTTTCAGTCTTTGTTTGACGAAACTACTGATATTTCACCACAAGACAAGAACAAATGTAGATCTGTGTGAGTGTGAGATATCCAGAGCTATGAGATTAAAAAAAAACCTTACTAAAAAACCCCGTGAAAATTTTATTCAATTGATAAACGAGAGTGTGTGTGAAAACATTACTAATTATAAAATTTTTCATAGAAATAAATATACCTACATTGTTTACACAGCCTGAGAGGGTAGTTTGTCTCATGTGTACAACAGTTTTGTTAACGATTTTTGAACAAATTTTGGAATTTTCCAAATTTTGAATATTCTATATATTTCTTATTTTTGAAGATGTCGTAAAAACAAATACTATTTATGAAAATTAGATAAAATTACCTTTTAGATTTGTGTATTTAAAATATACGTTAGTATTAAGAAATGCCATATTTTAAGATTCAAATGTGGAAAAAAAGAAAAAAAATCTTATCAAAATGTAGAGATTAAAAAAAAATCAAAATTTCAAAAACACAGTCCTTTTATATAATGAATTTGTGAGGAAACCTTTTTCCTCGTGCATACAATAAAAAAACTAATAAAATACTTTAAAACTTGATTTAATGCCAAAAAAATAACCTAAAAATAAACCAACATTTAAAACGGATTTCTTAGATCTCTAAAGACGTTCATTTCTTTGATACGTTTACCAACACATGTATTAGATATTAATATTATAAAAAAACATCAATTTACAAAATTCTCATAAAATAAAGATCCTAAAATGAAAATTTGATTTTTTATGTAACCTAGAAAACCATTTTCTGACAGTTCAACTTTTAAAGTACGATTATTGTGCCAATAACTTAACTAAAACTGATGAAAAACCAACTAATTCAATTGCAGCTCACTGCAGTTGAATTTTACTATGTCATTCTTGCCAGGTTCAGCCTATTCGAAATACTATTAGCACTATAAAATCAGTTGAAAATTTTATCAAGTCCTCGGCAAAACGAACCAAGTGCTTAAAAGAAAATATCGAAAAAAAAATCCCAGAAACACAACGGAAAACCCTTACGGCAATGTGCGAGATCCGTTGGGTTAAAAATCACGATGGGTTGATAAGATTCAAGGAAATCTATAAAGCTATTGTTGATACACTGCTCAGACTTAAGCAGTGACATGGATTCTGAAACATCATCAAAGGCTAATTCTTTTCTGTTATCAGTCATTTCAAGTGATTTTGCTATAAGGATAGATTGTTTCAAAAAAATTGATGAATTAACCAAATATTTTTAAGTTAATTTTCACTATCTGTGTAAGTTCTATTCAAGTTCTGTGATTATTTCAGTTTCATGCAACAACTGGCCTACGATGATTGAATAATGATGATCAGCTTTGTTCGAGATTCCAAAATCATAGATCCACATTATCATTATATCCCCCCCCCCCCAAGGTCGAAAACTTTTTTTTCGTTAGAGTCCCAATATAAACAACATAATATATCATAATCGCTTCTACATGACCTTATGCACGGTTACCCCCCACTGACTCGACTATAAATACTGTTTCACCAAACAAAACCCCCCCCGAAAATTTTCTCTGGCTACGGCCTTGCCATCCAGAACAGGAAGCGGAACATACAAACAAACGTAAGTGAAAAAAGTTTAAAAAGAATTTTGCTAACCTCAGTCAATAATAATTTGAGGTAGATTCACCAGTTGCCAGCTTATACAACGAGTTGCCAGACACCGTGTACAGCGACAGTTTGGAGAAATAATACCTCAAAGGTGCTTAAATCTCTAAAGCTTCATCATTTTAACTTCAAATCAATACGTTTGTCTATGTTCATCGTTGCGATCATTATTTCAAGGACGAGTTGAATTTAAAAAAAAAAGAAACAATAAACTCACCCAATCTGTTCAATGGCGTGTGCAGTACACAACACCCACTGGTCACTCACTAGACTTGCAGGAGCCCCACTCCAGGTAATGTCTCCTCTCTGACCTGATCCAATACGTCCCTGGGAACACAACACGACATCCAAATATTATTCTCTAAGCAAGTTTAATTATTGGTCTAAAAATATTTTTTTTAAATTGTTATTTCTTTTCTTATAAGAGCACCGCACAAGAGTCCAAACTGCACCCAATCATCTGGAGTCAGTGCGACTAATGCATCACAAATTGGGGTAAATGTATGACTGAAGGTGAGAGGAAGGTCAGAAAGTACTGGCTATTCAGATCTAGTCACCGAACTCGATTTCAAGCAACGTATCAATTCTGAGTGGTGGTCTTACTCACCAGGGCGATACTGAGAATCTTTCACTTCGGAACATGTCGCAAATAAAATATAAATCCATATTTTAAAAAAATACTCCATCTCCACACAGGCGACCTCAAGGAAAAAAAAATCATCAGGTCTATGTCTTTTTAGGTAAAGGATGGAGAGAAAAATCTGGGATGTGGGATGGGTAGGAATCTGGGTGTACATGTGTTCAGGAATGATGAACGTGTGAACCCATCCTTCCCATTGTGGTGCGTGGCGATGGGTCGGGAGATTCCGGTTTGTGAAGTCACAGGGTCACCCTCAACCAGTCTCTCCCGATCCGGCCCGCCATGCAGTAGGTGGGAAAAAGCATCAGCCGCCAAGACCTAGACAAACGTCACCACTCGAACCTGGACATAACTGAGTCACCAAACCTAGCGAACCACTGAGGGTGACTTTTGCCAGGGATTTTGGTTATCATTAAATGTTTCCCTGGGCGGCGGTACCCACCCCACCTCCCAAATTAAAGTAATATTTATTGTTTTAAAACAGTAAATTGGGAAATAATACAACATAATCTTTTTTTTTGTGGAGGGAACTTCATGAAATTACTACTTTTTTTAAAAACTTACAGTGTTGAAGGGAAGTATGTTATATCTCTTGATTAAGAAAGGACCCTTGGATGGTTTGGGCATGTAGAGCGGATAAACGAAAAAATAGTGTAAGGGAATATACGCCGCAGAAGTTAATTAAAGTTGCTAGAGCTGGGTCGGGTCAAGAGTAAGAATAACACAAGATGAGTGTTTACAGACATGAGATGAAATGTGAATGTGAATGAAGCAATAAGTTGCTGAGAAAGAGTTTTGTAGCCGTCTATCATCCTTCCTACTCCTGCCATGAAACGGCGTGCTGGTTAGTTGGTTGCGAGACGAAGTGTTGGATAACCAACACCTCCGCCATAAGTCACCCCAAGTAGTTAGCGATGTTTGAAAACTTAGCAGGGGTGCCCGTGTTCACCGGGTGAAGTTTGATCGGGAAGATCTTCTGACCTCTTCAGCTGGTCTCTCTCGATCCATCTTCTTGCACCACCGCGAGACTACAGGATTCATTCGTCCGTCACTCTTGGATATACTGATCTTAGAAACCTACCCATTCCGGATAGATTTTTCTTTCCCCAAACTTCCTCTTCTTCCTTTTCTTAAAAAGACCCTCCACACTGCATTCCCAAATATGGGGAATACTGAATATTTTTGGTTTTAAATAAAGCTACATAATGTCTGCAACTCACATAATACGGAGCCTCTGCTGCAGTTGTCATAGGAGTCCTGTGATATACTTTATTGGAGTCTGGTGTGAGTAGAGGACAGATATCACCCCGAGTCTTCTCTGCCAGCTTTGTGCAGTCTGTAGAGGAAATAAAACATTACAAATCAAGTGTCTACAGTTATTCATTGGTCTAATTAACTTAAAGAGTGGAATGTATTTCATTAATTTATGGATAAGCCGCCGCATTTTTATGCACAGATTATGGAAATTATACTTCATCCCAACAACTATTTACGAACACAAAATAGGTTATTTTTTATTTATTTATTTATATCTATATATTACAGTTTACACCTTATTGTTAACATTTTTACATATGTAATATATTTTGAAAACATTTTTACATATTAATATTACATTACATTATGTTAGGTGTAAGGTAGGTATGAGAAGGTGAAACTGTTGGTTGGTAATATTGTATGTTTCGTGAACACCTCACTAGGAGAACCTGTGCTGAGGTGTTTACGTGTTTATGATTAAGTGTGACAAGTACAAGTATTTATGTGTTGTGGTAGAAAGTTAGTTTTTTTTTCTCTTTTTGTTTACATTTTAATGGTAATGGAACATAGATTATTTAGAAGAAAAAAATATAAGGTATATATATAATATATGTACACATGAATAGTTGGTATATTCTTGAAATACATGTTTATTTAAATTACACTTTTTATAGTTTGGTTATGTTTGGTTAGGGATTAAAGTATTTTGAATAAAGTGAATATCTTGATTTTTGATCCAGGCTGTGATAATATGTTTTTTGTGAATGTTTGTAGATGTATTTGCAGTTAGTTGTTGTTTCAGAGTAATGGGCATATAATTAAAAAGTTTGGTTGCATAATACTGAAAATGTCTTTGTCCGTGTGTGGTGTGTGTTATCGGTATGTTCAGGGTTATATTTGTTAAGGACCTGGTTTTTATTATTATTTTGGGTTGAATTGGAATATGCAGTTTATTTTGGAGGAAGTGAAGCAGAGCAGATTTGGCATAAAGTTGTTTTATTGACATGACTTCTAATGTTTTGTATATTTCGTTTGAATCTGTGTAGAAAGGCACTTGCAGGATTAGTTTAATTATCGCCTTTTGTATCTTTTGAATTGGATCAATTGCTACATTTGTAGCACTTCCCCAAGCCAGTATTCCATATGTCGCAATCGATTGACAAAGTGCAAAATATATGGATCTGAGTATTGTCAGTGGAAAAATGTTTTTAATGGATTTTATTAGGTGCATGACTCCTTTTAGTTTATTTGTAATGAAAGTTATGTGTTCAGTCCAGCGTAAGTGTGTATCAATAATAACCCCTAGGTATTTTGTTTGTTTGACCCTTTCTATATGCTCGCATTGACAATTGGAAGAAGTTTGTTCACAGTCATGCAGAAACAGGTCTATGTTTGATGGAGGTTGACCTCTTTGTGTAATACTATGTGTGATGTATTTTGTTTTGATAGTATTAACGGTAAGAGTATTACTGTTTAGCCATTTTTTGACAACTGACAAACTTTTTTCGGCTTTTACGAATACATCTTTCCATGTGGCAGCTTGACAAAGAAGAACTGTATCGTCAACTGTATTAGGTTCTTAGTTTAGGTAAATTAAGTAATTCATGCGTTTTTAGTTTGCAACGAAACTTCGCAAATATCAAATCCATACAAAAAAACATGGCCCTAATGGAGATGGTGATTTTTAAACATTTAATGAAAATCGAGTTTTAATTCATATTTTTCCATCTATCCCGACTGAAACCGATGGTTCTTGTGGTAATTTAGTTTAAAAGTTGTTTACTTTTCAAATTTTATGCCTATTTAAAGTGTAGCAACATGCGGCGGCTTGTCCATAATTTACCTATGGTAAATATACAGTTTGTCCACCTCATGGATAATACGGAACGTTCGTGTTGTCGAAGTTTGATGCAAGGACAATACGGAATATTCATTTTTAACAAATAGATAATAGACAATCAAATGTGACATTTGCTGAAAGTACCAACCTCGTAACAGATATTCTTTCTTCAAGTGGTTATTTACATAGCCAGGAATTAACGACGCGCAGTACCTACCTACTTACTGGTTGAGATAATTAAAACAATATAATCAATAAAACTAAACACTTGTAACCTAACCTAGATTTTGACGATTTCCTAACGAGATAATGACTTTTGAGGGGCTCTTTAAACAGGATATACATCCCACGTTTTGAATGGCGTGCAAGGTTTGTCTAACGTGTTTGGTAATTATTTAAATACTTAGAACGAAAATAAATGTAAGAACGCGCACGCATTTTTCTTTTAAACAAGATATACATCCCAGGTTTTGAATGGTTTATATGGCAAGCAGGGTTTGTCTAACGGGTTTGTGTAATTATTTGAATACCTAAAAGGAAAATAAATAAAAGTACGCACACGTGTTTCTCTTTTAAACAAGATATAATTCCCAGGTTTCGATTGGTTTGTATAGCAAGCAGGGTTTGTCTAACGGGTATGTGTAATTATTCTAATATCTTTCTTTCCATGTTCTTCTGTTATAAATACAAGTTCAAACTTGTCAATAATTAATTTCTGGAAGTCGTCAGAAAATGACGTGTTTATAATATTATATATTTATATAATAAACATGTATTTTAATTTCTATATAGTACATATACTCGAGTAAATAGTTTACTTTTTCAGAACATAAAAATTCCATCATTCTAGTTTGTGAGAATTATTTTTTCCGGTATTGCAATCTTTTTAAATATTTTAGCTATCGGTACCTTGGAAGTAAGCTTAATGCATAAATATTGATATTATTAAGCGCATGAAATGTTTGAAACTTTTAAAATGCAATATACCTGAAAAGTTTTTTAATCATCACAAAAATTCTTGCAAACTGTCAAAAATTTGAAAATGACATTTTGCTAAACAATGATTGTTAAATCAAAATTCTATTTTCAAAATTCATTATATTCTTCTTCTTCTTTGTGTGCCGTATCAGGTCCCCCTCACGTTGGCGATCACTCTTGAGAATGTCTCTCTCTCTCTTGCGCTGCCCGGAATAGCTCCTCCACACTTCTAATGCCAGTCCACTCTCGTATATTACGCAGCCAAGACATTTGTCTCCTACCAGGTCCTCGGCGACCCTCTATCTTGCCTTTCAATATTAAATGGAGCAAGTGATACTTCTCCCCTCGAAGTATATGACCCAGATAAGAAATTTTCCGGATTTTTAATGATGTAAAATATTATTATATAATTTCTCATTAATTAATTGGAAGTACTTACATAATAATTTTAATCGAATCAAGAATTATAGGTTTTTTAAATAGGCTATGTTAGGTACCAAATTTCGTTGATGGTTCTTATAATATTCAAAAATGAATATTTGTTAAACTTGAAAAACAAAAATTTGGGTAACAATTATTATAAGCAATAATCATCAGCCTGAAACACTCATCCACATTGAAAAATCTTCCGAGAAAAGATACATGACGCCAACGGGACTTGAACCCGTGTCCTCTCGATTGCCGGTCGATTGCTCTTGACCACTGAGCTATGGCGGCTTATCTCGCACCCGCCAAATGATTCAATATATGCTAGTGTTTCATTCAACAATTACTGCTTATTATATTTTTTCCACCTGAAAACAACCAACTTTATTTTTACGAGAGAAACATTGTAAGTGTTAAATCCCTCGCTAGGTGGCGTCGAGACAAATTATGTCTTCATTGATTGGGGAAATACTTAAACTTGTCAAATATTAATTATTATTTTTAATTGTAAAACTAACGTTTTTAAGACAAGATTTTTTATGCATAGCACAAAGGGTAACAATTATTATAAGCAATAATCATCAGCCTGAAACACTCATCCACATTGAAAAATCTTCCGAGAAAAGATACATGACGCCAACGGGACTTGAACCCGTGTCCTCTCGATTGCCGGTCGATTGCTCTTGACCACTGAGCTATGGCGGCTTATCTCGCACCCGCCAAATGATTCAATATATGCTAGTGTTTCATTCAACAATTACTGCTTATTATATTTTTTCCACCTGAAAACAACCAACTTTATTTTTACGAGAGAAACATTGTAAGTGTTAAATCCCTAGTACTATATTTGTATTGTAAACATTTTTACCTGCAGTGTAAAGAAACAATAAATAAATAAATGCACGTCAGTGGAATACTAGAGGGCTAATGTTTGCCGGTCTACAGTGTGAGGTATCTTCAAGAAATCCTAGTTATAAAGTTGCAAACATTCAGAGCCGTTGATATTCTGTCTCAACGACTCGTTGCTTTTTTTAAAATATATGACAGTTTGTTTTGATGAGAAGGCCTAGACAAACCAAACTTACCATCACCTACTGGATTTGTAATGATTAATTTATGGTAGATATACCTTCAACAACCCCCTCGCAGCAGACAACCGGAACAGAGCCATCCAAAGCACAAATCTGAAAACAAAAACAAAAAAGGTTTAAATTTTTTTTTGTTTATATCCTTGGTTATATTTTTATTGTTTATATTGATAACTCACAAGAGTCTCAGCTGCTCCCGTCTGGAGCCAGTGAGACTATGGCATCCCCAATTGGGGTATGTTGTAAGTCTGAAGTTAGTGGGGAGGGGAAGAAGATAGGGAGTAGGAAGGTGGGGAAGTTTGGCTATTCTGAGGAAGATCTGATCACCAAACACGGCTTATGTCATTTCAAGCTACCTCTTAATTCTGTATCTAAGTATCTTCCACTTTGGAACGTGTTGCAAATATACTATATATTATTTTTAATGAATACATTTTTAAATAATACAAATTAACCAAATAAAATTTATTTGCCACGCCTGGATTCGATCCCACGACCTTCGGAATGCGAGTCAAGAGCCTTACCGCTGGACTACGCCGGCCGTCAACTCATCAACCGTTTGTGTTGAAATATGTTGATAAGTTTTATTGAAAATAATATTAGGTATATACAAAGACTAAATAAAATATATAAAGACAATCCATAACCAAATACAAATATTTTTATAAACTACACCACCTCAGAACAGGAAATCCTAGTGAGGAGGTCTGTGAAAAAAAAAGAATCTATACTTATACTATACATTATACATACATGTACAAACCTTGCTATTGAAACTAATAATAAATAAATAAATAAAATAAACATTATTTTTTAAGCAGTTTGCTTCAGTGTGATTTTAGAACTGCACAATTTTAGTGAGATTTAAATTTTATAAAAAAAGGAAGAAGGGTGACTTGCAGTGGTTACTTTAAAAGTGTCAAGATGCGGCTTCACCTGAGGAGTCATTCCCTTCAGGGCTGCCTCCACGGCGACGGGGCATTTTGATATCCGAAGACACTTGCCGGCCTGCCCGGTTTCAGCTAGCGTGCATTTATCACCTGCAAAAGCCATATGACCGTTATACAAGAAGAGAGAAATATTATTGAAAGAGTGATGATTAGATTCTGGGTACTATACCTTCAACTAGTGTCTCCAGAGGGCAGCAAACAATCTGAACATTGCCGTCCAAAGCGCAAACCTGAAAATATAATAGGCTTGATCTTGATTAATATTTTAATAATTAATGGAAAAATGCTCTTGATTTAAAGAACCAGAAAGAAAAAAGACACGATAAAATCCAACGGCTTGAAACAAGCACCTGGTTTTTTGCTTGGTTCAAGCATTTTGATTGTTTACAATGTTAACTTGTTTGAGTCGAATATTTACGTGCTTGCCCCAACCTACAACCGTTTGCCATGCCCTTATTTATCAACTTTGTCTTCCTCCTAAACAAGTGCTTGTAGGATACGCTGGGTACAATCACCCAGCGCTTGCCACCTCGTGGACTTTCACCAACCTGTCCCATTGTCTTGTCTATATTTTGTCATACTAACACATATTGTATCTGTATTTCCCGCTAAGCACTTGCATACTGCTTACTAACAACGTATACAGGAACATTGGAGGTCTAGTTTCGTTTTCAAATGCAGAGTTATTTTTACCAAAAAATTAGAGTCCTTGCAAGGCCTTGAAGGGGTAACATTCTGTTACCTATACCAGGACGGGTAAGTGGTGGGTCCTCTAATTGCCCCAAGCTTGATAAGATTTCATATTCATGACGCATGGTTTGACCGTGTTTGTGACTGGCATGATCATGCATGAGAAAAATGATATCTTTACTTGTACCATTCTTGGCACCCAAATTAGTTTATTTTGGTTCAAACTCAAGAGTTAAAGTTAAGAAAGCTTTTTCTCTGTTGGATTATATTTGTTACACAGTCACACAAATCCACTTTGTTTGATCAACTGCACCAACGAATGAATACAAAATTATTGTCTTTTGAAATAGAGGCCTGACGTGTTCATTAAGCTGCTTGAGCATGGAGAATAAAATTACACACTTGACCGTATCGATCCTTTTAAAGATTCGGGATGAAAAAATGTCTTCTATTTTGGTAGCGATGTTTGCACAGTTTAGGATGGCGGACATTAATTTGACATATATCATATCTCATTGGTTTATGCAGGTAACAAACTACATTACCTTGAAAAATTGGCACGCTTATTTCGTTTCATATTTAAAGAATTAGTAAAAAGACTACAACATGTGCTGATTGTGAAAATATCACACCTTTGTTTATAACGCACTATTTTTATGAAATTAATAATTTCTCAATCTTTTCTTCTGACACTCATATTTTAAGTAGATAGATTTCATAAATATTATTAAAAGTATGTAAAATTGTCACGGCTGTGAAAATATGTTGTAATTTTACATAAATGGATGAACATTACCTGTGGGAATTTGCCTTTACTGGCGGCCTCCATCGCTGTCGGACAGTTGCCGAATCGACTACATACTCCAGCCTTTCCTGTTTCCACTATTGTACAGTTATCATCTTCAAACAAACAGAAACACCAGAGTTACACAACACCACAGGTGAATGTGAATAAACGGTATAAAGTGAAAGTGAGGTACCTTCTCTAGGGGTAGTTGTGTTTGCCTGGCATCCGGCTTGCAGTCTTGTCTCTTGTCCTGGTACCCAGGGGCAGCATACAATCTGACTGTTCTCCGGGGAGGCGCATACCTGAAAACATACTTCATTGAATTACCTATCCATTTATACATCTGCACCTGTGAAATAATTTACTATATACGAAACATTGTTATTTAACCTTTGAAACATACCAAATTTTCAATAAATAAAATCAATGGTATTTTCTTAGATTTCGTTGAAATAATCTTTATATTTTTATTTAAGATTTTATTTTATTTTTTATTTCTTTTATACGGGGTGTAACAGAACGTACCCGAGGGATTTTAACCATCGATTCCTGACATTATTTGGAGTAAAAAATGTAAATGAAATTTTGATTTCTGGTGATCATTTCATGTTTTTTTTTATTTATTTTTTCTACAAAAACATTAAAAAATGGTAGGTGTGGGACAGTTGGAAGCGGGGTGAGAGGTTGGTCGGTTACTCGGCTGAGTGACCAATGACAACAAGCGGAAGAATTTTTTTTTGTTTGAATTTGAAGAAATATTTTTTTTTTAAATTTCGTAAAAAAAGTCACCGTAGACAAAAATTTCAATCACATTTATTACTCCAAATATGATCAGGAATCGCTGGTTAAAATCCCTCGGGTACGTTCTGTTACACCCTGTATCTTAAAATCCCTCGGGTACGTTCTGTTACACCCTGTATCTTAAAATCCCTCGGGTACGTTCTGTTACACCCTGTATCTTAAAATCCCTCGGGTACGTTCTGTTACACCCTGTATCTTAAAATCCCTCGGGTACGTTCTGTTACACCCTGTATCTTAAAATCCCTCGAGTACGTTCTGTTACGACCTGTATCTTAAAAAATATTAGTATTCAATTAGTAAAAACAGTTTATTAATAAAAAAGTTTTGCTGTGTAATTATTATTTCGTGGGACATCCATTTCGCCTTCTGATATGGCATTATCAAACTGCCTTCAGAATGCGAAACATCTGTCACGCATAATGATAATTACCTACACAGCAGAGCTGGTTTATTAATGAACTGTTTTCATTTATTGAATAATAATAATATAAAATATACAAAAAAAAAAAAAAAAAATTAAAATGGAGTTCTACGAATTAAACTTAATAACAAAATATAAATAAAATAAAATTCTGAAATAATAAGTAAATATACAGATTTAGAAAATGAGATTAAAAGAAATTGGCGTTCTCACTTTAAAAATATAACCATTTGTTATTTCGGCTACTTGCATTATACCTAGCTCTCTCATACAAAATATGGGCATATTAGATTTGTCAAAGAATTTATATAAAAATTCAAAAATCATTAATTTTAATTGCACGTAGGATTACAAAAGTTTTTTTTAATATTTATATTGAGGGATCAGTAGGATTTATAGGTCCAATTAGTTCATGGTAGGTTGACATGTCATTCTTGTATTATTTTGTATTTATTATACTTATACGATAATAAAATACTATTTTACACATGAACACCGTCTTTTATTTATATTTTCATAGCTCTATCCCCGAGACGGGAGATTTTTAGCCAAAATTTATGGAGATATTTTTATCCCTCAAATTCTCTGGCCACCCCTAGGTAGTAATGTTTTTTTTTTTTTAAATCAACTTAAACGGAAGAAGGGGGGATATCTGTTGAACCTAGAGCGCTTATGTATCGTACTGTCCCATAACGCTATCAAATATTTTTTCCTATGGTGGGAGAGTGGGTCAGATGAATTAGGGAGCTGCTATGAAAAGTCACTTCTTTGTATTGAATCTGTCAAATTGACAGCTGTCATCCGCCCGTTTACGCAGTTCCGTAATTAAAACAACTCCCTCTCCTGTTAACGACATAACTTTACGCACATCGCGTAAGGAGCGGTTACGGCGTAAGATCTGTATTGTCTATGGTTGATCTGCGCATTAACCGCTTAGGTCTGATGGGATTGTATGGAGTGCGTTATTTGGTGTGCGATGATCTTTTATCTTTTATAGCTGTGTATGGCACCATCTTGAAGTTGTTAATTTAATATTCATAAACAAAAATGAAAGAAAAATCAAAAATGTAATCGGTGACCAAAATTTCACATTTTTAACTCCAAATAATGTCCGGAATCACTAGTTAAAGTTAGTTAAGTACGTCTCTGTGTAGGTACATAAAACAACAGAAATTATAATATTACGAGGTTTCTAGAAAATATTTAAAGTAGAAATAAGCAATACCTAACTTCATTGTTGATCCTTGGAAGTTCAAAACAAATGTCTACCTTGGTGACGAGAAATATTATTTATATAATTACTAGCTGACCCAGCCACGCGTTGCTGTGGCCTACGAAACACAACGCCATCTACTCAAAAATTACTGAACCTAGATAACCAAGTGTTGTGTCGATAAATTAATTCATTCCGCCATCTGTTAGAAATTTAAGGAACTTAATAAATTATTAATAATTACAAAGCATTGTCCCACAACAAACATTTAATGAAGTCAATAATCAAGATAAAAACTATCCTATCTTTTAAGTTGGACCAAATTACACCAAGTAAGTCAAATTTGATCAAAATCGGTTAGGCACAGTTAAGTTTTTCTCGAACCAACATCGTTACGCGAGATTTTTATATATTTTATATAAAGACACGGTGAGAACAACAGGAATGCTTTGTGTGTTAAAATAGCCGGTTCGGTTTATAATATGATGAATTTGTTAATTTGCACTGGAGTTGTTTTGATTGTAAAATATTGATAGAAAAATGCATACACTTGTGAACACTTTTCGAGATTTCTGGCATCTTCTTACAAAAAAATCTTTTTTTTTTATTATGGAACCGTTCTAAGGTTTTTTTCGTGTCCCTTGTGCTATAGTTGATTAATATACATGCCATACGACATGCCTTATAAAGATCCAAAATTCTTATCATTCTTTATAAGAAATGGGAGCAAACGCCTTTAAAACCATCAATTTTTGAGAATAATGTTTTGGAGTTTTGGAAACCCCCGCTGGGAACGTTTCGGAACGTTTCGGTGAGACCCAAACGGTTGCACTAGACATTTCCAAGGCATTGGACCGGGTTTGGCACCGAGGACTTGTCAACAAACTGCCTTCTTACGGACTTCCCGCATCCTTTTATACGTGAATTGCCGACTTTTTGAGGGAGAGGTCGATTCAGACAGTAGTCGATGGTTTCACCTCTTCCTCACACTCGATAAATGCTGGCGTCCCACAGGGATCGGTTCTGTCTCCGACTTTGTTTTGTTGCACATCAACGACCTTTTGTCATGTGCACCAATTCATTGTTACGCGGATGACAGTACAGTTCATGATAGCTGTTTGTTTAATAAACCCCTAAAGGGCTCACAAACTCCAACAGTTCGTAGGGCTTTGAAGCAAAGAATGGACGGTTACCTCGAGAGTGTTTTCTCTTGGGGTAAAAATAGGCCCGCAGATACTTAAATAGTACACAACTGCGAATCCTGTATAATTCACAAGTGCGCCCCACAGTTGAATTTGGCAGCCACCTCTGGTCTGGAGCTCCAAAGTATCAGAAAATACCCTCGACTCTTTGCAAAAAACGGGCGGTCCGTTTGATAGATTCTCCCATCTGAACAGACGGATTGCAATCTTTAGAGCACAGGTGTCGGGTGGGAATGCTTTCCTTGTTCTACCGGTATAACAATGGAAGATGCTCCGAGGAACTAGCATCATTGATCTCTTCGGCACCGGTGCATAGTCAGGAAACACGCCAAACGCGAGTCCAACATTTGTACACGGTTGACATTTGTCACATGAGAACGGGTCGTTTTTTCGACTCGTTCTTGTGTTCGACAGCTCAGCTGTGGAATGATTTGACGGCCTCTGTGTTTCTTCCTTCCTACAACATGGGTTTCTTCAAGACCAATGTTCATTCCTTCCTCTCCTCGAAGAGACCCTCCACACGACATCCCAGATGACATGTGTGGACATGTGCCTCCTGTGTGGAGTTAATGTAAAAAAAAACCTACAATATCTCTGTTCTGTCTAAATCAACAACAAAGTGCATAGGATCGTCGTGTGCTCCAATCAGGACAATTTAAGATGCAACACGATTAATTTTACACCCGTATTAGTCAGTCACCCCTTAAAGAAAAGTAGTGTTGTTTTTCTGTTATAAATATTATTAAAACGGCTCCTAAACTGTCAAAACGTGCGATTGTCGCCCAAAGAGAATCAGAGCTATGGCGCTTCATGAATGAGGTTACACACACAAATTTATTGCAAAGATATTGGGTGGAGGAGCTACCAAATCTGGATTAAGAAAGATTTGCCAACGCTGCAAGCAGACTAATACTACAAAAACAGTCCCGAAATCGTCCAAAAGCCAAAGGTTACGCCACAAAATGAAAGGAACATGTATTGCCTTACCATGCAGGACCATCTTCAAACATCCAAAGATATTAACAACGTCGTTAAAACCGCTGGACTTGATATTACTGCATTTTGGAAGAAATCAGGCACAAATAATAGGATGTCTAACCATAACACGAAGCAGAAGCAAAAACGACTGAAATGCGATATAACACGTAAGAAGTAGACTTCAATAAAAGACTGTGCAAAGATGAAATGGAGTGATGTGACCAAAATTTTCATTTTTGGGAGTGATGGAATCAGATTTGTTCGTTGCCATCAAGTTGAAGACGTGATACCAGAATGCACTACTGCGGCAATGAAACTTTTTCTGAGTGTAATGGTGTGGTCTTGCATGATAAGAGATAGTTTTGGATGACTGGGAGTGGTAGAAGGTACTATTAAGGCTAAAAATTATCAAGATGTGATTCTGGAGTCAAAATCACTGCCCAGCTACCTTGATTTGAGGGCAACCGTGGAAGATGCAATTTCCCGCTGCGTGATCCCCATGCCACATATCAAAACGAGCATGAAAAGGTTACAGAACCACTATTTTGTTATTCTTCCTTAGCCAGGGAACAACCTGGACTTGAATCCTAATGAAAATATCTGGTCTTGATTGAAAATACTATATGATAATACGATATGTTTTCATTTCGCAACCCCAGCAAAAAAGAGAATTATTTGAAGCGATTATTCAAGTATGGTTCCGTATCATTAAATCCGAAAATTTGTAAGGTTTGGTGTTCTCCATGCCTAGAGGAATTAATGAAGTTATTAAATTAAAAGGATTTCCAACGAAATGCTAACGTTAAATGTTAATTTGAAATATTATGCAAAATTTTCGTAATTAATAAGTATTTTGGGTTTTGCGATGTCGTTGTTTTATTGTGCATTTTTGTAATTTTTCTAAAAGAACATTTAAATCATTTCAAAATATAACAATATAATATGTTGTTTAATTAATTAGCTAAGATAATTACAGTTAAATACCAACGTGATTTAAATTTAAAAAACAGTCAATCAAATACAAGAAATTTATAAAAAGTGTCCACACTTAAGTCCATTAGTAACTTATATTGGTAAAATGAATTAAGAATTAACTACACATGCAGAGAGATTATATCTATGTCACTTCACCTGATAGGGCAATCCGTGGAATGCCGCTTCCAAGACGACGGAACACCTCATTATGTGTCTGCAGACACCCGGCTGGATGGTTCCCGCCATGACACACAGATCTCCTGTAACGTAATACCAGAACCACGTGAGAGAAAGGAGAGGAACCCACGACCTCTAGATTCCTAGTCGAGGAACTTACCCTCGACCACGGAGGCCGTCACAGTTAGTCCACAGATTATTTCACGATTAGAGGTTGGTTGTTAACAGATTTTTCTTTTAATCGCTCGGCGCCAGTGGCAACGCAATGAATTCGGCAAACGTGGTCGCTACAAGTGTGTTGTAAAAGGAGTTCGTATCTTACATTACGTTAAGAACACAAGACTGTTTATAAGTTAAGAGTTAGTTTGTGTAAAGACCCACAAGCTTTAAAATAGTTACACCCAGAACAAGCAAATGGTAATCTGTAATGGATTACTGTAGGACTAATAGTCTCCATTAAACAAAGAGATAAACTTTACAGAGATATGTTAAATTATGAAAAAACCTGTCATAAAAATAACGTCAGCATAATGTCTTTTATGAAAATAAAGTATTTGTTGTATAGAAATTTACTTAATAGGTTAATAAGAAGTTGTAAAAAGAAATACTATTGTGAACAAATTGATAATGCAAAAAAATGATACCAAAAAAATGGAATATTATTAATGAAATAATGAACAACAAAAAAAATGGCATCAACTGATGTCAAAGAGATTAAAATAAATAACAATATTATAACTGACAAATCGGCCATTGCAGAAAACTTTAACAACTTCTTCACAAATTTAGTAAATCAAGTACTTGAATCTTCTGGTAAATTTGATAGTACAACACCCGTAGACTCATCTTTGCATTTAGTCTCAACTTACGATTCAACGAACTCGTTAGAATATTTTTCACCTATCACGATAAACGAAATTGTAAAACACATTGATAGTCTAAAATCAACAAATTCTACAGGAATTGATGGTTTATCACAATATATTAATTCCATTGCTACATATTTTTAATGTATCACTAAAAGAGGGACATTTTCCAGAACAATAAATCTCCACCATCATTCCAATTCACAAATCAGGAGAAACGCACATATTAGACAATTACAGACCTATCTCCTTAGTTTCAAACTTCTCAAAAATATTTGAAAAATGTATCAAAAATAGAGTAATGAATTACCTAGAACAAAACAAAATTCTGTCCCAAAATCAATATGGCTTCAGAAATAAACTAAGCACTGAAGATGCAAAATTCCATTTAACAAAAAAATTGTACACATCTGTTGATAAAAAAAAGTCTAGTTATATTTTTAGATTTAAGAAAAGCTTTTGATACGGTAAATCACAATATACTTATAAAAAAATAATCAAATAGGTTTCAAAAAAGATACACTAAAAATTCTCACCAACTATCTTAAAGACAGAAAACAAAAAACAAAATAGGGAATTTTTACAGTACTGAAACGAGGATAAAAAATGGCGTACCACAGGGTACTGTGCTTGGCCAAATTCTGTTTTTAATATATATATAAATGATTTATGTAATGTTGTAATCCCTGGTAATATTGTATCTTACGCTGATGATACAGTAATAATTGTAAACGGAAAATCCTGGCTTGAAACTTATTTAAATGCATCAAAATGTGTTGCACATGTCTCATCATGGCTAATTAGTAATAGACTCTTCCTAAACTACAATAAAACATTTTACCTACCTTTTTATAAAAAACAGTAAAAACAAACCCCCTAATAACCTTAAAATTAGAATTCATAATGCTAACTGTAATCAAGTAATATGCTCATCTTGCTCTGAAATTGGAAAAGTTGAAAAGATCAATTATTTGGGTATATGTATTGAAACAAATTTAAATTGGCAATCACAAAAAAAAATTCCGTTTCTAAAGTGAGATAGCTTACGTACATATTTTACAGACTTAAAGAAGTATTGAATATTAACAAATTGAAAATGATTTATTTTTCTCTGGTGCAATCTTCACTCATGTATGGAATAATAGGATGGGGTGGTGCGCTTGATGCTTTTATAAAACCTTTACAAACAACTCAAAATTATATTATCAATGTTATGTATAATAGAATTAAAACATTTTCGACAGATCTACTTAGGAGCGATACCGTGTCGCCAGCTCCACTCCTCTACGGGCTGGCGCTACAATATACTTCAACATGTTTTTTTGCGTTTAGCCTTGGTGTAAACGTCAATTGCCGGATACCAAGAACTATTGAGCTTAGCTCCGTCGTCTCTATTATTTATAGGATTTTTGTGAATATTAATTGCCTCCGTAATCAGGCGTGCTCTATGAGTTTTGGGTCTTCCCAGGACCTCAGGGACAAATCCAAAGTAATGGCCTGTTTCGATTAAGTGCTCAACTGATGGTAGTCTAGGACACAGTGTATAGAAAACCAACTCATACAAATCGGTATCTACATGCTGATTCCCATCACCACCCAGCGCAGAAGAGAGGACTTATCCATACATTGGTGACCCGAGCGACCAGAATATGTGAAGAAACAAAAATCGGAGCAGAACTTACAAAACTGACCGATGCACTGGAGCGTAATGGTTACCCAGCAAGGCAGACAAGGCAAATCATAAGAGCCAAATCTGCACCAAACGAAGACAGAATTGAACAAGAGTCAAAAGGCTGCTCTTTCCTGCCTTACGTTCACAATGTGACCGATAGAATTGCCAGGCTATTGAAAAAAGAAAGCATCAAGACTGTCTTCGGAATCACGACAAAAATACGAGACTTTTTGAGGCCTGCAAAGACCAAGTTTCCTCTAGAAACAGATGGAGCGTACAAACTCAGCTGTTCTGGATGTGACAAGGTTTATGTAGGCCAAACAGAGCGGACGATCTCCAAAAGGATATCAGAACACTTTCGTGCCTGTAAACTTGGCCACCCTGACAAATCGGCAATCGCCGAGCACTTAATCGAAACCGGCCATTACTTTGGATTTGTCCCTGAGGTCATGGGAAGACCCAAAACTCATAGAGCACGCCTGATTATGGAGGCAATTAAAATTCACAAAAATCCTATAAATATTAATAGATCTTGGTTCTTGGTATCCGGTAATTGACGGTTACACCAAGGCTAAACGCAAAAAAACATGTTGAAGTATATTGTAGCGCCAGCTCGTAGAGGAGTAGAGCTGGCGACACGGTATCGCTCCTAAGTAGATAAGTACAAACAACACCCCTAACTATTACACATCTGCCCTGATGATGAACACTGCAACGCTGTCCGAAACGTTGGCTAAAGAAGGAGGTAGCGCAACACGGCATAATACCCCAAAAACTAATAACAAAAATATTTTTGACCGTGAAAATCTAAAATCGTATCATTTTCGACAGATGCTGAATCAACATTAGAAATAATAATGTATTCTTTACCCCCCAAACACACACAAAACAAATGCAAACTCACAGCAGCTTTATTGGAACTCGTACCTTCAATAGTTTACCAAAACATATTCAAGTTGCAACTAAATTTCCGCATTACATAAAAGAGTTAAAATTATGGCTAAACCATACAGACGTAAAAACTCTATTTATTTAGTTTTATATCACTTTACGTTTCTAAAAACTCTATTTAATTAGTTTTATATCACTTTCTCACAAACTTTACACCTATTATTACAATGTATATCATTTATTACACTATACACGTATTTAACCGTACACTATTGTATACACTTTTTGTACAAACTGTTAAAACAAATTTTGTTTTTGCTTTATATACCACTGTTTGTTTTTTCTAGGTACTAATTAAAACTTATTTTAACTATATTACCCACGCACAGGCTGCGCCTTAGTGGGTTCCCACATTATTGTTATGATTTTCAAAATATGTAAATATAAATTGTAAAATATGGGAAAAAAAAAGGAATTAAAAAAAAATCCTTCGAATTTTGCAACACGTGGTGTGCAACTCGAATTTGAAGTTTATCTCGAAACTGGTTTTAATTTAAGAATCAATCTGTATTGACCAGAACATTAATATATATCTGTATTATAATAATAAAATATATAATATCTTCACATTACACCCTCACATGACTTTCCTCCGAATTTTTGCAGCAAAAATGCCACTAGAATTTTATACTCTACTCGGAACTAAAGAACGGTTTTTTCGTAATTTTACAGCAAATGAAACCGCAACTGAAATTTAAAACGTGTATTTGGAACATTAATTACATAACACCGAACTTACAACATATGGTTTATTAACTTCACATTGTAATTTATGTACTTATAATATAATATAGCATTAAAAAATATTGACTTATTTGTTTAGAAGAATTTTAATTTTCAATGTTCATTTGTTACTAATATTTTTAATTTTTTTTTCGACTGGTTTCGACACGTCCGGTCCATGTCATTCACGAGCAAACTTAAAACTAACTTAATAATGTTATAGAAGTACAAAAAATAATTAGGCGGGGGTTGTGGGAGGGGGGATTTTGGTGGAGGGGGAGAACGGTGGGAGGAGTCAACATTACATGGAAACATCGTAAGTAGAAGTAATTTACGTGGTGCTGTTATTTTATTAACTAAATTAATTATTGATTTAATTATTTTGTTAATTTCTAAAGTTTCTAAAGCGCACAAATTAAAATATGAATTTACATTGCCATGTTTAAACGTAGTTTTTTCTTTTTTGAAGTTATGGCCTGTCTCTATTTGATGGTTAGCAAACTTGGAGATGTTATTATTTCGTAAACAAAGTTCATGTTCCCTGATTCTAGTTTTAAAATTTCTAGTAGCCATCCCTACGTACTGTGCATCACAATCGTTACAATCTACAGTGTACATCCCGTTTTTTTTTTCAAATTTATTAGAAACATCCTTGTTATTAATCATTTTTTTTTATTTTAGAATTAGTATAGAAAGCTGGAGAAATATGATTACGTAATATGCGGGATATTTTAAAAGTAAAGGCCCAAGTAATTCAAAAAATTTAAAAATGTACACTACTCTTCCAGACGCAAGCTTGTGCTTCCATGGAAGAGTGGTATTAAGAAATTTAAACATGAACATGTACGCAAATTATTAAAGGTGCGAGTCCCCACTTTTAATTATTAATGCACCCAGTACACGAAAATAGTTTTCCTCCGATCTTTGCAGCACACAGTTTGCAATTTTCATATCTTGCACTTGGAACGCGAAAACAGTTTCCTTAGAAATGGGTCCGCAGACGAATCTGCAAGTGAATTTTTATCGTTTCACTCTGAACAAAAAACTTTTTATTTAAGTATGCAAAGCTTAAATTACGGTTTCATGCATGCAAATAATTTTGCTCAGAATTTTACAACATGTTTTACTTTAAAACTCGGAACTTTCGAACAGTTTCAAAATTCATCCGGCATTCGGAAAACAAAACTGGTTTAAACTTAAAAATGGATGTGCGTTTCCTCAGGTTCAAAACTACACCCCAAACTCGAAAATGGTTCAACTCTGATTATTGCGACACATAGCACGCAATTAAATTTTATAACTGCACTTGGAACCCGAGAATGGTTTCCTTCGAAATGCGTCAGCATACGGATTTTTTTTTAAATTTCTGAACACAAGACTAGTTTTAACTTAATAATGAATCTGCGTACGAGTCCACCAGTCCACCAGCTTAAATTAAAATGATACTTCTTTTTTTTAAAATTGAACAAGAAACACGAAGAAGATTTCAAAATGTTCTATGGACGTTCGCATGCTTACAGCCTTCGACAAAGGTTTGCCTTTGCTTTACATAAAAATTACTATGAATTTTGTATAATTAATTTTGTATTCTTTGAACTTATTTAAAAATACATCTATCATACCATGAAAGAAAACCATTGTCGCATTTTAAATTAGTTCTTTTGCGATTCTTTACGGTTTCTGGTTCTTTAACGGATTCTCACTTACCAAAATTACTCGCGGACCGCAGGCGCAGGTTCTCCACCAGAAATAAAAAATCATAATTTTGCACATCATATTTTCATATTAGTTTTGTGAAGTGTAATAAGTTTTTTTTTTTAATAATTGATTTTCAAAAAATACTGCTGATTTTAATTTAGCAAACAGTCAAAATGACGGGTTTTGGTTTAAAAAACTAGCGTTAGTAAATGTCGGGCAGCATTGTTTTTTGTAAAAATTAAAAAAAAATTCTCTTAATAAAACTTTATTTATTGGAACTAAATTATATTACTAAGTTATTTATCAAACTGCATCTAGGTACCCATGAAAATTTGTTTGTTATGTTAAATTTGTGGAACTCCATTTTAATGTGAATATTTTTCTTTTAAATATTCAGTAATAGTTTATAAGAAGTAAATTAAATAAAAACAGTTTATTTGTGAACAAGTTCTGTTTATAAAGTATGGAAAATATTCTTACCTTGCCGCTGGGATCCTGCGAAATTTGTGATCAGCAACACCGTAAGCACAATTTCTAGGAAATATTGCATTTTGAAAATAGTTTAGCAACACCGAATTTATTTTAAAAAAGTTCAGTTAGTTGATACCTCTCCAAGAGTTAAGGATGCAGTGTGTTGCAATGAGCTCCAGTATCGTATTTATATGAGTATGTTTGCACTTGGGTCACACAAAAGATAACAATTTGTCTCTCTCATTTGGAAATCATATGTGAATAACGTTAACGTTACCCTCTGGATGCTAGTTATTTTTTGCGAACAGAGAAATAATTTCCATTTTTGGGGAAGCTGTGTGGAGGGTCATTTTAACGATTAATTATAATTAATCGTTAAAATTAGCTATGCTTAAGAGACAGCACTTAAAAAAATAAATGTCGACCAGTGTTATTGGTACTGGGATATGCATGATCCATCAACGAATATTGTTTTTAGTCGGGAAATATAAACCAAAGGCCATACAAAGAATGTATTACCAAACTGAATTTTCAAAACAAACTCGGGACAACATGTAACATTTTAAGAACAGCACAACAAAATTACGAATTACGTTATATTCCACGATCTTATTTATTGAATAGGTGTACATAATAAAGTGAAAAGTTTAAAAACATATGGAAAATGACGATGGTATTTCCCAATCTTTTACTGTTATTGTATAAACAATAATGTTATTTACAGGAAAAATGCTTGAGTATTCTACCTTTTATTGTGTTTTCATAAAACGAGCAAGTACTGGAAATAATAAGGGTTAAAAAAGAATTTCGGAAAAATAAAAATATATACTGATTCTACTTGTAAAAAGGCCCTCAACATAATTGTGATTCTTGGAAAAGTAAATAAACGGACAGAAGTTCACTATTTCAGCATTCTCGGTCCATTGAAACCATTGGTCTTTTAAAAAGAGTTGCTCGAAATTTATTTAGTTTGGAGAAAACCTCCAAGGAAGAAAATATCTAAAAACTTGTGTCATCATTATCGGAACTCAAGGAAAACACAATAAGTGTTCTTCAAGGATCAGTATTGGGTAGCTTTTTATGTTAAATTAATTTTAATCACTTACTAACATATTAATTTTTACATGTTCAAATTATGACAAAAACAGAATCTATTCAAAAATATGGTAACGCAATAAAGCACCAATTAAAGATATATATTTTAAAAATGTCCTAAAGGTATGTCCTATAGCGCAATACATTGGTCCTAGGGCCTGGACCGACATAGCTTCTCCCACCCACGCTTCGCATAACTCCACACGGCGACCAATCAATAAATTCAGATCCGTAACAGGAATATTATGTGACTTCAAAATGCCTATAAAACATAAGGAAAAACATACCAGAATCGCGATAATGTATGGCTTCGAATTCCGAATGCCGGACTATGTACAATTGTACAACTCCTACTCTAGGCAACTTGAAACAGCAGAAATGCGAATGCTTAGATGGTCGGCAGGAGTGTCACTAAGAGATAAAATTAAAAGTTCACGCATTCGTGGTAACCTGGGTGTCACGGACATAAACAGTAAGCCGGAGGAACGACAGTTGAGATGGTATGGGCACGTAAGTCGGAGACTATCAGACCACACAGTGAAGCAGGCAATGTCTATGGAGCTTCATCGACAGTCATCCAGAGGAAGACCAAAGAACTCCAGGATGACTCGATGCTCCAAAATACTTCAGAGAAACGGCCTGGATGAAGGCGATACTCAGAACCGAAGAAACTACAGCCTGAGAACGAGAATAGCCAACCCCAACAACAGCCTACCTCGGTAATGAGTTGGGACCGGAACGGCGTCAGGAAGAAGAACAGATAATAAATTTTATTGAAAAATAACCATTTACGTAAGTTAATATACAATCTTATATGATCTATCCCAAAAAATAAATAAAAACTAAGAAAATTAAATCAATCTGTACTTTATTCCGTTCACAATCCTATGTAGTAATCGCAAATAGTTTAAGATGACTTTCTTAAAAAAAAACTGTAATTCTTGAACTGTCATGCTTACTTTGCATTTAATGGATCTAATATTATTTTCGAGCAATGGCTCGAAAATAATATTAGATCCATAGATAATGATCACAAATGTAAAATAACCGTTTTTATTTAGATAACATTAAGAAAGACACTCAGCATCAAAAGGGTTAACGCTCTAACTACGGCGGAGAACTAAATGTGAGGGCGGGATATACGAATTTGCCCGCGATTTGCACCTAGAGAGGCTAGCAGGAGTAGCGTAGTATGGCGGCGGGTGGGGGAGGGGGGGGGGGGGGGGCAGGGGCGCCGCGGGCGACAAAATTTCACGATAAATAAGAATAATATCTTCTAAAAAATTGAACCACCTCACTTCATATTTTTGTCGCACCTAATATTCGGACCGATTGAAATGAGCCATGATTTTTTTAAACTTATTCTGTGATGAAACCAGAGAATCCCCTTTCTTTAAATGAATTTTCGATAAAAAAAACATCTTGCTCATTGTAGCGACTGGCAACGCCGCGCCGTCTGTACCGAATTGCAGGAATTCCCCTTTTTTATTTTGCGCTTTGATTAATACGGACTAACTTGGTTATCCAATAAATGGTCCCCGGGCTGCGGTACCCGTACCCGCCTCCCAAATTGAATCGAGTATACCTAAATAGAAAACAGAAATCTGTTTTGGACGTATCAAATAATAATGTCCCAGAATATTGTATAGGGAAAATCCCATTTAAAGTGGATTTCTTCAAAATACTGTTTAATAAATGTTACAATAATAAATAAATTGTCAATATTATCAATCCTATTTCGTAATTTTAAAAAGATGAAAACCTTCCAGATGTTTTTGTGGTTATGAAAGGATTCTTTGGTTAGCCCCTCCGAATTTTCGTCAATATGCACTTGAGTTGTCTCAAACAAAATGACATTTTACGAAAACTTTGTGTTATTACCGCTTCACAATTAAAGCTCTATAAATGAAACATTTCTGTACGTAGCCGAATAGTAAAAACTTTTTTAGAAAGGTTACAAAATAAGATTTCGAATTATTGTATTATAAATAAATATTAGGATTTGTAAATATAAAAATTTTGCATGCAAACATTAAAAATAGGTAAAAATGACTAACGTGATGTTTTTTTTATGTGAAAACGGTACTAAAATCACAGATTATGTAAACAACAATACTTATTCTATTGTGTATATGTGTAATAAACACTTTTATCACCTCACTTTTTTATCATTTCATATAAAAATATTTAATAAAAATTAAAAATGTCGAGCGCGGACGAGCTGCCGGTAGTAAATTTGCGCGGGAAAATATTTTTGTCAACTACGCGACTGACAGCTGATTCCTGTTATGTATTTTTATAGACAAATTGATAGAGATGTACAGCTTGATCAACTATCGACCTTTTACTTTTTGGTTTAGGGATGTAACTAAAACAATAACGGAGTTAGAACGATTTCTATGGAAACACACGCGCTGACGTGTAAACACGCTTATTGTACTTGACTGCTGTCCTATTTCTAACGCTTATATCTGCTTACGTTGCGGAGGGGTTTTAATATACAAGCGGGTAATAAGCCTATTTTCTTTTGCGAATGTTTTCTAATAGAGAGAAAGATACATAAATAACATTATATCCATGGGTTTATAATATTTTAAACAATGGATATAATATATGCCATATTTCAATTGAAGAACTGTAGCTAGCAAGTCGAATAAAGTAATTTTTAGCACAAAATAACAAAGAGGAGTATATAATGTAATATTATTTTAGTGTATTTAATTAATCCCTTTTCATTTGAACTAAACTTTTGCATATCGTAATCTTTTGTAAATTAAATCACAGTAGCTCTCGAACACCTGCGTAATAACACCAGCGAAAAATTGAAACATGGTTATAATTAAACTTTATATTTATTTCCTTGATACTTTATATTATTTTTCGTAAAAAATAAAACAATTATTGATATAAATTACTTTCAGAAATACACCCAATATTTTCAAGGCTTGGGCACATCTGCCGTAGATACATCCACTGGCATAATTAAAGGGCGACCGCACGGCGGTGCGGGCATATTGTGGCGCAGCACAATAAGGGCCAAGGCTATTGACTGCAATGACAACAGTTTAGCGGGAATAGAAATAAACCTGGATAAAGGATTGTTATACATTCCCACAGTTTATATGCCAACCTTCTGCAATGACGACATACTCGAATTCTCCAGATGCCTGGCAAACTTGCATTCACTTATTGAAGACAAGCAATATACGAATTGCCTTGTTGTGATGATCTATCTTTTATAGATCTTCAGATTACCGGATGCGTCAATTGTGATGATCCAGTTTCCTTTGTCATGATCTCAGTACTTTGGAGATAGAATAATACTCGTAGGTAATCTTAGTTACGTTTATTAGGAGAATGACAGTGTGTTCTTCCAGGAAGCCTATGTGCAAAAAGGACTAATGGACATGAATCATATACTTTTATACATTACATCCTTTCATATCGTATCACATCCCTCCACACTTAAATATGAAGACAGTAACACTACATGGTTATCATAGTAATATTTAAATAACCATTATTTACAGTATTTCATTTTAGCTCATTTTGAGTCGTGAGCTGAGTCCTGTCTTCACTGACTCATCTATTGTGTCCGTAGTCGTAAACGTTCTTTCCAGTTCCCCGACGTTGAAGCTACTGGTTACTGGTTCACTGAAGCTGGAAGTGAGAGGACAACTACCCATTAGACATTAGACTATCATCCGACATAAAGCCGGAGATATCGCAATCATCTGACGATAGTATAACCTTATGCCAAATCTGCTCTGCTACACTTCCTCCAAAACAAACTGCATATTCCAATTCAACCCAAAATAATAATAAAAACCAGGTCCTTAACAAATATAACCCTGAACATACCGATAACACACACCACACACGGACAAAGACATTTTCAGTATTATGCAATCAAACTTTTTTAATTATATGCCCATTACTCTGAAACAACAACTAACTGCAAATACATCTACAAACATTCACAAAAAACATATCACAGCCTGGATCAAAAATCAAGATATTCACTTTATTCAAAATACTTTAATCCCTAACCAAACATTACCAAACAATAAAAAGTTTAATTTAAATAAACATGTATTTCAAGAATTTACCAACCATTCATATGTACATATATTATATATATACCTTATATATATTTTTTTCTTCTAAATAATCTATGTTCAATTACTTACCATTAAAACGTAAACAAAAAGAGAAAAAAAAACTAACTTTCTACTACAACACATAAATACTTGTACTTGTCACACTTAATCATCAACACGTAAACACCTAAGCACAGGTTCTCCTAGTGAAACTACATACGTTCACGAAACACACAATATTACCAACCAACAGTTTCACCTTCTCAAACCTACCTTACACCTAACATAATGTAATGTAATATTAATATGTAAAAATGTTTTCAAAATATATTACATATGTAAAAATGTTAACAATAAGGTGTAAACTGTAATATATAGATATAAATAAATAAATAGTCTCCTAGTCTCGGACGCGGTTATAGGATTGCTGGTGTTCTTTTCACATGATACACACAATTTAGATAATTGATCAAAATGTCTTTTCCAATACATGAGTTTACCATTCTAATTAACCTCAATTATATAAAGTTTATTTCCTAAACGTTTACTAATTTTCCCTGGTACCCACTTATCGTTGTTTTCGTCTCTAAAATCTGTAACCACAAACTTTTGATTAACATGAAAATTCTTAGATTCCTTGTTATTTCTTTTGTAATAAAACTTCTGATTTTCCTGGCTTTTGACATTTTAATTTTTGTTTCTTTTTCAATCCTTTTACTTCCACACAATCCAGCTAATTATATTTTCGTAGCTCTATGGCTCGGTCCATATGGTAGCAGGGATTTCCCAAAAATTAAGTACTTTTATTTTCGGATACGTTTAAGATTTTCACGGCCAAAAGTATTTTCATGATTAGTTTTTGGGGTGTTATGCCATGTTGCGCTACCTCCTTCTTTAGCCAACGTTTCGGACAGCGTTGCAGTGTTTTATTTTCGTTCCAAGCTCTAACTGCTACACAGTTGGGGATCCCCTGAAATATTGAAATATAACTGACTAAAAAAAAACAATTTCGTACATCAATATGAATTAATGTATGATTAAAAAACTCTCATTTTATTACCTACTTATTAAATTTAATCATACTTTACGATTACCGGATTTATATTAATTTTAACAGTTTTTATTTTTGGGTTGACATCGCGTTATCCGCACTTGGTGCCACCCATGCTAGCTACGCCACTAAATGACCTATGTGCGTTGTGTATCTCATCTTTGAAAGAGCTGCAGCATTATAAAGGAAGTACACAATCTTGACCAATTGAAAATAATGTGCTTTTTCCTGGTACAATCTTCAATAAATAATCCACGGCATTGTAGGATGGGATGGTGCACTTGATGCATTTATTATGCCTTTACAAAACACTCAAAAGCGCATCTTTAAAGCGCGTATAATAAAAAATAAAACATTCCCGACCGAGTTACTACTCAAAGAGACTAAAATATTCAATATCCCTAAATTATTTATACTACATACCATAAAATTAGTATTTAAAAACAAAAATTGTTTCGAAAAAAATGAAAGTAGATTTAGCAAAAGGACCAATAATGTGTTTTACACTCCCCAAATCAAAACCAAATTAATGCAAACGCGTTGATAGTGTAATACCCTTAGTGGGCCCTCTAGTACCGAATACCAAAAGCTACCCTTCTCTGCCAGCCGGACCGCGTATTTTCAAAACCTATACCGGTTCAGTCGACAATTTACATTTTCAATATAAAAATTTAAATATCTTCTTATCTAATATATATATACTAGCTGACCCGACGAACTTCGTACCGCCTCAGAATCAATAACTGTTGAATTAAAATAAGTTTTTTTATTAAGTTAAACATTGCACAATAAAGCAATTTATTATCGAGGCCAAACTGTCCTTGTTTTGTTTTTGTCAGTATCAGAGATGGCGTTGTGTACGGATTTATATTTTTTGTGATTTTCTAACTTTTCCACTTACTTACGGGAATTTTTTAAAGGAAGCGGGTACGGGTGCCGGTGCCCTGGAAACCATTTATTGGATAACCAACACCTCTGCCATAGGTCACCCCAAGTAGTTCGCTACGTTTGGTGATTTTGCAGGGGTGCCCGGGTTAGTGGGGTTACTTTTGTGCGGGTCTTGGCGGCGAATGCGTCTGCCCACCTGCTGCGTGGCGGGCCGGATCGAGAGAGACTGTTGGAGGGAGGCCTTTTGACCCATTGGTCGAGAGAATCCGGCTGGAAAGGTCAAGGTAAAAGGTCAATTCCGGTCAAGGCAATGGCCTTGCATCGCAGTTGGAGGGGCGGACTCACTAACGGATACTCTGACCTCCAGATTCCTACCCACCCCTCATGCCTTTTTCCTTCCCAGAACTTCCTATCTTACTATTCCTTAAAAAGACCCTCCACACATCATCCCCTAAGATGACATAGGTCCTGAGTGGAGCTTACGTTAAAAAAAATGCGTTTCATTTCAGAGATTTATTATTATTCTAATTTTCCTATGGAGGGGTGCAGAGACGTACGTTCACCGTTTGTCTCATTTTCGACTGTTGGTATTTGGTGTGTAAGAAAGAGGGGCCGCATTATATGATTAAAAACAAAAGCAAAACAATTAGCGCATTGACATTTGACGTTTTTGATTTTTGGAATTCACGCACTTTGCTGCAGTTCTTTCAAAATATGAGAATTCGTTCCATACAAAATGTATGGGGAAATTAATTTTCTTCATATCTTTCTTTTTCGTGAATTTTTGCGATGTTTTAATAGTTATTCTGTTATCCGGGGCGGAGACAAATCCATAAAATCAAAGATAAACAAAATCGGTCCAGCCTATCTCGAGTTATAAATAGTGTAACTAACCCGACTTTGTTTTATATATTAAGATATATATTTATATATAGAAACACTCTTTTGCTAAAATGCAAAGTTCTGTAAAAATTGGAGTCAATCCATTGATTACTTACGAAACCTAAATGTTGATATATTTAGAAGATTATAGGCACTATTGCAAAAGCAGCTATATTATGGCCATTATGGGTCCGGGAAAAACAAAACTGGGCAGAGACCTCTTTGTCAATAATGTTGTCAAGTGTGATGTCTGTGAAAATTTGATAGTGCAGCTGTCCGCGGCTGTCAGTGTGTGGACTATTGAGTGGACTGTAGAGTGAACAGTGCAGTGGACTGTGGAGTGAACAGTGGAGTGGACTGTGGAGTGCACTGTAGAGTGGACCATGGATGAATCATTATATTATTAAATACTTCTTTAAGATTTAATTAAATGAAGACAATATTAGCGAAAATCAATAAAAAATCTGGAGGCAGAAAAATCAGGAAAAGATATTGGCGCCTCTGGGACTCCAACCCAGGACCCTCTGCTTACAAATCAAATTCTCTACCAACTGAGTTAAGGTGTCTATATCAAATTCGGTCACTTTTAACTGTATCATACTTCGACTAAGAACTACCAACATTATCTTCATTTTTTTAATCCACATATTATTGGCTGCTATCTTTATATATGATTACACCTTAGCTCAGTTGGTAGAGCATTTGCCATGTAAGCAGGGGGGAGTCCTGGATTCATGTCCCAGAGGTGTCAAAATCTTTTTTTGATTTTTCTGTCTCCAGATTTTCGATTGAGTTTCGCTAATATTGTCTTCATTTAATTAAATATTACAATTTGAGGTTTTACTAATAAAGTTTAAAATAAAAATAAATAAAACTTCTTTAAAATCCATTACCTCCATGACGATGACTATATGCATCAAAAAAATTGATGAAAAGTATGATTTTTTTTCACTGTGCATATAGCTAAATCCCACCAAGTTGTTATGCAGCATTTGCAGATTGGTATGTTAGCTTTCTATAATCTACATAGTTTAATCAATTTTATTAATTATTCTATTTTTAATCATTTTTTTACTAAAGCCCTGAAAATAGACACATTTTGAAAAAAAAAATTAAAAAATCAATCGGAAAGAATAAAACACGTGTGAATCACATATTGTTACCAAAGGTTAAATTGTCGGTAACACTGTTTCAACATAGTATTTTATGCATAAGATGACCGCTAGATGTCACTGAAATCAGGTAATGTCTGCTCGCAACTTTTGGAGGTTAACTGTGACAGTGTTTACAAACGTTTTTGGTTAGCTTACCTTCAATTTATAAGGTTTTGTAGTGTTTTATGAGTGATTTTCAGTGAAATTAATAGTTTGTGTGCGGTTTTCATATATTTTTATCAAATATGTCGAAAACATCTGCTTCTCCGATTATTCTTATTCGTCGTTATAATACGAAATCGTTGAATTACGATGAAATGATGGCAGAATTGGAGCGCCCTTTTAGCGATTTTGAAAGTGATGACAATAATGTGCGCGCTGTTGTTGTGATTCCTCCAGAGAACGTTGATGAACAGACGGACGAAGATCATATTGACGATGATGTGATGGCATATAACAAAGATACGGAGGTGGATAACTTTCGAGATATTGCCGGGACATTTGTTATCGAGCGCAACATCGAAATTGAGAAAATTGATGATTCATGCCATGACGAGCATGAAGCAGATGAATTCGCTAAGGACCTTGACTGGAATCAGCCTTCGACATCATCTGGTGCGAGTCGTAATACATTGCGAATATCTATTTAAAATGCACCACCAGCCAAAAAATCAAAACTACAGTACAAAAAGAAGTCTCACTATAAACAAAAGTGGTCTAAGGCATTGAAAAGAAACACCAGCCATATCTGTTGCGTTCCTGAACCGTTGAATATGGTCCATAAAGATGTACGAAAAGTTGAAGTCTTATAATTCTTTCCAATTTTTTTCATTGTTCTTTGATGACGAAGTGCTTCAGTTTATTCTTGAGAGTACGATCAAATACGCTCGATTTAAAAGCAATACCGAATTCTAGTTAGATATATACGAATTAAAGCGTTTTCTTGGTTGAGACCGCCCGTATCTCCACAGAGCCGAGGGATTTTTCCGGTATTTTGGGGCTCCAGACCAGAGATGGCTGCCAAATTTAACCATGGGGTGCACTTGTGATTTGTAAAGGGTTAGCAGTTGTGTACTATCAAAGTATCTGCGGGCCCTGTACAGTACGCCCAGTTTTTGAGAGGCTAACTTAACTCTGGCTTCGATGGAGCCCCCATATCTGAGCTGGTCACTTAGAGTTACACCAAGCATATCAATGGAGGGCCTGTTCGGAAGATTGTTTCCGTTGAAGGAGACTAGTTTTCATTTCGATATCTTTTAGATGTAATCAGACATGATTGGGTCTTTGAAACATTACCCCAGGAAAAAATACCCTCAAGGTAACCGTCCATTCTTTGCTTAAAGGCCCTCCGAGCCGTTGGAATTTGTGAGCCCTTTAAGAGCTTGTCAAACAAAAAGCTATCATGCACTGTACTGTCATCCGTATACTATCACTAAATGGTTCAGTGAAGTTTTTTTTTCAAACGAGAAATCTCCGTGTTCGAATGAACTTTCTTTGCATTTTATCAATATTATGGAGTCTACCTACCTGAAGAAAACTTAAAAAAAAAATTCATTGAGATAGTGATGTTTCTTTGGACAAATTGTGAAATGTATTTTTTGTAAAAAAACTTCATATTTGCAAATTCACGCTGTGGCGTTATTTTATTTAAATTCATTTTATCCCGACGAAGAGATCATTGCTTTGGAAACATGTTGAAAATTTTGATAAAATATAAGTATTCAACGTAATAACGTATATAACAGGTATGAAGGTATTTAAACGAGTGAGGTGTGTATAGGTCTTGGCAGCAGATGATCTGGACACACTGAACCCCTTGAAGCCCATCCCTCACACCTTTTCCTTTTTCAGAACTTCTTCTCTTCCCTTTCATTAAAGAGACCCTCCACACAGTATCCCTAAGGATGACATAGGCCCCGATGGAAATTATTTTCCTCTGGGCCTCCTGTGTGGAGGAAGTGTTGGTGTTCTTGTGTAAAAATATTTTTTCTAATTGAATAATGTTGTCCGTCCCGAAGTGAATTGTATTAAACTCATTGGGAATAATATATTATAATATTATGTTATGATTTTGTAGTATATTATCACTAAATAAAAAAATGAAAAAAAAAATGAAACTAGAGAAAATTGGAAACACCCTATTTTAGGACAAGAGATCTACTGTTCACAGAAATACTGGTAAATATTTATTGAAAAGGATAATAGACAGACAGTGTGAACCTGCACTGAAATTCTACAACTACATTCCAGAATTCGGGATTTCTGCCACGCGGCCCATACCAAACAAATGTTTACTATCTCATTCGAAAGTAAATATTTTTCTGACCGGTAAAAGCAAGGAGGTATAAATTATTCAAAATCCATAAAAACATGGTAAATCAATGCATCTGGCAACATTGCATGTGGTATGGAGTGGCGTCATCGTATACCACAAGTGACAAGTTACCAACCGTCACGGAAATGTCATTTTTATTTTATTTATTAGCATTATAAACAGTCTTTATAAATTCATATATAACAGTGATAAGAACATTGTTTAAATTACAGAGACCATGTCTTGCGAAAATGGTCTCTGTAATTTAACAAAGTCTCTGTAATGTTATTTTATAGATCATTTTGACAAACCATTGTTGTTTCAGGTGAAACTTTCTTATTTTCTTATTCTCAGCAGTCGGTGTGATACAGCTAGAGATGGTTGATATTGTCTCGGTTACCTAGTTGTCACCGGATCGCTGAGTTTTAATAGGAACCCGTCATTTTTGAAAATGGTAGTAAATGAATGTGTAACATTTCATTACATTTTTTAATTTTTTTAAAGTTTTCTACTCCATACAGGAGACCCCGAGAAAAAAATCCATTATAAACACACAACACGTGAAATTATGGTGCTGACATACATGCTCACAAATAAACATCCTTGTGAGCATGCTCATTTGTGTGCATGCTCGTCAACTGTACACATTTACTCATAAATGAGCAAACTTGTTTTGAGCATATCCGTAAATAAGCATGCTCACACTGTCTGGGTCCTTAGCACAGACAAAGGTTTATACCGACAATATCGATAAGAGAAAACATACCAACAATAGGTTTCAGTCTGGATTAAAAAATATTACACAAGTTTTTTAAAAATTTATTAAAATCAAACATAGGACATTAACATTACAAATTTTATTCGGAAGTTGTACAATATTACCTAATATTTTTCAACCTATTAATATAACAATATTAATAATAAAATACAGAAAAACTTTATTACAACAAGAAAAATACGTGAACACCTCAGCAGTCAGCATAGAAGGTTCTTCTAGTGAGATGTTCACGAAACACTATAAAATATTTCTAAAACATTTACACACACAGTACCTAATCTTTATTCCTTCCTTACTTAATGTCTCGAAAGAATAGGTTTTAAAATTGAGGTGAGACTTTTCTAAGTTCACTTGTTCAAAGTGAATAGTGAGGTATTCATAAAATATTGTTACCTATAGTATATATCCCGCCCATATTTCTTACTAATACTATACTCGAGTCTACCTACCTGAAGAAAACTTTAAAAAAAATTCATTGAGATAGTGACGTTTCTTTGGACAAATTGTGAAATTTATTTTTTGTAAAAAAATCTTCATATTTGCAAATTCACGCTGTGGCGTTATTTTATTTAAATTCATTTTATCCTGACGAAGAGATCATTGCTTTGGAAACATGTTGTACATGTTGTATATATGTTCATACCTGTGATATACGTGATAACGTGATAACGTATATCACAGGTATGAAGGTATTTAAACAAGTGAGGTTTGTCTAGGTCTTGGCAGCAGATGATCTGAACACACTGATCCCCTTGAAGCCCATCCCTCACACCTTTTCCCTTCCCAGAACTTACTCTCCTCCCTTACATTAAAGAGACCCTCCACACAGTATCCCTAAAGATGACGTATGCCCCGAGGGAAATTATTTTCCTCTGGGCCTCCTGTGTGGAGGTAAAGTATTAACAGTATCTTTATTAACCAGAGACGAATATAGCTCTTTCTTTGTAACTCTTGTGTATCTTTCTAAATTTAATTATGAAATATTCTTCAACTAACTGTATCAAGTGTGTTTAGTTTGTTTTAAAATCTGCGTACTTTTCATTCAACTCCCCTTTAAATTTGTGTCCTTAATTTTTCTTATTGAATAATGTTGTCCTTCCCGAAGTGAGTTTTATTAAACTCATTGGGAATAATTTATTTTAATATTATGTTATGATTTTGTAATATATTATTACTAAATAAAAATTAAAAAAAAAAATTTTAACCAGAGAAAATTGGAAACACCCAATTTTAGGACAAGAGATCTACTGTTCACAGATATATTGGTAAATATTTAGTGTAAAGGATAATAGACAGACAGTGTAAACCTGCACTGAAATTTTACAACTACATTCTTGAATTCGGGATTTCTCCCACGTGGCCTATACGAAAAAAACATGTTTACTATCTCATTCAAAAGTAAACATTTTTGTGACTGGTAAAAGCATGGATGTATAAATGACACAAAATCCATAAAAACACGATAAATCAATGCATCTGGCAACACTGCATGGGGTATGGAGTGGCGTCATCGTAAACCACAAGTGACAAGTTACCAACTGACACGGAAATGTCATTTTTATTTTATTTATTAGCATTATAAACAGTCTTTACAAATTCATATATGACAGCGATAAGAATATTTATGTCATCGAACAATAAAATAACGATAAATTGAAATTTAAAACCATAATACAAAAATACCTATACCTGTTTAAATCACAGAGACCATGTCATGTGAACATGGTCTCTGTAATTTAACAAAGTCTCTGTTATTTTAGAACTCATTTTTGCAAACCATTGTTGTTTCAGGTGAAACTTTCTTATTTTCAGCAGTCGGTGTGATACAGCTAGAGATGGTCGATATTTTCTCGGTGATCTAGTTGTCACCGGATCGCTTAGTTTTTTATAGGAACCGGTTCCTTTTGAAAATTGTAGTAAATGAAGGTGTAACATTTTATTACATTTTTTAATTTTTTTAAAGTTTTCTACTCTACACGGGAGGCCCTGAGAAAAAAATCCACGATAAAGACACAACACGTGAAATTATGGTACTGACACACATGCTCACAAATGAACTACTCATATATGAGCAATGAGCATACATGTTTTGCGCATATCCATGAATAAGCATGAGTCTCACATTGTCTGGGTCCTTAGCTCAGACAAAGGTTTTTACCGACAATATCAGTAAGAGAAAATATACCAACAATAGGTTTCAGTCTGGATTAATAAAAAACTACACAAGTATTTTAAAAATTTATTAAAATCAAACAAAGGACATTAACATTACATATTTTATTTGGAAGTTTTACAATATTATCAAATGTTTGTCAACATATTAATATAACAAAAATAACAAAAAAATACAGAAAAACTTTATAACAACAAGTAAAATACATGAACAGTGTGAACACCTCAGCAGTCAGCATAGAAGGTTCTTCTAGTGAGGTGTTCACGAAACACTATAAAATATTTCTAAAACATTTACAAACAGTATCTAATCTTTATTCCTCCCTTACTTAATGTCTAGAAAGAAAAGGTTTTAGAATTGAGGTTAGACTTTTCTAAATTCACTTGTTCAAAGTGAATAGTGATTGATATATTGATAAAATATAGTTATAGAATTAGTAAGAAGTATGGGCGGGAGAGGCAGGTGCGCGCTCCTACTGACAAGTACTGAGAAGGAAACAAGACAAGACATGAAGGACAGAATGCCTTTCTGACAATAATACATTTTACAAGAGAGATGAACAAGTTGTTCTTGGCCCTGGGTTGGCTAATTAGCCGCTAACTATCAATTACTTCATTTAAATCTCATCTAATGATTTATTTATTTTACGAGCCTTTTGCAAATTGGCAAACTACAATTTCTCGATAACCAATTGGACGATTGAGCTTAGATTTGTTATATGTCTTCAGTTATTTTTTTAACGTTGATAGCAGTATTCGGTAGATATTTTAAAAATTTAATTTATATAACTCGGATCAGAGTAAAAAAAATGAGGAAAAATTAAAAAAAAAATTGAAGCATGCCGCAAATATGTGGAAAAAAAGTATGGTCGGAACGGCTACCAATCAATACAAAACTCATACAGATTGAGAATTTCAACATTTTTCTGATAAACTTTCGGAAGACTGGTTGCCATTGAGGGGTTTTTCTCCTCACCGTTGTTGTCTTCAAGTTTAGTTTGCGAAATAATATTAAGAAAATATTTTTATCCTTTTGTTAAACGGGTAGGAACATGTTTTGAATTTTAAAAAGTGAGAATTCAAATGGTTTTGAAATACCTACTCATGTTGTTCGGACACATAAAGTACAAACGGGAAACTGGTGAATCTACCACCATAACATTAGATTATGTAAACTAACCTTTTTTTATGTGATCTTTCGTTTTCGGCTACATCGCGTCGGAAGCTGAATTTTTTTTTTAATTTGAAAAATTTCTAAAAATTGGTTGCCCGGGGGCTAATTATTTGCTGTTTATTGTTACACAAGTTTTACACTTTGGTTTCCAAAAAACGGAAAAAATTTAAATTATAAAATTGAAATATTATTTTTGTTTTGAAGAGTTTTAATTTTCAATCAGTGCTCAAGAAATACAAAAAATTGAAATATTATATTTACTTTTAATTTATGTATTTAAAATAAATAACTGAAAGCAAAGTTTTTTTTAAACTCTTTAAAGAGGTAGATCAGTTTCCCGCGTGTACTACGAATTTCCGAACACCATGTTTACACTTTATACGTTAATGTAATATTTTTTTTTTTAGTCATATGTATTATATTTATTCAAAAAATTTTTTTTGTTATTTTATTTATGAATATCATTGTGCATATAAGTGTGTAACAATTAAATAATTAATTTTAAAAAAATGTATATAAAAAAAATGATCTGAAACAAGGTTCTAGACAAGAACACCGCTTTCAGGCCACACGATACCCTCTATCCAGGGTATGAAGGCGGATATGCGGGTGTTGGTGTATGTGCAGGGTGATCTTTTCCAACAGGATGCCAACCCCACCAGGAGGTGGGTACAGGCCACCCTGTTGCTGTTTGGTAAAATCAACGGGCAACCGTTAAACCAGTACTGAAAAAAAAATAAAGCAATAAGGTGAACACACTCCAAATGGCAGATTATAAATTAGTGCATTTTTTCATCGGATTTTTAACACGTTTCCAGCGGGAGGGGTGGTTCTACCTTTTACGCCTGGTCCTACTTGAATGAACAAGAAAGCATTGCCGTCCGACCACTTTATATAAAGTGTGTACACAGATCTCTATGTATAGTAAATGTGGCACAAGTCTTCCTCATCTTCTTATCTTTTGTGTGGAGGAATATTATATGGATTTTAGGCCAAAATACACCACCAAACTAAAAAAATTGTTTTATACGAGTATATCAAATGTGTAGTACATATGTATATGGGCAATTTTATTTATTTGTATTTTTAACTATAAAATATACGCCATGAAAGATTTTAATATTCATAATTTTAGAGGCTACTTGGACAATTGTTTATGATAAAAAATTAAAAATTAATTTTACAATATTTATTATAAAAATGTGGTGAAATATAAATAAAAAGATATAAATATTAAAAGAAAGCATTTTGATGGATCTAAATTAAAATTAAAATAACCCGTTGACCTGAAACTGCTTTATTGCGGCTTAAAGGGACTGTACTTTGAAGAACATAAAAATAAAATGTGTTGACAAGAAAAATTTAAAAAAAAATCTATTTACGTCGAAACCCAAATTTGCCGCAGCAAATTAAAATTATCTTAAAAAACACATTTTTAACCTTTAACTGCTTACGTGATTTTTTTAAAGTATTCTCTGACGTGGGGCCTGTGCGGCCCGTTACTTTAAATGTTTATAAAGTTATACAGTTATACCAAAGATATAGAAATATAAGAGTCAGATATCTGGCACGAATATATGCTACTTTATATATTTTTGTTTAAAATGAAGAATATGATGATATACAGGTAATTAAATAATTCAGTTTTGCTTTATTTTAGAGCCAGTTTTTAAATTTTGTCGTGGGTTAATTATAATGAAAAATAAATTTAATCTTGCACTATATACTGCGTTAATATAATAAATAAAATAAGAAATAAATCATAGTTAACCTTTAACTGCTGACGTGGGGCCGCTCAGGCCCAGTCATAATAATTATATCGAAATACTTCCCTCCTCCGCTCGTGACGTACATTTCGCTTCTAGTACCTTCGAATGTAGTGACGCCAGAGCGGTAAGTTTAAATTTTTTTAATTTTTAATGTTGAATTTCTGTAAAAAATTCATTTTAATTTTTTTGCGGGCCTCTCTGATCCATCGTCAGTTCTTGCGTGACTTTTTTAAGTTGATTTTTACTATCCTATTAATATTATAAAGGTGAAAGTTTGTATGGATGTATGTTGTTACTCTTTCACACAAAAATTACCGAATGGACTTTAAAAATTCTTACACTAATAGAAAGCTACATTATTTGCGTGATCTATAGGCTATATACATTGGTAAGCTCCTGTGCTATGAATAGTCTCTGGCGTTATGAAATTATTTTTCATACGTTTTCTGTCCCTAATAGAATCGACTTATTGCAAACGTCAGAAACCAATTGTCGCCTTGGAAACAATTTTTATTTTTTTTTTTTTAATTGGCAATTCACCCTAAAAAGAGTACTTGGTTGGCGTCGTACTTAATAACTATCTCTAAAAATGAATCACGGAAATGTATTTGTGCGCATAAACCCGAATGACTGAACCAAATTGGATAATTCTTTTTTTATTCGTTATTTTGTATAAAACTACGAGTTCTGGCATTTTATAATTTGTATAAAAATTATAATAGGTGGCATGCGAGCAGTTTGAAAACTGAATGTTTCGGGAATGAATGTGTGGAATGCGAGAAGTGAGTAGGGAGAGTGGGGAGGGGGGAAGGGGTGTTGGGAGGGTATTGGTGGAGGGGGAAAGGGGAGGGGGAGAAGGGTTGGAGGAGGGGGGTTAGGGGAGGGAGAGGGGGGAGGGAAGGAAGGGGAAAGGGGAAGGATGGAGGAGGGTGTGGGGAGGGGTAGGGGGTGGGGGGAAGGAGGTTGATGGGGGGAGTGGTGTGGGGAAAGGGAATGTGGAGGGGTAGGGGGTGAGGGGATTGGTGGGTGGAGGGAGAGTGGGAGGGAGTTGATGGGGGGAGTTGAGTGGAGATAGGGAAGGTGGAGGAGGCGGAGTGGGGTGGAAGAGGGTGGAGGGAAGGAAGGGAAGGGAGAGGGGTGGAGAAAGGTGGGGGGAGGTGGAGTGGGAGGGTGTGGGGTGGGGGAGGGGTGGTTGGAGAAGGAGGGGAAGGTAGAGGGGGGTTGATGGATGAGTGGAGTGAAGAGAGGGAAGGTGGAGGGGGGAGAAGTGGAGGAAGGGGTGGGTGGAGTGGAAGGGGGGTTGATGGGGGGAGTGGAGTGGGGATATGAAGGTGGAGGAGGCTGAGTGGGAATCCCCTAATACCATGCGAGCGAAGCCGCGGGAAAAAGCTAGTATAAAAATAAATATAAGCAACTTTACTAAAGTTTTATATACAAAGTTTATACGAGCCACTATTGAAATATTATAATAAAAGTGAGTTCATTGTTTTTATTTAGTTTAATAGATAATACAGACTGATTACTGATCCCAAGCGATTTTTGACAAAAATTATTACATAAAATCCAAATTGTCAAATACCTATAAGTTACTTAACATTAAAAAATGTATTTTATTTTATTTAAATATATCTAAATTGTCGAATAAATAATAATTTGGATTACAAAATTTGTGGATCTCTAATATATAAACTATAACTATTGATTGAAAAAAATATTATTTAGTTTGTTTGGGTATTTTAGCTTCAAATTAAAATTAAGTTTTGTATGTAACGGGCCGAAATGGACTGCACATCCGTTCCTCTTAAATCCTTACACTTGTAGCACTAGAGATGCGCGAATGTTGTTTTTTATAATGATTTGTGCCAAAGTGAAAACCAATTTATTTGTAATGTACGAGTAATAAAATAATACATTGTGTTTCCACATAAAACACCACCAAATGGGCCCAACACTGACTTTAGGGAGTTTAACTTCAGTTTATGGAGTAGTATTTCAAAGTATCTTTTAATATCAGACAATACTTTAATATTTGGTGTGTGGTGAGTACTATGTAAAAACATTTACAAAATTAATTTATTATTTTCAAATATATTTAGCCGTTTAAAACAAAATGCATTTAGTGGAAGTTCCCTCTTGTTTTCGCCCATAATACGGGTAGATAGTCAGTGATTACATTCATGGTCAATGGTTCTAATTGCAGTTCAGTGCGGTCAACCTAATCCAACCTAATACTAGTAGTTCTGTCAACAGTTAGTAGACCTCGCGTTCAAAAAATACGTTTCTATTTTTCTCTAAGACAAAATTTCTTCTGAAGGTCTTGTAAGTAGGTACTTAAATTGTTACCTTCTTAATTATGAATCAAGTTTTCGATTCGAACGGTGGTCTTCCACCAGGGTGATACTGAGAGTATCTTCAACTCTAGAAAGTACCGAAAATGAAAAATAAATCCTTTTACTTAAATTATGTGTGCAAAAACAACAACAATAATTTGAAAGTTACTTGCGCAAACACAAGAAATGCCTTCCATGCATATATAAAATGAAACCAATGTCGCCACTGGCTTAGTACATTTTGATTCTAGTCCATTTAGCACGTGCTCTGTCTCACACCTAATATCGCTATCCCTTTTGAATTTCATTATTATACAGGAAATATACGACAATATTTTAAGCAAAGAATATTCAGACTTTTGGATCATGAAACAAGCCCACACTAATTTGGGAGGGGGGTATGGGTACCGCCGCCCCAGGAACCATTTACTGGATAACTAACACCTAGGTAGCTGCCACCAGGTTCGCTAAGTTTGATGACTTAGCAGGGGTGCCCGGATTCAAGGGATGTCCGAGACTTGGCGGCGGATGTGTCTACCCACAATCTGCATGGCAGGCCGGATCGGGAGAGAATGATTCAGGGAGACCCATTGGCTTCTCCAGCCGTTCTCTCTTTGAATATATGGGATGGGTTTATACGTCTGTCACTCAGATTCCTACCCACCCATAATAAATTTCCTTCCCAAAACTTTCTTTCATTAAAAAACCCTCCCCACAGCATCCACAAAGATGAAAAAGGCCATGAGGGGAATTAATTTACTCAGGGCCTCCTGTGTGGAGCTAATGTAAAAAAAATCACATATAATTTAAGTGAAATAATTTTATTACATTTCCGGCACGTTCAAGAATTGAAGACACTCTCAGTATCACCTTGGTGGAAGACCATCATACCTAATCCAAATAATAAACATAACTACTTACAAATCTCACGATTTCAGTGGAAAACTTATGTTATTTGCGTAAAAACTAGAAAAGCCTTTCACGCAGATTTAAATAGAACCATCGTCGCCACCGACTTAATACATTTTGGTTCTAGCCCATTTAGCACGCGCTCTGTCTCACATTGAATATCGCTTTCGCATTTGGATTTCATTATTATACAGGATAAGTTTAATAATATTTTAAGCAAAGAATATTCAGACTTCGTATCACAAAACACGCCCACTGTTTTATTCTTCTTTATTCTATGGCGCACGCCAATAATGATTGTCACATGTCGGCTATCTTCAGCAGCTTTGCGTTACTACTTTTTTTGTTTTTATTAAATGTCTTGTAATATTAATGTTTATAGTAAAAATTATTAATTTAAAAATAAAATCTACAGTATAATAAGCTTGGTTTACAATACATCTCAGCGTTACATACCGGACATTCCCTAGTTGTGTTGACTGGGCGGCTGCAAATCTCCACGTCATGTTTTATACCGGCAGGGTGCCAGCTGTTAGTGGGAAATGCTTTGGAGCACTCCTCCTGAGACACTCTCTGCATGCTCGTCTGAAATGTTGAAAAACAAACCAACTGATTATTTTATCCAGTGAGAACAAATGTGCTATTAATTTTTGCAACAAATATACGAAGAGGAAATTAATATTAGCAGTGTTTTTTTTAAACCCTCACAGGAGGCCCTGAGGGGAAAAAATACCTCTGGACCTGTGGCATCTTTGTAGATGCTGTGTGGAGAGTTTTAATTGGAAAAAGAAGGAGAGGAAGTTCTGGGAAGAAAAAAGGTATCAGGGGTGGGTAGGAATCTGGGGGTCAACGTGTTAATCCATCCCTCCCTCGGCGGTGCTATAGGTCAAGAGAGTCCGTCTGGAGTGTTCAAAGTTCTCCCTCAACCAAATTCTCCCTATCCGGCCCGTTAAGCAGTAGGTGGGTAAATGGATCCGTCGCAGAGACCTAGACAAATCTCACTCCATGATCATGGGCACCCCTGCTAAGTCACCAAACGTAGCAAACCACATGGTGTGAGCTATGTCAGAGGCGTTGGTTATTCAATAAATAGTCCGAGGCGGCGGTACCCATACCCGAGCCGTAGGCCACCCGAAGTGGTTCACTACGTTTGGTGATTTAGCAGGGGTGCCCGGGTTCATGGAGTGAGGTTTGTCTAGGTCTTGAAGGTGGATGACTAGGACATACTGAACCCCAGATTCCTACCCACCCCTTAAACCCTTTTCATTCCCAGAACCCTCCTCTCCTTTCTTTCCTAAAAAAAACCCTCCACACAGTATCCCTAAGGATGACATAGGCCCTGAGGGAAATTATTTTCCTCATAGTCTCCTGTGTCGAGCTCATGTAAAAAAAAAAACGTATGCTATAGATATTTAGCATAAGTAGTAGTAGGTGGGTAAATGGATCCGTCGCCAAGACCTAGACAAATCTCACCCCATGAGCACGGGCACCCTTGCTAAGTCACCAAACGTAGCAAACCACATGGTGTGACCTATGTTAGATGTGATGGTTTTTCAATAAATGATTCCCGAGGCGGCGGTACCCATAGCCGCCTCCCAAATTAATATTTTATTTTGTTTTTAGCTTAATTAGTTATTTAGCATCGTTAGACCCATTAAATTAATACATTTAACATTACATAGTGGAGTAATGCCACTATCTTCTAATCAACCCAGAATTGTTGTACTTAGTGGGAATAACAAAGCAAAAACAACCAAAGAACATTTCTACCGCGCTATCCCCATAGTATTACAATATGAAGTGAGATATTATTGAAATATGTTTTTATTGTGAATACAGCACAAATCTCCCAAATGCTCCTAACCGCCTAGAGCCGTGGTCGTCAAACTGCGGCCCGCGACGCATATTTGTGCGGCCCGCACAAATATCTGGCGTTTTCTTTTTAAATAATTTTTTTCAAGTACAATTATACTATCCGTTTTTTGCGGCCCGCACAAATATGTGCCGTTTTGTTTTTAAATATATTTTTTTCATGTACCTAGATACAATTAATTATACTATCCGTTTTTTTGTGGCCCGCACAAATATCTGCCGTTTTCTTTTTAAACATATATTTTTTCATGTACAATTAATTATATTATCCGTTTTTTTTTACAATTAATTATATTGACGTTTGAGAATTTCAGAGGGGCAGTAGAACACTCAGATTAAATTAGAGGGTGTAGGTAGGTAAAAAAAAAATATGGTAAAAAATACCAAAAACACGCTTATCACGTACTAATAAAGCAAAATAAATTTTAATATTGGTTAATTTTTGTTATTGTATGTATTGTTATCATTTTTATCACGTGTGCGAAAATTCACATATTTCGGTAGTTCGGGAAGTGAATGAAAATTGAACTGAAAGATTCCATTACAGATTAAAGATACACACAAATTTAAAAAAAAAATAATATTATGATTTTTATTTTATTTTATTTTTATTATTATTATTATTAAGATTTTATTATTATTATTAAGAATTGACACTAGGTATATCAGGAGGTGACACTATATCATGAACACAAGAAGGAAGGAAGTAGCAACCCGGTACGTAAATACAAAATAATTGCTTTTTGACTTGCTAAACAAAAAGGTACAACACCCCCCCCCCCCCCCCCCCCCCACCCCCCGAAATCATAAGTGTGCGGCCCGCGGTGTATTGTCCTATGTGGCCCTTGACCAGAAAAGTGTGACGACCGCTGGTCTAGAGTCTAAAGCCAATGGGACTATGGCATCCCCAATGTAGGCATGTTGTGAAACTGAAGGAAGTGGGGAGGAGAAGGAGATGGGAGGAGGAAGGTGGGAAGGCTGACTAATTAGATCTGGTCACCAAACACGATAGAGCCACTATTTCTCCAGTCATTCACCAGGGCGATACTGACAATACCATTTACTCTGGAACGTGCCACGAACATGGTGTGTTATTTAAATGATTTAATTATTTATTGTGACGTTTACACGTCATTACACGTTATTACACGTCAGGATTTGAACCCGCTACCTCTGAATTCGTCACTTGACCATGGAGATCTTGGAAGAGTGTCCTTTAATCAACATTTAATTTTAATAAAATATCTTTGTTTGTATATTTGCACCTCTTTAGAGTGGTAGAAAAACCATAAGCACGTAGAGATCGGGAGAGCATGTAATAATGAAAAGGTTTTATAATGGGAAAATCAGATGGTTTTTATATGTAGAGCGGATGGACGGTGAACGGAGTGTCAGGAGAATATAAGACGTGTAAGTGAATGGTAGAAGAAGTGTGGTACGCCCAAGGAAGACATCGCATGACCAAGTGAATCAAGTACCTACTTGAGTTGTGTCATCTCAAGATTCAGAATAACAGAAGAGTGCCTATGCATAAGACGATGAACAAACGTGAATGAAGCAAATAGTGTTTGTTAAAACAGAGGCGTGTGGCGGACCACCCTCTCTGCTTACTCCTGCGGAAAACGGCATGCTTGTTGGACATCTATTAAAATAATGTACACTTAGTACCGGCGACAGCTGTCAATCTTGTCGTTATCACATCATTGTTCATTGTTCATCATGAAGGCAGAGAAAAGTGTTCTAACCTTTCCTTCCATGTAGTCATTTAGTATGAAGCCACTGTTGGGAAGAGGAGTGCCCGTGTGGAGACAGACTGGCAGAATTCTGCTCGTGAATTTCACCCTGAAATTGAAAAATGTTCAACTATAGATTTTTGTTTGTGTTAAAAACAATAATTTATTTTAGAAAAAAGCTGTGAGGCGGTATTACGATGCAATAATATCCCTTAACCCTTTAGGTGCGGTATGCCGATATTCCGGCATGACGCATGACACACGTGAACATCCCTCACGTGTCCCCGTCACCAGTTTTAAAATTTTGTTAATTTTTTTTGCAGTAAAAAAGTATTCATTAATAAATATGATTACTTTACTTTTCCACGGATTATTAACCGTAACATTTTAAATAATAATAAAAAAGGTGCTAATTTCGGTTGTGATTCTGTCTGTCTGTAACTCCAGTTCAATAAACTTTTTTCTGGAGAATTCAGACAAGCGATAAACTAACTACAAATATAAATTGCCATTTTCAAAATTGGAACTGTTTATCGAGAATTCAGTCAATTCGTGATTTTTCACTAATCTGCGCTAGTTCTATATGTCTATTTATATAGAGAAGACTATCTGTGATGATGGAATCTATAGTTATTGTTAATAGCTTTAGTTTATATAGTTATTTGTTTTCGATATTGATGAAATTTTTGCACGCACACAAGAATGGGAGGTCACATTAAATTACGAAATACTCAACATAAAGCTCGAGTAAGGCCGGGGACTGCTCCTAACCGTCTGAAGTGAAACTGTGGAAATTGGGCTATGTTGTGAAGCTGGAGGTAGTGGGGAGGAGAAGGAGATGAGGAGGAAGAAGGTGGGGAAGTTCCTGGCTATTCAGATCTGGTCATCAAATACGGCTAAAACCATTTTAAGTAACCTTTCATTTCTGAATGGTGGTCTTATACCAGGGCGATACTGAGAGTATCTTCTATTCTGGAACGTGCCGTAAATATACTACATATATTGTTTTAAATGAATAAGTTGAGAAATATCACAAATTAATTAAATAAAATTTACTAACACATGCCGAATTCGAATCTGCGACCTCCGTATTACTAGTCGAGAGCTATTTCCCTTGACCACGAAGGCGGTCAGATTTGTTATATTGATAAAACAAATACTGAAAAGTTTAAAAGTAGAATGGAGAAATAGAGCAGGTCTGAAGGTTGGGGAGATAGCTCAGTTGCTAGAGTAAACTCCCGAACAGTATATGGTCTGGAATTCCAATTACATAATTATTATTATATTATATAATTATGAAATACTTACTCTCTGTCTAGCTGAAGGAGGGCAATGTTGTTGTACGCTTTAGAGTAAGTTTCGTTGTATAGCGGGTGAATGTATTGTTTAGTGACGCCATATATCTCATCTGGATTGTAGCTGTACCTGAAGCTGTACCAGGGTTTTAATGTCCCTCCCAATCCAACAAACTGAACTTTATCAGATCTGAAACAAAAGACGCTTCTTTAATGCTAAATATGTCCTTATCTGATAGTATTATTATCTGAAGGACTGTACATTTCTGATTGTTGTAAACGGAAGTGACTTTCACTGTTGTTTTCAAAAAGAACCGTCTCAGACAAGAAAATGTCAACATTTAATTAACCCCTCAGGTCTCCGGCCTATTTTTTCGGAAGATCATAATATTTCCATTTTGCAATAAAATCTATATAAATGGGATTATTTATGAATGCATCCGAAAATTAAAAACTGTTTTTGAAAAACACTTTAAAATTTTATAATTCAAAATAGACACCAATTTTTGAAATTACAAAAATTTATAATGTTTTTTTTTTTAATTAAAATTAGTGATAACAAAAATAAAGACGCATACAAATTTTTTTTAAACAATGTTATATAAAAGTTATCGTCAACACTATTTTTTAATCGTTTCATGTAAAAATAATTATTATAAAAATTCAGGAAATTCATAATTTTTTTCAAATTTTATTTGCAAACTTTGATTTCCTAAAGGCGAACATTTTTAATAATTTAAGGTTAATTTTTAGATTTGAATATAAAGCGCGGTGGTAATTTTAATTTTCAAATTTGAATTTAAACTCTTTCTAACACCGTTTTTAGATCATATTTTATACATAATAATAAGAGAATCACTACGATTTCTATGAGACCTCTTTGAGTTGTTTCGAAAAGGGGACAAATTAGCCTGAGGGGTTAACAAAACTTTGAATTTTTCAGTTTCTAAAAACTCAAACACAATTTCCCGACCCATTTTCCGAGCAATTTTTTTCTCAATTTCAAATTTCCCAGAAGAAATGTTTAATTTGAAAAGTTAATAACCATCGCATAACAAAATCAAAAAGATAAATGTATTTATTCAAATTTCCCGCCACATTTTTCCAGCAAAAAAAACGTTTTAATCCATTTCTCGAAAGAATTTCATGGGAAAATATTATGCTGAAAATTAATTTAAAAAATCAGTGTACGCAATTCACACGCGGTAGAAGTGAAACCTTCAGAAAACTAAAGTTGGAGAGAATGAGACGAATGCAGAGACGTAGGATAAGTGCAGAGTTTATTTATTATAATAGTGTATAATATAATATTCTACTAAGCACCGCACAAAGAGGACACCTCTTTCACTCGCAGGCTAAATCCTATAGATGTTTGTGTTTGTCTCTTTTTAATGTCGCTTATTTCCGTTTCATCAAGTTTCAAACCACAATGGTGCTTAAGAAGTTTCCACTTTAAAAAAACTCATATGAACAGGAGTGACGGATGTCCATGAGTAAAGAACGTTCAGGAGTGACAGATGTCCTGTAGTGTCGAACGTACGAATCCATCCCTCTCGTGAGCTTTGTTTTGGAGTAAATCGTGTCCGAAGTAGAATTTTTTAACTGTCATATTAATATTACTTTCAGCTGTTTACTATCTTATAAATGCGGCGATGCGATGACTCGACCCCGATTTATTGAATCGGAAACTTCTTTAGCACCGTTGTGATTTGAAACTCGATTAAACGAAAAATGGCTGCACTAAAGAGTGACAAACACGTAATGTTTGTATTAGCCTGCGAGAGAATGAGATGGTATGAGATGGTAGCCTCTCCACTCTTGACTACTTTAGTTTTCTGAAGATTTCACTTCTACCGCGTGTAAATTTCACACTCTGTTTTTATTATTTGTCACCCGTATATAAATCATATTATTATTTTTAAATAAAAAGCAATAACTTCACTAGGAATATAGCCTGTATTGAGAATCAAAAAACATTTGAACATTTAAAAAATTGAATGAAGTAGCATAATATTAATCACTACATTTAAAGACACTAAATATTAAATGGAGAAAAAAAATTGCACGAGTGACCTGAAGGGAACTTTGTAACTATATTTGTACCACAAATAAATCATTATTTCCAACAATCAAAGTGGACATTATAAACAACTCGGGTGACATTATGTTTTTAACAAATGGAACTAATGTATAGAATTATTATTTATAATAAGATTTAATCATTTATTATAAGTAGGCAACAAAATATGATCAAAAACGAAACAATTTTTTAAAAAACACGATATTACGGTTATTTTGTGTTCTCATGACTACACTATTAGGTACATATGTAATTCTGTAACAATAGACGCGTACAAAAAGTTTCTTACTTACTTTCTAATAAATAAAAACCATTATTTCTTCTCAAATCATGAAATTTATGAGTAGGTACTAAAATACCTTCCCACTTAATACAACATTCTTAAACTTCAAACGAAGAATATTCATACGTTTTGTTCGAGGAAACGTCGCTGTCTCAATGACAATTCTTTTTCAGACTTTCTTTAGGCAGGTAGATACCATAATATTGAACAAATAATACTGAACGCAATACCAGATCAAATACCTTATTTTATATACAACATTTCAAATCGAAATACGCACAAAATTCCTTGCTCGGGCGTATCTGCAAATCTTATAATGCCTTAAGCGATATTGACATTTTCCACTGTACCCTTAAATCGTTTAAAATCAAATTAAGCTTACTATGTACCTAAGTTAAAAATATTACTTCTCTTTTGTTTAGTATTCTCTTTTTAATCATTTTTCACACACACTATGTACTTTATTACTTTTAATTAATTTCTAGCTTTTATAAATATTATAAATGGAACTTAACTGGTTTAAATCATGTTCTATATTTTATGTTCAATTATTTTTTTTTGTAAAACTGTATGTTTCCTAAATAAACTAAAATTTAAAAAAAAATTAAAAATTCGAAAAAGTCCAAAAAAGAACGATTATTAAAAGTCTGAAAATATAATCTTTAAAAACCATTAATACAGCCACCATCCTATAACGTAAATGAAAAGAGTTTAAAAAGAATTTTGCTAACCTCAGTCAATAATAATTTGAGGTAGATTCATCAGTTGCCCGCTTATACAACGAGATGCCAGACACCGTGTACAGCGCCAGTTTGGGGAAATAATACCTCAAAGGTGCTTAAATCTTTAAAACTTGATCATTTAAACTTCAAATCACTACGTTTGTCTATGTTCATCGTTGCGGTAATTATTTCATGGACGAGTTGAATTTAAAAAAGAAAAAAACTATAAACTCACCCAATGGCCCTTGCAGTACACAACACCCACTGGTCACTCACTAGACTTACAGCAAACTCCCGCCAGGTAATGTCTCCTCTCTGACCTGATCCAATACGTCCCTGGGAACACAACACGACATCCAAATATTATTCTCTAAGCAAGTTTAATTATTGGTCTAAAAATATATATTTTTAATTGTTATTTAATCTTCTTTTCTCATATGAATACCGCACAAGAGTCCAAACTGCACCCAATCATCTGGAGTTAGTGAGACTATTGCATCATAAATTGGGGTAAATGTTTGGCTTAAGGTAGTGGGGAGGGGAAGGAGATGGGCGAGAGGAAGGCTGGAAAGTACTGGCTATTTAGATATAGTCACCGAACGACGCTAAAGCGATTTCAAGCAACTTATCAATTCTGAGTGGTGGTCTTACTCACCAGGGCAATACTGAGAGTATCTATCACTTCGGAACATGTCGCAAATATAAAATCAATCCACATTTAAAAAAAAAAAACTTCTTCTCCACGCAGGCGACCTCAAGGAAAAAAAGCCTATGTCTTTTTAGGGAAAGGATGGAGAGAAAATTATGGGATGAGGAATGGGTAGGAATCTGAGGATCAATGTGTTCAGGAGTGATGAACGTGTGAATCCATCCCTCAATGAGTGATGAGTCAAGTTAGTCCAGCTGGAGAGGCCAAAAGGTCGCCCTCAACCAGTCTCTACAGATCCGCCCGCCACGCAGTAGATGGGCAAAAGCATCCGCCGCCAAAACCTTGACAAACCTCACCCCTCGAACCTGGACACCCCTGATTCACCAAACGAAGCTAACTACTTAGGGTGACTTTGCCAGGGGTTTTGGGTATCAATGGTTTCCGGGGAGGCGGTACTCATCCCACCTCCCAAATAAAAGTAATATATATTGTTTTAAAAGAATAAATTGGGAAATAATACAACATAATCATTTTTTGTGAAGGGAAATTTATGTAATTATTCACTGGACGACCTCCGTGGTCCAGTGGGTAAGACTCTTGACTCACAATCCGGAGGACGCGGGTTCGAACCCGGCATGCGCAAATAAATTTTATTTGATTAATTTGTGTTATTTCACAATTAATTCATTTAAGATGAGTGTATATGAACATGAGATGGAATATGAATGTGAATGAAGCAAGAAGTTGCTGAGACCGAGTTTTCAAGCGGTCTATCATCCCTCCTACTGCTGCCATGAAATGGCGTGCTGGTTAGTTGATTGGGAGACGAAGTGTTGGATAACAAACACCTCCGCCATAAGTCACCCCAAGTGGCTAGCTACGTTTGGTAACTTAGCAGCGGTATCCGAGTTCATCGGGTGAAGTGTTTTCGGGAAGATCCTCTGACCTCTCCAGCTGGTCTCTCTAAATCCATCTTCTTGCGCCGCCGCGAGACTACAGATTCATTCGTCTGTCACTCTTGGATACACTTATCCCTAGAAACCTACCCCCTCCTCATATCTTTTTCTTTACCCAAACTTCCTCTTCTTCCTTTCCCTAAAAAGGCCCTCCACACTGCATCCCCAATTACGTGGATTAATTAAAAAAAATATTATTATTTGGATAAATAAATTATTGTTTTTGGTTTTAAATAAAGCTACCTATGTCTGTAACTTACATGATATGGGGCCTCCGCTGTTGTTATAGGAGTCTGGTGATATACTTTATTGGAGTCTGGTGTGAGTAGAGGACATAATGTATCCCCCCGAGTCCAACCGGAGCGTGTTTCTTGGCACGGGTGAATCTTCTCTGCCAGCTCTATACAGTCTGTAGAGGAAACAAAACATTACTAATAAAAGTTTCAAGTTCCTACACTAAGTAAATCACAGAGTGGAAGATAATTTCTAGTATGTAATGTAGATGTGTATAGCCAGTTCTATCAGTCCAGTTGAAATTATAAATAGGATTTTCCCCTTTATGATATTTATAACTTAAATATTGTGGATTTCAGTATAAAAAAAAACGATTTTTCTAACAGAGAAAATTTAACACTTTGTTTGTTAAAATCAAAAAGGTTATTTTTTTACCCTTACAATAAAAGAAAAACACAAATACATTTTTTTAATGATGAATGATTCAGTCTGAAGTCTCACGAGAATAAATCGATACGCGCGCGCTATGTACTGTATACTGTTTCTAAAAACCTTTAGTTTACAGAAGATAACTTTGCAAGTAGATCTCACATTTTGTGGATATTACATCATATTAGATAATTTGAAATTTGAGAAAATACGACATTTGTTAAGTTTTAAACTGTCTATTAGGTTAATTCATGATATTTTTTAGTAAAAAAAAAGGATTTTCAAAAGAGTACTTTACGCAGAGTACGTAGAAATGCATCATTTAGATTATTTCAGCTCGGGTTTTGTGTAACTCACAGTCCGCAGCCTTGGAGCCAATTGGTAACTGAGCGACAAGTCCCTTCGGCAGCGGCGGACAGTCAGTCTCCGCGCAGCACACCAACTCCGATTCGTTATCAGTTAAGTCACATCTCTGTAAGCAAAGGAAGGTCACGTTGAGGACACGTAAGGAGGCATACATTAATTACGTGAGATCAAAAGGGGGGGGGGGGTGGGGGGATTCAGCAAAATCTCACGTTACTTGAAAAGTATATAGGAAGTGGCCCAAAATCAAATTATCTGACCAAGGGAGAGGGGAGGGGTCTAGATTAGAATAAAAACTACTTACATAATTAATGTTTATCCCTTAAGTCAAACGCGTTGTTATTGACACATACGCAAAAAGGAAAGAACAGTACCTGTGGTACAACGCCTCTACCGGCGGCCTTCTTCGCTCTCCGGCAGTTGGCAAATGATCTGCATACTCCTGCCATATTTGTATCTATTAGCGTGCAGTTACTTCCTGCAAAAAATACAGACACACCAGAGTTAAACAACAAAACTACGAAGATTCTACCCACAATCCAGAAATAATGTGCGTCAGTGGAAAATTTGAGGGTTAATATTTGCCGTCTACGGTTTGAGGTATCTTCAAAAATTTCTAGTGGTAAAGTTTCAAACACTCCGCAGCCGTTGGTATTCCACCTCAACGACTCATTGACTTTTTCAGTGGCGGTATTGTGGTGGTGGGGGTGGCTACGAAATCACCGAACTATCGCAAAGCTTACTGGATTTGTAATGAGTTATGATACATTTCTGGGTACAGTACCTTCAATAACCAGAGGACAACAGACAATTTGAACATTGTCTTCTAAAGCGCCAATCTGAAAAATTAATTAAACCTTAGTCATTGTGATTTTAATAAATGCAACAATATTATTGAGACTCAAAGACGGTGAAAGAGAAAAAGGGAAATTAAATATGCAGAAAGGTTTGAATGCAATAACTGCCGGTGAATCTACTATTGATAATCCATTTTGCCGTCTTTCATCTAATTCATATTAATTATATACATATATCGGTTTATGTTAGTCTCTCTTCTAAAATCAAAGGTTGTTTGTTTGTTCTTTTTTAGTGTTTTTAATGAATAAGTTTTGTTTCTTCAGGGCAAGTGTGGTTTAAAAAAAACGTAACTAATTTAAAAAAAAAAATTTGAACTTTTAGTGGTATAAAAACCCTTAAAGGGTGAAAACCAAATTTATAATCAAGAAATGAAAAATAACTGTCTGATCTAGAATTAGTGCACATGGCGATGTTGTGATCTGTAAAGTATTTTAACGATTTTGGTTTTTCCACAGTGCTTAATATACTCGTACGTGTCAAAATGCATTTATTGTTGTGTTCATTTGTGTGTTCCTGGTGGTTTTCTTCTTCTTCTAGTTTATTTTATCTTCCAACCTGTGGGACTGACTTGCCAATGTTTATTGTACTCAGACTCGTAGTCAAGGTAGGAGGGCAATCTTGTTGTTTATTAAAATTATTTCTAATTTCGACCTGTGTGCGTTAATATATGCTGAAAATACCATGTTACGGCAGGTATAATAATTAGTGAAATTTGTTTGCTTTTCTGCATTTATTTTTGGTGAGTTAATGTAGCAGGAAATCAATTATAATGAACTGAATTTTCGTAACGATGGAAAGAGGTGATGCGAAAATAAAATTATAGACTGGGGCACAATGTGAATAGAAAAGCTACCCAAGTGAATTGGTATCTATGGACTGAATCTACTGACTCATCATTTAAGGTAACCCGAGCGACAAGAATAAGAGAAGAACTCACAAGGGGATCGGAGCTTACAAAACTAACTGACGCATTAGATCAAAATATTTTCCATGACAGTTTATTTTATAATTATTAATATGTAGAAAGAAAAATTGCTGTGATTGTACATTAGGGTGTGTCAATTATTTCAACTTTTGAATTCAGAAACGCCCGGGGTCTCGAAAGTTGCGTCTTACAAAGAAAATTAGAACTGCATTTAAATTTATTTTTTTTAAAATGGTTATTAGCCCGCTAAAATGCATTGAAAATCAGAAAACAAACCTAAAACGTTTAAAAAATATTATTTAATTATTTTTTTTTTCAATAATTTAACCTTTTAACGTTTGATTGTTATTAAAAAATGCGTATAGCTGACAAAAATGAAAAAAAAATTCAAATCAATGAATACAAGTAAGTCAAAAAGAATACTGATTTTATCCAGAAAAAGTGTTATTTTCCCCCTCCATATTATTAACAAACCCATCACATAGGATTTTTTTTGCGTTCTTTGTACTGCAGTTATGGAATAAAAATTATGTTTGGTACAAAATATAAAATATGGACCCATTGTTTTATTTTTTTTCCAAATCACTAAATCTATTTTTTTTTCAAAACTTCCTGCAATTTTAGCGGGCTAATAGTGAACAATAATTTAATTTATTTTTACGTTTTCGAATAGCTACAGATCATAGGAAACTTTTGAGACCACGGGCGTTTAAAAATAAGGCCATTTTATTTCTCTCTGTGGAAAGTGACACAAGCTATTGTACATACTTATTTTTTTAGAGATAAAGGGAATAACAGTACCTGTGGTAAAGTGCCTTCACTGGCGGCTTTCATTGCTGTCTGGCAGTTGGCAAATGGTTTGTATACCCCCGCTATTTTTGTGTCCTTTGCCAAGCAAATGCTTCCTGCAAATAAAATGATATATCAGAGTTACACAACACATCATGACGATGAAGATTCTACCCACAATCCAGAATTAATGTGGGTCGGTGGAAAATTCAGGGTTGATGTTTCCCGGTCTACGGTATGAGGCATCTTCAATAATTACTATTGATATTGTTCCAAACACTCAGTGCTCTTGGTATTTTACCTCGACGACTCACCGTCTTTTGCAATGACGGTTTTATGGCGATAAGAGGACCTAGGAAATCCACGAACCTTGCACCCCCTACTGGATCTAAAATGAATGATGATTCAGTTCTGGGTACCGTACCTTCAATAACTGTCGACAGTGGGCAGCAGACGATCCGAACGGCGCCCCCCACATCGCATGTCTGAAAACAAAAACAGGTTTGTTATTTTTTATATCACTGTAGTAAAAGAAAATTCCAATAAAACTTCAATATAATAAGAATTAAAAAATCTTTATTTGAAAACTAGCTGGTTCCCGGCATGCGTTGCATTTAATAAAGAAATTATTTTTCTCTGCGTCTACTTTCCCATTCGTCACATTCCTCTCCCGCTTCCCCTCCCACTCTCGTGTTCCCATTCCGCCTTCTCTCCCTTGCCTCTCCCCATTCCACTCACCCCTTCCCCCGTCCCGTAAACCCCCCTCCCGAGTTCCCCTCCCTCTCCCAGATTCCACTCCCCCCCCCCCTCCCGCGAACCCCCTTCCCTGGGTTCCTCTCCCCCTACCCCGCTCCCGCATTCCATACATTCAGTTCCGGTTCATTCAGTTTTCAAACAGCTCACGTGCCACCTATTGTAATTTTTTATACAAATTTCATAATGCCAAGAGTCACCAGAAACTTTGTCCTGGCAATAACAAACACAAAAAAAAATTAACAATTTGGTGCAGTCGTTCGGAAGTTGTCCGCGAATATACATTTCGGAGATTTTATTTTATTTATATAGATAGATAGAGGATAGATAGATAGACAGGTTATATATAGATAGATAGATTAACATTAAAATTTGATGAATAATGTTCAAATTTTTCGAAAAAACTGACTGTCATTGAAGAAAATCTGTGTGATTTAACATGGGCGCTTACGATTATGCGATCTGAACTATATCCTTCTACCATTAATGCATTTTTAATTTCAGGCGACTGATGAACATCCATTAATGCACGGTGAATGATAATTACTTAACTAAAATCTAAACAGCATCGGAACTGCAGCATTGCTTTGTATAAACTATATATTCTTTGATTTACATTATTTAATAATTTTTTGTAAGGACTCGTAAGGAACACTTTACGATTACTTTTAAGTTTTATTATAATTAAGCGCACTTGAAGTAAAATATCACAAAACTGCGCTATATTAATACTACGTTATTATTATTAAACATTAAAAAGTTTTAAAAATGCCTCACCTTACATTTTTCAATCTTAACTTATTGATAATGAAAATTAAAGAAAAACACATAAATTTTTTATTAAGCAAATGTATTATAAACGTTATAACAACCTCGCGTTTAGGTCGCTTCATAAAAAAATAATAAATAAAAAATTCTAGAATTTTATACATATTTCTGAAATGCTGGTTTTAAAGAGGTGCACATTTAAATTTGCATATAAAGCATGGAGTTTTCTCTTTCTAATGCCGTTTAGATCATATTTATCACCAAGGCAGTAAGGGAGATAAAACGATTTGTATGAGATCTTCATGAGCTAGAATAATTTTTTTCTCCTGTTATTATACAGGTTATAATTAATTTTTCTTCTCGTCGGCTGACATTTCCTATTTTTACAAAAGGGATTTGAGGGATTTTGGAAGAAATGACCGGAAAGTAGATTGATTTCATATAATTGTAGCATTAATAGTGTATTTATTTTAAGCAGTTAGTTAAATTTCCGTGAGTGAAAATACATGTTATTTTACATGAAGTAAGGGACGGTACCTGTGGAAAGATGCCTTTACTGGCGGCCTCCTTTGCTGTGTGGCAGGTAGCAAATGGTCTACATACTCCCGCCCTTCCTGTATCTACCACAGTGCAGTTATCACCTGCAAACAAACAGACACACCATTGTTTCACAACACAACATGGCGAAGAAGATCCTATCCACAATCCAAAAATAATGAACGTCAGTGGAATAATTGAGGATTAACGTTTGCCGTTCTTCTGTTTCAAAAATTCCTCGTAATAATGTTACAAACTCTCATATGTACGTGAATGAATGTAATGTCGGTGAACGAGTAAGTAGAATACTAATAATTGTGTGAAGTATGGTGACTGTATAGATATGATTGTGTATGATTTTATCACTATAGATTGAAAAATCTATTTTTTTTTGTGAATGATTACGATACCAATCCCAAAAAAATTAATCTTATTTTCCCCATTTCCGCGGTAAACTGGATGGATTTTTTAATCTTAATAATTTCTTTTTGGAAAAAAACTAATTGTCCTTACTTTCTTGTCCAGATAATTAGAATTTCATCTACATATATACGATAGAAGGCAACATTTTTATATAATTTTAATTTTTTGATAATTTTTTTAATGTAATCGAAGAAGCATTCAGCTAACACCAGTAAGATCGGAGGGCCCATTGCTAAGCCACTAGATTGAATGTAGTATTTATTATTGAATTTAAAGAAATTTAGTTCAACACATTAAGCCTTTTTTATTGTTTATTTATCTGAAAAAATGGTACATATTATAATATGACTGATCTTCCATTAAAAGCATTTACATTTAGTAGTCTAGTTATTTCCTTCCGTTTGATCAAATTAATGTCGTCTTTGACGATTGGATTTCTAGTTATCAACCTTCAAGGGCGCGTTAGGATTGAATAAAATCCTCGCAGACTACTCCTTCCATATGTTATACTTATGTGTAAACTGTAGATTAAGAAACCAAAGACCACGGTCACAAATAAATTTAATTAATTAAGGAAGTTTAATTAAACTAATTATATAATTATAATGGAAGTCTACTAGGAATTGTCGATATCAAAAGTAGAAAGATTTAGTTCTGGGTACCGTACCTTCAATAACTGTCACCGGAGGGCAGCAGACAATCTGATCTCTGTCCTCTAAAGCGCAAATCTGAAAAAAAAACTGGCTTTAGTCTTCATTGTGATTTTAATAAATAAAGTGACAATGTTATTAAGATTTAAAGAACACGAGAAAAGACGAAATAACAAACGACGAAATAATAAAAAACGAACAAGAGAAATTAAGAGCCCAGATTCCCACCGACAATCGAACTCGGGACCTCTCCTGGCTCCGAGAGGAATGTTTCATCCCCTGTGCTACTGACATACCTTTTTTTAACTGTCACATATTTTTATTACTTGATTTTTAACCTGAATGATTATACATTGTACTATATTAATTTTATACTATATTAATTTATCGCACATCGATGGGTTTTGCATTAAACACAGTCAGTATACAGTCTGTACAGTTATACAGATCTTGAATCTATACAGCATTTAAGCGATTTAAATTTTGCTGTAGTACTTATAATAATAATAAATAAAATAATAGATTTGATTTTAGATTATCACGGCCAAATTCCAGAGTGCAATCAGGGGTAGTGCAGTGCAATACATCCTATATTTCGAAGTAACAAAAAAACAGACTAATAATAAGAAAAAGTAACAAAATAACAATACGTATCTACATAAAATAAAAACGAATAAGCATTAAAAATGAAACCGAAAAAAGTACCCACAAAAATATATACATATAAGCAGTCGTTTATGAGGATTTTTGACCGTCTCCTGTCTCTAGAGGGCCATATGGGATGAATCAATCCAGGCAACCACTGTAGTCTTTATTTGCACTTATCGTGTGATGGTGGAGAAGCTCTCTGAAAGTGTTTCCCCAGGAACATTTCCGTAGCGCTGCAGTTTCTTGGTTGGCTGTTTAGTTGGCGATAAGCATTATTGTAAGCGATTTTTAGCTTATGATATTGGGATGCACTGAAATCTATTCGCAGTTCTGACGTAAACAGTGATGTACATAAGGGTTTGAATATTCTTTTTACGTTTGGATTGCAATATTTCTCGTCTTGAGAGCATACTTGCTCTAACGGAAGCTCTTCTTTGTCTTTTCGTATCTTCGATATCTTTCAGGTCGTCTGTGATAATATACTATTTGTACTTTACTCTACGATTACTATCCATTTTCTTTCCGTCTAGCCATACTAAGGATATTAGTGTGAGTTTGTTTTTACATTTGAAAACCATAATGAGTGATTTGAATGATTTTAGATGATGGATTGATATAGAAGGTTATGATTTTTTGCAAAATCTTTACATATTTGGAATGTAGGTATGTGAAGATTTTGCAAAAAGAATAGTACCTGTGGGGGAATGCCTTTACTGGATGCCTCTATCGCTGTCTGGCATTTGGCGAATCGCCTGCACACTCCCACCCTTCCTGTGTCGACCATCGTACAGTTATCACCTTCAAACAAACAGATTCACACGGGTTACATAATACAAAATGATGATTGAGATTCTGCCTACAATCCAGAAGTAATGTGCTTCAGTGAAATATTTGAGGGTTGATGTTTGCCTGTTTGAATTCCTAGTGATAAAGTTGCAAACACTCGAAGCCGTTGGTGTCCAGCCTCAACGACTTGCACCTTTTGCAATTTATAATAGTTTTGCATTGATGGGGAAGCCCACACAACTATTCTTAACATTGCCTACTGGATTTTTTATGATAAATGAATGGTGTATATACCTTCAACCACCCCCTCGCAGCAGACAACTGGAACAGAGCCATCTAAAGAGCATATCTGAAAATAAAATAAAAGAAATTAAAGTAAGAAAACCATTGTTTATATTATTTGGGAATTCTCATTTTGAGAAGCGGGTGTGGGTACCGTCACCCATAGAATATCTTATTGGATAACCAACACCTCTGCCGTAGGTTACCCCAAGTAGTTTGCTATATTTGGTGACTTAGCAGGGATGCTGGGTTTCATAGGATGAGGTTTGTCCAGGTTTTGGCCGCAGATGTGTCTGCCCACCAGCTGCACGGGAGGCCGGATCTGGATGGAATAGTAAAAGGAGTCCCTTTGACTTCTCCAGTCGTACTTGAACCGAGGTGGGAGTGAGGGATGTATACGTCCGCCATTATTGGACACATTGACTTTGAGATTCCTTGTCTTTTAGACATATTCCTACCCCTTTCAGATTCCTACCCCTTTCCTTCCCAGAATTTGTAACCTTTTCCTTCCCAGAACTTCATCCCTTTCGTTTCCTAAAAAGACCCTCCACAAAGTGTCCCCAAAGATGAAACAGGCTTTAAGAGGAATTATTTTTCTCAGGGCCTCCTGTATGGAGCTAATTAAAAAAATCCTGATGAAGAAACCATTAGTTTTGAACCATGTTGATATTTTTATTAAAAAATAATAATGTAGGTATGCAAAGACTAAATCAAATTTATAAAATATAATTTAAATAAAGCTGTATTCTTCATTGTGATGTTTATGATTTTTTTTTACATTGGCTCCACACAGGAGACACCGAGGAAAACAATTTCCCTAGGGACCTATGTCATCTTTGAGCATGCTGTGTGGAGGGTTTTTTAGGGGAAAGGAAGGAGAAGAAGATATGGGAAGGAAAAAGGTATAAGGGGTGGGTAGGAATCTGGGGGTCAGTGTGGCCAGGAGTGACGGACGTATGAATCTATTCCTCACACTGCGGTGCAAGGCGAAGGGTCGGGAGAATCCGGCTGAAGAGGTCAAAAGGCCTCCCTCAATCGGTCTCCTCCAATCAAGCCCGCCACGCAGTGGTTGGGTAAACGTATCTGCCACCAAGACCTAGACAAACCTCATCCCATGAACCCGGGCACCCCTGCTAAGTCACCAAACGTAGCGAACCACTTGGAGTGACCTGTGGCAGGGGTGTTGGTTGTCCAATAAATGGTTCCCGGGGCGGCGGTACCCTTACCCACCTCCCAAATTGACCTTATAATGATATTTAAATAATATAAAAGAAAGAAAAGAGACGTGCAGTGGTTTCTATAAAAGTGTCAAGATACGGCTTCACCTGAGGAGTCATTCCCTTCAAGGCTGCCTCTATGGCGACGGAGCACTTCGTTATTCGAAGGCACTTGCCGGCCCGCCCTGTTGCAGCTAACGTGCATTGATCACCTGCAAAAGTAACATGACCGTTAAAAAAGAAAGTAGAAATATTATTGAGAGAATGATGATTAAGTTCTCGGTACTATACCTTCAGCTAGTGTCACCCGTGGGCAGCAAACAATCTGATCAGGACCCTCTTCAGCGCAAATCTGTAAAAAAATTTGACTTAGTCTTCATTATGATTTTGTTTTAAAGAACATGCAAGAGGAAAGACATAGAAATTAAGCGATAAGATCAAGCAGTTTGAAATAATTGCCCATTGTTTTGCTTGGGTCAAGCAATTTGATGGTATACCCTGTTTAAATGATGATTGAGTCCAGCATCTACGTTCTTTCCCGGCGAACTTGATAAGATTTTATATTTATGACGCGCGGTTTCACCGTGTTAGCGATCAGCTTGATCAAGCATAAATAAAATGGTTATTACATTCTTGGCACTAATTCGTTTATTTTTATTCAAACTCAAAGCTAGAAAGCTTTATCTCCGTTGGATTCTATTTCATACACAGTCACACAAAATCCACTTTGTTTGGCCAACTGCACCGACTAATGAATACTAAACTATTGCCTTTTGAACAAGAGGCCTGACGTGTTTATCAAGCTGTTTGAGCATGGAGAATAAAATTACACGCTTGACCGTATCGGAACCCTTTAAGGATTAAGGATAACGATGAAAAAATGTTTTCTATTTTGGTAACCATTTTCGCACAGCATGATGGCCGACATTAATTTGACGTCTGTTGCCTCTCATTGGTTTATGCAGGTAACAAACTACATAATGTGGAAATTTTGCATACTTATTTCGTTTTGTATTTAAAATATTATTAAAAAAACTACAACATGTGTTTCTTACTGATTGTGAAAATATCAACGCTTTGTTGATTATGCACTATTTTTGTGAAATTAATAATTTCGCAATGTTGTCTCCTGACACTCATACTTTAAGTAGATTGATTTTAAATAAGTGTAAAATATCATTGCAAGGGTAAATATTATTAATAGTAGGTAAAATTGTCACGACTGGGAAAACATGTTGTTATTTTACATAAATGAATGAACAGTACCTCTGGGAATTTGCCTTTACTGGCGGCCTCCATCGCTGTCGGACAGTTGCCGAATTGACTGCATACTCCCGCCTTTCCTGTATCCACCATTGTACAGTTATCGCCTTCAAACAAACAGAAACACCAGAGTTACACAACACAACAGGTGAAGGTGAATAAACTGTATGAAGTGAAAGTGAAGTACCTTCTCTAGGGGCAGTTGTGTTTGCCTGGCATCTGGCTTGTAGTCTTGTCTCTTGCCCTGGTACCCAGGGGCAGCATACTATCAGCCTGTTCTCCGGGGAGGCGCACACCTAAAAATACACTACGTTGTATTATCTATTCTTTTAGACTGCAATATATAATTCATGTAGGTTTACATATTTAGATTAATTGTTAGCATAGGTACACAAGTACATAATAATGCAAACATCTTCGTAGATACACAAAACGATAGGAATTATAATATTATTGGTATTCCAGATAATTTTTAAAGAAGAAAGAAGCAACACCTAACTTTATTGTTGATCCTTGGAAATTCAAAATAATTGCTTGCATTGGTAATGAGAAATATTTTTTATATACTTATACAGTGAGATCAACAGGAATACTTTGAAATAATATAACTGGTTCGGTTTATAATATGAGTTTTTTTAATTTGCCTCTTGTACAGCAGTGTTTTTTATTGTAAAATATCCATAGAAAAATATCTAAGTAATTTTGATTCGTAAAATGAATTACTAATTAACGTAATATATAGAAAGATAATACTCGTATATATGTGACTTCACCTGATATGGCAATCCGTGGAATGCCGCTTCCAATACGACGGAGCACCTCATTATGTGTCTGCAGACACCCGGCTGGATGGTTCCCGCCATGACACACAGATCTCCTGTAACGTAATACCAGAACCAATTGAGGAAAAGGAGAGGAAACCGCGATTTCTGGATTCGTAGTTGAGGATTCTAACCCTTGACTACGGAGGCCGTCACAGTTAGTCATTAGTCACTAATACCGTTGGGTTATTATATGACCATTTCAATGTGAACTTTTAGTTCTCGAGATATTTCTTTTACTTTAACTCCACAATTTGACAAAAATAATTTCCCTCAGGGTCTATGTAATCTTTTTGGATGCTGTGAAGAGGGTCTTCTTGAGAAAAATTAGGAATGATCCTGGATCTTGAAGAAAGCCATTTTGTAGGAGGGAGGGAGAAAAATCAGGGTTTAGGAGCATCTTCCATTGAAATACCGATCAAACACACCGCCTGTGCCGTGAATGTTTGCAATCTCTTTGTTAAGATGAGAGATCTTTCAAAGGGACCGCTTGTTTCTGCACAAAGTCAGGGTTTTTTTTTGTATTATTGGGCTCCAGACCAGAGGTGGAACCCATTTATCGTTTACACAAGTTCCTTAGAATATAATTCGGATGCTATAAAGCGCATTTTGTCAAAGTTGAGTTGAGTTTTCCGACTGTGGCAAATAATATTAACTATCAATCTGTCCTTGGAGGAAAAAAAAATTTCGTGTTGCTCGAAAACAAAAATGCTGGCAAGTTAATAATTGGATGTTTATATTTACCGCCATCCTCCGAAACACAGCTGTACACAAAACATATTGAGAACGTGGAATTTCTAAGCTTTAAGTTTTTTTTTTCAGTTTTTTTTCTTTTCCTCAGTCCATCATCCAGTATTGATGCACACTGGAGAAAAATACTGGCTCCTTACGTGCTCACAGAATCCTGATAGCTTAATATTATTATTTCTTTTGTTTTTCTTTTTACTACTATTAGCTTATTATTTATTATCTTTTTTTGTTTCGTGTAAATTCATATCCACCTTCTTTTTCTTTTTTTCCTTTCAAATACTTTGTACATGTATGTGTATATTATACCCTTATGGCATGTGTGGGATTGCACTCTCCTCCCCACATACTGGAATAAAAACTTATTTATTTATTTATTTATTTATTTATTTATTTATTTATTTAAATATCCCAGTGCCAAACTTGTCGTAGTGGGAGACTATAACTTGGCAAATATATCCTGGAACCATGATGACCCTGAATTGTCTGGTATTAATATGTCAACTGCTAATCTTAGTGAGAGAGAGATTCTGGGTATGTCGAATTATTTATTAATCCCACAACTAAACACTGTCGCTAATATAAATAGTCGCATTCTTGATCAAGTTTTCTGCAGTGAGCCCACTGCTAACGTATGTAAATCTTTGGAAGAACTATTATCTGTAGACGTTTACCATCCTCCTCTGGACATAGTTATTCCTTTTCTTAACAACACTCATCTTAAAAATATCAAGTCATCTTGTAACTTCCGTAAAGCAAATTTTCAAAAAATTTCTGATTGCTTCAATACAACAGACTGGTCGTTTCTGGAAAACGCAGATATAAACGATAATGTAAATAAATTCTATGACATTATAAATGATGCTATTGAAAATTTTGTGCCCCTAAGACATAATAGAATTTCTCATTTTCCAAACTGGTTTAGTCCCAATTTGATCACTTTAACATAAAGTAAGAAAATAGCTCACAAAAATTACAAGCGATCCAGACTGACGAGTGATTACAATAAATTTCAATTGTTAAGAAGGGAGTGTTGTAAAATCCAAAATTGTGCTATAAAAATTACATTGACAAAATTGAAAGTGAAATTCGTGTAAATATAAAACAGTTTTGGAACTACACTAATTCTCAAAAAAATACTAACTTAGGTATTCCAACTTCTATGAATTTCAATGGAAAAATTGGGTGTAATGATAAAAACATTGTAAATCTATTTGCCGATTATTTTAAGTCTGTGTATGAAGAGGATATACCAAGCAACAAAATTCCAAAATTCTCAGCGAATCTTAGTCTGGATATATCTGAAGTACGCATAGAAATTAAAGATATCAAAAACCATGTAAATTTGTTAGATGCTAGAAAAAATGCAGGACCTGATAATATTCCACCTGTGCTAATTAAAGAATGTTTAAACGGCTTAGTTGTTCCTCTTTTTATAATTTTTAACCAGTCACTAGAGACAAGCAGTTTCCCTGATACATGGAAACACAATTTTCTTACGCCCATTTTTAAAAAAGGGGACAAAACGGACGTAACAAATTATAGACCAATATGTATCCAATCATCGATACCCAAGCTTTTTGAAAAAATTGTCCTCCATAAAATATCCACAAACATAAAAAAATTATAACTCCCTACCAACATGGCTTTTGTTCAAATAAATCTACACTGACCAATTTACTAATATACGAAAACTTCATATCTAAATCTTTAGCCAACAGGTGCCAGGTTGTCTCAATATACACTGATTTTAGCAAGGCCTTTGACAAGGTGTGTCACAAAATACTAATTAATAAATTGGCGAAACTTGGAGTTTATGGTAGCTTATTAAATTGGTTTGTTAGTTATTTGTCCAAAAGAATTCTTAGTGTGAAAATAAATGGCACACAGTCTTATAAATTTATAGCAACAAGTGGAGTGCCGCAAGGCTCCCATTTAGGGCCCATTTTGTTTATTATATTTATAAATGATATTGTTGATATATTTACTGACATAAATGTGCTACTGTTTGCCGATGACATGAAACTATTGTTGAAAATCGACATGCTAGCGGCATCTGTTGGTTGGTTGGGTAAGACCGAATTGGAACCTGTTTAACCACGAGTTAAGTGGAATCTATATTTAAAAACATTTGAAATGTCAGACTTTGTTAAACAAAAAAACAACTGCCATTGTTTGGCCCGGTGCATTTTCACTGTTGAAATACATTTTATAACATGTCACTGTGAATAATAAAAATTGGAGTTTTTTGCAAAAGACGTTATTATTTAAAAGGACCCTTACAACTTTAACATGGGCCTTACGATCCGGATGGCAATCAGAGTATTGCTAATATAAAATCAAGAACCAGCTGCCAAAAAACAGATGACCAAAAGATACCGGAATTATAAAGATGAACAAAGAAAGACTGAATTCACTTCGGAAATGAGATAAGTGTTTAGTGCCTTCCCACCCGTATCCATATCCTTTCCACATGTATTCAGGCCTCAATTGTAGTTTTTTACAAGATTAATCCCATATATATCGTATTGTAAAAAATAAAATCACTACCCACGTAAAGATTTATGCAACTCATGATTCCTCAATTAATGATTGAACAATAGGTAAAGTGTAATCAATAGAATATTGCCAGGAATATTGTCGTTGTTATCTTTCAGGCAGGTAGCTTCTCATATAAGTAAATACGCATTGTCGGAACACATTTTATCAGCGATTAAGCTACGACAAGGCTAAAATGGATAACATCAAATATTTAATAGCCAAGAGAGGCGTGATTAAAGGGAAATTGACACGTTTCACGAATTCCATAAACTCTTTATCAGCGAATGAAATTAAACTGAGGTACGACCGAATTAAGCCATTATTAGATCAATTCGAATCTATACAAGACGAAATTGAAATTTTATCGGATGAGGAACGGGAAAATTCTATTCAGCGTGAGACATTCGAAAATCAATATTTTTCAGTATTGGCAACTGCCAAGGAGGCGATTGATTCAATCAGCCAGGGTAGGGTCGAGATCAAACTTCCAACTCTTCAATTGAGAGAGTTCGATGGAAATCAAAAAGATTGGGTAAATTTCGTTGAAACCTTTAAAACGTTGGTTCATAATAACGGTTCATTGAGCAACGTTCAAAAATTCTTTTACTTGCAATCTACACTGAAAGGGAACGCATTGAAAATAATTGCTAATCTAGAAGTTTCGGAATTAAACTACCTATCGGCTTGGGAATTGTTGCACGACAGATTTGCGAATCTCAGGGCTACCGTACATAAACATATACAAACTCTATTTCAATTAAAAGATATGAAACATGAAGAGCCTGTAGCATTAAGGTATTTAATTGATGAAACCAATGTAAACTTAAAGGCTTTACAAAACATCGGAGTCAAAGTAGATCAATGGGATCCTTTGATTATTTACATAATTTCAAATAAATTGGATATAGCTACCCGGAAAAATTGGGAACAATATACATTGCAAGGTGAATTACCTACATTAAAGGAATTCATAAAATGTTTATCTGCTAGGGCGCAAGTATTGGAGCTCATGAATGCTTCAGAGACAAAATCTTCTAACCTACATAAAACGCAAATAGGCAACAATAATAACAAAAAAGATTCATCGGTATTCTTGGCAATAAAAGCAAACAATTGTATTTATTGTAATGATAAAGGTCATCAAATTTATTTTTGCAAAAAATTTCTAAAATTAAAATTACAGGATAGGATTGATGCTACGAAATCAATCCGGGCATGTTTTAAATGTTTGAGGTTGGGTCATCAAGCACAGAAATGCAAGACAAACCTGACCTGCAAAATTTGTGGCAAGTATAGCCACAATACTCTACTACACAAGGAGGTACCTCCGCCGGAGACCTCAAATATGGATGCTAATAACGAGGTTATAGTATCGAATTTTTCTGCATCAGAGAAGGCAGAAAAAATAATATTATTGTCAACCGCCAACATAGGAGTTGTGGGGGCTAACAATAAAATTTTTAAGGCTCGCGCCCTGATTGATTCTGGCGCGCAGAGTAATTTTATGAGAGCTGAATTTGCTAATAAATTAAATTTACCATGTGAATGGATAAACAAACCCGTGTCTGGGATCCATAATAATATCACACACATAAAAAGGAGAATTTCAGTGGAAATGACTTCGCTTAATACTGATTATAAATGCGAAATATCATGTCTGATTTTACAGGAAATTACAACCAATTTACCACAAGTGACAATGGCGAAAAAAGAGTTCAAACTACCACCAGGACTGGAGCTGGCAGACCCGAACTTCAATATAGCAGCACCCATCGACATCCTGTTGGGCGCGGAGAGCTTCTGGGAAATGCTAAGCAACGATAGATTGAAACTCGAGTCAGGACCAACGCTTCAACGTACCCAACTAGGATGGATTGTGTCCGGTCCGATAAACGTGTACCCCAAACAAAGGCCTGTATCAGATTTTTGCAGTTTATCTATAAATAAGTTGAGTCATCAAATAGAAAAATTTTGGAAATTGGAAGAGATTAATTCCACTAAAATTCAAACTCAAGAAGAAAAGGCTTGCGAAGCCAGTTTTGTTAGTACTCATACTAGAGAAGATGACGGTAGATATGTAGTAAGTTTACCGCGTCGGGCATGCATTGATCAGTTGGGAAACTCATTGATCACTGCCGAAAAGAGATTTAAAAATATGGAAAGAAAATTTGTGTCACATCCCGAGTTGAAGACAGAATATGTAAAATTCATGCGTGAATATGAAGAATTGGGACACATGGAGGTGTGTGACCAGTCAAAAGGGGATCGTGACTCCTATTTTTTACCGCATCACGCTGTAGTGAAAGAATCCAGCACTACTACTAAAGTGAGGGTCGTTTTTGACGGCTCCGCCAAAACCTCAAATGGAATTTCCCTCAATGAAGCCTTGATGACAGGACCTGTTATACAAAAGGATCTATATAACCAACTATTGCACTTCAGGAAGCATCAAGTAGTCATGACTGCCGACATCGAGAAGATGTACCGCCAGATTAACATGTGTGAAGATGACCTTGACCTGCAGAAGATAGTATGGCGCGAGTCGCCACAGGATGTGCTCAAGCATTATCGTCTGAAGACCGTGACTTATGGGCTGGCACCTTCCTCCTTCTTGGCCACAAGATGCTTAAAGCAAATTGGTATGGATAATAATTTAATTTTTCCTAGAGCTAGTCAGGTCATAGAAAATGACTTCTATATGGATGACTTGTTAACGGGAGCAGATGAGCTGAAATCCTGTATGAAGTTAAAAGAAGAATTAATCAGCATCTTGTCATCTGCGGGGATGACGTTGAGGAAATGGAGGTCGAATGCCTTGGAATTGTCAGCCGAGTCGGGCCAAGCTAAGTGTGCCGAATCAGGCAACTCCGACAAAATTATTACTGACAATCCAAAGACTGAGAAAATATTAGGATTAATATGGAACAATGAATCTGATTACTTTTCTTATGTAATAATGAAGCCAGGTCCAACCGAGAGCAAACGAGAGATATTGTCTTGCATCGCATCAACCTTCGATCCATTGGGACTCCTAGGACCGATAATAGTCATAGCCAAATTGATAATGCAAAGGCTGTGGCAGTCCAAGGCAGCGTGGGATGATCAATTACCAAATGAAATATTAGCACCCTGGAGGACCTACCTGCAAGATTTAATTCAGCTAAATGTGTTGAAAATACCAAGAAAAATTATTTGCAAGCAAGCAAAAGAGCTACAGCTACACGGTTTTTGCGATTCGTCTGAGAAGGCTTTCGGAGCCTGTATTTATATGGTGTCAATGGACCACAGCGGTAAGTGGCATTCACATTTAATAACATCCAAATCAAGGGTAGCACCATTGAAGTGTATTTCACTGCCTAAGTTGGAGCTGTGTAGTGCTGTACTACTGGCGAAATTAATGAAGACTATAAAACAAGCACTAAATATAATGGAGAGCAACACATATTATTGGTGTGACTCTACGATAGCGCTGTGTTGGCTGAAAGGTCAACCTACTCGTTGAAGCACCTTCGTGGCCAATCGAGTAGCCGAAATACAAGAACTGAGTGATCCAGATCAATGGAGACACGTATCATCATCCGACAATGCAGCAGATATACTTTCAAGAGGAACTACTGCAGATAAATTGATAAATTCTACAATATGGTGGAATGGACCAAGTTGGTTGACTGGCGGAGTCAACGATTGGCCTACATCGAACATTTCCTGTTCAAACCCTCCGGAGCTCAAGAGCAAAAATATTCTATTATCTACAGATATTCAAGAATGGGAAATATTTGGAAAATTTTCCTCATTTATCAAATTGAAAAGGGTTACAGCATATGTGCTGCGGTTTGTAAATAACTGCAGAAATATTAAAAGCAAAATTTCGGGTAATTTAAATGTAGCTGAACTAGAAGCAAGTTTGAATTGTCTACTGAAATCAGCTCAGGCACATGCCTTTCAAAAGGAGTTGAAGACATTAAAAAACCAGGGAAACGTCAACAAAAATAGTAACTTAAAATCTCTTCATCCTTTTTTACGTGATGGTCTTATATATGTGGGCGGTAGACTAAATTTAGCTACACACCTATCGTACCAACAAAGACATCCAATTATATTGCCAGCTAAACATAAGCTGACCGAATTGATTATACGTCACTATCACTATGTAAACTTGCACGCAGGACCTCAAGCCCTATTAGCTGAAATAAGATTAAAGTTTTGGCCTATTTTTGGGAAAAATACTGTTAAAAATATATTACATAAGTGTATTGTGTGTTTTAGGTGTCATCCTCGTACTGGTAACCAAATCATGGGCAACTTACCGAGCGAAAGAACCACACCGAGCCGACCGTTCGCTGTCACGGGGGTCGATTTTGCCGGACCGATTCCAACCAAAAGTGGGCCACTGAGGAAGGCTCCACTCGTGAAATCGTATTTATGTATTTTTGTCTGTTTTTCCACAAAAGCGGTTCACTTGGAATTAGTTTCGGATGTATCTAGCAATGCTTTCTTGAACAGTTTAAAGAGGTTTATATCCCGTAGGGGAGAACCTGATAAGATCTTTTCCGACAACGCTAGCAACTTTCGGGGAGCCTGTAACAGGCTCAAGGAGCTGTATATTAGCTTAAGGGAAAACAACGACAAAATTCAAAATTATTTAGCCAACAGAGGTATTGAGTGGAGGTTCATAACCCCTCAAGCTCCTAGTCAGGGAGGACTGTGGGAAGCTGCGGTCAAGTCAGCAAAGTTTCATTTGTATAGAGTAACTAATAATTCTGCTTTAACTTTTGAACTTTTGTATACCTTAATTTGTCAGATTGAGGCCTGTCTAAATTCCCGTCCATTGACTTCCTTGTCTGATGACATCCACGATTACCAACCCCTCACCCCAAACAATTTCCTCATAGGCACTAAATCCTCTATCATTCCTGAGAGAGATGTCCGAGCCATACCAGACAACAGGCTGACCCAATATCAGAGAATCCATGCGCTAACGTTATCCTTTTGGTCTAGATGGAAACGAGAGTACTTGATGGAACTACAAAAAAGGACTAAATGGCAAACCAGTAATCAACGGGCACTGCAAAAGGATGATCTGGTTATTCTGAAGGAAGATAATTCACCTCCACCATTATGGAAAATGGCGCGAGTCATATCTACACATCCCGGCGCGGATGGTGTAGTACGAGTGGTTACCCTGAAAACCCCTCAAGGAATCTTTGTCAGGCCTATCACAAAGATATGTCTGATGCCTCTGGATCCGGAAGCTGAACCTGTAACGGACGCCCCGGACCCTTCCATCAGTTCGGACACCCCGGACGGCCATGATGAATAAATTCAAAGAAAAAAAACTTTTTTAGGGTGAAGATATTAAAAAAAAGACCCTTTAAAGGTACCAAACTCAGGAACAACATGACGACCTATTAATTGATGATTTGATTATGCACGCCGCACTGTGGTGCTTATATCGTGGACTGCACCTGGAGAAGATCAAAACCAATGGACTTTAAAAAAAAGACAATTGTGTTGTTTTGGGTTGGGTTCTTTTATAATATTATTTTGTGTTGGATTGTGTTCTATTATAATATTATTTTGTGTTGAGTTATTATTTAAATAATAGTATAATACTCAGTGTAGGATTATAGTTTTGAAAAATAAGTTTTTGGCTGCTAATTTATAGTAGGTAAAACTATTTGTTAGTATTTAGATTTAGGATTTTTTTTTTTTTTTTTTGCCTTGGTTGTCTTCCCCTGTTTTTTTTGTTATGTTTTTTGAAGGATTCATGAATCAATAAAGACGATTCACGAACCCCGGGGGGGGGGGACTATGTTGAAAATCGACATGCTAGCGGCATCTGTTGGTTGGTTGGGTAAGACCGAATTGGAACCTGTTTAACCACGAGTTAAGTGGAATCTATATTTAAAAACATTTGAAATGTCAGACTTTGTTAAACAAAAAAACAACTGCCATTGTTTGGCCCGGTGCATTTTCACTGTTGAAATACATTTTATAACATGTCACTGTGAATAATAAAAATTGGAGTTTTTTGCAAAAGAAGTTATTATTTAAAAGGACCCTTACAACTTTAACAACTATATAAAGAGATTAACCACATTAATGATTGTATTATACTTCAAACTAACTTGATATATCTTTTTGAATGGTGCTCTATCAACAAACTAGCATTAAATATAAATAAATGTCAGTTCATTCATTTTTCCAAAATAAATAATCCTATTATTTTTCAGTATTCTTTAAATGATGAAAATTTAAATTGTGTTAGTGAAATTATGGATCTAGGTATTATATTCGACAGTAAACTCACCTTTGTATGTCATATCAATAATATTATCAACAAAGCCCTAAAGACTCTTGGTTTTGTTTTGAGAGCTGCAAAAGATTTCAATGATTTAGATACATTTATTATGTTATATAAAACCCTTGTCAGATGCCAACTTGAATATAATTCTACGTTATGGTCTCCCTTTTACAACATTCATTCAGACAACATTGAAAAGATTCAACGGAAGTTTCTTAGGTTTATAAACTATAAATTGCATATTCCTATACTAAACATTGATTACAATTATCTCCTGGATAAAACTTCTCTATTGAAACTTTCAGAAAGAAGAATAAGCACAGATTTAATACTATTACATAAAATACAGCATTACAAAATTGACTGTTCTGAATTACTTCAATTTATCAATATCCATGTTCCCAAAAATCATGTCGACATTTATTACCCTTCTACTTCAATAACATCAGGACACTAGCTTATCAAAATTCTCCGTTTCCGAGACTTCACAGTCTCGGAAATAAATATTCTAATCTAGGTGATATATTTCATCTTAAAACTATTCAGTATAAACGTTGTATATTCTATCACTTTTATTCTTCTAGGCACAAATAGATTTACATAATTTCTTCAATTTTTGATTATATTGAATATGAGACTTCTTATCATTTTTACAAAATATGTATTTTTATTTTATTATTTGTTTTGTTGTTACTGTGTATTTTCTTTTCTCATTGTATTATATTTTCTTCATTGTTTGTTACTCAACTTATAAATTATAATGTAAAAGCCCATCAGGGCGTGTAATAAATAAATAAAATAAATAAAAATGAAATATGATGACAACCTACACTTAAGAGCCGTTCGGACATGCCAAATATTTTAGTCGAGTGGAGAGTATAGTAGTAACTAAACGCGTCCGAAAACCAAAGTTTTAGTAGAATGGGTTAGTCATCTCTTTAGTGGATTCAATCCATTTCGTTCTATTTTTCACCACGCGTCCCTTCACACTGACTTGCGAAAACCCGTTTTGTGGAAGGGGAACGCGGTAGAAAGGACATGCAGGGAGAAACAATTTATTTCTTTGAATATGGTATTGCAACGCATGCCGGGAATCAGCTAGTATATAATAAAATTATTTGAATACATATATCATTTCCGAAACATTGTGTTGTTCATGGGAACAGCTAAAGCCGAAAGGAACCGATTCCAAAACACTTTTGAAAAATAACATCGGACGGTCCAGTGGCCAGTGGCAGCAAAGTCACTGAGACAAGAAACAGATGTGATCGGTTGTTTCAAAGAGTATGTAAAATTCGTAATGTAACGTAACGTAATTCGAAATGTTCGTTTAAGAATTCTGTTTTAACTTTTTTTTTATTTGATTTTGGAAAACATTATTTAGACATTTATTTTTGATTTTGTTATTTGAAGTTCGGAAATTTTTTTATTTTTGGGAAATTTTTGATACAGGAAAATATTATTTTCTGCAAAAAATTTTTGGATAAATCGGAAAATTGGTTAAGATTTGTTTTAAACTGTTCCGTAAATCCGGAAAATCAGAAAATTTACGCTTTGAAAATTGGTAGGAAAATGGTTCGCTATTTTTTTATAACAATATTTAAACAATAATCATTTAATTTTTTCAACCTAATATATTTTTAAACGACTTCAAAAAGGAGGAGGTTCTCAATTCGACTGTATTTTTTTTTTTTTATGTTTGTTACGCCAGAACTTTTGACTGGGTGAACCGATATTATTGATTCTTTTTTTATTTGAAAGCTGATGCTTCTCGTGTGGTCCCATTTTAATTTGGTCTAGTTCCGACAATAGCATCCATGAGAAAACCATATAAGTCTTAAATTTGCATAAGTATGTGCGCGACAAATGGACGAATAACTCAATATCACGCCAACCGATTTCGATGATTCTTTTTTTATTGGAAAGGATATACTTCAAGGGTAATTTAATGAGAGTTTGGTTAGGTTCTGATTATCGGATCCATGACAAATTAACGAAACTCGGCCGAATCTCTTAATTTGACCTTAACGTCGCTATGGTCAAATTATGTCTGTCTCATATGTGCAGTACGTTTAGTAGGTTTACCCATATTCAGAAAAATTAGTTGGTGTACTTCAGATTCACTAAAAATCATTAGGTACGATTGTTATTTTTGGAGTCGGTGTCAGCAAAGGTACCCGGCCCGGCGGGTTCACTTGACAGCTCCCCGCGCCGCCGCGGCTCCGCTCTTGCCTCTCGCCTCGTCAAGTCGCTTGTGCGATACAAGCACACCTCACCTATAACTATGTATGTAGTTACAAACCTACCTTGACTGACACCGACTCCAAAAGTAACAATCGTACCTACATATTGATGATTAGAAAAAGTAAGTTGATTATGAAGTTGTAGAAGAATACGAAATTATTTTTTTACTTTTTAGTGCATTTTTTGAAGTCGTTTTTTGTTTTGTTAAAATTTTTGTTTATGTTTTACAGGAAAAAAAATTCTTCAGGGAAAATCGAAAAATTTGTGCTTTCAAAATGGGTCGGCAAATTTTGATTAAAACATTAATGTTTGTTTGTGAAGTTTGGAAGATATTCATGGTGGAAAATTTATATTCCCAAAAACTTTGTAAAATGGGAGAAACTTGCTTAGAAAATGGGTTGGGAAATTATATAAAATTTTTGAAATTGAGAAAATCCAAATTTTGTAAATTTCCTTTTTGACATATTTTCATCGGAGATGCTGTTTAAAAACTTCAAGGGTTCTTTTTGTAAATAACAGAGGGCACCACTTCCGTTCACAATGATCCAAAATATAATAATCAGATCAGATGGCAGAAACATGAAACATTGATTGCCACCAAAACGGAGAGAAACATCACAGAGAAAGTTTAGAAGTAGAAGTTTATATTTCAGTGATAAACGAGCCAGAAGCCAGACTGCAGCGAATTTGGACTAAATTGCACCCAATAGGCCACTTGCATGGATTTCATAACGACTTGGAAAAAATCATATGGATAGATCTTTTTACTAAGATTAGGAAAATGTTAGTAAAATTGTTTAGAAATGTACAGTTGTTTATATTTTTAAATAAATAAATCCATTATTTGGGCTCATGACGTCACTACATGAAAATGTCCCGTCTCCGAAAATATTCCTATTAATTTTAAAAAATTCCACACTGATTTATTTTTTTTATATGGCATCACTTTGATTTCAGGCGAATTTTTGAATTCGTTCACTAGATTTATTGTTTGTTCTCTGCGAACTTATCATTTGATTTCACTTTTTGACAGATGTTCTGAAGAGAACCCCGTGCATTTTAGATGTACGGGGTTTTCTTCAGAACGTGAAGATGTTGGTTCGTGTTTTAAAGGTATAATGATTATGGTGCTGATTTTAACAAAATTAAATTTTATAATATTCTTATTATTATTATAATTTACAAGCACAAGTATATTACATTGAATTTAGTAATATATACGCTGTACAATATAATGATTTATGATCAACAAGATGGATCAAGGAAAAAAATATTTATGAGATGTAATATTTTTGGTATGCCTCGTTATTCGCCTGTGCCATTCGTGTGGAAAACGTTCTTTTTTTTAAATGATTTTCGGCTATGTAATTATCGTTTTTTTACACCTATAAAATTATGTCCCGTATTTCCGGTTTATAAAAAATGGTCTGATTTTTCGGATTGAAATTTTCAAATAATCCCCAGGGTTTCAAAAATACGATTAAAAAAAAATACAGTATGTCTTAGAATATTTGCCTAAACCGGAAAAAAAATTTAAAAAATGTAATGCAAGTGGCCTATTATAATATATCGAAAGTTATAGAAAGATCAATAATTATTGGCGATTATTTTTTGAAGGAAGAAAAACCATTTGAATCTCTTTAGCTATTGGATGTGACGGATTGTAGGAAAACAAGGGGGAATAATACGTTTGCTGATTGGATAAACCATTACAATGGATAATTAGCTTGTTTCACATGAACAAGTCACAATTTCGGTATTTGTTCTCATCTTGGCGGTAAAGGTCAGACATATTCAGGGACAATATGATAAGCATTATGCTACTTTTACATTTGCGAAACATAAGCGGGAGCCGAGCCACAAATTATTAGCCATTTGCGATTGCTTCGTTCCTTTCCCATAATTCGTGGTTCAGCTCGCGTGCGCATCGGCAGCCTTAGGAGTCGTCCATTAATCACCCCCCCTGGTGATATGTGGTGAGGTTTTAGATTACCCCCCCCCCCCCCAGAATCACGTGTATTTTTTTTTGTTCAAAGTATTTTGAAATTTTCAGAATATTATCACGAAAAGTAAATACACGTGATATCTCATTTTACCCCCCCCCCCCGTGAAATTACGTGATTTTTTCCGACCCCCCCCCCCCCCCCCTTTCGAGCCTCACGTGATTAATGGACGACCCCTTAGAGAAGTGTGAATAAAGTCAGTTGAACATTTTCAGAAAACTGTTGAATAGTTATCTGAATTATTAACTCGAGACGTGAGTACAGATCAGTTATATTTGTATAAAGTATTAGATGCAGTTACCCTCAGAAGCTCCTTCAGAAGATTAAAGGAAGCCATCACCATCACCAGGTTAAATGTCTCATCCTAGATGGCTCCGTGTACTAACCGAATTCTTTATGTTTCAACGGAAGCTCCTGCAGTAAATATTATTATTTAAAAGTAAACTCAACCCACTTGTTAAGATTTACCACCTTACTCGAGCCCAATACTTTTCAGCCGAACAAAAAACTATATATATATATATATATGTTTTTTACATTAACTCCACACAGGAGGCCCTGAGGAAAATAATTTAATAATGTATTTTTAAGGAGATGAAAGAAATGAACATTTGTCTTGAAGAGACTCATGTTGTAGGTAGGAGGAAACACAAATCGTTCCACAGCCGAGTTGTTGAACACAAGAGTGAGTTGATGAAGCGACTCGTTCTCATGTGACCAATGTCAACCGTGTTCATATGTTGGAAACGCGTTTGGCATGTTTCCCGACTATGCACCGGTGCCGAAGGGATCAATGCCGCTAGTTTCTCGGAGCATCTGCCATTGAAATACCGGTAGACCAGTGGCGGATACAGAAAAAACTCAAGGGGGGGGCGCAAAAGATATAAGAAAACTAAAAAGTAGACAACGGGGAGAATACGACGAACCGCACAAAGAGGAGACCGACTATATGATTTTGGCAGCCACCTCTGGTCTGGAGCTCCAAAATACCAAATAATACCCTCGACTCTGTGCAGAAACGGGCGTTCCGCTTAGTAATAATAATTATAATGTTTATTCCAGCAATAGATTCTCCCATTTTAACAGATGGATTGCAATCTTTAGAACACAGGCGTCGCGACGCCTTCATATCCTTGTTCTACCGGTATTATGCAGATGCTCCGAGGAACTGGCGTCATTGATCCCTTCGGCACCGGTGCATAGTCGGGAAACACGCCAAACGTGTGCCCAACATTTGTACACGGTTGACATTTGTCACATGAGAACGGGTCGTTTCTTCGACTCGTTCTTGTGTTCAACAGCTCGGTTGTGGAATGATTTGCCGGCCTCTGTGTTTCCTCCTTCCTACAACATGGGTCTCTTCAAGACCGATGTTCATTCCTTCCTCTCCTCAAAAAGACTCTCCACTAGCATCCCCGATGACATAGGCCCCGAGGGAAATTATTTTCCTCTGGAGTAAATGTAAAAAAAAAATACTGTCATTCTCTCGCAGGCTAAAACATACAGATGGATGTGTTTGTCAAATCACAACGGTGCTAAAGAAGTTTCCACTTCAATAAATAAATAAAAGATTGACGGACCGCACATTTAAAACTTGGCTGGCCACAGGGAGCAGTAGGGCTGCATTACACGATCAAGGGAATTAAATACTTGAGTCGTGCCGTGTTAAGGGTACCTTTACATGAAACGACGTATGAATGTGAATGAAGCAAAAGTTTCAATTTAGGAGGCGAGTGTGGGTACCGCCGCCACGGGAATTATATTTTGGTAAACAACACCTCTGCTATAAGTCATCCAAAGTGGATCGCTAAGTTTGGTGACTTAGCAGGGATGCCCGAGTTCGTGGGATGTGATTTTTCAAAGTAGCGGCGGAAGCATTTGCCCACATACTGCGTGGCGAGCTGGAAAGGACTGGTTGAGGGAGACCATTTAACCTCTCCAGCAGGAATCCCTCGACCCATTTCCTCGCATCGCAGTGGGAGGGTAAGTTTCATCCGTCCATCTCTCCTGGACACACTAACCCAGAGAGTCCTAACCACCTATCATACCTTTTTTCCTTCCACTATTTCCTTTCTCTAAAATGACCCTTCACATAGCATCTCCAAAGACATTTTTTTTTAATAATAAAATAATAATAAAACAATTATTATAAGCAATAATTGTCAGCCTGAAACACTCATTTACATTGAAAAATCTTCCGAGAAAAGATACTTGCTGCCAACGGGACTTGAACTCGTGTCCTTCCGATTGCCGGTCGAATGCTCTGACCACTGAGCTATGGGGGCTTATCAAATACCCGCCAAATAATTCAATATATACTAGTGTTTCATTCAACAATTACTGCTTATTATATTTTTTCCACCTGAAAACAACCAACTTTATTTTTGCGAGAGAGACATTGTTAATGTTAAATCCCTCGCTAGATGGCGTCGAGACAAATTATGTCTGCATTTATTGGGGAAATACTTAAACTTGTTAAATATTAATTATTATTTTTTTAATTTATAAACTAACTATACCTGTACTAGACGTTTGTACATAAACTAAATATAATAGGGAGCTGGCCACAATGACACGCCAATGGAGTTTCTTACGCCAGTGGATTTTGGAATGCCACTGGTCTTTTAAATGAATTTACTACTTTGACAAAAAATGCTTCTAGGTATAATGGCAAAACTGATTTGAGTACTGGATTAAAATAAATATTTTTCACTTTGGAGACTGTGGGAGACTGGGGTTTTTAGGTTACTGGGATACTGGGAGAGGTAAACTGAATCTAAGACTGATTAAAACACTTGAAAAGAGGTTTGAACTTGGAGACTGTTGGTATCTTGAGTTGGTATCTTTCTTCTTGGCTGATAGTTTTGAACTGACTTCCTACCGGTTTGACTTCTATTTTTATAGGGCAAACTCAGGTCGGACTTTTGGGGGACAGAACCTCCTTAATTTTTCTAAGGTACTTGTTTTAGGTAATTTCCCTGGTCGCTACGATTGGAAGTCAGCTGTGTCAAAATTATGTGTGATAGTTTTTGCCATGATCTTACCAACTTAGGATACCAAAGCCTCACATCATTTTTATTGTGTTTACAAGAAAAGTTACAAGTATACATATGTGATATAAGGTACAATTTTAAACAGTAAATATTTTTCTTAAAGTGCAACAATCACTGATAGACGTCAGTTTTTGGGTTTTTTTTGTAGCATATACTCATTTTTAGGTGATGATGTTTATTTCTAGATCCAAATTATTCCCAATTTCTCGAAATTGAGCTCCAAATTTTTCGGAACATGAATTCGCTGTCGTAAATATTTACGATTCAGATTTTTCCTTTGTTCAGAATTGACCAATAGTGGCTCGGCTGGTCGCATGGTGGGGGTGACGTAAATAGACAGCCAATTCCTTGGCGTTGATCATTGCTATCTAGACTCCCTTGTGGAAGTATTAGGTGGTTATTTAGATGTGTTTTCCAGTCCAATGAGGCTGCCGCACGTATTTATTATCAATTTCATTAATGTTTTCAATTGATTAGTTAGATAAAGGACATAATTGCGTAGTAGACAAATCATTTGGAAGGGGCACCACATGCACATTATTCCGCTAGCCAATAGCAGCACTCAGATTGTCGTGCTCGCGGCACGGTACTCTGTGACAGCGTAAATTCCGATCTTGAATTTCCAGGGTTGTCATATGCTTTCGCGCACTCGTTCAATGCACACGTATTCCTATGACACGTTCGATATAATACCGTAATTGTTGAATGAAACACTAGTATATATTGAATTATTTGGCCCCCCTGTATCCGCCACTGCGGTAGACCAAGGATAGCATTCCCGGGTGGGAATTGATTGCAATCCGTTTATTAAGATGGGATAATCTATCAAACGGATCGCCCGTTTCTGCACAGATTCGAGGGCATTTTTCAGGTATTTTGGAGCTCCAGACCAGAAGCGTCTGCCAAATTCAACCGTGGGGTGCACTTGTGATTTTGTACAGGATTAGCAGTTGTGTACTATTAAAGTATCTGCGGGCCCTGTACAGTACGTCCAGTTTTTGAGAAGCTAACTTTAGTTTGGCTTCGATGGAGCCCCCATATCTGAGCTGGTCACTGAGTTACACCAAGCAAATCATTTGATCCTGTCATAGAAAGAAACAGCTTCAGACACAATTAGTTCCAATTTTAAAATGACACTTGATTCAAATCAAATTTTAGTTAGTTGAATCCGAGTTACGCAGGACACAGACAATCGAAATCGTGTTTTTGGTGATGTGTTACTATGTCAATTCATATACCTGTACTTATTAGTAAGTATTTTACGTTGATATTTTTATTTAACAATTATTTTTGAAAAATGTTATAAAGAAATAAAAAATATTTGTGTTTTGTTTGGTGGATTAGGCGAAAGTTTAAAAAAATATTTATCTCGAAATTAAGAAAATGAGGATTGCCGTTATCTGCGCCCGAACTCTATTAGCCCGCCATATTATATTCAGACATGTATTATAGAGATTTTTTTAACAAAATAAATTTCTTATTAACACAAGATTTTCGTAAACCGTCAATTACACGGGTTCTCGATAAAAAATACAAAACAAAACGAATGTTCTTATATTGTAATAATATTATGTAATGTGTTGGTTATAATTGCTTTAATGATATTTATGAATATTCACAATGTCCCGAATCTAGTAGTACAAGCTGGAAGCTGGTAAATATGTATGACGAATTGAGTCTCTTCTCACGTGAAATACGATTAATCGAGTAAGTTTATTTGATTGAATTTTAAAAAAAACAGGCGTTGGGGGGTTAATGTTAGGTATTTAATTTCTCTAAAAATGCTTTAAAGCGTAAGTCCGGCTCGAATGTTTTTTGTAAACGCTTAGTTACCGATAAAAATGGGAAAAAATAAAAAAAAAACAATCGTAATAAATTTGTTCTCTTACGTTTCTACATTATGTGATATAGATTCACCGATTTCCCTACTTGTACCACGACTTTCCGGAGACCGTGTATATTATCTAAAACCAATTTATTTGTCGGCCTACTAATTTTGTGAAGGTAGTTAGCTCGTCAATAACTGACTATTTTCCAGTCCTTCAGTGTTAAAATAACTACAAGTAAACCATATCCCTACCTCCAGCAGTAAATTACTTAAGTCCGTTTTGGCGACTTTACAAGAGAGACAAGTTTTTTTGGGAGGTGGTTATAGATACCGCCGCCCCGAACCATTTTTTGGATAACCAACACCCCTGCCGTAGATCACCCACAGTGGTTCGCTACGTTTGTTGACTAAGCAGAGGTGCCCGGGTTCATGGGGTGAGGTTTGTCTAGGTCTTGGGGGCGAATGCATTTGCCAACCTACTACGTGGCGGGACGGATAGGGAGAGACTGTCTCTCTCGACCTATCGCCTGGCACTGCAGTTGTAGCGATGGATTCATACGTCCGCCAAGCCTGGACCCATTGACCCCCAGGTTCCTTTCCCACCCCTCATACCTTTTTCCTTCCCAGAACTGCTTCTCCTTACTTTCCCTCTAAAGAGACAGCATCCCCAAAGATGACATAGACATTAAGGGTTTTTTTCCTCAGTGCCTCCTGTGTGGAGCTAATAAGCAAAAAGTAAAAAAAAACCTATACCAATATACTCATACATTATATAAAGGAGAGTGTCTGTGGTGGGTTGGCGGCTAGGCTTATCTTAGAATTGAATTTTTGCAATGTATTATGTTCAAAAATAGAGGAAAATAAATTACCGTTTAACATAATTCTTGCGTTAAGTCCGGGCAATGCCGGGGACTTCAGCAGCTTACTCTGAAGTAGACCTCGCGTCCAAAGAATATATTCTCTTATTTAATAAATCATAACAAAAATTACCTGTTTAAACATAACATTTGTAAGTAGGTACTTAACCACTCGGATCCGTAAGCTTGTTTTCAAGCTACCTACAAACGTTGTCAGACAAATGTAAAGACATATGAGGCGTACCTGACTTACTAAATACATACCTACTTATTATAAGCTAGGTATTTTATGTAAGATTTTTAAAATTATTTTTAATAAATCATTAAACAATTTATTCAAAGAAACGTCACCATCTCAACGAGTTTTATTTTTTCAAACTTCCCTCAGGTAGATATGAAGGTAGGTATCTACTATAATATTTAAAAAAGCGAATAGAAAATCCAAATGAACACAAACTTTTCACATTTTTGAAAAGGGGACTTTTACTGAACCATTGAAACGGTTGCCTCCATGAACCGGAAAGCAACATACAAACAAATTTACAGAGTGACGAAATGCAAAACGGTGAAATTAGTATAGCACTTTGTTACGCTCAAAAAAAATGTTTACAAAAATTGTGAGAAAAATTGTGCTCCCGTCTGGAGCAAGTGAGATAGTGGGAATATAGTGGGGAGGGGAAGGGAGGGGAAGAGGTAATTGGGGAAGTATCTGGCAATTCAGATCTGGTTACTAAACACAGCTAAAGCTATTTCAAGGAAAGTTTCAATATTGAATGGTGGTCTTTCACCAGGGTGATACTGAGAGTATTATTATCCACTCTGGAATGTACCGCTAATATACGACTTATTATTTGTATTTAATTAATTGCGAAATAACACTAATGAATTTAAATTTATTAGCGCAGCCGGGATTTGAACCCGCAACTTTTGCTTTGTTAGTCGAGAGCCTTACCACTTGACCACGGAGGCCGCCATAAAATGTTGACACAAGCATTACATATTATCACTCCATAGATTGCACCTCACGGAGGAAAAAAGTGTACCTCTCTTCCAATACTTACATAATATTATTAGTCCTGACCGATTGGATTTATAAATTAATGTCATTATTTTATTTTTGTGAAGTGTAATAATGGTTCTTTGAGAAATATACTTGCATGAATTTTTTTATTTTTAAATATTGATTTTATAAAATACTACTGCCTCTAATTTAATCAACCTCATTGAAAAGGAAGAGAATACTGAAAATCTAAACGAAATATGAAAAAGTCCAAGAGACAGAAACATTAAAGGATAATGGTGGCAACTGGGACTCGAACCCAGGATCTCTCGTCTAACTGAGACGAATGCTTTAACCAATTCCGCTATGGAGACCTCTCATTTTGAAGAAATTTTTGTCAATCTCATATTTCAAATTTCAGAATGAACAATATTATCTTCAACTAATTTTTGTCCTTATTATTGGATTTTTGAATTGGAAACAATTAAAAAAAGGTAGAAAATATCCTTCAAAATTAATTGTATAAAGAAAGTTGTTTAAATTAATTTACAATGGAAAATTGCTGAAACACCTGCTGCGTGGTGGGCCGGATCGAGAGAGACTGGTTGAGGAGGTATTTTGAACTCTCCATCCAGAATCCCTCAAACAATCGCCTTGTACCGCAGTTGAAGGGATGGATTCATACGCCCGTCACTCCTGGACACACTGACCCCCACATTCATACCCATTTCCTTCTCAGACCATACTCTTCTTCCTTCCCTTAAAAATGCCCTCCACACAGCATCTCCTAAAATGAAATAGGCCCTGAGGGAAATTATTTTCCTCAGGGCGTCCAGTATGGAGCTAATGTAAAAAAAAAGCCCAACCGAAATTAGTATTTGAATACCTAGCGCAGACCTGTGGAAAATCACGGGATAGGTAGAGGTACGTACTTAATCACATGTTTGGATTTTTCCCACTTTTGGTTTCAATTGTTTAAAATGATACTTAAATTCATAGCAAAAGTCTCAGAGTTCATTGAACCGCAGTTACAGATAGAGATAGGTACAATTGAAATTAGTTTGTAGTTTTTTAATACCTAGTACTACTCTAATTCCAATTTTATATATTATATAATTGGTTGGGACCTACTTAATCGCACTTTGAGTTTTTCCACAATCAGATCCTATTTTTAAAATTTATTTTATTTATTTATTTATTAACGCCGATTATAACGGCTTTTACAAAAGAATAACAATTATTTTACAAATGAATACAGAATATACATAGATGAAAGAAAAAAAAAGAAAAATATAAATATAAAATTCATAAAAGAGAACAATAGAAATTGTAGTATCAACATAAAAAAGTACAATGAGTAGGTTATTATAAATACAATACAACATATTATAAATCCCGGATATTATGTATTAAGAAATTAATACTTTAAATCTGTATTTGATTATAGTTAAACTGAGAAGCGCTGACAGACAGTTTTAATTAAATAGTGTTTGTATGAGGTTAAACTAGCAATGTTTATAGATTCATACAAAACATATTTATTTCCAAGTACATGCAGGCGATTCATTATGGAATTGAGTTCAGCGTTCGATTCTGTATTGTTGCAATGATAAGGTAATTTGAAACGAACTGATCGACTAGGTACATGAAAGGATATTAGCGAAAGAAGTTCAGGGGAGTTCAACAGGTTGGTAACGATTTTAAATAAATAAAATAGGTCTGAACAAATTCTTCTTTCTTTTAATGTATCGAGTCCCAATAGTTGTTAAATTAAAAATTAAACTTAAATTAAGAGCAAAAAGAACAAGACATACAAAAATTAAAAGATAATGGTTTCAACTGGGACTCGAACCCAGATTCTCTTGTCTAACTGCGACAAACGCCTTAAACAATACAGCTACCGAGACCTCTTATTTTGAAGTCATTTTCGTCAATCTCATATTTCACATTTCAATAACAATAATATTGTTTTCAACTAATTTTTTTTCCGTATTATTGAATGCTTCTTTCTGAATTTGAAACAATGAAAAAGGTAAGAGATAACCAAAAACAATGCGAATACCCTTCAAAAGTTATTATAATAAGAAAGTTTTTAAATAAAACAATAAAATAAAAATTAGGTAGGTACTTTCCCACATCCACACAAAATGCGTTAAGTCCGGGCAATGCCGGGGACTTCAGCAAGCATGTCTCGTGTTAAAAAAGTGTGTTTCTAAATTTCGCGTATTTAATAAATCAAAACCAAAAATCCCTCCTTAAACAAAATATTTGTAAGTGGGTACTTAAATACCTACCTACTTAAATATAAACCATTTATTTATCGTAACTTTTTAAATCATTTTAAATAAGAAATTATATAATTCATCCAAAGAAACTTCACTATCTGAGAAACAATTCTTTTTCACACTTTCTTCAGAATATCACGTCCAACCGGAAACGGAACGTACAAAAAAATACGGACAGATTAAAAGCACAACGGCTGAGTTAAAATTCGAATTTATTACGCTCAGTCAAAAATAGCGTGATTTAAAAAATAATAAATAAAATAATATTAATATCACACAAGAGTCCCAATAAACAGTAAGCTGGAGGAACGACAGTTGAGATGGTACGGGCACATAAAACAGAGACCATCAGACTACACAGTGAAGCAGGCAATCGTCGCCTCAGTTCTTATTTGTCCAACAGACCATTTTAGTTTTCGTTCAATCTGCACTTTAAAATTAAAAATAAAGTATAAAAAAGGATAGTCAATCACTTATAGCCCAGTCAGTGGGGGATAAAAAAGGCCTTTAGCTTGCAAAAGGTCATGTAGTAGCGATTTTGATATATATGTTGTTAAGATTGGAACTCTAAATTAATTTAGTTTTAATCGTAATTTAGTTTTCTTTAAGTTCGCCTTGAACAACTTGGTTGTAAAATCAACCATTTCATAATTATTTTGAAAAAACCAAATTTTGGGACCTTCAATCCAAGATGGCGGATTGAGCTCGACCCTCCCGAGGTCGAAAACATTTTTTTTTCTTTAGAGTCCCAATCTTAACAACATATATCAAAATCGCTACTACATGACCTTTTGCAAGGTAAAACTACGGAATGACTGGGCTATTATTTAAACTTATGAAACCTTTACCTTTACGGATATAGATTTATCTTAAACACGTTTCACAATGTTTTATATAAATAATGCTAAAAAACCATCTCCTCCCGTAAAATTTTCGAATGGTCTGTTGGACAAATACGAACTAAGGTGACGCAATGTCTATGGAAATTCATCGACAGTCTTCCAGAGGAAGACCGAAAACTCCTGGATGACTCAATGCTCCAAAATTCTTCAGAGAAACGGCCTGGATGAAGGCGATACTCAGAACAGAAGAAATTACAACCTGAGAACGAGAAGAGCTGACCCCCACAGCCTACCTAGCCAAAGAGTTGGGGCAGCGCAAGGAAGAAGAAGACACAAGAGTCCCAACTTCTCAAAAGATAATGGTCACAACTGGGACTCGAACCCAGGATCTCTCGTCTAACTGAGACGTACGCTTTAAACAATACGGCTACCGATCTCTCGTCTAACCAATTCGGTTACTGAGACCTCTTATTTTCGACACATTTTTGTCAACCTCGTATTTAAAATTTCAGAATGAACAATATTTTATCTACATCAAATTTTTTCCCATATTGTTGGAAGCTATTTTTTTTAAATAGGAAAAAATTAAACCTACCTTAATAAAATTAAATATAAATAATTTAGGAAAAACCTTCAAAAGTTATTACAAAAATGTAATAATAATATTTTTCAGTTAAAAAAATATATTAAAATCACTTGTCTACATCTGATGTCAATAAAAATGAGTTAAGAGTGAAAAACTATACAAAACCGGAAATATGTCATTTTTAATTAAAATTTTACCCGCGTTGACTCTTTTGTACATGAAAGTTTTAATTAATTTCGAAAGACTGTTCTTTTATCTGGTAAAGTTATGTTTTAAATTATGAGAACAATATGTTTATTTTTAGCATAATAATGTTATATATACCGTAGGTCGTTGGCAGATTTGTTAAATTTTCAAACAAAAAAATTTGTATTATACAACACTCATTTCAAATGATATAATCATGCAGTAAAATAAATTTATCTGGAAAAGCTATGTTTCAGAATTTATTTATTTTATTTGCACACGCCGTGATTCGAACCCGAGACTTTTTGTTTGCTATTTGAGAGCTTTACCCCTCGACCACGGAGGCCGCCATAAAATGTTGAGATAAACTTTACATAATAAATGCACGAAATAAAATTTTGCATTTCTAATTTTGGACAGTTTTTGAGAATTTATTATAATCTTCAAATTATGAATCGCAAGTATGAGAAAATTCATCCCTGCTGCCGGAACATCAATATATTTTCAAACGATTAAAAATGTTAATAAATGTATTTCGTTTAAATTTTTTCCTTTAAAAGATTTTTAAATTATTTTTATTCTTACTGTTTATTTTGTATGATACAGTTTTCTCAGTAATATATATTAAATGACGTTCTTAATCTCAATTTTTGAAAAAATAAAGTTACATTATAATATAAGTGTTTGATCATATTATAGGTAATATTGTAGTTGATCAAAGGGAGCACACATTGTATATTGTGAAAGCAGAATCTCGTAGTTGGCTTTTTGGATTTTGCAGATATCAATGCATGAATTTTGTTTAAAGAGACCAGTGGTGCACCCAGGGGAAGAAAAAAAAACTTATATAGAAAGATTTCCAAGAAGAAGCGTTGCATTATCTGCGTGGGTAATGCTTGCAGTGGTTTTAATTACTACCACTGGTATGTGATTTATTGAGTAATTCCGGATAAAAAATCTCAAAATTATTACGGACTGCACCTCGCAGCAGGAAAATTACAGAAACCGATGGAGCCTTACAAGGATAAAAGAATTTTATTTAATACTTTTGTGTATCACCAGTCATTAGATTGCACCTCACGGAGGAAAACTGGAAACGGACTGCACCTTACAAGGCGAAAAAAACAACGGTTAAAAAAATCCGTGTTAATGTTTTTAATAAATTAGCAGTCGGGATTCTCGTGCGGTACTCTAATAAATATAAATATTCCGGTAATATTCTTGAATTATGTATTGAAACAATTTCAAAATGACCTTTTCTGATTTTCGTTCTTTGTTTTTGGGGTGTTATGCCGTGTTGCGCTACCTCCTTCTTTAGCCAACGTTTCGGACACCGTTGCAGTGTCCATCATCAGGGCAGATCCGGTAGATGTCACACATCTACCGGATCTGCCGGATCTGCCCTGATGATGGACACTGCAACGATGTCCGAAACGTTGGCTAAAGAAGGAGGTAGCGCAACACGGCATAACACCCCAAAAACAAATAACGAAAATGGTTTTGGCCGTGAAAATCTTAAAACTTATCTGACCTTTTCTGATGTTCCTACAGAGAATATAGAAATTAAAAATAATAAAATTGCACAACGTATTTTCATATAATTTTTAAATTTGCCTATTTATGCAAAATTAAAAAATATATATATTGGAAGAGTCCCAGTCAGCTATCTTCCAATACTCACACAATTCCTTACAGTTTTTTTTTTGGTGAAGTATAATTAGGATTCATGAATTGATTATTTTTAAAATTTTATTTCCAAAAAAGGGCTTATTTTTTTTTTTTTAATAATATAATTTAACAAACAGTCAAAATGACGGAATGAAATATAAAAGATCAAAAAAATTGTCGTTAAATGCCATTACCTAGGCATTTTAAATAAAATAAAAATATATAAAAAAATTATAAATTGAAATAAAATAAATCAGTTATTTATCAAACTGCATTTTAATATGAGCACTAGGTACCCAAGAAGGTAGGTTTACTTAAAGTGGGTATACAACCATTGCCAGTAAATCTAGTTTTCTTAGGTAAAATTGGGGGTTCCATGTCAACTCATAATGAAACCAACTCAGAAACACCTCAAAAAGGTCATTAATAGCTATGAAAAAATAATTTTAAAATAGCCGGTAACCCTAACCTAACTTAACCTATTTGACCATTTTTTAAATTTTTTTTTAACATCACTCCTAATGACCTTTCTGAGGTGCTTCTGAGTTGGTTTTATTATGAGTTGTCTGGTCACCAAAATTGGGATAGCCCTTACGTATAAATCTATAATATAAAAATGAATCGCTGAATTTGTTGGTAAGCGCAAATCTCGAGAGCAGCTGAACCGATTTCGCTAAATCTTTTTTTAGAATATTCCTTGAAGTACGAGGATGGTTCTTACGGAGAGAAAAATTAACAAAATTGCGCAGAAAATTGGATAATTTCAGAAAATCTATTACTAACCTAAACGACTATCGCACTTTTGACAGTACGCGTGTTTGAGAATGACATTTTGCAAAACAATGATATTTAAATCAGGATTCTATTTTTCAAAATCTTTAAGTAGATAAATTTATACTAGGTACTCCCTTAATAGTTTGAAAAGACTCAATAATTTTAAATATTTTAAATAGGTACCTATGTTAGGTATCAAATTTAATATACATGAAAAATGGAAATTTGAATAAAAATTGTAAAAGGTGCACGCGGGCTGTTTAAAAACTGAATGTACTGGGATTGAATATATGGAACCCGGGAGGAGGGTTGGCGGGACGAGGGAGCGGGAAAGGGAAGAGGGAAGGCGGGGAAGGTGGAAGGGGAACGCGGGAGGGGGGAGGGGGACCTGGGAGGGGGGAGGGGATCTCGGTAGGGGGGTTCGCGGGACGGAGGAAGGGGGGGGAGTGGGTAGAGGGAAGGTGGTGGTGACGGAGTGCGAACGCGAGAGGGGAAGAGGATGCAGGAGAGGAAGGGGAGGCGGAAGGGGAACGGGACGAATGGGAAAGGACACTCAGGGAGAAACAATTTCTTTATTAAATGGCATAGCGACGCATGACATTTAATAAAGTAGTAGTATATAAATTGTTCCCAATTTCCATGCCACACAAAAAAAGTAAGTTTTTCACCTTCTCAAGGCATAATCAAACAGTTTATAAAAAAACAAATATTCTGATTTCAAATACCAGTTGTACTTTAATTTATTTACTATGGTTAATTTATTTAGTATGGAAAAAATTCTTACCTTCCCTCTGGGCTTCCACGAAAGTTGCCGTAAAAACCATCAACACAATTTCTAGGAAATACCGCATTTTGAAAATAATTTAGCAACACTGAATTTATTTTACAAAAGTCTCTTGTTAGTAGATACCACTCCAAGAGTTGAAGTCGAACTGTGATTCAATGAGGTTTGCTTTCATATTTAAATCAGTATTTTTGCACTCGGAGTCACATAAAAGATAACAATTTTTATATGTCCTGTGTAAATTATTTGTGAATAACTTTCCTAACCCTCTGGATGCCAGTTATTTTTTGCAAAAAACAAGCTTTTAGGGAAAGAATTTTTTTTTTACAGTGAATAACCGCACAAGAATTTCAACTGCTACCGTCTGGAGCCAGTGAGACTATGGCATCCCCAGTTGGGGTATGTTGTGAGGCTGAAGGTAGTGGGGAGGGGAAGGAGGTGGGGAAGAGGAAGGTTGGGAAATACCTGTCTATTCAGATCTGGTCACCAAACACGGCTAAAGCCATTTTCAAGCAACGTTTCAATTCTGAATGGTGGTCTTACACCAGGGCGATACTGATAGTATCTTCCACGCTGGAACATGCCGCAAATATACTATATATTATTTTAAATGAATTAATTGTGAAATAACACAAATTAATCAAATAAAATTTATTTGCGCATGCCGGGTTTAAACCCGCGACCTCCGGATTGTGAGTCAAGAGTCTTACCCACTGGACTACGGAGGTCGTCAAAGTATATTTGCGGCACGTTCCAGAGTGGAATATACTCTCAGTATCTGGTGTAAGACCACCATTCAGAATTGAAACGTTGCTTGAAATGGCTTTAGCCGTGTTTGGTAACCAGATCTGAATAACCAGGTACTTCCCCACCTTCCTCTTCCTTATCTCCTTTCCATCCTCAGTACCTTCATCCTCACAACATACCCCAACTGGGGATGCCATAATCTCACTCGCTCCAGACGGGAGCATTTGGGACTCTTGTGCGTTATTCATTTTAAAAAAAATGGATCACATTTTTTTATCGATTAATGATGATCGTTAATAATCGGAAAATATGAACCGAAGGCGAAGGAATGATATACCAAACCGAATTTTCAAAAAGACGCAGTACAACATGCAACATTTTATAAACAGCATAAAAGCCAATAATGCAAATGAACGGAACCAGTGCAAACAATACACAGGACATTGTAAACCTTTTTTCGGATTTCTTCAAAAATGTTTATGATGAAGAAACCCCAGATGACAAAATACCTGATTACAAATTTAACAGGACTACACACTTAACGCATTGCCATATCACACAAAAACACTGAACAGAAATTACTTTCCTTAGACCCTGACAAATCCACTGGCCCAGACAACATTCCACCAATATTCCTCAAAAAATGCTCTAATACATTATCTAAACCACTCACATTATTATTCGACCGTCTCTTGACCCTTGGACACTTTCCAGACCGCTGGAAATCTAGCTTCATTACACCTATCTACAAAAAAGGAGACGACACTAAAATAGCCAATAATTGGCTATATTAGTGTCGTCTCCTTTTTTGTAGATAGGTGTAATGAAGCTAGATTGCTAGATTTCCAGCATAATTATTATCGCCCCATTTGTGTACAGTCAGTACTACCTAAGCTTTTTGAATCACTGGTCCTTGATGAAATCTATCCCAAATTAATAAAATTAATTGACCAAAAACAGCACGGTTTTATCAAAGGTAGATCTACCGCAAACAATATTTCAAAATTTCATAATACAATCTTTTGCAGAAAATAAACAAGTCGACTGCATATATACAGACTTTTCGAAGGCATTTGACAAAGTATCCCATAAACTACTAATCCAAAAACTATTTGCTCTAGGAATAAGGGATAACATGCTAAAATGGTTTACTAGCTATTTATTAAATCGTAAACTGTTCGTGAAAATAAAATCATGGATGTCGAAAGCTTTCTGGGCTACTAGTGGCCTACCACAAGGTAGTCACCTTGGCCCGGTTTTGTTCCTCATTTTCATCAATGATATAACCAATTGCTTCAACGATGTCGAGGTATTGCTCTTTGCTGATGACATCAAGCTATACAAGAAAATAACTGATGTAAATCATTGCCATATACTTCAGTCAAATATTAGTATGTTTAAAGATTGGTGCGTTCAAAATAATTTATTCTTAAATGTAGAAAAGTGCAAAACCTTGACTTTCTTCAGAAATAAAAATCCTGTTTTATTCGAATATTCCATCAATAATACAGCTTTAGAAAGAGTCACGGAAATGAGAGATCTTGGAATTATTTTGGATGAAAAACTAAGTTTCGCCAATCATATCCACCAAATTGTAAACAAAGGTATGAAAACACTAGGCTTCGTACTAAGAACAACCAAAAACTTTAATTCCATACAAGTCATTAAATTATTATAGTATCTCTAGTTAGAAGTCTAATGGAATATAACTCGGTAGTTTGGTCTCCATCTTACAAAAATCACATTAATAACATTGAGCGAATACAAAAAAAATTTCTGCGTTTTATAAATTTTAAACTAAATATCCCACTAGAAGACTTGAAATATAATTTATTATTAAATGTTTTAAAAATACACACACTAGAAGACAGACGTAAAATAAACGACTTAACTTTTTTATTCAAAATACTTAACTCTAAATTTGACTGTTGCGAACTACTGCAACTCATAAACTTACGAATACCGACAGTAACTACACGACAAAATACACTATTCTACTGTAGCATTCATAAGCGGAACTACATTTCCCACTCTCCGATACAACGATTTCACACTATGGGAAATCATATTTAGCATAAACTTGGGGAAATTTGTTGATCTTTTAAAAAACTTATTATTCCAAAACTATTCCTAAACCTATATGTTTTTCTGAAAACCTATGAAATCGCTGTATTTTTGTATTTTTATGACTTGTGTGCTTTTTTATCAAATTTTATTTTTATTATTCTGTATATGTTAAATAATCTGTCATGAATTATTTTTGAACTACCAAAATGTAAAAGCCCATTGGGCGTTAAATAAATAAATAAATAAATAAAAAGAATTATGAATAATAGTAGTATTCGACTACTTACTGAACAATTGTTACACTTGACCAAGAAGAACTTGTATCTGGAAGCCGAATAAACTTTATTAAAGCAATCATTATAAAGATTTACAAAATCAAAAGAAATTCCAGATGGAAAAAACGTTTAGAATTTTAGTGACTCAATTCCACGATCTTATCCATTGAATATGTAGGTTATAGTTAATGCAGCGCAAAGTTTCAAAAACCCATTCCTTAACTATTATTGAATTAATTATATATTACTGAATGATGAATACTTGGAGTAGGTGGATGAGTTCGTGTATCTGGGTAGTATGTTTACGAAAGATGGGAAGGCTGATAGAGATATTGAAAGAAGGGTGAATGCAGGTAACTCCATTAATGGTGGACTCAATGCCGTTTTTTTTTATATGTATACCGCTTAAGAGTCCCAACTGCTCCCGTCTGGAACTAAAGGTAATGGTGTAGGGAAGGAGATGGGGAAGAGGGAGGTGGGGAAGTACCTGGCTATTCAGACATAGTCACCCAACACGGCTAACGCCATTTCAAGCAACGTTTCAATTCTGAATGGTGGTCTTACACCAAGGCGATACTGAGAGTATCTTCCACTCTGGAACGTGCAACTCCGTTGGCGCTAATAAAAAAACTGTCAAAAGAAGCGAAGCTAGCGGTCCACAATGGAGTCCTGATACCTACCCTGATGTATGGCAGTGTGGCATGGAACTGGCAGAGGAAGGATGAAAGTAAACTGAATGCTGTTGAAATGAGATCCCTGAGACGTATGTGTGGTAAAACAATGTGTGATCGTATGAGAAATGTGGATATCCGCAAAGAATGTAAGACTAATGTAAGCATTATGAGTAAAATGAAAGGGACCCTCAGATGGTTTGGGCATGTAGAGCGAATGAAGGAAGAAAGTAGTGTAAGATGAATATACGACGCGAATGTGAATGGTAGAAGAAGTCGGGAACGTCCGAGGAAGACATGGCACGATCAAGTGAATCAGATACTTGAGTCGGGCCATGTCAAAAGTTAGAATAATAGAACAGAACGTATGAGACGATGTATGAATGTGAGTGAGGTAAAGAGTGTGTGCCAAAACCGAGTTGTCAGGCGGTCTGTTCTCCCTTCCTACCCCTGCGGGGAAACGGCGTGATGGTTAGTTAGTTAGTAATTAATACGAAAAACGCTTGAATCTTCAACATATTATTGTGTTATCACAAATCAAGCAAGTACCGGAAATAATAACCGTTAAAATAGAATTTCGGAAGAGCAAAAAAAAATTCAGTTTGTATTTTCAGATTTTACGGAATAATAACTTTTGTGAAAAGGCCCTAAACATAGTTGGGATTCTTCTGAAAGTAAATATATGAAAAAGAGATACGTTTTAAGATTTTCACGGCCAAAAGTATTTTCGTCATTTGTTTTTGGTGTGTTTTGCCGTATTGCGCTTCCTCCTTCTTTAGCCAAAGTTTCGGACAGCGTTGCAGTATCCATCATCAGGACCCTGATGATGATGATCCTCAAAGAAGGAGGTAGCGCAACACGGCGTAACACCCCAAAAACAAATAACTCAAATGACTAAAATATGAAAAACAGTTCACTATTTCAGCACTCTCGGTCCATTGAAACCATTGGTCTTTCAGAAGGCGTCGCTCTTAATTTATTAGTTAAGAGGATACCTCCATGGAAAAAAATGAGTAAAAACTTGCGTAGTCATCATCAGAACAAATGGAAAACACGCAAGTGTTCTACAAGGATCGGTATTGAGCTCCTTTTCATTTTAATTTAACTTTAATTACATATATTTTCATGTGCTGTGTACACATACGCAATAGAGTTATTATAAAAATGCTTGTAAAACGTGGCGTCATGACTAAAACTAAATCAATACAAAAATATATAAAAATGCAATACAGCACACATAAAGGGTGTAAATTATAAAAAATATATTAGAGAAGCATGAAAGTGTGTCTTATGGTTTCTATAAAATAATAGATAAGTAGCCATGCACATAAGTTAATATACCATCTTCAATAAATTATCTAAATAAAAAAATAAATAAAAAAACAAGAAAATTAAATCTATTCTCTACTTATTTCCAGTCATAATTTTATGCAGGAATCGCTAATATTTTACGATACTGACTTTAAAAAAACTTGTCATTTGTGATAGAAAAAAACCGTCTTTTAATGGATCTAATATGTTTTCCAGGCATTACAAATGACAATATTAAATCAATGATAGTTTATAATTAGGAATGATAAAATTTAAAAAAAAAAACACTCGGCATCGAAAGGGTTAACGTTCTTCCGTTGCGAAGTGCAAATTTGTGCACGGAATAAGCGGTTTTGCACGCGGCCATAGCAATAAGCTGTATTTCAATTCATTTCTGTCAATCAATAACAATAACAGGAAATCGATGCGGTGACGACATTGAAAACATTATTTGTTTTTTTGCACTCCTCTCCAAACGAAATAACAACAAAAAGGACTGAAAATATTTGTTGGATTTTTTTATTAAACTGCTACCGGCCTCCGAAGCGTGCGCACATATAATACAGCATATATTATAGTCTAAATTTCCGATAAATCAGTTTCAATTTTGAAAATAATTTTCTTTTAAACTAACGCATTCCCTGAAAAATTACGGGATATTATAATTCAAATTTTAAATTTTATATTACATGTAGACCACTTAATCGCGTGATTGAATTTTTCCACCATCAGTTCCAATTTTGAAAATGTATCTAAGAAACATTGCTTTTTTTTTTAATATGTATATCGCACAAGAGTTCAACTTACGTCTGAAGCCAGTGAGACTATAGCATCCCCGATTGGGGTATGTTGTGTGACTGAAGGTACTGGAGAGGGGAAGGAAATACGGAGGAGGAAGGTGGGGAAGAACCTGGCTATTCAGATCTGGTCACCAAGCACGGCTAATGCCATTTCAAGCAACGTTTCAATTCTGAATGGTGGTCTAACACCAGGGCGATACTGAGAGTATCTTGCATTCTGGAACGTGCCGAAATATCCTACTTCCTACTTATAATATTAGAAAGGCGAAGGTTTGTACGGATGTATGGATGTATGTTTGTTACTCTTTCATGCAAAAACTACTTACTGGATATTAATGAAACTTACCAATATAACTCACACGTCAGAATAGGCTAGAGGTTATAGCTCAGAGCTCTGGAATTATGAAATTTTAATACAAAACTTACAATAGGTGGCACGCGAACTGCTTGAAAAACGAGTGTAACGGGTATGGAGGGGTGGTGAAGGGGGTGGTTAGGGGGGGACGGGGGATAGGGGATAAGGGATAGGGGAGGGGGAAGGGGGGAGTGGGAGGGAGGTGGTAAGGGGGATTAGGGGAGGGGGAGTGCGTGGAGGGAAGGGGGGATTTGAGGGTTGTGAGGTTGGGGTGGGGAGGAGGGGGGGAGGGGACTGGGGATAGGGAAGGTAGAGGAGGCGCTTTGGGTACCCGGTACCCCCCCTAATACTATGCGAGCGAAGCCGTGGGCAAAAGCTAGAACTATATGTTATTTTAAATAAATAAATTGTGAAAAAATGCAAATTCATTAAATTCAATTGACGAGTATTTGCCACGCCGGGATTCGATCCCGCGTCCTGCGGTGTGCAAGTCAAGAGCCTTACCGCTGGACTACGCCGGCCGGAAGTTATAGAGTTCATTCAATCGCAGTTAAAGACGGAGACAAATTCGTAAATAGTGTTTTTAATACTCACCGCAGACCCATGAAAAATCACGGGATATTATAATTCCAATTTTAAACATATAAAATATTTAAAAGGTAGGTATCCACTTAAGCTCGTGTTTGAATTTTTCCACAATCAGTTCCAACTTTGAAAACGAAAGAATTTTTTTTTAGTTCGTTGAACCACTGTTACAAAAAGAGGCATATTCGTAATTAATCTTTTTACTACCTAAAGCATTCCCGTGAAAAATCACGGGGTATTAAAATTATAATTTTAAATTTCGCACAATTGTACGGTTGGTACCTAATTAATCGAATGTTTGAATTTTGCACACAATCAGTTCCAATTATGAGAATGAAACTTTGATTCCAAGCAAAAGTTCTAGAGTTCATTGAACCGGAGTTACAGACAGAGGCACAACCGAAATTAGTAGATATATTCAATACATGACGCAAAAAGCGCTAAAAACATGGGATATTATAATCCCCGAATTAAATATTACTCTATAGGTAGGTAACTACTTGATCGCAAGTTTGCATTTTACCCATAATCAGTTCCAATTTTCATTGTCACTGTTACAGACGGAGGCACATTCACTTGCAGCATTAATATCTAATGCAGACCCACGAAAATCACGGGGTATTATAATTCCAATTTTAAATATTATGTTATAGGTAGGTATCTACTTTCTTAATTACATGTATGATTTTACCACAGTCAGTTCCAATTTTGAAAACAATACTTAAATTCAAAGCAAAAGTTCTAGAGTTCATTGAACTGGAGTAATAGACGGAGGCACAACCGAAATTAGTATTTTAATACCTACCGCAGACCCGTGAAAAATCACGGGATATGGTAATTCCAATATAAAATATTATATTATGGGTAGGTTACTAAACGCACATTTGTATTTATTCCCAAGTTTGAAAATAATACTTAAAATCAAAGTAAAATTTTTAGAGTTCATTGACTGCGGTTACACACAGAGGCACAATCGATATCAAGGTTTTTTATTCCCCGGATAAACACGCTACTGATAGAGTTATCCATAGGATAACATGTATTTAAACAAACAAATAAAAACTCGCAATAGGTAGAAAACCCAGCTAACTTATCCGAAATATATCCACTAGTCATAGATTCGAGTACAGAAAAGCAAACAAAAATAGAAAAATTAATAAAATGTATTAAATTATATTAAAATTTTATTAATATTTAATATTGAAATTAGTTTGTACTATTTAATACCTAGTACTACTCTAATACCGATTTTATATATTATATCATTGGTTAGGACCTACTTAATCGCATTTTTTGTGTTTTTTCACAATCAGTTCCTATTTTTAAAATTAAACTTAAATTAAGAGCAAAAAGAACAAGACACACAAAAATCAAATAAAATATATTTGCCACGCCGGGATTCGAACCCGCAACCTTCGGAGTGCGAGTCAAGAGCCTTACCGCTAGACTACCGGCCGTCAATTGAAATTAGTTTCTATTTTTTTTACCTAGTACTACTATAATTTCAATTTCATATATTATATCATTGGTTGGGACCTACTTCATCCTATTTTTGTATTTTTAGTTGACTAGGAGAGATAAAATACTGTTTCTATATAATTATTCATTGTATAAAGGAGAGTGTCTGTGGTGGGCAGCCTGGCTTTATTTTTTATACCAATCTCGCGTTTTATTCCGAGAATGATGAAATTTTGCACGCCGTGGTTCAAAATATTTTCGCCGTGGTTCATTCATTGAAGAAGAAGAGAATACTAAAAATCTTAACGAAAAATTTAAAAGAACAATGAACACAAAAATTAAAAGATAATGCTCACAACTGGGACTCGAACCCAGGATCTCTTGTCTACTGAGACAAACGCCTTAAACAATACTGCTACCGAGACCTCTTATATTGAAGTCATTTTCGTCAATCTCATATTTCACATTTCAATAACAATATTGACTTCAAGTAACTTTTTTCCCATATTATTGAATGCTATCTTTCCGAATTTGAAACAATTAAAAAGGTAGGAGACAACCAAAAAAATGCGAATACCCTTCAAAAGTTATTATAATAAGAAAGTTTTTCAAATAAAAAAATAAAATAAAAATTATTTTCCCCCATCCAGTCAAAATATAGCATTTCTCGTGTCCAAAAAAGTGTGTTTCTAACTTTCTCGTATTTAAGAAATCTAAACCAAAACTTTCTCCTTAAATATAATATAGGTGAGTGGGTACTTAAATACCTACCTACTTAAATATAAACCATTTATTAATCGTAACTTTTTAAATCATTTTAAATAAGAAATTATATTATTCATCCAAAGAAACGTCACTATCTGGGAAACAATTCTTTTTGCACACTTTCTTCAGATTATCACGTCCAACCGGAAACGGAACGTACAAAAAATACAGACAGATCAAAAGCACAAAGGCTGAGTTAAAATTTTACTTTGTTACGCTTAGTAAAAAATAGAGTGATTTTGAAGCAAGTGAGACTATGACATCCCCAATTGGAGAATGTTTTGAGACTTAAGGCGACGGAGAGGGGAAGGAGATGGGGAAGAGGTAGGTGGGGAAGTACGTGGGAATGCAGATCTGGTCACCAAATACGGCTTAAGCCATTACAAGCAAATTTTCAAATTTTTAATGTTGAAATGGTCCTTCACCAGGGCGGTACTGAGAGTATTTTTCACTCTGGAACGTATCGCAAATATACTGCATATTATTTCTAATTAATTAATTGTGAAATAACATTAATTAATAAGATATAATTTATTAGCATACACCGGGATTTGGTCCCGCAACTTTTGGTTTGGTGGATGAGAGCTTTACCATTCGACCAAGGAGGCTGCCATAAAATGTTTACATAAACTTTACATTTCATCACTCATTAGATTGCACCTCACGGAGGAAAAATAGTAATAGACCGTGTTTATTTTTTTCATCAAATTAGCCTTTCTGAATTTAAAAAAAATCTATTACTCGTGTCTCGAGTAATTAAAAAAAATTTAAATTGACTTTTTTCACCCGTTTTTACAGAGAACATAGAAATTAAAAATAATAATAATCGTATTTTTCCGCAGTTTGAAATTTTCACATTTAAAAAATACCAAAAAATTGGACTAAAAAAGAATAGCTACTCATATTTTCCAATACATACATAATATTAATTATATTAATAATAATATTATAAGTCCTGACAGATTGGATTTATAAATTAAAATTGATTTTAAAAATTACTGCTGCTTTTAATATAATAAACATTTTGACTTCATTGAAGACGAAGAGAACACTAAAAATCTTAACGAATGATGAAAAAGAACAAGAAACAGAAAAAAATATAGATAATGGGGGAAACTGGGACTCGAACCCAGGATCTCTCGTCTAACCGAGACGAAATTTTGTCCAAAAATGAAAATTATTTGTATTTTTCTTGATGAATTTAGGCAAAAGTTAAAAGAAAAAATTATCGAAACTAAGAAAATGAGAGTTAACACTATTTGCGCCGAAGTCCTTCATATTATATTCACAAATATATTACAGATTCTTTGTGAGGAACTAAATTCTTCATTACCATAATATAAATATAGTGTGTTGGTTGTAATGCTATTCGCAAATAAACACGGTGTTCGGAAACTCACGGTACAAACGAGAAACTGTGTATATGTTATCCAAATCAGTTTTCTTTGTCGGCCTACTAATTTTGCAACCCGTAAAATAATTGACTATTTTGGAGTCGTTCTTTAAACTACAAATAAAATAGAGTAGTAAATTACTTAAATCCATTTGGATACTTTACGGGAGAAACCAAATACTGTTTCTATATAGTTATACATTACTAGCTTTTTCCCGCGGCTTCGCTCGCATGGTGTAAGGGGAGTTCCCACTCCGCCTCCTCGACCTCCCCCCCCCCTCTAACCACCCTCCCTCCCCCCTCCCCCCATCACCCCTCCTCCATCCCCTCTCCACTCTTCCCTCACCCCCCTCCCCCCTCGCCGCAATATCATTACATTCAGTTTTTAAACAGCCCGCTAGCCACCTTTTACAATTGGAACACCCTTTACTTTTAGGAGTATGAAAAATAGATGTTGGTCGATTCTCAGACCTACCAGATAAGCACACTAAATTTAATCAAAATTGATCCAGCCGTTTCGGAGGAGAATGATAACAAACACCATGACACGAGAATTTTATATATTAGATATAAAAGAGAGTATCTGTGGCGGGAGGGAGGTGTGGCATTATTTTATATACAAATCTAGCGTTTTATTCCGAGATTAATGAAATTTGCACGCCGTGGTTCAAAATAAAAGGATATCTACTTCATTGAAAAGAAATAGAATACAAAAAATTAACCTAAACGCGAAAAAGAACAAGACCCAGAAAAATAAAAAGATAATGGTCACAACTGGGACTCGAACCCAGGAACTCTCGTCAAACGAGACAAATGCTTTAACAAATTCGACAACTGAGACCTCTCATTTGGAAGTCATTCTTCTCAATCTCATATTTAAAATTTTAGAATGAACAATATTATCTACAACTATTTTTTTCAAAATTATCGGACGCAACTTTTTTAATTAGTTACAATTAAAAAGGTAGGATTAACCAAAAAAATATATTTTTTGGAAATAACTTTAAGAGTTATTGTAAAAAGAAAGTTTTACAAATAAAAAAGGAAAACAATGCGTAAAGCCCGGGCAATGCAGGGGACTTCAGCAAGTCGACGACCTCCGTAGTCCAGTGGGTAAGACTCTTGACTCACAATCCGGAGGTCGCGGGTTCGAACCCGGCATGCGCAAATAAATTTTATTTGATTAATTTGTGTTCTTTCACAATTAATTCATTTAAAATAATATATAGTATATTTGCGGCATGTTCCAGAGTGGAAGATACTATTAGTATCGCCCTGGTGTAAGACTACCATTCAGAATTGAAACGTTGCTTGAAAATGGCTTTAGCCGTGTTTGGTGTTTAGCAGATCTGAATAGCCAGGTACTTCCCAACCTTCCTCCTCCCACCTCCTTTCCCTCCCCACTACTTTCAGCCTCGCAACATACCCCAATTGGGGATGTCATAGTCTCACTGGCTCCAGACAGGAGCAGTTGAGATTCTTGTGCGGTATTCACTGTAAAAAAAAAAAAGTAATTCTAGTAAGAAGTAATTCTAACTAAGAAAGTGTGTTTCTAAATTTATCACTGAATGTTGTGAGACTTACGGTGGTGGAAAGGGAAATTACATGGGGAAGAGGTAGGCGGGGAAGTACCTGGGAATTCAGATCTGGTCACCAAACACAGCTTAAGTCATTTCAAAAAAGAAATCAATTTATAATGGTGGTCTTTCACCAGGGCGATACTGAGAGTATTTTCCAATCTGGGACTTACCGCACTTTATTTTTATTTGATTAATTGTGAAATAAGAATAAATAATGAAATAAAATTAATAAGCGTTCACGGGATTTGAACCCGCAACTTTTGGTTTGCTGGTCGAGAGCCTTACCCCTTGACTACGGAGTCCGCTATAAAATGTTGATATAACCTTTTTATATACTCACTCATTAGATTACTCCTCACGGAGGAAAAAGTGGAAAAAGACTGCATTAAAAAAATACAGTCAAAAACATGTTAATGTTTTTCACCAAATTACCTGTTGAGACTCTTGTGCAGAATTTTAATAAATATAAAAATTCAGGACTCAAATTATGCATCGAAACTATTTGAAATTGACATTTTCTCACGTTCCTACAGAAAATACAGAAATTAAAAATAATAATTTTGCAAATCATATTTTCATACAATTTCGAAATTTGCCTATTTATATAATATAGGAAAAAAAAATAAGGGTAAAAAAGTGCACCATCTTCCAAAACTTACATAATATTATAAGTCCTGACAGATTGGCTTTATAAATTAATGTAATAATATTATTTTTGTGAAGTGTATGTAATATGGTTTCTTGACAATTATACTTACAAGAAATAATATATAGATATTTCTTTTAATATTGATTTTAAAAAATACTACTACTGCCTCTAATTTAATCAACCTCATTGAAGAGGAAGAGAATACTAAAAATCTAAACGAAATATGAAAAAGTCCAAGAAACAGAAATATTAAAGGATAATGGTGGCAACTGGGACTCGAACCCAGGATCTCTCGTCTAACTGAGACGAATGCTTTGATCAATTTTGCTTTGGAGACCTCTCATTTTGAAGTAATTTTTGTCAATTTCAATAAAAAGAAAGTTGTTTAAATTAATATCAAATGGAAAATTGCTGAAACACCTGCTGCGTGGTGGGCCGGATCGAGAGCGACTGGTTGAGGAGGTATTTTGAACTCTCCATCCAGAATTCCTCAACCAATCGCCTTGCACCGCAGTTGAAGGGATGGATTCATACGCCCGTCTCTCCTGGACACACTGACCCCCACATTCATAACCATTTCCTTCTCAGGCCATACTCTTCTTCCTTTCCTTAAAAAAGCCCTCCACACAGCATCGCCTAAAATAGGCCCTGAGGGAAATTATTTTTCTCAGGGCGTCCAGTATGGAGCTAATGTAAAAAAAGAAGCCCAACCGAAATTAGTATTTGAATACCGAAAATCACGGGATAAGTAGGTACCTACTTAATCACATGTTTGGATTTTTCCCACATTTGGTTTCAATTGTTTAAAATGATACTTAATTCAATAGTAAAAGTCTTAGAGTTCATTGAACCGCAGTTACTGATAGAGGTAGGTATAATTCAAATTAGTTTGTCCTTGTTTAATACCTAGTACTACTCTTATACCAATTTCATATATTATATCATTGGTTGGGACCTACTTCATCCTATTATTGTATTTTTAGTTGACTAGGAGAGATAAAATACTGTTTCTATATAATTATTCATTGTATAAAGGAGAGTGTCTGTGGCGGGCAGCCTGGCTTTATTTTTTATACCAATCTCGCGTTTTATTCCGAGAATGATGAAATTTTGCACGCCGTGGTTCAAAATATTTTCGCCGTGGTTCATTCATTGAAGAAGAAGAGAATACTAAAAATCTTAACGAAAAATTTAAAAGAACAAGGCACACAAAAATTAAAAGATAATGGTCACAACTGGGACTCGAACCCAGGATCTCTTGTCTAACTGAGACAAACGCCTTAAACAATACTGCTACTGAGACCTCTTATATTGAAGTCATATTCGTCAATCTCATATTTCACATTTCAATAACAATAATATTGTCTTCAACTAACTTTTTTCCCATATTATTGAATGCTATCTTTCTGAATTTGAAACAATTAAAAAAGGTAGGAGATAACCAAAAAATACGAATACCCTTCATAAGTTATTATAATAAGAAAGGTTTTCAAATAAAAAAATAAAATAAAAATTACTTTCCCACATCCACTCAAAATGCGTTAAGTCCGGGCAATGCCGGGGACTTCAGTAAGCATGTCTCGTGTCCAAAAAGGTGTGTTTCTAAATTTCTCGTATGTAAGAAATCAAAACCAAAACTCCTTAAACATAATATTTATAAGTGGGTACTTAAATACCTACCTACTTAAAATAAACCATTTATTAATCGTAACTTTTCAAATCATTTTAAATAAGAAATTATATTATTCATCAATAAACTTCACTATCTGGGAAACAATTCTTTTTGCACACTTTCTTCAGATTACCACGTCCAACCGGAAACGGAACGTACAAAAAAATACAGACAGATCAAAAGCACAAAGGCTCAGTTAAAATTTGACTTTATTCCGCTCAGTCAATAATTGCGTTATTTAAAAAATAATAATGTTAATATCGCACAAGAGTCCCAACTGTTCCCGTCTGGATCTTGCATTCAGGACGTAATTACGTGTCGTCATTGTGCAGAAAGTGGTCACGATTATGAGGATTGCCCCAAAAAGGCAGAGGCCGCTGTCTGTGCTACTTTTAAAAAAAAGATGATCACCTCACGGGTGATAGAAACTGTCCTGCACAGCGAGCCGCTATTGATATACAAGTCAGGATGACCGATTATGGTCGTCCTTGATCCTCCTTTCAAGTTTAGGTATGTAATATATTTCTTTTTTTATTGTTTCTTAATAATAATAATAATTGGATAATTTGTAGAGCGCCGTTTTTGTGAAAAATCACCTCAAGGGCGCTTTACAATTTATTATGAATCTTAGGCTCTATCTAATTTTATTATTTACAAATAGATACAGAAACATACTTACCTGCAGGACACTTCCGATAAAACACACTTTATTAGAAAGTTTATGCTTGGGGAAGATACGACTTTGCACGTGGAGTGTCGTGGAGAACATTATAAGTATTTAAAACATTGGACGATGCATGACTTTACCTTTGCTACCTCATCACTGTTGGTTTTACATTTATATTTATTAGAAGATTAATGCCAGAGTTGAGTTAATATTTATTTTGAAAGTTTGGAGAATTTTAAGAATTTGCTTTATTTTTAAACTTATGGATACGACTGTCTGAAAAGATGAGTTTTAAGTTTGGCTCTAAATTCCGTTGAATCTGTGATCATTCTTAACTCGTGTGGCAGTCCATTCCAGGCTTTAGGTCCTGCCACTCCGAAAGCACGCTCACCGAATTTAGTATCTGGTGTGCGCTTTGGTTCCTTCAACCTTCCGATCGCTGATGTTGTTGCTGACCTGAGGGTTGATTGTCGAGAATTGGAGTTTTCTGGAATACACATTTCCGATAAGTAAGTCGGAGCCATTCTGTTAAGGGAAAAGGACGGGACAGCGCGTACGCAGTCCCGACTACCAAAAATTACGCGCCCGAGTTATCCGCATTAGGGATAATCGCAAGGGTCAGCCGAACCGGAGTGCAATGGAACAGCCTCGCCCTGGGGGTACCGCCTTAGTGATCACGGTGTCCCCTACGCCAGGTAAGTATTGTGATCTTTCTGTGTATCCCTTTTTTTATTTAAATTTAAATTTTGTGTGAAAAGAAATTTTTAGTTTTTTTTTTCTTATTTTGTCTTTTATTGTGATATCGCTGTGTATCATTCTAGTTATGTTGATTTTGGTTGAGCAAAGTTCGTAGAACCTTATATATTTTGTATTGTCTACTCCACCTCAGTCTCTGTATCTTTCAGGTGACTTTACTTGTAATCTTAGTATTTTTACAGTTATTATTTTTCCATTGTTTTCAATGATAGCATTGTTTTTTCTTATATTTTTCTGCAAACTTTTATAAAATAATATTAATCATATTCTCTGTATTTATCTCATGTTATGTTCATCACTAATTACACTAACCCATCATCCCATTTTCAGACTAACTCCTGTTTTACAGGGACATTTGAGGGTTTAGCTTCGTGCATCATAAGTAGCTTCGTTTATTAAAAAAAAATAGAGTCCTTGTGAGAGCCCTGAAGGAGTAACCATCTGTTACTTATACCAGGGTGGGAAAGCGGTTGGATTACCTCAAGTGCTCCCGTCTGAAGCGAGTGAGACTATGACATCCCTAATTGGAGAATCTTTTGAGACTTAAGGCGGTGAAGAGGGAAAGGAGATGGGGAAGAGGTTGGTGGGGTAGTAGGTACGTGCGAATTCAGACCTGGTCACTAAACACGGCTTAAGCCATTGCAAGCAAGTTTATTAGCACTCTCCGGGATTTGAACCCGCAACTTTTGGTTTGGTGGACGATAGCTTTACCATTCGACCAAGGACCAAGGAGGCTGCCATAAAATGTTTACATAAACTACATTACAATACATTTCATCACCATTAGATTGCACCTCACGGAGAAAAAAATAGTAAAAAGGCTGCGCCTTACAAGGCGTTAAAGAATAGCAGTAAAAAAACCGTATTTACGTTTTTCACCAAATTCGCCTTCGGGACTATTGTGCTGAATTTAACAAAAAATGCTATTACTCATTTCTCAAATATTGTTCTAAAATTATTTTTAATCGACTTTTTTAAACGTTTTTACAGAGAATATAGGAATTAAAAATAAGAATTATCATATTTTGAAATTTACTAATTTAAATAATACTGAAAAAAAAGCAGGACTAAAAATTGTAGCTACTCGTATTATCCAAAACTTACATAATATTATATATCCTGAGAGATTGGATTTAAAAAATGGTGTATTTTTATTATTTTTGTGAAGCGTAATAAGGTTTTATTAAAAAAATAATGTTTTTAAAAAATACTGCTGCTTCTAATTTAATAAACATTTTAACTCCATTGAAGAAGAAGAGAATACTAAAAATGGAATAAAAATGGAGAATACTGAGAAAAAAATAGGACTAAAAAAGTGTAGCTACTCGTATTATCCAATACTTACATAATATTATATGTCCTGAGAGATTGGATTTATAAATTAATGTATTTTTTGTGAAGCGTTATAAGGTTTTATTATAAAAAAAATGATTTTAAAAAATTCCGCTGCTTCTAATTTAATAAACATTTTAACGTCATTGAAGAAGAAGAGAATACTTAGAATCTAAACGAAATATGAAAAAGAACAAGAAACAGATAAAATTTTAGATAATGGGGGCAACTGGGACTCGAACCCAGAATCTAACCGAGACGAAATTTTGTCAAAAAATTAAAATGATTCGTATTTTGCTTGATGAATAGGCAAAAGTTTAAAAAAAATTCTCGAAACTAAGAAAATGAGGGTTAACACTATTTGCGCCGAAGTCCTTCATAATATTATATTTAGAAATATATTACAGAGATTCTTTGTAAGGAACTAAATTCTTCATTACCATAATAGTCCAGGCAAGGAAGGAGGTGTAGAGTGCGTGAGCAGGAACCTAAGCGATTCTTAAGAGAAACTTGTTTAGGGTGCTTAGGGTGTGAACATGCTAAAAGTCCTGACGTCTAGGTGGTGAGCAAAGGGGAGGAGGGGGGGGGGGGAGGTCCCGATTTTTACCTCACATTTTTCATCAAACATTCCTTCATATCGTCTAAAATATTCATCCAAGAAAAAAATTCAAATAAAAAAAAGTTGTGAATAATTCAATTTTCTTTTAGAATATATATACATATGCAAATAAATCTCCAACTAGTAAATATTTACAGCAATTTTAAGTTTTTACGTTAAATGTCGTCATTTTTAAAAAAGGTGTTTTTTTTAATAAATTATTAAGACAGGTTTTTTCTTCGGGGGAAATTCCTTATTAATTTTTGCACGCAAGAAAGCAGGTAAGTTGTTCTCGAACAGATGATTAGTGGAATTCATTTTATAATCATTATTATTGTGATGGGTGATTAGGTTAGTCGTCGGAGATGCTACAATAACGTGCTCCGATGCTGTTCGAGTTGGTGAAAAGGCAATGAATGCGATAGTGGGCTTGACATTCTCAGACATCAAGTTGTCCCGCGAAGATCGGGCATTCCCAATGTCTTCTGTCAGCTCGTCGATAAAAATTCACGATGAAAAGGTTGCAGTTGACCCAAAGTTGCTGTTTCAGCGGATGTGTATAAGCAAACGATCAGAAGAGGATTTGATAAAATTCTTTGAGTATGAGTTGGCCCCATTTCCCTTAGCACTCAGTTAATAAACACGGTGTTCGGAAACTCGTGGTTCAAATGAGAAACTGTGTATATAATCTTAACTTTATCTAAATCAGTTTTCTTTGTCGGCCTACTAATTTTGCAACCCGTAAAATAATCGACTATTTTGGAATCGTTAATTAATGTAAAAAATAACTACAATTAAAATAGAGTAATTAAAGATATAAGTCCATTTGGAGACTTTACAGGAGAAACAAAATACTGTTTCTCTAAAGTTATACATTATATAAAGGAAAGTGTCTGTGGCGGGCGGGGGGTGTGGCATTATTTTATATACAAATCTAGCGTTTTATTCCGAGATTAATGAAATTTTGCACGCCGTGGTTCAAAATAAAAGGATACTTACTTCATTGAAAAGAAATAAAATATAAAAAATTTAACCTAAACGCGAAAAATAACAAGATACAGGAAAATAAAAAGATAATGGTCACAACTGGGACTCGAACCCAGGAACTCTCGTCAAAAAAGACGAATGGTTTAACAAATTCGACAACTGAGACCTCTCATTTGGAAGTCATTCTTGCCAATCTCTAATTTAAAATTTTAGAATGAACAATATTATCTTCAACTATTTAATTCAGAATTATCGGATGCTTTTTGTAAATTAGTTGCAATTAAAAAAGGCAGAATAAACCAAAAATATATATTTTTTGGAAATAACTTTGAGAGTTATTGTAAAAAGAAAGTTTTTCAAATAAAAAAGGGAAAACAATGCGTAAAGCCCGGGCAATGCCGGGGACCTCAGCAAGTAATTCTAGACACTAAAAAAAGTTGTGTTTCAAAATTTTTCAATGAATGTTATGAGACTTACGGTGGTGGAAAGGGAAATTAGATGGGGAAGAGGCAGGTGAGGAAGTACCTGGGAATTCAGATCTGGTCACCAAACAAAAAAAAACAATTTTGAATGGTGGTCTTTCTCCAGAGCGATTCTGAGAGTTCTTTCTAATCAGGGACGTAACTCGTATTATTTTTATTTAATTAATTGTGAAATAAGATTAAATAATTAAAATAAATTTATTAGCGCTCACGGGATATGAACTCGCTACTTTTGGTTTGCTGGTTGAGAGCCTTACCGCTTGACTACGGAGGCCGCTATAAAATGTTGATATAAACTTTTCATATAATCACTCATTAGATTGCTCCTCATGGAGGAAAAAGTAGGAAAAGACTGCATTAAAAAAATACAGTAAAAACAACGTGTTAATGCTTTTCACCAAATTACCTGTTGGGACTCTTGTGCAGATTTTTAATAATTAATAATAATAATTTTGCACATCATATTTTTATACAATTTATAAATTTAACTATTTATATGAAATAGGGAAAAAAACAAAATAAGGGTAAAAAAGTGCACCTATCTTCCAAAACTTACATAATATTATAAGTCCTGACAGATTGGATTTATAAATTAATGTAATAATATTATTTTTGTGAAGTGTATGTAATATGGTTTCTTGACTTACTACTTACTTATTTACTTACTTACTTGATACTTACACGAAATAATAATTTGTTTTTTTAATATTGATTTTAAAAAATACTACTGCCTCTAATTTAATCAACTTCATCGAAGAGGAAGAGAATACTAAAAATCTAAACGAAATATGAAAAAGTCCAAGAAACAGAAAAATAAAGGATAATGGTGGCAACTGGGACTCGAACCCAGAACCCAGGATCTCTCGTCTAACTGAGAGGAATGCTTTAATCAATTCTGCTATGGAGACCTCTCATTTTGAATTTTTTTTTTCAATTTCATATTTAAAATTTCAGAATGAGCAATAATTTAAATTTTATCTTCAACTAATTTTTGCCCATATTATTGGATTTTTGAATTGGAAACAGTTAAAAAAGGGTACAAAATATCCTTCAAAAGTTATTATAAAAAGAAATTTGTTTAAATTAATATAAATGGAAAATTATTGAAACACCTGCTGCGTGGTGGGCCGGATCGAGAGAGACTGGTTGAGGTCTTTTAAACTCTCCATCCAGAATTCCTCAACCAATCGCCTTGCACCGCAGTAGAAGGGATTGATTCATACGCCCGTCACTCCTGGACACACTGACCCCCACATTCATACCCATTTCCTTCTCAGACCATACTCTTATTCCTTTCCTTAAAAAAGCCCTCCACACAGCATCGCCTAAAATGAAATAGGCCCTGAAGGAAATTATTTTCCTCAGGGCGTCCAGTGTGGAGCTAGTGTAAAAAAGAAGCCCAACCGAAATTAGTATTTGAATACCTAGCGCAGACCTGTGGAAAATCACGGGATAAGTAGGTACCTTCTTAATCACATGTTTGGATTTTTCCCACATTTGGTTTCAATTGTTTAAAATGATACTTAAATTCATAGTAAGAGTCTTAGAGTTCATTGAACCGCAGTTACAGATAGAGGTAGGTTCAATTGAAATTAGTTTGTACGTTTTTAATACCTAGTAGGTACTCTTATTCCAATTTTATAAATTTATTTATTTTTATTTATTTATTGCTTCTTCACAATTTGTAAACATAAATTTTTAGCATGTAATTATTAACCCCACTAGGGTTCGCCTGTATTGGGGTTAATAATTTCACAATTTAATAAAAATAACACACGCAAATATCGGTCATGCAAAACAGTTAAGTAAAAGCAAAATAATAAAATTTAAAAATAAAATGATAAACAGAGAAAATAATAAGTGATAAAAATATATGAATTAACAACAAAGTGTTAAGAGATCAGACAAAATGTTATCATTCATTATATCATTAGTTCATACCATTTTCAACAATAGATAAAATTAAAAAAAATATATGTCCTTGGTTTTTTTTTTTAAATATGTGTAAAAAATAAAAACAAAGATTTATAAGCGATTACATTAGAGCGAATCTTTCTTATGAAATATTAAAGTGACTATCAAATAATTATGAAATAAATATGAAAGAAACCGTTTTGATCACAACATTATTGTTTTCATTCCATTTAAGTGCCCGTTTTCATTAAAATATTATTGTATTTTATAGTGTAAGTGACACCTTAGAAATGCCATCCGTGTGATCTTTTAATTTAAAAAAGTTATGGGATACGATAACCCCTATATATTTGTTTATTTATTGTTTATTTACCTTTTTAATTTAGGTGTTATTGTTTAAATTGAAATTTTGAACTTAATTTTGACTTGAGATTAACAATTTTATAGAGTACACAAAATAATATAGGTGTTGAAATTACTAGCTGGTTCCCGGCATGCGTTGCTATGCCATTTAATAAATAAATTGTTTATCCCTGTTGTTAATAAAACAAAACCCAAAATTCCTACTTAAACACTTGACTGGTCAGTGGTCGAGCGTCGCGTGTTCGATTCCTCGGCTGGCTAAGTCCTCCATCACAACACAAGCAACATTTTCGGCTTTCTGTGGTGGTAGTAGGAGATTTTCAAACATTGTTGGGTTATTCGTATCCCGGGAATGTTTGTCTTTCTTTTAAAAAAAAAGAAAAAAAGAAAAAAAACAAAATATTGGTAAGTGGGTACTTAAATACCTACCTACTTCAATATAAACCATTTATTATTCGTATCTTTTTAAATCATTTTAAATAAGAAATTATATTTTTCATTCAAAGAAACGTCACTATCTAGGAAACAATTCTTTTTGCACACTTTCTTCTGAATATTACCTCCAACCGGAAACGGAACGTACAAAAAAATACAGACAAATCAAAAGCGCAAAGGCTGAGTTAAAATTTGACTTTGTTACGCTCAGTCAAAAATAGAGTAATTAAAAAATAATAAATAAAATAATGTTAACATCGCACAAGAGACCCAACTGTTCCCGTCTGAAGCAAGTGAGACTGTGACATCCCCAATTGGAGAATGTTTTGAGACTGAAGGCGATGGAGAGAGGAAGGAGATGGGGAAGAGTTAGGTGGGGAAGTACCTGGCTTTTCAGATCTGGTCACCAATCACGGCTAAAGCCATTGCAAGCAAATTTACAAATTTTTAATGTTGAATTGGTCTTTCACTAGGGCGGTAGGTTCTGAGAGTATTTTTCACTCTGGAACGTATCGCAAATTATTAAAACGTATTAGCGCACGCCGGGATATGAATTCGCAACTTTTGGTTTGGTGGACGAGAGCTTTACCAATCGACCAAGGAGGCTGCCATAAAATGTTTACATAAACTTTACATTTCATCACTCATTAGATTGCACCTCACGGAGGAAAAAAATAGTAGAAAGGCTGCGCCTTACAAGGCGTTACAAAATAGCAGTAAAAAAACCGTGTTTATGTTTATCACCAAATAAGCCGTTGGAACTCTGGTGTTGAATTAAAAAAAAAAATTATTGAAAAAAAAATTACTACTCATGTCTCAAATAATGTTTTAGAATTATTTGATATCGACCTTTTTACACGTTTTTACAGAGTGTATAGAAATAAAAATAATAATTTTCATATTTTCCTACAATTTTAAATTTTACCCAATTAAATAATACTCAAAAAATAGAACTAAAAAAGTGTAGCTACTCGTATTATCCCAAACTTACATAATATTATTATATGTCCTGAGAGATTGGATTTATAAATTAATGTAATTTTATTATTTTTGTGAGGCGTAATAAGGTTTTATAAAAAAACATTGATTATAAAAAATACTGCTGCTTCTAATTTAATAAACATTTTAACTTCATTGAATAAGAAGAGAATACTAAAAATCTATACTAAATATGAAAAAGAACAAGAAACAGATAAAAGTATAGATAATGGGGGCAACTGGGACTCGAACCCAGAATCTCTCGTCTAACCCAGACGAAATTTTGTCCAAAAATTGAAATGATTTTTTTTTTGCTTGATGAATAGGCAAAAGTTTAAAAAAAATCTCGAAACTAAGAAAATGAGGGTTAACACTATTTGCGCCGAAGTCCTTCATATTATATTCAGAAATATATTACAGAGATTCTTTGTAAGGAACTTAATTCTTCATTACCATAATATATAGTGTGTTGGTTGTAATTCTATTCGCAAATAAACACTGTGTTCGGAAACTCGTGGTACTAGCGAGAAACTGTGAATATATTATCTAAATCAGTTTTCTTTGTCGGCCTACTAATTTTGCAACCCGTAAAATAATTGACTATTTTGGAGTCGTTCTTTAATGTAAAAAAATAATTAAAATAGAGTAGTTGAAGATACAAGTCTATTTGGAGACCTTACAGGAAATACTGTTTCTTTATAGTTGTACATTATATAAAGAAGAGTGTTGGCGGGCGGTGTGGCATTATTTTATATACAAATCTAGCGTTTTATTCTGAGATTAATGAAATTTTTCACGCCGTGGTTCAAAATAAAGGATATTTCCTTCATTGAAAAGAAATAGAATACATAAAAATTAACCTAAACGCAATAAAGAACAAGACACAGAAAAATAAAAATGATAATGGTCACAACTGGGACTCGAACCCAGGAACTCTCGTCAAACGAGACAAATGCTTTAACAAATTCGACAACTGAGACCTCTCATTTTGAAGTCATTCTTATCAATCACAAATTTAAAATTTTAGAATGAACAATTTTATCTTCAACTATTTATTTCAGAATTATCAAAGGCAGAATAAACCAAAAAAATATATTTTTTGGAAATAACTTTGAGAGTTATTGTAAAAAGAAAGTTTTCCAAATAAAAAAGGAAAAATGGGCAACGCCGGGGACTTCAGCAAGTAATTTTCGACACTAAAAAAGGGTGTTTCTAAATTTTTTACTGAATGTTGTGAGACTTGGTGGTGAAAAGGGAAATAAGATGGGGAAGTACCTGGGAATTCAGATCTGGCCATCAAACACAGCTTAAGCCATTTCCAAAAAGAAATCAATTTTAAATGGTCTTTCACCGGGGCGATACTGAGAGTATTTTCCAATCTAGGACGTACCGCGTATTATTTTTATTTGATTAATTATTGAAATAAAATTGAATAATAAAATAAATTTTATTAGCGCTCACGGGATTTTAACCCGCCACTTTTGGTTTGATGGTTGAGAGCCTTACCCCTTGACTACGGAGGCCGCTATAAAATGTTGATATAAACTTTTCATATTATCACTCATTAGATTGCTCCTCATGGAGGAAAAAGTAGGAAAAGACTGCATTAAAAAAATACAGTAAAAAAACGTGTTAATGTTTTTCACCAAATTACCTGTTAGGACTCTTGTGCAGATTTTTAATAAATCCAAAAAATCAAGACTCAAATAATGCATCGAAATTATTTGATATTGACTTTTTCTCACGTTCCTACAGAAAATAAAGAAATTATAAATAATAATTTTGCACGTCAAATTTTCATACAATTTCAAAATTTGCCTACTTATAGACAATAGAAAAAAAAAAAACAAAATAAGGGTAAAAACGTGCACCTATCTTCCAAAACTTACATAATATTATAAGTCCTGACAGATTGGATACATAAATTAATGTAATTATAATTTATTCTTTTTAATATTGATTTTAAAAAATACTACTGCCTCTAATTTAATCAACTTCATCGAAGAAGAAGAGAATACTGAAAATCTAAACGAAATATGAAAAAGTCCAAGAAACAGAAACATTAAAGGATAATGGTGGCAACTGGGACTCGAACCCAGAACCCAGGATCTCTCGTCTAACTGAGACGAATGCTTTGATCAATTCTGCTATGGAGACCTCTCATTTTGAAGTAATTTTTGTTAATTTCCTATTTAAAATTTCAGAATGAACAATATTATCTTCAACTAATTTTTGCCCATTTTTTTCGGATTTTTGAATTGGAAACGATTAAAAAAGGGTAGAAAATATCCTTCAAGAGTTATTATAAAAAGAAAGTTGTTTAAATTAATATCAAATGGAAAATTTCTGAAACACCTGCTGCGTGGTGGGCCGGATCGAGAGAGACTGGTTGAGGAGGTATTTTGAACTCTCCAGCCAGGATCCCTCAACCAATCGTCTTGTTCTTTTTCATTGTTCATTAAGATTTGTAGTTTTCTCTTCGTCTTCAATGAAGCAATTATCGTCTTATTTTGAACCCCGGCCGCGGCGTGCAAAATTTCATTATTTGCGGAATAAAATGGGATATTGGTATAAAAATAAAGCCAGGCCGCCCTCCCGCCACAGATACTCTCCTTTATATAATGAATAACTATACAGAAACAGTATTTTTTCTCTTCTAGTCAACTAAAAATACAATCATGGGATTAAGTAGGTACCTATCTCTACATATTATAAAGTAAAGTCCCCCGCGCCGTCTGTCTGTCTGTTCGCAATAAACTCGAAAACTACTGAACGGATTTTCATGCGGTTTTCACCAATATATAGAGTATTTCGTGAGGAAAGTTTAAGTATGTAATTTGTCAATGATTTGTGTAAATTGGTTGAAGCATAACGATAATTGTTAGAAGTGTCGGAAAGAAGTCCAGCCGCCTGGTAGCTTTCATCGAAAACGGTGCCTAATCCTTTTCGGATATAACAAAACAATTAATGGTGGGATATTTCTCTTTTATAGATCTACAAAAAAGTCCGCGAGGGCATATATCTATCTTTTACGGATAGCTTACTATACACATTATATCTAATATGCAATTGATAAGAATAATAAGATAAGAAGATAAAAGTTAAAATTTTACTTTGTTACGCTAAAGTCAAGAATTGCGTAATTTAAAAAATAATAATGTAAATATCGCACAAGAGTCCCAACTGCTCCCGTCTGAAGCAAGTGAGACTATGACATCCCCAATTGGAGAATGTTTTGAGACTTAAGGAGACGGAGAGGGGAAGGAGATGGGGAAGAGGTTGGTGGGGAAGTAGGTACGTGCGAATTCAGATCTGGTCACTAAACACGGCTTAAGCCATTGGAAGCAAATTTTAAAAATTTTAATGTTGAATTGGTCTTTTACCAGGGCGGTAGGTACTGAGAGTATTTTTCACTCTGGAACGTATCGCAAAAATACTGCATATTATTTCTAATTAATTAATTGTGAAATAACATTAATTAATAAAATAAAATTTATTAGCACACGCTGGGATTTGGTCCCGCAACTTTTGGTTTGGTGGACGAGAGCTTTACCATTCGATCAAGGAGGCTGCCATAAAATGTTTACATTAACTTTACATTTCAGCACTCATTAGATTGCACCTCACGGAGGAAAAAACAGTAAAAAAGCTGCGCTTTTCAAGGCGTTAAAAAATAGCAGTCAAATAACCGTGTTTATGTTTTTCACCAAATTAGCCTTTGGGACTATTGAGCTGAATTTAAAAAAAATCTACTACTGATGTCTCAAATAATGTACTTAAACTATTTTAAATCGAGTTTTTTAAACGTTTTTACAAAGAATATAGTAATTTAAAATAATAATTATCATGTTTTCCTACAATTTTGAAATTTACCCATTTTAATAATACTGAAAAAAAATAGGACTACAAAAGTGTAGCTACTCGTATTATCCAATACTCACATAATATTATATGTCCTGACAGATTGGATTAATAAATTAATGTAATTTTATTATTTTTGTGTATAAGGTTTTATAAAAAAAAATGATTTTAAAAAATACTGCTGCTTCTAATTTAATAAACATTTTAACTTAATTGAAGAAGAAGAGAATTCTAAAAATCTAAACGAAATATTGAAAAAGAACAAGAAACAGATAAAATTATGGATAATGGGGGCAACTGGGACTCGAACCCAGAATCTCTCGTCTAAGCTAGACGAAATTTTGTCCAAAAATTAAAAAAAATTGTATTCTGCTTGATGAATTAGGCAAAAGTTAAAAAATTTTTTTATCGAAACTATGAAAATGATGATTAACACTATTTGCGCCGAAGTCCTCACGGTGTTCGGAAACTCGTGGTACCAGCGAGAAACTGTGTACATATTATCTAAATCAGTTTTCTTTGTCGGCCTACTAATTTTACAACCCGTAAAATATTTGACTATTTTGGAGTCGTTCTTTAATGTAAAAAAAAACTACAATTAAAATAGAGTAGTTAAAGACATTAATAAGTCCATTTGGAGACTTTACAGGAGAAACAAAATACTGTTTCTCTATAGTTATACATTATATAATTCATTGAAAAGAAAATTTTGTTAATAGAAGAGAATGTATGAGACGATGTATGAATGTGAGTGAGGCAAAGAGTGTGTGCCAAGACCGAGTTGTTTGGCGGTCCGTCCTCTCTGCCTACCCCTGCGGGGAAACGGCGTGATGGTTAGTTAGTTAGTTAGTTAGTTTGAAAAGAAAAAGAATACAAAAAATAACCTAAACTCGAAAAAGAACAAGACACAGAAAAATAAAAAGGTAATGGTCACAACTGGGACTCGAACCCAGGAACTCTCGTCAGATGAGACGAATGCTTTAACAAATTCGACAACTGAGACCTCTCATTTGGAAGTCATTCTTGTCAATCTCGTATTTAAAATTGTTGAATGAACAATATTATCTACAACCATTTATTTCAGAATTATCGGATGTAATTTTTTTAATTTGTTGCAATTAAAAAAACCAAAAATATATATTTTTTGGAAAAAACTTTGAGAGTTATTGTAAAAAGAAAGTTTTCCAACTAAAAAAAATTTAAAAAAAATGCGTAAAGCCCGGGCAATGCCGGGGAATTCGGCAAGTAATTTAAGATACTAAAAAAGTGTGTTTCTAAATTGTTCAATGAATGTTGTGAGACTTACGGTGGTGGAAAGGGAAATTAGATGGGGAAGATGTAGGTGGGGAAGTACCTGGGAATTCAGATCTGGTCACCAAACACAGCTTAAGCCATTTAAAAAAAAAAATCAATTTTGAAGGTCTTTCACCAGGGCGATACTGAGAGTATTTTCCAATCTAGGACGTACCGCGAATTATTTTAATTTGATTAATTTATTGTGAAATAAAATTATTGTGAACGCAAATCGCTGTTATTTCCGCCTACAAAACCAATTAAAATCCAGATTGCTGTCCAGAAACACGAAGATATTAGTGTACAAAACCCTTATCAGACCAGTACTTACGTATGCAGCTGAGACTTGGGTACTAACTAAGAGGAATGAGCGAGCACTGGACGTTTTGGAAAGAAAATTTTTGAGGCGCATTTTCGGACCGGTTCTAGAAAATGGATTTTGGCGCAGACGTTATAACAATGAGCTCTATACTTTGTTTAAGGAGCTAAACGTCGCAAAATTTATAAAACTGGGAAGACTTCGGTGGCTGGATCATGTGGAGAGAATGACCGAGCATCAAGCACCAAAGTCCCTGCTAAACTCAAGACCAATAGGGCGAAGGAGCCTGGGAAGACCAAGATTAAGATGGAGCGACAACGTCCTCAAAGACATATCTATCTTGGAGCTTTTAAACTGGAGAGAGCTGGCACAAAACCGAGATGAGTGAAGGAAGACTCTTGAGGAGGTCAAGACCCACCAGGGGTTGTAGAGCCAATAGTAATGATGATGATGATGATGAAATAAAATTAAATGATGAAATAAAATTTATTAGCGTTCATGTGATATGAACCCGCAACTTTTGGTTTGGTGGTTGAGATCCTTACCGCTTGACTACGGAGGCCGCTATAAAATGTTGATATAAACTTTTCATATAATCACTCATTAGATTGCTCCTCATGGAGGAAAAAGTAGGAAAAAGACTGCATTCGAAAAATACAGTAAAAAAACGTGTCAATGTTTTTGTTCATCGGATTTTCAAACAATTTTTAAATTTGCCTATTTATATAAAATAAGAAAAAAACAAAATAAGGGTAAGAACGTGCACCATCTTCCAAAACTTACATAAGACTTTAAGTCCTGACAGATTGGATTTATAAATTAATGTAATAATATTATTTTTAGTGTATGTAATATGGTTTCTTGACTAACTACTTACTTACTTACTTGATACTTACACGAAATAATTTTTTTTTTTTTTAATATTGATTTTAAAAAATACTACTGCCTCTAATTTAATCAACTTCATCGAAGAGGAAGAGAAAACTAAAAATCTAAACGAAATATGAAAAAGTCCAAGTAACAGAAACATTAAAGGATAATAATGGCAACTGGGACTCGAACCCAGGATCTCTCGTCTAACTGAGACGAATGCTTTGATCAATTCTGCTATGGAGACCTCTCATTTTGAAGTAATTTTTGTCAATTTCATATTTAAAATTTCAAAATAAACAATATTATTTTAAACTAATTTTTGCCCATATTATTGGATTTTTGAATTAAAAACAATTAGGAAGGGTAGAAAATATCCTTCAAAAGTTATTATAAAAAGAAAGTTCTTTAAATTAATATAAAATGGAAAATTGCTGAAACACCTGCTGCGTGGTGGGCCGGATCGAGAGAGACTGGTTGAGGAGGTATTTTGAACTCTCCATCCAGAATCCCTCAACCCATCGCCTTGCACCGCAGTTGAAGGGATGGATTCATACGCCCGTCACTCCTGGACACACTGACCCCCACATTCATACACATTTCCTTCTCAGACCATACTCTTCTTTCTTCTCTTAAAAATGCTCTCCACACAGAATCTCCTGAAATGAAATAGGCCCTGAGGGAAATTATTTTTCTCAGGGCGTCCAGTATGGAGCTAATGTAAAAAAGAAGCCTTTCCGAAATTAGTATTTAAATACCTAGCGCAGACCTGTGGAAAATCACGGGATAAGTAGGTACCTACTTATTCACATGTTTGGATTTTTCCCACTTTTGGTTTCAATTAATTAAAATGATAATTAAATTCATAGCAAAGGTCTTCAAGTTCATTGAACCGAAGTTACTGATAGAGGTAGATAAATTATTTTTTTACATGAATACCTTACAAGTCCCAACTGCTCCGTCTGGAGCCAGTGGGACTATGGCATACCCAATCGGGGTATGTTGTGAGACTGAAGGTAGTTGGGAGGGGAAGGAGATAGGGAAGAGAAAGGTGGGGAAGTCCCTGACTATTCAAATCTGGTCACCGAACACGGCTTAAGCCATTTAAAGCAATGTTTCAATTCTAAATTGTGGTCTTACACCAGGGCGATACTAAGAGTATCATCCACTCTGGAACGTACAGCAAATATACTATTTATTATTTTAAATAAACAAATTGTGAAAAAACACAAATTAATCAAAAAAAAATATTTTCCATGACGGGATTCGATCCCGCAACCTTCGGAGTGCGAGTCAAGACCCTTACCGCTAGACTACGCTGGCCGTCAATTGAAATAAGTTTCTATTTTTTTAATACCTAGTACAACTTTAATTTCAATTTCGTATATTTTATATCATTGGTTGGAACCACAGATGTTGGAACCTACTTAATCGCATGTTTGAATTTTTTCAATATCAGTTCCTTTTTTTAAAATTAAGCTTAAATTAAGAGCAAACGTTCTAGAGTTCATTAAACCGTAGTTACAAACAGAGACACATTCGCAAAATACTGCGCCTTCCAAGGCGTTAAACAATACATCAGTAAAAATAAAAAATGTTAAAGTTTTTCACGATATTTGCCGTTAGGACTGTGCAGAATTAAATAGAATTTATTCATTAGATTGCACCTCAAGGAGGAAAAAATCGTAAAAAGACTGCGCCTTATAAGGCGTTAAAAAATAGCAATAAAAAAACAGTGTTTATGTTTTTCACCAAATTAGTCTTTGGGACTATTGTGCTGAATTTAAAAAAAATCTATTGCTCGTGTCTTAAATAATGTAATAAAACTATTTAAAATTGACTCTTTTCTCACGTTTTTACAGAGAATATAGAAATTAAAAATAATAATTATCATATTTTCCTACAGTTTTGAAATTTTCCCATTTAAAAATTTTTGACTAAAAAAGTATAGCTACTCATATTTTCCAATACTTACATAATATTTTAAGTCCTGGCAGATTGGATTAATAAATTAAAATTATTTGTATTTTTTCTTGATGAATTAGGCAAAAGTAAAAAAAAAATTACCGAAACTAAGAATATTAGGGTTAACACTATTTGCGCCGAAGTCCTTCATATTATATTCAGAAATATATTACAGCGATTCTTTGTATGGAACTAAATTCTTCATTACCACAATATATAGTGTGTTGGTTGTAATGCTATTCGCAAATAAACACGGTGTTCGGAAACTCATGGTACAAACGAGAAACTGTGTATATGTTATCCAAATCAGTTTTCTTCGTCGGCCTACTAATTTTGCAACCCGTAAAATAGTTGACTATTTTGGAGTCGTTCTTTAAACTACAATTAAAATAGAGTAGTAAATGACTTAAATCCATTTGAATACTTTACAGGAAAACAAAATACTTTTTCTATATTGTTATACATTATATAAAGGAGAGTGTCTGTGGCGGGCGGGCGGTGTGGCATTATTTTATATACAAATCTAGCGTTTTATTCCGACATTAATAAAATTTCGCACGCCGTGGTTCAAAATAAAAGAATATTTACTTCATTGAAAAGAAATAGAATACAAAAAAATAACTCAAAAGCGAAAAAGAACAAGACACAGAAAAATATAATGATAATGGTCACAACTGGGACTCGAACCCAGGAACTCTCCTCAAACGAGACAAATGCTTTAACAAATTCGACAACTGAGACCTCTCATTTGGAAGTCATTCTTGTCAATATCATATTTAAAATTTCAGAATGAATAATATTATCTTCCAAATATTTTTTTCAAAATTATCGGATGCTATTTTTTTAATTTTTACATTAAAAAAGGTAGGATTAACCAAAAAATCTTTTTTTAGGTAAGAACTTTAAGAGTTATTATAAAATTAAAAACAATTTACTATGCACTATGTCAATCTCTAATCGAGTATGGTATCATAGCCTGGGGAGGAGCAAACGCTGCCGCCATTGATCCGATCTCTAAAGCCCAGAAACTAATTATAAAGATTATTCTAAAACTACCGATCACAAGCAGTTCGGATGAAATCTTTAAGAGAATCGGTGTTTTGGACATTAGGCAACTCTATGCAAAAATATACTAACTTATCTATTCAAACATAGAACTGTTTTTGACAATATCCAAACTGTTCGTGATACGAGAACCTAAGGGCAAAATCTCTTACTTATCCCTTTCGCCAAAACAACGTTTGGTCAAAGAAACTTCAGGTACTTTGCAACAAAACTTTATAATACACTTCCACTGACCATTAGACAGCACACTAATCACGTAAAATACAAAACAGATACCAAGTTTTGGATCATTACCAAAGACAGATCATATATCAACAATATTTTTAGAACCTCCTAATGCATGCTAACCCATTGATACTATGCTGATTGTCCTTGTACTTTTACTCTAAATGTAAATAACATTGTCGTTGTTATCCTTTATAATTATTTTAAACTTTATGTTTAAATGCGCCTGCTCTCAACACAGGAACTCCTAGTGAGACAGGCACAGCACAATTACCTATGTAACATAAAACAAATTAAGATTATAATAAAAAATTATAAGTCCTGACAGATTGGCTTTATAAATTAATGTAATAATATTATTTTTGTGAAGTGTATGTAATATGGTTTCTTGACAATTATACTTACAAGAAATAATATATATATTTTTAATATTTCTTTTAAAAAATACTACTACTGCCTCTAATTTAATCAACCTCCTTGATGAGGAAGAGAATACTAAAAATCTAAACGAATTATGAAAAAGTCCAAGAAACAGAAATATTAAAGGATAATGGTGGCAACTGGGACTCGAACCCAGGATCTCTCGTCTAACTAAGACGAATGCTTTGATCAATTTTGCTATGGAGACCTCTCATTTTGAAGTAATTTTTGTCAATTTCAATAAAAAGAAAGTTGTTTAAATTAATATCAAATGGAAAATTTCTGAAACACCTGCTGCGTGGTGGGCCGGATCGAGAGAGACTGGTTGTGGAGGTATTTTGAACTCTCCATCCAGAATCCCTCAACCAATCGCCTTGCACCGCAGTTGAAGGGATGGATTCATACGCCCGTCACTCCTGGACACACTGACCCCCAATTTCATACCCATTTCCTTCTCAGACCATACTCTTCTTCCTTCCCTTAAAAAAGCCCTCCACACAGCATCGCCTAAAATGAAATAGGCCCTGAGGGAAATTATTTTCCTCAGGGCGTCCAGTGTGGAGCTAATGTAAAAAAAAAAGCCGAACCGAAATTAGTATTTGAATACCTAGCGCAGACCTGTGGAAAATCACGGGATAAGTTAAGTAAGTACCTACTTAATCAAATGTTTGGATTTTTCCCACATTTGGTTTCAATTGTTTAAAATGATACTTAATTCAATAGCAAAAGTCTTAGAGTTCATTGAACCGCAGTTACAGATAGAGGTAGGTACAATTTAAATTAGTTTACGTTTTTAATACCTAGTTCTACTCTAATACCAGTTTAATATATTATATCATTGGTTGGGACCTACTTAATCCTATTATTGTATTTTTAGTTGACTAGGAGAGATAAAATACTGTTTCTATAAATAGAATTGCTCATTATATAAAGGAGAGTGTCTGTGGCGGGAGGGTGGCCTGGCTTTATTTTTATACCAATATTCCGTTTTATTCCGCAAATAATGAAATTTTGCACGCCGGGGTTCAAAATAAGACGATAATTGCTTCACTGAAAACGAAGAGAATATTAAAATTCTTAACGAAAAATGAAAAAAAACAAGACACAAAAAAATTAAAAGATAATGGTAGCATTGGGGCTCGAACCCAGGATCTCTTGTCTAACAATTTACAATTTGGGAGGCGGGTATGGGTACCGCCGCCCCGGGAACCATTTATTGGACAACCAACACCCCTGCCACAGGTCACCCCAAGTGGTTCGTACGTTTGGTGACTTAGCAGGGGTGCCCGGGTTCACGGGATAAGGTTTGTCTAGGTCTTGTTGGCGGACACGTATGCCCAACCACTGCGTGGCGGGCTGGATCGGAAGAGACTGATTGAGGGAGGCCTTTTGACCTCTCCAGCCGGATTCTCCCGACCCTTCGCCTTGTTGAGGAATAGATTCATACCTGTCCGTCCGTCACTCCTGGCCACACTGACCCCTAGATTCCTACCCACACTCATACTTTTTTCCTTCCTATATCTTCTTCTCCTTCCTTTCCCTTAAAAAACCCTCCACACAGCATCCTCAAAGATGATACAGGCTCCTAGGGAAATTGTTTTCCTCGGTGCCACCTGTGTGGAGCTAACGTAAAAAAAACTGAAACAAACGCTTCAAAGAATACATAATGCGTTAAGTCCGGGCAATGCCGGAGACTTTAGTAAGCGTGTCTCGTGTCCAAAAAAGTGTATTTCTAAATTTCTCGTATTTAATAAATCAAAACCAAAAATTCCTCCTTAAACATAATATTGGTAAGTGGGTACTTATACCTTCCTACTTAAATATAAACCATTAATTTATAGTAACTTTTTAAATCATTTTAAATAATAAATTATATTATTCATCCAAAGAAACGTCACTATCTGGGAAACAATTCTTTTTGCACACTTTCTTCATTATCACGTACAACCGGAAACGGAACGTACAAAAAAATACAGACAGATCAAAAGCACAAAGGCTGAGTTAAAATTTGACTATGTTACGCTCAGTAAAAATAGAGTGATTTAAAAAAATAATAAATAAACTAATATTAATATCGCACAAGATTCCCAACTGCTCCCGTCTGAAGCAAGTGAGACTATGACATCCCCAATTGGAGAATGTTTTGAGACTTACGGAGGTGGAGAGGGGAAGGAGATGGGGAAGAGGTATGTGGGGAAGTACGTGGGAATTCAGATCTGGTCACCAAACATACCTTAAGCCATTTCAAAAAAGAAATCAATTTTGAATGGTGGTCTTTCACCAGGGCGATACTGAGAGTATTTTCCAATCCGGGACGTACCGCGTATTATTTATATTTGATTAATTGTGAAATAAGATTAAATAATGAAATAAAATTTATTAGCGTTCACGGCATTTGAACCCGCAACTTTTGGTTTGCCGGTTGAGAGCCTTACCCCTTGACTACGGAGGCCGCTATAAAATGTTGATGTAAAATGTTAGATATACCAGTTAAAAAATATTAGATTTATCATTTAAAATTTACCATTTTTCAATAAAACACGAAATAGAGGGAATATTTAGATTTATTTATTAAAAACATATATGAATATAGGTAATTCAAATTATCTCAACGCAGTTTATTCAAATACCAGCAAAGACCTTTTTAATCTCAAATTTTGAAATTATTTTGCCAGATTCTATCTTGAGACTTTTTGTAAATAATTTCTTAAATACAAGTATATATTCTATACTCGTACTACATTTGCTACGGAAGATTACCAAAAATATTGTTTAAAGGATTTATAGTAACTTTTATATACACTACAAATAACCAATAACACTTCAAAATGAAAATTTTCAAAACTTTTAAGTGAATCCGGAGAAAGAAGATCGTATCAGAAATTTGAAAAATTTTAAGCACGTCGTTTTGAACCCATTTGGCACTCTTTTATCACTCTAAGAATTTAAAAATAACATTTTTTTAAATGAGCACCTTATTATAGGTACATATCGTGTATAATAATGACCCGCCTTAATCTATACGAAGTTATTATTAAAAGTAGGAGTTTTGGAGTGGATTAGATTGGTAGTCGAGACTTTGGTAAAAATAGCTGCAAATGTCGCAGTATCAACTGTGGGGTCATCTTAAACAAAACATAATAATCCGCTAGCAAACGTTCGCACACGTGACACGGCCGATACGACCGATGCGCTTCTAGCTTCTAGGTGCTTGGGGAGATTGTATTTTCTCTCTCTGAACATATTCAAGGCATTATATTGGTTAGTTACATTTGTAAATGATTTTATAGTCTTCAGTAAGATATTACAAAACTATTTTAGCCTTTATAATTTACCATTATTGCACAGGAATACAATGTACGACCAGCTGTGCCGATTCTATATATATATATACAAAAGCAGGAGATATGATTTTTTAAATAATAATAATAAAAGTAATAATAACACTTTCTTTTCGCTGTCTTGAACAATTGACATTGAACATTAAATTGAATTGAACAATTGACAAAATTTCAGCGAAATTAAGTTTTAGCTTTTTATTTAATTTTACGGCCGGCGTGGTCTAGCGGTAAGGCAGTCGATGTAGACGGAAGGTCGCGGGATCGAATCCCTACGCGGGCAAATAAATTTTATTAATTAGTTTGTGTTATTTCCTAATTGATTAATTAAAAATAATGTATAGTACATTTGCGGCACGTTCCAGAGTGCAAGATACTCTCTGTATTGGCCTGGTGTAAGACCACAATTTAAAATTGAAACGTTACTTGAAATGGCTTTAGCCGTGTTTGGTGACCATTTCTGAAAAGCCAGCTACTTCCCATCTTCCTCTTCCCCTCCTCCTTCCCCACCCCACTACCTTCAGCCTCGAAACATACCTCAATTGGGGATGCCATAGTCTCACTGGCCCCATACGGGAGCAGCTGAGACTCTTGTGAGGAATTAATGTAAAAAAATATATATAAATAAATATATATAAAATATGGGTCTCAGGATGGGCAAAGCGCCCAGTAAGGTCCTCATGAACAAATAGTGTTAAAAAATATAAAATTTCATATAAAACCAATAATAAAAAAAAATTACAAATAAATGTTTTTCGTCATTTTTACCATTGTTTTTCAAAAAGTCAATTTTGTTATTCAAAATGAAATTTTGCCTCAAAAATGTTCGCAAAGTGGAATATCGAGGTTTTTCGAAAAAAGATAATGTTGGCAGTTGGATCTCTTGTGCGGTATTAAAAATATATATTCTAGACCCTAATTATGTATCCAAACTTTTTTTAATTGACTTTTTCACCTACAGTGAATTTAAAAATCTACTTTGGATTAATCATTTTTAAAATTTAATTTGGATGACTCAATGCTCCAAAATTCTTCAAAGAAACGGCCTGGATAAAGGCGATACTCAGAACAGAAGAAATTACAAGCTGAGAACGAGAAGAGCCGACCCCAACAGCCTACCTAGGCAATGAGTTGGGACAGCGCAAGGAAGAAGTGAATTTAAAAATTTAAAATATTAATAAATCCATGTATCATATTTTCATTCTTTACTGACCCCCCTCAGGACAATATCCTGGCCACGTGACTGTAGTAAAAAGGCTTTGAATCGGCTGTTGCTGTCTTCCTGCCAGTTACCATTGAGAGACCCGTCAGCTATCTTCCAATACTGTACATGTATACAGTAGCGGCCCGAGTACCTCTTTGATGGTGGCGACCGATATTATTTTTTACATTTAAATTTCTCATCAAAAATTTTCTTAGTCGAATCATGCTAATCAGGTCCAAACAAAAAAGTAAGTGGCCGCCCGGTTCGCTTTAAAATGATCCGAAATATTTTTTTTGACTTGAATGTTAATTGACTTTATATTTAAAGAATTCAATCATTTTGGTGAAGACAAAGTATCGACTTTTATTTCCTTTAGGAGGTTTCGGGTATAACTGGCGGGGACTGTCCCCTTTGAAGAACCGCCACTGATAACATATCGATACGGAAATTTGAAAAACTGTAAAAAACATAATGTTTACAAATGTTATCTACATCTGCCCTGATGATGGACACTGCAACGATGTCCAAAACGCTGGCTAAAGAAGGAGGTAGCGCAACACGGCATAACACCCCAAAAACAAAAAACTAAAAAAAATGTTAATTGTTCAGGAGAGCGAAAGATAGTATTTCTTTAAATCGTATATACTGTTTTCGTCGACCTATATTTATGATATTTTTAATAATAAAATGACGTTGAACAGATCTTTCAAAATCCTTTTTGCAAATTTCTAACAATAGTTAATTTAGATATGATTTTAGATTTTCACGGCCAAAAATTTTATGGTTATTTCCTTTTGGGGTATTATGCCGTGTTGCGCTACCTCCTCCTTTAGCCAACGTTTCGGACAGCGTTGCAGTGTCCATCATCAGGGATGATGCGTCACACATCTGCCCTGATGATGGATACTGTAACGCTGTCCGAAACGTTGGCTAAAGGAGGAGGTAGCGCAACACGGCATAATACCCGAAAAGGAAATAACCATGAAATAGTTAATTTATTTTTAAATTAAAAAAAAATCCTCTTAAACCGCACGTTGCGTCATAAAAAACTCTGTGATTATCCAAGAAGCATTTTACTTTTTTTGTATTTGTTGACAGCATTTCATATTTCCGCTGTCGACACTAAAATTCTTTATTATATTATTTTTGTAAATATTAATAAGATTTCGTGATAATAAAGGTTTTTGTATATATTTTTATTTAAAACCTATTAATAAAAAAAACCTTTTTATTTAACAACCTGTATTTTACATGTTAAAATGAAGGATTTTAGCTAAAAAAAATAGGAGTCAATAAATACCAGTAAACCAGTTGTTTATTGTTATTAGTATGTAAAATGGATTTATTGTAAATATGTAGGAATAAACCTCCTCATAAAAATTTGTTATTTGAAATAAAATGAATCAGTTAAATATAGATACCGGGCACCCACCAATACAATGGGTTTCAGTCAAACGCATAAACAATTCTATGACACACAGATAATGGAAAAACAGAGAGCAATATATAAGTTATTCTTTTTATTAGTGTCAAGTTTAATTAGTGGAACTCCAATTAAATTTTAAGATTTTCTTTTATTTATTCAATAATAGTATTATTTTTAAAACCAAATGAACTTTAAATACTAAATTTATTTATGCACATGTTCTTCGTGTAATTATTACTACACGTGACAGCTGTTTCACCTTTTGAAGGCATTATCAAACAGTTTTAAATATTAATATAAAAAATAAAACAATTGCTCTGATAAATAAATATCAGGTTTATTTTAATATTATTACGAATTGGTTATGAAAATAACTACGATTAAGAATAGAAATATTTTTGTAATTATTACCTTCCCGCTGTGCCTCAATAAGTGTTGTAAGAAATAAAACCGTTGACAAAATTACTACGAAATAACGCATTTTGGAAATAGATCTGCAACACTGAATTTATTTAAAAAAATATGTATTGAACCTTTTCAGTACGAAGTTGAAAACACACTGTGCTTCAAAGAGGTCGTTATTCGTTTTTATAGAGTTGATATCAGTGTTCGAACACTCAGCGCAGTATTGTCATGTGTATGGTTTTTACCATATTTTCGTGATTTTTTGGTCATTTCTTTTTTAGAAAATCCACGTCAAACAACACATGGTTTTTACCGATCAACAAAAGTGTATACTCTTTGAGTGGAATACGTTTTTTAGCCACTGGAGCGACAGCGCATTTTAAAACCTTTTTCTCCATTTGCACGACATTTTCTCCATTTGCACGACATTTTCTCCATTTGCACGACATTTTCTCCGTTTGCACGACATTTTCAGAAGATCATTTTTTTTAATTTTCGCCAACCTTAATAAAATCGTACCTTCGAATTTTCACATGGAGACAAAAGTTTATCGTAATTGTTATATAGCCAATGAATTAACCTATATTTTACCGTTTATCTCATTTTTGTAGGATTTATATAAATATATTTTTTTTAAATCGTAAAGTTCCTAACCACCCGAATCCTACTTGGTTGTTACTTTGAAACTGCCGTGAGAGGTACTTATTTGAGTCAACATAATATTGATAATGAAAGGTGCAAATCTATGGAAAAAGAACTTAATTTTAAACGTAAGCAGCTGATCAGAAATTATGCGTGAAAAAAATATAAAAAATATATTTTGAACTTGGTTATAAAATAGTCTACGAAGTTCGGATTTGCGACATCTATGATCATAATAGATAAAGCATTTAATTAGCTTCTAAAGTCCAAAATAACAGTGTAGGAGCTGCAAATATATATTTGTTTTAATGTTTAGCTGATTCCAGGAGATAATTGCAATTTTTAACCAAAAAGCAATCAGGGACATTCAAAATGGCGCCAATATATGGCAATAAACGCTCCAATCGTTAGAATGGCTCACGTGGGGAAATCCTGAAATTATAAATTTTACTTGAACTTGCAAGTGATCACAAAGTGTCTTTTTCTAATTTAACTTTGTCAATAAGTAAAATTAATACAATAATAAAAAATATATATATGTGTATATATAATATATTATCTTATATATAAAAATCTCGTGTCACGGTGTTTGTGGCCGCACTCCTCCGAAACGGCTTGACCGATTTTTATGGATTTTTTTGTATATTTTTAGGTATGAGAATAGTTTTTAAAGTATATTTCTTACCGCTAGGTGATCAGGGTATCCCTATCCAAAAAAAACTATTTTTTTGACAATTTTTTTTTGTATTTTGTATGCATGAAAAAATACCTGTAACCCCAAATTTTAACCCTCCTACCCCCACCCTCCCATTTTTTAATCGCAATTTTAATATTTTTTTATGAACAAATTTAACCGTCTTTCGTATTTTAAACAGAACAAAATTATTTATGGTGTTGAATGACAGATGGCCTCGTCGAACTTTCATCCATACATGCGCAAGACATTCACGAGAAGCGTTGCGTCGTTTTGATATTTCATTCGGCATCATGTCGACTGACAAAAAATATCGTACACTCAATTGTTCTTACAAATTCATATTGATTTTCTTTATTTCATTTTCCTACTTAAGTTGGTGTTTTTTTTTTGTTTTTATCAGTGGTCATAGTCTACAGCGCTCCATTCCTCTTTCTGTTATAGGACCCACCCCACACACTTACAATACATTCGTTATTTTTTATTTAACAACCAAAATATTCACTAGAAATATTTTTTACGGCAGAACAACGTTTGTCGGGTCAGCTAGTATATTAAACTATTTTCATTATGTTTCTTAGCAGGTAACTTTAATTAGGTTACTACTCTAATTTCTGTAAAATGTAGAAAAAAATATCATTGGAATTGTGGATTTTTTCTTCTTCATCTCATCAACCTGCAAAAATAAATTTTAAATTTGAAATAATGAATTTTAGATTCTAAGAAGATGGTGCTACAAATAAAACTTGAATAAAACTCTAGTCCCTTTCGCAAGAAAATATATTATTTTTTGTGTTTTTTTTTTCGAATACTGAATTTTTCCTACTATTCAAAGAAAAATAATTATAAAAAATTATTTTTTAAACCATTTTTAATTCTTCACTTACGATTATTTTCTTACTTACATTCAGTTTTACATTGTTTTTTATCCGTCAAGATATGGTAAAACATGGTTTTTATTCCCCAAAATATGGTTTTTAATTTTTGCGACATGGCAACACTTCTTGCCTTATTCACTTGAATGCAGCGTCTCGCACGTAGATATTCTTCTGTTATTAACTTGTTTCCCTGCAGGTGTATGCAGAGAGGATAGTCCGCCACACAGCTCTGTCTTAGAACACACTCCTTGCTTCATTCACATGCATGCATCGTCTCATACATAGATACTATTTTGTTATTAACTTGTTTCCCAGCAGGGGTATGCAGAGAGGATAGTCCGCCACACAGCTCTGTCTTAGAACACACTCCTTGCTTCATTCACATGCATGCATCGTCTCATACATAGATACTATTCTGTTATTAACTATTTTCCCTCCAGGGGTATGCAGATAGGATAGTCCGCCACACAGCTGTCTTGAAACACACTCCTTGCTTCATTCACATGCATACATCGTCTCACACATAGATACTGTTCTGTTATTAAGACTATTAAATTGACCCCGCTCAAAAACATGATGCATTTCGTCATTGAAATGGAGAGGTCAAAGGTCTCCCTCAACCAGTCTCTCCCTACTCTACCACGCAGTTTGTTAGCGAACACATCCACCGCCAAGATCGGGGTAAGCCTCACCCCATAAACCCGGGCACCCCTGCTAATTCACCAAACGTACTTGAGGTGACTTATGGCGTAGGTGTTGGTTATCCAATAAATGGATCCCGGTGTGGTGCTACCCATACCCGCCAACTGTGTATGGCAATACTTACTCAGGCTTAAAAATACAACATTGGATTGAATCGTCGATAAACTATTGTATTTGTTAGTTGAATGTTTTGAGTTTGTTTTGGACTAAACTATTTATTCATATTCATATTGCGTATGTACGGTCGAAAACAATATTTTTTTATTAATATTTTAAAAGCATTTTTCCTGGAATAATTAAACTCGGGCCATTTGTGAAAGAGCAAATTATGAATTCTCTTCTCTCTATCACCACAACGGTAGTACGAATGTAGATCGAATTTAAAATAAAAAATATTTAAATGAAAAAAATATTCAATGACTATAAAAACCGTGTGAAAATAAAGGTAATTAATGCTCCAAGTAGGAGCTTAAATAAAGTACGTAAGTTATTTATGATTAAGTGAAATGTCTCATTCCGGCAATTATATCAATTAATCATCAACAACATAATGACAAAGTCTAACAAACTGTAGGTCAAACAGAACCCAATTAATTACATCTGGTAATTAACTAACTAACTATCACGCCGTTTCTCCGCAGGGGTAGGCAGATAAGACGGACAGCTAAGCACCTCGGTCGTGGCACACAGTCTTTGCCTCACTCACATTCATACATCATCTCACACATATTCTTCTATTATTCTGACTTTTGACATGGCCCACCTAAGAATCTGATTCACTTGATCGTTCCATGTCTTCCTCGGGCGTCCCCGACTTCTTCTTCCATGCACATTTGCGTCATAATTCTTCTCACACAATTTTCTTCTTTCATTCGTTCTACATGCCCAAACCATCTGAGGGTCCCTTTCTCAATCTTATTCATTATGCTTACATCAGCCTTACATTCTTTGCGGATATCCACATTTCTCACACGATCATACGTGGTTTTACCACACATTCTCCTCAGGGATCTCATTTAAAAAGCATTCTGTTTACTTTTACATTTCCTCTGCGAGTTCCATGCCTCACTACCATACATCAGGGAGGGTACCAGGACTCCATTATGGAATGCTAGCTTCGCTTCTTTTGACATTTTTTTTATTAGCGCCAACGGCATTCAGTCCTCCATTAATGGAGTTACCTGCATTTACCCTTCTTTCAATATCTCTATCAGGCCTTCCCATCTCTCGTAAACATACTACCCAGATACATAAACTCATCCACCTGCTCCAAGTATTCATCATTCACAACTATATTGCACACTGTTTTCGTACTCTCTCTTTCAAACGCCATGACTTTAGACTTACTTACATTCATCATTAACTAATTCTTCATACACACTTCGTTCTTCCTAAACATAAGAGACCGCAGATCTTCCATAGTGTTAGAAATCAGCACCGCATCATCAGCATACAAAAACCGGTAACTGAACATGGCTAAATCAATTTCAAACAGCAACGTGTAGTCTATCACCAGGGCGTTACTGACAGTAGTGCAGATAACTCACTCTAAATGCTTCGCTAATAATTATGCTGTTTCAAATATTCATATCACCGTAGATAGAGCGCTGTGAATTTATTGCGTGAATAACGAACAAATGCCCGAAGCATGACATCATCGATTGGGCTGAAATAAATAATGCGCAAAAATTTTATTTTGTGGTTTATCATGAGGTTACTGAAGTCTGTCGTTATCTCGTGGTCTGAAAAATGATAAAAAAAAATATAAGTTAAAATAAATGATCTCATAAACATAAATGCTAAAAGTGCATTTATATTATTGACTCAGCCCTCTCGGCAGCAGTGGCGGACTCAGGGGACAGGGCCCACCCATATAAGTTTTCCAAAAAGAAGAAATGTAGCATTCTATGGGTGCGTATAGGGCGGAGTGAAAAAACTTTTTTTTTCAATTTCGAGTGTCCTATATTACCAATGGGTGCCTTGGTAGTAGCCTGTAAAGTACACAAAATATCATTAAATTCTTACTTCGTCTTCAGGTGGCGCACTGACCCTAAAGTTCTACAAAAAAGTGTGTTTTTTCGGATTTTGTTAGTAATAAGCAACTCATCTAATGCAGTTTAAACGTCACAAAATAGATTTCATTTTCACCCATCTAACTTACTCCTCTTTCTTTCCATCCTTTGACATTATTTTGCGAAACAAAAGTTGCAGTCAATCAGAAAAATAAACAGATATCAGCGCGGAGCTCACATTCTTTGGAATAGTCGCGAAAACTTGATTGTGATTTGTTCGTAAAATGCCTAAAACAATACAAAATTTATAGTGTTCTGTATTTGGTGGCCCAGAAAAATTAAAAGACAATATGTTACCAACTTATATATAATATAATATATATACTAAAGTATTGTTTGTGGATTAGAAATGACTTGCAATAGTTATCCAATGGAAAAAATCCTTATGTGAAAGACATGTGAAATAATTGCAATTGATCTTAATGGAATAAAGCGTCTATTCCTATTCTAACTCAATGTCAAATTGTAAACAGACTAACCAGATATTATCACAAGTACAAACGCTTAAAAAAATGTCAAATATCTATAAAGAAAACTGAATTTTATGAAGATGCAACAAATAAACTCTTTGATTTTGCTGTGTGCGGGTGCGTTTGTGTTGATTTTGGTAAATTTTTAGTAAAAATACGCAAAAAGGAGCTGGAATTCCGACATCATCAAAGAGGTAGTCACAAAATGTATATCGTGTCAAAATATATAGTGGAAACCAAGGCTTTAGAGCAGGGGTGGGGAACCTCCGGCCCGCGGGCCGCATGCGGCCCGCGAATCATTTTGGTGCGGCCCGCGAGCGCTTTTGGTGCGGCCGCTGAGAAAAAATTAAACTCAAATAGCACTTTTAGAAAATTATACTAAGAAAGCGAGAACGGTTTTCTTTCACAGTTTTTCAGTTACACTTTAAAGTTATTATTACTAAATCTGGAGAAAGTTACAACATAACTGACAGGTGTGTGCTTACGTATGCACCTTTATTTCAACAAATCAGGTTAGATCAAAAACATACGTAATCCAACATCCTTTTTTAGTTTTATTTTAATTACTTATCATTTGTACGATAGCGAAATTAATATCGAAAAAATATCTCAGTTTTGATGACAATTCTATTTAGGAAGAAAAAAAAATGATATGCTTTGTTTATATATCGCTCCACTTTCGCAATAAAAAATACTTAATTAAAAAATATGATTTTATATAAATTATTGCAAATAGTTAAATAAATATATAAAATTATAAAAAAATTGCATTAAAAAATTTTCTATAAAATGCAGGAAAACTATTGATGTGCTCTGAGTACAATATAATTTAACCTGGTGGACTGGTGGAGCCCTACGCAGATCCATTTCTGAGTTAAAACCACCCTTATGTTCGTAATGCAAATTTCTGTTGCGAATTCATCTGCTGACATAATTCAAAGGAAAACATCTATGAGTTTCTAGCGCAAAAATTGTAGGAAAACCTTTTACGTGTGCTGAGTACAAAATAATTTAAGGTAGTGACAAGTGGACCCTTACGCTGATCGATTCCCTAGTTAAAACCACTTTTGTGTTCATAATGCAATTTTCTGTTGCGGATTCATCTGCTGACGCAATTCGAAGGAAACTATCCATGTGTTTCTAATGCAAACATTGAAGGAAAACCATTTTGTGTCCTGGATGTAATATCAATTAAAGCTAGTAACTCGCAAGCAGATTTCCTCAAAAAATGAAAACCAGTTCCATGTTCCGAATGATCTTTGAAAATTAGAGGAGCGGATTAATCTGCTGACACATTTTGAATATAACAGTTCTAATGTTCCGAGTGGAGTTAAAATTTTTGTTTCAAACCATATGCCGCAAAATTTGTAATTGGTAGTAAAAGCATACGCACATTACGAGAGTAATGCTAATCAAAGCTAAGTAATGCTAATCAATCCCACATGCAGATTTACTCTTAATTTAAAACCAGTTTTTTTTCAGAATGAAATGTTGAAATTCCAGTTGTGAAATCATTTGCTGACACATTTTGATGGAAACCATTCTCTTACGCAAAGTGCAGTTATAAAATTCTAGTCCAAATTATGTGTGTACTGCCAGAATAAATAAAAAAAAAAAAGTTTTCATGTTCTGAGTGTAGTTTCATCCATCGCATACATATTTAATTTAAACCAGTTTTCATGTACTAATGCAGAATTCATGTACTTAATATTCATATTTTGTATTGGAAGAATACTCGACAAATGTGATAATAAAAATAAGCGGCAGTGAAGCCATAAATTTTTGTTGATTTCTACCCCCCCCCCCCCCCCCGGCGCGTGAAAATCTATGTGCGGCCCGCGGATGATACCACAAACGTCCAAATGGCCCCCGATGCCAAAAAGGTTCCCCACCCCTGCTTTAGAGCGTAGGCAATAACGACTGATGAGGCAAAACAAATTACTTCAAAAACAGACTGTAAAGAAACCTCTGAACACCTAACCAGATACTACATTGACTGCAGAGACCTCGAATGATAGCGGTAAATTATTAGACAGCAATCAAGATTTAATTGATCAATTTGTGATAAAATTGTACGTGCCAACATTTTGTTTTCATGGTTAACCATAAAAACAAAACTTTCATTTAAAGATGGTCCAAAACGTGTCCTTAGATTGAAAAAAAAGGTGCTTCTATTTAAAATGTGAGCTAAAAACAATTACTTTTTGAATAATTGAGTGGAACTCTTTCTACGCACATTCTGAAAATATTACATTAGCAATGCTGCAAGATGAAATACATATAAAAAAAATTGCAGTAAGCAAAATTCTGAAAGCCCGACAAAATGCAAAGGAGCAGAAAATAAGAACATTCTTGACTTCAAAATTACACCTCAAAGTCAACGATTATTATGATTTGATAGAATGGAAAATAGAACAAATATTCGAGCCACCATTCACAAAAAATACGGTGACAGTGAGTTACGCAAAAATCATGCGAAAATCATGAGCGAAGATACAAATATCCGTATTGAAAATTTTCCCTGTCATTCCCAGGCTATGGAGAGAGGTGTGAAGCTGGTTACTGAAGCGAGTTTGGCTGTTTGGCGAGCAAGAATAAAATCGAGAAAAAAAATGCCACATTTCGAAACAAAATCACAATTTTCCTCTGGTTCAGGGAGCTACCCCATACGCAGATGATACGACAAAAAGCTGAAATTATTAAAAAATATATATTTTTTGGTTATTCTTTATATTTTAATGCAGATAATAAAGTAAAAGTTGTTAATAATATTCATCTAAATTTTTTAAAATTTCCAAGAATCGATCATTTTTTCAAAATTTCAAGTCCTCTGCGCCACCTGAGAATTATATATGTGAAAAAAAAGTTAAAAAATATTTTTCAATAGCCAATTATTCATAGCAACATTTAGTAATATAGGGTTTACGAAATTCGAAAAAAAAAATTTTTCGACCTCTTTTATTCCAGGCTAGACTGCGTAATTATGTTTTTTATTTACTCACTAACCAGTGGCGGTTTGTGCAATGAGGCGGAAATGGAGAAGGAGACAGAAAATTTTAATATAAGGAAACCGTCGCTACTTCAATATAAATATTACCCATTTATGTTTTCTAATTTCGCTGGGACTGGCTGTCTTTATAATATTTATGTAACTCAAGATAATAATTGTTTATCCACCAGTGTGCGGTGACCGGCCTTTAACTGAGCTCCGGAGCTACTAGCTGTTAAACATCACACAACGCAGTAGGTACAGTCAGGAGGCAGTGGAGGTTATCCACCACTTCCCCGCCCTGGTATAAGTAACTGATGGTTACTCCTTCAAGGCTCTCGCAAGATTCTAATTTTTTTTTGTCAAACGAAGCTACATTTATTTATTTCTAGACCTCCAGTGTCCCTGCATACGTTGCTAGAAAGCAGTATGCATGTGCTTAACAGGAAAATAAAACATAATACAACAAATCAGGTTAGTAATACAAGCAAAATAATATTTAAAGCAAAACAAAACTCATTCAAGAAGCTCATGGGGCAGCATTGCATCATGTGAAAAACCCTGCAAGCACCTGAACAAAGAGATAGAGAACATACGATAAACAATTAAGTCTCAAATCATTTGGCAAGTACCGATAAAAATTGCGAATCGCATTCAGCATGATATAAACCACACCCAGCATCCGTATCCCCAAGCCAACCATCCAGTGAAGCCTCGAAGAAAGTTAGTTGAATAATAGAGGTAAAATACCTGAAGACTTAAAGAAAAATTCAGCGTTGAGTGATCGGAGGCGGGACAAAGGAAAGTTAAGGCCGTTTAAGCAAGCTTCAAGCCTTCACATATTATTGGGGGTGGCGCAAATAAATTTGAGATGGAACTGCAAGAATAACATATGTAACTAAACATGCAGGAGGGACAAGGTCCAGTACACCCCCATACGGGAATTAATAAAAAAAGAGTTTGAGTTCAGTTTATCCAATACATATTGAAAAACAGAAAAAAATATACAAAAGAGAATGAAGATGACATAAATAGATAGGTTAAATTATTAATTATTATCATTATCAAAACAATTCGCAAAGCAAATCTGTAAATTTTGAAAATAAAGTTAACACAATAAATATAAATAAAATATTTAATTATATACAATTAACACAATAGACACAAAACATACAATAAACCCAAAACAAATAATCACAAAACAAATTTACTTTTCTCACAATTGCGGCAGTAAAATTAATGGATCAAAGAATTTTGTCTACGCTTAAGAGCGTTTAACCAGCCAGCGGACGAAAATCCACATTTCGTCGAAAGTTGTTCTTCCGATCGTGCAGGGCGGTTACAATGAGAAATATTAATTATTCTCCGTACCAGCTTTTTTGAATTATAACTCAATATCGAATTTATTTCAATCCAAATTAGCTTTAATTTATACCTTCATCCAAAAATGCTGAAAGGCGTGATGATAAAACTATTAAAATAGTGTACTTTTTGTAGTTATTTTTTGATTATAAGTATTTATCATTTTTCAATAATGTCTAAATTTAATAAGAATGTTAAAAAAATCTGAAATATATTAGTTTGTAAGTGCGCAAATAAATACACAAATGGACCAATTTTCGTCAAGAAACACATGTACGTACATATTTTTTAATAATTTTATTGAAACTAAAATTAAAATTCTAAAACATATGTTTGCTAGATAATGTATTGATTTATTTTACTGCATGATTATAAATTTTGAAATGGGTGTGGTATAATACAAAAACTTTTTTGAAAAATTAACAAATCTGCCAACGACCTATGGAATAACCTTATTATACTAAAAATTATAAAAAATTCTCCAAATTTATTACCTACGAATGCTAGATAAAAGAACAATCTTTCGAAATCCATTTATAATTTTTTGTGGAAAAGAGTCAACACGTCTAAAAACTTTTTTGAAAATGACGTATTTCCGGTTTTCTCTGGTAATGCCCTCTTAAGTGAATCACCAGCCATTGGACTGCGCCTCGTAGTGGAAAATTATTGAAAATATACTGCGCATTCGATGGTTAATTATTTTCTTCGATGCTGATGTTTTTCAACCCAAAGTGTCTATTTTTATATTCTATTGAAAAGTTTTATATTCGAAGTACATTTGTTACTTACATTTATCATTTTTTCTGCTACAGGTTTCACAAACTCGTGTCATTCACTAGCAAACTTAATACTAACTTAAAAATTCTATACAAGTACAAAAATGATTAGATGTAGTTCAAGTAGTGTGAGGGGTGATATTGGGGGTAAGAACCTTATAAAGAATACGTTTAGTAAGTATATGACCCACAGTGCGAGGGTATAACCACTTGAAATTTTAAAAGTGGAATCAGGGAATATGAACTTTGTTCACGAAATAATAACTTTTCCAAGTTTGCTAACCATTTAATAGTGACAGGTTTAGCTTCAACAAAAAAAACAAGTTTAAACATCTTTACATATTATAAATTAATGGTATTATACTTATATGTTTTGTGTAAATTCCTTGAAATATATAATATATATATATATATATAAGAGAATGTCTGTATGTGGTGGACGAGTGGGCTGGCAAGCGGGCAGTTTGGATTTTATTTGTATACAGATAAACAGATAGCGGTGGTTATAAAGGTTGGGTAACCATCCAGTAAATGGCGCTGTGTTTCGTTAGCCACAGCAACACGTGGCCGGGTCAGCTAATTCCATTATAAATACATAATTTAGCGCTTTAGAAACCATAGAAATAAACAAAAAAGTGTATAAAACTAAAATTTGTTAGTACCCTGTAAATCACCCTTAAAAATAAGAAAATTTCCAAAAAAATGTGTTGAAATTGTTATATAGTTAATACTCAAGAAATGCAAAAAACAAAGTACCTATATCTGAAAAAAACCTGGTCGCCAGACATTTAGTTTCCATTATGATTGCCTGGTCGCCAGACATTTAATTACCATTTTGTTTACCTGGTCGCCAAGCATTAAGTTACCATTGTGATTGCCTGGTCGCCATTATTTACCATTATTTTTGCAAGTCGCCAGACATTTAGTTAACGTTATGTTTGCTTTGTAGCCAGACATTTAGTAATCATTACGTTTGCTTGGTCGCCTTAGAAAGTTGTATTTTATTTTATATTGTAAATTTTTGATATCATATACTGCAGGCCCCAGAACCCATTTGCTACAAGTCGCCCCGCCACAGGTTCAGCCTCGGAGTCTACAGATCCTAAATACGGCCCTGTGCAACACTTATGTACATCAACTTGTATTATTTTAGATATCTACTGCGTATTCGTAATTCGACAGTGTGGTTTTCCTGTTAGTGACATCGAAGTTATTTTTAAATAACATTTTGTTAGGTCATCTCTTCCACAAGCCAATGCTGATAAGGTCTGGGTTTTGCGAAAAGAAATTTCTTGTCGGTATGACGGCAGTCGAATCAAAACATACTTTAATTAAATTTTTAATAAAATCTAACTAACTAATAAACTAACTCAACTAACCATCACGCCGTTTCCCGCAGGGATAGACAGAGACATTTTTCTTTTACAAATAACTCCACACATTAGGCTACGAGGAAAACAATTTCCCTCTTCGTCAATGTCATCTTTGGGGATGCTGCTAGCGTGGGTCTTTTTAGGGAACTGAGGAAGAGGAGATTCTGGGAAGAAAAGGTATAAGGAGTGGGTAGCAATCTGGTGGTCAGTGAGTTCAGGAGTGACGGACATATGAATCCATCCCTCCCACTGAGGTGCGAGGCGATGGGTCGAGATAAATCAGCTAGATAAATAAAAGGTCTACCCCGAATGCCACGCAGTAGGTGGGGAAATACGTCCGCCGCCAAGACCTATACAAACCTCACCCCATGATCCAGGGCATCCCTGCTAAGTCACGAAACGTATTGAACCACTTAATGTGACCTATGGCAGGGGTGTTGGTTATCCAATGAAAGTTCCCAGGGTGGCGGTACCCCTACCCTCCTTAAATTGTAAAGGTGCCTACTCTTATTTTTCTATGACTGACTATGGCACCTAGTTGGGCAGCGTTGTGAGGCGGGTTAAGGTAGGGGCTGTAGGAAGGGATTTATCAAATTGAAGAGGTCCGGATTATACAAAGGAGGACACAGATGCCGGTAGCAAGTTTCATAAACGAGGCGACTTACATAATACAAGTTGAAAAAACGACCCGTTCTCATGAAGCTAACATAAACAACAACTGTGAACCAATGACTAAATAGCACACCAATAAAACATTCTGTCAAAACGGTTAAACAAAAATGGCGGCCACGATTGCTGCCGATATACATTGTTTCCATGGTTATCAATAGATATTATTTAGTGGCTTTGGAAGCGGTCCGGCGTTGCGGCCATTTTGGCCGCCATTTTTGTGTAACTCTTTGGTTAGAATGTTCGGTATTTAAGTATTTTTTTCTTTTACATGAGCTCCACACAGAAAGCCCTGAGGAAAATAATTTCCTAAGGGCCTATGGGCCTATGTCATCTTTGAGGATACTGTGTGGAGGGTTTTAATGAGGAGAGGAAGAGTTCTGGGAAAGAAAAGGGTTTAAGGGGTGGGTAGGAATCTGGGGTTCAGTGTGTCCTGGTAATCCGCCTCCAGGATCTAGACAAACCTCACTCCATGAATCCGGGAACCCCTGCTAAATCACTAAACGTAGCTAACCACTTGGGGTGACCTATGGCAGAGGTGATAGTTATCCAATAAAGGTTACCGGGCAACGGTACCCATTCCCGCCTCCAAAATCGTGGATCGGAATGCCAAGTTCTTCTCTCACGTATTTTGTTTAGTCATTGCGGTGATACGCCTTTCTTCGTTTATCCACTCTACATCATGTCGTAAGAGCACGGTTTTACCGCACATACGCCTTAGGGATCTCATATGTTCCTCTACCAGTTTCATGTCTCACTGCCATACATCAGAATTGGTATCAGAATTCCCTTGTGGACTGCTAGCCATTATATATGAGAGTATCACACAACAGTCCCAACCACTCACTACCGTCTGGAGTCAGATAGACTACGTCATCTCCGATTGGGGAATTTCGTGAGGCTGAAGGTAGTGGGGAGGGGAGAAATGAGGAAGTTGGAGAAGTTCCTGGCTGTTCAGATCTAGTCACCAAACACGGCTAAAGCCATTTAAAGCAACGTTTCAATTCTGAATGGTGGTCTTACACCAGGACGATATTGAGAGTATCTTTCACTCTGGAACGTGCCGCAAATATAGGTACTACTATTTTTATGTATTGTTTTAATGAATAAATTGTGAATAGCAGACATTAATCAAATGAAATTTACTTGCGCTTGCCGGACTTGAACCCGCGACCTTCGAATTGTTAGTCAAGAGCCTTGCCCCTCTGCCACGGAGGCCGTTAATAAAATAACGTATAAAACCACACGAATTGTACACACGCCCGCAGGACTTTGTTTTTTTATTTCACAAATTGGCAGCGCTAGAGCTCACCAAGGAGACATCAATGATAAAAAAAAAATCACCGAAAAATATTTCTGTAATTATTTAGGTATATAGCAATAAGAAAAAATCTTTAATGATTTTCGTCAAAATAAAATTGTACATAAATGTAGTTCAACTAAACCAGTGGTTCGCAACCGGTGATCTAAAGTCTGGTCCGCGAGATCTAAAATGTGTTCCATGAAACATTTATTCATTTACTACAAAACACTACATAAGTTTCCGAGCACACTGAATAATAATATGATGAGATACTCCAGCTCCTACTTGTGCCACTAATTTCCGGACACCATCTATAAAAATATGATGAGACTCTCCAGTTATCGCTTATGCCACTAGGTTCCTTACACCATGTTTAATAATATATTAGACTCTCCAGTTCCCACTTGTGTCACTAATTTACATACACCATGTTTAATAATATGGTAAGACTCTCCAGTTCCCGTATTGTGCCACTGGTTTTCAGACACCATGTAAAATAATAATGATAAGACTCTCCAGTTCCCGTATTTGTTTCAATTGTTTCCAGACACCATGTATAATGCGTACGATCAGTGCCGTGCATTACTCTATGACCAAACGAAAACTTTTTATTTGAATACCGCTTAAGAGTTCTATCTACTTAATGTGAATACCGCATAATAGTTATATCTACTTAATGTGAATACTGCATAAGAGTTCTATCTACTTAATGTGAATACCGCATAAGAGTTCTATCTACTAAATGTGAATACCGCATACCGCATACCGCGTTCTATCTACTTAATATGTATACCGCATAAGAGTTCTATCTACTTAATGTGAATACCGCATAAGAGTTCTATCTACTTAATGTGAATAACGAATAAGAGTTCTATCTACTTAATGTGAATACCGCATAAGAGTTCTATCTACTTAATGTGAATACCGCATAAGAGTTCTATCTACTTTATGTGAATACCGCATAAGAGTTCTATCTACTTTATGTGAATACCGCATAAGAGTTCTATCTACTTTATGTGAATACCGCATAAGAGTTCTATCTACTTAATGTGAATACCGCATAAGAGTTCTATCTACTTAATGTGAATACCGCATAAGAGTTCTATCTACTTTATGTGAATACCGCATAAGAGTTCTATCTACTTTATGTGAATACCGCATAAGAGTTCTATCTACTTTATGTGAATACCGCATAAGAGTTCTATCTACTTAATGTGAATACCGCATAAGAGTTCTATCTACTTAATGTGAATACCGCATAAGAGTTCTATCTACTTAATGTGAATACCGCATAAGAGTTCTATCTACTAAATGTGAATACCGCATACCGCATACCGCGTTCTATCTACTTAATGTGAATAACGAATAAGAGTTCTATCTACTTAATGTGAATACCGCATAAGAGTTCTATCTACTTAATGTGAATACCGCATAAGAGTTCTATCTACTTTATGTGAATACCGCATAAGAGTTCTATCTACTTTATGTGAATACCGCATAAGAGTTCTATCTACTTTATGTGAATACCGCATAAGAGTTCTATCTACTTAATGTGAATACCGCATAAGAGTTCTATCTACTTAATGTGAATACCGCATAAGAGTTCTATCTACTTTATGTGAATACCGCATAAGTGTTCTATCTACTTTATGTGAATACCGCATAAGAGTTCTATCTACTTAATGTGAATACCGCATAAGAGTTCTATCTACTTAATGTGAATACCGCATAAGAGTTCTATCTACTTAATATGAATACCGCATAAGAGTTATATCTACTTAAAATCGTATGCAGCAGTAAGACTAATATTGTGAGACTGAAGGTAGTGGGAAAAGATCGGGGAATTGTCTTATTAGATCTGGTCACCAAACGCAGATAAAGCAATTTCAAGAAACGTTTCGTTTCTTAATAGCAGTTTTCCACCAGGATGAACTTTTTCACTCTGGAACATGTCATAAATAAAAATTTAATATTTATATACATGTTTACTAACTCCAGCGAGGATCGTTTGTGACATCATCGTTATTCTGTCTTTTTCGTTTTCAAATAACCACGCGAAATAAGTAAATTTGTCTCGATTGCCCGAGATTTCCAGAAGACCATTATTGAAATTTTTCGCCAACTTAAAAAAAATCGTTGTAGGGGCGTGAAATGTAAGAATGTATGATGACGTTTATTGCACAAATCACAAACTAACCCCGATTTGCATGCTTAATTGTATGTGAACCACTAAGGCAATTTACACAGGCATTTTTCGATTTTATAAATTCAAATCGAGCCTGGGGGGATCTCATACATTTAAACTTTGAGCAAACGTTGACTAAATGATCAGTTTTGTTATACAGAATACATCCTTTCGGCGGAGCTGGGAAGCGCGGAATATTCGCATTACTCGCGACGAACGATTTAGTATTATTTGATCGGGAGGACGAAATGGGATGCGTTTTATTTACGACACCATGCGAGTTACTCGTTCGTTCTAAAATCTTTACTTGATCTTGTACAAACGAAACTAACTCATTATAAGAAGGAATTTCTTTATTACGAACTGTCAGCTCAAAGTTCTGAGCCGTCTGTGAATCAATTTTTCTTACCGCGCAGTGAAACAAAATAAAATTAGTTAAATTTTCAATACCTAACTGCTTTAATGCCGACACTGACGAAGAATATCTTTCAATGAAAGAATTGAGACTGGCAGATGTATTCGTGCAGTTTTTCGCATCGAGAATATTATTTAAATAATGTGTTCCTAGTGCACGTTTATCTTGATATTTTTTAACTAAACTCTCCCAAATGATCTGATATGTATCACCCGAAGGCACAACGCCTGCGGTTACGTTCAAAGCCCCGTGTGTGAGTTTTCCGATTAAGTACTGCACACGCTGCGAGTCAGTTAGCTGTATATTATTATGGATATTGGCTTTAAATGACTCAAAAAATTTCGGCCAGCTTTCATTCTTACCATCGAAGGTTGGAAGATCTATTGCAGGAAGATTAATCATACACGGCTCCCGCGAATTATTTTGTGACGTCAGTGATTCTCTTACAGAAGTTTTCATATTCGATCTAGTTCGTTTGACGTTCAAAAAAAGATCATCAAATGCATTTAAAGCTTGAAAATCTGGTTTAAATTCTGGATTTAAAGTTAACTGACGATCATTGATGCTATCTATAATATTTTCAAATTGACTTCGCATTTGATCAATCATCTCTGACTGAGCCATAAATACTTCGTTATTTCTTGACTCAAAATTAGATATATTCTTTGTTGCATTATACAGATCGTTCATACGAAAAAAAAGATTTTCCTTTTTTGCGGTTAAAAAAATAAGCGATCTGTCTTGAGCCTCATCAAAAACCCTCCTCCGTAATTCTTGGCATTTTTTATATATGCGAAAAGATTACCACAAAGTTTTACAATAATGTTACAATGTTAATAATTAATTAATAATAATTATCCAAAATTACGACAATTCTGCGAACATCCAAATATGTCATCCAAAAGCAAAAAACAAGACCAGCTATAGTTCTCAAAAAATGAGAGGTACTTCAAATTTACCAAAAAAATACGTAAATTCAAACATCCATGTAATATCAGCTATAATCTCGAATTGTATGTATGTATGAATGAATAATCCAGGCTACAAATGGACCATTAAATATGTAGGGGCGTGTAAATAGCCCCTGACACGAGGGAATGACTACCTTATGTAAATTAAGGAAAGTTGTAATCTTCCCCATGAGACACAAAACAGTCTACACAGCAATTTCAAAATCCTAAGTGAAAACAGAACAATACTCACTCAGAGAATGCAGCTCTTGTACGATTTCCAGCACAAAACGACACTAGTTTTCATACAAAATATCAATTTCTGCCAAGGCGGTATTGCATAAGCTCAACAGATGTTTGTACAGCAAGGAAGTTTCAACAATGAATATAAATCTGCCTATTAATAATACGTGCCAAATCTTAGGTACAACAATAATTCAATTATTGGGTGAATTATTTGATAATGACTGACTAGGAGTGACATCTGTTGGCTTTCACTAACACTCCGTCGGAAGTAATTGCCTGCTTGACAGAGGTAAGAAAATGCATGAATATACTGAATTTCAATGTCACATAGGTAAATTCAATATAATATAAAACCATAGATGGCGCCCTCATGGTCTCATAGCATAAATTATTAATTTAAAGAAATTAATGCCTAAATGGATTAAAATATATTTATGGCGCGTATCCAATCGTACCTTTGAATTTTAACATGGAGGCATAAAAACTTATTATATTTTTATAATTTCATATATTATTTATTTAACTATTTACAATAATTTATGTGGAATGATTTTTTTTTATTTATTTATTTTCATGGCAGAAGTGTGGCACTGCAGTAGAAAGAAAGCACTTAACTATATTTACTTCCTGAATAGAGTTGTCACCAATACAGAAATATTTTTTCAATATTAATTTCCCTATCATACGAATAATAATAAGAAATTAATATAAAACTACTACAGGATGTAGGATCATGTTATGTATTTGTGTCTAACCTGATTTCTATTATCTGTGTGTCTAAGCATGGGTGCATTTGTAAGCAGACATCGGGCAGCTGTGTTATGACCTTCTCCAGGTTTAGTTAAAATAACTTTAATATGAAGCTGAAACATCGTCATAGAAAACCGTTCTCGCTTTCTGAGTGTCATTTTTTGCGGTGCTTTCAGCAGGCCGCACTAAAGATGGTCGCGGGCCGCACCAAATGGCTTCGCGGGCCGCAGGTTCCCCACCCCTGCTTAAGACCACCAACTGTCCGAGGGATTAGCTATCCAGAGGCTCAATTGTCGGCGGGTCAACTTTCGGGAGATCAATTTTCGAGTCACCTCTAAAGATGACATATGTAGATGACAAAAATGACTGGAGGATTTTTTACTAAAGGGTCTTCAGTGTGGTGCCAAAGTAAAAAAAAACTTCATCAGCATATTTGGGAACTTGGGTTCTAACAGGTCGAGTATATCGTATATTGTTGACATGCGTTTTCTTTATAACATGACTAGCGAGTTCCCGGCATGTGTTGTAATGTTACTTAATAAAGAAATGGTTTATTCATCCTCTCCCATTCATCCCATGCCTCTTCCCCTCACGGGTTCCCCCTACAACTTTCCCACTTTCCACCGTCCCACGAACCCTCCTTCGGCGTTCCCCTTCCCCTCCCGCGTTCCCTGTGCATTCAGTTTTCAAACAGCTCGCGCGCCAAACATTCCATTTTTTTAATACAAATTTCATAATTACAGAGCTCACCAGTTTATATAGAAAACATTGTGGGTGTGGGCACTAACTCACCAAAGATTCATCGCAGTCGGATAAAAAGTATAGGAAATAATTTCATAACGCCAGAGCTCACTACTATATAATAGAAATCATCGCGGTGGTTCTCAAAACAGCTCACCAAAGTTTAATTGCAATCGGATGATTGGTTTAGTGACTGCATAAGGGAAAAACAATTAAACATTCATTTTTATATATTAAGCCTGTACCAGTTCCCACTTGTAGAGAAGATCTGTACACTGTACAGTGTTCTCATCCGCCCCATTTTCAAAAATATTTCATGCATTTTGCTTCGATGCAAAAAAAATAATAAATACATTTGGATGTAAGGTCATAATTTAAAAAAAGTAGGTACTCATAATATTAATGAATCACAGATAATGTTGTCATCAAGTGGGCGCATTTTGTTAAAACCCAAACTAAATGAAAAATATAATGCGTTCATTTCCCGGAAGCAACTATGTAGATGCGTTGCGGTTATCATTTTTTTTTAAATTTAACTAAAGCACGCTCAGACAATCAAAATTTGTATGTTTGACTTAAGGCTCTGCAACCGGGCCCGAAAAGAAGAAGATAGAGAGATACGAAATTACGAATGTTATTTAAAATTGCGAAAATGTTTAATAAAACACGACTCGTTTATACATATACTCGCATATTATCATACATGGTGTCCAGAAACTAGTGGCATAAGCGGGAACTAGAGTCTCATTGTATTGTTATACTTTGTCTCCGGAAACTAGTGATACAAGCAGAAAATGGAGAGTCAAATCATATTATTATACATGGTGTCCGGAAACTAGTGGCACAAGCGGAAAATGGAGAGTTTCATCATATTATCATACATGGTGTCGGGAAACTAGTGGCACAAGCGGAGATTCTCATAATTATATTTTGAGTCGATTTGGTGGTAAAACTTTTTTAAATTTGTGCTTATCGAGAAATCGAGACCGAAGTTCGAAATATTTTTGTCAATTAAAAAAAAAATAACCTTAAACATATTCAAAGCGCAGACTCTCTTCAAAAATTTTTTTTGGTTCTATATGCGATGTGGATTTAAGAGTTTTCCGCTTAAACTATCAGTTTCCGGACATCCTGAATAATCCTATAATACACAAATTACAAACGACAATTAAATTATTTTTTAATAATAACCAACATATTTTCCACAAGATGTTTTAATCAATGACGCCCTGAGCTCTAGTGCGGCCAATTTGTGACAAAATTTTAATCTTTGTCCCGCGGCACAGGTACTATTTTAGTTTATTAATTGCCATATCTTTGACAGCCTCTTTGACAGATTGAAATGATCTTGACTAGCAATCCAGAGGTCACGGGTTCTAAACCCGGGGTATGCAAGTACATTTTATTTGGTTAATTAAAATAATATGCAGGTATATGTACAGTATATTTGCGGCACGTTCCAGTGTGGAGTATCGCCCTGGTGTAAGACCATCTTTCAGAATTGTATCGTTGCTTGAAATGGCTTAAGCCGTGTTTGGTGATTACATCTCAATAGACTGCTACATCCCCACCTTCCTTTTTGATCTCTTTTCCCTCCCCACTACCATCAGGCGAGTTAAGCGAACAACAATGGAATACCCAGGAGGTTGTCTTGGTGAGGGGGAGGGGGGCGAATTAAACAAACATATCAAGAAGAGAACCCGCGTTGATGTCTTGAGGGAGGGGGGGGGACGATTTCAATAAAAAAAACCAGTGGAGAACCTAGGTTGATATTTTGGGGAAGGATGGGGGAAGTTAAACGGACGTAAAGCCTCGATTACGTTAAGCGAGTTTACAAGCTACTAGCCGGCGTATTAACTATCTGCTAGTAAACTCCTTCAGTGTAAAATCTACTAGTTAGCCTGTAATATGATAACACTGAGCAAGTTCACTAGCAGATAGTGATTACGCCGGCTAGTAGCTTGTAAACTCGCCTATTGCAATCGAGGCTTAACCTGTGATGTTGTCTTGTAGAAGAGGGGGAGGGAGCGATTTAAAACAATGAGATGCAGTCCAAGACATATGAGGAAACATATAAACATGATCCTCGCAATCATAAACCCTACAACAAAACACTGACAATACTCATTCATCGCACCTTTAATTATTCAACGTACTAAATAACGACTAATTAAAAGATCTAGAACAATTGCTCACTTTGCCACCAGTGTCCAAAAATTGATATCTGAAAACTGCGAAATTCTTTAAAGAACATATGAATCTATACTAGCAGAGAAAGTTTTTGTTTTTAAAAACCATTTATTATATTTATTTGACGACCTCCGTAGTCCAGTGGCTAAGACTCTTGACTCACATTCCGGAGGTCGCGGGTTCGAACCCGGCATGCGCAAATAAATTTTATTTGATTAATTTGTGTTATTTCACAATTAATTCATTTAAAATAATATATAGTATATTTGCGGCATGTTCCAGAGTGGAAGATACTATCAGTATCGCCCTGGTGTAAGACCACCATTCAGAATTGAAACGTTGCTTGAAAATGGCTTTAGCCGTGTTTAGTGACCAGATCTGAATAGCCAGGTACTTCCCAACCTTCCTCTTCCCCACCTCCTTCCCCTCCCCACTACCTTCAGCCTCACAACATACCCCAATTGGGGATGCCATAGTCTCACTGGCTCCAGACGGGAGCAGTTGAGATTCTTGTGCGGTATTCACTGTAAAAAAAAAAAAAAAAAAATTTATAACAGTAGAGAGATAAACGATATTTTTTATTAATTTACTTACGTAGAACTGTTTGACCTCACTGATATTTATGTTCCAAGTACTTCAAGTCTTGCTAGAATTTTGTTGAGAATATTATTGTATCAATATAATTATTCATAACTTATGAATCATAAGCCAGAGTTCAAATATGAATTTATTTGTACTGTACAGTAATGGTGTAGAATAATGAGCCTTTTTAAACGACTTCTTAAAGGAGGGGGTTCTCAATTCGACTGTATTTTTCTTTATTAAATTTTTTTTTTTTTATGTTTGTTACCTCAGAACTTTTGATTGGGTGAACCGATATTGATGATTTTTATTTATTTGTAAGCTGGTGCTTCCCGTGTGGTCCCATTTTAATTTGGTCTAGTTCCGACAATGGCATACATGAGAAAACCTATAAGTCTTAAATTTGCATGTATGTGCGCGACAAATGGACGAATAACTCAATATCACGCCCACCGATTTCGATGATTCTTTTTTTATTGGGAAGGATGTACTTCAAGGGTAATTTGATGAGAGTTTGGTTAGGTTTTGATTATTGGATCCATGACAAATTAACAAAACTCGGCCGAGTCTCTTAATTTGACCTTTACGTCGTTATGGTCAAATTATGTCTGTCTCATATGACCAGCACGTTTAGTAGGTTTTACCCATATTCAGACAAATTAGTTAGTGTACTTCAGATTCACTAAAAACCAAAAAATAAACAAAAATTTTAACAAAACAAAAAAACGACTTAAAAAAATGCACTAAAAAGTAAAAAAAAAAAAAAAATTCGTATTCTTCTACAACTTCATAATCAACTTACTTTTTCTAATCATCAATATGTAGGTACGATTGTTATTTTTGGAGTGGGTTTTAGCAAAGGTACCCGGCCCGGCGGGTTCACTTGACAGCTCCCCTCACACCGCGGCCCCGCTCTCGCCTCTCGCCTCGTCAAGTCGCTTGTGCGATACAAGCACATCTCACCTATAACTATGTATGTAGTTATAAACCTACCTTGACTGACACCGACTCCAAAAGTAACAATCGTACCTACATATTGATGATTACAAAAAGTAAGTTGATTATGAAGTTGTAGAAGAATACGAAATTATTTTTTTACTTTTTAGTGCATTTTTTGAAGTCGTTTTTTTGTTTTGTTAAAATTTTTGTTTATTTAACATTAACTCCACGGTGACCAGACAACTCAGAATGAAACCAACTCAGAAGCACCTCAGAAAGGTCATTAAGAGGGATGATAAAAAAAAATAAAAAATATGGTTAAATAGGTTAAGTTAGGTTAGGGTTAAGGGCTATTTTAAAATTATTTTTTCATAGCTTTTAATGACCTTTCTGAGGTGTTTCTGAGTTGGTTTCATTCTGATTTGCCATAGAACCAACTCCACACAGGAGGCCACGAGGAAAACAATTTCTCTCAGGGCCTATGTCATCTGGGATGCTGTGTGGAGGGTCTTTTTGAGGAGAGGAAGGAATGAACATTGATCTTGATGAGACCCATGTTGTAGGAAAAAAGAAACACAGAGGCCGGCAAATCATTCCACAGCCGAGCTGTTGAACACAAGAACGAGTCGAAAAAACGACCCGTTCTCACGTGGCAAATTTCAAATACCGGTGCCGAAGGGATCAATGATGCTAGTTCCTCGGAGCATCTTCCATTGTAACACCGGGAGAATAAGGATAGCATTCCCACCCGACGCCTGTGCTCTAAAGATTGCAATCCGTCTGTTAAGATGGGATAATCTATTAAACGGACCGCCCGTTTCTGCACAGAGTCGAGGGTATTTTTCAGGTATTTTGGAGCTCCAGATCAGAGGTGGCTGCCAAATTCAACCGTAGGGCGTACTTGTGATTTGTACAGGGTTAACAGTTGTGTACTATTAAAGTATCTGCGGGCCCTGTACAGAACGCCCAGTTTTTGAGAAGCCATATCCGAGGGCCTACTCTCTATATTGAGCCAAGAAACCAGGCGAAAAATGGCAGCAAGTATGTACATAATATAATAATACTTTATTGAAACTGAAACAAACACCTTTCTCAAAATAATCTTAATTTATCGGTTTCTGTATAATAGTTTGACCATTTATCAATTGTTTCAGACTTGGCGGGACCTAAAAGGTAATGCCAAACAGAAGGCATCGCGTGGAGTTAGTTTTAATTATTGGGCGAGACTTGATTGATGGGACACCGATTTATGAGACGTTGATGGATGACGTTGCAATTGAGGTCCTTCCTCAATTACCTGGGTCGGATGAGGAAGCTTCGTCTGCGATGCCTGGGCCGGTGCCGACAGACGTTTTGCCCGCAACGCCTGGACCGTCCGGCTTCAAAAGAAAGGCCTCCGACAAAGATCTTTGTAAGTACTAACAATGAAATTTCTTAGGGTGAATGGGAATAATTTTATGAAAAAACTAACTAACTAACCATCACGCCGTTTCACCGCAGGCGTAGGCAGAGAGGACAGACCGCCAAACAACTTGGCACACATACATATATCATCTCATACTTACTCTCCTATTATTCTACTCTTAACATGGCCCGTCTCAAGTATCTGATTCACTTGATTGTGTCATGTCTTCCTCGGGCTTCTTCTACCATTCACATTTGTATCATATATTCTTCTTACACCACTTTCTTAATTCATTCTCCCAAACATACATGGCCCTCTACATGCCCAAACCATCTGAGGGTCCCTCTTAATCTTACTCATTACGCTTCCATCAGCCTTGCGTTCTTTGCGGATCTCCACATTTCTCACACGAACATACATGGTGGGATCTCGTTTCAACAGCATTCAGTCTGCTTTTATCATTCCTCTGCCAGTTCCATGCCTCACTGCCATACATCAGGGTGGGTACCGGACTCCATTGTGGGCTGCTAGCTTCGCTTCTTTTGGCAGTTTTTTTATTAGCGCCAACGGCATTCAATCCTCCATTAATAGCGTTACCTGCATTTACCCTTCTTTCAATATCCCTCTCAGCCTTCCCATCTCATGATGTTATGATATTATTATTAATATTTTACTTTCAGTTACTAAGAGCCTTGATGCAGAGGTTTGTGAAAGCGGAGGAGGAAAAAATGCAAACCAGAGGGAGAAAAACATGAACGAGAGGGAGAAGCTCCTTCACAACAAGCACAAATGGGAGAAAGTGGAAGAGTTCGGTGCGGCCTTGCTGGCCAGCATGGCCACACAGATGCAAAATTCAGAGAGGCGCTGATAGCAGAGCTTGAAAGGAAAGTTTAAGATATAATTTATTTATTTACTATTTTGTAAGCCCATGGGGGTTTTACATTTATTTGTTTATTTGTTTGTTTACGCCTTGATGTCTTTTACAAGTAAAGTAAATTGTACAGGAGCATTATAACAAGTATATAGTACATAAAATAATAAACAGAGCATGACAGACATAAGTAGGCACAACACAAGTAGGTATGAGTATTCGATAGTATAATTTATGTGAGTGTAGGAAGTAAACATGTACAGTATTTTAAAAGCAAGATGGCGCTGTCTTCTAAAACATTGTGTTCTACACTACACGCCAATAATGGCAGGGAAGATAGCCAATGCATGTGCTTTTCTTCATAATATGGCCATTGAAGCTCAAATGCCAGAACCGAGGATGTGATCATTGAAGAAATACGAATGAATTGGATTAAAAAAAAGAATGAACTTGGATAGATGGTTAGAGATATTTAAATTTGGCGATTGAGAGTCTCAACAAGCTCTCGTTGAGGTTATCGTTGTGTTGATCGATAACATTAATCACTTCTCTAAAATCATCTTCAATGATCACATCCTCTGGTTCTGGCATATGAGCTTCAATGGCCATATTATGAAGAACAGCACATGCATTGGCTATCTTCCCTGCCATTATTGGCGTATAGTGTAGAACACAATGTTTTAAGAGACAGCGCCATCTTGCTTTTAAAATACCAAAGCAGCCTTCTATGCAATTTCTGACTCTGCATTGCATTTTGGTATAGTGGTCCTCTGGTGATCCCGGTGCCGCATTTAAAATTGGAGTCATCATGCTGACTCTCCTGAAATATTAAAATTATTTTTAAACAATTTATTTTTTAAAACAAATATAATTAAAAATTGCAAACTTTAACAAATATTTATGTTTACATAAAAGAAATTTACTATAGTAAAATTATAGAATAATAGTATGATATATTATATGACTGTATGATAAGCTATTCTGTATACATTTCAATAAACCAAATATTTATTTACCATGAGAGCATTCATCGAATGGAAACCTTTTCGGTTAAAGTATGCCCCTTCATGTTCCTTCCATCTAATCATGGCTATGTGGGTTCCGTCTATACACCCAATAACTCCGGGAAAATGATATTTCTCATCAAATCTGAAATACATATGTACAATTTTAATGCTTAAAATAGATATAGGTACTAAACTATCAATACAGTTTTTTAATTTTTTTTAATGTTATTGTTTCAGAACAACAAGCTGAGAGCTGCCCTTGTCGAATGGGAGATTTTTGCTGCCAGGCCCTGCGGGTGACTTTTGATTCGGCTTCGCCCAGTTTGGGTGTTGGTGTCCGTTTTATAATATCCATAGCAACTGGTTCCAACAATAGCCGGTTCTGGTTTTTAAACCTTAAGGTATATGCCCACTACACCGTTCCATACCATGACCGTACTATGAACGTATCAGACACGAAATAAACACGCTACGTCCTACTATGCCCACTAGAACGTGCTAACACCGTATTATTCCCGTACGTAACGGGTATAGTGACCGTATGATAACCGTACACACCGCGGTTAGTGTCCGTTAAGGCGGCGGTTCGCGCGAGCGACCGCGGCACGCGACACAGACCAGTGACGCAAACAGGCGACCGCATCGAGTACTTGTCCTATAGCTTTGTATGGGGGCCAGTTCGTGCGCGCGACCGAGGCAGGAGACAGAGACGGGAGACGGGAGACAGCAAGACGGTCGCTGCCCCGGACAAGTAGTGTCTCGCGTCGCGCTTGAAAAGTATGTGTGTTTGTTGTAAAAAATTACCACTTTTTCTGACTAATACTGTAAGAAACTGATTGAACTGATCAGACAGCATATACAATGCACAATTAGATTCCGAAAAAAATTAATTAATTAAATTAACAAATTTAAAAAATTAATAAATTATTAATTTTAAAATTAAATTAAATTAAATTTATTTTCAATGATATTCTTCCTTTTGTAAACATTGTCTTTTTGTAACTGTGTTTTATTCAGCCTAAAATAAGTCCTGAACATATTATTGTCAAACAATAGGTGATAGGTGAACGAAAAATCGCCTAAAATTAGTAAAAATCATTGTCTTCTTCTTCCTCCATTAGTAACTCTACTTGGGTTTCCATTAGTGTAAATTATCAGTACAACACAACTGATTTCATCGACAGACTGCGCTATACTGAACTCTGAAGGCGAAGCCTGTCGCGGTCTTTGGTCTTCACCCACAGTAGTGTCGAAGAGACCGAGACACTTGTCGCGGTCGCCTGCCTCCGTCTCTGGCCTCGGTCTTCGGTCGCGGTCGCGGCGCGAACCGCCGCCTTTAGTGTTAGTGTCGGTGACGCGACGGGGTAGTGGGCAGCGTTTCATACTGATCGATACAAAGAATATTTTTTTGCATGCGCCGCTACGGTTATGGTCATGGTATGGAACGGTGTAGTGGGCATAGACCTTTAGAGGAGATTAATAGATAAACCATACGTTATAGACAAAAACATATCACTGAATGAGGACCAGTGGAAATTCTGTGGAAATTCAGTGGGCTGTTCATATAACTATTACATTTTTTGTACACACATATTCTCTGAATTGCTATGCTTTTCTTAAGCTTAGTAAAAATATAATGTTTTGTTCGATTAGAATAAATATAGTATTTTTTTAATACTGTCATTGCAATATACATGTATCATTACCATGTAATTGCTATTGTTACTATGTACATATATGTTTATCAAAATATATTTTACCATTTCGCCTTCATTGTATGTGTTCTAAATGTGTAATCTTCTCTGTAATATATTGCTAACTGTTTTATGGAGACTTAAGTTTTCCTCTATTAACAAATATAAAACATCACACCACATTCATAATTTCGGTTGTTTTATTTTATTGTTATTATTATTGTTCCTCCCTTGTGTTATAAAATTAATATTACTGTAATCTTTAAGTCAGACCGTTCTTCGCTTAAATTTCTAAAACCGCACTGTGTTTCATCATCATTATGAAATTCAAGTAAGTGTACAAAATACAGCAAAGGTAAAAGGCTTAGAACCAAAAGGCGCTAAGTAGAAAGTGACATTGCTTTCCATTCAAATTTACATGAAAAAACCCTTGACTCTGTGCAGAAACATGCGGTCCGTTTGAAAGATTCTCCTAACTTAACAAACGTATTGCAATCTTTAGAGCACAGGCGTCGGGTGGGAATGCTATCCTTGTTCTACCATTAGTTTATTGGAAGATGCTCCGAGGAACTACTGTCATAGATCCCTTCGTCACCGGTGCATGGTCGGGAAACAAGCCAAAAGCGCGCCCGACATAGTTGACATTTGTCACATGAGAACGGGTCGCTTCTTCGACTCATTCTTGAGTTCGACAGAGATGAAATATTACATAAAATAATAACATATTATCCCATCATCTGAATAGGTATGCCACAAAATATAATAAATCAGAACATACCCTTGTTTCACAGCATTCCTTTCTTGCTGCGTTCCTGGGAACTTTACGTGCCTACGCATGATTAAGTTTATAGCCGACACTATTTCGTGCATGTGTCTGCTAAACGTTTATTGTGAAACGCTACAGTGGAAGTCGTTTCCCACAAGTTTCTGGTATGACCCTGTAGCTAGGAAAGACAATGTTGTTAGAACCTGAAACATAAAAAATATTTGTTCTCATGAAGCAGATACTTAAGGAATGTGCTGTTAATTTTCAGGATTGAGGTTTGGCATTACTCGCAGTACTCACTTTCAGCTCCAAGGGCACTCCGGTTGTTCTCCTAGGTACAGGGAGTAACGGCCTCAACTCGTCACATAACGCTTTGAAGAGGTCCTGCGACAGGCGGTAGTGAGCAATAAACAATGTTTCCGGAATGCTCATGGGGTCTGACAGATCCCTCAACTGTCTTCTTCGGGCTGCCTCTACCCTGTTCTCGTCCTCGCGTAAAATTCGCAAAACAAATTGCAGGCGAAAATAACCTTCCATTGTGGCTAAAATATAACACATAAATTACGAATATATTTGTAACAGACTCGTACCTATTTGGTACATAGCATTCAATTTCAAATTTTCAACAGTATCCCTTTGCCCTTTGACGTTTGCAAAAGTTTCGTTTCGATCGAAATACGCACAAAACACTCAAATAACCCAAACTAAGAACCTATTTTGTGCAATTACATAGTTGTCAGTTGTAAGAATTGCTAAAACGAAGTGTAATTACGATAACAATTACGATTAAGTGCCTAAAAGTATGGCGGTTAGTTACACATCTACTAATCCGGTTGAGGTATCGTTTAATTCCAAATAAATCATATTACCTTTTAAACAAGAAATTTGTAAAGGTATATTAATTTATAGAAATGTGTCGTCAGACGAAATGTCAAAGGTTTCATAAAACGGAGGTCCTCCGATCCAGCTTGACAAACACGAAATTTATACGACTGAGTTTCACAAACGGCGACAGGGAGTATCAAAAATGACAATACGAGAACGAAACCGGGCGTCGCTGTGAGAAGCAAACACATACTTTTTTGTTTGTAACTTTCGGGCTTCCGACTGATAAAAAGTGTCAAGTTTGCGAAACTGACAAACATCTGTCAAAATACGACTGCGAAACACAGATAATGGCGGTTACGAGAGATAGAGAGTAGGCCCCAGGGTTACACCAAGTTCACCAAGGACCAAGCATATTAATAAACTGTCAAGTGCCTACCTGTGTCATTGTAACTTTCCCATATAAAATATCATCAATATATCATTTTTTCTAATTTGCTTACTTGGCAGGACTTTTAGGCACAGATTATGAAAATTATACTTCGTTTTAACAATTATGCAAGAAACAACTATTTACATCCAGAGTGGAAGATACTCTCAGTATCGCCCTGCTGTACGATCACCATTCAGAATTTAAACTTTAAATACACATAACAGTTGAAACGTGTTTGATGACTAGATCTAAATAGCCTGGTACTTCCTCTTCCCCTTCACCTTCCCCTCCCCACTTACCTTCATCCTCACAACATACCCAAATTGAAGATGCGACAGTCTCACTGGCTCCAGACGTAATTGAGACTCTTGTGAGATATTCACATTTTAAAAAAGTGTGCAGTTCACACGCGGTAGAAATGAAACCTTCAGAAAACTAAAGTAGACAAGAGTGGGAAGGCTACGAAGCACCGCACAAAGAGGAGACCGGTTATTCTATAATAAATTTCAATCTCTCGCAAGCTAAATCCTACAGATGTATGTGTTTTTCTTTCTAGTGTCACTTTTATCGTTTCACCAAGTTTCAAATCACAACCGTACTAAGAACTTTTCACTTTAAAAAAAAACAAACAAAATAGGTTATTAGGTTCTTAGTTTGGGTAAACTAAGTAAATCATAATTCATGCATTTTTTTATTGAAACCAAACTGACGCAAATGATACATACTGAAATTCATTAAAAAAAATTTAAAATGGCGCCAAAGGAATCGTTTCATAAGGGAAAGTTTGTCTTTTTGGAGTATTTGCTATTAAATGCATTATTTGAGTATTTTAATTATTATCTTTACATTTTATAAATGAAAGTCCTCCGCCGCGTCTGTCTGTTCGCGATAAACTCAAAAGCGTGCTGCTCCTGCAAAGACTAGTATCCCTGGGAAATAGAAATGTTTTGATTCGTACGCTTTAATTAATGCTATGTAACTTTAATTGTTTTGCTCTTATTCTATCGTCCTAATAACAGCTATAATCTTATGAAGTTCTTTGTTTTTATTTGTTTTCTTCTAGGAATGATACTGGATTCTTTTAATATTTTAACTGATTGTCAAACACTATGGAAGATTTACAGTCTGTAGTATCGAGGATGAACGAATTATGTATGAAGAATTGAAGAATGAGTTAATGATGAATGTAAGCAAGTCTAAAGTCATGGTGTTTGAAATAGAGAGTACTAAAACAGTGTGCAATTGTAGCGGTAGGTACCGCTATGGCATTTTAATGCTCTATGGATTTAACCGTTGTGGTTGGCAGCCTTGCACTCTGAATGCACGAGAGAGGTGGGAACAAGCTTCTAGAGGAATCGACGCGTGAGTTGACGGAATTACCAGGATCGTGAAGGGTTATGTGGCACGAGCAGTTATATGGCTGGACTCAGGACATTTTGGATCACGAGAAGTGAGATTTAAATTACTTATATTTTTAACAGATCGAGATTGTGCTTTTTAGATTATTTTTAGGGATTACTGATTCATAAATATGTTACGTTTTACGTCACAGGCGCCCATCAGTAATTTTCTTATGTCGTTACAATATAATTTCTTTCTTATTGACACGTGTCGAGAAACTTTAAACATTTACAGCTGGGTACGATACATCGTAACCAGTCACCCCTGATGATTAATTCCGTTGTTTAACTTAGAGTCTCATAGCTAATCATTATAATATGTTCCAAGGGCAGGGTTTGATTTTTATAATAAATTATACATTGTTCACATACCTACTTATTATTGCTACCTAACCTCATAGCTTGCTTGCTGGCTTTGTATGTGATTATTTATTCTATTCATGGATGGATGACCAGGTTTGGAGGGAATGAATTACAAGTAAGTATTTAACGTCACATTGGCGCGCTTCGGCTGAACCTGTCTATGTTTGTTCTTTCTCGCACGTGTTCGCGGTAGTGTTGTTCACGATTATCAAATGGTTTTTACATCTCGATCTGTTATTAATTTAATTCTCACTTTTCCTTGGGTTTATAACTGCTCGTCCCACAAACCAACCTACCGATCTGTTTATATTAATTTATAGTTTTACACAGTTTGTTGCTTGGTTTCCGTCAACTCGCCGGCGTTATTACGCTTTTAACTCATTTTTGCTGTTCAGTTCGCTGGCAGCATACATTATTTATTATTTTCCTAGAATTGGTGATTGCATGTGCATTGTCATTTTTCATGTCGTGTTGTTGCATGTATTCTAATAATTTTCTTTCTACCCTACAATCGAGAAATAGGTTATGGATGAAGGAGTAGGTACAAGAAGTAGAACAGCGGCAAAATTCATCATGGCGAAACAGGATGATACACCGGCGGGGTCCGGTTCAGCTTTGTCAATTCCGTCACTTCCGTCGTTTCCGGTACACAAGTGGAACCTCACTTTTGATGGCTCTGCGGATGTCAGAAATTTCTTAGAACGGGTAGAAGAACTTGCTGTCGCTAGAAACGTAAGTTATGCTTCTCTTTTTTCTTCTGCAGTCGAATTGTTTTCAGGCCAGGCGCTACAATGGTTCAGAGTAAACCGCTCTGCTTTCTCATCTTGGGCGGACATTGTGGTTGCGTTAAAAAACGAATTTGAACTTTTAGACCATGAAAAGAGGTTATTGGCACAAATAAGATTGACGTTTCAAGGTCAGAAAGAGAATTTTAGTTCTTTTATCACTCGTGTTCAATTGCTGAATAATCGTTTGTCCACTAGGTTGCCGGATGATGAGATCCTAGACATTTTGCGGAGTAATATGTTGCCAAGATATATTCAGAAACTTTCTCTTTCAGAGATCCCTGATTTGTTAACCTTAAAAAAATTAGGTAGGATGATTGAGTTGGCCGACAGCCGTTCAAACGACAGATCAAACACTAGTAATTCTCATCCTATTAATTATTCTAGTAACAGAGGCAATGAGAGGAATCACAGTAAATCTAATTTTTCTAGAAATAACTTTTCTGGTAATAGAGGCAATGAGAGGTATTCGAATGATTTACATTTGTCTAGGAACAACCATGCTGGCAATAGTAATAATAACAGAGATTGCAACAATTTGAATTTTTCTAGAAACAATTATTCTAACAATAGAGATGGTTATGTAAATTCTGCCGATCCTAATTTCAATTTCAGGAATAACCGTCGTAATTTTTCGAATGTTTTGCATAACCCGTCAAATGTGAATTCTAGGGAGGTGCACTGCTTTCGCTGCGGGCGTCCGGGGGTCAAGGCTCCTCTCTGCGGCTGCCGTCCTCAAAAAAACTGATGGCCCGTGAGGTCCTGTCGGTGGGCGCTATGACGTCTGCGTTTGCCGAGATTACTTCACGGGAATGGGTTTTGTGGCTGGATACCGTAAGAGATTTTTATAAGAATTTAAGGACTTCGAAGGAGGTGCGAGCGGCCAACAGGGACGGCCGTCCTTACATCTCTTTCCAAGTTTTGAGCACAGGCTACTCTGGTCTTCTAGACTCTGGGTCGCACGTTTCGATTTTAGGAAATAACTTTCATCGTAAATTTTTAGATTTAGGTTTCAATTTGTCAAAATTGGACTCTGATTTCGCTCTAGTATCGGCGACTGGTCATTCGGTTACCTGTTCTTACAAAATAGCTCTCCCGGTGCGTTTTGAAAATGTTGTTAGAACGTTCAATTTTGTTATTATGCTAGACATTAAATCTGACATTATTCTGGGTTGTGACTTTTGGAAAGTTTTTCAACATCTGTCCTAAGATTTCAAAATTAATGTCCTGTAATGATTCTGTTAGTAGTGTTCGAGCATCGAATAGTATTGGGCTGGATAGTGAGAAAAATTTATCTCAATCCCAACGCTCCGTCTTGAACGTTGTAGTTCAGGAGTACATGGATTACTCAGGAGATCGGTTAGGCAGGACAGGGTTAGAACATCATGTCATAGACACGGGTGATGTGCCTCCTATCAAACAAAGGGTTTATCCCATTTCTCCGCACTTACTTCCGGAAGTACATAGGGAGCTTGACAGACTCCTAGAGTTAGGTGTGGTAGAACCGAGCAACAGCTCGTGGAATAATCCCATTGTTCTGGTACCTAAGAAAAATGGCACATTCAGGCTATGCCTCGACAGCAGACGTTTAAACGCCGTCTCGAAACGCGACGCCTACAATTTACCGTTAATCTCAGACATTCTCAATAGCTTAGGTGGTGCTCGTTTTCTATCAACTTTGGACTTAAATGATGCCTTTTTCCAAATTCCGCTAGACGAAAAGTCTAAGGAGAAAACCGCGTTCACGATACCCAAGCGAGGGTTGTTTCATTTCGTCACAATGCCGTTCGGTTTACATGGTGCTAGCTCCCGGATGATGCGGTTGATGGATAAAGTGTTAGGGCCTGAATTTGATGGCAAAGTCTTTTGTTACTTAGATGACATCATCATTATTAGTTCAGCTTTCGAAGAACATATTTATCTTTTGAGGAAGATTAAACAGAGACTACAGGCCGCTGGTCTTACGATTAATGTGCAGAAATCCGTTTTCTGCAGGGACTCACTCAAATACCTAGGTTTTGTCATTGATGACAAAGGTCTCCGCACAGATCCGGACAAAGTCAAGGCAATTGTTGATTTTCCGACCCCTACGTCACAAAAGAGTTTACGTAGATTTATTGGGGTACTCTCGTGGTATAAGAGATTCATTTTCAATTTTTCTAGCATTGCGTCATCTTTGTATAATTTAACAAAGAAAGAATTCGCGGGTAAGAAATTTGTGTGGAATGATCAAGCGCAATTAGCATTCTCAAAACTTAAAAACATTCTTGTATCTGCTCCTGTTCTCGCATGTCCTGATTTCAAGAAACCGTTCACGATTAGCGTAGACGCTTCAAATGTAGGGCTCGGTGCATGTCTTTCACAAATGGATGATAAGGGGTTAGAACACCCTATTTCTTTCATTTCAAGAACACTTTCTGCTCAAGAGAGGAACCACTCTACCACAGAAAGAGAGTTAAATGCTATGATTTTCGCGTTGGAAAAATTCCGGGGTTATATTGAGGGTTCGCCTATTCCGGTTAAGGTTATAACAGACCACTACAGCCTGAAGTGGTTGACCAGTTTAAAATCGCCTTCAGGACGGCTCGCGCGCTGGGCAGTCAGGTTACAACAGTTCAATTTTGAAATTATTCATAGGAACGGTAAGGACAATGTAATTCCTGATGCGTTATCACGGGATCCTTTACAGGTTAATACGATCAGTCAAAATTTTTCTACATCGGACCAATGGTACGTCAAATTAAAGGAGAAAATTTTGGCCAATCCTGAGAAGTATCCGGCGTGGAGAATCACTAACGATAGGCTCTATAAACATATCCAGAGTATGGAAGCTTTACATAGGTCTTACGACTGGAAAGAGGTAGTTCCGAAGGAACTCAGGAATAGTTTAATTGTACAGCACCATGTTCCTCCTACTTGCACCCACTTTGGGATTTTAAAAACCCTGAACAGAATTAGACACAAATATTATTGGCCTAAAATGTCTGCTGATGTAAGAGCCTTCATCGGTAAATGTCAGATATGCTTAGGTTACAAGAGTACTAATTTGTTACCGCCAGGTCTAATGGGAAACCCCAAGTTGGTTCAGCGCCCTTGGCAAATGATTGCAACTGATTTACTTGGGCCTTATCCGAGTTCATACAAGAAAGGTTATACTTATCTCTTGGTAGTTTCTGATTTCTTTTCTAAGTACACGAGGCTGTTCCCGCTGAGGAAGGCTACTGGGTTGAATATTGCTTCCATTTTAGAGAATGAAATTTTCCTGAAGTTTGGAGTTCCGGACACCATTGTGTTGGACAATGGTCCTCAATACATTTCACGTGATATGAAAGCTTTAGCCAATAAGTTTCATATTCGGCACCTGTTTTATAACTGCAGATATTATCCTCAGAACAATCCTGTGGAACGGGTTAACAAGGTTTTGGTAGCAGCGCTTGGTTCGTATGTTGGATCTGACCACAGAACCTGGGCGAATCATCTTCCAGAAATTGAGTTAGCCATTAACACTGCAGTCCATGAAGTCACAGGTTACACTCCGTTCTTTCTCAACTTTGGCAGAGAGATCATCATTTCAGGAAAAGATTATTTAGGCACTGATTTCAATGCTGAAGAAATTACGTTTGCTAAGCGTGACTCTTGGGCGTCAGGTTTAGAGGAATTAAATGACATTTTTTCACAGGTACGAACATCATTAAGGCAGTCATACGAACGTAACAAGCTGAACTACAACTTGCGTCGTAGAGATATTCAATTTAGGGTTGGGGAAACCGTATGGAGGCGATCATTCGTATTATCAGATGCAAGTAAACACTTTTCAGCAAAATTAGCACCTAAATTCATTAGGAGCAAGATTATTGGGAAAATTTCTCCAGTAGCATATCAGTTAGCTGACATGAATGGCAAAAAACTGGGTATTTATCATTTAAAAGACATTATTAAATCTGAAACTCCAGTTGATCATTAGGGTTATTTCAATAGGGGTTGGGTTTTCTTATCTCCGTTGAGAGATTTTCTTTGTCATTTTATTTGTATGTTATATGTGTTCTAAGTATTTGCATGCATATCCAGCAATTGCATGTGGATCATTCAGCGTGGTGACGTGACTTATCCTTACGTCCTCACGTTGATTGCATTGTTCTTGTGAGTGTTTGTGTTTTCAGATATTACACTTATGTGTTGTTCTTTGCAAGTGTAATTGAGTATACTTAAAGTTATATGAAGTTCAACGTGTGAAAGTGACTGATCATCATTTTCATACATTGAATTTACTTGTTATTTCGGTTTGTTTCCCTGTAGCAAAACCGTTTATACATAGTTTTCAAAACCTTTTATATTAATTTTTTATTGAACTATTTTCTGTGTATTTTGTGGATATATAGAGGTGTTTAGCGTAGTATCATTAATGCTATTAGTGTGTAGAAACCTAGAATACCTTATTGTTTCACTTACATTATGTTGGTGACTTTTGGGTTAATTTCCATGGGAAAAAAAAAAATAGATTTATATGAAAAAGGCTATAGCTTCAGAAGCTCAAAATTATCTATTTTTCATATCGTTTTAGGAAACGTATGGCATGGGCATTGATCCAAATTGTTTACCCTGGTTATGGTGATGGCTGTTTTTTTCACACGCAATAGTGAACATTTCCCTTAAGGTTCTATTCTATCATACTTAAGTTTATTTTACGATTAAACATAATATCGGTACATATATTTTATGATTAAGCATAATATAAATCCATTTACTAAGTTAATTCCGCTGTGGATTTTTGTTTTAAGATTATTATAAAGGGTTTTGTAATTGTTTTGTTTTACAATATTGGTTAAACAATTATTAATTCAATGGTCAATTTCTGAGTGCATTTTATCCTCTATTTATACTAAAGATTTTGAACTTAGTTTGTTTACTACAATTTTATTTCCATATTCAACTGGTTGTTGAAGTTCGCTTAGAGCTCGAGCGAATTTGGACACCCTGTCAAATGTGAGAAAATTAATTCTGAGTTAAATATTTATTACAATAAATTATTGTCTTATATTTAATTGCTGATTACAATTATGCTATCTAATACTAGGGGAATTATTCATGTTCACATCCAATTTTTTTTTGGGAACTTCTATTTTGGGTAATTTTTTTTTCGACAGATGTCTTCATTCTGTAAGTGGGGTCACTACTTTTTGAAGTTTAATGGTTTGATTCTCGGCTATTACTTTATTTTTTGATCGACAGGTGTCAGGGGTGTTTTTTCAAACTGGGATTTAAGAATAAATGTTTGTGTTTGGACTTAAGTATTTTATGTAATATCTTCCTCATTAAATTGAACTTTAGAAGGTTAATTAGGTATTCAGTCTTGTAGGTTATCTATGAGAGTTATGTACTTCCTGTTCATATAAATTTTTTTTGGATAGTTTTCCTTTAGTAGGTAAAGCACATTTCATTCTTAATTTAGTTTAGCTTTTTCATGCAATTTTACTCAGTAACATTATGTAAGCTTTAGTCGAGCGGTTAGTTAGAAATCTCACTTCTGAATACTCTTCAGCGGCGCATTGTCAACCCTCATCAGAACGGGGAAATTTCTTCATTGTATGCAGAACCACACTCAAGGATTTTCTTCAGTTTCACAAGATGCAGTCTTGATCATCATACATCTTCATTCTTTTTGGACGGCAGAGCTAGCAGCGCGGGAAAAATTTCATCACCTACACAGTACCTCACTTAATGACTTTCTTCTGCTCCAATTTGAGATTTCATCTCTACCTTGGGCCATCTTGGGTCATCAGTTTTGGAAGAAATTAATATCAGAAGACGCTGAATTTGAGATTTCGGACCAGATGTTTCATCGCTACCTTGGGCCATCTTGGGTCATCAGTTTTGGAAGAAATTAATATCAGTAGAAGCTGAATTTGAGATTCCGGACCAGATGTTTCATCTCTACCTTGGGCCATCTTGGGTCATCAGTTATTGAATGCATCATAATTGGAGAGAAGCTGCATAGATTGATGCGTCTTTTCTGTTCATCTCATTATGTCATGGCTTCAGTATTGCAGTACGGTGGTCACCGCTTCTTCCATGAGATTCATTATATGGATTGGGCGTACCTCAATCACCAGGATCCTACCGGCTGACAATTTTTCAAGTTTGGCGATCATCCAAGTCGAACATCTACAACCAAGTTGCACATAGCATGCAGTTCTATTCAGGAAATGACATGGTCCTCAGGATTTCCAGGAGGAAATATTTTCTCTTTGGTGGAGGGGTAATGTAGCGGTAGGTACCGCTATGGCATTTTAATGCTCTATGGATTTAACCGTTGTGGTTGGCAGCCTTGCACTCTGAATGCACGAGAGAGGTGGGAACAAGCTTCTAGAGGAATCGACGCGTGAGTTGACGGAATTACCAGGATCGTGAAGGGTTATGTGGCACGAGCAGTTATATGGCTGGACTCAGGACATTTTGGATCACGAGAAGTGAGATTTAAATTACTTATATTTTTAACAGATCGAGATTGTGCTTTTTAGATTATTTTTAGGGATTACTGATTCATAAATATGTTACGTTTTACGTCACAGGCGCCCATCAGTAATTTTCTTATGTCGTTACAATATAATTTCTTTCTTATTGACACGTGTCGAGAAACTTTAAACATTTACAGCTGGGTACGATACATCGTAACCAGTCACCCCTGATGATTAATTCCGTTGTTTAACTTAGAGTCTCATAGCTAATCATTATAATATGTTCCAAGGGCAGGGTTTGATTTTTATAATAAATTATACATTGTTCACATACCTACTTATTATTGCTACCTAACCTCATAGCTTGCTTGCTGGCTTTGTATGTGATTATTTATTCTATTCATGGATGGATGACCAGGTTTGGAGGGAATGAATTACAAGTAAGTATTTAACGTCACACAATATAGTAATGAATGATGAATACTTGGAGCAGGTGGATAAGTTTGTGTATCTGGCAAGTATGTTAACGAGATATGGGAAGGCTGATAGAGATATTGAAAGAAGGGAAAATGCCGGTAACTCCATTAATGGAGGACTGAATGCCGTTGGCGCTAATAAAAAACTGTCAAAAAAGCGAAGCTAGCTGTCCACAATGGAGTCCTGGTACCTACCCAGATGTATGGTAGTGATGCACGGAACTGGCAGAGGAAGGATGAAAGTAAACTGAATGCTGTTGAAATGAGATCCCTGAGGCGTATGTGTGGTAAAACCGTGTATGATCGTGTAAGAAATGTGGATATCCGCAAATAAAGTAAGGCTGATGTAAGCATAATAAGAAAGGGACCCTCAGAGGGCTTGGGCATGTACAGCGAATGAACGAAAAAAGAAGTGTAAAAAGAATGTATGACGAAAATGTGAATGGTAGAAGTCTGGGACGCTCGAGTAAGACATGCCACGATTAAGTGAATCAGATACTTTAGACGGGCCATGTCAAAAGATTAATAGAAAAGTAGGTATGAGACGATGTATGAATGTGAGTGAGGCAAAGAGTGTGTGCCAAGATCGAGTTGTTTGGCGGTCCGTCCTCTCTGCCTACCCCTGCGGGGAAACAGTGTGATGGTTAGTGAGTTAGTTTTAGTTAGTTTACATTTTTAACAACTAGATTGTCCAACTAGTATGTCCAACATGCCAGAATTGTACTGCTTCTTAGTCTGTACTGTTACTCCCTCCCCATAAGGGGGTGGAGTAGCCCCTTGTCCTTGCCTGGCACAGGTGGTGTCCTTGTTTTATGTCTTTAGTATGTGCTTGGTTCCCTGCACCAGTGCACTGTCCACTGTCTACGCTACCCTGACGTAGCGGTAGAAGTGAGAGGGGGGGGGTCCTCTCGACCCTGATCTCCAGTTCCCTCGTGGTCCTGTCGGCTAGAGTGAGTTACTTAGTCCCCTGGGTTCTTCAGAAGTCTCTTCTCCACTATCCCACCGTGTTCACAGGGGTCACGTCTGGCCACTGGCACTGTGCTGCCGGGAACGGTGTGAAGGGTTTGAAGGACCACCTTCCCATCGCACTGCTCACTGTCTCTCCTCGGGACTGCCTGTGGCTTGCCAGGAGCTCTAGATGCTCTTCTTGTGTTGTACGCTGTCATAGGAACGTGTATCAATTTGCTTTTACTTTCTAATGTATGTTACTCTATTTATATGTCTCTTCACTAGCTTCAAGAACAGGAACAAACTGCCTCGGATGAGAACTTAAAAGTTTTTGGTATGTTTAAATGTATGTTGTGCCGTGTAGAGACAGTCGGGGGCTTTTAGAATCATTTCACAGAAGCTTCGTTTTAAATAACAAAAGTAGAGTCTTGACTTGAGAACCGATAGAGGAATCCATCTGATCCTTAAAATGGTTCGGGAAAGTGGTGGGTGCCCTCGACTGAACGAATTTTCATGCGGTTTTCACCAATAGATAGAGTGATTCATGATGAATGCTTAGGTATATAATTTGTCAAGGTTTTGTGTAAATTGGTTAAAATATATATAATGTACTAGCTGGTTCCCGGCATGCGTTGCTATGCCTTTTAATATAGAAACTATTTCTCCCTGCGTGTCCTTTCCCATTCGTTCCGTTCCCCTCCCCCTCCCGCATTCCATACATTCAGTCCTGGTACATTCAGTTTTCAAACAGCTCGCGTGCCACCTATTCCAATTTTTTTATACAAATTTCATAACGCCAGGGCTGGTCAATAGTTTAATCCAAACCTTGTCCTGACAATAACAAACACAAAAAAATATCGAATTTGGTGCAGTCGTTCGGAAGTTATGCGCGTACAAACGATCGCGCGTGTCAGCGATTCATTTTTATTTATATAGAAGAAGAAGATAGATAGATAGGTAGATGAAGGAGAATGTCTGTATGTGGTGGGCGAGCGGGCTGGCGAGTGGGCGGTGTGGATTTAATTTGTATGCAAAGGAAGGTCACTGTCTACATTTGACTTTGAAAACTCCGTACAAAGCCCGGGCATCGCCGGGGACTAGCACAGAGGCGTAGCGTGGGGGGGGCGGGGGGGGCGGCCCGCCCCGGGCGGCAGTTTTAAGGGGGGCGGCAAATTTTCACAATAAATAATAATACTATCTTGGAAAAATTTAAACCATTTAAAATCATTATTTAAAAATGTTATACGATACTTTCTAGGAATCCAACAATTTTTATTATTATTTATTAAAAATATCAATAATTATATTTTTTTAAGCTGCAAATTTCGCAATTCGTAGGAAAACCGTACGCATGTTATGAGAGTAATACTAATTAAAGCTGATAACTCGCAAACAGATTCACTCTTAATTAAAACCAGAATTGTGTTCAGAATGTATTAACGAATTAATTTCATTTATGTATTCATCTGCTCATAAATTTCGAAAGAAACCCTTATTTTAATTGAAGTGCAGTTATAAAATTCTACTTGCAGACTATACATTTATGTGCTGCCAATATCAAAGAGAAACCATTTTCATATTCTGAGTGTAGTTTTAATTCGCCAAATATAGATTTAATTTAACCCGTCTAATCACAGCAGACACAAATTGTCCCACACATTTAATTTTAAAATAAAATTATGAAATTATGTCCCACACATTTAATTAAAATAAATTTGTGATTGCGATAAATAGTTAAGATACAGTTTTATTACAATTTTTTTTTTAAAAGGAATCTGTATTTAAAATTTTAAGTTTATTCTATAAGTAATTTAATTCGAATATTCGCAGGCGTGTATTTTTGAGCCAATCCACATTTTCAATATCAGGGTTAAACCAGTTTTCAGAATGTAAAATTCCTTTTGAGGATTCATCTGCTGACATGATTCAAAGGAAAATATTATCTTATTCGAAGTTCAGTTATAAAATTCTAGTTGCAGACTCTGTATCCTGTACCTGCTGCCAGAATCAGAGAAAAACTACTATCATGTTCGGAGTGTATTCGCCGCATACAGACTTAATTCAAACCCATTTTGAGAAATTGTTTGTTGCGTGTGTAACTATTATTTGGGGACACTAACGCAGTATCAATAAATCAACTTTGGAGTAGAATTTATAAACATGATTTTAGTTGAAAGAATACTCGTTAAATGTGATTAAAAAAAAATCTGGCTCGTATATAATTAGGTCGTAATACAAAAATGGGATTCCGAATACAACCCACATACAACCCCATCCCGCCGCCGCTTGAAGTACCCAAATAAGTGGGCGGCGAAATTTTCCTACGCCCCGATGTTCTGAGTGTAGTTTTGATTCACCACATATAGATTTAATTTTTTTTTTTTTTTTTTTTTTTTATTTGTAATAATAAAGACAAGGTAAATACAATATGACAGGAAAAATAAAAATATTTTTACAGAAAAAGAAAAGTCCCAATAAACTACTTTTTAGTAGTTTGTCAATGGGTGCTTTTACTTTGAGGATTTAAATAAACTTATTTTACTTTATTTTGCAGTTAAAATTTCTGTGCTACTGTCTAATACAAATTTTTTCTTTCGGCGAGCCAATTCTTCAACATAATATTTGTTTTACCATTTGTACATTTTTTTATTTCAGCAGGTAACATATTCAATAAATTTGGTATCATGTAGTCCAGCGTTCTTTGTCCATATTTGTTCAAGTGCTTAGGTACAATTAGTCCTTCATTTAGCGTAAAACGGGTATTGTAAATGTGATCCAATTTATGTATGTATATAGGGCTATTCATATGCTGAGATATAATTTTATACCACAGAATTGCTCTTACTGAGAGAATTTTGAGATTCTGGTAAAAGTACGGAACATTATGTCTTTGTTCGTATAAACTTTTATGCGCTAATAATTTAACTAATGATTTTTGAACCGATTGAACATGATTTACATTTGTGTTACAGGAAAGTCCCCAGGCTGTAATTCCATACCTTTTAATAGATTCAGCTAATGATAAATAAATTATTCGAAGTGTGCATATTGGAACATAGAATTTTAATTTATATAATCTGCTGACAATAGATCTGAGTCGTTCACAGACTTTATTTATTTGTGAATCCCATTTGAAAAAACAGTCAATAATAACTCCTAAATAAACATATTCTTTAACCAGTTCAATATTTTCACATGTGCACAATGTTTTACATGTTTAAAAATGTACTTAATAAAAGATACATAAATGATACATAAAATTGGACCTAATATGGAACCTTGAGGAACGCCTGCTAAAATTCTTCTTTTTTTACTTAAGGTGTTTAATAGCTTTATTTTCATGCATCGGTTGTTCAAGTAATTTTCAAAGAGTTTTAGAAGTCTTCCTCTTATTCCTATGATTTCTAGTATTTGCAATAATTTTCTATGATTAATAGTGTCAAATGCCTTGGAATAATCTATGAATAAAACTAATACATGATTTTTACTATTCAATTCATTATTTATTAAACTGGCAAATTTTTGAAGTAGCATTTCAGTGCCTTTTTTTTTGGAAGCCATATTGATTGGTATCAATAATCGAAAAATCTTCTAAATATTTGATTAATTTCAGCTGAATGTATTTTTCTAAAAATTTTTCAAGTGATGGCAAAATACTAATCGGCCTATAATTACCCAGTAGAGTGTGATCACCTCCTTTATAAATAGGTCTGATAATACTGCATTTTAAGTCATCTGGAATTTTGGCTTCAAGTAAGATTCTATTTACAAAATGAGCTATAATTGGAGCTAATATTATTATGTGTTTTTTAATATCGCACATTCTGATATTATCAATTCCAGGAGAAGAGTTTTTAAGTTGCCTCACAATGCTTTCTATATCAGCAGTTTTGGCCCTTGGTAGGTACATGCTTTGAGGCATCTCCTCTGGTTCAAAAACAGTTGTCTTGTAATCACATTTGTGTAACATATTGCAGACGCTGTCGGAGAAATAATTAACAAAATCATTGGTTACATTTTCTTTGGTCCGATCTTTCATCAGATATTTGGAGGCAATTTGGTCACAATCATTTTTACATTTCTTTCCTAAAATTTGATTACACTCATCCCAAGTCTTTTTTGAGTCTTGAAATAGATTTTTGAATTTATCATTATAGTATGAGGTTTTTAATTTTATTAACAATTTATTTAAAATATTTCTAAAACTTTTATATTCTTTTTCATAGTATTTGTTTGTTGGAGTATTTTTCCAACGTTTATATAAATAATCTCGTTTTTTAATTTTATATAGTGTATCATTAGATATCCAATCATTTATAGCATAAGGCCGGGTTTTACATTTTTTGCTTATTTTAATTGTGCTGTTTTTATACAAGTCATCAAAATAACTTTTAATTTTTAAATAAATAACAGAACAATCGGTTTCCTGTAGAAGCGATTTCCAATCATAATTACAAATATGTTTATCGATCATTTTTTGTGAAAGAATTTGAATGTTATAAGTATCTTTAGAGTCGAAATTATCTACCGTGTTATAGTGTATACTAATAGCTGTTGTGTGGTGGTCGGCAATGTTATAATCACACACGCATGCTGAGATTGTACTGCTTACTCCATTGGGTAACTTTCCGCTTAATCGGACAAAAAAGTGATCTATACATGAGCTGATAATTTTCTCTTGAACTATTACCTCCCTTGTAACACTATTTATACATTTTTTTAAATAGTTATTTGTGAGGATATTTTCATAATTTATAATGATAGCATCATTTTTATCTAATAAATTTAAATTTACATCGCCGAAAAATATTACACTTTCATTTGATTTAATATTGTTTTCAAACACCATGGATATTTCTGACAAAAATGCTTGCTTGTTTAGATTTGGGGGTCGGTATATTGCTAAGACATTTAAAGTGTTGTTATTTGGAAGTGTCAATATTCCAAAAACATTCTCAAAATATTTAGTGTCCAGAAATATTTGCGAAAAGGAAAGGTTATTTTTTACAAATAACAAAATGCCTCCACCAGTTTTATGGTTTCTGCAATAGTGATACGAATTGAATCCGGGGATATCATAAAGATTCACAAGTTCACTACGAATTGCAGTTTCGCAAAGCATGAGTACGTCAATGTGATTTAAACAGTCTTTAAAATAAACATGGAATAGGTCCCAGTACTAACAAATTGATCTTAAGTTTAGTTCCACAAAATTAAGTTTATTATTTTCACATTTCATTGTATTTTGTTTTCTGAACCATTCACACAGGTCATTAACCTTACAAAAATTTATATCACTGTCATCATCAATATAACTAAAAGACATAATGTTTGTGAATAAAGTACTTAATAATTAAAATATTCGTATACATTTTTTTCCCTGGCATTGGCATCTCATGTTGATACATGCATTTATTACAACTATTTGTTAAATTTGAATTTGATTTTAAATGAAATGATAAATAAGTTCGCAGCAATAATAATAATGAACAATCATGATTCACTTCCAATAATGTTTCATAAATAATAATATCAAGGTTGACTTGAAATGGTTTTGGTAACAATATTGAAGAATAACCTGGCAATATATTTCTAGTGATAATGTTATAAATAAGATACATAGTATGTAGTGTTATAATGTTGTTTTGAGTATATAATATTCCACAATCGTTAACACTTTGAGAGTAGGCTAAAATTTCAGTGCTTTGTTTTTGTTTTAAAATTTTACAGTAAAATATAAATAAATAGTTTTTCAATATTTCTGATGAATCTTTAACACTTTGATGGTAGGTTAATAATATTTTTATGATTTTTTTTTGGTTTAAAGTTTTACAGAAAATTATAACTAAAATTGTAGAGAGTTTCAGAAAACAAGCGTTTTTTATACAAACATATAAATATTGATTTTGAGTTTTTAATATTTGAGCAACCATGAGGGCTAACATTGTTAAGAAAATAAAAGTAGGTGCATACCTATTCATAATTTATACGCCCTTGTGCAATAGTCATCATTTTTTTTAAATACGGACAGTTTTTGCTGTTTGCTTTATGATTTGTACTGTTTGTAGACTTGAATGTGTTGTTTTGAAGATCACAATTTTTGCATTTTTCTTCTTTGTTTTTATTAGGGCAGTCTTTCCAAGGATGATCCATGGCGCAGTGTAGGCACGTGGCATTCTTGTCCTTATTTAGGCAGTTGACAGCTGAGTGACCAAATTTCAAGCAATGATAGCATTGCATAATTGGGTTTGCGTCCTCCACCCGCACTCTGTAGTATCCAATATTTATTTTCTCTTTAGATATAAGATATTTCCTTAATTTACCACTGGTTTCTATTATGTAGTTCGTAAGATTATTTTGTGCTTTTGGTTTAAGCATTTTTACTAATTTAACGGTATTTTTATTTGGATTTTCATCCATTATGATTTTTATTCCATCGTTTTGGGTTTTAAATGATTCCATTATGTCTTCTTCTGATAAGTTGACTGGTAGGTTTCTTATGAATAATTTCGGATTCTTTTTTTCTAATTCTTTTGCGGTTAGGTTGTTTTTGAAAACCGTATTTATTTCGTCTGTAAGTTTTTTTGAATGATCTTTAGTAGGGCAAGAGATAATTAGTTTATTGTTTGATGCTTTTTGCACCCCATTAACTGCAATACCCAATTGCGATGTTTTAATTTTTTTAACTATCATATCTCGAATATCATCAGATGTTGAATTTGTATTTTCACTTGCAATTATTAGTGAGTACTTGGCCTCTGGTAAAGGTATTGAAAAGGTTGACTTATTATATGTTGTATTAATTGATTCTTTTTTTTCTTTTAAATAATTTTCAATTTTTTCTGAATGTTTTTCTTCATTTAATATCAGTTTATTTTGTAGCTCAATTATTTTCTCCTGTAATTAAAGTTTTTCCTTGCACCATATTTCTTCTAACTGGCATATATCTTGCTCTATGATAATTCTCTGCTTCGCCTCTTTGATACTTGAGCATTTTTTAATTTCGTTTTTAATAGAGTCAATTAGTCCTTGTACGTTCCGGTCCATAATGTGTTATTACTTTTATGCGGGCTGTCTGGCGAATAAAAACGTCAGTCAGCCTGCTAAATTTACAACAACAATATATTTAACTGCTTAGCACTGTATTTATCGGTTACTGTGTTTATCGTAATTTCTGGGCGTGCGATCTGCACGGCGACAGAAACTGAACTAAATTAAAATTAAACCAGTTTCGTGTTCAGAATGTAAGTGCCGGCAGAATCAAAGAAACCCCTTTTCATGTTCTGAGTGTAGTTTCAATTCACTGCATACAGATTTAATTAAAACCATCCTTGTGTTCAGAATGTAAGTGCCGCTAGAATCAAAGAAAAACCATCTTTTTGTTCTGAGTGTAGTTTTGATACACCGCGTAATTGGTTTAATTTAAACCAGTTTTGTGTTATCAACATAACAATAAGTTGCCGATACATCGTGTACCTAGAGAAGCTTTGCATTTGAGTTGCATTCCACATTTATGCGTGATGAAGATGCAAATTCTATTACAGGCATACCACTATCAATTTCTGAGAGCAGTTATATATAAATTTGTAGTAGAATATATAAGCATGATTTTATTGATAGAGTACTCGGCACATGGAATTATAAAAATCGGCATGAAAAAATAGAAAATATCTACCCCCCTCCCCCCCCGGTCAGCGCTTGAAAATCTGCGGAAGAAGTACATGTAGAAGTTGGGGGGGGGGGGCGGAAAAGTTTGCCTCCGCCCCGGGCGGCCGAAACCCACGCTACGCCACTGGTCACTAGCATCTAGTTTCTTATATGTTACTAGCTGACCCGGCCACGCGTTGCTGTAGCTAACGAAAACTAGCGCCGACTACTGGATGGTTACCCAACATTAATAACCATCGCCATCTGTTAATTTGCATACAAATTAAATTCACAGCCCGCTTATAAGCCTACTCTCCACCACACACAGAGATTCTCCTTTATATTTAAAACCAATTAACAAAACCTTGACAAATCTTATATTTAACCCTCCTCATGAATCACTATACATATATTGGTGAAAACCGCAAGAAAATCACCGGCCGGTCTGTCTGTTCGCGATAAACTCAAAATGTTTTAGAGTTTATCGCGAACAGACAGACCGGCCGGCGTAGTGCAGCGGTAAGGCGCTTGACTCGCATTCCGAAGATCGCGGGATCGAATCCCGGCGTGGCTAATAAATTTTATTTGATTAATTTGTGTATTTCACAATTTATTCATTTTAAATAATATATAGTATATTTGCGGCACGTTCCACAGTGGAAGACACTCTCAGTATCGCCCTGGTGTAAGACCACCATTCAGAATTGAAACGTTGTGTTATAAGCATGTGTGTTATAATGTTAAAGGGATATGTAATGATGTGCCTTTGTCAGGCTCGGGTGTAATCTGCAAGTCAACTTTGATTTCACCTCAGGAAACCTTGGACGCCAAACTCAATCTCTGAGTATGTCAACAAGCGGAGAACACGATACTCATTTCTCAGAGTGTGGGGCATTTATTTTTATAGCATTCCTGAAAAGGCTGCACAGGGAATCTCTATAATAAAACAAGTGGTAGGGTAGAAAATCGGTACACTGTATTGTGTTGTTGTGAGATATTAAAATAAAATGTATGGACTCACCCCGAGACCAATATCGTATTTTATGCTATGCCTAGCTAAACTAAGTAAATTTACTGCCGCCGTTCCCCCAATGTCGTGAGAAACCATCACCACCTCCTGGTGGCAAGGGAGGTCCCAACCTCTGCGGCATAGCTTGGACCTGCGACCTCCACAGCGGTCGCATGGAAGGGATGATAGACCTGGACCCTCAGAGAAAGGAAGGAGTACCCAAACTCTCCTCCAAATTGGAAAGAAAGGCTCATCAGCAATGGCGGCGGGGAATTGTTCAACTCTGCGGTTTTTTCGGGTTTATTCCATAAATAAACCCCGGTGGGAATTCGATAGTTGCCCTGCATATAATCACGGGCGTGGCGGGTTATTATTTAAACCGATGTCACGGATAAAGAGGTACAATAATCGTACACTCGAACATCGCCATTAAACTCGTGGGTCACTTGGGACCCTCGCGAAAACTCGCATTTTACGCGAATAAATCCTTGGAATATATATTTAAAAATACACGACATGTTTCCTTCGCCCGAATGCAGACGCCCAAAACTTGGATTCCACTCACATGGTATCCAAACTTAAAAATTAAGTGACTGTTATTTGCATAGCGATCCGCACATATCGCCCTGCAAACTAGAGTGCGGAAACGGAAAAAACCAAAACGCCGCCTACCGACGCGTTGAACCAAACTCTCCGCAGCCTTGCCAACCTATCCAATTAAAATGAATTAAAAAAAATAGTACCTAACTAACGATAAATAAAATCGCTTCATAACAGTTGCTTGAAATGGCTTCTGCCGTGTTTGATGACCAGATCTGAATAGCCAGGTACTTCCCCACCTTCCTCTTCCCTATCTCCTTCCCCACCCTACTGCCTTCAGCCTCACAATATACCCCAATTGGGGATACCTTATGCGGTATTCGTGTAAAAAAAAAAACCGGCGGAGGACTTTAATTTAAAATATGTAGAGAAATTAAAACGATATATTGTATTCGGTAATGATGCAAGTATGGCGAAATAGGCAATATTTAGGAAAAGACATGTGTATGGAGTAAACAGTTAAGGTAAAATACTAGCAATATATAACATAGCGACACCTTCATCTGAGTTGGTGTATTTTACCTGCAAGTAGAAGATTACAAGTTCAATAAAAACATTAAAAAAGTTTTGCCGGAGGTTAAAATTTCCCCGGATTTGTGCTGATTTCCCCTTTCCCTAGAAAATATTTTCCTCCCCGACATCTAGGGAAATTTCCCTAGACATCCCATCCTAACATCCGCGCCATGGACAGGGTTGCCAAGGCACATATTCTAAAATACCCTCAATAGATGTACCTCACAAGTTCTTTTAACTACAAAATGAAATAAAATTAATTTGAAGTGAAAACTCATTTAGCACCGTTGTGATTTGAAACTCGATGAAACGGAAGAGAGACACTAAAAAGAGACAAGCATATACATCTATAGGATTTAGCCTGCGAGAGAATGAGATAGCAATAAAATATATATTTATTTCACGGGTACTCGATTCCAACATAATACCATAAATCCACGGTCCCACAAAGAAGTCTCCTTTGATCTTGTTGTATAGAGCGCATGACGAACCTTACCGACCAGACATTCAGCGAACCAAAGGTGGAATCCTACGAAATCCTACGAATCCTACAAAAAAAAAGTTTTTTTTTAATTCAATATCTAATCTTCAAACCACTCCAAAATGAACAGGCAACGAAAACACAAAAAAGCGACATCCAGCGACTCCGAAGAAGAAAATATAAACACTAATACTTCGACGACAACAATATGGAAAAAACCATCCTTCACGTTGATTAAAAAGGTTCTTGGTCTCCCACTCATCTCAATTTCAGTTTTCTGAAGGTTTCACTTCTACCGCTTGTAAATCGCACACTCTGTTTTTTTCCATTAGTTCCACACAGGAGGCACTGAGCAAAAAAAATCCCTTGGGACCTATATCATCTTTGAGGATGCTGTGCAGAGGATCTTTTTAGAGAAAGGAAGGAGAGGAAGTTCTGTGAAGGAAAGGGTGTAAGAAGTGAGTAGGAATCTGGGGGTCAATTTGTCCAGGAGTGACGCACGTATGAACCATCCTTCCCACTGCGGTACAAGTCGGTGGGTCGAGAGAGGACGGCTGGATACGTTAAAAGGTCTCCGTCAACCAGTCCCTCGCGATTCGGCCCGCCACGCAGTAGGTGAGTGAACACTTTCACCGCTAAGACCTCGACAAATTTCACCCTATGAACCTGGGCACCCCTGCTAAGTCACCAAAAGTAGCGAACCTTATGGGGTGGCCTATGGCAGGGGTATCGGTTATCCAATAAATGGTTCCCGGGGCGGCGCTACCATACCCGCATCCAAAATTAAAATCTTGAAATAAGCATTGTTTTAAATTATTTACTCGTTTTTGGATTTCCTCTTTCGTTCAGGCTTTGAAAACAATTTAGTTTTAAAACATTTGCTGCTAAAGAACATTGAATTCTAGTAGGTACATTAACACAATTTATTATTGTAAATATTTTTCAACATGGTTGGAAAACCAAGAAATTCTCAGAATCCCTTCATTATCCCCGGAAAACGGATTCTACCCGCAAATAACTCAATTTCTTAAAAGTCTTAGAAATTCCCCGTAATTTGGGAAATTGCCCATCAATTGGCAACCCTGGACATGAAGTCAGCGATTGAGTGATGCCATATTTTAAAATGTTATTATTTTTTCTTTTAGTATTCACAATATTTTGTTTATGTTTTAATTTTAATTAATATAAATTTATATTTTTTTATTTATTTATTAACCAATACATATAATATATAATTAACCAGTGTATATAATATTAGTGGTAACAATACCTCCCTAATTAAGAAATTCTCGTGTTTAGAGAGGGAGCACTATCAGATTGACAGTACTATACATACTTAACAGTTGTTGCAGTTTGAATGTATGTAGAACTACTTTTTTATAACAAATGAATAATAAGTTGATATTTTTTTTTTTGTAAATAATGGAAAATTTTTATACATAATGAAAATATAAGTAGGCATTTTTTTGTACATAATAAAACATAATGTAATATTTTCATACATCGAGAAAATATAAGTTTGGCATTTTTTTGCTCATAGCGGAAATATAATTGGCACATCGTAATACATACCTAAATCTAGTTAATAGTAAAATGTTTTTTTAAGTTTTTGTTTAAAAATTTCATAATTCATTTCAGATTGTATTTCTTTAGGGAGTTCGTTAAAGTATTTTATGGCTGAGTATGTGTTATGATGTTGGGCTGTTGTTGTATTAAGTTGAGGGATTATTATTTGTCCTAAAGATCTCGGTCTGGTGCTAAATGACTTTGTTGTTAGTATATCTTTGTGGATTTGAAGTAATGCATTTTATGATAAATTTTATTTAGTGGTAATACTTTGAATTCTAATTGTTTCTTTAGAATAATTTTAACGAGTCTTCTATGTACTATTTCAAGTGGAGTTAAGTTGGTTTTATACGCTCCTCCTCAGCCTATTATTCCGTATTGTAGAACTGATTGGGCTAATGCATAGTAAACATTTAGTAGCATAGATTTATGTAGAATATTTCTTAGTTTGAGGAATACGTAATAAAGTTTTCGTATTCTGTTTACGGTTTGTGCAATATGTTCTGTCCATGTGTTTTATATACCTATGTGTTTTAATTTATATATTTGTATATAACACTTGAGTTCTTAACACTTAATCTTTTTTATTAATTTTTGTATTTCAAAATTAAATTTTCATTTTTATTTCTACTTTTCTTTGAAATATGATTATTTTTTTCTCTGTATTTTTCACTTACTTTTAAGTTTTTCTTAATTTTTATTTAGTATGTTTAATCATCTGTTTTAATAAAATAGTATTTATTAATCGTATTTAAAATATTAAATGTACGACAACCGCAGCATGGGCATTAGCCTAGTGTGGTAGGCAAAAAGAAAACCCATTCCAGGGGCAAAAAATCAATTTTAAAAACATTGAAACCCTGATTTAAGGGTTATAAATATCATATCAAAACGGGTTTTAGGTTACGACATAAAAAAATACAAGACTCGTTATATTCAAGGTTCGTAGAAAATGTATTTAACACAGCAAGCTCATCGAGGGGGTAGACCATGTGGATATATATTCGTGACGTAGCTTGAAGTCCATGTCCCACTGGGAGATTATAATAAACTGCAATACAAGTGGCAGTGTTTTACTTCACGCTAGGTCACGCGTGCGAAATTTCGAAAGTGGCCCGACGAGTTTGTTTTTTGAAAAAGGTTCGTTTGAGCTAACCTTGTTAAACGCATTTCCTACTAACCTTGCGTTATACTGATCGTACTAAAAACGTAGCACCGCTTATGAAAAGAATAACCATTCAAAGAACACGAATGTAAAAGCTAAACATTTAACACATGTACATATATAGTCTATACTTAATCCAACTCCCAAAATCAAATATCTTGGTGTACATATAGATCAACATTTTAAATGGAAAACACATATTTGTGAACTCGTCAAAAGGATTAGGAAATGAATTTATATATTTATTAGACTTAGAAATATTCTTAGCTTAGAAAATCTAAAAAGAGTGTACTATGCAACTGTTCAATCTATATTGCAATATGGTATTATTGACTGGGGAGGAACATATGACAATATTTTAAATCCCCTCAAAATAGTTCAAAGGTTGATAATAAAGGTAATCTTGAAAACACCGTCTAAATTTCCTACTGAAATCATTTTTTCAATATTCAATGTGCCTACAATAGACAAAATCTATAAAAAATATTCAATACTACAAATTTACAAAGAAATACAGTTAAATACTCGTAACTTCCAATTCAATACATCAGCAAGATACCAGAAAACTATTAAAATCCCTAAATTTAATACTAAGCACATTCAAAACTCCTATCTTTATCTGGGCATAATCTATTATAACAACCTCTCATTAAAATTAAAAACCATCGAAAATATGCAGGAATTTAAGCCCAAATTAAAAAATTACCTTAAACTGCTATAAAAGTCCCAAATATGTTTACTTTGTATCTTAAAGTCATTCATTCCTTCTTTTTCTTTCATTTCTTAGTTTCTATATCTCTGAGCCTACTATTGTATAAATCTTGCGTTCTTTCTTACGTATCCTTTACTTACTTATTACAATAATTTTTCTTACTAACTTACATGATTCTTTCATTTATAATGATTTTTTTAATTTATATTATGATTTTTTTAAACTCTTCAGGATTTTTATTTTTAAATTTATACAAGATTTTTTAACCTACTTATTATTTACAATAGCCGTTATTACTAACTTACACGATCTTTTAATTTACTAATTGAGCTAGAACTCCCTCACCAAACACAAGAGCATTGTCTCTTTATGGTGAAAGGCAATCATTTATTTTTTTGTTAACCTTATATAAATAACTATGTAACTGATGTAACTTTATATGTATTTTTAATAAGCATTGCCAATAAAAAATAAATAAATATATATTTATCTAAGTTTCGTTCTTCTTCTTCTTTATTAATTCTTTCCCCAGTACAAGGTTTACACAGTATTGGTAACAAATTTACACGAAATGGAATTATTTAATATTTGCGGTAATTATTTCCCTAACCGCTGCACGTTTAGTCACTATTTTTTAGTCTAGATTGTGAAAATAACACTTGACTACAAGAAACAAAAATTCATAGGCACAAAATAGGTTTGAGGTTCTTAGTTTGGGTTAATTAAGTAATTCGTTCGTATTTAGAATGAAACGACACTTATGCAAATATCAATCCATAAAAAATAAAATCGTTATGGTGGCAAAGGGATCGTTTTGCAAGGAAAATATTTGAACCAACACCTCTGCCATAGGTCACCTCATGTTATTCGTTACGTTTGGTGACTTAGCAGGAGTGCCCGGGTTCATGGGTTTTTCCGGTTTGTCAGGTTTGTCCGGATCTTGGCGGCAGATGTGTCTGCCTAACAATCGCGTGGCAGGCCGGATTCGGTTGTGGAAGATCTTTTTTGATCTTTTCAGCAGGACTCTCTCGGAAAATTGCCTTGCACCGCAGTGAGAGGGATGGATTCATTCATCCGTCGCTCTTGGACACACTGGCCCCCAGTTTCCTACCCACCCCTCATACCGTTTTCCTTTCCAGAACTTTCTCTCCTCCTTTTCATTAAAGAGACCCTCCACACAGTATCCCTGAAGATGACGCATGCCCTGAGAGAAATTATTTTCCTCTGGGCCTCTTGTGTGAAGGTAAAGCAACAAGAGACGTATTTAGCTATCTTTCTTTGTAACTATTGTGTATTTTTCTAAATGTAATTATGAAATTTTCTTCAACTAACTGTATCAAGTGTGTTTAGTCTGTTTTAAAATTTGTGTACTTTTCATTCAACTCCCCTTTAAATTAGTTTTCTTGTGTAAAAATAAATTTCCTTATTGAATAATGCTGTCCTTCCCCAAGTTAATTTTTATTAAACTCATTGGGAATAATGTATTATAATAATAATGTTATGATTTTGTAATATATTATCACTAAATAAATAAAAAAAAAATAAACGAGAGAAAATTGGAAACACCCTATTTTAGGATAAGACGATAAGAGATCTACTGTTCACAGAATTACTGGTAAATATTTATTGAAAGGGATAATAGACAGACAGTGTGAACCTGCACTGAAATTCTACAACTACATTCCGGAATTCGGGATTTCTGCCACGCGGCCCATACCAAAAAATGTTTACTTTCTCATTCTAAAGTAAATATTTTTGTGACCGGTAAAAGCATGGAGGTATAAATGATACAAAATCCATAAAAACATGGTAAATCAATGCATCTGGCAACATTGCATGGGGTACGGAGTAATGGAGTAGCAAAATCGTAAACCACAAGTGACAAGTTACCAACTGACACCGAAATGTCAATTTTTATTTTATTTATTATCATTATAAACAGTCTGTACAAATTCATATATGACAGTGATAAGAATATGTATGTCATCGAACAATAAAATAACGACAAATTGAAATTTTGAACCATAATACAAAAATACCTATACCTGTTTAAATTACAGAGACCATGTCATGCGAAAATGGTCTCTGTTATTTAACAAAGTCTCAGTAATGTTATTTTAGAGCTCATTTTTGCAAACCATTGTTGTTTCAGGTGAAACTTTCTTATTATCAGCAGTCGGTGTGATACAGCTAGAGATGGTCGATATTGTCTCGGTGACCTAGTTGTCACCGGATCGCTTAGTTTTTATAGGAATCGGATCTTTTTGAAAATGGTAGGTGAAGGTGTAACATTTCATTTTTTTAAAGTTTTCTACTCCACACAGGTGGCCCTTAGAAAAAATCCATGATAAACACACAACACGTGAAATATTGGTATTGACACATATGCTCACAAATGAACTACTCATAAATGAGCACACTTATTTTGAGCATATCCATGAATAAGCATGAGTCTCACACTGTCAGGGTTCTAAGCACAGACAAAGGTTTTTACCGACAATATCAGTAAGAGAAAATATACCAACAATAGGTTTCAGTAAGGATTAAAAAAAACTACACAAGTTTTTTAAAAATTTATTAAAATCAAACATAGGACATTAACATTACAAATTTTATTCGGTAAGTTGTACAATATTAACTTATATTTTTTAACCTATTAATATAACAAAAATAATAATAAAATAGAGAAAAACTTTATTACAACAAGTAAAATACATGAACAGTGTGAACACCTCAGCAGTCAGCATCGAAGGTTCTTTTAGTGAGGTGTTCACGAAACACTATAAAATATTTCTAAAACATTTACACACACAGTACCTAACCTTGATTCCTTCCTTACTTAATGTCTAGAAAGAAAAGCTTTAAGAATTGAGGTTAGACTTTTCTAAATTCACTTGTTCAAAGTGAATAGTGATTGATATATTGATAAAATGTAGTTATAGAATTAGTAAAAAGTATGGGCGGGAGAGGCAGGTGCGCGCTCCTACTGACAAGTACTGAGAAGGAAATAAGTAACAAGGCATGAAGGACAGAATGCCTTTCTGACTATAATCCATTTTACAAGAGAGAGGAACAAGTTGTTCTTGGCCCTGGGTTCATATTTCATATATTCACTTCATATAAATCTCATCCATTGATGTATTCGTTTTACAAGCCTTTTGTAAATCGGCAAATACAGTTTCTCGATAACCAATTGGACAATTGAGCTTAGATTTGTTATATATCTTCAGTTAACTGTTTTAACGTTGGTAGCAGTATTAGGTAGATATTTTTAAATTTTAATTTCTATAACTCGGATCAGAGTAAAAAAAATGAAGAAAAATTTTAAAAATTTGAAACATGCCGCCATTTTGTGAAAAAAATGTATTGTCGGAATGGTTACTAGTCGATACAAAACTCATACAGATTGAGAATTTCAACATTTTTTTGTTAAACTTTCGGAAGACTAGTTGCCATTGAGGTCTGTTTTCTGCTCACCGTTGTTGTATTCAAGTCTAGTTTGCGAAATAATATTATGTATAATATTTTTTCCTTTTATAAAACGTGTAGGAACATGTTTTCAATATAAAAAAGCGAGATTTAAAACGGTTTTGAAATACCTACTTGTAACTACATTCCACAATAATTTAAACTACCTTTAACTATACATGTTGTTTGGACACATAGAGTACAAACGGGAAACTGGTGAATCTATCACAATAGCATTAGACTATGTAAAAACTAACTTTTTTTACTTGAGAAATCGCATCGAAAGTTGTTTTTAAAATTTTGTAAATTTTTCGAATAACACAGGTCTACAACAAAAATGCTGTCTGGATGTTTTCAACTGATTTCTATGTATTTAGGTGTTCTGAAAACTAGAAAAATACTCGAAAAATTCCACAACGTCAGTTTATTTTGCAAAACGGTATACATATATATACAGATATAGATAGTATATACAAAAGTGAGCTCTGGCAATAAACATTTTATTGCTAAACCATTCATCCAATTGCGATGAAACTTTGGGGATTTGATGTGTGCATGCCCGCGGTGGTTTCTGTATACAATAGTGAGCTCTGGTATCATGAAATTACGAAAAATTAATTAATGAAATAAAAATGAATCGCAGAAATGTATGTACGCACATAACTTTTTGAACGACTGCACCAAATTGGATAATTCTTTTTATTGTGTTCGTTATTGTCAAGACAAGGTTTGTATAAAACTACTGGTTAGCTCTGGCATTATGAAATTTGTATAAAAAAATTGCAATAGGTGGCACGCGAGCTGTGAAGACTACATGTACCGGGACTGAATGTATGGAATGTGGGATGGGGGAAGGGAACTCGGTTAGGGGGTTCCAGGGAGGGGGGAGGGGAACTAGGGATCGGGGAGGGTAACACTTTTAGGTATGAAGGTATTTAAATGAGTGAGGTTTGTCAAGATCTTGGCAGCGGATGATCTGGACACACTGAACCCCTTAAAGCCCATCCCTACCACCTTTTTTCCCTTACCAGAATTTTCTCTCTTCCCTTTCATTAAAGAGACCCTCCACACAGTATCCCTAAGGATGATATAGGCCCCGAGGAAAAATATTTTCCTCTGGACCTCCTGTGTACATTAACAGTAGCTTTATTAACCAGATACGTATTTAGATATCTTTCTTTGTAACTCTTTTGTATATTTCTTACTGTAATTATGAAATATTCTTCAACTAACTGTATCAAGTGTGTCTAGTCTGTTTAAAAATCTGTGTACTTTTCATTCAACTCCCCTTTAAATTGGTGTTCTTTTGTAAAAATATTTTTTCTAATTGAATAATGTCGTGCTTCCCGAAGTGAGTTTTATTAAACTCACTGTGAATAATGTATTCTAATATTGTGCTATAATTTTGTAACATATTATCACTAAATAAAAAATGAAAAAAAAACGAAACGAAAGAAAATTGGAAACACCCTATTTTAGGATAAGAGATCTACTGTTCAGAAATACTGGTAAATATTTATTGAAAAGGATAATAGACAGACAGTGTGAACCTGCACTGAAATTCTACAACTACATTCCTGAATTCGGGATTTCTGCCACGCGGCCCATACCACCTAAAAATGTTTATTATCTCATTCGAAAGTAAATATTTTTGTTACCGGTAAAAGCATGGAGGTATAAATGATTCCTGAATTTTTAGGCAATAACAAAGACCGTAACTACAAAAAATCGTTAAAAGCATTTCAAGTTTTAGGTTGCCTAATGAGTTTAAAAGTACATTTTCTTCATTCCCACCTAGACTACTTCCCAGAAAATATAGGATATATGAGTGAAGAGCAAGGTGAACGATTTCACCAAGATATTAAGTAGATGGAAAAAAGATACCAGGGAAGATGGAGCATCTCAATAATTGCAGACTACTGTTGGACGCTTCAGAGAGACTTTCCAGATGCTTCCCACAAGCGAAAATGTTCCAAAAGGAGTCTCACTGGGAAAAAGAAATGTGTTTAGTGCATACTAATCAATGTATTTTAGATAAAAAAATAAGTTTTGTTGTGCAATTATAAATAAATAATTTTTTTTAGTCTTTTATCTTTTATTTTAAGATGATAACTATTTTAACATAGATACCTACATTGTCAGAAAACGTGACGTTCTGTGACAAAATGAATGTCATTTTCGGATTCAGCACACCCAAAAGCATAAGAATAACGCAAAAAAACCAAAACAGCTCTCAATTTTTATTTTTTTTGTAGACCTGTGTAATTGGTTGCCCGGCGTTTAATCATCAGCTGTTTATTGTTACAAAAGTTTTACACATTTAGTTTCCGAAAAAACGGAAAAAAAAATAATTTAAAAAATAAATAATTCAAAGCATTGACTCTTATCGAAAACACATTTTTTTGGGTAGAACAGTTTCCCGTCTGTACTTCGCATTTCCGGACATCGTGTTTACACTTTATAAGTAAATGTAATTATTTTTTTTTATTAACATATTTATTTGTTCAAATTTTTTCTCTCTATTTATTATTTTATCTATGAATATCATTGTGCATAAAGGTGTGTAACAATTAATTAATTAATTTTTAAAAATATATACAAAAAAATGATCTGAAACAAGGTTCTAGACAACAACACCGCTTTCAGGCCACACGATACCCTCTATCCAGGGTATGAAGGCGGATATGCGGGTGTTGGTCTGTGTGCAGGGTGAAAAGTTCCAATAGGATACCAACCCCACCAGTAGGTGGGTGCAGGCCACCCTGTTGTTGTTTGGTAAAATCAACTGGGAACCGCTATAGAAGCTCTGTGAACAAATAAAGTAATAAGGTAAACACATTCCAAATGGCAGATTATAAATTAGTGCATTTTTTCATCGGATTTTCAACACGTTTCCGGCGGGAGGGGTACTTCTACCTTTTACGCCAGGTCCTACTTGAATGAACGGGAAAGCATTGCCGTCCGACCACTTTATATAAAGTGTGTACACAGATCTCTATGTCTAGTAAATGTGGCACAAGTCTTCCTCATCTTCTTATCTTTTGTGTGGAGGAATATTATATGGATTTTAGGCCAAAATTCACCACCAAACTAAAAAATTGTTTTATACGAGTATATCAAATGTGTAGTACGTATATGGGCAATTTTATTTGTGTTTTTAACTATAAAATAAACGCCATGAAAGATTTTAATATTAATGATTTTAGAGGCTACTTAAACAATTGTTTATGATTATAAATTAAAAATTAATTTTACAATATTTATTATGAAAATGTGGTGAAATATAAATACAAAGATATAAAATTTTAAAAGAAAGCATTTTGATGGATCTAAATTAAAATTAAAATAACCCGTTGACCTGAAACTGCTTTATTGCGGCTTAAAGAGACTGTACTTTGAAGACCATAAAAATAAAATCTGTTGACAAGAAAATTTAAAAAAAGAAACCTATTTACGTCGTAACCCAAATTTGCCGCATGCAAATTTAAAGTATCTCAAAAAAACACATTTTTAACCTTTAACTGCTGAGGTGATTTTTTTAAAGAATTCTCTGACGTAAGGCCTGTGCGGCCTGTTACTTTAAATTTTTATATATTAGTGATCCACAAATTTTGTGGTCCAAATTATAATTTATTGAACAATTTATTTATATTTAAATAAAACAAAAAACTTTTATTTAATGTTAAGTAACTTATAGGTATTTGACAATGTGGATTTTATGTAATAATTTTTGGCAAAAATCAATTGAGATCAGAAATCAGTCTGTATTATCTATTAAACTAAATAAAAACAATGAACTCACTTTTATTATAATATTTCCATAGTGTCTCGAATAAACTTTGTATATAAAACTTTAAAAAAATTGTATATGTTTATTTTTATCTAGTAAAAATCAACTTTAAAAAGTCACATAAGAACTGACGATGGATCAGAGAGGCCCGCAAAAAAATTGAAATGAATTTCTTTACAGAAATTCAACATTTAAAATTAAAAAAATTAAACTTACGGCTCTGGGGTCACTTAATTCGAAGCAATTGAAAGCGAAGTATACGTCACGAGCGGAGGAGGGAAGTATTTCGATCTTATTATTGTGGCTGGGCCTGAGCGGCCCCACATCAGCAGTTAAAGGTTAACGATGATTTATTTCTTATTTTATTTATTATATTAACGCAGTATATAGTGCAAGATTAAATTTATTTTTCATTTTAATTAACCCACTACAAAATTTAAAAAGTGGCTCCAAAATAAAGAAAAACTGAATGATTTAATTACCTGTATATCATCATATTCCTCATATTAAACAAAAATATATAAAGTGGCATATATACGTACCAGATATTTAGTATAACTAATGATTGAAAGTATTATTTTGTCTGTTTGGGTATTTTAGCTTCAAATTATAATGAAGTTTTGTATGTAACGGGCCGAAATGGACTACACATCCGTTCCTCTTAAACCCTTACACTTGTAGCACTAGAGATGCGCGAATTTTTGTTTTTTATAATGATTTGTGCCAAAGTGAAAACCAATTTATTTGTTATGTACGAGTAATAAAATAATACATTGTGTTTCCACATAAAACACCACCAAATGGGCCCAACACTGACCTTTGAGAGTTTAACTTCAGTTTATGGAGTCGTATTACAAAGTATCTTTTAATATCAGACAATACATTAATATTTGGTGTGTGGTGAGTACTATGTAAAAACATTCACAAAATTTATTTAATATTATCAAATATATTTAGCGGTTTAAAACAAAATGCATTTTTTAGTGGAAGTTCCCTCTTGTTTTCGCCCATAAAACGGGTAGATAGTCAGTGATTACATTCATGGTCAATGGTTCTAATTGCAGTTCAGTGCGGTCAACCTAATCCAACCTAATACTAGTAGTTCTGTCAACAGTTAGTAGACCTCGCGTTCAAAAAATACGTTTCTATTTTTCTCTAAGACAAAATTTCTTCTGAAGTCGTGAGACTTGTAAGTAGGTACTTAAATTGTTACCTTCTTATTTATGAATCAAGTTTTCGATTCGAATGGTGGTCTTTCACCAGGGTGATACTGAGAGTATCTTCAACTCTAAAACGTACCGAAAATGAAATAAGATCATTTTACTTAAATTATGTGTGCAAAAACAACAACAATAATTTGAAACATACTTGCGCAAACACAAGAAATGCCTTCCATGTATATATAAAATGAAACCAATGTCGCCACTGGCTTAGTACATTTTGATTCTAGCCCATTTAGCACGTGCCCTGCCTCACAACAAATATCGCTATCCCATTTGAATTTCATTATTATACAGGAAATATATGACAATATTTTAAGCAAAGAATATTCAGACTTTCAGACCATGAAATAAGCCCACATCAATTTGGGAGGCGTGTATGGGTACCGCCGCCCCAGGAACCATTTACTTGATAACTAACACCTAGGTAACTGCCACCAGGTTCGCTAAGTTTGATGACTTAGCAGGGGTGCCCGGATTCAAGGGATGTCCGAGACTTGGCGGCGGATGTGTCTACCCACAATCTGCATGGCAGGCCGGATCGGGAGAGAATGATTCAGGGAGACCCATTGGTTTCTCCAGCCGTTCTCTCTCTGAATATATGGGATGGGTTTATACGTCTGTCACTCAGATTCCTACCCATCCATAATAAACTTTTCCTTCCCAAAACTTTCTTTCATTAAAAAACCCTCCACACAGCATCCCCAAAGATGAAAAAGGCCATGAGGGGAATTAATTTACTCAGGGCCTCCTGCGTGGAGCTAATGTAAAAAAATCACATATAATTTAATTGAAATAATTTTATTACATTTCCGGCACGTTCAAGAATTTAAGATACTTTCAGCATTACTTTGGTGGAAGACCATCATACCTAATCCAAATAATAAACATAACTACTTACAAATCTCACAATTTCAGTGGAAAACTTATGTTATTTGCGTAAAAACTAGAAAAGCCTTTCACGCAGATTTAAATAGAACCATCGTCGCCACCGACTTAATACATTTTGGTTCTAGCCCATTTAGCACGCGCTCTGTCTCACATTGAATATCGCTTTCGCATTTGGATTTCATTATTATACAGGATAAGTTTAATAATATTTTAAGCAAAGAATAGTCAGACTTTTGTATCACAAAACACGCCCACTGTTTTGTTATTCTTTATTCTATGGCGCACGTCAATAATGATTGTCACATGTCGGCTAGCTTCAGCAGCTTTGCGTTACTACTTTTTTGTTATTATGTAATTTCTTGTAATATTAATGTTTGTAGTAAAAATAATTAATTTAAAAAAAAAATCTACAGTGTAATAAGCTTGGTTTACAATACATCTCAGCGTTACATACCCGACATCCCCCAGTTGTGTTGACTGGGCGGCTGCAAATCTCCACGTCATGTTTTATACCGGCAGGGTGCCAGCTGTCAGTGGGAACTACTTTGGAGCACTCCTCCTGAGACACTTTCTGCATGAAATGTTGAAAAACAAACCAACTGATTAAAGATTATCTTGTGAGAACAAATGCGCCATTAGTTTTTGCAACAAATATACAAGAGGAAATTAATATTAGCAGTGTTTTTCTTTAACCCCTCACAGGAGGCCCTGAGGGAAAAATACCTCTGGACCTGTGGCATCTTTGCATATGCTGTGTGGAGAGTTTTTATTGGAAAAAGAAGGAGAGGAAGTTCTGGGAAGAAAAAAGGTATCAGGGGTGGGTAGGAATCTGGAGGTCAACGTGTTAATCCATCCCTCCCTTTGCGGTGCCATAGGTCAAGAGAGTCCGTCTGGAGTGTTCAAAGTTCTCCCTCAACCAGATCCTCCCGATCCGACCCGTTAAGTAGTAGGTGGGTAAATGGATCCGTCGCAAAGAACTAGACAAATCTCACCCCATGAGCATGGGCACCCCTGCTAAGTCACCAAACGTAGCAAACCACATGGTGTGACCTATGTCAGAGGTGTTGGTTATTCAATAAATGGTTTCCGAGGCGGCAGTACCCATACCCGCCTCCCAAATTAATAATTAATTTTGTTTTTAGCTTTATTAGTTATTTAGCATCGTTAGACCCATTAAATGAATTAAACTTAGTGGGAATAACAAAGCAAAATCAACCAAAGAACATTTCTACCGCGCTATCCCTATACTATTACAATATGAAGTGAGGTATTAATGAAATATGTTTTTTAATGTGAATACAGCACAAGTCTCCCAAATGCTCCTAACCGTCTAGAGCCAGTGGGACTATGGCATCCCCAATGTAGGCATGTTGTGAAACTGAAGGAAGTGGGGAGGAGAAGGAGATGGGAGGAGGAAGGTGGGAAGGCTGACTAATTAGATCTGGTCACCAAACACGATAGAGCCATTATTTCTCCAGTCATTCACCAGGGCGATACTGACAATACCATTTATTCTGGAACGTGCCACGAACATGGTGTGTTATTTAAATGATTTAATTATTTATTGTGACGTTTACACGTCATTACACGTTATTACACGTCAGGATTTGAACCCGCTACCTCTGAATTCGTCACCGAGGATCTTAACCACTTGACCATGGAGATCTTGGAAGAGTGTCCTTTAATTAATATTTAATTTTAATAAAATATCTTTGTTTGTATATTTGCGTGGTAGAAAAACCATAAACATGTGGAGATCGGGAGAGCATGTAACAATGAAAAGGTTTTATAATGGGAAAATCAGATGGTTTTTATATGTAGAGCGGATGGACGATGAAAGAAGTGCTAGGAGAATATAAGATGCATAAGTGAATGGTAGAAGAAGTGTGGCACGCCCAAGGACGACATGGCACGATCGAGTGAATCAAGTACCTACTTGAGTTGAGCCATCTCAAAATTCAGAATAACAGAAGAGTACCTATGCATAAGACGATGTACAACGTGAACGAAGCAAATAGTGTTTTTTAAAACAGATGCGTGTGGCGGACCATCCTCTCTGCCTACCCCTGCGGGAAAACGGCATGTTTGTTGGACATCTATTAAAAAAATGTACACTTAGTACCGGCGACAGCTGTCAATCTTGTCGTTATCACATCATTGGTCATTGTTCATTATGAAGGCAGAGAAAAGTGTTCTAACCTTGTATTCAGTGGATGAATAGTCCCGCTCAGTTAGTATGAAGCCACTGTCGGGAAGAGGGGTGCCCGTGTGGAGACAGACTGGCAGAATTCTGCTCGTGAATTTCACCCTGAAATTGAAAAATGGTCAACTATAGATTTTTGTTTGTGTTAAAAACAATAATTTATTTTAGAAAAAAGCTGTGAGCTGGTATTACGATGCAATAATATCCCTTAACCCTTTAGGTGCGGTAAGCCGATATTCCGGCATGACGCATGACACACGTGAACATCCCGCACGTGTCCCCGTCACCAGTTTTAAAATTTTGTTAATTTTTTTTGCAATTAAAAAGTATTCTTTAATAAATATGATTACTTTACTTTTCCACGGATTATTAACCGTAACATTTTAAATAATAATAAAAAAGGTGCTAATTTCAGTTGTGATTCTGTCTGTCTGTAACTCCAGTTCAATAAACTTTTTTCTGGAGAATTCAGACAAGCGATAAACTAACTACAAATATAAATTGCCATTTTCAAAATTGGAACTGTTTATGGAGAATTCAGTCAATTCGTGATTTTTCACTAATCTGCGCTAGTTCTATATATCTATTTATATAGAGAAGACTATCTGTGATGATTGAATCTAATGTTATTGTTAATAGCTTTAGTTTATATAATTATTTGTTTTGGATATTGATGAAATTTTTGCACGCAAACAAGAATGGGAGGTCACATTAAATTACGAAATACTCAACATAAAGCTCGAGTAAGGCCGGGGACTGCTCCCAACCGTCTGAAGTGAAACTGTGGAAATTGGGCTATGTTGTGAAGCTGGAGGTAGTGGGGAGGAGAAGGAGATGGGGAGGAAGAAGGTGGGGAAGTTCCTGGCTATTCAGATCTGGTCATCAAATACGGCTAAAACCATTTTAAGTAACCTTTCATTTCTGAATGGTGGTCTTATACCAGGGCGATACTGAGAGTATCTTCTATTCTGGAACGTGCCGTAAATATACTACATATATTGTTTTAAATGAATAAGTTGAGAAATATCACAAATTAATCAGATAAAATTTACTAACACATGCCGAATTCGAATCCGCGACCTCCGTATTACTAGTCGAGAGCTATTTCCCTTGACCACGAAGGCCGTCAGATTTGTTATATTGATAAAACAAATACTGAAAAGTTTAAAAGTAGAATGGAGAAATAGAGCAGGTCTGAAGGTTCGGGAGATAGCTCAGTTGCTATAGTAAACTCCCGAATAGTATATGGTCTGGAATTCCAATTACGGTTGCACGTGTGGGCTTATTTATTTTAAGTTTTTTTGTTGTTATGTTATTTTTACTTCAAATTATTTCAATATATTATATAATTATGAAATACTTACTCTCTGTCTAGCTGAAGGAGGGCGATGCTGTTGTACGCTTTAGAGTAAGTTCCCTTGTATAGCGGGTGAATGTATTGTTTAGTGACGCCATATATCTCATCTGGATTGTAACGGGGTGTAAATGTCCCGCCCAATCCAACAAACTTAACATTACTGGAACTGAAACAAAAGACGCTTCTTTAATGCTAAATATGTCCTTATCTGGTAGTATTATTATCTGAAGGACTGTACATTTCTGATTGTTGTAAACGGAAGTGACTTTCTCTGTTGTTTTCAAAAAGAACCGTTTCCGACAAGAAAATGTCAACATTTAATTAACCCCTCAGGTCTCCGGCCTATTTTATCTGAAGATCAAAATATTTCCATTTTGCAATAAAATCTACATAAATGGAAAGTTTATGACAGCATCCGAAAATTAAAAACTGTTTTTGAAAAGTGATGAAAACAAATAGATACCAATTTTTTGACTTACAAAAATTTATAATGTTTTTGTTTTTTTATTAAAATTACTGACAACAAAAATTAAAACGCACACATATTTTTTTGTAAGCAATTGTTATATAAAAGTTATCGTCAACTCTATTTTTTATCGTTTCATGTTCATTATTATAAAATTTCCGAAAATTCATAATCTTTTTCAAATTTTGGTTGGAAACTTTGGTTTCTGAAAAGCGAACGTTTTGATTATTTTGTTATAAATTTTTTTGAAATTTGAATTTAAACTCTTTCTAAGATCGTTTTTAGATCATATTTCTATACATGATAGTAAGAGGAGAACTACGATTTCTATGAGACCTCTTTGAGTTGTTCCGAAAAGGAAACAAATTGGTTTGAGGGGTTAACAAAACTGTAAATTTCTCAGTTTCTAAAAACTCTAACATAATTTCCCGACCCATTTTCCGAGCAATTTTTTTCTCAATTTCCAATTTTTCCAGAAGAAATGTTTTAAATTTGAAAAGTTAATAACAACCATCGCATAACAAAATCAAAAAGATAAATGTTTTAATTCAAATTTACTGCCACATTTTCGCAGCAAAAAAAGGTTTTAATCAATTTCTCGAAAGAATTTCATGGGGACACATTATACTGAAAATTATTAAAAAAAATCAGTGTGTGCAATTCACACGCGGTAGAAGTGAAACCTTCAGAAAACTAAAGTTGGTGAAAATGAGACGAATGCAGAGGCGTAGGATAAGTGCAGAGTTTATTTATTATAATAATGTTAGCAATTTATTATTTTACTACTTATTCTACTGAGCACCGCACAAAGAGGACACCTCATTCACTCACAGGCTAAATCCTATAGATGTTTGTGTTTGTCTCTTTTTAATGTCGCTTATTTCCGTTTCATCAAGTTTCAAACCACAACGGTGCTAAAGAAGTTTCCACTTAAAAAAAAACTCATATGAACAGGAGTGACTGATGTCCATGAGTAAAGAACGTTCAGGAGTGACGGATGTCCTGTAGTGACGGATGTACGAATCCATCCCTCTCGTGAGCTTTGTTCTGGAGTAAATCGTGTCCGAAGTAGAATTTTTTAACTGGCATATTAATATTACTTTCAGCTGTTTACTATCTTATAAATGCGTCGATGCGATGACTCGATCCCGATTTATTGAATCGGAAACTTCTTTAGCACCGTTGTGATTTGAAACTCGATTAAACGAAAAATAGCTGCACTAAAGAGTGACAAACACGTAATGTTTGTATTAGCCTGCGAGAGAATGAGATGGTATGGTCTCCTCTTTGTGCGGTGCTTCGTAGCCTCTCCACTCTTGACTACTTTAGTTTTCTGAAGATTTTACTTCTACCGCGTGTGAATTGCACACTCTGTTTTTATTATTTGTCACCCGTATATAAATCATATTATTATTTTTAAATAAAAAGTATTAACTTCACTAGGCCTGTATTGAGGTTTAAAAAACATTTGAACATTTAAAAAATTGAATGAAGTAGCATAATATTAATCACTACATTTAAAGACACTAAATATTAAATGGAGAAAAAAAATTGCACGAGTGACCTGAAGGGAACTTTGTAACAATATTTGAACCACAAATAAATCATTATTTCCAACAATCAAAGTGGACATTAAAAACAACTCGGGTGACACTATGTTTTTAACTAATGGAACTAATGTATAGAATTATTATTTATAATAAGATTTAATCATTTATTATAAGTAGGCAACAAAATATGATCAAAAACGAAACCATTTAAAAAAAAACACGATATTACGATTATTTTGTGTTCTCATGACTACACTATTAGGTACATATGTAATTCTGTAACAATAGACGCGTACAAAAAGTTTCTTACTTACTTTCTAATAAATAAAAACCATTATTTCTTCTCAAATCATCAAATTTATAAGTAGGTACTAAAATACCTTCCCACTTAATACAACATTCTTAAACTTCAAACGAAGAATATTGGTTACGCATTGCAATATGTTTTTTTTTTGTTTGTTCGAAATTTTAAATAAATATATCACAAGCATGGTACTTACTTTACTTTACTCCTTGGAATTGACAAAGACATCGAAATGGATTGATTTTCAAAATAAATTCTAAAACAAGAAAAGAACTGACACTGTCTGTTTTTGTTGGAAAATTTTCTTCATTGTTTGAAAAGGAACTTTGATTACACTGCATTACATAAGGATTTCTTTTACTGCATCTAATTGTTGGTTGGATAACATTAAGGAGGCCTCCACTCTTCAAGATCTACAAAAATCAAGGTTGGTGGATTTGTAATTCCCTGGAGTTTCTCTTTTGTGCCATCCTTTGTGATATTAGTTCGCGCAAGTAGTTTCTTTTTCACAATCATAATTTCTTGGGTATTAAGCCCAGAGGGTCTGGGGTTATTTACACACCTCAGGCTCGCATATTATAATGCATAATTATGGTCCTTCGATCGCCAGATTTGTTCTAGCAAGGTTAATTTTATAAGAAAGGTTTCAGATTTACGTAATTTTTTGGTAATATTCTTGAAATACCTACCTCTTATAGAATTATTTAGCGTCAATTTACGTATTTTTTTTGGTAAATTTGAAATAGAACCTACAAAATCTTTATTGGTTGCTTAATTTCATAATTACTCAAATAAAGGTTTGTGATTACGTATTCTTTGGTAATTTACGAAATACCTTATAGGTAGTTTTGTGAAAATTTAGTGACGAACATTTAAAAATTATTTTTATTTAAAATGCCCTTCATTACGGAAGAGTCGAGTGACCAAACCGATAGAAAGTTGATCATTTTGACAGCAAAAAAGGAGAGGCTTTTTTCCCGGTTAAACGATTTGTTTAATTTGGCTAAAAACATTTCCACCTTTGAATCAAGGCAGAATGAAAACTTCTTGTCTAAGTCAGAAAGAATTGAAGAGATGCGGGAGCAGTTTGAAAATGTTATTGATGATATTAATAATATCCAATTGATTTCAAACCCGACATTTGAACCGGATTATCAACAATTGGATGCTTTTGAGGATTTGTTTGGTAGTGTGAAACGCGTACGTGACAAAATTCAAAATGCAACAACAACAACGTCACAGAATAACGTCTGCGATTCTCGCGTACCAGTCATCAAACTTCCCTCTATAGAACTTCCCTCCTTCAACGGTAAAATGGATACCTGGGCAAAATTTTATGAGTCATTCAAATCGAACATCCATAATAATACACAGCTGAATGATTCTCAACGTGTGCAGTATTTGGTAGGTAAATTAACGCATAGCGCGTTGCAGATTACCGCGGGTATTATACCTACCGGAGAGACGTACAAGATTATATGGGATTCGTTGGTTTCGAAATATCAAGATAAACGTGCACTAGGCACATATTATTTGAATAATATTCTTGACATAAAGGGTTGCACAAATACATCTGTTAGTCTTGATTCATTTGTTGAAAGGTATTCTTCGTCTGTTTTGGCGTTAAAACAGTTAGATATTGAAGATTTAACTGACTTCATATTATTACACTGTGCGTTAAGGAAAATTGATTCCCAAACGTCACAAAATTTTGAAATGTCAGTTAGAACTCAAGAAATTCCTGCATACAATGAGTTGATCTCATTTGTGAAAGAGTAAAAATATTAGAACGGACAAGCAATAATCACGGTGTTATAAATAAGGCGCCTACCTCTTCATCACGTGCAAATAATTACAAAACGTTCGTCGCGAGCAACGAGAGTATCCATGTTCCGGCTTCGCCCGCGAAAGTTTGTATTTATTGCAACAAAACTGGTCATTCAATTAATGTTTGCTCACAGTTTAAAGGTTTGAGTTCGCCACAGGCCCGATTTGAATTCATTAAATCAAAACATGCCTGTGTGAACTGTCTCAGCGGGTTGCATACAATCAATTCGTGCAAATCGTCGGTTGTTTGCGAGGTATGCAAAAAACGTCACCATACATTCCTACACTTCGAGAGTAGTAGTAGAGTTAAAACCAATACTCACGTACATACGGCTCAAATACCTACCAGTGACGAGTCGTCTACGCCTCCTTTGCCAGGGCCATCCAACGTCAATATTTCGTGTAATTGCAATGCGAAACTAGAGGAGCCCTCGCACGTTAACTCTTCGTGTTCATTGTCAGCTAAAGTAGCTCCTAATACTACAATTTTACTATCAACTGCTCAAGTGTATGCAAAACTTAAAAATGGAAATAAAATTATTGTTCGGTGTCTAATTGATAATGGCTCACAAAATCATTTGATCACGGTCGATTGTTGCAAGGCGCTGAATTTGCCAATAATTCCTTTGAGTAATTCTTTTGTTAAAGGAATTGGTTCAGCATCACGACAAATTCTTGGTTACGTTTATTTGGACATTGAGTCTCGCGTATACCTAAATAATAAATATAACATATTTGCGCTCGTTGTCGAGTGCATTACCGACAAGTTACCTAATCACTACATAGCAAAGGTTGATATGAGGTACTTAGAGGGCATACCCCTCGCTGATTTAACGTGGAACATTCCCGGAAACATAGATGTTGTCTTAGGGGCACAATTATTTCCACATATCTATTTAGGGGACAGGATTGAATCAGGGACTAGTGCACCCCCCGCATTATCGACCGCGTTTGGTTTCGTGCTAATGGGCGACTACCCTGATAATGTGCTTAATACAAGTACTTCATTTTCCGCACTTGCACTTAATGATTTAGTCCAAAAATTTTGGCAGTTAGAAGAAATCCCTAACATGCAATTTTTAAGTCCGGAGGAGACGGAATCTGAGAATCTGTTTACTTCATCTATCGCTCGCGCTGTCAATGGAAGGTATTCTGTTGCTTTACCTTTCTGCAAAGACCCAAAACAATTGGGTAATTCTCTTACTACCGCCCAGCGCCGATTTATGGCCTTGGAACGAAAATTTAAACAATCACCTTCTTTACAGGAGAATTATAACAAAGTTATCGGTGAATATATTGACAGCAATTATTTGTCAGAAGTCAAAGAGTCTGAAATTACAGATGATGGATATTACATCCCGCATCATGCCGTCAATCGTCCGGACAAACCTATGCCTCGGATTGTGCTCGACGCTAGCGCCATGACTCATTCAGGGCTGTCATTAAATGACGTCTTGCATACTGGTCCCAATTTGCAAGCTGATTTGTTTTTGCTTTTGCTTGACTTTCGTCTTTTTCCCATCGCTATGACTGCGGACATAAAGCAAATGTATTTACAGATTAAAGTTCCTATCAAGCATCGTAGATATCTAAGAATCTTATTTCGATTCTCCAATAACGATCTCATACGGACTTTTCAATTTAATCGGGTCCCTTTCGGACTAACGGCAAGTCCATACTTAGCAATGAGGACTGTTCGTCAGTTAGCCCAAGATATGAGACCACATTTCCCGGATGCTGCCAATGTGGCAGAATCCAAGTTGTATATGGACGACCTGGTCTATTCTATTGCAGATGAGTCCAGCGCCATACGTCTTTCTCGAGAATTAATCTCGTTATTCAAGTCCGGTGCCTTTGTTTTGGTCAAATGGACTAGTAATTCTCAAGTTGTACTTGAAAACCTTCCAGATTCTCACCGCAGTGCGGTGGATTTCACTGTTGGTTCTAACAATGCCTCTAAGGTGTTAGGCCTCTCGTGGGAACCAGTTGATGACAGCTTCTTCTTTACGACTTCTTATGTTCAGGAGAAGTGTACAAAGCGGAACATACTCTCTATAGTCGCCCGCTTATTCGATGTCCTTGGCTTGGTCGCCCCCATCATTCTGTACGCTAAATTGCTTATTAAGGAGCTATGGCTGTGCAACATTGGTTGGGATGATACCCCCCCTGAGAGCGTTATTCAAAGGTTCTCGGCACTCACACAGGAATTTCCTTTAATTTCTACGATAAAAATCCCACGTAATGTTGGTGTCCTACAGGGCAGTACAGTGCTCATTGTCGCTTTCTGCGATGCGAGCCTGAATGGTTATGGCTGTGTGATATATTTACACACAACTGATCCGTCTGGGAATATTACCGTGAGATTGTTGTGTGCAAAATCAAAGGTCTCTCCCACCAAAGTGACAACACTCGCTCGTTTGGAGCTATGTGCCGCGGTCTTGATGTCCAAACTAATACGGACGGTTCAAGACAATTATCGTTCGCGTCTTCTTATTACCGGGATATAGGCGTTTTCAGATTCGACCATTGCGCTCTCGTGGATACATTCTTCACCGCATCGATGGTCGGTGTTTGTTAGTAATCGCGTGGCTCAATGTCAGGAGAATTTGTCTCCTGAGAACTTCTATCATGTCGCTGGTAGTGAAAATCCTAGTGACTGCCTTTCACGTGGAGTGCTTCCTTCCCAACTCGTTTCACACGAACTATGGTGGAACGGCCCATCATGGATTCGCAGCACACCTTTGGAATGGCCAATAAAACCTTTTCATTTCACAAATACTGGTGAAATGCCTGAGCACAAAACTAATGTGCTCACTGCAATAGTTCAACGTGAACAATCGGTCCTGAGTGAACTTGCTCAGCGCATTTCCACATGGGATAAACTTTTAAGGATTGTCGTTTATGTTCTCCAATTCGTAAAAAGGGTATCACCTTCTTCTAGAACGGTCAATAATCTTATGACTGCTGAAAAGGCTGTGATTCGTTCTGTGCAGAGTATTCATTTTGAAGAAGATATTGCTGCACTCCAGAAAAGCAAATTGCCTTCAAAGAAGCTTCGGAATTTATCAGTTTTTCTCGATGAGGATAATTTATTACGTATTGGGGGGCGGCTTTCTAAATCGGACTTACCATTTGAGGTTAAACATCCGGTATTACTACCTAAACATGACTGTGTTGTGGATCTTATCATCGATCATTTCCATGTCATGAACTGTCATACAGGCCCTGGACTCCTTATGTCCATCTTACGGCAGCGCTATTGGATATTAGATGCCAGGACTGTTATTAGGGCAAAAGTGCGGAAATGCAATTGCTGCTTCCGCTCAAATCCGTCGCATCCTACACCGAAGATGGCGGATTTACCTTCATATCGTATTGTAGAAGCAAAGGCTTTCGTTCATACCGGTGTAGATTACGCAGGTCCCCTCCGTATCACGCTTGCTCGTCGGAGAGGACAACATTCACAAAAGGCATATATCTGTCTTTTCGTATGTCTTGTAACTAAGGCCATTCATATTGAGTTGGTCTCTGACCTAACTTCAAATGCTTTCCTGGCTGCTTTCAGCCGTTTTATTTCTCGGCGTGGCCCTGTGTCATGCTTGTATTCAGATAATGGCACCAATTTTATTGGTGCAAAGGCACAATTAGATGATCTCCATAAGTTTTTAGTTGAGTCAGAATTTGAGCCCGCTTTAAAGCGCGAACTCGCTAATCGCCGGGTTGAGTGGAAAATGATTCCCCCACGCGCGCCTCATTTCGGGGGTATATGGGAGTCAAACGTAAAGAGTATGAAGACTCATTTGTACCGTGTGATCGGAACTCAGCTCCTCACTTATGAAGAACTACAGACCGTTCTGGTTCAAATAGAGTGTTTGATGAACTCGCGCCCACTCACAGTCGTGTCTTCCGAACCCTATCCGGAAGTGATTACTCCTGCGCATTTTCTAATGTCGACACCTTTACAGTACTTACCTGCTTCTGTTTTGACAGACGCTAAAACAAACTTTGCTCAGCGCAAGCAGTTATTAGATGGCATGGTTCAATCCTTCTGGAAAAAGTGGCGTTTGGAATATCTGCACACGTTGCAAGTCAGGCAGAAGTGGACTACAACTGACCATCCCATTAAGGTTGGAACTGTCGTACTTGTGGGACAGGAGGATTTGCCTCCGTTAAATTGGCCTTTGGGCGTAATCACGGACGTTCATCCTGGTACTGATAATATAATTCGAGTTGCGACGGTAAAGACCAGATACGGATTTTTTAAACGTCCTGTCGTTAAATTATATCCCATCCCAACGCAATAATTTTATCTTTATTTTATTTTATGTTAATAACTTATCATAATTTAATTCTTTCGGACTTAACCATGACATTCTGTATTTAACACTTAGTTGACTTAGCAACATGATATTCTTTATTTAACACCTAGTTGACTTAGCAACATGATTTTTATTTTATTTTTAAACATTTTTCAACTTAGTGATTTTATCCTTAATAAGTTTAATTTAAACTTTGTTTTGTTTTTTGAAAGTTCCGTGAACTTCCAAGGCGGGGAGCATGGTTACGCATTGCAATATGTTTTTTTTTTGTTTGTTCGAAATTTTAAATAAATATATCACAAGCATGGTACTTACTTTACTTTACTCCTTGGAATTGACAAAGACATCGAAATGGATTGATTTTCAAAATAAATTCTAAAACAAGAAAAGAACTGACACTGTCTGTTTTTGTTGGAAAATTTTCTTCATTGTTTGAAAAGGAACTTTGATTACACTGCATTACATAAGGATTTCTTTTACTGCATCTAATTGTTGGTTGGATAACATTAAGGAGGCCTCCACTCTTCAAGATCTACAAAAATCAAGGTTGGTGGATTTGTAATTCCCTGGAGTTTCTCTTTTGTGCCATCCTTTGTGATATTAGTTCGCGCAAGTAGTTTCTTTTTCACAATCATAATTTCTTGGGTATTAAGCCCAGAGGGTCTGGGGTTATTTACACACCTCAGGCTCGCATATTATAATGCAAATATTTATACATTTTGTTCGAGGAAACGTCGCTGTCTCAATGACAATTCTTTTTTCAGACTTTCTTTAGGCAGGTAGATACCATAATATTGATTTTTTTTATCTGGGATGCTGTGTGGAGGGTCTTTTTGAGGAGAGGAAGGAATGAACATTGGTCTTGAAGAGACCCATGTTGTAGGAAGGAGGAAACACAGAGGCCGGCAAATCATTCCACAGCCGAGTTGTTGAACACAAGAACGAGTCGAAGAAACGACCCGTTCTCATGTGACAAATGTCAACCGTGTACAAATGTTGGGCACGCGTTAGGCGTGTTTCCCGACTATGCACCGGTGCCGAAGGGATCAATGATGCTAGTTCCTCGTAGCATCTTCCATTGTAATACCGGTAGAACAAGGATAGCATTCCCACCCGACGCCTGTGCTCTAAAGATTGCAATCCGTCTGTTAAGATGGGAGAATCTATCAAACGGACCGCCCGTTTTTGCACAGAGTCGAGGGTATTTTTCAGGTATTTTGGAGCTCCAGACCAGAGATGGCTGCCAAATTCAACCGTGGGGCGTACTTGTGATTTGTACAAGGTTAGCAGTTGTGTACTATTAAAGTATCACTAAATACGGTTAAAGCCATTTCAAGCAGCATGTTCTGGAGGGAGGCCGTACGTGATATCATCGTTATAGTATCTTCTGTATTTGTAGTGTTCGTATAAGACGTGTGAGCTACTATTCTCTTACTCTACCTGTAAAGTTGCATCGCTCAGTACATGAGTGATTTTTGTATGCTTCATCTATTCTTTGTAGGTAAAATTAGATTTTTTGCATTTCTCGTCCTGTTATAGTCATCGCGATACAGCCAAATCGTCTAAAATGATATCGCATGTAACAGGAGATACCTGTAATCTCAAGTCAATTAACAAAAGCGTTAGAATTGGTTGCCCCATGACTTTATGAATTATAAGTTTGTATGATAGTTATATATTGGCGATAAATGAAACTAATTGCAGTTTATAAATCATGATACTTTCGCTTGTGAAATCCGAGGAATTTCTATAACTAATTTTGCATGACTAGTACATCACAAGAGAAACGTCGGTATTGGTAGTTTATTTTTTTTATTTCATGCTTCTTCTTAGGGTTGTAACCCCTACTCCAAGGACTCCGTGAACAAGGCTCCTCCAACCTCCTTCGCGGTTCTGCGCTGTGTTGAGAGCCAAGAACACCGAAGTACCGGACGCCAGTGATACTTGGTCTCAGCGCTTTGGTGACCTTCCTCTGCTTCTTCTGCCAAACACTTTGCCAGTAACTACGAGTTTCTTCATGTTGGAGTTCTCAGTTTTGTGAGCAATGTGTCCAAATTCTGTTAAAATACGTCGTAGGCAGATAGTTGAGAGCCTTTATTGTGGATGCTTAGCTTTATGATGTGTCTGATTGTCCATGGAATTCTGAGCATTGTTTCCAGCACGACATTTCTATATCGCACAGAAATATGGGGAAAATCGACGAGTGAAAAAAACGACGCGAAAACCGGACGACTCTCATCTTAGTGGTCTTCGTAATGCGTCTGTCACTCCATATCTTTTGAATTTTTTTATTTGATACTTCAGTCTTAAGTCTTTTTTGCCAGTAGACAGTGGGACTGGGCTAATACCACAAACCTCAATTTGGTAATTTTATTAGACTTAGATTCAAAGCCGTGACAAAATTTTCCCTGCCCCTAGGACAAGCATGTATACCATACAAAGAAAGTACTGCATTATTGTGAGTCATATTGAAAATCGCTCGATATTTACGTAACTTAGTTAACTCCATATTTATGCAACAAACATCAACTTTTTACTCAAAACTCTCGATCGGTACCTACTTCCTACTTTGTTCCGGTAGCAAGTAGATACAAAACCAACACTGAAATGCTGTCGCAATGCAATTTTTAAATGCAAGTTTCGTATTTAATCTCGCAGTGCCTGATGAGAATCTATATCATGACCCCATTACCAATATTAATTATTAACTGAAAGTCGCGAAATTATATCACTGTCGAACTTTCATTCGTATTCGCAGTAGTAGTTGTTACTTCAGTAGTCGAACCAATGCTTTGACTCTTGTGATTAATAGGAACGGTCACCGCAACTGGAAACTTTTTTAAAAAGCTTCAAAAAGGGGAGCTTTTCTTATCTCTACGTTTTGAGATGGTTGGATTTGTTTGTGCGTTTCTTTTTGTACAGTGGTGCTTTGCTTTTCTCGTTTCTTTGTGGCGTTGGGTCTATATTTTATAGAACCGTCACGCGACCGAAAGCTGTGCTTATATGGTAATACCGGCAGTAACAATGTTGTTGCCTTTCGACAAATACTCGGGTTTACCATTTCCGTCCAGAGTCTGCAGCAGCACAGTGCATTTGTTGCCAAGTATCTCGACCGATCGAGTCTCGGGGGCCGCGGTCGTGTAACGAAATAATTCCTTACTTTATATGGATCTGACTGAGAAAAAATTGCCATTTGTGGACCAATCTGCACATATTATCAATGTCCAACTATAGGCTTGACATGTGCAGGCGGGCCTAAGCATTCGGAGCATTCCGATCATTACTGTATACTGCTATGCACAGATGGATACTTAGTTACTGAGATTGCAAGCATACTTGCAAATAGAAGGAAATCCCAGTTTAAAGCCATTTTCTAGCTAGTAAAAGATTTGTCATTTCACAAAAATGGAACTGACAAGTTATTATGACACTGAGTTTTGAGCTTTATGCTTAACTCACAGTTTTAACATTCTTGTTTAGAAATCTTGACGTCACGTCTTATTTATTTTAATATTACATTAATATTTGATTCTTAAAGCCTATTTGTTCGGTTTTCGGAATAACTCATATAGGTCTCGTAGAAATCGTTGTATTTCCCTAACTATCATAGTGATAAATATGAAATAAACGGTGTTAGAAAGAAAAAAACACCACGCTTTATATTAAAACACAAAAATTAACCACAAAAAAGTAAAACCTTTATGAACCCAAAGTTTCGAATCGCAATTTCAAATAAACTTTGGGAATTTTTCTATGAATATTTTTTTATGGAACGACAAAAAAGTGAGGTACAAAAACATTTATCCAATAAAATGTGTATGTTTTTTTTCTTTATCGGTAATTTTAATTAGAAAAAAACATAAGGCGAGCCACTTTTAAAACTTTTTTATGTTTGTGTGCAAAATTTTTATATTTCAAAAATTATATGTTTATTACGATTTACAAAATTTGAATACGTACTTTATCACCTTTTAGAAACAGTTTTCTTTTAAAAAGAAATGATCAGATAGAAAAAGCTTTTGACGGATTAAAGACAAAAAAATCATCTATTCGAAGAAAAATTCTTGGTTCTCTATGTGATGTAGATTCACCAGTTTCCCGCTTGTACCACGAGTTTTCAGACACCGTGTATAAGCAGAGAATAGACATGTACGTTGTAATAATTGGTCTCCGTATCAATGTTACAAAATTATAACAACTGATTAAATATTCAATTTTAAATCAGTCTTAGTTGGCAGCCATGCTTTGCCTAGCCCAGCTTCTTACCATACTAGAACAACTCTAGAACAACAAGATGCCTTGTCTATTGTTAGCTGAATCACAGTTATGATTATAATACAAGTGCCCAAGGCATTTTTTTTCATTTCTCGCTCCATCGATTTCTTATAAAAGCTCTTAATCAAAAGTGTTTTTGCCAAGTCTTTTAATTCCCTCTCCACTGGGACTTGTTGATATTTTGCTCAGCTAATGTTGCACGGCTCGCTTTGAGAAATAATCGTAAATCGAAGGAAACTGAAAATAGCAAAGTGCTCTGGAGCGATTCATACGATAAAAACATCATTTGGGACTATTTGATCGCTATTCATTGTTTTCTTATGGACGAACCAACTAAATTTAAATAATAATGGCAAAGATTTGGGCCAGTTGGTTCACAGAATTTGTTTAATCATAAAATTTCAAAGTAAATGTAGAGCTAAACTTAAAACTCACATTTTCAGACAGTCGTATCCATAAAGTCCAAAACGTTTCACCTTCACCTTCACTGCCCGCGACATTGTAAATAATTAATTGTGTAAAAAAAACCTTATTTGTAAGCTTTGGTAACAAAGAGCCCTAAAGAGTCAATTCTCCAGTCTTATTATACTAACCACTAAATATTAACAGTGATGGGGGTAGCAAATGTAAAATCATGCAATGTCCAGTGTTTTAGATATAATATCCTCCACGTGCAAAGCCGTATCTTCTCCTAGTATACTCGTAAGTTTTCTAATTAATGTGTATTTATCGGAAGCGACCTGCCAGGTAAGTATATGTTTGCTGTATCTATTTGTGAATAATAAAATTAGATAGAGCCTAAGAATTCGTAATAAATAGTACATCAAAGATATTTTATTTAATTTATTGGGGGGCTAGAATTCCAACAATCCATGCGCTTGATAGCTGCAAGACGAGTGGTTATCTAGCCCCCTACATAGTTAAGTAAATTGAAATACGTACATATAAAAAGATATTTAATTTAATTTATCGGGGGGCTAGAATTCCAATAATCCATGCGCTTGATAGCTGCAAGACGAGTGGTTATCTAGCCCCCTACATAGTTAAGTAAGTTGAAATACGTACATATAAAAAGATATTTAATTTAATGTATCGGGGGGCTAGAATTCCAATAATCCATGCGCTTGATAGCTGCAAGACGAGTTGTTATCTAGCCTCCTAAGGTAAGTAAATTCCAATGTAAAATCCATGCTAATTTGTACAGCGCTCTTGAGGCGATTTTTCGCAAAAACAGCGCTATATAAGTTGTCCAAATTTATTATTATTATATTATTAAATTCGAAAAAGTCCAAAAAAGCACGATTATTAAAAGTCTGAAAATATAATCTTTAAAAACCATTAATACAGCCACCATCCAGAACAGGAAGCGGAACATACAAACAAACGTAAATGAAAAGAGTTTAAAAAGAATTTTGCTAACCTCAGTCAATAATAATTTGAGGTAGATTCATCAGTTGCCCGCTTATACAACGAGTTGCCAGACACCGTGTACAGTGCCAGTTTGGAGAAATAATACCTCAAAGGTGCTTAAATCTTTAAAACTTGATCATTCAAACTTCAAATCAATACGTTTGTTTATGTTCATCGTTGCGGTAATTATTTCAAGGACGAGTTGAATTTAAAAAAAAAAGAAACAATAAACTCACCCAATAAGTTCAATGGCCCTTGCAGTACACAACACCCACTGGTCACTCACTAGACTTACAGGCCACCCCTGCCAGGTAATGGCTCCTCTCTGACCTGATCCAATCTGTCCCTGGGAACACAACACGACATCCAAATATTATTCTCTAAGGAAGTTTAATTATTGGTCTAAAAATAAATATTTTTAATTGTTATTTCATCTCCTTTTCTTATATGAATACCGCACAAGAGTCCAAACTGCACCCAATCATCTGGAGACCGTGAGACTATTGCATCATAAATTGGGGTAAATGTTTGGCTGAAGGTAGTGGGGAGGGGAAGGAGATGGGTGACCAGAAAGTACTGGCTATTCAGATCTAGTCACAAAACGCGGCTAAACCGATTTCAAGCAACCTATCAATTCTGAGTGGTGGTCTTACTCACCAGGGCGATACTGAGAATCTTTCACTTCGGAACATGTCGCAAATAAAATATAAATCCATATTAAAAAAAACATACTCCATCTCCACACAGGCGACCTCAAGGAAAAAATTTTCTTCAAGCCGATGTCTTTTTAGGTAAAGGATGGAGAGAAAACTCTGGGATGAGGGATGGGTAGGAATCTGGGTGTCAATGTGTTCAGGAGTGATGAATGTGTGAATCCATTCTTCCCATTGTGGTGCGTGGCGATGGGTCGAGAGAGTCCGGTTGGAGAAGTCACAAGGTCACCTTCAACTAGTCTCTCCCGATCCGGCCCGCCACGCAGTAGATGGGCAAAAGCATCAGCCGTTAAGACCTAGACAAACCTCACCCCTCGAACCTGGACACTGGACACCCCTGAGTCACCAAACGTAGCGAACCACTTAGGGTGACTTTTGCCAGGGGTTTTGCTTATCAATAAATGGTTCCAGGGGTGGCGTTACCCACCCACCACCCAAATTATAGTAATATATATACAGTACTGTCCGAATTAATGTGAACACAAGTGTAGAATTAAAAAAAATAATATATATTCTTTATTGAAGAAAAAAATACAGAAACAATTACAATTATTTTTTTTAATATGAAGTGTGTCCTACCTTAACTTTTGTAACTTCTTGTACACGGTTTGGCATAGAATAATTTATTTTTTTACAATTTTCGGATATTTGCGTGTCTATAAATTACTGCCTCAATCAGCTTTGTTTTTGTTGTGCTTGTCTTGCTTTAACTATAGCCCACCGATTTTCAATTGGATTAGGATCCGGAAAGTTACCTGGCTATTCAATGTATGTAATAGGGTATTTTCACAAACTAGGGATACCGCTAAAAATATGTGGATGATTTAAAGATTATTTTTCTGATTACGATTATCGCATTAAAAAAGTTTAATTTTAATATTTTCATTCATAATTATTGATTTCAAAATAGGCCTTACGGCCTGTAACGGCAAACGGCCAACGATTGGTTGAGCGAATCATTACGTCACGCCCGTCAACGTTCAGAAGTTTATCACCGCGTTACTATCAAAAGTTTAAACATTCTCGACTTGTTGGCGGTTATTGACGGTTTTTTTTTCATTTTTAAGATGCCCGTGTTATGTTCCTATAGTTTTATATAATATTGTTCAGCTGTAATGACTGAACGCGGTTTTTTAAGGGCTTAATCCGACAACTTGCCTAAAATAGACGCTACAATGAGAATGAGAACAGTAATTTTCTAAGCCTGAATTTCGGGGTTTTAAGAAGATACTGTAATAAAAACATTTTGTATGCAGAAACTCTCATATTATATCCGTTGTATTATATTTTAACAACATACACCCAATATAGAGTTAATTCTGGTCCTTTTAAAGTATATTGAACAAAACAGCAAGTGATATTTCGTAACCTAACTTCCCAGTCATAAGATGATCTTTAAAATTTTGACCATTTTACAAGTAAATTATGTAAAGGGTATGTTGTGAGGTTGAAGGTAGTTGGGAGGAAAGGAGATGCGGAGGAGGAAGGTGGGGAAGTACCTGGCTTTTCAGATCTGGTCACTAATCACGGATAAAGCCATTTCACGAACATTTCAATTCGGAATGGTGGTCTTACACCAGCGCGTTACTGAGAGTATCTTTCACTCTGGAACGTGCCGCAAACGAATAAATTGTTAAATGCAATACAACTTATCAAAGACCTATCAGTGGCTGAGTTAGCAATGCGTTTGGGTTCCACCAAGCGTCGCGTGTTCGATTCCTAGGCTGGCTAGGTCCTCCATCATAACACAAGCAACATTTTCGGCTTTCTGTGGTGGTAGTAGGAGATTTTCAAATATTGTTGGGTTATTCGTAACCCGGGTATGTTTGTCTTTCTTTTTTTTTTAAATGTATATACCTATATTAAACATATATTACTATTTACATACAAATATACTTGTTCACGCCGGGATTGCAAGTCGAGAGCCGTACCCCTCGACCACGGAGGCCGTCATTATTGTGTAGATATCCATCTTACGACTGTAAACATGGGTGTTTCCACGTTTAAATTATGAATATAAATGGTCAATAACTATTTTTTTTTATTGTAATGTTAATTTACGAATCCGAAAAAAGTAAGCCGGCTCCGTCGAAGAGTTAGCTTCTCAGAAGCTGGGGGTATTGTACTAAACGGCCCACAGATACAGCAGATAGTACACAACTGCTGACCCTGTATAAATCACAAGTCTTCCTGTTGAATTTGGCAGCCACCTTTGGTCTAGAGCCCCAAAATACTAGAAAAACCCTTGATTCACAATACGGTCCGTTCGATAAATTTCGCTCTCTAACAAACGGATTGCAATGTTTAGTGCAAAACCTTCAGGTGGGAATGGTGTCCTTGTTCTACCGGTATTTTAATAGATGATGCTCCGAGGAACTAGCGTCATTGATCCCCTCGGCACTTGTGTCAAACATATTAAACAAACTCGCAACATTTGTATACGGTCGACATTTTTATCGCTTTAGAAAGGGTCGTTTAAACATCTTATTTTGGGTTCTTCTTTTAGTTTTTGTATACATGTGTATCAAAGTATATATGTTTCGCAAGTGAGAAGATATAGGATAAACATAACGATTTAATTCGAGCAAACTGGAAGTAAATAAGTAACACCAACTGCAATTTACGAACTGATCACAAGATGTTCGGCGGCGGTGACGTCAAGGAGCCATTGGGCAACCAAAGGGCGCGAAAACATCGTTTTGGCGGCATTTTAAAAAGGCGTATTTTAAAACGTTATAGAAAATTTATTCGTCGTCGTAAAAATAAAACAAAAATTCCGTTATTATCTAATTTTTTACTTAATTTTTTTCAATAATAAAAAAAAAACTGTGAAAATACCCTATTTTTTGGTCTTTGAAATATTATTATATTATTATATTGTGCGTTTTTATAGAGAAACTAGCTGACCCGACGAACTTCGTACCGCCTCAGAATCAAAAACTGTTGTCAACTTATTAACTGAATTGATCTAAATTGTTTCTCCCTGCGTATCCTTTCCCCTCTCGGGTTCCCTCTCCCTCTCCCTCTCCCTCTCCCTCTCCCTCTCCCTCTCCCTCTCCCTCTCCCTCTCCCTCTCCCTCTCCCTCTCCCTCTCCCTCTCCCTCTCCCTCTCCCTCTCCCTCTCCCTCTCCCTCTCCCTCTCCCTCTCCCTCTCCCTCTCCCTCTCCCTCTCCCTCTCCCTCTCCCTCTCCCTCTCCCTCTCCCTCTCCCTCTCCCTCTCCCTCTCCCTCTCCCTCTCCCTCTCCCTCTCCCTCTCCCTCTCCCTCTCCCTCTCCCTCTCCCTCTCCCTCTCCCTCTCCCTCTCCCTCTCCCTCTCCCTCTCCAAAATAATTTTCTTCGGAGTGGAACACCCTTTATTCACGTACAGTTCAATATTATACGCCTTACAATATTGCTGCAGTTATTTCAAAATAGGAGAATTCGTTCCATACAAAATGTATGGGGAAAATAATTTTCTTCGGAGTGGAACACCCTTTACTTTTAGGGGCATGAAAAATAGATGTTGGTCGATTCTCAGACCTACCAGATAAGCACACAAAATTTCATCAAAATTGGTCCAGCCGTTTCGGAGGAGTATGGCAACAAACACCGTGACACGAGAATTTTATATATTAGATATCCATCTTTAAAAATAAGAAACAAAAAGCTTTAGTTAAGTTTACCTCTGCAAAAAAACTGTAATTCTAAAAAATTACAAAATTTAACGCAATTGTAGCTTGGTGTGTCTCGTAACTCACTGAATGATAGAACACGAACACAAAATGGCCGCTATTACAATATGCTACATACAACTGCAAGAACAAGTGTAATTGTGCTAATTATCACGTGTTCACATTAATTCGCACAGTACTGTATATTATTTTAAAAGAATAAAATGGGAAATAACACAACATAATCATATTTTTTGTAGAGAACTTCATATACTTATTACTTTTTCAACCCGACATCTGAATACATGTTTTCTTCAAAAGTAATATTTTTTTTAAGAGCTTAAAAACTGAAAGTGTCCAAGGGAAGTACGTTATATCTCTTAAGATTGAGAAAGGACCCTTGGATGGTTTGGGCATGTAGAGCGAATAAACGAAAAAATAGTGTAAGGAGAATATACGCCGCGGAAGTTAATTAAAATTACTAGAGTTGGGTCGGGTCAAGAGTCAGAATAACACAAGATTGTATATAGATATGAGATAATATATGAATGTGAATGAAGCAAGAAGTTGCTGAGACCGAGTTTTGTAGCGGTCTATCATCCTTCCTACTCCTGCCATGAAACGGCGTGCTGGTTAGTTGGTTGGGAGACGAAGTGTTGGATAACCAACACCTCCGCCATAAGTCACCCCAAGTAGTTAGCGATGTTTGAAGACTTAGCAGGGGTGTCCGTGTTCACCGGGTGAAGTTTGATCGGGAAGATCTTCTGACCTCTTCAGCTGGTCTCTCTCGATCCATCTTCTTGCACCACCGCGAGACTACAGGATTCATTCGTCCGTCACTCTTGGATACACTGATCCCTAGAACCGACCCACTCCTCATATCTTTTTCTTTCCCCAAACTTCCTCTTCTTCCTTTCCTTAAAAAGGCCCTCCACACTGCATCCCCAAATACGTGGATTAATTAAAAAAATATTATTATTTGGATATATTATATATAAATTATTGTTTTTGGTTTTAAATAAAGCTACCTATGTCTGTAACTTACATAATATGGGGCCTCCGCTGTAGTTGTTATAGGAGTCTTGTGATATACTATATTGGAGTCTGGTGTGAGTAGAGGACATAATGTATCCCCCCGAGTCCAACCGGAGCGTGTTTCTTGGCACGGGTGAATCTTCTCTGCTAGCTCTATGCAGTCTGTAGAGGAAACACAAAACACTACTAATAAAAGTTTCAAGTGCCTACAGTTATTCATGGGACTAAGTAAATCACAGAGTGGAAGATAATTTCTAGTATATAATGTAGATGTGTATAGCCAGGTAGTTGTTCTATCGGTTCAGTTGAAATTATATATAGGATTTTCCCCTTTATGATATTTATAACTTAAATATTGTGGATTTCAGTATTAAAAAAAAACGATTTTTCTAACAGAGAAAATTTAACACTTTGTTTGTTAAAATCAAAAAGGTTATTTTTTTACCCTTACAATAAAAGAAAAACACAAATACATTTTTTTAATGATGAATGATTCAGTCTGAAGTCTCGCGAGAATAAATCGATACGCCCGCGCTATGTACTGTATACTGTTTCTAAAAACCTTTAGTTTACAGAAGATAACTTTGCAAGTAGATCTCACATTTTGTGGATATTACATCATATTAGGTAATTTGAAATTTGGGAAAATACGACATTTGTTAATTTTTAAACTGTCTATTAGGTTTATTCATGATATTTTTTAATATCTTCTGTAAAAAAAAGGATTTTCAAAAGAGTACTTTACGCAGAGTGCGTAGAAATGCATCATAACAATTTTTGAACATTTCAGCTTGGGTTTTGTGTAACTCACAGTCCGCAGCCTTGGAGCCAATTGGTAAGCCAAGCGGTGGACAGTCAGTCTCCGCGCAGCACACCAACTCCGATTCGTTATCAGTTAAGTCACATCTCTGTAAGCAAAGGAAGGTCACGTTGAGGGCACGTAAGGAGACTTATTACGTGAGATCAAAAGGGGGGGGGGGGTTTAGCTAAATCTCACGTTACTTGAAAAGTATATAGGAAGTGGCCCAAAATGATCTGACCAAGGGAGGGGGGAGGGGTCTGAATTAGAATAAAAACTGCTTACATAATTAATGTTTATCCATTAAGTCAAACGCGTTGTTATTGACACATACCAATGATTTTTGTTAATTATTTCTCCGACAGCGTCTGCAATATGTTACACAAATGTGATTACCAGACAACTGTTTTTGAACCAGAGGAGATGCCTCAAAGCATGTACCTACCAAGGGCCAAAACTGCTGATATAGAAAGCATTGTGAGGCAACTTAAAAACTCTTCTCCTGGAATTGATAATATCAGAATGTGCGATATTAAAAAACACATAATAATATTAGCTCCAATTATAGCTCATTTTGTAAATAGAATCTTACTTGAAGCCAAAATTCCAGATGACTTAAAATGCAGTATTATCAGACCTATTTATAAAGGAGGTGATCACACTCTACTGGGTAATTATAGGCCGATTAGTATTTTGCCATCACTTGAAAAAATTTTAGAAAAATACATTCAGCTGAAATTAATCAAATATTTAGAAGATTTTTCGATTGTTGATACCAATCAATATGGCTTCCAAAAAAAAAGGCACTGAAATGCTACTTCAAAAATTTGCCAGCTTAATAAATAATGAATTGAATAGTAAAAATCATGTATTATTTTTATTCATAGATTATTCCAAGGCATTTGACACTATTAATCATAGAAAATTATTGCAAATACTAGAAATCATAGGAATAAGAGGAAGACTTCTAAAACTCTTTGAAAATTACTTGAACAACCGATGCATGAAAATAAAGCTATTGAACACCTTAAGTAAAAAAAGAAGAATTTTAGCAGGCGTTCCTCAAGGTTCCATATTAGGTCCAATTTTATATATCATTTATGTATCTTTTATTAAGTACATTTTTAAACATGTAAAACACTTTGTGTACGCGGATGATACTGCATTGGTAATTTCATGCAGTGATCTGCAATTATGTATTAAACTCTTACAAGAAGATTACATTGAACTTTTGAAATGGTCTCATGACTCTGGTTTAATTATAAATGCAAAAAAAAATAAATTGATACACATTAGATCACCCAATGCCAAGGCAAATATTATTACACCTGAAATTAAAACACATACTTCAGATTGCTTACATGTCGGTATCTCTACATTGTGCACATGTGAAAATATTGAACTGGTTAAAGAATATGTTTATTTAGGAGTTATTATTGACTGTTTTTTTAAATGGGATTCACAAATAAATAAAGTCTGTGAACGACTCAGATCTATTGTTAGCAGATTATATAAATTAAAATTCTATGTTCCAATATGCACACTTCGAATAATTTATTTATCATTAGCTGAATCTATTATAAGGTATGGAATTACAGCCTGTGGACTTTCCTGTAACACAAATGTAAATCATGTTCAATCGGTTCAAAAATCATTAGTTAAATTATTAGCGCATAAAAGTTTATACGAACAAAGACATAATGCTCCGTACTTTTACCAGAATCTCAAAATTCTCTCAGTAAGAGCAATTCTGTGGTATAAAATTATATCTCAGCATATGAATAGCCCTATATACATACATAAACTGGATCACATTTACAATACCCGTTTTAAGCTAAATGAAGGACTAATTGTACCTAAGCACTTGAACAAATATGGACAAAGAACGCTGGACTACATGATACCAAATTTATTGAATATGTTACCTGCTGAAATAAAAAAATGTACAAATGGTAAAACAAATATTATGTTGAAGAATTGGCTCGCCGAAAGAAAAAAATTGTATTAGACAGTAGCACAAAAATTGTAACTGCAAAATAAAGTAAAATAAGTTTATTTAAATCCTCAAAGTAAAAGCACCCATTGACAAACTACTAAAAAGTAGTTTATTGGGACTTTTCTTTTTCTGTAAAAATATTTTTATTTTTCCTGTCATATTGTATTAACCTTGTCTTTATTATTACAAATAAAAAATAAAAAAATAAAATAAAATAAAAAAATACGCAAAAAGGAAAGAACAGTACCTGTGGTACAACGCCTCTACCGGCGGCCTTCTTCGCTCTCCGGCAGTTGGCAAATGATCTGCATACTCCTGCCATATTTGTATCTATTAGCGTGCAGTTACTTCCTGCAAAAAATACAGACACACCAGAGTTAAACAACAAAACTACGAAGATTCTACCCACAATCCAGAAATAATGTGCGTCAGTGGGAAATTTGAGGATAAATATTTGCCGTCTACGGTTTGAGGTATCTTCAAGAATTTCTAGTGGTAAAGTTTCAAACACTCCGCAGCTGTTGGTATTCCACCTCCACGACTCATTGACTTTTTCAGTGGCGGTTTTGTGGTGATGGGGGAGGCTACAAAATCACCGAACCATCGCAAAGCTTACTGGATTTGTAATGAGTTATGATACATTTCTGGGTACAGTACCTTCAATAACCAGAGGACAACAGACAATTTGAACATCGTCTTCTAAAGCGCCAATCTGAAAATTAAATTAAACCTTAGTCATCATTGTGATTTTAATAAATGCAACAATATTATTGTGACTCAAAGACGGTGAAAGAGAAAAAGACTGTGAAAGAGAAAAAGGGAAATTAAATCTACAGCAAGATTTGAATGCAATAACTGCCGGTGAATCTACTATTGATAATCCATTTTGCCGTCTTTCATCTACCTAATTCATATTAACTATATACAATGTATATTATACATATATCGGTTTATGTTAGTCTCTCTTCTAAAATCAACTGTTGTTTATTTGTTCTTTTTTAGTGTTTTTTAATGAATTTTGTTTTGTTTCTTCAGGGCAACTGTGATTTAAAAAAAAAACGTTACTAATTTTAAGAAGAAATATGAACTTTAAGTGGTATAAAAATCCTTAAAGGGTGAAAGCCAAATTTATAATCAAGAAATGAAAAATTACTGTCTGATCTAGAATTAGTGCACAAGACGATGTCGTGATCTGTAAAGTATTTTAACGATTTTGGTTTTTCCACATTGCATAATATACTCGTACGTGTTAAAATGCATTTATTGTTGTGTTCATTTGTATGTTCCTGATGGTTATCTTCTTCTTCTAGTCTATTTTATCTTCCAACCTGTGGGACTAACTTGCTAATGTTTATTGTACTCAGACTCGTAGTCAAGGTAGGAGGGCAATCTTGTTGTTTATTAAAATTATTTCCAATTTCGACCTGTGTGCGTTAATATATGCAGAAAAATACCACGTTGCACGTTCTAATACTCTTACGGCAGGTATAATAATTAATGAAATTTGTTTGCTTTTCTGCATTTATTTTTGGTAAGTTAACAATGTAGCAGGAAATCAATTATAATAAAATGCCTTTTCGTAATGATGGAAAGAGGTGATGCGAAAATAAAATTATAGACTGGGGCACAATATGAATAAAAAAGCTACCCAAGTGAATTGGTATCTATACACTGAATCTACTGACTCATCATTTAAGGTAACCCGAGCGACAAGAATAAGAGAAGAACTAACAATGGGATCGGAGCTTACAACACTAACTGACGAATTAGATCGAAATATTTTCAATGAAAGTTTATTTTATAATTATTAATATGTATAAAGTAAAATTGCTGTGATTGAACATACTTAATTATTTTCAGAGATAAAGGGAATAACAGTACCTGTGGTAAAGTGCCTTCACTGGCGGCTTTCATTGCTGTCTGGCAGTTGGCAAATGGTTTGTATACCCCCGCTATTTTTGTGTCCTTTGCCAAGCAAATGCTTCCTGCAAATAAAATGATATATCACAGTTACACAACACATCATGACGATGAAGATTCTACCCACAATCCAGAATTAATGTGGGTCGGTGGAATATTTTAGGGTTGATGTTTCCCGGTCTACGGTATGAGGCATCTTCAATAATTATTATTGATATTGTTCCAAACACTCAGAGCTCTTTGTATTTTACCTCGATGACTCACCGTCTTTTGCAATGACGGTTTTATGGTGATAAGAGGACCTAGGAAATCCACGAACCTTGCACCCTCTACTGGATCTAAAATGAATGATGATTCAGTTCTGGGTATCGTACCTTCAATAACTGTCGACAGTGGGCAGCAGACGATCCGAACGGCGCCCCCCACATCGCATGTCTGAAAACAAAAACAGGTTTGTTATTTTTTATATCACTGTAGTAAAAGAAAATTCCAATAAAACTTCAATATAATAAGAATTAAAAAAATCTTTATTTGAAAACTAGCTGGTTCCCGGCATGCGTTGCATTTAATAAAGAAATTATTTCTCTCTGCGTCTACTTTCCCATTCGTCACATTCCTCTCCCGCTTCCCTTCCTACTCTCGTGTTCCCATTCCGCCTTCTCTCCCTTGCCTCTCCCCATTCCACTCCCCCCTTCCCCCGTCCCGTAAACCCCCCTCCCGAGTTCCCCTCCCTCTCCCAGATTCCACTCCCCCCCTCCCGCGAACCCCCTTCCCTGGGTTCCTCTCCCCCTACCCCGCTCCCGCATTCCATACATTCAGTCCCGGTTCATTCAGTTTTCCAACAGCTCACGTGCCACCTATTGTAATTTTTTATACAAATTTCATAATGCCAAGAGTCACCAGAAACTTTGTCCTGGCAATAACAAACACAAAAAAAATTACCAATTTGGTGCAGTCGTTCGGAGCTTGTCCGCGTATATACATTTCGGAGATTTATTTTTATTTATATAGATAGATAGAGGATAGATAGATAGACAGGTTATATATAGATAGATAGAAAAACGTTCAAATTTGATGAATAATGTTCAAATTTTTCGAAAAAACTGACTGTCATTGATAAAAATCTGTGTGATTTAACATGGGCGCTTACGATTATGCGATCTAAACAATATCCTTCTACCCTTAATGCATTTTTAATTTCAGACGACTGATGAACATCCATTAATGCACGGTGAATGATAATTACTTAACTAAAATCTAAACAGCATCGGAGCTGTTTTCATGTGGTGGCTAATAAAATTGTGACTGTCAAGTTGCATTAATTGTAGCGTTAATTTCTGTGTTCTTGATGGTTGTCTTTTACATACACTGTTTTATCTTTTGGCCTGCGGGACTAATTTGCCAATGGTCACAATATTCATAGCCTTATGGTCAAGGTGGGAGGGCAATCTTGTTGTTGAATGAATTGTCGCTTCGGATGACCATATCAATTGCCGAGCATTGTTTCTATATGTATAAGAAATCAAAGTTTGTTTAATATATGAATATTTATGAAATGAATAAATGAATACTATGAAATTATTCGTTTAACCCTTCAGGTCTTGGGCACATTCTGTGATAAGGTCAGTCAATTTCCGTTTTCCAATTAAATCCAAGTGAGTGGAATATTTCTGAATGTATTCTATATACTAAAAACTGTTTTTGAAAGGTGATAAAATATGATTTCAAATGTTTAGATTATAATTTTTTGAAATAAATATAATGTATAAAATATTAAAACGCATAACACAAACAAAAAAAGGGCATTAAAAACAAACTTCTTTAAAAAATCATATCTTTTATGAATTTTAATCCTTTTCAATAAACCTACTCCAATAAGCCATGTTCCTCATGTTTCCGGCAATTGTTTGATTTCGATTACCTTCTTACTATACTTTTGTGTGCACTCCGAACTTGTATTATTTCTAAACGTAAACTGCCTCCTGCTCCTATATTATATTTTAAATGATTCTTGTTTAATGGCACTGTTATTGTTTTATCATATCCTGTGCCAAAACAGCACAGCTGTTGCTAATATTGTTCTTTTGGCATTGCTTTGTATATACTGTATATTCTTTGATTTACATTATTTATTAATTTTTTGTAAGGACTCGTAAGGAACACTTTACGATTACTTTTAAGTTTTATTATAATTAAGCGCACTTGAAGTAAAATATCACAAAACTGCGCTATATTAATACTACGTTATTATTATTAAATATTAAAAAGTTTTAAAAATGCCTCACCTCACATTTTTCAATCTTAACTTATTGATAATGAAAATAAAAGAAACTAAGCAAATGTATTATAAACGTTATAACAACCTCGCGTTTAGGTCGCTTCATAAAAAAATAATGAATAAAAAATTCTAGAATTTTATACATTTTTCTGAAATGCTGGTTTTAAAGAGATGCACATTTAAATTTGCACATAAAGCATGGAGTTTTCTCTTTCTAATGCCGTTTAGATTATATTTATCACCAAGGCAGTAAGGGAGATAAAACGATTTGTATGAGATCTTCATGAGTTAGAATAATTTTTTTCTCCTGTTATTATACAGGTTAAAATTAATTTTTCTTCTCGTCGGCTGACATTCCCTATTTTTACAAAAGGGATTTGAGGGATTTTTGGAAGAAACGACCGGAAAGTAGATTGATTTCATATAATTGTAGCACTAATAGTGTATTTATTTTAAGCAGTTAGTTAAATTTCCGTGAGTGAAAATACATGTTATTTTACATGAAGTAAGGGACGGTACCTGTGGAAAGATGCCTTTACTGGCGGCCTCCTTTGCTGTGTGGCAGGTAGCGAATGGTCTACATACTCCCGCCCTTCCTGTATCTACCACAGTGCAGTTATCACCTGCAAACAAACAGACACACCATTGTTTCACAACACAACATGGCGATGAAGATCCTATCCACAATTCAAAAATAATGAACGTCAGTGGAATAATTGAGGATTAACGTATGTCGTTCTTCTATTTCAAAAATTCCTCGTTATAATGTTACAAACTCTCATATGTACGTGAATGAATGTAATGTCGGTGATCGAGTAAGTAGAATACTAATAATTGTGTGAAATATGGTGACTGTATAGATATGATTGTGTATGATTTTATCACTATAGATTGAAAAATCTATTATTTTGTGAATGATTACGATACCAATCCCAAGAAAATTAATCTTATTTTCCCCCATTTCCGCGGTAAACTGGATAGATTTGTTATTCTTAATAATTTCTTTTTGGAAAAAAAACTAATTGTCCTTACTTTCTTGTCCAGATAATTAGAATTTCATCTACATATATACGATAGAAGGCAACATTTTTATATAATTTTAATTTTTTGATAAATTTTTTAATGTAATCGAAGAAGCATTCAGCTAACACCAGTGAGATCGGAGGGCCCATTGCTAAGCCACTAGATTGAATGTAGTATTTATTATTGAATTTAAAGAAATTTAGTTCAACACATTAAACCTTTTTTATTGTTTATTTATCTGAAAAATGGTACATATTAAAATATGACTGATCTTCCATTAAAAGCATTTACATTTAGTAGTCTAGTTATTTCCTTCCGTTTGATCATATTAACGTCGTCTTTGACGATTGGATTTCTAGTTATCAACCTTCAAGGACGCGTTAGGATTGAATAAAATCCTCGTAGACTACTCCTTCCATATGTTATACGTATGTGTAAACTGTAGATTAAGAAACCAAAGACCACGGCCACAAATAAATTTAATTAATTAAGGAAGTTTAATTTAACTAATTATATAATTATAATGGAAGTCCACTAGGAATTGTCGGTATCAAAAGTAGAAAGATTTAGTTCTGGGTACCGTACCTTCAATAACTGTCACCGGAGGGCAGCAGACAATCTGATCTCTGTCCTCTAAAGCGCAAATCTGAAAAAAAAACTGGCTTTAGTCTTCATTGTGATTTTAATAATAAGCTGACACTGTTATCAAGATTTAAAAAAAACGAGAAAAGACGAAATAACAAACGACGAAATAATAAAAAACGAACAAGAGAAAATAAGAGCCCAGATTCCCACCGACAATCGAACTCGGGACCTCTCCTGGCTCCGAGAGGAATGTTTCATCCCCTGTGCTACTGACATACCTTTTTTTAACTGTCACATATTTTTATTACTTGATTTTTAACCTGACGGATTATACATTGTACTATATTAATTTTATACTATATTAATTTATCGCACAATGATGGGTTTTGCATTAAACACATCCAGTATACAGTCTGTACAGTTATACAGATCTCGAATCTATACAGCATTTAAGCGATTTAAATTTTGCTGCAGTACTTATAATAATAATAAATAAAATAATAGATTTGATTTTAGATTATCACGGCCAAATTCCAGAGTTCAATCAGGGGTAATGCAGTGCAATACATCCTATATTTCGAAGTAACAAAAAAATCAGACTAATAATAAGAAAAAGTAACAAAATAACAATACGTATCTACATAAAATAAAAACGAATAAGCATTAAAAATGAAACTGAAAAAAAGTACCCACAAAAATATATACATATAAGCAGTCGTTTATGAGGATTTTTGACCGTCTCCTGTCTCTAGAGGGCCATACGGGATGAATCAATCCAGGCAACCACTGTAGTCTTTATTTGCACTTATCATGTGATGGTGGAGAAGCGCTCTGAAAGTGTTTCCCCAGGAACATTTCCGTAGCGCTGCAGTTTCTTGGTTGGCTGTTTAGTTGGCGATAAGTATTATTGTAAGCGATTTTTAGCTTATGATATTGGGATGCACTGAAATCTATTCGCAGTTCTGACGTAAACAGTGATGTACATAATGGTTTGAGTATTCTTTTTACGTTTGGATTGCAATATTTCTGGTCTTGACAGCATACTTGCTCTAACGGAAGCTCTTCTTTGTCTTTTCGTATCTTCGATATCTTTCAGGTCGTCTGTGATAATATACTATTTGTACTTTACTCTACGATTACTATCCATTTTCCTTCCGTCTAGCCATACTAAGGATATTAGTGTGAGTTTGTTTTTACATTTGAAAACCATAATGAGTGATTTGAATGATTTTAGATGATGGATTGATATAGAAGGTTATGATTTTTTGCAAATTCTTTACATATTTGGAATGTAGGTATGTGAAGATTTTGCAAAAAGAATAGTACCTGTGGGGGAATGCCTTTACTGGATGCCTCTATCGCTGTCTGGCATTTGGCGAATCGGCTGCACACTCCCACCCTTCCTGTGTCCACCATCGTACAGTTATCACCTTCAAACAAACATACTCACCAGGGTTACATAATACAAAATGATGATTGAGATTCTGCCTACAATCCAGAAGTAATGTGCTTCAGTGAAATATTTGAGGGTTGATGTTTGCCTGTTTGAATTCCTAGTGATAAAGTTGCAAACACTCGAAGCCGTTGGTGTCCAGCCTCAACGACTTGCCACCTTTTGCAATATATAATAGTTTTGTATTGATGGGGAAGCCAACACAACTATTCTTAACATTGCCTACTGGATTTTTTATGATAAATGAATAGTGTATATACCTTCAACCACCCCCTCGCAGCAGACAACTGGAACAGAGCCATCTAAAGAGCATATCTGAAAATAAAATAAAAGACATTAAAGTAAGAAAACCATTGTTTATATTATTTGGGAATTCTCATTTTGAGAAGCGGGTGTGGGTACCGCCACCCATAGAATATCTTATTGGATAACCAACACCTCTGCCGTAGGTCACCCCAAGTAGTTTGCTATATTTGGTGACTTAGCAGGGATGCTGGGTTTCATAGGATGCGGTTTGTCCAGGTTTTGGCCGCAGATGTGTCTGCCCACCAGCTGCACGGGAGGCCGGATCTGGAGGGAATTGTAAAAGGAGTCCCTTTGACTTCTCCAGTCGTACTTGAACCGAAGTGGGAGTGATGGATGTATACGTCCGCCATTATTGGACACATTGACTTTGAGATTCCTTGTCTTTTAGACATATTCCTACCCCTTTCCTTCCCAGAATTTGTAACCTTTTCCTTCCCAGAACTTCATCCCTTTCGTTTCCTAAAAAGACCCTCCACAAAGTGTCCCCAAAGATGAAACAGGCTTTGAGAGGAATTATTTTTCTCAGGGCCTCCTGTATGGAGCTAATTAAAAAAAATCCTGTTGAAGAAACCATTAGTTTTGAACCATGTTGATATTTTTATTCAAAAATAATAATGTAGGTATGCAAAGACTAAATCAAATTTATAAAATATAATTTAAATAAAGCTGTATTCTTCATTGTGATGTTTATGATTTTTTTTTACATTGGCTCCACACAGGAGGCACCGAGGAAAACAATTTCCCTAGGGACCTATGTCATCTTTGAGGATGCTGTGTGTGGTTTTTTAAGGGAAAGGAAGGAGAAGAAGATATGGGAAGGAAAAAGGTATAAGGGGTAGGTAGGAATCTGGGGTTCAGTGTGGCCAGGAGTGACGGACGTATTAATCTATTCCTCACACTGCGGTGCAAGGCGAAGGGTCAGGAGAATCCGGCTGAAGAGGTCAAAAGGCCTCCCTCAATCGGTCTCCTCCGATCAAGCCCGCCACGTAGTGGTTGGGTAAACGTATCTGCCACCAAGACCTAGACAAACCTCATCCCATGAACCCAGGCACCCCTGCTAAGTCACCAAACGTAGCGAACCACTTGGAGTGACCTGTGGCAGGAGTGTTGGTTGTCCAATAAATGGTTCCCGGGGCGGCGGTACCCTTACCCACCTCCCAAATTGACCTTATAATGATATTTAAATAATATAAAATAAAGAAAAGAGACGTGCAGTGGTTTCTATAAAAGTGTCAAGATACGGCTTCACCTGAGGAGTAATTCCCTTCAAGGCTGCCTCTATGGTGACGGAGCACTTCGTTATTCGAAGGCACTTGCCGGCCCGCCCTGTTGCAGCTAACGTGCATTGATCACCTGCAAAAGTAACATGACCGTTAAAAAAGAAAGTCGAAATATTATTGAGAGAATGATAATTAAGTTCTCGGTACTATACCTTCAGCTAGTGTCACCCGTGGGCAGCAAACAATCTGATCAGGACCCTCTACAGCGCAAATCTGTAAACACAATTGGCTTAGTCTTCATTATGATTTTGTTTTAAAGAACATGAAAGAGGAAAGACACAGAAATTAAGCGATTAGATCAAACAGTTTGAAATAATTGCCCATTGTTTTGCTTGGGTCAAGCAATTTGATGGTATACCCTGTTTAAATGATGATTGAGTCCAGCATCTACGTTCTTTCCCGGCCAACTTGATAAGATTTTATATTTATGACGCGCGGTTTCACCGTGTTGGCGATCAGCTTGATCAAGCATAAATAAAATGGTTATTAACTTGTACCATTCTTGGCACTAATTCGTTTATTTTTATTCAAACTCAAAGCTAGAAAGCTTTATCTCCGTTGGATTCTATTTCATACACAGTCACACAAAATCCACTTTGTTTGGCCAACTGCACCGACTAATGAATACTAAACTATTGCCTTTTGAACAAGAGGCCTGACGTGTTTATCAAGCTGTTTGAGCATGGAGAATAAAATTACACGCTTGACCGTATCGGAACCCTTTAAGGATTAAGGATAAGGACGAAAAAATATTTTCTATTTTGGTAACCATTTTCACACAGCATAATGGCTGACATTAATTTGACGTCTGTTGCCTCTCATTGGTTTATGCAGGTAACAAACTACATAATGTGGAAATTTTGCATACTTATTTCGTTTTGTATTTAAAATATTAATAAAAAACTACAACATGTGTTTCTTACTGATTGTGAAAATATCATAGCTTTGTTGATTATGCACTATTTTTGTGAAATTAATAATTTCGCAATGTTGTCTCCTGACACTCATACTTTAAGTAGATTGATTTTAAATAAGTGTAAAATATCATTGCAATGGTAAATATTATTAATAGTAGGTAAAATTGTCACGAGTGGGAAAACATTTTACATAAATGAATGAACAGTACCTCTGGGAATTTGCCTTTACTAGCGGCCTCCATCGCTGTCGGACAGTTGCCGAATTGACTGCATACTCCCGCCTTTCCTGTATCCATCATTGTACAGTTATCACCTTCAAACAAACAGAAACACCAGAGTTACACAACACAACAGGTGAAGGTGAATAAACTGTATGAAGTGAAAGTGAAGTACCTTCTCTAGGCGCAGTTGTGTTTGCCTGGCATCTGGCTTGTAGTCTTGTCTCTTGCCCTGGTACCCAGGGGCAGCATACTATCAGCCTGTTCTCCGGGGAGGCGCACACCTAAAAATACACTACGTTGTATTATCTATTCTTTTAGACTGCAATATATAATTCATGTAGGTTTACATATTTAGATTAATTGTTAGCATAGGTACACAAGTACATAATAATACAAACATCTTCGTAGATACACAAAACGATAGGAATTATAATATTATTGGTTTTCCAGATAATTTTTAAAGAAGAAAGAAGCAACACCTAACTTTATTGTTGATCCTTGGAAATTCAAAATGATTGTTTGCATTGGTAACGAGACATATTTTTTATATACTTATACAGTGAGATCAACAGGAATGCTTTGAAATAAAATAACTGGTTCGGTTTATGATATGAGTTTTTTTAATTTGCCTCTTGTACTGCAGTGTTTTTTATTGTAAAATATCCATAGAAAAATATCTAAGTAACTTTGATTGGTAAAATGAATTACTAATTAACGTAATATATAGAAAGATAATACTCGTATATATGTGACTTCACCTGATATGACAATCCGTGGAATGCCGCTTCCAAGACGACGGAGCACCTCATTATGTGTCTGCAGACACCCGGCTGGATGGTTCCCGCCATGACACACAGATCTCCTGTAACGTAATACCAGAACCAATTGAGGAAAAGGAGAGGAAACCGCGATTTCTGGATTCGTAGTTGAGGATTCTAACCCTTGACTATGGAGGCCGTCACAGCTAGTCATTAGTCACTAATACCGTTGGGTTATTATATGACCATTTCAATGTGAAGTTTTAGTTTAGAGGTGGAAGGGGAACGCGGTAGAAAGGACATGCAGGGAGAAACAATTTATTTCTTTGAATATGGTTTTGCAACGCATGCCGGGAATCAGCTAGTATATAATAAAATTATTTGAATACATATATCATTTCCGAAACATTGTGTTGTTCATGGGAACAGCTAAAGCCGAAAGGAACCGATTCCAAAAACACTTTTGAAAAATAACATCGGACGGTTCAGTGGCCAGTGGCAGCAAAGTCACTGAGACAAGAAACAGATGTGATCGGTTGTTTCAAAGAGTATGTAAAATTCGTAATGTAACGTAACGTAATTCGAAATGTTCGTTTAAGAATTCTGTTATAACTTTTTTTTTTATTTGATTTTGGAAAACATTATTTAGACATTTATTTTTGATTTTGTTATTTGAAGTTCGGAATTTTTTTTATTTTTGGGAAATTTTTGATACAGGAAAATATTATTTTCTGCAAAAAAATTTTGGAAAAATCGGAAAATTGGTTAAGATTTTTTGTAAACTGTTCCGTAAAATCCGGAAAATCAGAAAATTTACGCTTTGAAAATTGGTAGGAAAATGGTTCGCTATTTTTTTATAACAATATTTAAAAAATAATCATTTAATTTTTTCAACCTAATATATTTTTAAACGACTTCAAAAAGGAGGAGGTTCTCAATTCGACTGTTTTTTTTGTTTTTTTTTTTTTTTTATGTTTGTTACGCCAGAACTTTTGACTGGGTGAACCGATATTAATGATTCTTTTTTATTTGAAAGCTGATGCTTCCCGTGTGGTTCCATTTTAATTTGGTCCAGTTCCGACAATAGCATCCATGAGAAAACCATATAAGTCTTAAATTTGCATAAGTATGTGCGCGACAAATGGACGAATAACTCAATATCACGCCAACCGATTTCGATGATTCTTTTTTTATTGGAAAGGATATACTTCAAGGGTAATTTAATGAGAGTTTGGTTAGGTTCTGATTATCGAATCCATGACAAATTAACGAAACTCGGCCGAATCTCTTAATTTGACCTTAACGTCGCTATGGTCAAATTATGTCTGTCTCATATGTGCAGTACGTTTAGTAGGTTTACCCATATTCAGACAAATTAGTTGGTGTACTTCAGATTCACTAAAAATCAAAAAATAAACAAAATTTTTAACAAAACAAAAAACGACTTCAAAAAATGCACTAAAAAGTAAAAAAATAATTTCGTATTCTTCTACAACTTCATAATCAACTTACTTTTTCTAATCATCAATATGTAGGTACGATTGTTATTTTTGGAGTCGGTGTCAGCAAAGGTACCCGGCCCGGCGGGTTCACTTGACAGCTCCCCGCGCCGCCGCGGCTCCGCTCTCGCCTCTCGCCTCGTCAAGTCGCTTGTGCGATACAAGCACACCTCACCTATAACTATGTATGTAGTTACAAACCTACCTTGACTGACACCGACTCCAAAAGTAACAATCGTACCTACATATTGATGATTAGAAAAAGTAAGTTGATTATGAAGTTGTAGAAGAATACGAAATTATTTTTTTACTTTTTAGTGCATTTTTTGAAGTCGTTTTTTGTTTTGTTAAAAATTTTGTTTATGTTTTACAGGAAAAAAAATTCTTCAGGGAAAATCGAATAATTTGTGCTTTCAAAATGGGTCGGCAAACTTTGATTAAAACATTAATGTTTGTTTGTGAAGTTTGGAAGATATTCATGGTGGAAAATTTATATTCCCAAAAACTTTGTAAAATGGGAGAAACTTGCTTAGAAAATGGGTTGGGAAATTATATAAAAGTTTTTGAAATTGAGAAAATCCAAATTTTGTAAATTTCCTTTTTGACATATTTTCATCGGAGATGCTGTTTAAAAACTTCAAGGGTTCTTTTTGTAAATAACAGAGGGCACCACTTCCGTTCACAATGATCCAAAATATGATAATCAGATCAGATGGCGGAAACATGAAACATTGATTGCCACCAAAACGGGGAGAAACATCACAGAGAATGAATGCTAGAAGTTTATATTTCAGTGATAAACGAGCCAGAAGCCAGACTGCAGCGAATTTGGACTAAATTGCACCCAATAGGCCACTTGCATGGATTTCATAACGACTTGGAAAAAATCATGTGGATAGATCTTTTTACTAAGATTAGGAAAATGTTAGTAAAATTGTTTAGAAATGTACAGTTGTTTTTATTTTTAAATAAATAAATCCATTATTTGGGCTCATGACGTCACTACATGAAAATGTCCCGTCACCGAAAATGTTCCTATTAATTTAAAAAAATTCCACACTGATTTATTTTTTTTATATGGCATCTCTTTGATTTCAGGCGAATTTTTGAATTCGTTCACTAGATTTATTGTTTGTTCTCTGCGAACTTATCATTTGATTTCACTTTTTGACAGATGTTCTGAAGAGAACCCCGTGCATTTTATATGTACGGGGTTCTCTTCAGAACGTGAAGAAGATGTTGGTACGTGTTTTAAAGGTATAATGATTATGGTGCTGATTTTAACGAAATTAAATTTCATAATATTCTTATTATTATTATAATTTACAAGCACAAGTATATTACATTGAATTTAGTAATATATACGCTGTACAATATAATATTTATGATCAACAAGATGGATCAAGGAAAAAAATATTTATGAGATGTAATATTTTTGGTATGCCTCGTTATTCTCCTGTGCCATTCGTGTGGAAAACGTTCTTTTTTTTAAATGATTTTCGGCTATGTAATTATCGTTTTTTCACACCTATAAAATTATGTCCCGTATTTCCGGTTTATAAAAAATGGTCTGATTTTTCGGATTGAAATTTTCAAATAATCCCCAGGGTTTCAAAAATACGATTAAAAAAAAAAATACAGTATGTCTTAGAATATTTGCCTAAACCGGAAAAAAAATTAAAAAAATGTAATGCAAGTGGCCTATTATAATATATCGAAAGTTATAGAAAGATCAATAATTATTGGCGATTATTTTTTGAAGGAAGAAAAACCATTTGAATCTCTTTAGCTATTGGATGTGACGGATTGTAGGAAAAGAAGGGGGAATAACACGTTTGCTGATTGGATAAACCATTACAATGGATAATTAGCTTGTTTCACATGAACAAGTCACAATTTCGGTATTTGTTCTCATCTTGGCGGTAAAGGTCAGACATATTCAGGGCCGAGCGGGAGCCGAGCCACAAATAATTAGCCATTTGCGATTGCTTCGTTCCTTTCCCATAATTCGTGGTTCAGCTCGCGTGCGCATCGGCAGCCTTAGGAGTCGTCCATTAATCACGTGATGTTTTTTTTTTCAACTTCTTAACCCCCCCTTCCCCCTGGTGATATATGGTGAGGTTTTAGATTACCCCCCCCCCCCCCCCCCCCAGAATCACGTGTATTTTTTTTTGTACAAAGAATTTTGAAATTTTCAGAATATTATCACGAAAAATAAATACACGTGATATCTCATTTTATCCCCCCCCTCGTGATATTACGTGATTTTTTCCGAATCTCCCCCCCTTTCGAGCCTCACGTGATTAATGGACGACTCCTTAGAGAAGTGTGAATAAAGTCAGTTGAACATTTTCAGAAAACTGTTGAATAGTTATCTGAATTATTAACTCGAGACGTGAGACGTGAGTACAGATCAGTTATATTTGTATAAAGTATTAGATGCAGTTACCGTCAGAAGCTCCTTCAGAAGATTAAAGGAAGCCATCACCATCACCAGGTTAAATGTCTCATCCTAGATGGCTCCGTGTACTAACTGAATTCTTTATGTTTCAACGGAAGCTCCTTCATAAGATTAAAGGAAGCCATCACCAGCACCAGGTTAAATGTCTCATCCTAGATGGCTCCGTGTACTAACCGAATTCTTTATGTTTCAACGGAAGCTCCTGCAGTAAATATTATTATTTAAAAGTAAACTCAACCCACTTCTTAAGATTTACCACCTTACTCGAGCCCAATACTTTTCAGCCGAACAAAAAACTATATATATGTTTTTTACATTATCTCCACACAGGAGGCCATGAGGAAAATAATTTAATAATGTCTTTTTAAGGAGATGAATAAATGAACATTTGTCTTGAAGAGACTCGTGTTGTAGGTAGGAGGAAACACAAATCGTTCCACAACCGAGTTGTTGAACACAAGAATAAGTTGAAGAAGCGACTCGTTCTCATGTGACCGATGTCAACGGTGTTCATATGTTGGAAACGCGTTTGGCATGTTTCCCGACTATGCACCGGTGCCGAAGGGATCAATGCCATTAGTTTCTCGGAGCATCTGCCATTGAAATACCGGTAGACCAAGGATAGCATTCCCGGGTGGGAATTGATTGCAATCCGTTTATTAAGATGGGATAATCTATCAAACGGATCGCCCGTTTCTGCACAGATTCGAGGGCATTTTTCAGGTATTTTGGAGCTCCAGACCAGAAGCGTCTGCCAAATTCAACCGTGGGGTGCACTTGTGATTTTGTACAGGATTAGCAGTTGTGTACTATTAAAGTATCTGCGGGCCCTGTACAGTACGTCCAGTTTTTGAGAAGCTAACTTTAGTTTGGCTTCGATGGAGCCCCCATATCTGAGCTGGTCACTGAGTTACACCAAGCAAATCATTTGATCCTGTCATAGAAAGAAACAGCTTCAGACACAATCAGTTCCAATTTTAAAATGACACTTGATTCAAATCAAATTTTAGTTGAATCCGAGTTACGCAGAACACAGACAATTGAAATCGTGTTTTTGGTGATGTGTTACTATGTCAATTCATATACCTGTACGTATTAGTAAGTATTTTTCGTTGATATTTTTATTTAACAATTATTTTTGAAAAATGTTATAAAGAAATAAAAAAAAAATGTATTTTGTTTGGTGGATTAGGCGAAAGTTTAAAAAAATATTTATCTCAAAATTAAGAAAATGAGGATTGCCGTTATCTGCGTCCGAGCTCTATTAGCCCGCCATATTATATTCAGACATGTACTATAGAGATTTGTTTAACAAAATAAATTTCTTAATTGCACAAGATTTTCGTAAACCGTCAATTACACGGGTTCTTGATAAAAAATACAAAACAAAACGAATGTTCTTATATTGTAATAATATTATGTAATGTGTTGGTTATAATTGCTTTAATGATATTTATAAGTATTCACAATGTGCCGAATCTAGTAGAACAAGCTGGAAGCTGGTAAATCTGTATCACGAATTGAGTCTCTTCTCATGTTAAATACGTTTTTTGGATTTGAGCTTTCGTTTCCGATTAATCGAGTAATTTTATTTGATTGAATTTAAAAAAAAAACAGGCGTTGGGGGGTTAATGTTAGGTATTTAATTTCTCTAAAAATGCTTTAAAGCGTAAGTCCGGCTCGAATGTTTTTTGTAAACGCTTAGTTACCGATAAAAATGGGAAAAAATAAAAAAAAAAACAATCGTACAAAATTTGTTCTCTTACGTTTCTACATTATGTGATATAGATTCACCGATTTCCCTACTTGTACCACGACTTTCCGGAGACCGTGTATATTATCTTAAACCAATTTATTTGTCGGCCTACTAATTTTGTGAAGGTAGTTAGCTCGTAAAATAACTGACTATTTTCCAGTCCTTCAGTGTTAAAATAACTACAAGAAAATATATCCCTACCTCCAGCAGTAAATCACTTAAGTCCGTTTTGGCGACTTTACAGGAGAGACAAGTTTTTTTGGGAGGTGGTTATAGATACCGCCGCCCCGAACCATTTTTTGGATAACCAACACCCCTGCCGTAGATCACCCCAAGTGGTTCGCTACGTTTGTTGACTTAGAAGAGGTGCCCGGGTTCATGGGGTGAGGTTTGCCTAGGTCTTGGGGGCGAATGCGTTTGCCAACCTACTACGTGGCGGGACGGATAGGCAGAGACTGTCTCTCTCGACCTATCGCCTGGCACTGCAGTTGTAGCGATGGATTCATACGTCCGTCAAGCCTGGACCCATTGACCCCCAGGTTCCTTTCCCACCCCTCATACCTTTTTCCTTCCCAGAACTGCTTCTCCTTACTTTCCCTCTAAAGAGACAGCATCCTCAAAGATGACATAGACATTGAGGGTTTTTTCCTCAGTGCCTCCTGTGTGGAGCTAATAAGCAAAAAGTAAAAAAAAAACCTGTACCAATATACTCATACATTATATAAAGGAGAGTGTCTGTGGAGGGTTGGCGGCTAGGCTTATCTTAGAATTGAATTTTTGCAATGTATTATGTTAAAAAATAGAGGAAAATAAATTACCGTTTAACATAATTCTTGCGTTAAGTCCGGGCAATGCCGGGGACTTCAGCAACTTACTCTGAAGTAGACCTCGCGTCCAAATAATATATATCATAACAAAAATCACCTGTTTAAACATAACATTTGTAAGTAGGAACTTAACCACTCGGATCCGTAAGCTTGTTTTCAAGCTACCTACAGCGTTGCCAGGCAAATGTAATGACATATGATGCGTACCTGACTTACTAAATACATGCCTACTTATTATAAGCTAGGTATTTTATGTAAGATTTTAAAAATTATTTTTAATAAATCATTAAACAATTTATTCAAAGAAACGTCACCATCTCAACGAGTTTTATTTTTTCAAACTTCCCTCAGGTAGATATGAGGGTAGGTATCTACTATAATATTTAAAAAAGCGAATAGAAAATCCAAATGAACACAACCTTTTCACATGAAAAGGGAACTTTTACTGAACCATTGAAACGGTTGCCTCCATGAACCGGAAAAGCAACATACAAACAAATTTACATAGTGACGAAATGCAAAACGGTGAAATTAAAATAGCACTTTGTTACGCTCAAAAAAAATGTTTACAAAAATTGTGAGAACCGCATAAAAGTCCTAACTGCTCCCGTCTGGAGCAAGTGAGATAGTGGGAATATGGCGGGGAGGGGAAGGGAGGGGAAGAGGTAATTGGGGAAGTATCTGGCAATTCAGATCTGGTTACTAAACACAGCTAAAGCTATTTCAAGCAATGTTTCAATATTGAATGGTGGTCTTTCACCAGGGTGATACTGAGAGTATTATTATCCACTCTGGAATGTACCGCTAATATACGACTTATTATTTGTATTTAATTAATTGCGAAATAACACTAATGAATTTAAATTTATTAGCGCAGCCGGGATTTGAACCCGCAACTTTTGCTTTGTTAGTCGAGAGCCTTACCACTTGACCACGGAGGCCGCCATAAAATGTTGACACAAGCATTACATATTATCACTCCATAGATTGCACCTCACGGAGGAAAAAAGTGTACCTCTCTTCCAATACTTACATAATATTATTAGTCCTGACCGATTGGATTTATAAATTAATGTCATTATTTTATTTTTGTGAAGTGTAATAAAGGTTCTTTGAGAAATATACTTGCATGAATTTTTTTATTTTTAAATATTGATTTTATAAAATACTACTGCCTCTAATTTAATCAACTTCATTGAAAAGGAAGAGAATACTAAAAATCTAAACGAAATATGAAAAAGTCCAAGAAACAGAAACATTATAGGATAATGGTGGCAACTGGGACTCGAACCCAGAATCTCTCGTCTAACTGAGACGAATGCTTTAACCAATTCGGCTACGGAAACCTCTAATTTTAAAATAATTTTTGTCAATCTCATATTTCAAATTTCAGAATGAACAATATTATCTTCAACTAATTTTTGTCTTTATTATTGGATTTTTGAATTGGAAACAATTAAAAAAAGGTAGAAAATATCCTTCAAAAGTAATTGTAAAAAGAAAGTTGTTTAAATTAATTTAGAATGGAAAATTGCTGAAACACCTGCTGCGTGGTGAGCCGGATAGAGAGAGACTGGTTGAGGAGGTATTTTGAACTCTCCATCCAGAATCCCTCAAACAATCGCCTTGCACCGCAGTTGAAGGGATGGATTCATACGCCCGTCACTCCTGGATACACTGACCCCCACATTCATACCATTTCCTTCTCAAACCGTACTCTTCTTCCTTCCCTTAAAAAAGCCCTCCACACAGCTTCGCCTAAAATGAAATAGGCTCTGTGGGAAATAATTTTCCTCAGGGCGTCCAGTGAGGAGCTAATATAAAAAAGAAGCCCAACCGGAATTAGTATTTGAATACCTAGCGCAGACCTGTGGAAATTAGTATTTGAATACCTAGCGCAGACCTGTGGAAATTAGTATTTGAATACCTAGCGCAGACCTGTGGAAATTAGTATTTGAATACCTAGCGCAGACCTGTGGAAATTAGTATTTGAATGCCTAGCGCAGACCTGTGGAAATTAGTATTTGAATACCTAGCGCAGACCTGTGGAAAATCACGGGATAAGTAGGTACCTACTTAATCACATGTTTGGATTTTTCCCACTTTTGGTTTCAATTGTTTAAAATGATAATTAAATTCATAGCAAAGGTCTTCGAGTTCATTGAACCGAAGTTACTGGGAGAGGTAGGTACATTTTTTTTACATGAATACCGCACAAGAGTCCCAACTGCTCCCGTCTGGAGCCAGTGGGACTATGAAATCCCCAATTGGGGTATGTTGTGAGGCTGAAGGTAGTTGGGAGGGGAAGGAGATAGGGAAGAGGAAGTTGGGGAAGTATCTGGCTATTCAAATCTGGTCACCAAACACGGCTAAAGCCATTTCAAGCAACGTTTCAATTCTAAATGGTCAAATGGACAGATCAAAACGGCTGAGTTAAAATTTTACTTTATTACGCTCAGTCAAAAATAGCGTGATTTAAAAAATAATAAATAAAATAATGTTAATATCACACAAGAGTCCCAACTTAAACAGTAAGCTGGAGGAACGACAACGAGATGGTATGGGCACATAAAACGGACATCATCAGACCACACAGTGAAGCAGGCAATGTCTATGGAGCTTCATCGACAGTCATCCAGAGGAAGACCAAACAACTCCTGATGACTCAACGCTCCAAAATACTTCAGAGAAACGGCCTGGCGATAATGAATAGAAAGCGATACTCACAGAAGAAATTACAACCTGAGAACGAGAAGAGCTGACCCCAACAGCCTACCTAGGCAATGATTTGGGACAGCGCAAGGAAGAAGACACAAGAGTCCCAACTTCTCAAAAGATAATGGTCACAACTGGGACTCGAACCCAGGATCTCTCGTCTAACTGAGACGCACGCTTTAAACAATACGGCTACCGATCTTTCGTCTGACCATTTCGGTTACCGAGACCTCTTATTTTCGAAACATTTTTGTCAATCTCGTGTTTAAAATTACAGAATGAACAATATCATCTATATGCAATTTTTTCCCATATTATTGGAAGCTATTTTTTTTAAAATAGGAAACAATTAAACCTAACTAAATCAAATAAAATATAAATAATTTTGGAAATAACCTTCAAATTTATTACAAAAATTTTATTATAATATTGTTCAATTAAAAAAATATATTAAAAAACTAGCTGACCCGACGAACTTTAAGTATTTTTATTAAGTTAAAAATTACACAATGAAGCAATTATCGATGCCCAACTGTCCGTGTTTTGTTTTTGTCAGTATCTGAATGTATGAATTTATATTTTTTGTGATTTTCTTACTTTTCCACTTACTTACGGGAATTTTTGAAAGGAAGCGGGTACGGGTGCCGCCGCCCCGGGAACCATTTATTGGATAACCAACACCTCTGCCATAGGTCACCCCAAGCGGTTCGCTACGTTTGGTGATTTAGCTGTGCGGGTCTTGGCGGCGGATGCGTCTGCCCACCTGCTGCGTGGCGGGCCGGATCGAGAGAGGCTGGTTGAGGGAGGCCTTTTGACCTTTCCAGCCGGATTCTCTCGACCAATGGGTCGAAAGAGTCCGGCTGGAAAGGTCAAGGTAAAAGGTCAATTCCGCTCAAGGCAATGGACTTGCACCGCAGTTGGAGGGATAGATTCACTCCCGGATACAATGACCTCCAGATTCCTACCCACCCCTCATGCCTTTTTCCTTCTCACTTTTTTACTCAACAGAGGTGCATATGGTACCACCCAACGATTGTCAATGTCAATGTCTACGTTACTGATATTTTTAATGAATGATTGTCCGCCATTATCGGTATTTCTTCGACGATATATTGCATATCCTTCAACATGTGTGACCGTATCGTTGGTGAAATCTTTAATAAAACCCTTTGTACAATTTCCGTCTACCATGCAAGGCGATGAACGATTCAAATTACCGCATGGACCGTGAATCATGTTTGTAGTAACAATATCAAACAGTAATTGATTAGTAAAAAATTTAAAATTAGAGAAAAGAGGCCGGCTTCGTTCTCATCGGGTCAGAAGTGACACCGGTTTGAATTACTAATATCACTTTTAAAAAATAGGGGTTAATGGTAGAAGGGTGAAAATTTAGGGCTGCATGTATTTTTTAATGTCTCACCATAAAAAAAAAATAAAAATTTGTCCAAAAAAAATAAAATAAAAATTCGGAGTGGAACACCCTTTACTTTTAGGGGTATGAAAAATAGATGTTGGTCGATTCTCAGACCTACCAGATAAGCACACAAAATTTCATCAAAATTGGTCCAGCCGTTTCGGAGGAGTATGATAACAAACACCGTGACACGAGAATTTTATATATTAGATTACTTGTCTACATCTGATGTCAATAAAAATGCGTTAACAGTGAATAACTAGACAAAACCAGAAATATGTCATTTTTAATTAAAATTTTAGCCGCGTTGACTCTTTTCCACATAAAAGTATAAATTGATTTCGAAAGATTGTTCTTTTATCAGGTAAAGTTATGTTTTAAATATGTTTATTTTTAGCATAACGAGGTTATACCGTAGGTCGTTGGCAGTTTGGTAATTTTGTATTATGCTACACACATTTCAAATCATATAATCATGCAGTAAAATAAATCAATAAATTATCTGGATAAGCTATGTTTCAGAATTTATTTAATTTATTTCACATGCCGGGATTCGAACCCGCAACTTTTGGTTTGCTATTTGAGAGCTTTACCCCTCGACCACGGAGGCAGCCATAAAATGTTGAGATAAACTTTATTTAATAAATGCACAAAATTTTGCATTTCTTATTTTGGACAGTTTTTGAGAATTTATTATAATCTTCAAATAACGAATCGCAAGTACGAGAAAATTCATCTATGCCGCCGGATCAGCAAAATTTTTCAAACGATTAAAAAAGACGTTCTTAATCTCAATTTCTGAAAGAATAAAGTGACAATACAATATAAGTGTCTGATCATATTATAGGTAATATTGTAGTTGATCAAAGGGAGCACACATTGTATATTGTGAAAGCAGAATCTCGGAGTTAGCATTTTGGATTTTGCAGATATCAATGCATGAATTTTATTTAAACAGACCAGCGACGTATCCAGGGGAAGGCCTAGGGAGCCTCCTACCAAAAAAACTTGTATAGAAGTGTTTCCAAGAAGAAACGTTGCATTATCTGTGTGCGTAATGCTTGCAGTGGTTTTAATTACTTCCTCTGGTAAGTACTGGTTTAAACACTGTACATTATGGGAGTTATTAAGTAACTCATTAACGAAAAATTTCTCACAATTATTACGCGCTGCACCTCACCATAGGAAAATTACAGAAACAGACAGAGCCTTACAAGGATGAAAGAATTTTGTTTAATGCTTTTGTGTATTACCAGTCATTAAATTACACCTTACGGAGGAAAAACTGGAAACGGACTGCACCTTTATATAATTTATATACGTAAAAACCTTCGATGAATCATTTTATCTCTTGGTGAAATCCGCATGAAAATCTGTTGGGTAGTTTATAAGATCTAAGCGCATATACAGCGTGAGCGACTTCATTTTATACTATGTAAAGATTGAAAAAAAAAATTACAATTGGAAAAATCCCAGTAAGCCATCTTCAAATATTAACACAAGTCCTTACAGTTTTTTTTGGTGAAGTATAATTAGGATTCGTGAATTGATTTTTTTAAAAAATTATTTAAAAAAAAAAACTTAATTTATTTTCTTTTTATAATATAATTATATATAACAAAGAGTCTGAATGACGGAATGAAATAAAAAAGTACAAAAAAATTGTCATTAAATGCCACTAGTCATTTTAAATAATTAAAAAAAACATATTTTTAAAAAATTTATAAATTGAAATAAAATAAATCAGTTTTTTATCAAACTGCATTTTAATATAAGCACTAGGTACCCAAGAAGGTGGGCTTACGAAAAGTGAGTATACAAACATTGCCAGGAAATCTAGTTTTCTTAGGTAAAATTCGGATAGCGCTTAGGTATATAAATAGTTTCCAATTTCCATGTCACACAAAAAATTGAACGATATATTGTGATATTTATTGCTGTCAAGTTTAATTTTCGGAACTCCGTTTTAGTTTGAAGATTTTTCTTTTATGTAATCAACAATAGTATATAACAAAATAAATTAACTAAAAACAGTTTAATTTGCCTAAATTATAAACAATTTTTGCTGTGTAATGATTATTACGCTGGCAGTTTTTCACCTTCTCAAGGCATAATCAAACAGTTTATATAAAACTAATATTCTGTTTTCAAATACCAGTTGTACTTTAATTTATTTACTTAGTATGGAAAATATTCTTACCTTCTCTCTGGGCTCCCACGAAAGTTGCCGTAAAAACCATGAACACAATTTCTAGGAAATACCGCATTTTGAAAATAATTTTGCAACACTGAATTTATTTTACTAAAGTCTCTTGTTAGTAGATACCACTCCAAGAGTTGAAGTCGAACTATGATTCAATGAGGTTTGCTATCATATTTAAATCAGTATATTTGCACTCGGAGTCACACAAAAGATACAATGTGTGTGTCGTGTGTAAATTATTTGTGAATAACTCTCCTAACCCTATGAATGCCAGTTTTTTTTTGCAAACAGAAAGCTTTTGTTTTAATAATTTCCCTGAAGGCCTGCCATCTTTTGTGGAAGCTGTACGGAGGGCATTTTTAAATCGATTAATCATTGTTAAGTGGGATATGCGAGATCTGTGAACGATGATCGTTATTAATCGCAAATAAATTGAAGGCAAAGGAATGATATGCTAAACCAAATTTTCAAAACAGACGCAGGACAACATGCAACATTTTTTAAACAGCATAAAAGAATTATAAATAATAGTAATATTCGAATACTGACGGAACAAATTTTAAACTAAATCTAGAAGAACTTGTATCTGGAAGTCGAATAAACTTTATTAAAGCAAACATTATAAAGATTTACCAAAACAAAAAAAAAATCAGACGGAAAAACATTTATCGTTTTGCTGACTCTATTTGACGATCTTATTGAATAGGTTAACATAATGCAGTGCGCAGTTTCAAGAATACATGGAAAATGTCGCTGGTGGTCCCCATTCCTTTACCTACTATTTATATTGTTTATTGTGGTTAATATGAAAACGCTTGAATGTTCAACCTATCATTGTGTTTCACAAAACTAGCAAGTACCGGAAATAATAACCGTTAAAAAAGAATTCCGGAAACGCAAAAAAATATTCTGATTGTATTTTCAGATTTTACGAATTACAACTTTGTGAAATGGCCCTAAACATACATAGTTGTGATTCTTGCAAAAGCAAATATACGAAAGACAGTTCACTATTTCAGCACTCTCGGTCCATTGAAACCATTGGTCTTTCAGAAGGCTTCGCTCTTAATTTATTAGTTAAGAGGATACTTCCAAGGAAGAAAATGTGTACAAACTTGTGTAGTCATCATCGGAACCAATGGAAAACACGCAAGTATTCTTCAAGGATCGGTATTGGGATCCTTTCCATTTTAATTTAACTATAATTTCATAATAACACATTTTACATTTTCATGTGCTGTGTAGACATACGCAATATAGAAATTATAAAAATAATTGCAAAACGTGGCGTCATGAAAATATATAAAAATGCATTACTGCACACATTAAGGGTATAAATTAGAAAAATGTATTAGAGAGGCATGAAAGTGTGGAAAGAAAAAAATTATAATATTTAAATATAGAGGCGGGAGGTGGGAATTTATTTCAACCACGCAACTGTCTTACGCTCTTCTATAAAACAATAGATAAATAACCATGCACATAAATTAATATACCATCCGCAATTAATAAATAAATAAAAAATAAAAACAGAAAATTAAATCTACTTTGCAATTTTTTTCCAGTCATAATCTTATGCAGGAATCGCTAATATTTTACGATACTGACGTTTAAAAAAACCCGGTATGTGTGACCCGTCCTTCAAGGGATCTAATATTTTTTCGAGGCATGACAAATGATAGTTTTAAATCAATGATAGTTTATAATTAGGAATGATAACAATAAAAAATAAAAAAAACACTCGGCGTACAAAACACAATATATGACATTTTCCATACGCAAATACAATATACCCAACAACTGCCCTAAACCAATCATCCACTCGTGTCCACTCAATTTAGACAATCCGGAAACCACATCTAATATTAATTGTACGTGTTCGACCCTCAAATCATCAAAAGTAGTTAAATATTTGGGAATAATCATAGACAACCAACTACGTTGAGAAGCTCACATCGGTGACACAGTAAAAAAACTTCGTAAACTCTGCCATATATTCTACTCCCTTAGGTCTATCTTAGATTTACAGACTCTAAGAAGCGTATACTTTGCCCTTTTCCAATACATAGCAATATACGGTATAGTGGGATGGGGTGGTTGTGCTGAATCCATTATTAGACCAATTATTTTAGTTCAAAAACTAATTCTGATAATTATATTTAAATGTGAACCTACCCATCCGTCAAATGAACTCTTTGCAAAAATCAGGGTCTTAGATATTCGACAGCTATTTACTAAAACAAGCATTTGTTATATACGACAAAATAATCTACTAATCGCTCCACAACATCAAGCACACACCCGCTTTTCATCAAACCTGGGTTGCGTGGTCCCAAAAACTAACACCTCATTCGCTCAACGACAATTCTGGTTCATCGCTCCTAAAATATATAATGCTCTGAGTACTGACATAAAGTCAAGTAATTCTAATTCTCTTTTTATAACAGTACAACATTGGATTTTTGAAAGGGGACGAACGTACTTTAAAGAATTCATGAGTTCTAACACTACATTTTAATTATTAATTTTTGCATTTCTAAATTTTAATTTCCATTTTTATTTCTATTTTTCTTTAAAATGTTGTTATTTTTTTCACTTAGTTTCTCACTAAATTTATTAATGTTTTAATTGTGATTTATATACTTATATGTTTTAATTTATACAGAACACTTGAGTTCTTAACATTTAATCTATATTATTAATTTTTGTATTTCAAAATTTGAATTTGAATTTTCATTTTTATTTCTACTTTTCTTTAAAATATGATCATTTTTTTTCTCTTTAGTTTTAAGTATTTCTTAATATTTTTTGAAATGTTAAAATATTAAATGTATGACTACCACAACACGGGCTTAGCCTAGTGTGGTAGCCAAAAAAAACAAATATCTGTTACAAATAAAAAATGTATGAAATAAAAAAATAAAATAAAAATAAGGGTTGACGTTCTTCCATTGCGGTGTGCAAATTTGTGGGTGGAATAAACGGTTTTGCACGTACCAAGCAGCTGTTTTTAAAATCATTGCTGTCAGGCAAAAACAATAACAGGAAATCGATGCGGTTAAAATCGATGGACGACATTGAAAACATTTGTATTTTTGCACTCCTTTCCAAACGAAATAACAACAAAAAGGACTGAAAATATGTTTGTTGGGGTTTTGATTAAACTGCTGCCGGTCTCCGAAACGTGCTCAAATATAATACAGCATAAATAATCTGAATTTCCGTTAAAATCAGTTCCAATTTTGAAAATAATTATTTTTTAGGCTAACGCATTCCATGAAAAATCGCGGGATATTATAATTCCAATTTGAAATATTATATTACAGGTAGACCCAATCAGTTCCAATTTTGAAAATTAAACTTAAATACAAAGTAAAAGTTATAGAGTTCATTAGACCGCAGTTACAGACGGAGGCAAATTTGAAAATAGTATTTTTAATACCTAACGCAGACCGATGAAAAATCACGGGATATTATAATTCAATTTTTAAATATTATATTAAAGGTACGATTTTAGATTTTCACGGCCAAAAATTATTTTGTTATTAGTTTTTGGGGTATTATGCCGTGTTACGCCACCTCCTTCTTTGATGATGGACACTGCAACGCTGTCCGAAACGTTGGCTAAAGAAGGAGGTGGCGTAACACGGCATAATACCCCAAAAACTAATAACAAAATTATATTAAAGGTTATTACACACTTAAGCTCGTGTTTGAATTTTTTTTTTTAGTTTGTTGAAACACTGTTGCAAAAAGAGGCATATTCGAAATTAGTTTTTTGTTGCAACCTAAAGCATTTCCGTGAAAAATCACGGGGTCTTATTAAAATTCTAATTTTAAATAATGTACTATCGGTAGGTACCAACTTAATCGAAAGTTTGAATTTTTCCACAATCAGTTCCAATTTTGGAAATGAAACTTGAATTCAAAGCAAAAGTTCTAGAGTTCAATGAACCGGAGGTACGAACAGGGGCACAACTGAAATTAGTATTTTCAATACATGACGCAAAGAGCGCAAAAAATCACGGGATATTATAATTCGAAAGTTTGAATTTTACCCACAATCAAATTCCAGTTCCAATTTTCACTGTTCACAGTTACAGACGGAGGCACATTCGAAATTAGTATTTTTAATACCTAATTATAATTCCAATTTTAAATATTATATTATAGGTAGGTACTTACTTAATTACATGTGTGGATTTTTTTACAATCAGTTTCAATTTTGAAAATAATACTTAATATCAAAGCAAAAGTTCTAGAGTTCATTGAACCGGAGTAACAGACAGAGGCACAACCAAAATTAGTATTTTAATACCTAACGCAGACCCATGAAAAATTATGAGATATAGAAATTCCAATTTAAAATATTATATTATAGGTAGGTTACTAAACGCATGTTTGTATTTTTTCCCAAGTTTGAAAATAATACTTAAAATCGAAGCAAAATTTCTAGAGTTCATTGAACGCAGTTACAGACAGAGGCACAACCGATATCAATGTTTTAATAATGAAAGTGGACAAAGCAGATATATTAGGGATAGGCTAAGGAATTAAGGAAAATATCACACACAGGGGAAATTGTGTCGACACAATACATATCAAACTCGCCTAAGTCCCGTTGAAACATTTTTCGGATAATGACGATTTTCTCTAGTTTCAACTTTCAGCTAGTAAAAACCTGAGAATATTACTTTATGTTATGAATATTGTACCTGGGAATACAGAAAAACAAAAATCAAAATAGATTTCTTGAAGTAAATATGCTTTTTCGATGATTTTTGTATGGACTTAGGCGCATTTGATATAATACCTATGGAAAGGTACTGGACTTAGGTGTGTTTGAATTAAAGAAACAGGAATTGGGTGAGTTTGATATGGCTTGTCTTGCTGGAACAAACACAAATAGCGGCCATGACAGAGTGAAGACGACGTGTGGTTGGCTTTAATGGACTTTGGCTCATATGATTTGAAGTGGGTGTGGGACTTAGGTAGGATTGAAAAAATCTATCAACTTTCACCCTTTTTTTGGGAAGTCGTGGACTTCGGTTAGATTGATCTAAAGCAAAAGATCAGTTTTTTTTTGCTGAATCGAATACACAAAAAAAAACAAAAACTGGTTGGTAGTGGACTTTGGCGAGTTTGATATGTATCGACACAATTCACTTGATTTATTACGATTACGAAGTAAATGTTTTTTTATTCCCGGATAAACACACTACTAATAGAGTTATCCATAGGATAGCATGTATGCAAGAATTACATGGAACGACCAAGTGAATCAGATAGTGAGTCAGAATAATAGAAGAGTATGTATGATACGATGTATGAATGTGAGTGAGGCAAAGAGTGTGTGCCAAGACCGAGTTGTTTGGCGGTCCGTCCTCTCTGCCTACCCCTGCGGGGAAACGGCGTGATGGTTAGTTAGTTAGTTAGTTAATAAATACTCGCAACAGGTAGAAAACCCAGCTAACTTATCCGAAATACATCCACTATTCATAGATTCGAGTACAGAAAAGCATACACGAACAAAAATACACACTATCCTATGGATAAGCTATCAAGAGGATGGTGAAATACTCGCTTAATTGAATAATTTATTAACCCATTACCTCCATGACGATGTCTATAGGCATCAAAAAAATTGATGAAAAGTATGAATTTTTTTCACTATGAATAAAGCAAAATCCCACCAAGTTGTTATGCAGCATTTACAGAATGGTATGTTAGCTTTCAATAATTAACATAATTTGATAAATTTTATTAATCATCCTATTTTTAATTATTTTTTTACTAAAGCCCTGAAAATAGACCCATTTTGAAAAAAAGAAAAAAAATTTAAATCGGAAAAAAATAAAACATGTGTGAATCACATATTGTTATCAAAAGATTAAATGGTCGGAAACAATGTTTCAACATAGTATTATATGCATAAGATGACAGCTAGATGTCACTGAAATCAGGTGATGCCTGCGCGCAACCTTTGGAGGTTAGCTGTGACAGTGTTTACATACGTTTTTGGTTAGCTTGCCTTCAAATAATATGGTTTTGTATAGTTTTTATGAGTGATTTTTATTGAAATCAATAGTTTGTCTACGGTTTTCGTATATTTTTTATCATGTCGAAAATACCTACTTCTCCTATACCTACATAATTCGTCGTTATAAAACGAAATCGTTGAATCAAGATGAAATGGTGGCAGAATTGGAGCGCTCTTTTAGCGTATGTGAAAGTGATGACAATAATGTTGTTAATAACGCGCTATTCAGAGAACGTTGATAAACAGAAGAACGAAGAGCATATTGACGATAATTTTATGAAAAATAACGAAGATGCGGAGGTGGATAACTTTCGAGATATTGCCGGCACATTTGTAATCGAGCGCAACATCGAAATTCGAAAATTGATGAGTCATGCCTTGACGAGCATGAACCAGATGAATTCGCTAATGACCTTCACTGGAGTCAGCCTTCGACATCGTCCTGTGTGAGTCGTAATACCTTGAGAATATCTATTTCAAATGCACCACCAGCCAAAAAATCAAAACTACAGTACAAAAAGAAGCCTCATTATAAACAAAAGTGGTCTAAGGATACCTGTTCCAAGCAATGCCGTATTCCGGAGCATCTGATACATATGACCCCTAATTAGATCAGGGATTATCCGTCCTACTTCTACGATAGAATATATAGAGTTCCCCATACGCCATGAGCTATTTATGAACAATTTCTTCACATCTCACCATTTGATGAGTGTCCTGAAGGATACGAGAATGCGCGCTACTGGCACATGTAGCTTCTTAACCTTGAAGCTTCAGGCAAGTTGAAGACAGGAAAGCAATTGCCTAAAGGTATAATTTTCTTTTATATTTCCCTTGCGCATAGCGTTCATTTACCTAGCTAAAGTTTAACTCTCATCGCTTTTATAATTATAGATAAATTTGATGCGGTGGTAGACGTAGAAAACCAAATCCTCGTATGCCGTTGGTAGGACAGCCGTGTAGTAACAGTGGCCACAAACTATGATCGAATGGAGCCAGTACGTCAAGTGCAGCGTTGGCAGATTGATATCGAAGAAAGACAAAAAAGGCAACAATTTGGAGAAAGCATGCAAAAAAATCGATTGCCCGGCGTTAATACAAAATTACAATTAGGGAATGGGTGGACCTCCATGATAATGGTATACAAAATTATCGGATCAACGTTCGGTCCAAGAAGTGGTACTGGCCTTTATTTGTATCTTGCCTCAGCAGCGCTCTTGTCTCTTGTAAATGGATGGAAGTTGCAATGCTTCTTGAGGAAGTACGAGCATGATATGGGAAACCAGAAGATGACTAGGCAACAGAGAAACCTTTCCCAAAAGGCATTCCATGTGGAGTTTACCCGTACTCTTTTATTGTCTTTTCCAAATCAGATCAATATCGAATTCGGAGAACCTCCTGTGAAGGAAGGCCATGACGCAGAAGATGGAAATTGTGTGCCTCGAATGCAAAAATTTCATTTGCAATGTCGTGGCAAATCTCATATTCGTTATGCTCTGTGTAAAAAAATCTAACAGGCTACCGGTGCCGGGCCTGCAACCGAGCCCTTCATTTTGACTACTTCGAACAGTATCACTTAAAGAATAATTTGCTTAGATTTGGTTATTTTCCTCATTCATGAATGTTTTTTTTAATATTGAATTTTTTATTATTTTGCGTATTTTCCATTAATATTTTTTTTTCATTGAATTATAAACAAAGGCAATCATTTATTTTATATTATCAATATAAATCTCACAGTAGACTGCACTTAACCCATAGTTGACATAAATTTTGCTTAGAGGGGTTACCTCCAAGAGTTGCGTTTAGGCATCAATTTTCTAGACGCTCTGGTGAGAGGGTGGGCGGGCGGAAAATTCTAAAACTGATTTTGGGCTCTTCTTTAAGTCTATACTATCGGGTTATAATGATGATTCAAGTTTATAAAAATAAAAAATAATTCATGGAGGTAATGGGTTAATTATTATTTTTTAATTTATATACTAACGTTTAGACAAGATTTTTATGCATAGCACAAAGGGTAACAATTATTATAAGCAATAATTGTCAGCCTGAAACACTAATTTACATTGAAAAATCTTCTGAGAAAAGATACTTGCCGCCAACGGGACTTGAACCCGTGTCCTTCCGATTGCCGGTCGAATGCTCTGACCACTGAGCTATGGCGGCTTATCAAATACCCGCCAAATAATTCAATATATGCTAGTGTTTCATTCAACAATTACTGCTTATTATAATTGCTCTCGCAAAAATAAAGTTGGTTGTTTTCAGGTGGAAAAAATATAATAAGCAGTAATTGTTGAATGAAACACTAGCATATATTGAATTATTTGGCGGGTATTTGATAAGCCGCCATAGCTCAGTGGTCAGAGCATTCGACCGGCAATCGGAAGGACACGGGTTCAAGTCCCGTTGGCGGCAAGTATCTTTTCTCAGAAGATTTTTCAATGTAAATTAGTGTTTCAGGCTGACAATTATTGCTTAGAATAATTTATTACCTGGTCATGCTGGAGATATTGTTTCGAGTGTAGGTACAATATATTGACTAAATCAAACAAGACACATAAAAGGGGGAAAGTTTATTTATTCAATAAAGGTAAATTAATTCCTAATGTCGCAGTATTTTCATGACTGTTAACCACACAGGGTAATTTGTTCACTTTTCAGAACAACTTATATTGGTTTCATAACAATCGTTTTATCTTCCTTACTATTATGTGAGAAATATAATATAAACAGTGTTAGAGAGAGAAAACACCACGATCTATATTCTTTGAAACTTTGAGAATTTTTCTTTAATTATTTTTACGCGGAACAATAAAAAAATGAGGTGAGCCATTGTTAAAACATTTTTCATGTTTGCACGCAAAATTTTTATGTCGACTTCGAATTATAAAATTTGAAACTTTATTTTAAACAGTTGTTAGTTTTCAGATACGTTCAAAAATATTCCATTTATTTTGATTTTATCGCAAATCGGAAATATTTTAACACTTCGAAAAAATATGGCCGAGGTATGGTATGAGGATTTGACTTTTCAAATGACTGATGAAGTTACACATTGCTGAGTTTTGGAATGCTGGCGGAGTTTGTTGGAGGAAGAGATAGGAGGGAAAAGAGGGGTCTCGTATTTACATACAACTGGTCAAAATTGTATTCTCGTTTCAAAAACAAATATACGGAGTCACCTGTCATTGAGAAATATCTCTTTTAAGTTGAGCTTTCGTCTTCCAGTAAATCGAATTTCTGAGTTCAAATTTAAAAAAAAATTCCCGCTAAATTCCCGCTTGTAACACCAATTTCCAGACACCGTTTAAATTATCAAAATCAGTTTTCTTTGTCAACCTACTAATTTTACAACACATTTTATGGTCGTTCTTTAGTGTAAAAAATAACTACAAGTAAAGTATAGTAGTAAATGACTTAAGTCCATTTGGCGATTTTACAGGAAAAAAGAAATACTGTTTCTACATAGTTTGTAGCTCTAAAATAAAGCAACTACAATTACACGCACTTTTGTTTAAAACAAATACGCATTTCGCATTTTAGGATCTCGTAACATTAAACTTAACACACGACACTATGCTCTATAACTCTCAAGGATTTTTTACCTCCATTGTTTAATTTTCTTGGGCACTGACTATGTAACAATTTGTAGACATTTTTGTTTTGAAAAGTTTTAATTTTCGATGTACATTTGTTACTTTAAAACTATGTGACACAATCACGCCGCGCGCCGGCTCCTTTCTCGGCGTTCATCCAACAAGTACCTCTTTTTTTATTTTATTTTTTTATTATTATTTCATACAATTTTTGAAAGTACACTTTTATGTTTTTTTCTTGATTACCATACTAGGCTAATGCCCGTGTTAAGGTAATCATACATGATATAAGTTATACAGTGTGAGAACTAGAACAAAATATAGGTTTGAAATAGAAATTATAAGATATTAGAAACAAGAGAAAGAAAAAAGATAAAAATATTTAAGGTAAAATATAACAAGATATATGTTTCCGTAAGGCCATACACATACATATTTATGCATATGCATACACAAATACATATATAAATAAATATAAATACATACAAATAATACATATATATTATAAAAAAGAAAATGTTTTAAAGAAGTTTTAAAATGTTTTAAATCTTACTTCTCTTTCTTCTAAAAATATAAAATACTAAGAAGTAAGATTTAAATATGTTAATCTATAATTTTTTATTTATGAAAGCTAAAATGTTTATTAGAGTTTTGTCAAGGTAGATAAATAATCGTCTAGAAGAGTATACATATATTTAGGTTAGATTAGATTTCAGTGAAGTCAGGTTGGAAAAAGAAATGTGAAGTATGATATTTTATGTAGTTAATTTAATTATTTCCTTTTCTTTTATAATGGTTAGGAAGTCATATATTCTTTAAAGAAATCTCGTCCCCTTTCGAATATGCAATTTTGAACACGAAAAGTAAAAAGAGGTATGGTAATATTTGATTTTATATCGGTGATCAAAATTGTCGGTGAGCGAATGTGGTTCTAGTTTTTGGGACCAGTTTTGATGAAGAGCGGGTTTGGGCTTGATGTTGTGGAGCCACCAGTAGGTTTTTTTTCCGAATGTAGGATAGGCTTGTCTTAGTGAATAGATGCCGAATATCTAAGACCCTAAATTTAGTAAATAGCACATTAGGGGGGTGGGTAGGTTGGCATTTAAATATGATTCTCAGCATTAGTTTTTGAACTGTAATTATTGGATAAATGACGGATTCTGTGCAACCACTCCATCCCAAAATACCGTATGTTGTAATGGATTGAAAAAGGATCTAAGGTTTTTTAGGTCTAAGATGGGTCTAAGAGAGCAGAATACATGGCAGAGCTTACGGAGTCTCTTTACTGTGTCACATATGTATGCTTCCCAACGTATTTGGTCATCTATGATTATGCCCAGATATTTAACTTCGTTAGATGATTTAAGGGTAGGACACGTGCAATTTGTAATAGGTTCCGGGTGGGTGTGGGTTAGCGTGTGTCGCTCTCCATAGAGAGAAAACAAATGGCCTTATATTTAAAACCTCTACCGGAAACGAACTCCTGAAGTTGCCAATTGATAAACAAAATCCAAACGAAATATAAAAAAACAATAAGACACGGAAAATTATAAAAATAACGGTCAAAACTGGGACTCGAACCCAGGATCTCTCGACTCGTCACAGGGACGAACGCCTCAAACAATACGACTACTGACACATCGTATTTTAAAATCCTTTTTCTCATTCTCATATTTCAAATTTCGGAATGAACAATATTATTTTCAACTTATTTTATCCCGTATTATTGGAAGCTATCTATTAAATTGAAAAAAATATATAAATAAGCTAAGAAATTAATAAATAAAGTAAATAAATAATTTTGGGAATAACCTTCACAAGTTATTATAAAAAGAACGTTCGTCAATATAAATATTTTTAAATAAATTGTCTACATTTGATTCCGAAAAAATTGCGTTAAGCCCGGGCAATGCCGGGGACTTCTGCCAATAATTAAGTCCAAAAAAGTGTATTTCTAAATTTCTCATATTTAATAAATCAAAACCAATATTTAAAAAAAAAACTCCCAATTGCTCTCATCTGGAGACAGTGAGACTATTGCATCCCCAAATGGGGAATGTTGTGAGGCTGAAGGTAGTAGGGAAGAAAAGAAGATGGGAAAGAGGAAGGTGGGGATATTTCAATCTGGTTAACAAACACGGCTAATAACATTTCGAGCATGGTTTCAATTCTGAATGGAGGTCATACACCAGAGCTATACTGAGAGTATCTTCCACTCTGGAGAGAACCGAAAATATACCTAATATTATTTTTCATTTATTAATTGTGAAATAATATAAGTTAATTGAATAAAATTTATTTGCACCCGCCGGGATTTGAACCCGCGACTTTTGGTTTGTTAGTAGAGAGCTTCACCCCTCGACCACCGAAGCCAACGCAAAATGTTGAAATAAACTTCAAAATACATAATAAATGTACGCAATAAAATTTTGCATTTCTTATTTTGTTAAGATTTTTTCATCAGGTCTCCTCTGTCCTTATTATTTAATATATAATTGTTTACTTTATTATTTGCCTAAAATGCTGGCAGAATGTATTTGGCACAATTTATCTAATAGAATTGGAATTTTTATTATTTAAATATATTATTTTCCTCCACTTGTGCTCCTCCTGATATTTTTGTATAGGACAAGTGATCGATTCAAGAAATTTATCCAGATTTTTTTATTATGAATGTTTTCAATAAATTAAGTGTTTTACCCATTATTAATTGACTTTTTTTAAATCAGATTAAGTTCTATTAAAAAATACTTGAGGACAAAGGAACATTAATTAATCTATAAATCATTGAATGGAAAGCTGAAACTTTTTCAGAAAATTGATGTTTTGAAGTGTTGTGGATTATAAGGTATATCTGTATAAGTGTCTTTGCAAAAAACATTAAATTCGTATTAATTATTAATTATTGAAATATTTAAGTATAAAATGTACGTGTTTAAATTTTGTAAAAAAATTTAAATTGTTTGTATTTTGGTAGATGGATTAAGCGAAAGGAAAAGATTAGTTCATCTCAAAAACTAAGAAAATTAAGGTTGACACTGTCTGCGTCCGAGGCTCGAGCCCTTCATATTAGGAATGCATTATAGAGTTTCTTTTCAAGGAACTAAAATCCTTATTAGAGCCCGTTCACACTTCTTTACTTTAGTACATATATCCTATACTTCGAAAATACTATTCTACGAAAACAACGACCAAAACATTTTATTTGCTCATTCTTCAGTAGACGGTTGTGCGCAATGGACGACGATGCAGTTCTTGTTGCCATGTGGTACTTATTAAAAGAAGGAAAAAAAATGGTAATTTTAATGAATTATTTTTATATCCTTCTGTCGTTTTATCCCATAGCACAACTCTTTCTTCGACAAGTGAGATTAAATTTTCGGGATTTATTTCCTTATCCATTATTGTAATTATTACTATAATAAATCGCTAAATGTGTTGCTAAGCGCAAATCTCGAGATCAGCTGAACCGATTTCGCTAATTATTTTTTTAGAATATTCCTTGAAGTACGAGGATGGTTCTTACGGAGAGAAAAATTAAGAAAATTGCGGAGAAAATTGGATAATTTTAGAAAACCTATTACTAACCTAAACGACTATCGCACGTTTGACAGTACGCTTGTTTGAGAATGACATTTTGCAAAACAATAATAATTGTTAAATCAGGATTCTATTTTTGAAAATTTTTAAGTTGATAAATTTATTTAAAGTAAGTAGGTACTCCCCTAATACTTTGAATCGAATCAAGAATTTTAGATATTTTAAATAGGTACCTATGTTAGGTACCAAATTTAATAAACATGAAAAATGGAAATTTGAATAAAAATTGTTAAAGGTGGCACGCGGACTGTTTAAAAACTGAATATACTGGGATTGAATAGGGAGGGAGGAGGATTGGCGGGATGAGGGAGCGGGAAAGGGAAGAAGAAAGGCGGGGAAGGTGGAAGGGGAATGCGGGAGGGGAAGGGACGTGTGAGGGGGGAGGGGAACTCGAAAGGGTGGTTAGTGGGACGGGGGAAGAGGTGACGGAGTGGGAACGCGAGAGGGGAAGAGGACGCAGGAGAAGAAGGGGAGGCGGAAGGGGAACGGGACGAATGGGGAAGGACACTCAGGGAGAAACAATTTCTTTATTAAATGGCATAGCAACGCATGCCGGGACCTGCTAGTATTATATAATAATATTATAAACGCCAAACGCGCGCCCCATAAAAACACAACCGCAAAATTTGTCTGCTCGCTTGAGTCTGGGAACGGGCGGTGGGGAAGCGGGGTGTGGCGGGGTCAAAACGGATCCGTTCTCCATGTTGTGTGAACAGCTCCATTGAAATGTATAAGCCAGCGCGTTCCGTTCCGGCTTCAAAACGGACCCTCTGCGTAGGCGATCTCTACGGCAAAAAATAACGGATCCGTTTTCAAGTCGGAACCGACAAGTGTGAACAGCTCCACAGGGCCACAACAGCGGCTAGGGCTTCCGGGAACTGCCTCCGTTCTTAAAATGTAAGTGAGAACGGGCTCTTAACAGAAGATTTTCAGAAACTGTCAATTTATACGGGTTCTTGATAATAAATACAGAATCAAACGAATGTTCTTGTATTGTAATAAGATTATGAGTGTATTGGTTATAATTGCTAATTTCTATAATGCTATTTATAAATATACAAGGAACCCGAAAACTCGTAGAAAAAGCTGATAAAACTATATCACACTAGAGTCACATATATTTGAGGATTAACTTTTTAATTAGAGCTTTTGTATTCGAGTAGAGTGCAATTATTCTAGATCAAATTTTTAAAAAAGCTGAGATTTAAAATATAAGAAAAATAATTGGAGAAGAAGAGAACACTAAAAATCTTAACGAAAAAGGAAAAAGGACAAAACATACAAATATTAAAAGATAATGGTCACAACTGGGGTTCGAACCCAGGATCTCTTGACTAACTGAAACGAACGCTTTTTGGCTACTTTGTCAACCCCATATTTCAAATTTCAGTAATGACAATATTATCTTCAATTATTTTTTTCTTATATTATTGAATGCTATCTTTCTGAATTGGAACAATTTAAAAAAGGCAGGAGATAAATTAGAAAACATTTTGGGAATAAATGACATTCAAAAGTTATTTTAAAAATAAAATTGTTAAAAAAAAGGAAAATTAATTGCCCACATCAGATGTCGAAAAAAATGCCTTAAGTTCGGGCAATGCCGGGGACTCCAGCAAATATGTCTCGTGGCCAAAAAAGTGTGTTTCTAAATTTCTCGTATAAAATAATTCAAAACACAAATTTCCTCCTTAAACATAAGATTTGTAAGTGAGTACGTAAATACCTACCTTCTTAAATAAACATTATTTATTTTTTGTAACTTTTTAAAACCAATTTTTAATATTTAATTTTATTATTTATCCAAAGAAGCAACACTATCACTATGTCAACACTTTTTTCACAATTTCTTTACAGATTATCACCACCAACGGGAAAAGGAAAGTACAAAAAAATACAGACAGATCAAAAACACAACGGCCGAGTTAAAATTCGACTTTGTTACGCTCAGTCAAAAATAGCGTGATGTTAATTGTTAATATCGCACAAGAGTCCCAACTGCTCCCGTCTGGAGCAAGTGAGACTATGACATTCCCAATTGGATAATGTTTTGAGAACGTTTTGAAAGCGGTAGAGAGGGGAAGGAGATGGGGGAGAAGAAGGTGGGGAAGTACGTGGGAATTAAGATCTGGTCACCAAGCTGCCATCAGATCTGGTCATCGCCTGCTTTTGTGTAATAATTATTTTTTTAAAAGCCTACACCGATCGTTTATTGCTATTACACATGTTATACTTTCATTGCTTACCGCTACACTTCGATTATTCGCAATTAGCATTAAAACTCGTGCTGATAAAATTTAACACTTGCTTAGCGTTAGTTTTTTCAATCCATAATTTCGATTAAACTTTACTCACTGTGATGAACAGTGTTCACTTCTTTTCTTGTTCTTTGACATTACAATACATACTGTGACGGGCTCATCATGTCGAGTATCTGCTAATCTGTTTTAGGTTTTATTGCTAATCCGTTTTTTGCCCACCCGCAATAAATTGCCCATCTAAAAAATAAGACGTAACGCGTGAAAACACCATTTGATGGCTTAGAACTAAAATAAAGGTTCTCCCATTTGGTCGAAAATAAGTTAAGTATCTAAATGTACCAAAGACAGTCCATCTTTTTTGGGGTTCAAATATTGCACTTCAAAATTGCACCGTTTTAAGATATATTTTAAATCCTCCATGCAAGGTTTTTATGATTACAGATATTGTATCTCCACAATATACTATTATATTTATGCAAAATGGAAGTCAATGCCAAAATATTCAATTTACATCAGATACAGATACTAAGGGAACTAAAAACTTATGTTTATACCACAAAACTTTATTTTCCAAGTTTGCAAATCTTTAAAATATCTTTTTCTAAATATTGTGATTTTTGGCGATACAATATTTTGGATCTAAGCCATCGAATTAGCTAATGTAGATTCCTAGATAAAATTATTAAAATTTGTTATATTAGCATTTACGTTATTAGTCGAATTTACCCCCTCTTACAAGATGCCATAATGATTGCCGCCTATGTATTATTGATTTTCCAATGGAAGGTGTTCTTATGCCGTGGTTATACAGGTATAGACATTTTTAATGATCTTTGATTACCACAAATAAGACGAAAATCAAAAAAAAACTTAACAATAAATTATAGAAAATTTCACCATCCACTGAAAAACACGCATTACCTTCATGTTTTGACGACCTCCGTAGCTCAGTGGGTAAGACTCTTGACTCACAATCCGGAGGTCGTGGGTTCGAACCCGGCACGCGCAAATAAATTTTATTTGGTTAATTTGTGTTTTCACAATTAATTCATTTAAAATCATATATAGTATATTTGCGGCATGTTCCAGAGTGGAAGATACTATCAGTATCGCCCTGGTGTAAGACCACCATTCAGAATTGAAACGTTGCTTGAAAATGGCTTTAGCCGTGTTTAGTGACCAGATCTGAATAGCCAGGTACTTCCCAACCTTCCTCTTCCCCACCTCCTTCCCCTCCCCACTACCTTCAGCCTCACAACATACCCCAATTGGGGATGCCATGCCATAGTCTCACTGGCTCCAGACGGGAGCAGTTGAGATTCTTGTGCGGTATTCACTATAAAAAAATGTTTATTTCAGTTATTCGCCGATGTATTCCACTTGGGCATCATGGTCATCATTTCAAGCTAATTTTCAATTATGAATAGTGTCTGAAATGTTGAAATGGTCTTTCAACGAGGCGATACTGAGAGTATTTTCCTTTCTGGAACGTAAATGTACCGCATATTTTTTTAATTAATTGTGAAATAACTTTAATTAATAAAATAAAATTTATTAGCGCAGCCGGGATTTGAAAACGCAACTTTTGGTTTGCTGGACGAGAGCTTTACCAAACAACCACGGAGGCCGCCATAAAATTTTGAAATAAACTTTACATTTTATCAGTCATTAGATTACACCTCACGGAGGAAAAGTACAAAAATACTTCGCCTTACAAGGCGTTAAAAAATTGCAATAAAAAACGTTTATGTTTTTCACCAAATTAGACGTTGGGACTCACGTGCTGAATTAAAAAAAAATCTTTTACTCTAATACTCTTTTAAAACTATTCGAAATCGACTTTTTTCACACGTTTTTGCAGAGAATATAAAAATTAAAAATAATTATTATCCTATTTTCCTACAATTTTGAAATTTTCCCATTTAAATAATACTGAAAAAAAATAGGACGAAAAAAGTGAAACTACTCGTATTTTCCAATACTTACATAATATTATAAGTCCTGACAAATTGGAATTATAAACTAATGTAATTTATATTATTTTTGTGAAGTATAATAAGGTTTTATAAGAAAAATAATGATTTAAAAAAATACTGCTGCTTCTAATTTAATAAACATTATTACTTCATTGAAGAAGAAGAGAATACTTAAATCTAAACGAAATATGAAAATTAACAAGAAACAGAAAAAAAATTATAGATAATGGTGGCAACTGGGACTCCAACCCAGGATCTCTCGTCTAACTGAGACGATAATTAATGGTGGCAATTGGGAATCGAACCCAGGATCCAGGATCTTTCGTCAAACTGAGACGAAACTATAGATAATGGTGGCAACTGGGACTCGAACCCAGGATCTCTCGTCTAACTGAGACGATAATGGTGGCAAGTGGCAACTGGGACTCGAACCCAGGATCTCTCGTCTAACTGAGACGATAATAAATGGTGGCAACTGGGAATCGAACCCAGGATCCAGGATCTTTCGTCAAACTGAGACGAAATTATAAATAATGGTGGCAACTGGGACTCGAACCCAGGATCCGGGAACTCTCGTCTAACGCGATAATGGTGGCAATTGGTACTCGAACCCAGGATCCAGGATTTTTCTTCGAACTTAGACGAAATTATAGATAATGGTGGCAACTGGGACTCGAACCCAGGATCCGGGAACTCTCGTCTAACGAGATAATGGTGGCAACTGGGACTCGAACCCAGGATCCAGGACCTCTCGTCTAACTGAGACGAAATTATAGATAATAGTGGCAACTGGGACTCGAACCCAGAATCCAGGATCTCTCGTCGAACTGAGACGAAATTATAGATAATGGTGGCAACTGGGACTCGAACCCAGGATCTGGGATCCGTCGTCTAACTGAGATAATGGTGGCAGCTGGGACTCGAACCCAGGATACAGGATCTCTCGTCTATTTGAGACGAAATTATAGATAATGGTGGCAACTGGGACGCGAACCCAGGATCCAGGATCTTTCGTCGAACTGAGGCGAAATTATAGATACTGGTGGCAACTGGGATTCGCGCCCAGGATCCAGGATTTCTCATCTAACTGAGATAATGGTGGCAACTGGGACTCGAACCCAGGATCCAGGATCTCTCATCTAATTTAGACAAAATTTTGTCCAAAAACTAAAATTATTTTTATTTTGCTTGATGAATCAGGTAAAATTTAAAAAAAAATCTCGAACCGAGCCCGACATATTATAATCAGAAAAGTATTACAGAGATTCTTTGTAAGGTGCTAAATTCTTTATTAACCTAAGATAATAAAGTGGTTATAATGCTATTCACAAACAAACACGGTGTTCGAAACTAGTGGCACAAGCGGCAATTATCTAAATCAGTTTTCTTTGTCGGCCTACTTATTTTGCAACTCGTAAAATAATTTACTATTTTGGAGTCGTTCTTCAGCGTAAAAAATAACTGCAATTAAAACTGAGTAGTAAGTAAATGACTTAAGTTGATTTGGCAACTTTACAAGATAAGCAAAATACTGTTTCTGTATAGTTATTTATTATGTAAAGGAGAGTGTCTGTGGGGGGCGGGAGGTGTTGCTTTATTTTTTATACAAATCTAGCGTTTTATTCCGAGATTAATGAAATTTTGCACGCAGTGGTTCAAAATAAAATGATATTTAGTTCATTGAAGAAGAATAGAATTTAAAAAAAATAACCGAAACGTGAAAAAGAACAAGACACAGAAAAATAAAAATATAATGGTCACAAATGGTACACGAACCCAGGAACTCTCGTCAAACGAGACAAATGCTTTAACAAATTCGACAACTGAGACCTCTCATTTTGAAGTCATTCTTGTCAATCTCATATTTAAAAAATTAGAATGAATTATGTTCATTTTTTTTTTTTCAAAATTATCGGAAGCTATATTTTTTTTTTAAAAGTAGGATAAACTTAAAGGATAAAAAAAATTGGGAATAACTTTAAAAGTTGTTGTAAAAAGAAAGTTATGGTCCTTATCTGATTTCGAAAAAAATTTGCGGGCAATGTTAGGGCCGGATAAGGGGTTGAGCGGTTACTCTGATGAGTGACCGGTGACGATATGTGGAAGTATTTTGGTTTTGAAGAAAAAACATTTGGAAAAACGACATGAAAAAGCCACCGATTTTTTACTCCAAATAAAGTCAGAAATCACTGGTTAATAAAGTAAGTCAAGTACGTCCCTTAATAACACGTAACAAAATATTATTTTTTGTTATTCATTCTTGTATAATATTTGACAATGTCACAACGAAGACGCAGACATTAAACTTGCAATTTAATTTAAAATCTAAAGTATTAAAATAAATTATTCTCGTGTTCCGCACAGCGCGCATTTAGGCCTAATGGCATTTAAGTTCGATTCATTTGCTAAAATATACAATAACTCTTTTCCCTAAGCAATTTAGCAAACAATTGCCCGGGCAATGCCGGGGACTTCAGCAAGTAATTCTATAGTCCAAAAAAGTGTGTTTCTAAACTTCTCTCATTTAATAAATGCAAACCAAAATTTCCTCCTTAAACATAAGATTTCTAAGTAGGTACTTAACTACAAACCATATATTTATTGTAAATTATTAATATTATTTAAAATACTTACTTACATAATTCATCCAAAGAAACTTCACTATCTCAGTGACAAATCTTTTTACAGCCTTTCTTCATTAAAATATTTGCGTAGGTAGATATTTGTATAATATTCGATAAAAAAAAAAAAAAAAAAACAAATAAGACAATCCAAAAAAAACACGACGATTTTATTTTTCAAAAAGGAATCTGTACTGAAACATAAAAACGGCCATCATCTTGAACCGGAAACGGAACGTGCAAAAAATTACAGACTGACGAAATGCACAACGGCCGAGATAAAATAGGACTTTGTTACGCTCAGTAAAAAAACGTGATTCCCAACTGCTCCCGTCTGGAGCTAGTGAGACTATTGCTTCCCCGAATGGGGAATGTTGTGATGCTGAAGGTAGTGGGGAGGGAAAGGAGATGGGGAAAAGGAAGGTGGGGAAGCACCTGGCTATTCGAATCTGGTCACCAAACACGGCTAATAACATTTCAAGCAAAGTTTCAAATCTGAATGGTGGCCGTACACCAGGGCGATACTGAGAGTATCGTCCACTCTGGAGAGAGCCGAAAATATTATTTTTCATTAACTAATTGCGAAATAGAATAAATTAATCGAATAAAATTCGGGATTCGAACCCGCGACTTTTGGTTTGCTAGTCAAGAGCCTTACCCCTCGTCCACGGAGGCCGCCATAAAATGTTGAGATAAACTTTACATAATGAACGTACGCAGTAAAAATTTGCATTTCATATTTTGGACAGTTTTTGAAAATTTATTGTAATCTTCAAATTATGAATCGCAAGTATGAGAAAATTCAGCTCTGCCGCCGGAACATCAATATAGTTTCAAACGATTAAAAAAGTGAAAAAATGTATTTCGTATTTAATTTATTTCTTAACAAGATTTTGTAATTATTTTTATTTTTACTGTTTATTATATTTGATACGGTTTTCTTTGTAATATGTATTAAAATTGCGAAAACATGACGTTATTAATCTCAATTTGTGAAAGAATAAAGTGACAGTATAATATAAGTGTTTGATCATATTACAGGTAATATTGTAGTTGATCAAAGGGAGCACACATTGTATATTGTGAAAGCAGAATCTCGTCGGTAGCATTTTGTATTTTGCAGATATCAATGCATTAGTTTTGTTTAAAGAGACCAGTGACGCACCCCCCTTCCCCCCAAATATATATCTAAACTTTTTTTTTTACTCCTCACTGGAGGCCCTGAGGAAAAAAAACTTCCTCGAGGCCTATGTCATCTTTGTGGATGCTGTGTGGAGGGTCTTTTAGGGAAAAGAAAGAGATGATGTTCTAGAAAGGATAAAGGTATGATGGGTGGGTAGGAATCTGGAGGGCAATGTGTTCAGGAGCGACGGATGCTGAATCCATTTCTTCCACTGCGGTGCAAGGCGATGGGCCAGGGAAGTCCGTCTGTAGAGGTCTAGGTTAGGTGTCCTTTGACCAATTTCACCCGATCCGGCCCGATACGCATTGAACGCAAAGGCCTTTACAACCCTCACCCCATGAACGCGGGTACCCTTGATAAGTCTCCAAACAGTGGTGTTGATTATGGATGGAATTTGAGAGGCGGATATGTGTACCGTCGCCCCGTTAACCATTTTTTGGATAACTAATACCTCTGCCATAGATCACCCCAAGTGGTTCGCTACGTTTGGTGACTCGGCCAAATTGCTTGGGTTCATGGGGTAAGGTTTATCCGGGTCTTGGCGGCGGACGCGTCTGCCCACCAGCATCATGGCAGGCCGGATCGAGAGAGAATGGTTGAGCGAGTCCTTTTGACTTCTTCAGCCATTCTCTCTCAGAACATCGCCTTACACCTCAGTGGGACGTTCGGGACGGTCCGTCCGTCACTCCAGGACACACTGACCCCCTGAATTTAACCACGTCTTTTCTGTCTCAGAACTTCCTCTCTTTCTTTTCCTTAAAAGACCCTCCACACAGCATCCCCAATAATGACATCAGCATCCCCAACATGGGAATCATTTTCCTCAGGGCCTCCTGTGTGGAGCTAATATAAAAAAAAATCCAATAAATGGTTGCCGGTTCAGCGGTACCCATGTCCGCCTCCCAAATGGGGGCTCAGCACGGGTAACTAAGCCACCCAGTGAGGCCAAAATTACTGGATTAAACTATGAAATGTAAAATATTGTATTAAATAAATTAATAAGTTGAGATATATGTACGAGTATTTATGGTACGTGCCTATTTGTATTAAAGTTTAAAAAAGAAGAAGTGTGGTATTATGTGTGCGCGCAATGCTGGTTTGTAATTACTTCCACCGCCACCGGCAGGAACTGGCTCTAGTACTGTGTGTACTGTGCATTGTGCATTATGGGAGTTATTGACCATCTTATTCTCACTATTACACCCTCCGTACATGGAGATACTGTGACGCAACCAGAAGTAGCCTACAGACATACTACTTTTTTATGCTAGTTTCCACACTCGGTGCTGCCTAAAATATACTGAACTTGACCATTTTTCGTGAGCAGCCGTGCGACTCAAGCTATGAAAATATCTGAACATCTTGAGATTTCCCCCTATAAATCTCCAAAAAATCTGTGGAATTATTTAGCCAACTATTTTATCACTCCTCAATTATTACTGTCAATTTGAAAGACACATATACAATATTATGTATCTGTCAAATTGACTTTTTTTCCTACATCAATCCATGCCTTCTCCATTAAATATTTCAGTACATACTTTCATGTTTTTACTCTCATGTTCAGACGCCATTTCTTTCAAACGAATAGAAGTAGACACGAAAGCTGCAACGCGTAGCGCGCTACTAGCACCGTCGGTAGCGTGCAACTGACGGCAAACCCACAGCTGGCGCGTAGCATCGTGTACGAACACCAGCAAATTTGTATGGCGGGTACTCACGAGCGGCGCGCGTGCCATGTACGAAGGTACTTATTGTTACGGATTGCACCTCGGCAGGAAAATTACAGAAATGGACTACGCCTTTAGAAGATCAGAGAGTTTTGTTTATGATTATGTATATCACCAATCATTGTTACATATAAATTATACAACCATGAAGTGGTACCTACATTCACAGGCAGTAAAATATTTTTGTGTTTTTACGCACTGCTATCACCCGTTTTATCAATGGAGATGTCAGTGACAGGAACTGAAAACGTCATTCCTTTGCCAAGAACACGGAACGACCAGGAGCTCTCTCGCCTTTGTTTTTGTCGACGAAGCAATCAATCATACGAGATGTGATATTTTATAAAAAAAGAGGAGGAATCTAATCCGGAGTTATCGGAATGCGGATGGGGCAATTTTCTGGCTGATTGTGATGACAATCTCACCAGCACAATAAAAAAGGTCGTATTTTGAATTCTTTTCAATATTACCTGAAATCTGGATGATATTGTGAGCTGTTTGCTCAAAGGGGGTGGGATAGACCCCGTCCGTGCGTACAGCCAGGCGAACCCATACTGGAGCGGTTTTTCTGCGATCCTCCCGCGCCTCCCCCAATGATATGGGTAGGCCTGAGGAACAGCCGCGTGGTCTCGACGTCCTTCCGCCCCCCCTCCGACAATCCGACGCTGATCTTTTCCCCGAGTCTTCAAAAACTTCCTCTTCTTTCCCACATATATTTCTTCGTGGCAAAATCGGTGAGTCGGCTAAAGGGCGCGGACTCCGGGTTTCGTCTGCGGTTGGGCCGATAGCCATACACATTGTCATTGGGACTGCCTGGTGGTTTGTGGAATACCTTCTCTGTATAGATATTTTATTTTTATGCCTTTTCTTCTCTCAGTTATTTTTGCAAATACTTGCATTATATTATTACTGTTACTTTTTCGTTATATATCTTAACCAGGTCTCCTCAACCGGGCGCAGCTCTTATTTTTCTTTATTTACTAACACCTTTATCTGTATATATTTTTCTCTATAGATTTCAGAAGAATCATTCCACGGGCTGCTACTTTTATTTATCTTTTGTATAATGTTAATGTAAGTACTTGCATACTGCTTACTAACCCCGTATGCATGGACATTGGAGGGTCTAGAGTCGTTCAAATAAATGTAGCTTCGTTCAAAAAAAAATAGAGTCTTGACGTGTGCGGTGAAGGAGGAAACCATATGTTTCCTTATAACGCCGTTGGGAAAGTGGTGGGGTCCCCTCCAATGAGCTGTTTGCTGCCTGGTGTGAATGCACCATACTTGGAGGAGAGTTGCGGGTCCCATCCAAGACCCTTTACAACACCATATTATGGAAACATGGATCACTAAATGTTTGATCGCCTGAATGATGGATTTGGACACTATATTCAAGAATCAATCGGATCACGACAGATCGTTGGACCGATCCTGTTTGCTTCAAGTGACAACAAAAGCCCCAATGTTAAAACCATTCGAATTAGAATGTAGGGTGTTCTACGTGTAACACGTTTTTATTTTTACAACATAACCTTTGTTTGCTGCTTGTAAACTTTGCTATTGAATCATGAATGTGTAACACCTTCATTCCAAAATTTTCTGTAGGTACATTGGGTACACAACCTGAGGTAAGCAGTTCTCATTGTTTCTCTTTTTGTTTCTGCTGAAAGAGGCATTATGGCGCCCCAACACTTTAAAATCATTCAAAAAAGATGCCCGTAACAATTATTTGACTCCATACGCCTTGTGGGCAATTTATTTTATTTCATTAATTTATCTTTTTATCTGTTTTATTAAATTGTAAAATGAGGGCATCAGCACTCAGTGACAGCAAAGTACCGAGCGAGGGCAAAGTACATAGCGAGGGCAAAGTACCCGGTGAAGGAAAGTACCTAGTGAAGCAATGTACACAGTGAGGGCAAAGTGCCCAGTGTGGGCAAAGTACCCAGCGAGGGTAAAATACACAGTGAGGGCCAAGTATCCAGTGAGGACATAGAACCCAGTGAGGACAAAGTACCCAGTGTAGGCAAAGTACGGGCTCGTACAGGGAGGTCCACATTATCAAATAATGTTTAAAAAATACAATGTTAATTATTGAATAATAAAAATTACACATAAACGTTTTTCACCCTTATTGTATTTCAAAGAGTCAATTTTGTCATTTAAAATAAATTAATCATGAAAATCTTTCGCTAAGTGAAAAATTGAGATTTTTCGAAGAACCGAAAAAAGATGATTGAATTAATGTTAACAGTATGTGGCGCGGTATTAAAATATATATTCTGAACTCTAATTATGTGTCCAATTTTTTTTAATTGACTTTTCACGCGTGCCTATCAGTGGCGGTCCACGAGTGCTAAGATTAAAAAATACGTTATTGGTGTTGTAGCAGAAAATATTTTTTCAAATTTTTGTTTGAAGATTTTCAGGAAAAGTCTACGCAGAAAAAAAATTGTTTTTTTTTTTTTAATTCATTTTCAGCTGCAACATCAAAAATGTCTTATTTTTCAATCTTAACACTGTAGTCCACTGAAAACTCATGGACTGCCACTGGTAAGTATCTACCTTCAGTGAATTTAAAATATTAATTAATGCCTGTATCATATTTTCATTATTTAACTGGACCCCCTCAAGACAATTATACTGTAGTAAAAATGCATTCAATTGGGTGTTGTCACGTCTCACAAATGGTAATCTCCTAGGGGTTCGCCTAGGGTCGAATAGGGTCCGCGTTCCCCGTTCTTATGCGATGCTGTATGACGTCAGTCCTTCCCAACAACCCATTCGAACCTTCAAAGACATTCTGATATCTGCTGATCAGCGTTTCGAAGGCATTCCGTTGTCTTGCAGGAAGTCCCCTACTGTCCCGTTCAACGAGATCTTTTAGCTGGTCTGGAAGCTTAATCGATGTCACGGTCATGTTGTTAACTTGCCGGACAACCGCTAAAACAGGTGAACCACGCCTTAACTGAGTTCCTTTCTTCAGGGTTACCGGGTAGTCATTGACATTCATAACCCTGGTGGGTATTTCCTCACAGGTGCGGATTAGCGCCTTACCGACCAAAATTCCTTGTCCTAGTGCCGCACCGTCCCTCTCCGGTTCCAAGATGATAGTTTGCCCCAGTGGACTCCACGTCTCTGGAAACGCGGTAACCAGTGTCTCACTGCACTGGGGTAGCAGAGTATCCGCACTAAGGATCACACACACCGTTTCGCCTACCCTCTTGTGTAGTATCATTTCCTCGTTGTCTCGAACCCCAGAGCTTGCGTCAACGCCTCACTCAGCATCTTCGGACTTGCCAACCGACCTGGTGCGTTTCACCCTCCCGCAGTCCATCTAAGAATCTGTCGATGGCCAGACTTTCGTAGATTTCGTCAGTCACTGTTGGGTAGGCACCTCTAACCAGTCGGACTATGTCAGCTTCAAATTCTTGCAACGTCTCGTTCGGCTTTTGGAAGCGGTTCTTCAGTTGCGAGCGGTAGATCTCCTCCATATAACAATGACCGAACCGTATTTCCAGACGTTGGGTCAACTGCTCATAGCTTTGGTGTTCCAAAAGCGAAATAGTTTGCAATACCCTTACTGCATCTCCTCGCAGTGATAGGCACAGCATTGATGCCTTCTTAATCTCTGGCCATTCATTGATCATGGCCGTGGTCTCGAAGAGCGTCAGATATTTCTCCCAGGAAGATTTCCCGTCGAAGATGGGCAGGTCATTCCTCATCTGGGTCAGGACCATCCGTTCCTTGATATTAGCATTTTTGGGCCTTGATGAACTCTTCACAGCCATGAACCACCAGTCGCATTGAGTCGCTCCTCTATTTTCCGGATGGACTTGTTCTTCCTTGTCGACTATCTTTTCGCTGAAGCAGCGAGAAACGTTGTCTAGCTTTCCTTCCAGCTGCGACCTCATGTCACTGATGCTTTGGGAGATTGCTTTTAGATTGGCGTCGATATGTCGACAGAGGTCGTCAATTATGCCAGTCGTTTCGAAAGAAAAACTCTCCGGATCTTCGCCAGTGTTCGCGAGAGCCACTCGTAGCCGTTGTTGCAGTGCACGTTCCTCGAGTATCCGCTTTAGTTCCCCTATCTTTAAATCCATCAATCTGTTTTTCTTGGTGGCCATTTTCCTTGTCCCCGTATGATCGTCCACAATTTATGATCCCGATCCGAACTGTTGTAGTTTGTTTTTGTTTTCGGAACCCCACACCTGACATCAATTGTTACGTTTTTTTAATTACGTTCTGGGTTCACAAACTATTGAAAACAACACAATTGTCTGTGCCACTGTGTATTTGCTTTCCATTTACATTAATACAGCTACATTTATATTTCAGTGATCGATCTATCACCAGTTTTTATTTGAACACACTTGAACGCATTTATTTACTGTTTCATTTGTGATGTTTTTATTTACACCCACCCCCGTTACGGTATATTAAAAAAAAATCTTATGTTATTTTTTTATAAGTATTTAAAATGGATTTTTTGTAAAAATATAAGAATAAATCTCTTATTAAAAACATGCCAATTTGTAATAAAATGCATCAGTTTAATATATTAAACTATATATTTTAATATATCAGTTTGATATATTAAACTGATGCGTTTAATTTTAATTTGCTAGATTTTTAATAAGAAGATTATCCATATATTATTACTAATAAGCATTTAAAATGGATTTTTTGTAAAAATATAAGAATAAATCTCTTATTAAAAACATGCCAATTTGTAATAAAATGCATCAGTTTAATATATTAAACTATATAGTTTAATATATCAGTTTGATATATTAAACTGATGCGTTTAATTTTAATTTGCTAGATTTTTAATAAGAAGATTATCCATATATTATTACTAATAAGCATTTAAAATAGATTTTTTGTAAAAATATAAGAATAAACTTGTTAAAAATCTGTTCCTTGGTAATAAATAGAATGCATCACTTTTATACATCAAACTGCATAATAATGTAGGTAATATATATTTAAAATAGATTTTTTTGTAAAAATATAAAAATAAGCTTCTTATTTAAAAATAAATTAATTGGTAATAAATAAAATGCGTCAGATTATTATATTATCAGACTGCATTTCAATGTTAAAAGTATTTGAAATGGATTTTTTGTAAAAATATATGGATAATCGTCTTATTAAAAATCTATCAAATTAAAATAAAATGCACCAGTTTATTATATCAAACTGCATTTTAATGTTGGTACCAGATACCCATCAAAACCACGGGTTTCAGTCAAAAAGCATATTATACAATTTTGTCATACACAGAGAATAGAAAAACGGAGAGCGATGTTTTATTTCTAGGACTCCATTTTAATTTTTTGATTTTATTTTATTTATTATTATATTATTTAATTTAAGACAAAATGAATTAAATTAAAAAAAAACAGTTTATTTATAAACAAGTTCTGCTGTGTAATTATTATTACGCGTGATTGCTGTTTCACCTTCCGAAGGCATAATCGAAAAGTTTGAATTATTAATATTAAGAAAATCAAATAATCAATTTTTCTGATTTAAAAAAGTTTAACATTAATTTTATCAATAATTAGTTATAAATAAACAAGAGTATAATAATGAAAATATTTTTATTATTCTTACCTTCCCGCTGTGCCGCAATAAGCTTTGTTAAAAATAAAACGGTGGACACAATTACAATGAAATTACGCATTTTGGAAATAAATTTGCAACACTGAATTTATTAAAAAGAAGATGTATTGAACCTCTCCAGTACGGAGTTGAAAAAACACTGTGCTTTGAAGAGGTTTGTTATCGTATTTATAGAGTTGAGATCAGTATTTTAACCAGGATTGCCAATTCGCGGGGAATTTCCCAAACTGCGGGGAAATTTTAATTTTTTTTTTAAATACGGTATTTTCAGAAGAGAACCTTTTTGCGGGAAAAATGCGGGGATTCTTGATATTTTATGATTATCTAACCGTTTTGAAAAATTTACATAATTATTCTATGGAAAATTTAGTTTTTTTTTTGCATTTATTTCTAAACAATAACTGTGGGAAATTAGAACCCGGAATGGGGCCTGAACTTTAATGACAAAAATGACGTAATGAAATTCGTAACTCCCAGTCCCTATCTAACTAAAGTATAACTAAACACGACGTCCCAGTCCCTGTCTAACTAAAGTATAACAACAAATGACGTTTAGGAATCCGCTACTCCTAGTCCGTCTAAATAAAGTCTAACAAAAGATAGGGTATTGGAATCCGCTACTTCCTGTCTAACTAAACATTTAATGCCCTTGCTAGCATGTTCCAAGCTTCCGTAGAGAGAAAATTTAGCGTGCTTAAAAATATAAAAAAGGAAAATAGACATCGCCTTCCTACAGATACTGTAGAAGAACTGATGGTTACTCGAGAAGGGATTAACAAATAAGGAAGAAGTTTAGTGTTAACCAAAAAATACCTATGACATAATAAGAAACTATATTACATAATCTGTATCCAATAGAAAACATGCTTATCTCGTTTATTGTTCAAATCTATTATACTACTCTTTAGGATCCTTGAAATATGTTGTTAATAATAATTTGAATTGCTTATTAAGTTTATAATTATTAATTCCTGTTTGAAATTTTCGGTATTAATTTCAATTAACAAAATAAAAAATTTAAAAAATGATTAATATGACGTTTCACCACCAAAATACTATTTTGTCTTCTTTTATTCAACTGATTTTTTTTGTCTCATTTAAATTACATGATATTATACTTTAAGTATGATTTTATTACCTTAGTTTTATTTTTAATTTTTTTCCGCGAGCTCTGCAATTTATTGGCACACCGTATGGATTTTTTTTGTCTCATTCAATTTAATAGATTTTTCAGTTATTTTTTTTCTCCTAACCTTTGGTTTACTTTACGTGTTAAGCTATAAATTACCTTTTTTTCTGCTAGATATACAATTTATTGGCACACTGTAAGGAATATTTTTTAAAAACGTCATTAGTTTTGCACCACGTGAACTTTGGTTATTGAATTGTAACTTTTTTTTTTAAAGAAAGACAAACATTCCCTGGTTACGAATAATACAACCATGTTTGAAAATCTCCTACTAACACCACAGAAAGCCGAAAGTGTTGCTTGTGTTGTGATGGAGGACTTAGCCAGCCGAGGAATTGAACACGAGACGGCTGGGTGGGAACCAAACGCGATGCCCACTCAACCACTAACCGGTCGAACCTATTTTTAATCGTATATTATATATGTATGTAATATGTTTAAAACCTGATAATTTTCCAAATAAAATTAAATAAATCAATAAATAATGCTAATTTTCGTAGAATTTTGTTTTATTTTGGAGGCAGAATTATAAAATAACTTATGGGGTAATTGCGAGGAATTTGGTATTTCGTTCTTCCCAGTTGGGGATTTTTAACATTTATTGTGGGTATTTTAGAACATAAGCATCGGCAACCCTGGTTTTAACGCTCAGGGCAGTATAGCCATATGGATGGTTTTTACCGTATTTTAATGGTTTTTTAGGTCATTTCTAAAAATATTTCATAAAACCACGTCAAAAAAAAAAAAAAAAAAATTTATCGGTCAACAAAAGGGTGTACTTTTGAATGGGATATGTTTTGTTTAGCATGGGTCAAATGGGGAAATCCAGAAACTAGGAATTAAATACTTGAAATTCAGCACGGATTCACCATGTCTCTTTATCTATTTTAACTTTTTCAATAAGCAATATTAATACATTCATAAAAATAAATTAATATACATCATGCAGTAACTTTAATTATGAACCTACTCTAACTTCCGTAAAATGTGGGGTAAAATATTATTGGAGTTGCGGGGATTTTTTCTTCTTCATCTCATCGACCTGAAAATCTTATTTTTTTAATTCAAAAGTTATTTATGTTCTAATAAGAAGGTACTAAAAATTAACCTTGATAACGGAACAAAACTCCTTTAAAAGAAAAAAAACCCTACACAAGAAAAGATATTTTATGTTTTAATGGTGTTTTTTTTTTCTAAAACTGTGTTTTTTAACTACTACCTATTCAAAGCAAAATTATAAAATGAGTGTTTTTAATAAAGCATTATAAATTCCTTACTTAAGAAGTATTATATTCTTATTGATATTCGTTTTAACATTGTTTTTTTTCCGTCAAGACATCGACCCTTTGGAATAACTCGGTTCCACGTGTCGCTACAACGTGATGTGATAATGGGATCAACATATATTATGCATACTAAGCTACTTTATTGCATGCACTGAGTTCATTATTGCATGACGTTATCGCGATAGTTGCAACCTTGTTATTGCAAAGGGTCAACTTGGTAAAACGTGTTTTTTTATCCCCGAAATATGGTTTTTAATTTTTGGGACGTGATAACGCTTCTTGCTTCATTCACATGCATGCATCGTCTGACACATAGATACTCTTTTGTTTTCAATACTACTAACTTGACCCCGCTCTAGTAAATGACGCACTTAGTCATGGAACGTTTTCAATTATCCGCTTCGCATATCCACACCATCTATGCGTCACTTACTTATTCTTGTTATCTACGCTTTCTTCGGCCTTGTAGAATTCTAGAATTCCATGTTTTTAACGCAAAGATAGTTTTACCACACATACGCCTAAGGGATCTTATTACTAATAATTAAGTATGTTTTCATCATTGTTCATATCAGCACTCCTTTGATGACAGCTAGCCCCGTTGCTTTGGATAACACTTTATTAGCAACTATCGCGTTCAGTTCTCTATTAAGAGGAAACCCGGTTGCTGAAAAATTTTAACAATAGTTATTTTAAAAAAACTTTTGCCGTTACTATCGCTCTTACTCCCCAGAATACTGAGCAAAAGGGACAACTGCACCTCAGCCTGATAATGTACGTAAAATCATCACTCTCGAGACTTTGTATTACCCATTTTTCGTCTCCAACACTGAACAGATTTTTAAGTTTTTTGTACAAACTACTCGTATATTAGAAGAAATTATTCTATGTCTGTACGTTTTACTTGTATATTGAACCTGTGTTGATGGCATTCAACGCAGACAATTTTAACTATTAACGATTTTGGAGGGTGCTAGCTCCCATAAGAAGTAACTTAGGGCCATCCATAAATTACGTGACACGATATTCATGATTTTTTTACCTCCCCCATCCTTGTCACACATCGTCACATTTGTGAGACCCCCTCGCCTCTAGTGTGACGTCACAAAACAGTAATTCAAAATAAATTTTTGTATTTATTAAAAATATTTTTTTAATAAAATCAACATCAAACCAAATATTTCAAATAAATGACAAAATAATAAACAAATAGGCCACTTGCATGGATTTCATAACGACTTGGAAAAAATCGTCTACGAATCATTACGAAAATATTACAATTTTTTTTTATTCATTAATTTTATTTTTTATTTTTAACTCACTAAATACGTTATTTGGGCCCGTGACGTCACTCCATGAAAATGTTCCGTCTCCTTTAATATTCAATTAATTTTGTAAAATTCCGCATTGATTTATTTCTTTATATGGCAATACTTTGATTTTCGGCGAATTTTTGACAGATGTTACGAAGAGAACCCCGTACATATTATGCCGTTTGACACTTTGACAGATGTTTCGAAGAGAACCCCTCACACATTGTGTCTTATGTATAACGCTTAGAAGTGTAATCGTAATGGTGCTGATTTTAACAAATATTATTTTAATTATAATTTACAAGTACACGCTTTATTACATTGAATTTAGTCATATATAGATGTTAAACATTATAATGATTAATGAGAAATAAGATGGATAAGGGAAAAAATATTTATGAGATGTAATATTTTTGGAATGCCTCCTTAATCTCCTGTGCCGTTCGTGTGGAATACGTCGGGGTTTTTTTAAGATTTTCGTCTATATAATTATCGTTTTTTCGCACCCATAAAATTATATCTCGTCTTTTCGGTTTATTAAAAATGGACCGATTTTTTGAATTGAAATTTTAAAGCAATCGCCAGGGTTTCAAAAATACGATTAAAAAAAAAACGGAATGTCTTAGAATATTAACCTAAACCGGAAATTTTTAAAAAATGTGATGCAAGTGGCCTATTAACGAAAGATTATTTATATTAGTAGAGTGACGTCACAGAGTTGATGACCCCCCCCCCCCCCCAGTACCCTTTGTCGAAAAATATCACACTTTTTTATTCCCCTCCCCCCCTTAAGGTGTGAAGTTATTTATGGATGGCCCCTCATAAAAAAATCAAAAAGTAACGACACGCTAGTAGTGGTCGAAATCTTCATTATGTTAAAAATATTGCATAGTGTCGAAACCCTGAAATAAATTGGGGAATACGTTTGTATGGACAAAATGCAGCACGGTTTCCTCTTAATATAGTTTCTTGCTTTCATTATTTCTTCAATGTGTCTATCATTTATAGATTGCATCATCCAACATACTGCGTCTTCTGTTATCTCGACTTTTGACATGACCTGGCCCTCTAGCACGGTCGATCGTTAAGGATTGATTGGAAAATTTTTGGTACCCTCTGATGGTTCCCTAATAGCCCATCCAGACTCACGGCGAGAAGCCCCGAGAACACCCGAGAAGCGAGAATGTGATGTGTTTCTCGCATTCTCTTTCTTGTGCTCGGCTGTTCTCGGATGGCTGTCGGTAAATTTGGCCGCTTCAAAGGATTTCTCGGGCGAGAAGCGAGGCTACTACACTCTAGTAGTGTTCAATATCGGTACTTTTACTACCCGTCGGTATCCGTTGCTTTCACAAAAAGTAATCGTTACTATGTAATCGTTACTGATTACTTTGATTACTTTCGGGTAGTAACTACTGCAAGTATCAAATCGTTACTGAATGCTTTGATTACTTTCGGGTACTACCGCTACTGGTATCAATTCGTTACTGAATGCTTTGATTACATTGTAACGATTAACATGGATTACCTATTAAATTGGTATTAATGTATTAAATGGCTAGCTACAGTCTGAAAGTAGAAACATGATAAATGACAAGTCAATGAAATAAAAGAGGGAATAAAATTAAATTATAATCTGATTTATTGAATTGTTATTATCGTGACATTTGCGAATTGTATTTTAATGACTCTTATAATATTAATGATCTCACGGGGTGTTTGTAAATCTCGAAGAGAATTACAACAATCAAACTAGTTTGCGAATGTGAATTTAAGTTATGTGGAAGTAATACGAAGAATTGGACGCCAGAGTGTTTAAACAACAACACCCAAGTATTAAATAGTAAAACCAAATGGTAACCTTGAATATCTGACTAAAATAAATAATACATTAGGATTAAGATTAACGTTACGAATTCGATGCGCCATGGTGATGTTGGTTTCATCCGTCGCAGGTCTGCACCGCCTCTCCTTGGGCTTGCTCGATCCAAACTGCAGGTAGGTATAGTTTCTTCCCGGAACGTCTATGCCACGAGTGATGTTGTCAACGCTCTCCGATATTTTGTGATGTATTCGGGGTTGGAAGGTACCGACGTAATTTAACTGTTACAACATTTGACTACTTTCGGTTCCGGATACCGCCGGATACTTTTATAATAGAGACAAATCGTTACTGGTTACACTTTGACGTTTGTGTTTTTCGTTAGCGTGAATAGCGTGTAGGTACTTTGGTTATGCATTATTAGGATTCTACGTTAGGTATTTATAGGTATTTTGAATGTTTTGAAGAGTTTTGTGTGTTTAGATTTTTTTTAAACTTTATTTTTGATTTTATACAAACAATCAGAATACGGGAGAAGATATTTTATATGGAATACAGCTACATAATATATTATTTTTATGTGTAGGTACATACCAAAATATTGCAGCATCTCTCATCAGTCGTGATTGGATAATATTAAACTTATTTGCACAAAAGTTTCAACGATCACGAACGGCCCAAACACAATACTTTATAAACAATTTAAATGAACACACAGATTAAATATATTATTACGTAAAAACAAAGTCAAATATTGTAATAAAAACTGACGCAAATTCGTAAACAACGAACTAAAGTTAACATGCTAATTTAGCCGTTGGCAAAGCTGTACGACTGATGAACTTTCACTATTTTACCATTCAACGAATAAAACAATTTTATTTTCAGTTATTAATTTGAGTCCCGTCATGAATACAATATGGAAAGGATTAGTATCGCATCACTAACAATTACAATTTTATTACAATAATATAAACAAACTGAAATGGAATCCATTCCCCATAGTTACAACAAGATCCCGGTTCTTTTTTTGTTTACGTAGGCAATTTTGATCGTAAATTACATATTAACACTGGATTAACGTACTTATCATTTTCCATTGAAATTCGAAACGTAATTTTACATGCCAGTTTTTTTTTTTCTAGCTTTGGGATAAGTTAATAAAACACTATTATAGTCTGATGGTAATTTTTTATACATTTTATTTATTATTTATTTACATCTCACTTAATATCATATTATACCTATGATAATAGATGTTAAAGGCGGTCTTTTTACTTAGCGGAAATTTCTACTATCCAAATTTATCTTTATGATCATAATCGTTTTTTTTTTGTAAACTCCTCAGAAATTTAAATCTTATAATGTGTGAAGGAAAAAAGCAGTGTTGATTTAACTTATTTAACTTCGAGTCTCTAGCTAAGCTTCGATTGGTTGTTGCTCGACGCATTCAGTGTGGCGTGAGCGATCGACGCTGGCGCACGTGTGAAAAATAACGATTTAAAGTTGTTGGGCTACGTATGTAGCCCATGCGTGCACTGGCGGAACACAAGGAAACACAAGAAAAACTGTTTAAGGCGTATATGTAATGATCACCAAATTTTAATTTGTCCTTAGGTAATGATCACAAAATTTTTATTTGTCCTTCGTGTAATGAAAATAAAAAAAAATAGTTTAAAAAAAATGTAAGAATGAAACAAAAAGTTGATTGATCTCAAATAAGTAAAAATTAGGTGATTTTTTGAGAAGTCTGAAGTTTTGTTAATATTTTAAGTTTAAGAAAGAGAAGATGTATTTTTTTATTTCGGTTTACTTTATAAATGTCATTTATTATAATAAATGTGTTTTATTTAAAAATTAAACAATTATCTTTCAGTATATTTCAATTTAAAATGGGCTACAAATGAAGCCCACGTGAGCACTCATGAGCGTTTTAGAGGCGCGTGTACCGTAGTGTTAAAGGAGAATGGTTGGCGACATATATCGTATATTAAAGGAATCAAACTGTTTTAATTAATCGCAATGGCAACAAAGGGGATCAAAATATATTTTTTTTGCAAAATTCCCCTGTAAGATGCAAAGTACCCCTGGTTTACGGGGTCTAACAGAAATCTTGTTGCGAACTGAAAATTGTTGTTTCTTAGCAAAAGTATTTACATTTCCAACAGACTATGTCTTATTTATAATTCCACTGTTGTTATTATTTTATCAAACTCGTGTAATTTCAATCAATAAACAGCATTTCGGTTGCTGAATTGCATTTTATAGCCCGATTTATTACTTTGTGTTATTTTCGATGATAATGAATTCAAGGGTCACAGTAACCACAGTTGGTAGAGCAACGTGATCATCTCTGGTTGCTGACTTGTAAGAAATGTAACTTGTAATAAATATTAAAATAACAAATGCTTGTTTACCACCAAACAACAACACGCGGACAATATTCTGTTTAGACGATACTGCTCATGAAATGTTTGATTCTCATTAAAAAAAAAGATAGTCTGAATAGGAAACAATAACAAAATCCCCAAAAAGTAGCATAGTTGCGCAGCGAAGTTGTTTTTGACATTATTTAAGTACTTCAAAAGTAAAATAATAAAGAAAATATAATTAAATGAAAAAAATTAACAACAAAAGTACCTACACATTAAAATACATTAGTAATTATGTGACGTAGACTAAAGGCGGGTACAGATTGCTGTAACGTATCATGCAATGTAACATGAAAGGAACATTTCATAAGTGTGGACGCAGCGCGCGCACGAACCGAACATGTACTTACTCGCAGCTGTTCCCGGCATGCGCGCTGTGATCATAGCTCAGTCTGCCGAGAACAAGTTCTCCATTGTTCGCGCGCGTTCTGACGTACAGACACGAACAAGCCATCCACACAGACGCTCCGCGCACACTGCGCGCCCCTTTGTATTCGGCGAAAAAACCGAAGCATCGTGGATTGCGGCGCGCACGAGTTGAAATGCTCTGTTCGCGCGCGGAGTGTGCGCGGTTCGTGCGCGCAAGGCGTCCACACTATGAGAATTCTGTTGCATTGCATGATACATTGCGGCAATGTGGACGGCAAATTATTTCATTGCGTGTTACATTGCGTGTTACGTTACGGCAATCTGTACCCGCCTTTAGAATCCTCATATAAATATATATTCAGTAAAATAAAAATAGTGGAGTGTACGAGTATGTACGACTATTTGTATCTAGATAAATAAAGTATTGGAATATTATACAACATTTATATTCATTATTTTTAGATGTAATATATATAGCATAGGTACATGTTGTCCGGAAACTAGTGACACACATGGGAAATGGAGAATCTCATCATATTATTATACATGGTGTCCGGAATCTAGTGGCAAAAGCGGGAAATGAAGAGTCTCATAATTTTGTTATATATGGTGTCCGGTAACTAGTGGCGTAAGCGGGAAATGGAGAGTCTCATCACATTATTACACACGGTGTCCAGAAACTAGTTGCAAAAGCGGTAAAATGGACAGTCTCATCACATTATTATAGATGGTGTCCGGAAACTAGTAGCACAAGCGGGATTAGGAATGTCTAATCATATTATTATACATGGTGTTCGGTAACTAGTAGCATAAGCGGGATAAGAAGTGTTTTAGCATATTATTATAAATGGTGTCCGGAAACTAGTGGCACAAGCGGGATTAGGAGTGTCTAATCATATTATTATACATGGTATTCGGTAACTAGTAGCATAAGCGGGAAATGGAGAGTCTCATCATATTATTAAACACGGTGCCCGGAAATTAGTGGCATAAGCGGGATTAGGAGTGTCTAATCATATTATTATACAGGGTGTCCGGAAACTAGTAGCACAAGCTGAAAATGGATAGTCTCATCATATTATTATACATGGTGTCCGGAAACTAGTGGCTCAAGCGGGAACAGGAGAGTCACATTTTATATTTGGAGTCGATTTGGTGGTAAAACTTTTTAAAATTGTGCTTGACGAGAAACCGAGATCGAAGTTCGAAATTTTTGGTCAATTTAAAAAATGTTGACCTTAAACATACGTCAAAGCTTAGACTGTCTCCAAAAGTTTTTTTTTTATTTCGCTATGCAATGTGGATTTACCAGTTTCCCGCTTGTATTACCAGTTTCCGGACACCCTGTATAATCCTATAATACAAAAAGTACGAAAAAAAATTAAATAATTTCTCAATAATACCCGAAATGTTTTCCACAACATTTTTTAATCACTGACGCCCTTGGTGAGCTCTGGCGCGGCCAATTTGTGAAAAAAGTGTAATATTTGTTCCGGCGTATAATTAATGTTTTATCTTTGACAGCCCCATGGTTAAGGGAAAAGGATATCGACTAGCAATCCGGAGGTCGCGTGTACAAAACCTGACGTATGCAAGTACATTTTATTTGATAAATAAAAATAATATGTAAGTTTACGTACAGCATATTTGCGTACGGCACGTTACAGTTCGAGCACCCAAGTCGATGTCATAAGGGGGGGGGGGGGGGGGGGGGCGAGTTGAACAAACAAAACCAGCGGAGAACCTAGGTTGGTATCTTGTGGAGCACCCAGGACGTTGTCTTTTGTTTACAATAACTCCACACTGGAGGCCCCGAGGAAAATAATTTTCCTCAGGGCCCATGATGAGGGAAGGAGGAAATACAGAGGCCGGTAAATCGTTCAATAGCCGAGCTGTTTAACACAAGAACGAGTCGAAGAAATGACCCGCTTGCATGTGAATAATGTCTAACATGTACATATGTTGGGCACGCGTTTGGCGTGTTTCCCGACTAAGCACCGGTGCCGAAAGAATCAATGACGGAAGTTTCTCGGAGCATCTTCGATTGAAATACGGATAGAACAAGGATAGCATTCCCACCCGACGTTTGTGCTCTAAAGATTGCAATCCATCAGTTAAGGCTCCCCAACCGGGCCCGAAAAGAAGAAGACGGAGAAATACAAAATTACGAATGTTAGAGGATAGCGCTAACATTTACAGCGACAAAATCGATGCGAATATGTTTAATAAAACACGACTCGTTTAAAATAGCGCAAAAATCTCGCGGGCATTGTCTTAAACAGTATTTAAAGAAACACTGTGATTTTTTTCATACATATAACTTGTAAAATAAGAGCTTTAAAACTTGACGTGTTTAAGGGAGATATGTAAGAAATCGGTAGTAATTCGGGTAGCGGGCCCTTAAGATGGGAGAATCTATCAAACGGACCGCCGCACTATGGGGCCAAACGGTGCATATCATCTCATAATTCGCTTTCGGTAATTACGCCGTAGAATTAAAACAACCATTGATTCTTAACCCTTTGAGGAGTATTGCCGCACGTATGAGGCAGCACTCGGACGATCCAAATAGAGTATTGTCGCATACGTGCGGCAGCACGACTTTATTTAGTTTTTTCTATGCCGTGTTTGTAATTTCGATTAAATTATGATTTATATATAATACAAATATATTTGTCAAACATTTTTACATGTTTTTTCCAAAATTGTTACGTATTTCACGTTACACATTACGTAACAGTGGCTCTCATCATTTGACAAATAAAAAGTTTTCAAAAATTTTAATTAATTTATTTATATAGAAAGAAATGTACAATAATAAAGGGATAATACTAAAAATAAAAAGTGGACTAATCCAGTGGCTCTCAACATTTTACAAATAAAAAGTTTTCATAAATTTTAATTAATTTATTTATATAGAAAGAAATGTACAATAATAAAGGGATAATACTAAAAATAAAAAGTGGACTAATCCAGTGGCTCTCAACATTTTACAAATAAAAAGTTTTCAAAAATTTTGATTTTTTTATTTGTATAAAAAGAAATATACATAATAAAGGGATAAAACTAAAAATAAAAAAGTGGACTAATCCAGTGGCTCCAACATTTTACAAATAGTGTTTTCAAATTTTTTTATTATTTATAAACAAGAAAATAAAATAAAGCGCAGTGGTCAAGTACTTTTGTTTAGTTCCAGGAATCAATTCCAGTTCGCTTCCAGGAAACTATCGTGCCCGGGGCATACGGCGTAGCAACAGTAGGGCGCTACCGTTGCTACCGTAGGTAGGACACGTAGGAGATGTTTTGTATGCAGTAATTCCAAAATTCATCCAGTGCTAAGGAAGGACACAAAATTTATGTGTGTTGGATGTAATGTTCCATTATGTATGTATCCGTGTTTTGAGGAATACCTCACGAAAATAATATTTTAGCTAGTAATTTAAATCTAACGTTATTCACATGTTGAGAACCACTGAATTTATACCGTAATTTTATTTTTAGTATTATGTTTTTATTACTGTACATTTCTGTTTTTATAAATATTTTTATTAAAAAAAAATAAACTATTTGTAAAATGTTGAGAACCACTGAATAGGTCCACTTTTTAATTTTTAGTATTATCCTTTTATTACATATTATATTTCTTTTTATATAAGTAAATAAAAAAAAATTAAAATTTGAAAACTTTTTATTTGTAAAATGTTGAGAACCACTGAATAGATCCACTTTTTTATTTTTAGTATTATCTCTTTATAACATTGTATATTTCTTTTTATGGAAGCAAATAAAAAAATTTAAAATTTGAAACTTTTTATTTGTAAAATGTTGACAACCACTGAATTTATAATTTATTTTTATTTTTAGTATCATGTTTTATGACTTTTTATTAGGTACTGTACATTTCATTTTTTATAAAAAAAAAATTTTTCGCAACACTATTTGTAAAATGTTGAGAACCACTGAATTTGTCCAACTAAATTTACGTAATGCTTACTTATTCAATAAGAAAAGGTTATATATAGTAATTAAAAAGCTCAGAAATTAACTTGTGTAGTAAAACAAGGTAAGAAGATAATTAATTAAATCGATTAAAAAATTAAGAAAAACTTGAAAAATAACTCACTCCCACGATGTAGATGACAAAAAAATAACTCACTACTCAAAAGGTTAATGAAAAATCCCTACTCTTTTTTTATGTTGTTATAACAATTTTGTATTCCCTTCCGTTTATTTATAATGGAACGTCAAAGTTGGACTTTTGAGAAATACGGATTTATTGCGAAAATTTATATGAAACTTTGAACACACATATCAAGCGTTCCAAGTTTAATCAAGCAAATATTTTAATTTTATTACATAAGTATGCTATTCCTTTTATATATAAACCAGCATTTTTTTCGGAAATAGGAATTATTTATTAAATTTAATTATACGAATAAATTCCTCCGATTAAAGATAATTATTAACTTTCACTAAACCTTTCGTTTCTTCCGAAGCTTCCCGAAGGTTAGATATTATGATTTTTATATTCCTTAGAGTGTTTACTTTAAGAATTAGTAATAAAATTTTGCCCCAACTTGCCCCCTTTTCAGAAATTGGCTTAATACTGATAGTGAGCGCTGCGTAAAAAATCGAAAACAGAGAAAATACCTTATACATAACAATTATGTTGTTACTAATTACATGATATTCCTTTAATTACTTCACATTTTATTATTTTTACATATATCCTATACTCACAATACATACCAATCATTAATTTGAAATTTAAAAAAATCAATAATTTGTCCCCTGAATCGAAGAATAGTCTGTTAAGTTGGCTTGATAATGATGGACAAAGTTTTTTAAATTTTATTATGAAACCTTAGCTATCTATGTGTACTTAAATTTATCCAGGAATAATTACCAACTCTTAAAAATTGTTCTAGATGACAAAAAAAATTATGTACCTACTCCCATCCGCCAAAAAAATATCAGAAGCGAAAACAGAATATTATCCTGACGGTATTACTGCGACCGATTTGAAAGCAAGTGTAAAACTACAGGATCTTTTTAACATACTGTGAAAAGAATTTTCAAAATCGGCTCTATTGATACATCAGATGCCTTAGAGATGACATTATATGTGAAATGAGGGTGTGATGGATCCTCAGGACAGTCAGAGTATAAACAAATTTCGAACAATAATGTGAACTTATCTCAGATGCTAATCATTTTATTGCTTCTTTAGTTCATATAAAGTTAGTCGATTCTCAAAGTAATCGCGTACTATGGGAAAATCAAACTCCATTGTCCAACAGATACTGTCGTCCAATATCCATTGGTTTTACAAAAGAAACTCCAGCTAAAACGAGAGAAGTTATATCAGAAGTAGAAAACTAAATTTCTTTACTTCATCCTGCTCACTTTTTTATATCTGAACATGAAACTGTTTCTACTAAATTCGAAATGTTTCTGATAATGATTGATGGGAAGGTAACACAAGTGTTGACAGATACCCTGTCTTCTTCAGCATGCTCAATATGTCTGGCAAAACCGAAATGAATAAATAAATTAATAAAAAATCTACAAGTTATTAGAAATAAACAAGACAGGCAAGAATTCTACAGATTCGGGCTCTCAACATTACATTGTTGGATCCGATTTATAGAATGTATTTTACATATTTCGTAAAACTTACATTTCAAAAATTGTCAGCCCGTAATGAAGAAGAAAATACTCTTAAAAAAGAGAAAAAAAACGGATGTCCAAAAAAGTTTCAGAGACATGCTTGGGCTTATTATCGACAAACCCCGTCAAGGAAGTGGCAATTCTAATGTTGGACACGCGGCAAGGTTCTTTGTTAACTATTCATATTATAGCGTAAATATAACTGGTGTGAAGGAGGAACTCCTCAAGAGATTTTTTAATAATTTTATAAACCACGGCTAGTGGAAAACCTATAGACTCGAAAAAATTCTGGGAATACGCAAGCGCAACAGCTGAATATTATGTACAGGACTATGGATGGTACATACCTGCTTTTGTACATAAGATACTAACCCATGGAGAGAACATCATAAAAAAACTATTTTTTGTTACCATTTGGACAACTTTCAGAGGATGCCCAAGAAGCAAGAAACAAGAATTATAAATTTGTTCGCCTTGACCATGCTAAAAAATGCTCATGATCATCAACAAATGTGTAGACGTAATGCACACTCTCGTGCGCAGTTCAGATCCAAACATTTCCAGCAAAAGTTTTACGAAAGGCCGCAAAGTTCTGAAATTATTAGATTAAGCTAAAGCGCCTTTGTTAAATTTTGAGAACGAATCAGAAGATTAATGATAGACTAATAATAAATTGGGTGCAGTTCGATCATTGTGAACTTAATAAGATTTTTTTAAATGTATTTGTTTTTAAATGTTTAGCATTATTCGTTAATATTTTTTTGTGTTTTATAAATGTTTTGTTAATAAATAAGACATTATTATAAATGCGAATTTTTAAATAAAATACATTTTTATTTTTTAACTTGTTGATATAAATACATCTTTTGTAATATTTTTAACAATCTTAATAAATTACAAATCTGTACACATTCATTAACTTATATTCTAAAAAATCACCTCAATATTCGTATTATTTTAAAAGTTATTGAATTTTGAGATGATATGCACCATTTGGCCCCATAGGGCGCCGTTTCTGCAGTCGTGGGTATTTTTCAGGTATTTTGGAGCTCCATCCCAGAGGTGACTACCAAATTCAACCGTGGGTCGCACTTGTGATATGTACATGGGGTTGGCAGTTGTGTACTATCTGCAGTATCTGCAGGAGCTGTACAGTACGCGTAGTTATTGTGAGGCCAACTTAACTCTGAGCATATATGAGCTTATCACTTAAAATTGGACCAAGCATATCAATGGAGGGCCTGTTTGGAAGATTGCTTCCGTTGAAGGAGACTTGATTTGTGGAAGAGGGGGAGGGGGCGATTTAAAACCAAGTGAAGTTCCCAGGACGTTATTTTGGGGAAGAGTGAGAAGGGCGCGTTAAATTAAATAAACCTGGCGGGCACCAAAGGTGTCGTCGTGGCGGAGGGGGGTAGGGGGGGGGGGGTAGGGTGGGGGGGGGGGGGGGGGTTGGGTGGGGGGGGAGTTTTACAAATAGAGCCCATGGTTCAGCCAGGTTGTTCTCATGGGAGAGAGCTAGTAATCTTCGTTGGCGTAGAAATTCATTAAAACATTTTTTTTCATTAAATAAATAAAAAATAAATAAAAAAAACCAACGGAACAGCCAAGATATTGTCTATTTCGGCCGTGAGGTTCAGTCCAATGACTTATGAGGAAACACATAAACATGATCCTTGCAATCATAATCCCTACAACAAAACACAGACAATTCTCATTTATCTTCACAAAAAATAATAACTTTTTTATTAAATGAAGACAATATTAGCGAAACTCAATCGAAAATCTGAGACAGAAAAATCAGAAAAGATATTGGCTCCGCTGGGACTCGATCCCAGGACCCTTTGCTTACATGGCAAGAGCTCTACCGATTGAGCTACGGAACCCATATGAAATTTGGTCACTTTTAACTATATCATACTTCGATTAAGAACTACCAACATTATCTTAATATATTCTTAACGCACATATTATTGGCTGCTATCTTTATATATGATTGCAAGATTCAACTCGAATTAAATGCAATCTAGATAAATTATTTATCCATTGATACAGTTAAAAGTGACTGAATTTCATATGGGTTCCGTAGCTCAATCGGTAGAGCCTTGCCATGTAAACAAAGGGTCCTGGGTTCGAGTCCCAGCGGAGCCAATATCTTTTCTGGTTTTTCTGTCTCAGATTTTCGATTGAGTTTCTCTAATATTCTCTTCATTTAATTAAATATTATAATTTGAGATTTTACTCATAAAAGTAAAAAAAATAAAAATAAAAATAATAACTAATTAAAAGATCTAGAACAATTGCTTACTTTGCAACCAGTGTCCAAAAATTGATATCTCTAAAGGGGCGAAATTTTTTTAAGGAACATATATTTTTAATCTATACTATCAGATAAAGTTTTTGTTTTTAAATAACATTTATAATAGCAGAGAGATAGAATATATATTTTCTATTAATTAATTACTTACGTAGAACGGTTTGACCTCACTGATATGTTCCATACACTTTAGTCTCGCTAGTATTTGTTAAGAATATATTATTATTGAATCAACATTTTATTATTCACTCGAGTATTATAATCCGCAGTTGATAAATGAAATGGACCACTTGTATCACATTTAAAAAAAAATCCGGTTTAGGCAAATATTCTAAGATATTCCGTTTTTTTTTTTTAATCGTATTTTTGAAACCCTAGCGATTTTTTTAAAAATTTCAATCCAAAAAATCAGACCATTTTTTGTAAACCAGAAAGACGGGACATAATTTTATGGGTCCGAAGAAACGATAACTACAAAGCCGAAAATCATTTAAAAAAAGAACACGAATTTCCATATGAATGCCACAGGAGAATAACGAGGCATACCAAAAATATTACATCTCATAATTTTTTTCGTTGATCCATCTTATTGATCATTAATCATTTTAATGATCAACTCTATATATGACTAAATCCAATGCAATATACTTGTACTATAATATAATATATAGTATTATAATGATAATCATAATAATTTCAAAATTTAGGCATATTAGATTTGTCAAAGAATTTATATATAAAAATGCAAAAATCAGTCATTTTAAATACGTGTAGGATTACAAAAGATTTTTTAAATATTTATATTGAGGGATCAGTAGGGTTTATAGGTTCAATTAGGAATTCCACAGAACCGAACCCTCTGATATGAAAATATCTGGAGTCGGTGAATTATTTTCCCATTTGGTCTCTAGTAGGTTGATATGTTGTTCTTGTATTGTTTTGTATTTGTAATACTTTTAACCCTTCAAAAATTTGGCTTTTTTTTTCGGATGGTCAAAATATTTTCGCTTTGCAATAGAATGCAAATATTTGGAATATTTCTGAACACATTCAAAAATCAAAAACTGTTTTAGAAAGGTGATGAAATACGCTTTCAAATTATAGAATTCGAAAAATATATATTTTTTTTAAATTATCAAATTTTTGCGTACAAACATAAAAAAGTTTTCAAAATGGCTCACCTTATGTTTTTTCTAACTAAAGTTACCGATAATAAAAAAAATAAAAACACATGCATATTTTATTAGACAAATGTATAACAAACACATATTGTAACCTCAATTTTTTGTCGCTCTATGAAATTTTTATTTTTTTTATTTTCGAAGTTTCAAATTCTTTTTTCAATTTGCGATTCAAAACTTTGTATACATAAAAGTGTACATTTTACTTTTTTGGTGGCTATTTTTTAGATTGAAATATAAAGCATGATGTTTTTCCTTTCTAACACCGATTAGAACATATTTCTAACTATGATAGTAAGGGAGTTACGGCGTCTTATGTGAGACCTATGTGCGTTGGGACAAATCTGGTCTCCTGTGATTAAACGGGATATAGTGCAATTGCATAGCTATATAATACACTTCCACTGGCAATTAGACAAAACACAATGTATCTTAAATATAAACCTGACACCAAGTCCTGGATTACCAGCCAAAATAGATCCAACATCAAAGATTTTATCAAAACTAACTTATAAGTGTTTATTTTTTCAATTTTACGTTGATGATTAACTTTTACTTTTAATATTGTGTTATTATTTGTACTTTGTATGTGTTATTATTATAAACTGCTTATGCTAAGCGCCTGCTCTCAACACAGGTTCTCCTAGTGAGACAGGCAATGAATAAAACAAATTGTAACTCAAAACTAATAAAGATGAATAATAAAAAAAAAATAAAAAAAAATAGATTCACTAGATGATCATTTGGGAAGTGTGTGAAAGGGTTTAGTTTTTCCTGTGGGGAAAATTTAACCCGGACATTTAAATCTGGTGCGTAATATATTATAAAATTTTATTTTGTAAAAATCAGCACCATTACCATTACACCTCTAAAACGGGTACAGAAGACATTAAATGTACGGGGTTCTCTTCGTAACATCTGTAAAAACGCAAAACCAAACGATAAGTTCACAGAGAAGAAACAATAAATCTAGTGAATGTTAAACAAATTCAAAAAATCGCCTGAAATCAAAAATGTTACCATATAAAAAAAAAATCAGTGTGGAATTTGACAAAATTAATAGAGCATTATCGGAGACGGTACATTTTCATGTAGTGACGTCACGAGTCCAAATGATGGATTTATTTATTTAAAAATTGAAAAACTGCATTTCTAAAAATTTTCGCAATCTTAGTAAAAAAATCTATCCACACGATTTTTTCCAAGTCGTTATGAAATCCATGCAAGTGACCTCCTATTTGTACTGTAGTTGGTGTAGAATAATGAACCTACCTGTGTCATTGTTACTCTCTCGTCCGGTTGTAGGCTTCCAAGTCGTTATGAAATCCATGCAAGTGACCTCCTATTTGTACTGTAGTTGGTGTAGAATAATGAACCTACCTGTGTCATTGTTACTCTCTCGTCCGGTTGTAGGCTTCCAAGTCGTTATGAAATCCATGCAAGTGACCTCCTATTTGTACTGTAGTTGGTGTAGAATAATTAACCTACCTGTGTCATTGTTACTCTCTCGTCCGGTTGTAGGCTTCCAAGTCGTTATGAAATCCATGCAAGTGACCTCCTATTTGTACTGTAGTTGGTGTAGAATAATTAACCTACCTGTGTCATTGTTACTCTCTCGTCCGGTTGTAGGCCGTTAGTCCACCCGTTGGCCACGGTAGAATTAAAAAAATATATATTATAATATGTGATTTTAACCCTTATATATAAAGAAACTGTGATAGACAAGGTCACAATCTACACTGTATTTGAATTATCTGTGACTTGCAGACGCTGTCAAAACCAAAAAATTGGCGTTTTGGCATTTTTGTTCCTTTTTCAAATGCTTATAAAGGTATTTATTTATTAGCAATCACCTTTGAATTGTATTTTTCCACGTAGGATGGCTATTCAGGTTTGTGTAGAAATAACAACGTCAGTTCAATTTCGTATATATATATATATATATATGGATATTAGCTGACCCGGCGAAATAAGTACCGCCTTTGTTCCTAAGAATCAATAAATGTTGTGTTAACTTATTAGCTGAATTTAATTCGTTGCATTGTGAATTAATTACCTACTTAATGAAGCAATTACAATTCTAAATTAATTAATGAAGCAATTTTCGGTACGCAACTGAATCAGCTGTCAAATGATAATGCACACAACGCCATCTTCTGGCATTACCGGAACCAGCATACAACGCCATGTTCATTTTGTCCGGTGGTTTGTTTCCCGCATGTATCAGAGATGGCGTTGTATACGGATTTATATTTTTTGTGATTTTATTACTTTTCAAATCCGCGAAGAAATTTCTCTAAACCAAACAAACAAAAAAAGAACTCATCAAAATGGACGCTTTTATATTTACCATGACGATTCACGGTAACGGCACCTTGGCGGCAAAAAAAATAATAAACATACTTTCCTTGTCGCTATAATGTTGCAGCTCTTTCTTACAGATTAAATAATGATAAGACACACAAAATACGTGTGACTTTTTCCTCCAAGGATCTTGTACCAGACGTATCAAGCCTGTACAAGACTGTAAAAAAGGGTACCGGTTTCAGTACACGACCAGGATGAAATGTTTGAAATAATAATACTGACCTCCCGTGCACCCAGTGCCTGATGAGTTGAGGACACTGGATGTGCCTACTCCTCTGCCCAGTCCTGGTGCGTGGCGGTTGCCTGAAGTAGGGCCGGCTTTCTGGAGGAGACTGATGGCACCAGGAGCAAAACCTAGGCAGAGGTCGGCGGGGGAGGCAGCTGATGATAATAACTTTTCCCAGAAGGAAATAATAACACGAGTTTGACGTTGATGGAAGAACTAATTTATTATGAGAAATGGCCGGGTTTATATACCCGATTTCCGTGACAAAACCTGTCACGTGGTACATTTTTGTGGTGGGAGGTTTTACCTAGCCCTTTACCTATATAAGGTGTGCCTTTCTGTGGGCCACCCATTTTGGCAAACACTTGCTTGAAAGTGGTTGATTAAAATTGATTTCTTAAATTAATTATACAGGTCAGGTTAATGTATTTACAATGTTTTCCTTAAAACTACAGTGTTTCTACGGATGTTCTACATTCGTAGATTTTTTGTTTGATAAGTTTGGGTTGATTTTAAGGAAGTTTGACTTTTTGTCGGTAGGTATTTGTTATTTAACAAAGTGTTTGAATAGTTACAAAGAAGTTAATATTTTTCCCAGGTCCCCCGTAAGCTTGGCTATCGAAACCTTTTGGTTCCGTCGCTTTACGAGGTCCTGGGATTTTTAAAATGGAGAAAAAGTGAAATGATGCTAAAGTCTCGAAAATCTGCTCAAGTGCTGATAGCGCTGGCAGTTTAAGAGTTACAATGTTTATTTATGGCTCTATGGATGCCCCGTAGGCTCTGCACTGAAACGTCTTAGTTTCAGCGTCCTACGGGGTGTTTAAACGAAGTTATATTAAAATATGGTGTATTTTTGACCAATATAAAGGCCCTTAATAGGGACACCCAAATTGGTGTTTTGGCTTTGTAGCCGGAAAAATAGCCCTGAAGGCGATGAAATAATAAGTTTAGGATGTCTCCTGGTGGCAACTTGGTAACCAAGTTTTTACTTGTGTCACCAGGGCATCTGTGTATTAAGAAAAAGACATTTAAAATTGAAAAAATGTGTTTTGAAAAAGATCGTTGCTGGCGGCACGGTATTATTGAACCTAGTGGCCAGGACGAAAAAAGGCCCTAAAAAGGGCCATAATTAAAATAGAGAGCAGCCCGCTTGGCGGAGCTGCCGCCTCCTGCAGTGCCATAACAGCAGAGCGGCAAGGGAGGGAAGGCAAATGGCCCTTCTTAGGGCTTTAGCCTAAGGCTGGAAATTAAGGCCCTCAAAGGGGTCTTAATTAAAAATAAAAGGAGGCTAGTCAGCCTGGTTGCCTTTGGAGGCGTAAGTAAGCATAAATAAAGTATTAATTGTTAAAATTATTAAAATTATAGGATTCTAGAATGTCTCCCGGTGCAAACTTGGCACACAAGCTTTATTTGGTTGCACCGGGGCATTGTACATAAGTAAAACATATAAAATTAAAATTAATAAATGAGGGAGAGCAACACGTCGGTTACAGATCTACTTTTTTACGAACGGAATTGCGTTTCATTTTCTTTATACGTGTGAGGGAAACTTATGATAATTATTGTGTTTTTTCCTTTGGGGGGGGGGGGGGGTAATTCAGACATACGGACACCGTTTGTGTCATTTTCGATTATTGTTATTTAATAAATGTAAGAAAGAGGGGCAGCATGTTGTTTTAATCCCTACCGCCACCCCGAGAACCATTTATTGGAAAACCAGCACCTCTGCCATATGTCACCCTCAAGTGGTTCTTTACGTTTGGTGACTTAACAGGGGTGCCCGAGTTCATGGGGCGAAGTTAGTCCGGGTCTTGTCGGCGAATGCATCTGCTCACCAGCTGCATGGCAGGCCTGATCGGGAGAGATTGGTTGAGGGAGTTCATTTGACTTCTCTTCTTGCACCGCAGTGGGAGGGATGAATGCATACGTCCGTCACTCCTGAACACACTGACCCCCAGATTCCTACCCACCCCTATTACCCTTTTCCTTCCCAGAACTTACTCTCCTTCTTTTCCTATAAAGACCCTCCATACAGCATCCCCAAAGATGACATAGGCTCTGAGGGAAATTATTTTCCTCAGGGCCTCCTGTGTGGAGCTAATATAAAAAAAACACTTCAATGTTATCCTTGTAACTATATTCCATACTTGTGAGGCGTGTGAGTGAGATGCAAGAAAATCATGACTTTTTTCTTTTGGAGGAAACAGACCTATGTACGTTGTGTATCTCATATTATTATAAAATCCACACCACTCGCTTGCCAGCTGCCCGCTGTCCGCTGCCTGAATTGAATATTTGAATTTCTCGGCTTTCCTCTACTATAATAAGCATGTATTATACACATAAACCTTCCTCTTACATCACTACATCTATTGGTGAAAACCGCATGAAAATCCGTTGCGTAGTTTAAAAGATCTCAGCGCACATACATTTTGAGCGACTTCATTTTATACTATGCAATGAAGATAGCGAGTTACCGGTAGGCCTCTGCCAATTAATAAAGAAATTGTTTCTCCTTGCGTGTTCTTTTCCATTCGTCCCGTTCCCTTCCGCCTCCCTTTCCTCTCCCGCGTCCCCTTCCCCTCTCGCGTTCCCACTCCGACTTCCCTTCATTTTAGATATATACTTATATACTTATTGAAGATATATACTTATTGAAGATATATACTTATTGAAGATATATACTTATTGAACTTTATCCTCAATCTTTTTCAGACATGATAACAGACTTGAATGTACTGATGCACCCTGGAGAAGACTCTCATTCATGTTTCAATTGTAACCGCTCATTCTCAAAATAACCAAATTTAAAAAGGCACTTACGCACCGATTTTGGAGAAAAGCCTCACTCATGTCTTTCCCCACTACCCTCGCCCGCTTCCCCCGTCGCAAAGCCCCTCCCGAGTTTTCCTCCACCCTCCCGAGTTCCCCTCCCCCCTCCCGCATTTTATACATTTAGTCCCGGTACATTCAGTTTTCAAACAACTCGCTGCTACCTGTTGCAATTTTTATACAAATTTCGCCAGAGCTCACCACTTCTTTAATACAAACCATGTCCTGACAATAACAAACACAATAAAAAAGATTTATCCAATTTGGTGCAGTCGTTCGGAAGTTATGAGGGAACATACATTTTGGCGATTCATTTTTTTTAATATAGATTTAAGCAAAAGTCAGGAAGGTAATTTTCGCGCGATTTTTTTTAAATAGGCGTGGCTTTAAGGCTCTGCAACTCGGCCCGAATAGAAGAAGATAGAGAGATACGAAATTACGAATGTTAGAGGAGAGCGCTAACATTTGCAGCGACAAAATCGACGCGAAAATTGCGAAAATGTTTAATAAAACACGACTCGTTTAAAATAGAGCAAAAATCTTGCGGGCATTATCTTAAACAGGATTTAAAGAATCACTGTGAATTTTTTCATACATATAACTTGTAAAATAACTGAAACAAACGTGCTAATAATAATTTTTGGAGCATACTTTGCGATTTTTTTCTATCGAGGGAATTTTATATAATTTGCGTTTCGGCGCGGGCAAAGTCTAGATATTATCTTCAAGAATAACATATATTTTTTTAAGAGCTTTAAAACTTACCGTTTTTAAGGGAAATATGTAATAAATCGGTACAAATCCGAGTTGCGGGGCCTTAAGGCGTTCAGTGGGTAAAAACATATCATCAATTTATAATTTATTCTGATTTGCTTACATAGTAGTTGTTAAATTTGGGTTTTTTGTGGCAAAAGATCTTCAATAAAGACAATATTTCTTCACTGGTAAATTCCAACTTATTTATTAACTTACAATCACATGTTACAATAATACTATTTTTCCCGACCCGACAAACACTAAAGTGGTCTTCAGAACAATCAACTAGTTGATTCTAGCTGTTTTCAAGAGATAAGAAACACGTTTTTCTAAAAAAACACATTATTTATAACCAAAAAGGAAACTCATACAAACAAAACAACAATGATTGGCATACCTATGTAAGACTGTGATATAAAGAAATTTGCTTTATCAACTATCACTTCAACAGTGCAACTAGGTTGTTGTAAGTAAGAAATCTGCACTAATAAACTAGCTTCGAAATGTTACGCTAGAGGTCAGTGACCTTCGCTTTTAAAACAGTAATACTTTAAGACACAGATTATGGAGATTATATAAAATGTTTTAACAATTATGCAAGAAACAACTGTTTATATCCAGAGTGGAAGGTACTCTCAGTATCGCCCTGGTGTACGACCACCGTAATTTGCACAATAACATGCCCAAATTGGGGATGCCATAGTCTCACTGGCCCCAGACGGGAGCAGTTTGGACTCTTGTGAAATATTCACATAAAAAAAATACAAGTGTGCAGTTCATATGTGGTAGCAGCGAAACCTTCAGAAAACTAAAGTAGACAAGAGTGGGATAGCTACGAAGCACCGCCCAAAGAGCAGATCGATTTTTCTATCTCATTCTCTCGCAGGTTAAATCCTATATATGTACGTGTTTGTCTCTTTTTGATGTCGCTTTTTCGTTTCACCGAGTTTCAAATCACAACGGTGCTAAAGAAGTTTTCACTTCAAAAATACAAGTGTGCAGTTCACACGAGGTAGAAGTGAAACCTTCAGAAAACTAAAGTAGACAAGAGTAGGGAGGCTATTAAGACCGATTATTCTATAAAAAAATTCATTCTCTCGCAGGCTAAATCCTATAGATGTATGTGTGTCCCTATTTAGTGTCGCTTTTTCGTTTCATCGAGTTTCAAATCACAACGGTGCTAAAGAAGTTTTCACTTTAAAAAAATACACAATAGGCTATTAGGTTCTTAGTTTAGGTAAACTGGGTAATTCATAATTCATGCATATTTTGATTGAAACGAAACTGACGCAAATGATACAAACTGAAATACATATTAAAACAAAAATTAAAATGGCTCCAAGGAATCGTTTTAAAAGGGAAATTTTGAACTTTAATGCATCTTTTACCCAAACGTTGTTGTTTCTTGTAGTAATTAAGTTAAAATGTGTCATTTCCAAAATCTGTCCCTAATAAAGGTGCGGCAGTTAGTGATCTACTATTAAATGCATTATTTGCCAATTTTAATAATTATTTCTTATATTTTAAAGTGAAATAAATAATATTGTATTTGGTAACATTACAAGTATGGCGGAGTAGGCAATATTTAGGAAAAAACATGTGAATGGAGTAAATAGTTAAGGTCAAACACTAGCAATATACAGGATGTTAAGAGACGTTCTTGACTTACTACAGTGATTCCTGACATTATTTGGAGTAAAATACGTAAATAAAATTTTGATCTCCTGCGACATTTTTGATTTTTTTTGTTCTATAAAAAAAATAGCAGTTATTGGAGTGAAATTCTTTTGAAGTGATAACTTCTTTAGCACCGTTGTGATTTGAAACTCGATGAAACGAAAAATAGCGACAATAAAAAGAGACAAACACATACATCTATAGGATTTAGCCTCCTTTGGTCTAGTGGTATAAAGCGTCTGACGAACCTTAGCGACCAGACATTCACCGAACCAAGTGTCGAATCCTTTGAAATCGAAAAAAAAATGTTATTTTTGTAAAATGATCAGGCAAAGAAAACACAAAAGAAAGCGACATCTAGCAACTCCAAAGAAGAAAACATGAAAACTTATAAGATTACCAAATGTATAGGGAAAGGTGCACTGGAATTCGACGACAAAAATATGGAAAAAATCATCCTTCACATATATAGATAAAAAAGTGCTTCATAGTCTCTCCACTCTTGTCTACTTTAGTTTTCTGAAGGTTTCACTTCTACCGAGTGTGAATCGCATACTCTATTTTTTTACATACAGTAGACCATCAGCAAAAAAAAAACCTTGGGATCATCTTTGAGGATGCTGTGCGGAGGGTCTCTTTAGGGAAAGGAAGGAGAGGGAGTTCTGGGAAGCGAAACGGTATGAAGGGTGGGTAGGAATCTGGGATTCAATTTGTCCAGGAGTGACGAACTTATGAATCCATCCTTTTCACTGCGGTACAAGGCGGTGGTTTGATAGATAACGGCTGGAGATGTAAGAAGATCTCCCTTAACCATTCTCTCCCGATTCGGTCCGCCAAGCAGTAAGTGAGCAAACGCTTCCGCCGCCAAAACCTCGAAAAACCTCAGCTCATGAACCCAGACACCTCTGCTAAGTAACCAAACGTAGCGAACCATATGGGGTGACCTAAAACAGGAGTGTTGGTAATTCAATAAATGGTTCCCGGAGCGGTGCGCGGTACCCATACCCGCATCCAAAATTAAAAACTTGAAATAAGCATTTTTTTAATTATTTAGTCGAAAAAATAAATTTGTTTGAACATTTGCTGCTAAATGAAATGAAATTAGAGTACTTGCATTTATTATGGTAAATATTTTTTCAACGTGGTTGGAAAATCAAGAAATTCTCAGAATCCCCTCATTATCCCCACAAAAAGATTCTACCTGCAAATAACCCAACTTTTTTTAAATCGTAGAAAAACCCGCTTTTTTGGGAAACTTTCCACCAATTGCCAACCCTGGTCATAGAGAAAACAAAAAGCCCTATTCCCGGGGCAAAAAATCAATCAAGAAAAAAATTGAAACCCTGATTTAAAGGATATAAAAATCATGTCAAAACATGTTTTAGGTTAGTACATAAAAAAATACGAGGCACAATATATTCAAGATTCGTAGAAAATGTATTTAACAAGGCTCATCGAGGGGGTAGACCGTGTGAATATATATTTATATTCGTGACGCAGCTTGGAGTGCATGTCCCACCGGGAGATTTAAATAAACTGCTATACAAATGGCAGTGTTTTACTTCATGCTAGGTCACGCGTGCGAAATTTCGAAAGCGGCCCGACGAGTTTGTTTTTTGAAAAAGGTTCGTTTAAGCTAACCTTATTAAACGCATTTTCCACTAACCTTGCGTTATACTAATCGTACTAAAAACGTAGCACCGCTTTGAAAAGAATAACCATTCAAAGAACACGAATGAAAAAGCTAAACATTTAACACATGTACATATATATCTTTATCTAAGTTTCTTTCTTCTTCTTCTTTCCCCTTTATTAATTCTTCCCCCAGTACAACGTTAACACAGTATTGGTAACAAATTTAAACGAAATAGAAGTATTTAATATTGCGGCAATTATTTCCCTAACCGCTTCACTTTTAGTCACTATTTTTAGTCTGGATTATGGAAAAAAACACTGTTCAAAATGACTACAAGAAACAACAAATCACAGGCACAAAATAGGTTTTAGATTCTTAGTTTGGGTTAATTAAGTAATTCATTCGTATTTAGAATGAAACGACACTTATGCAAATATCAATCCATAAAAAATAAAACCGTTATGGTGGCAAAGGGATCGTTTTGCAAGGAAAAAAAAAACCAACACCTCTGCCATAGGTCACCTCACGTGGTTCACTACGTTTGGTGACTTAGCAGGGGTGCCTGGGTTCATGGGTTCATGGGTCAGGTTTGTCCGGATCTTGACGGCAGATGTGTCTGCCTACCAATCGCGTGGCAGGCCGGATTCGGTTGGGTAAGATCTTTTTCGATCTCTCCAGCCGGACTCTCTCGAATCATTGCATTGGATTGCAGTGGAAGGGATGGATTCATTCGTCCGTCGCTCCTGGACACATTGGCCACCAGATTCCTACCCACCCCTCATACCGTTTTCCTTTCCAGAACTTACTCTCGTTCCTTTTCTAGAAATACCCTCCACATAGCATCCCCAAAGATGACAGGTCCTGATGGGAAATAATTCTCTCCGGGCCCGTGTGGATTAAAAAAAAAGAAAACTTACCGGGGTTTCCCGGGTTCATGGGGGGAGGTTTGTCTAAGTCTTGGCGGCAGATACGTTTTCCCACCTGGATCGGGAGAGAATGGTTCAGGAGACTGTCGAGCCGGACTCTCTCGTAATCTTGTTTTTTTTTTAATAAAAAAACTGCTATTGGGAAAAATAGATTTTCCTTTTTTTACCGCACAATCAATGAGATGAGAGAGATATCTTTAATAATATGTGTTTTAATGCATTTCACATTAGATAGGTTAAGTTAGTACCTATTAAATATATAATTTTTTTAATTAATTAAAATTACATCCTATTCTATCAATTGACTGAATATCAATTAATGTCATTTTATTGACTGAATGTCACGAAGTTTTTTCTTTTTCATTTTGCCTGTCTGCAAATTTATTCATATGTTCAACTTTTAAGGGCCTTTAACCAGCCAGCGGCCGAAAATCCACATTTCGTCGAAAGATGTTCTTACGATCGTACAGGGCGGTTCCAATGAGAAAGATTATAACTTATAACTCAATATCGATTTTATTTCATTCCAAATTTGCTTTAATTTATACCTTCACTCAAAAATGCTGAAAGGCGTGATGTTAAAACTATTAAAATTATGTATCTTTTGTAATTAGTTTTTGATCATAAGTATTTGTCATTTTTCAATAATGTATAAGCAAAATAAGAATGTAAAAAAAACGTTAATATATTAATTTGTAAGACCGTAAATGGATAGACAAAATTGAGAAATTTTCGTCATAAATAAGTGTTCGAATATTTTTTTTAATGATTTTATTTGAACTAAAATTAAAATTTTAAAACATGCGTTTACTAGATAACGTATTGATTTACAATAATGTATGATGACATGGTATTAAGTATGTCTTGTAAAATAAGATTTTTTCTTTCAAAATTTAACAAATCTTCCAACGACCTGTGGTATAACCTTATTATACTCGTACTAAAAATAGATAAAAGAAGAATCTTTCGAAAACAATTTATATTTTTTTGTGGAAAAGAGTCAATATGTCTAAAATTTGGTTTAAAAATGACATATTTCCGATCTTCTCTGGTTTACACCCTGTAAATTTTTTTTTTACATTAACTTCACACAGGAGGCCCTGAAGAAAATAATTTACCTCAGGGCCTATGTCATCTGAGATGCTATGTGGAGGGTCTTTTTGAGGAGAGGAAGGAATGAACATTGGTATTAAAGAGGCCCATGTTGTAGGAAGGAGGAAACACAGAGGCCGGCAAATCGTTCCACAGCCGAGTTGTTGAACACAAGAACGAGACGAAGAAGCGACCAACTCTGATGTGACCAATGTCAATTGTGTACATATGTTGGGCATGCGTTTGGCGTGTTTCCCGACTATGCACCGGTGCCGAAGGGATCAATGACGCTAGTTCCTCGGAGCATCTTCCATCAAAATACCAGTAGAACAAGGATAGCATTCAGTAGCTGTGCAGTACGCCCAATTTTTGAGAGGCTAACTTAAGTCTGGCTTCGATGGACCCCCATATCTGAGCTGGTCACTTAGAGTTACACCAAGCATATCAATGGAGGGCCTGTTCGGAAAATTGCTTCCGTTGAAGGTTGAAGGAGACTAGATTTTCATTTCGATCCCTTTTAGATGTAATCAGACATGATTGGGTCTTTGAAACGTTAAATTCAACGAGATTATTTTTACCCTAGGAAAAAACACTCTCAAGGTAACCGTCCATTCTTTGCTTCAAAGCCCTCCGAGCAGTTGGAATTTGTGAGCCCTTTAGGGGCTTGTCAAACAAAAAACTATCATGGACTGTACTGTCATCCGTATACTGTCACTAAATGGTTCAGTGAAGATTTTTTTTTTCAAATGAGAAATCTCTTAATCATTTTATAATATTACTAGCTGACCCGACGAACTTCGTACCGCCTCAGAATCAATAACTGTTGAATTAAATTAAGTATTTTTATTAAGTTAAAAATTACACAATGAAGCAATTATCGATGCCCAACTGTCCGTGTTTTGTTTTTGTCAATATCAGAGATGGCGTTGTGTATGAATTTATATTTTTTGTGATTTTCTTACTTTTCCACTTACTTACGGGAATTTTTGAAAGGAAGCGGGTACGGGTGCCGCCGCCCCAGGAACCATTTATTGGATAACCAACACCTCTGCCATAGGTCACCCCAAGCGGTTCGCTACGTTTGGTGATTTAGCAAGGGTGACTTTTGTGCGGGTCTTGGCGGCTGATGCGTCTGCCCACCTGCTGCGTGGCGGGCCGGATCGAGAGAGACTGGTTGAGGGAGGCCTTTTGACCTTTCCAGCCGGATTCTCTCGACCAATGGGTCGAAAGAGTCCGGCTGGAAAGGTCAATATAAAAGAGTAATTCCACTCAACACAATGGTCTTGCACCGCAGTTGGAGGGATGGATTCACTCCCGGATACAATGACCTCCAGATTCCAACCCACCCCTCATGCCACCTGCACTGAAATTCTACAACAACTACATTCCGGAATTCGGTTTCTCCCACGCGGCCCACACCAAAAAAATGTTTACTATCTCATTCTAAAGTAAATATTTTGGTAACCGGTAAAAGCATGGAGGTATAAATTATCCAAAATCCATAAAAACATGGTAAATCAATGCATCTGGCAACATTGCATGGGGTATGGAGTGGCGACATCGTAAACCACAAGTGACAAGTTACCAACTGACTCGGAAATGTCAGTTTATTTTATTTATTAGCGTTATAAACAGTCTTTATAAAATTCATTTATGACAGTGATAAGAATATTTATGTCATCGAAAAATAAAATAACGACAAATTGAAATTTAGAACCATAATACAAAAATACACAACAATACCTATACTTGTTTAAATTACAGAGACCATGTCATGTGAACATAGTCTCTGTAATTTAACAAAGTCCCTATAATGTTATTTTATAGCTCATTTTGGCAAACCATTGTTGTTTCAGGTGAAACTTTCTTATTTTCAGCAATCGGTGTGATACAGCTAGAGATGGTCGATATTGTCTCGGTGACCTAGTTGTCACCGGATCGCTTAGTTTTTTATAGGAACCGGTTCTTTTTGAAAATGGTAGTAAATGAAGGTGTAACATTTCATTACATTTTATAATTTTTTTAAAGTTTTCTACTCCACACAGGAGGCCCTGAGAAAAAAATCCACGATAAAGACACAACACGTGAAATTATGGTACTGACACACATGCTCACAAATGAACTACTCATATATGAGCAATGAGCATACTTATTTTGCGCATATTCATGAATAAGCATGAGTCTCACACTGTCTGGGTCCTTAGCACAGACAAAGGTTTTTACCGACAATATCGGTAAGAGAAAATACACCAACAATAGGTTTCAGTCTGGATTAATAAAAAACTACACAAGTATTTTAAAAATTTATTAAAATCAAACAAAGGACATTTACATTACATATGTTATTCAGAAGTTGTACAATATTATCAAATATTTGTCAACATATTAATATAACAATAACAACAAAAAAATACAGAAAAACTTTATTACAACAAGTAAAATACACGAACAGTGTGTGAACACCTCAGCAGTCAGCATAGAAGGTTCTTCTAGTAAGGTGTTCATGAAATAATATAAAATATTTCTAAAACATTTGCACACACAGTAACCTTTATTCCTTCCTTACTTAATGTCTAGAAAGAAAAGCTTTAAGAATTGAGGTTAGACTTTTCTAAATTCACTTGTTCAAAGTGAATAGTGATTGATATATTGATAAAATGTAGTTATAGAATTAGTAAAAAGTATGGGCGGGAGAGGCAGGTGCGCGCTCCTACTGACAAGTACTGAGAAGGAAATAAGTAACAAGACATGAAGGACAGAATGCCTTTCTGACTATAATCCATTTTACAAGAGAGAGGAACAAGTTGTTTTTGGCCCTGGGTTGGCTGATTAGCCGCTAACTATCAATTACTTCATTTAAATCTCATCCAATGATGTATTCATTTTACAAGCCTTTTGTAAATCGGCAACTACAGTTTCTCGATAACCAATTGGACAATTGAGCTTAGATTTGTTATATATCTTCAGTTAACTTTTTAAACATTGGTAGCAGTATTCGGTAGATATTTTTAAAATTTCATTTCTATAACTCGGATCAGAGTAAAAAAAATGAAGAAAATTTAAAAAAAATTTGAAGCATGCCGCCATTTTGTGAAAAAAAATGTATTGTCGGAATGGTTACTAGTCGATATAAAACTCATACAGATTGAGAATTTCAACATTTTTTTGTTAAACTTTCGGAAGACTAGTTGCCATTGAGGTCTGTTTTCTGCTCACCGTTGTTGTATTCAAGTCTAGTTTGCGAAATAATATTATGTATAATATTTTTTCCTTTTATAAAACGTGTAGGAACATGTTTTCAATATAAAAAAAACGAGATTTTAAACGGTTTTGAAATACCTACTTGTAACTACATTCCACAATAATTTAAACTACCTTTAACTATACATGTTGTTCGGACAAATAGTGTGCAAACGGGAAACTGGTGAATCTAATCACAATAGCATTAGACTATGTAAAAACTAACTTTTTTTACTTGAGAAATCGCGTCGAAAGTTGTTTTTAAAATTTTGTAAATTTTTCGAATAACACAGGTCTACAACAAAAATGCTGTCTGGATGTTTTCAACTGATTTCTATGTATTTAGGTGTTCTGAAAACTAGAAAAATACTCGAAAAATTCCAGAACGTCAGTTTATTTTGCAAAACGGTATACATATATTATTATATACAGATATAGATAGTATATACAATAGTGAGCTCTGGCAATAAACATTTTATTGCTAAACCATTCATCCAATTGCGATGAAACTTTGGGGATTTGATGTGGGCATGCCCGCGGTGGTTTCTGTATACAATAGTGAGCTCTGGTATCATGAAATTACGAAAAATTAATTAATGAAATAAAAATGAATCGCAGAAATGTATGTACGCACATAACTTTTTGAACGACTGCACCAAATTGGATAATTCTTTTTATTGTGTTCGTTATTGTCAAGACAAGGTTTGTATAAAACTACTGGTTCGCTCTGGCATTATGAAATTTGTATAAAAAAATTGCAATAGGTGGCACGCGAGCTGTGAAGACTACATGTACCGGGACTGAATGTATGGAATGTGGGATGGGGGAAGGGAACTCGGTTAGGGGGTTCCAGGGAGTGGGGAGGGGAACTAGGGATCGGGGAGGGTAACCTGAATTTTTAGGCAATAACAAAGACCCTAACAACAAAAAATCGTTAAAAGCATTTCAAGTTTTAGGTTACCTAATGAGTTTAAAAGTACATTTTCTTCATTCCCACCTAGACTACTTCCCAGAAAATATAGGATATATGAGTGAAGAGCAAGGTGACCGATTTCACCAAGATATTAAGTAGATGGAAAAAAGATACCAGGGAAGATGGAGCAACTCAATAATTGCAGACTACTGTTGGACGCTTCAGAGAGAATTTCCAGATGCTTCCCACAAGCGAAAATGTTCCAAAAGGAGTCTCACTGGGAAAAAGAAATGTGTTTAGTGCATACTAATCAATGTATTTTAGATAAAAAAATATGTTTTGTTATGCAATTATAAATAAATATTTTTTTTTAGTCTTTTATCTTTTATTTTAAGATGATAACTAGTTTAACATAGATACCTACATTGTCAGAAAACGTGACGTTCTGTGACAAAATGAAAGTCATTTTCGGATTCAGCACACCCAAAAGCATAAGAATTACGCAAAAAAACCAAAACAGCTCTCAATTTTTTATTTTTTTGTAGACCTGTGTAATTGGTTGCCCGGGGGTTAATTATCAGCTGTTTATTGTTACAGAAGTTTTACACATTTAGTTTCCGAAAAAACGAAAAAAAAAAAAAAATTAAAAAATAAATAATTCAAAGCATTGACTCTTATCGAAAACACAGTTTTTTTTGGGTAGAACAGTTTCCCGTCTGTACTTCGCATTTCCGGACATCGTGTTTACACTAAATGTAATTATTTTTTTTTATAAACATATTTATTTTTTCAAATTTTTTCTCTGTATTTATTATTTTATCTATGAATATCATTGTGCATAAAGGTGTGTAACAATTAAATAATTAATTTTTAAAAATTTATACAAAAAAATGATCTGAAACAAGGTTCTAGACAACAACACCGCTTTCAGGCCACACGATACCCTCTATCCAGGGTATGAAGGCGGATATGCGGGTGTTGGTGTATGTGCAGGGTGAAGTGTTCCAATTGGATGCCAACCCCACCAGTAGGTGGGTGCAGGCCACCCTGTTGCTGTTTGGTAAAATCAACGGGGAACCGAAATAGGAGCCCTGTGAACAAATAAAGTAATAAGGTAAACACACTCCAAATGGCAGATTATAAATTAGTGCATTTTTTCATCGGATTTTCAACACGTTTCCGGCGGGAGGGGTAGTTCTAACTTTTACGCCAGGTCCTACTTGAATGAAGGGAAAAACATTACCGTCCGACCACTTTATATAAAGTGTGTACACAGATCTCTATGTCTAGTAAATGTGGCACAAGTCTTCCTCATCTTCTTATCTTTTGTGTGGAGGAATATTATATGGATTTTAGGCCAAAATTCACCACCAAACTAAAAAATTGTTTTATACGAGTATATCAAATGTGTAGTACGTATATGGGCAATTTTATTTGTGTTTTTAACTATAAAATAAACGCCATGAAAGATTTTAATATTAATGATTTTAGAGGCTACTTAAACAATTGTAAATGATTATAAATTAAAAAATAATTTTACATTATTTATTATGAAAATGTGGTGAAATATAAATACAAAGATATAAAATTTTAAAAGAAAGCATTTTGATGGATCTAAATTAAAATTAAAATAACCCATTGACTTGAAACTGCTTTATTGCGGCTTAAAGAGACTGTACTTTGAAGACCATAAAAATAAAATCTGTTGACAAGAAAATTTAAAAAAAGAAACCTATTTACGTCGTAACCCAAATTTGCCGCATGCAAATTTAAAGTATCTAAAAAAAAACACATTTTTAACCTTTAACTGCTGAGGTGATTTTTTTAAAGAATTCTCTGACGTAAGGCCTGTGCGGCCTGTTACTTTAATTTTTTATATATTAGTGATCCACAAATTTTGTGATCCAAATTATAATTTATTGAACAATTTATATATATTTAAATAAAACAAAAAACTTTTATTTATTGTTAAGTAACTTATAGGTATTTGACAATGTGGATTTTATGTAATAATTTTTGGCAAAAATCACTTCAGATCAGAATTTTTTTTTTTTTTTTTAAGAATTAAATCATCGTTACAAATTCAACATTTAAAATTAAAAAAATTAAACTTACGGCTCTGGCGTCACTTAATTCGAAGCAACTGAAAGCGAAGTATACGTCACGAGCGGGGGAGGGAAGTATTTCGATATTATTATTATGGCTGGGCCTGAGCGGCCCCACATCAGCAGTTAAAGGTTAACGATGATTTAATTCTTATTTTATTTATTATATTAACGCAGTATATAGTACAAAATTAAATTTATTGTTCATTTTAATTAACCCACTACAAAATTTAAAAAGTGGCTCCAAAATAAAGAAAAACTGAATTATTTAATTACCTGTATATCATCATATTCTTCATTTTAAACAAAAATATATAAAGTGGCATATATTCGTACCAATTATTTAGTATAACTAATGATTGAAAATATTATTTAGTCTGTTTGGGTATTTTAGCTTCAAATTAAAATGAAGTTTTGTATGTAACGGGCCGAAATGGACTACACATCCATTCCTCTTAAACCCTTACACTTGTAGCACTAGAGATGCGCGAATTTTTGTTTTTTATAATGATTTGTGCCAAAGTGAAAACCAATTTATTTGTTATGTACGAGTAATAAAATAATACATTGTGTTTCCACATAAAACACCACCAAATGGGCCGAACACTGACCTTTGGGAGTTTAACTTCAGTTTATGGAGTCGTATTACAAAGTATCTTTTAATATCAGACAATACATTAATATTTGGTGTGTGGTGAGTACTATGTAAAAACATTCACAAAATTTATTTATTATTTTCAAATATATTTAGCGGTTTAAAACAAAATGCATTTAGTGGAAGTTCCCTCTTGTTTTCGCCCATAATACGGGTAGATAGTCAGTGATTACATTCATGGTCAATGGTTCTAATTGCAGTTCAGTGCGGTCAACCTAATCCAACCTAATACTAGTAGTTCTGTCAACAGTTAGTAGACCTCGCGTTCAAAAAATACGTTTCTATTTTTCTCTTGGACAAAATTTCTTCTGAAGTCGTGAGACTTGTAAGTAGGTACTTAAATTGTTACCTTCTTAATTATGAATCAAGTTTTCGATTAGAATGGTGGTCTTCCACCAGGGTGATACTGAGAGTATCTTCAACTCTAGAAAGTACCGAAAATGAAAAAAAAATCATTTTACTTAAATTATGTGTGCAAAAACAACAACAATAATTTGAAACTTACTTGCGCAAACACAAGAAATGCCTTCCATGCATATATAAAATGAAACCATTGTCGCCACTGGCTTAGTACATTTTGATTCTAGTCCATTTAGCACGTGCTCTGTCTCACACCTAATATCGCTATCCCATTTGAATTTCATTATTATACAGGAAATATACGACAACATTTTAAGCAAAGAATATTCAGACTTTTGGACCATGAAACAAGCCCACACCAATTTGGGAGGGGGGTATGGGTACCGCCGCCCCAGGAACCATTTACTGGATAACTAACACCTAGGTAGCTGCCACAAGGTTCTCTAAGTTTAATGACTTAGCAGGGGTGCCCAGATTCAAGGGATGTCCGAGACTTGGCGGCGGATGTGTCTACCCACAATCTGCATGGCAGGCCGGATCGGGAGAGAATGATTCAGGGAGACCCATTGGCTTCTCCAGCCGTTCTCTCTCTGAATATATGGGATGGGTTTATACGTCTGTCACTCAGATTCCTATCCACCCATAATAAACTTTTCCTTCCCAAAACTTTCTTTCATTAAAAAACCCTCCACACAGCATCCCCAAAGATGAAAAAGGCCATGAGGGGAATTAATTTACTCAGGGCCTCCTGTGTGGAGCTAATGTAAAAAAATCACATATAATTTAATTGAAATAATTTTATTACATTTCCGGCACGTTCAAGAATTGAAGATACTTTCAGTATCACCTTGGTGGAAGACCATCATACCTAATACCAATAATAAACATAACTACTTACAAATCTCACAATTTCAGTGGAAAACTTATGTTATTTGCGTAAAAACTAGAAAAGCCTTTCACGCAGATTTAAATAGAACCATCGTCGCCACCGACTTAATACATTTTGGTTCTAGCCCATTTAGCACGCGCTCTGTCTCACGTTGAATATTGCTTTCCCATTTGGATTTAATTATTATACAGGATATGTATAATAATATTTTTAGCAAAGAATAGTCAGACTTTTGTATCACAAAACACGCCCACTGTTTTGTTCTTTTTTATTCTATGGCGCACGTCAATAATGATTGTCACATGTCGGCTATCTTTAGCAGCTTTGCGTTACTACTTTTTGTTTTTATTAAATTTCTTGTAATATTAATGTTTACAATACATCTCAGCGTTACATACCGGACATCTCCCAGTTGTGTTGACTGGGCGGCTGCAAATCTCCACGTCATGTTTTATACCGGCAGGGTGACGAAAGCTGCCAGTGGGAAATGCTTTGGAGCACTCCTCCTGAGACACTCTCTGTATGCTCATCTGAAATGTTGAAAAACAAACCAACTGATTAAAGATTATCTTGTGAGAACAAATGCGCCATTACTTTTTGCAACAAATATACGAAGAGGAAATTAATATTAGCAGTGTTTTTCTTTAACCCCTCACAGGAGGCCCTGAGGGAAAAAATACCTCTGGATCTGTGGCATCTTTGTAGATGCTGTGTGGAGAGTTTTTATTGGAAAAAGAAGGAGAGGAAGTTCTGGGAAGAAAAAAAGGTATCAGGGGTGGGTAGGAATCTGGGGGTCAACGTGTTAATCTATCCCTCCCTCTGCGGTGCCATAGGTCAAGAGAGTCCGTCTGGAGTGTTCAAAGTTCTCCCTCAACCAGATCCTCCCGATCCGACCCGTTAAGTAGTAGGTGGGTAAATGGATCCGTCGCAAAGAACTAGACAAATCTCACCCCATGAGCATGGGCACCCCTGCTAAGTCACCAAACGTAGCAAACCACATGGTGTGACCTATGTCAGAGGTGTTGGTTATTCAATAAATGGTTTCCGAGGCGGCAGTACCCATACCCGCCTCCCAAATTAATAATTAATTTTGTTTTTAGCTTTATTAGTTATTTAGCATCGTTAGACCCATTAAATGAATTAAACTTGGTGGGAATAACAAAGCAAAATCAACCAAAGAACATTTCTACCGCGCTATCCCTATACTATTACAATATGAAGTGAGGTATTAATAAAATATGTTTTTAATGTGAATACAGCACAAGTCTCCCAAATGCTCCTAACCGTCTAGAGCCAGTGGGACTATGGCATCCCCAATGTAGGCATGTTGTGAAACTGAAGGAAGTGGGGAGGAGAAGGAGATGAGAGGAGGAAGGTGGGAAGGCTGACTAATTAGATCTGGTCACCAAACACGATAGAGTCACTATTTCTCCAGTCATTCACCAGGGCGATACTGACAGTACCATTTACTCTGGAACGGGCCACGAACATGGTGTGTTATTTAAATGATTTAATTATTTATTGTGACGTATTACACGCCAGGATTTGAACCCGCTACCTCTGAATTCGTCACCGAGGATCTTAACCACTTGACCATGGAGATCTTGGAAGAGTGTCCTTTAATCAACATTTGATTTTAATAAAATATCTTTGTTTGTATATTTGCACCTCTTTAGAGTGGTAGAAAAACCATAAACATGTGGAGATCGGGAGAGCATGTAATAATGAAAAGGTTTTATAATGGGAAAATCAGATGGTTTTTATATGTAGAGCGGATGGACGGTGAAAGAAGTGCTAGGAGAATATAAGATGCATAAGTGAATGGTAGAAGAGGTGTGGCACGCCCAAAGACGACATGGCACGATCGAGTGAATCAAGTACCTACTTGAGTTGAGCCATCTCAAAATTCAGAATAACAGAAGAGTACCTATGCATAAGACGATGTACAAACGTGAACGAAGCAAATAGTGTTTTTTAAAACAGAGGCGTGTGGCGGACCATCCTCTCTGCCTACCTCTGCGGGGAAACGGCATGTTTGTTGGAAATCTATTAAAATAATGTACACTTAGTACCGGCGACAGCTGTCAATCTTGTCGTTATCACATCATTGATCATTGTTCATTATGAAGGCAGAGAAAAGTGTTCTAACCTTGTATTCAGTGTATGCGCTATAACTGGTAGTGAATATGAAGCCACTGTCGGGAAGAGGGGTGCCCGTGTGGAGACAGACTGGCAGAATTCTGCTCGTGAATTTCACCCTGAAATTGAAAAATGGTCAATTATAGATTTTTGTTTGTGTTAAAAACAATAATTTATTTTAGAAAAAAGCTGTGAGCTGGTATTACGATGTAATAATATTCCTTAACCCTTTAGGTGCGGTATGCCGATATTCTGGCATGACGCATGACACACGTGAAAATCCCGCACGTGTCCCCGTCACCAGTTTTAAAATTTTGTTAATTTTTTTTGCAATTAAAAAGTATTCTTTAATAAATATGATTACCTTACTTTTCCACGGATTATTAACCGTAACATTTTAAATAATAATTAAAAAGGTGCTAATTTCAGTTGTGATTCTGTCTGTCTGTAACTCCAGTTCAATAAACTTTTTTCTGGAGAATTCAGACAAGCGATAAACTAACTACAAATATAAATTGCCATTTTCAAAATTGGAACTGTTTATGGAGAATTCAGTCAATTCGTGATTTTTCACTAATCTGCGCTAGTTCTATATATCTATTTATATAGAGAAGACTATCTGTGATGATTGAATCTAATGTTATTGTTAATAGCTTTAGTTTATATAGTTATTTGTTTTCGATATTGATGAAATTTTTGCACGCACACAAGAATTGGAGGTCACATTAAATTACGAAATACTCAACATAAAGCTCGAGTAAGGCCGGGGACTGCTCCCAACCGTCTGGAGTGAAACTGTGGAAATTGGGCTATGTTGTGAAGCTGGCGTTAGTGGGGAGGAGAAGGAGATGGGGAGGAAGAAGGTGGGGAAGTTCCTGACTATTCAGATCTGGTCATCAAATACGGCTTAAGCCATTTTAAGTAACCTTTCATTTCTGAATGGTGGTCTTATACCAGGGCGATACTGAGAGTATCTTCTATTCTGGAACGTGCCATAAATATACTATATATATTGTTTTAAATGAATAGTTGAGAAATATCACAAATTAATTAAATAAAATTTACTAACACATGCCGAATTCGAATCCGCGACCTCCGTATTACTAGTCGAGAGCCATTTCCCTTTACCACGAAGGCCGTCAGATTTGTTATATTGATAAAACAAATACTGAAAAGTTTAAAAGTAGAATGGAGAAATAGAGCAGGTCTGAAGGTTGGGGAGATAGCTCAGTTGCTAGAGTAAACTCCCGAACAGTATATGGTCTGGAATTCCAATTACGGTTGCACGTGTGGACTTATTTATTTTAAGTTTTTTTGTTGTTATGTTATTTTTACTTTAAATTATTTCAATATATTATATAATTATGAAATACTTACTCTCTGTCTAGCTGAAGGAGGGCGATGCTGTTGTACACTATAGAGTAAGCTATGTTGAATAGCGGGTGAATGTATTGTTTAGTGACGCCATATATCTCATCTGGATTGTACCGGGGTGTAAATGTCCCGCCCAATCCAACAAACTTAACTTCACTGGAACTGAAACAAAAGACGCTTCTTTAATGCTAAATATGTCCTTATCTGATAGTATTATTATCTGAAGGACTGTACATTTCTGATTGTTGTAAACGGAAGTGACTTTCTCTGTTGTTTTCAAAAAGAACCGTCTCAGACAAGAAAATGTCAACATTTAATTAACCCCTCAGGTCTCCGGCCTATTTTTTCGGAAGATCAAATTATTTCCATTTTGCAATAAAATCTATATAAATGGGATTATTTATGAATGCATCCGAAAATTAAAAACTGTTTTTGAAAAACGCTTTAAAATTTTATAATTCAAAATAGACACCAATTTTTGGAATTACAAAAATTTATAATGATTTTTTTTTTTTAAATAAAATTAGTGATAACAAAAATAAAGACGCATACATATTTTTTTTAAACAAATGTAATATAAAAGTTATCGTCAACATTATTTTTTAATCGTTTCATGTAAAAATAATTATTATAAAAATTCAGGAAATTCATAATTTTTTTCAAATTTTATTTGGAAACTTTGATTTCCTAAAGGCGAACTTTTTAAATAATTTAAGGTTAATTTTTAGATTTGAATATAAAGCGCGGTGGTAATTTTAATTTTTAAAATGGAATTTAAACTCTTTCTAACACCGTTTTTAGACCATATTTTATAAATAATAATAAGAGAATCACTACGATTTCTATGAGACCTCTTTGAGTTGTTCCGAAAAGGGGACAAATTGGCCTGAGGGGTTAACAAAACTTTGAATTTTTCAGTTTCTAAAAACTCAAACACAATTTCCCGACCCATTTTCCGAGCAATTTTTTTCTCAATTTCAAATTTCCCAGAAGAAATGTTTAATTTGAAAAGTTAATAACCATCGCATTACAAAATCAAAAAGATAAATGTCTTACTTCAAATTTCCCGCCACTTTTTCGCAGCAAAAAAAAACGTTTTAATCAATTTCTCGAAAGAATTTCATGGGGACACATTATGCTGAAAATTATTTCAAAAAATCAGTGTACGCAATTCACACGCGGTAGAAGTGAAACCTTCAGAAAACTAAAGTTGAAGAAAATGAGACGAATGCAGAGACGTAGGATAAGTGCAGAGTTTATTTATTATAATATTGTTAGCAAGTTATTATTTTACTTTTTATTCTACTAAGCACCGCACAAAGAGGACACCTCTTTCACTCGCAGGCTAAATCCTATAGATGTCTATTTTTAATGTCACTTATTTCCGTTTCATCAAGTTTCAAATCACAACGGTGCTCAAGAAGTTTCCACTTCAAAAAAAACTCGTGTAAACATGAATGACGAATGTCCAGGAGTACTATATGTACAAATCCATCCCTCTCGTGAGCTTTGTTTTGGAGTAAATCGTGTCCGAAGTAGAATTTTTAACAGGCATATTAAAATTACTTTCAGCTGTTTACTATCTTATAAATGTGTCGATGCGATGACTCGACAAAGATTTATTGATTCGAAAACTTTTTTAGCACCGTTGTGATTTTAAACTCGATTAAACGAAAAATAGCGACACTAAAAAGAGACAAACACATCTATAGGATTTAGCCTGCGAAAAAATGAGACAGTACCTATAATCGGTCTCCTCTTTGTGCGGTGTTTCGTGGCGTAGCCTCCCCACTCTTGACTACTTTAGTTTTTTGAAGGTTTAACTTCTACTGCGTGTGAATTGCACACTCTGTTTTTATTATTTGCACCCTGTATATATAATATCTTATTATTTTTAAATAAAAAAACATTAAACTCACTAGGAATAATAGCCTGAATTGAGGTTACCAATTAAAAATTTGATTGAAGTAGCATAATTAATCACCACATGTAAAGACGCTTAATATTAATTGGAGAAAAAAATTGCACGAGTGGCCTGAAGGGAACTTTATGAGGGAATATGTAACAATATTTGAACCACAAATAAATCATTATTTCCACAAACAATCAACCAACTCAACAACTAGGTGACACTATGTTTTTAACAAATGGAACTAATGTATAGAATTATTATTTATAATAAGATTTGTTCATTTATAATAAGTAGGCGACAAAATATGATCAAAAACGAAAAAAATATAAATAGAAAAAAATATATATATTACGAGTATTTTGGGTTCTCAGATGCGTTCAGTCAATAATAATTTGAAGTAGATTCACCAGTTGCCCGCTTATACCACGAATTTCCAGACACCGTGTGCAGTGCCAGTTTTGTGAAATAATACCTCAAAGGTGCTTAAATCTTTAAAACTTGATCATTCAAACTTCAATTCAGTACATTTGTCTATGTTCTTCGTTGCAGTCATTATTTCAAGACGAGTTAAATTTAAAAAAAAAGAAACAATAAACTCACCCAATCCATTCAATGGCCCTTGCAGAACACAACACCCACTGGTCACTCACTAGACTTACAGAATTCCCTTTCCAGGTAATGTCTTCTCTCTGACCTGATCCAATACGTCCCTGGGAACACAACACGACATCCAAATATTATTCTCTAAGGAAGTTTAATTATTGGTCTAAAAAAAATATTTTTAATTGTTATTTCATCTTCTTTTCTTATATGAATACCGCACAAGAGTCCAAACTGCACCCAATCATCTGGAGCCCGTGAGACTATTGCATCATAAATTGGGGTAAATGTTTGGCTGAAGGTAGTGGGGAGGGGAAGGAGATGGGTGACCAGAAAGTACTGGCTATTCAGATCTAGTCACAAAACGCGGCTAAACCGATTTCAAGCAATGTATCAATTCTGAGTGGTAGTCTTACTCACCAGGGCGATACTGAGAATCTTTCACTTCGGAACATGTCGCAAATAAAATATAAATCCATATTCCAAAAAAATACTCCATCTCCACACAGGCGACCTCAAGGAAAATTTTTTCTTCAAGCCGATGTCTTTTTAGGTAAAGGATGGAGAGAAAACTCTGGGATGAGGGATGGGTAGGAATCTGGGTGTCAATGTGTTCAGGAGTGATGAACGTGTGAATCCATTCTTCCCATTGTGGTGCGTGGCGATGGATCGAGAGAGTCCGGTTGGAGAAGTCACAAGGTCAGCTTCAACTAGTCTCTCCCGATCCGGCCCGCCACGCAGTAGATGGGCAAAAGCATCAGCCGTTAAGACCTAGACAAACCTCACCCCTCGAACCTGGACACTGGACACCCCTGAGTCACCAAACGTAGCGAACCACTTAGAGTGACTTTTGCCAGGGGTTTTGCTTATCAATAAATGGTTCCCGGGGTGGCGTTACCCACCCACCACCCAAATTATAGTAATTATTATTAAATTATACACTGTATATATATATATGTGTATATTATTTTAAAATAATAAAATGGGAAATAACACAACTAATAAACGAAAAAATAGTGTAAGGAGAATATACGCCGCGGAAGTTAATTAAAGTTACTAGAGCTAGGTCGGGTCAAGAGTCAGAATAACACAAGATGAGTGTAAATAGACATGAGTTGAAATATGAATGTGAATGAAGCAAGGAGTTGCTGAGACCGAGTTTTGTAGCAGTCTATCATCCCTCCTACTCCTGCCATGAAACGGCGTGCTGGTTAGTTGGTTGGGAGACGAAGTGTTGGATAACCAACACCTCCGCCATAAGTCACCCCAAGTAGTTAGCGATGTTTGGTGACTTAGCAAGAGTACCCGGGTTCATTGGGTGAAGTGTGTTCGGGAAGATCCTCTGACCTCTCCAGCTGGTCTCTCTCGATCCATCTTCTTGCACCGCCGCGAGACTACAGGATTCATTCGACCGTCACTCTTGGATACACTGATCCCTAGAATCCTACCCACTTCTCTTATATTTTTCTTTCCCCAAGCTTCCTCTTTTTCTTTTCCTTAAAAAGACCTTCCACACTGCATCCTCAAATATGGGGAATAATGAATATTTTTGGTTTTTAAATAAAGCTAATGTCTGCAACTTACATAATACGGAGCCTCTGCCGTAGTTGTTATAGGAGTCTTGTGATATACTATATTGGAGTCTGGTGTGAGTAGAGGACACATATCCCCCCGAGCCTTCTCTGCCAGCTTTGTGCAGTCTGTAGAGGAAACAAAACATTACAAATCAAGTGCCTACAGTTATTTACAGGTCTAATTAACTTAAAGAGTGGAATGTATTTCTAGTATTTATAGAAGATAGACAGGTAATTCATCTTCGCTTCGTTACCTCTGTCATCTTAAACTTCACAAAATACGGAAGTTCGTAAATATTTGATTACTTATTAAAACTTAAATACGACTGTTAATAATTTATGTAAATATTTATGACTGTGAATGTCACCGTAAATAATTAATTTTTTGTTTTTCAAAGACATTTTTTTATCTATAAAAATAATCTCGTTGAATTTAATGTTTCAAAGACCCAATCTTGTCTGATTACGTCTAAAAGGGATCGAAAAGAAAATCTAGTCTCTTTCAACGGAAGCAATCTTCCGAACAGGCCCTCCATTGATATACTTGGTGTAACCCTAAGTGACCAGCTCAGGTATGGGGGCTCCATGGAAGCCAGAGTAAAGTTAGCGTCCCAAAAACTGGGCATACTGTACAGGGCCCGCAGATACTTTAATAGTACACAACTGCTAACCCTGTACAAATCACAAGTGCACCCCACGGTTGAATTTGGCAGCCACCTCTGGTCTGGAGCTCCAAAATACCTGAAAAATACCCTCGACTCTGTGCAGAAACAGGCGGTCCGTTTGATAGATTCTCCCATCTTAACAGACGGATTGCAATCTTTAGAGCACAGGCGTCGGGTGGGAATGCTATCCTTGTTGAAGATGCTCCGAGGAACTAGCATCATTCATCCCTTCGGCACCGGTGCATAGTCGGGAAACACGCCAAACACGTGCCCAACATTTGTACACAATTGACATTTGTCACATGAGAACAGGTCATTTCTTCGACTCGTTTGTTCAACAGCTCGGCTGTGGAATGATTTGCTGGCCTCTGTGTATCCTTCTTCCTACAACATGGGTCTCTTCAAGACCATTGTTCATTCCTTCCTCTCCACACATCATCCCAGATGACATAGGCCCTGAGGAAAATTATTTTCCACAGGGCCTCCTGTGTGGAGTTAATGTAAAAAAAAAAAACTTCTATATCTCTACATATCTCTATCTTCTCTACATATTATAAAGTAAAGTCCCCCGCGCCGTCTTTCTGTCTGTCTGTCTGTCTGTCTGTCTGTCTGTTCGCGATAAACTCGAAAACTACTGAACGGATTTTCATGCGGTTTTCACCAATAGATAGAGTGTTTCGTGAGGAAGGTTTACGTATGTAATTTGTCAAGGATTTGTGTAAATTGGTTGAAACGTAACGATAATTGTTAGAAGTGTCGGAAAAATTCCAGCCGCCTGGTAGCTTTCATCGAAAACGCTGCCTAATCCTTTTGGAATATAACAAAACAACGCATGGTGGAATCTCTACATTTTATAAAGTAAAGTCCCCCGCGCCGTCTTTCTGTCTGTCTGTCTGTCTGTCTGTCTGTCTGTTCGCGATAAACTCGAAAACTACTGAACGGATTTTCATGCGGTTTTCACCAATAGATAGAGTGTTTCGTGAGGAAGGTTTACGTATGTAATTTGTCAAGGATTTGTGTAAATTGGTTGAAACGTAACGATAATTGTTAGAAGTGTCGGAAAAATTCCAGCCGCCTGGTAGCTTTCATCGAAAACGCTGCCTAATCCTTTTGGAATATAACAAAACAACGCATGGTGGAATATTCCTATTTTATAGATCTACAAAAAAGTTCGCGATGGCATATATCTATCTTTTACGGATAGCTTACTATACGCATTCTATCTTCTTATCTTATTATTCTTATCAATTGCATATTAGATATAATGTGTATAGCAAGCTATCCGTAAAAGATAGATATATGCCTTCGCGGACTTTTTTGTAGATCTATAAAAGAGGAATATCCCACCATTAATTGTTTTGTTATATCCCAAAAGGATTAGGCAGCGTTTTCGATGAAAGCTACCAGGCGGCTGGACTTTTTTCCGACACTTCTAACAATTATCGTTATGTTTCAACCAATTTACACAAATCATTGACAAATTACATACTTAAACCTTTCTCACGAAATACTCTATATATTGGTGAAAACCGCATGAAAATCCGTTCAGTACTACAGACTTTACTTTATAATATGTAGAAATAGATATAATCGGTCAAAAATACATTTTTGTTGCATATTATATGCATTTTTGAGTTTTTTGTTTTAATAAGATAGCCAAAATATACGAGTAGAAATTTAAGTTTTGTGGTAGGTATCATCATTACATAGTATAAAATGAAGTCGCTCAAAATGTATGTGCGCATAGATCTTTTAAACTACGCAACAGATTTTCATGCGGTTTTCACCAATAGATAGAGTGATTTAAGAGAAAGGTTTATATGTATAATAAATGCTTATTATACTAGAGAAAAGCCGAGAAATTCAAATATTTAATTTAGGCAACGGGCAGCGGGCAGCGGGCAGCGGGCAGCTGGCGAGCGGATGGTGTGGATTTTATAAAGGTTGGGTAAATGGCGTTGTGTTTCGTTAGCCACAGCAATGCGTGGCCGGGTCTGCTAGTATTTTATAAAAATCAAAATGTGTTTGGGAATTAGTGTATTATGTATTGATATTATGGTAAATATGCAGTTTGTCCACCTCACGAATAATACAGAACGTTCGTGTTGTCGAAGTTTGATGCAAGGATAATACGGAAGACAATCAAATATGACATTAGCTGAAAGTACCAACCTCGTAACAGGTATTCTTGATTCAAGTAGTTATTTACATATCCAGGAATTAACGACGTACAGTACCTACCTACTTACTGGTTGAGATAATTAATACAATATAATCAATAAAAATAAACACTTGTAACCTAACCTAGATTTTGACGATTTCCTAACGAGATAATATAACTTTTGAGGGGCTCTTTGAACAGGATATACATCCCAGGTTTTGAATGGTTTGTATGGCAAGCAGGGTTTGTCTAACGGGTTTTGAATACCTAAAAGGAAAATAAATAAAAGTACGCACACGCGTTTCTCTTTTAAACAAGATATACATCCCAGGTTTTCAATGGTTTGTATGGCAAGCAGGGTTTGTCTAACGGGTTTTGAATACCTAAAAGGAAAATAAATAAAAGTACGCATACGCGTTTCTCTTTTAAACAAGATATACATCCCAGGTTTTGAATGGTTTGTATGGCAAGCAGGGTTTGTCTAACGGGTTTTGAATACCTAAAAGGAAAATAAATAAAAGTACGCACACGCGTCTCTTTCAAACAAGATATACATCCCAGGTTTTGAGTGGTTTGTATGGCAAGCAGGGTTTGTCTAACGGGTATGTGTGATTATTCTAATACCTTTCTTTCCATGTTCTTCTGTTATAAATACAAGTTCAAACATGTCAATAATTAATTTCTGGATGTCGTCAAAAAATTACTTGTTTATAATATTATATATTTATATAATATACATGTATTTTAATTTCTATATAGTACATATATTCGAGTAAATGGTTTACTTTTCAGAATATAAAAATTCCACCTTTCTAGTTGGTGTACTTCCTAGAATATGTGAGAATCATTTTTTCCTGGTATGGCAATCTTTTTTAATATTTTAGCTTGGAAAATGTGAAAAATTAAAAAAATTAAAAATTCGATTTTCTGAACACATAAATTGATTTAATTGACATAAATAGAATATGGCGAAGAATTGGTAACCGCGTAAGTGAATTAATTTAAACAAAATTAAAAAGTTAAATGCATATTTATTGCAGGTTTTTGGTCTCCCCCGACATAAATACTCGCTTTTCGTGATAATAAAGCTTAAATAACTGTTTGAATAAAAAATACTCCGTATTAACGAGTAAGCTTAATGCATAAATATTGATATTATTAAGCGCATGAAATGTTTGAAACTTTTAAAATACCTTCCCTAAGCCCCCGCAAAGGTTTATGGATTATTACAACTATATGACAATACATCTGAAAAGTTTTTTAATCATCACAAAAATTCTTGCAAACTGTCAAAAATTTGAGAATGACATTTTGCAAAACAATGATTGTTAGATCAAAATTCTAATTTCAAAACTCATTATATTATTACTCATTAATTAATTGGAAGTACTTACATAATAATTTGAATCGAATCAAGAATAATAGGTTTTTTAAATAGGCTATGTTAGGTATCAAATTTCGTTGATGGTTCTTATAATATACAGAAATGAATATTTGTTAAAAATGAAAAATAAAAATTGTAATAGGTGGCATGTGAGCTGTTCGAAAACTAAATGTACTGGGACTGAATATATGGAACGCCGGAGGGAGTTGGCGGGAAGGGGGAGCGGGAGAGGGAAGGGGAATGCACGGGAAAGGACATGCAGGGAGAAACAATTAATTTCTTTGAACGTTGCATTACAACTCAAGCCGGGAAACACCTAGTTATTGTTAAAATAAAGGGAACACACAAGTTTAATTTGACTATTGCATGGTTTAGTCTTAGGTCTCAAGTGAATAAATGTAACTTTACTATTTGAAAATTATAGTTCAGGTTTAGGAAAACTCACAGTCAGCGGCCTTAGAGCCAATCGGTAGCTGAGTGTCAAGTCCCTTCGGCAGCGGTGGACCGTCAGTCTCCGCGCAGCACACCAACTCCGACTCGTTATCAGATAAGTCACATCTCTGTAAGCGAAGGAAAGTCATGGTAGGGGCGCGTATGTTAAACATATATTGGGATTGTCAAAGATACATAAGGCTGACCATGACGTTTCGTTTGGCTGTTGGCTGTCATCCGATATACTATCTTAAATCAATGCAGACCACAGTGAAGATCGCTCATTTAATAATTATTTTTTTCATTCATTGCCTGCGCATTGTTTGAATTGAATAAAAATAAACAAACCAATATGAAGTGGTGCAAGAGAAGATACATACTGCGTTTTTTGACGCTGCCTAGCCGATTATCGCGCGAAGAAGCTCCTATGTAATTTGGAAGATGTTTACAAATGAACTACAGAAAAGACTGGTACGTAGTGTAGTTTTTTTAATAAATTTGATTAGTATTACAAGATTTATGCCAACTTTCGAGCGATTATAACCATTACAATCTGATTTGAGGTAATGCTTAAAAATCCGACTTTGACACTTCTTTTTGACAGTTCGTGTGCGGCCACGGGAAAAATGGTATAACTCATTTAAAAAAATAATAATAATATGCAACTTTAAACTCGTAGAAAAGAAACCTTTTTTCTTAATTTTCTCTTTCTTTCGTTCTAAGTGAATATTATCTAGTGTGTTTTTTTAAACTACCTTCTTTAATAAATAATTATCATAATGATGTTTTACACACACATGTAAATCTGAATCAGCGGTAAGACGAATCGCCGAGGAAGGCGAAATCGCGGATGGAAAATTTGAAACACCGGGAAAACGGAAATGGGCATAATAATAATATGTATGTAATAGCATAAATGCTGATGATTGGAAACATTGTTGCAAACACGTGATGTAAATTGAGGCAGAATGATGTAAATTGAGGCACGAGGAAGTACTATGTATGATGATATCGATCAACTGCGTTTAAATGAAGATGAAGATACGGAAGAAGACGAATCACACGAGGACGAAGACAATAATTACATGTCGGGTGTTGAATTAATAGACTCAAATTTTTAAGTACCTACGTTTTTATATCGAAAGAAACACCCACTTTAAACTTGTTTTGTTTTATTTTACTCCTATTAAATTACAATTCTTTGTGCAAAATTTTTGAAAATACAAATACACTATGAAATATGCATTTTGGCAAAAGTGTTTTTTTTTAAATATATTCATTGTCTTATGAGCAATCTTGGTGTTGCCATTTAAAACCTAGAAAACGATCGCAGCGCCGTCATTTACTTAAAAAAAATTATACACTTAATTGCCAAACTGTACCTGTTGGAAAATGCCTTTACTGGCGGCCTCCTTCGCTGTCTGGCAGTTGGCGAATGGTCTGCACACTCCCGCAATCCCTGTGTTCTTGAGGGTGCAGTGACTTCCTGCAAACAAACAGACACACCAGAGTTACACAACACAACATGAACATAAAGATTATACCCACAATCCAGAAGTAATGTACGTCAGTGGAATACTAGAGGGCTAATATTTGCCAGTCTACAGTATGAGGTATCTTCAAGAAATCCTAGTGATAAAGTTGCAAACGTTCAGAGCCGTTGATATTCCGTCTCAACGACTCGCTGCTTTTTTAAAAATATATGGCAGTTTGTGTTGATGCGGAGGCCTAGACAAATCAAACTTACCATCACCTACTGGATTTGTAATGATTAATTTATGGTAGATATACCTTCAACAACCCCCTCGCAGCAGACAACCGGAACAGAGCCATCCAAAGCGCAAATCTGAAAACAAAAACAAAAAAGGTCAAAAAAGTTATTTTTATATCCTTGGTTTTATTTTTATTTTTTATAGTGATAACTCACAAGTAAGAGTCTCAGCTGCTCCCGTCTGGAGACAGTGAGACTGTGGCATCCTTAATTGGGGTATGTTGTAAGGCTGAAGGTATTGGGGAGGGGAAGAAGATAGGGAGGAGGAAGGTGGGGAAGTACCTGGCTATTCAGATCTGGTCACCAAACACGGCTAATGCCATTTCAAGTAACGTTTTAATTCTGTATGATGGTCTTATACCAGGGCGATACTGAGAATATCTTCCACTCTGGAACGTGCCGCAAATAAACTATATATTATTTTTAATTAATAAATTGTAAAATAACACAAACTAATCACATTAAAAATTATTTGCCACGCCGGGATTCGATCCCGCGACCTTCGGAATGCGAGTCAAGAGCCTTACCGCTGGACTACGCCGACAGTCAACGCGTCAACCATTTGTGTTGAAATATGTTGATAAGTTTTATTAAAAATTATATTAGGTGTGTACAAAGACTAAATAAAATAGAATAAATATTATTTTTAAGCTGTTTGCTTCATTGTGATTTTAGAACGGTACAATTTTAGTGAGATTTAAATTGTATAAAAAGGAAGAAGAGTGACATGCAGTGGTTACTATAAAAGTGTCAAGATGCGGCTTCACCTGAGGAGTCATTCCTTTTAGGGCTGCCTCCACGGCGACGGGGCATTTTGATATCCGAAGACACTTGCCGGCCCGCCCGGTTTCAGCTAGCGTGCATTTATCACCTGCAAAAGCCACATGACAATTAAACAAGAAGAGAGAAATATTATTGAAAGAATGATGATTAGGTTCTGGGTACTATACCTTCAACTAGTGTCACCAGAGGGCAGCAAACAACCTGAACATTTCTTTCTAAAGCGCAAACCTGAAAATATAATAGGCTTAATCTTGATTAATATTTTAATAATTAATGAAAAAATACCCTTAAGATTTAAAGAACCAGAAAGAGAAAAGACACGATAAAATCCAACGGCTTGAAACAAGCACCTGGTGTTTTACTTGGTCCAAGCATTTTGAACGTTTACAATATTTGCTTGTTTGAGTCGAATATTTACGTACTTGCCCCAAGCTACAACCGTTTGCCATGCCCTTATTACTTATCTACTTTGTCTTCCTCCCAAACAGGTGCTTGTAGGATACGCTGGATATAATCACCCAGCGCTTGCCACCTCGTGGACTTTCACCAACCTGTCCCATTGTCTTGTCTATATTTTGTCATACTAACACTTATTGTATCTGTATTTCACGCTAAGCACTTGCATACTGCTTACTAATAACGTATACAGGGACATTGGAGGTCTAGTTTCATTTTCAAATAGAGAGTTATTTTTACCAAAAAAATTAGAGTCCTTGCAAGAGCCTTGAAGGGGTAACCATCTGTTACCTGTACCAGGGCGGGTAAGTGGTGGGTCCTCCAATTGCCCCAAGCTTGATAAGATTACATATTTATGACGCATGGTTTGACCGTGTTTGTGACTGGCATGAATATGCATGAGAAAAATTATATCTTAACTTGTACCTTTCTTGGCACCAAATTAGTTTATTTTTGTTAAAACTCAAGAGTTAAAGTTAAGAAAGCTTTTTCTCTGTTGGATTATATTTGTTACACAGTCACACAAAATCCACTTTGTTTGATCAACTGCACCGACGAATGAATACAAATTGATTGTCTTTTGAAATAGAGGCCTGACGTGTTCATTAAGCTGCTTGAGCATGGAGAATAAAATTACACACTTGACCGTATCGATCCTCTTAAAGATTCGGGATTAAAAAATGTCTTCTATTTTGGTAGCGATGTTTACACAGTTTAGGATGGCGGGCATTAATTTGACATATATCATATCTCATTGGTTTATGCAGGTAAAAAACTACATTACCTTGAAAAATTGGCAAGTGTATTTCGTTTCACATTTAAAATATTAATAAAAAGACTATAACATGTGCTGATTGTGAAAATATCACACCTTGTTTATTACGCACTATTTTAATGAAATTAATAATTTCTCAATCTTCTCTTCTGACACTCATATTTTAAGTAGAGAGATTTCAAATTGTTCTATCATTGCAAGGGTAAATATTATTAAAAGTATGTAAAAGTGTCACGGCTGTGAAAATATGTTGTTATTTTACATAAATAGATGAACACTACCTGTGGAAATTTGCCTTTACTGGCGGCCTCCATCGCTGTCAGACAATTGCCGAATCGACTGCATACTCCAGCCTTTCCTGTTTCCACCATTGTACAGTTATCACCTTCAAAGAAACAGAAACACCAGAGTTACACAACACCACAGGTGAAGGTGAATAAACGGTATAAAGTGAAAGTGAAGTACCTTCTCTAGGGGTAGTTGTGTTTGCCTGGCATCCGGCTTGCAGTCTTGTCTCTTGTCCTGGTACCCAGGGGCAGCATACTATCAGCCTGTTCTCCGGGGAGGCGCATACCTGAAAACATACTACATTGAATTACCTATCAATTTATACACCTGCACCTGTGAAATAATTTACTATACACGAAACATTGTTATTTAACCTTTGAAACATACCAAATTTTTAATAAATAAAATCAATGGTATTTTCTAGTTGAAATAATCTTTTTATTTTTATTTATGATTTTACTTAATTTTTTTTTTCTTTTACATATTAAAAAATATTATTATTCAATTAATAAAAACAGTTTATTAATAAAAAAGTTTTGCTGTGTAATTATTATTACGTGTGACAGCCATTTCGCCTTCTGATGGCATTATAAAACTGCATTCAGAATCCGAAACAGCTGACACGCGTAATGATAAATACACAGCAGAGCTGGTTTATCAATACACTGTTCTCATTTATTGAATAATAATATTATAAAATAAAATAAAAATAAAGAAATTAAAATGGAGTTCTACGAATTAAACTTAATAACAATAAATAAATAAAATAAAATTCTGAAATAATAAGAAAACATACAGATTTAGAAAATGAGGTTAAAAGAATTTGACGTTCTCACTATAAACATATAAAAATATTTCGACTACTGGCATTATACCTAGGTCTCTCATACAAAATTTGGGCATATTAGATTTGTCAAAGAATTTATATAAAAATGCAAAAATCATTCATTTTAAACGCACGTTGGATTACAAAAGATTTTTTTCAATATTTATGTTGAGGGATCAGTAGGATTTATAAGTCCAATTAGGAGTTCCACCGAGCTGAACCCTCTGATATCTGGAGTCGGTGAATTATTTTCCCATTTGGTCTCTGGTAGGTTGACCATTGTCGCACTACTGCGACAATGAAACTTCCTCTGAGTGTAATAGTGTGGGCTCGCATGATAAGAGATAGTTATGGACGACTGGGAGTGGTAGAAGGCACAATTAAGGCTAAAAAGCATCAAGATGTGATTCTGGAGTCAAAATTACTGCCCAGCTACAATGATTTGATTGAGGGCAACCGTGGTAGATGCAGTTTCCAGCAGCATGATCCCCATGCCACATATCAAAACGAGCATGAAAAGGTTATAGAACCACCATATTGTTGTTCTTCCTTGGACAGGGAACAACCTGGACTTGAATCCTAATGAAAATATCTGGTCTTGATTGACAATACTGTTTTTATGTCGCAACCCCAGCAAAAAAAGAGAATTATTTGAAGCGATTATTCAAGTATGGTTCCATATCATCAAACCTAAAAATTTGTAATGTTTGGTAGTCTCAATGCCTAGAGGAATTAATAACGTTAGTTTTTAATTTTAGTTACTTTCTGCATATAATATTTTAGTGTTTTGAATGTAGTATTTTGTATTTTAGTGATTTGTGTGTAAATGCATCACTCAAATTTATGAATGTTAACCTCAATACAGGCTGCTAGTCCTAGTGAGGTTAATATTTTTTATGTAAAAAAAATAAGAACACATGTATGGTGAGAAATTATAAATAAATAAATAAAATAATAATTTGAAATATCACGCAAAATTTTCGTAATTAATAAATACTTTTGGTTTTGCCATGTCGTTGTTTTATTGTGCATTGTTGTTATTTTTCTACAAAAAAACATTTAAATCATTTCAAAATATAACAATATAATACATATGTTGTTGAATTAATTAGCTAAGATAATTACAGTTAAACACCAACGTGATTTAAAAAGGAGTGAATGAACATCAAATACAAGAAATTTATTAAAAATGTCCACACTTCCACTTCCACAAGTCCATTCGTAACTTATATTGGTAAAATGAATTAAAAATGAACTAGATATGCAGAGGGATTATATCTATGTGACTTCACCTGATACGGCAATCCGTGGAATGCCGCTTCCAAGACGGGGGAGCATCTCATTATGTGTCTGCAGACACCCGGCTGGATGGTTCCCGCCATGACACACAGATCTCCTGTAACGTAATACCAGAACCACGTGAGAGAAAGGAGAGGAACCCACGACCTCTAGATTCCTAGTCGAGGAACTTACCCTCGACCACGGAGGCCGTCACAGTTAGTCCACAGATTATTTTACGATTAGAGGTTGGTTGTTATTAGATTATCTTTTAAATTAACTCCACAAAAGAATATTTCACAAAATAATTTCCCTCAGAGCCTATGTCATCTTTGGGGACACTGGGTGGAGGGTTTGTTTGAGGAAAATTAGGAATGAACCTTGATCTTGAAGAAAGCCATATTGTAGGAGGGAGAAAACACAGGCGTTCACAAATCATTTCACGGCAGAGCCGTTGAACTCAGCAATGAATCGTAGAAACGAAAGTTTCAAAATACAATATTGGGAGAGTATTTGGCGTGTTTCCCGATATTTGTTGTATCCCGGTGATGAAAGGATCAACGACAGTAGTAGGTACTACTGTCGTAGCTTCTTTCATTGAAATACCGGTAGAATAAGGACAGCATTACCATCTGACATATGTGCTGTAAAAAGATTGCAATCTGTTTGTTGAAATGAGATTCCATCAAACGGACAGCCTGTTTTTTGTACTTTTGGGCTCCAGAATAGAGGTGGATTCCATTTGTCGTGTACTTAAGTTACTAAAAATGTAATATGTAGGGCTCGGATGCTATAATGCACATTTTTGTCAAAATTGAGTTTAGTTTTCCGTTCATGGCAAAATACCTAATATTTGACTTACTTTAACCAGTGATTCCTGACATTATTTGGAGTAAAAAATGTAAACGAAATTTTAGTCTTCGGTGACTTTTTTTGACGACTTTATTTTTCAAAAATTTTTTTCTTCAAAATCAAACAAAAAAAAATCTTAGCCGGGTGTCCGACGAACCCCTTACCCCGCTTCCAACTGTTCAACAACTACCATTTTCTTATGTTTTTGTAGAAAAAAAAAACATCAAAAATGTCACCGGAGACCAAAATTTCATTTACGTTTTTACTCCAAATAATGTCAGGAATCACTGGTTAAAGTAAGTCAAGTACGTCCCTTAACACCTTGTATATTACAGAGATTCTTTGTGAAAAATAAAATAATGTTAATATCGCACAACAGTCCCCAACTGCTCCCGTCTGAAGCAAGTGAGACTATGACATCCCCAATTGGAGAATGTTTTGAGACTTAAGGCGACGGAGAGGGGACGGAGATGGGGAAGAGGTAGGTGGGGAAGTACGTGGGAATTCAGATCTGGTCACCAAACATGGCTTAAGCCATTGCAAGCAAATTTTTAATGTTGAATTGGTCTTTCACCAGGGCGGTAGGTACTGAGAGTATTTTTCACTCTGTACTTATATACTGCATAATTAATTGTGAAATAACATTAATTAATAATTTAAAATTTATTAGCACACACCGGGATTTGATCCCTCAACTTTTGGTTTGGTGGACGAGACCTTTACCATTCGACCAAGGAATGCCAAAAAATGTTTACAGAAACTTTACATTTCATCACTCATTAGATTGCACCTCACGGAGAAAAAAATAGTAAAAAGGCTGCGCCTTACAAGGCGTTAAAGAATAGCAGTAAAAAAAACCGTGTGTATGTTTATCACCAAATTAGCCTTTGGGACTACTGTGCCAAATTTAAAAAAAATCTATTACTCGTGTCTCAAATGATGTTCTAAACTATTTTAAATCTTAAATTTTTTAAACGTTTTTACAGAGAATAAAGAAATTAAAAATAATAATAATCATATTTTCCTACAGTTTTGAAATTTTCCCATTTAAAAATTAATTGATAAAATAGGACTAAAAAAGTATAGCTACTCATATTTTCCAATACTTACATAAGTATAAGTCCTGACAGATTGGATTTATAAATAAATATTGATTTTAAAAAATACTGCTGCTTCTAATTTAATAAACTTTATTACTTCATTAAAGAAGGAGAGAATACAAAAAATTTAAACAAAATATGAAAAAGAACAAGACACAGAAAAATAAAAAGATAACGGTCACAACTGGGACTCGAACCCAGGAACTCACGTCAAACTAGACAAATGCTTTAACAAATTCGACAACTGAGACCTCTCATTTGGAAGTCATTCTGGGCAATCTCATATTTAAAATTTTAGAATGAACAATATTATCTACAACTATTTTTTTCAAAATTATCGGATGCAATTTTTTTAATCGGTTACAATTAAAAAAGGTAGGATTAACCAAAAAAAATATTTTTTGGAAATAACTAAGAGTAATTGTAAAAAGAAAGTTTTTCAAATAAAAAAAAGGAAAAAATGCTTAAAGCCCGGGCAATGCCGGGGACTTCAGAAGGTAATTCTAGACACTAAAAAAGTGTGTTTCTAAATTTTTCAGTGAATTTTGTGAGACTTACGGTGGTGGAAAGGGAAATTAGATGGGGAAGAGGTAGGCGGGGAAGTACCTGGGAATTCAGATCTGGTCACCAAACACAGCTTAAGCCATTTAAAAAAAGAAATCAATTTTGAATGGTCTTTCACCAAGGCGATACTGAGAGTATTTTCCAATCTGAGACGTACCGCGTATTATTTTTATTTTATTAATTGTAAAATAAGATTAATTAATGAATTAAAATTTATTAGCGCTCACGGGATTTGAACCCGCAACTTTTGGTTTGATGGTTGAGAGCCTTACCGCTTGACTACGGAGGCCGCTACAAAATGTTGATATAAACTTTTCATATTATCACTCATTAGATTGCTCCTCACGGAGGAAAAAGTAGGAAAAAGAATGCATAAAAAATACAGTAAAAAAACGTGTTAATGTTTTTCACCAAATTACCTGTTGGGACTCTTAGCCCAGTCAGTGGGGGATAAAAAGGGCCTTTAGCTTGCAAAAGGTCATGTAGTAGCGATTTTGATATATGTTGTTAAGATTGGGATTCTAAAGAAAAAAAAAAGTTTTCGACCTCGGGAGGGTCGAGCTCGATCCGCCATCTTGGATTGAAGGTCCCAAAATTTGATTTTTTCAAAATAATTATGAAATGGTTGATTTTACAACCAAGTTGTTGAAGGTGAACTTGAAGAAAACTAAATTACGTACATTTTATGTGTAGAGTTTTTTTTCTGTAAGTCTAATAGGTAACGAGTTACAGTGGCGGAAATGTGAATATTTTTCAAAAAAATGATGAAATTCCCAATTCGTGTTATTTTTTCGGGATATTCATTACATAACTAGCTGTTAAAAACCTGCTCCGTAGGGTTTTACTGCTAGGCCCTGTAGGCAGTTTTTGGTTTGGCTTCGCCCAGTTAGTGTTGGTGACCATTTTATATATAATTATATTATATAATATATTTTTTATCATACAATTATAATAATTTTGTTAACTCATCCACACAACCATGAGGTAGAGAACATGGCGCATTTTTTATTGTGGTATCCCCTGTAGGTCTACTCCACAGATATACCAGATTTCTTCAGATATATTTAGATTTCGAAATTATTTTATATATTGGCTATTGCCTAATGATACTTTTTTGTTGATGCCGGTTGGTTGATATCGACATCTTAATAACAGTCTTCATCAATGTCATCATCTAATTCATTGCCTGTGGTACTGAGATTCTGGGCTTCCATTGACAAAATCTCTTCATCTTCTTCCTCGACATCGATATGAACCTCTGGCGAATTTCGGCATGTTTGACCATTACAGCACCCACACACAATAGAACAATTCAATCCAGCTTTCCTGCAGCCACATGTAACGCCGCATCATTTTTTACAATTACATGAAATAAATTTCAATAAAGTCTCGGGTGCTGGTTTCTTTGTCATTCTTACTGGAACAAACCCGTTGGTGCCACGTTTCCAGCCCCAGTTTTCTGGATTTTTTGGATTCCATACAATTTTTTGGACTTGGTGGTACGTCCTAAATGTATGGTACCGTGCAGCGTCGTTCGTTGGTGGCAAAGAGGCAAGATTGAATTTGCTTTTTGTTGTTGACTTTGTGAAACGTTGGTAGCGGACTTCTTCCAAGGTTTCTTTATCCATGTCACCCCCGTACAAAGCAACAAGAAAGCGTTTTCCTGCATCTGCTATGTCTTCTGGTTTTGCATCATGTTGTTTGAAGATTCCTATCATGGCATCGAGTCTTGTGTCGTTCTGTACAAGTGAACAAAATTTTGTTTTTCCTTGGTTGAAGAAGGACGATGTTGTATCGCAGCCACTAAAGGCATGGAGAAACAGAATATTCTCAGCCGCTTCTTTGTATTTCACACTATTCGCCAAATACAGTCTTTCAAAAGTTTTGCCTCTCCCGGGTTTGCGAAGATATATACTTCTTTCGGGTGGTGCCAATGCTGTTAGCAGAACTAGGAGATCAACGTCTTCGCCAATAACGAATACAGTGTCAAATGATGAACACAAGGAAATCGCAATATTGACAATCAACTCATCAGCATCTTCTTCAGCCTGTTTAACTGTAAAATCAGCCTGTATAAATTGCTTAGTAAGCATCGAAATCAGACGGACTTTGTTATTTTCATTGACTAAAAAACGTTCTTGTGAAACTTGAACTGGCATTGTTTCATCGAAAAGAACATCTGCATACATATGCTTCTTCGATCGGCGAAGTCTTTCTGCGGTTTTTGTATTTTTTTCACCATCATCTAGCGGATATCCATCGAAAACAATAACTGCATGTGATCCATAGTGATGTCTTACATAGTAAACGTACTTCTCGCAAATTGACTCAAAAAATCATTACGATTCCATACAACTTTATGTAAAAGGTATCCTCCATCCACAACATTAATTTTGCTACCTTCAAGTTGCACGCCTTCTGGAAGTTGTTCAAAAACACCTACTAGCACACATTTCGTACCTTTCAGAGAAAAGCGACAAAGGAAATGGGGCGAGTTAGAATTTAAGGTAATCCTTCAATTCTTCGTCGGATTTCTTCAAAATACACATTCTCTGGAACAACATTAACGGGTTGATGGAAATAGTTGTTTCGCCGATCTTGATGCTGCTGTTGACTGCTACTAATGGAATAACGTTGTCCTTACGTTTGAATTTAATAGATTCAAAATTTGTATACCTGGTAACCATGTTCGACATCCTCTCGGTACCTATTTCTCTGGATAAATGACAATTAATCTTTTCATCCCCGACAATTCCAGTACTGATAGAAAGAAGTGAATTGATTCCAAGTCAGCTATAGACTAGGAGCCCATTATAACAACGTCAATCAACGTCATCGAGCACACGGATGATGCTTTATAAGTATATTGTTTGTGGGAATACGTTAAAATGATATTTTGTAATATGTTCTTACAAAAATTTATCAAGAAAACTTGAGTTTTACAATTTTTTGTCAAAATTGTCTTCTTTCTTCCGCTGTAACTCGTTACCTATTAGACTTACAAAAAAAAACATTTTACATAAAATATACGTAATTTAGTTTCCTTCTAGTTCGCCTTGAACTACTTGGTTGTAAAATCAATCATTTCATAATTATTTTGAAAAAACCAAATTTTGGGACCTTCAATCCAAGATGGCGGATCGAGCTCGACCCTCCCGAGGTCGAAAACTTTTTTTTTCTTTAGAGTCCTAATCTTAACAACATATATCAAAATCGCTACTACATGACCTTTTGCAAGGTAAAACTACGGAATGACTGGGCTATCTTGTGCAGATTTTTAATAAATCCAAAAAAACAAGACTCAAATAATACATCGAAATTATTTGAAATTGACTTTTTCTCACTTTCCTACTGTACAAATAATAATTTTGCACATCATATTTTCATACAATTTCAAAATTTGCCTACTTATAAACAATAGAAAAAACAAAATAAGGGTAAAAAAGTGCACCTATCTTCCAAAACTTACATAATATTGTAAGTCCTGACAGATTGGCTTTATAAATTAATGTAATAATATTATTTTTGTGAAGTGTATGTAATATGGTTTCTCGACTAATATACTTACACGAAATAATATATATTTTTTAATATTGATTTTATAAAATACTACTGCCTCTAATTTAATCAACTTCACTGAAGAAGAAGAGAAAACTAAAAATCTAAACGAAATATGAAAAAGTCCAAGAAACAGAAACATTAAAGGATAATGGTGGCAACTGGGACTCGAACCCAGGATCTCTCGTCTAACTGAGACGAATGCTTTGATCAATTCTGCTATGGAGACCTCTCATTTTGAAGTAATTTTTGTCAATTTCATATTAAAATTTCGGAATGAACAATATTATCTTTGTTTTAAGATTTTTACGGCCAAAAGCATTTTCGTTATTTGTCGTCCATCATCAGGGCACATCAACCGGATCTGCCCTGATGATGAACACTGCAACGATGTCCGAAACGTTGGCTAAAGAAGGAGGTAGCGCAACACGGCGTAACACCCCAACAACAAATTTTTGCCCATAAAATTGGATTTTTGAATTGGAAACAATTAAAAAAGGGTAGAAAATATCCTTCAAAAGTTATTATAAAAATGAAAGTTGTTTAAATTAATATAAAATGGAAAATTGCTGAAACACCTGCTGCGTGGTGGGCCGGATCGAGAGAGACTGGTTGAGGAGGTATTTTGAACTCTCCATCCAGAATCCCTCAACCAATGGCCAATAATTGAACTGAAGTTACTGATAGAGGTAGGTACAATTTTTTTTTACGTGAATACCGCACAAGAGTCCCAACTGCTCCCGTCTGGAGCCAGTGGGACTATGGCATCCCCAATTGGGGTATGTTGTGATGCTGAAGGTAGTTAAGAGGGGAAGGAGAAAGGGAAGAGGAAGGTGGGGAAGTACCTGGCTATTCAAATCTGGTAACCAAATTCGGCTAAAGCCATTTCAAGCAACTTTTCAATTCTGAATGGTATCTTTCACTCTGGAACGTGCTGCAAATATACTATTTATTTTTTTTTAATAAATAAATTGTGAAAAAACACAAATTAACCAAATAAAATTTATTTGCCACGCCGGGATACGATCCCGCAACCTTCGGAGTGCGAGTCAAGAGCCTTACCGCTAGACTACCGGCCGTCAATTGAAATTAGTTTCTATTTTTTTTACCTAGTACTACTATAATTTCAATTTCATATATTATATCAATGGTTGGGACCTACTTAATCCTATTATTGTATTTTTAGTTGACTAGGAGAGATAAAATACTGTTTCTATATAATTATTCATTGTATAAAGGAGAGTGTCTGTGGCGCGCAGCCTGGCTTTATTTTTTATACCAATCTCGCGTTTTATTCCGAGAATGATGAAATTTTGCACGCCGTGGTTCAAAATATTTTCGCCGTGGTTCATTCATTGAAGAAGAAGAGAATACTAAAAATCTTAACGAAAAATTTAAAAGAACAAGGCACACAAAAATTAAACTTATAATGGTCACAACTGGGACTCGAAGCCAGGATCTCTTGTCTAACTGAGACAAACGCCTTAAACAATACGGCCACCGAGACCTCTTATATTGAAGTCATTTTTGTCAATTTCATAATTCACTTTTCAATAACAATAATATTGTCTTGAACGAACTTTTTTTCCCATATTATTGAATGCTATCTTTCTGAATTTGAAACAATTAAAAAGGGTAGGAGATAACCAAAAAAATGCGAATACCCTTCAAAAGTTATTATAATAAGAAAGTTTTTCAAATAAAAAAATAAAATAAAAATTACTTTCCCACATCCACACAAAATACGGGCAATGCCGGGGACTTCAGTAAGCATGTCTCGTGTCCAAAAAGGTGTGTTTCTAAATTTTTCCTGATGTCTATGCTCCTATGTAAGAAATCAAAACCAAAACCCCTTACACATAATATTTATAAGTGGGTACTTAAATACCTACCTCCTTAAATATAAACAATTTATTAATCGTAACTTTTTAAATCATTTTAAAAAAGAAATTATATTATTCATCCAAAGAAACGTCACTATCTGGGAAACAATTCTTTTTGCACACTTTCTTCAGATTATCATGACCAACCGGAAATGGAACGTACAATAAGTAAAAATTTTAACAAAACAAAAAAACGACTTCAAAAATGCACTAAAAAGTAAATAAATAATTTCATATTCTTCTACAACTTCATAATCGACTTACTTTTTCTACTCATCAATATGTAGGTACAATTGTTATTTTTGGAATCGGTGTCAGTCATGGTAGGTTTGTAACTACATACATAGTTATAGGTGAGACGTGCTTGTGTCGCACAAGCGACTTGATGAGGCGAGAGCAGAGCCGCGGCGTGAGGGGAGCTGTCAAGTAAACACGCCGCGCCGGGCCGGGTACCTTTGCTGACACCGACTCCAAAAATAACAATTGTACCTACATATTGATGAGTAGAAAAAGTAAGTCGATTATGAAGTTGTAGAAGAATACGAAATTATTTATTTACTTTTTAGTGCATTTTTGAAGTCGTTTTTTTGTTTTGTTAAAATTTTTACTTATTTTTTGATTTTTAGTGAATCTGAAGTACACTAATTTGTCTGAATATGGGTAGATCTACTAAACGTGCTGCTCATATAAGACAGACATAATTTGACCATAACGACATTAGGGTCAAATTAAGAGATTCGGCCGAGTTTCGTTAATTTGCTCCTAAGAATTGAAGAGTTCCGTTACTTTGTAATGGATCCGATAATCAAAACCTAACCAAACTCTCATCAATCTATCATTGAAGTACATCCTTTCCAATAAAAAAAGAATCATTGAAATCGGTTAGCGTGATATTGAGTTATTCGTCCATTTGTCGCGCACATACTTTATGCAAATTTAAGACTTTTATGGTTTTCTCATGGATGCCATTGTCAGAACTAAACCAAATTAAAATGGGACCAAATGGGAAGCACCAGCTTTCAAATAAAAAAAGAATCATCAATATCGGTTCACCCAGTCAAAAGTTCTGGCGTAACAAACATAAAAAAAAAAAAAAAAAAAAAAATACAGTCGAATTGAGAACCTCCTCCTTTTTGAAGTCGTTTAAAAAATACAGACAGATCAAAAGAACAAAGGCTGAGTTAAAATTTGACTTTGTTACGCTCAGTCAAGAATTGCGTAATTTAAAAAATAATAATGTAAATATCGCACAAGAGTCCCAACTGCACCCGTCTAAAGCAAGTGATATTATGACATCCCCGATTGGAGAATGTTTTGAGACTTAAGGCGACGGAGAGGGGAAGGAGATGGGGAAGAGGTAGGCGGGGAAGTATGTGGGAACTCAGATCTGGTCACCAAACACGGCTTAAGCCATTGCAAACAAATTTTCAATTTTTAATGTTGAAATGGTCTTTCAACAGGGCGGTACTGAGAGTATTTTTCACTCTGGAACGTATCGCGAATATGCTGCATATTATTTTTAATTAATTATTTGTGAAATGACATAAATTAATTAAAAAAATATATTAGCACACGCCGGGATTTGGTCCCGCAACTTTTGGTTTGGTGGACGAGAACTTTACAATTCGACCATTGAGGCTGCCATAAAATGTTTACATAAACTTTACATTTCATCACTCATTAGATTGCACCTCACGGAGGAAATAATAGTAAAACGGCTGCGCCTTACAAGGCGTTACAAAATAGCAGTCAAAAACCATGTTTATGTTTTCACCAAATTAGCCTTTGGGACTCTTGTGCTGAATTTAAAAAATATCTCTCAAATAATGTTATAAAACTATTTGAAATCGACTTCTTTACACGTTTTTACAGAGAATATAGAAATTTAAAATAATAATTATCAAATTTTTCTACAATTTCGAAATTTACTCATTTAAATAATACTGAAAAAAAAGTAGAACTAAAAAAGTGTAGCTACTCGTATTATCCAATACTCACATAATATTATATGTCCTGACAGATTGGATTTATAAATGAATGTAATTTTATTATTTTTGTGAAGCGTAATAAGGTTTTATAAAAAAATATTGTTTTTAAAAAATACTGCTGCTTCTAATTTAATAAACATTTTAACTTTATTGAAGAAGAAGAGAATACTAAGAATATAAACGAAATATGAAAAAAAACAAGAAACAGATAAAATTATGTATAATGGGGGCAACTGGGACTCGAACCCAGGATCTCTCGTCTAACCGAGACGAAATTTTGTTTAAAAATTAAAATTATTTTTATTTTTCTTGATGAATTAGGCAAAAGTTAAAATAATTTATCGAAACTAAGAAAATGATGGTTAATACTATTTGCGCCGAAGTACTTCACATTATATTCAGAAATATATTGCAGAGATTCATTGTAAGGAGCTGAATTCTTAATTAACATAAGATATATTGTGTTAGTTGTATCTAATGCTATTCGCAAATAAACACGGTGGTCGAAAACTCGTGGTACAAGCTGGAAACTGTGTATATATATTATCTAAATCAGTTTTCTTTGTCGGCCTACTAATTTTGCAACCCGTAAAATAATTGACTATTTTGGAGTCGCTCTTCAATGTAAAAAATAACTACAATTAAAATGGAGTAGTAAATGACTTAAGTCCATTTGGCGACTTTACAAGAGAAACCAAATACTGTTTCTATATAGTTGTTCATTATATAAAGGAGAGTGTCTGTGGCGGGCGGGCGGTGTGGCATTATTTTATATACAAATCTAGCGTTTTATTCCGAGATTAATGAAATTTTGAACGCCGTAAAAAAGGATATATACTTCAATGAAAAGAAACAGAATTAAAAAAAAATTACCTAAACGCGAAAAAGAACAAGACTCGGATGCAATTTTTTTAATTAGATACAATTAAAAAAGGTAGGATTAATAAAAAAAATTTTTTTTTGGAAATAACTTTAAGAGTTATTGTAAAAAGAAAGTTTTTCAAAAAAAAAATTTAAAAAATGCGTAAAGCCCGGGCAATGCCGGGGACTTCGGCAAGTAATTCTAGACACTAAAAAAGTGTGTTTCAAAATTTTTCAATGAATGTTGTGAGACTTGGACTTGGACGATGGTGGAAAGGGAAATTAGATGGGAAGAGGTAGGTGGGGAAGTACCTGGGAATTCAGATCTGGTCACCAAACACAGCTAAGCTATTTCAAAAAAGAAATTAATTTTGATGGTCCTTCACCAGGGCGATACTGAGAATATTTTCCAATCTGGGACGTACCGCGAATTATTTTAATTTGATTAATTTATTGTGAAATAAAATTATTGTGAACGCAAATCGCTGTTATTTCCGCCTACAAAACCAATTAAAATCCAGATTGCTGTCCAGAAACACGAAGATATTAGTGTACAAAACCCTTATCAGACCAGTACTTACGTATGCAGCTGAGACTTGGGTACTAACTAAGAGGAATGAGCGAGCACTGGACGTTTTGGAAAGAAAATTTTTGAGGCGCATCTTCGGACCGGTTCTAGAAAATGGATTTTGGCGCAGACGTTACAACAATGAGCTCTGTTTAAGGAGTTAAACGTCGCAAAATTTATAAAACTGGGAAGACTTCGGTGGCTGGATCATGTGGAGAGAATGACCGAGCATCAAGCACCAAAGTCCCTGCTAAACTCAAGACCAATAGGGCGAAGGAGCCTGGGAAGACAAAGACTAAGATGGAGCGACAACGTCCTCAAAGACATATCTATCTTGGAGCTTCTAAACAGGAGAGAGCTGGCACAAAACCGAGATGAGTGGAAGAAGATTCTTGAGGAGGTCAAGACCCACCAGGGGTTGTAGAGCCAATAGTGATGATGATGATGAAATAAAATTAAATAATGAAATAAAATTTATTAGCGTTCATGGGATATGAACCCGCAACTTTTGGTTTGGAGGTTGAGAGCCTGACCCCTTGACTACGGAGGCCGCTACAAAATGTTGATATAAACTTTTCATATAATCACTCATTAGATTGCTCCTCACGGAGGAAAAAGTAGGAAAAAGACAGCATTCGAAAAATACAGTTAAAAAAACGTGTCAATGTTTTTGTTCATCATATTTTCAAACAATTTTTAAATTTGCCTATTTATATAAAATAAGAAAAAACAAAATAAGGGTAAAAACGTGCACCATCTTCCAAAACATACATAATACCTTTAAGTCCTGACAGATTGAATTTATAAATTAATGTAATAATATTATTTTTAGTGTATGTAATATGGTTTCTTGACTAACTACTTACTTACTTACTTGATACTTACACGAAATAATATATATTTTTTTTTTAATATTGATTTTAAAAAATACTACTGCCTCTAATTTAATCAACTTCATCGAAGAGGAAGAGAATACTAAAAATCTAAACGAAATATGAAAAAGTCCTAGAAACAGAAACATTAAAGGATAATGGTGGCAACTGGGACTCGAACCCAGGATCTCTCGTCTAACTGAGACGAATGCTTTAATCAATTCTGCTATGGAGACCTCTCATTTTGAAGTAATTTTTTTCAATTTCATATTTAAAATTTCAAAATAAACAATATTATTTTAAACTAATTTTTGCCCATATTATTGGATTTTTGAATTAAAAACAATTAGGAAGGGTAGAAAATATCCTTCAAAAGTTATTATAAAAAGAAAGTTGTTTTAATTAATATAAAATGGAAAATTGCTGAAACACCTGCTGCGTGGTGGGCCGAATGGGCTGAATGGTTGAGGAGGTATTTTGAACTCTCCATCCAGAATCCCTCAACCAATCGCCTTGCACCGCAGTTGCAGAGATGGATTCATACGCCCGTCACTCCTGGACACACTGACCCCTACATTCATACCCATTTCCTTCTCAGACCATACTCTTCTTCCTTCCCTTAAAAAAGCCCTCCACACAGCATCGCCTAAAATGAAATAGGCCCTGAGGGAAATTATTTTCCTCAGGGCGTCTAGTGTGGAGCTAATGTAAAAAAGAAGCCCAACCGAAATTAGTATTTGAATACCTAGCGCAGACCTGTGGAAAATCACGGGATAAGTAGGTACCTACTTAATCACATGTTTGGATTTTTCCCACTTTTGGTTTCAATTGTTTAAAATGTTACTTAAATTCATAGCAAAAGTCTTAGAGTTCATTGAACCGCAGTTACAGATAGAGGTAGGTACAATTCAAATTAGTTTGTACTTTTTTAATACCTAGTACTACTCTAATTCCAATTTTATATATTATATCATTGGTTGGGACCTACTTAATCGCACTTTGAGTTTTTCCACAATCAGTTCCTATTTTTAAAATTAAACTTAAATTAAGAGCAAAAAGAACAAGACATACAAAAAATTAAAAGATAATGGTCACAACTGGGACTCGAACCCAGGATCTCTTGTCTAACTGAGACAAACGCCTTAAACAATACGACTACCGAGACCTCTTATATTGAAGTCATTTTCGTCAATCTCATATTTCACATTTCAATAACAATAATATTGTCTTCAACTAAAATTTTTTTCCGTATTATTGGATGCTTCTTTCTGATTTTGAAACAATGAAAAACGTAAGAGATAACCAAAAACAATGTGAATACCCTTCAAAAGTTATTCTAGTAAGAAAGTTTTTCAAATAAAACAATAAAATAAAAATTAGGTACTTTCCCACTTCCACACAAAATGCGTTAAGTCCGGGCAATGCCGGGGATTTCAGCATGCGTGTCTCGTGTTCAAAAAAGTGTGTTTCTAAATTTCTCGTATTTAATAAATCAAAACCAAAAATCCCTCCTTAAACATAATATTTGTAAGTGGGTACTTAAATACCTACCTACTTAAATATAAACCATTTAATTATCGTAACTTTTTAAATTATTTTAAATAAGAAATTATATAATTCATCCAAAGATACGTCACTATCTGGGAAACAATTCTTTTTTCACAATGTCTTCTGAATATCACATCCAACCGGAAACGGAACGTACAAAAAAATACGGACAGATTAAAAGCACAACGGCTGAGTTAAAATTCGAATTTATTACGCTCAGTCAAAAATAGCGTGATTTAAAAATAATAAATAAAATAATATTAATATCACACAAGAGTCCCAATAAACAGTAAGCTGGAGGAACGACAGTTGAGATGGTACGGGCACATAAAACAGAGACCATCAGACTACACAGTGAAGCAGGCAAAGAAACGGCCTGGATGAAGGCCATTATATAAAGGAGTTAAACTCAGAACAGAAGAAATTACAACCTGAAAACGAGAAGAGCCGACCCCAACAGCCTACCTAGGCAATGAGTTGGGACAGCGCAAGGAAGAAGAAGACACAAGAGTCCCAACTTCTCAAAAGATAATGGTCACAACTGAGACACGAACCCAGGATCTCTCGTCTAACTAAGACGCATGCTAACAATACGGCTACCGATTTTTCGTCTGACCAATTCGGTTACCGAGACCTCTTATTTTCGAAACATTTTTGTCAATCTCGTGTTTAAAATTTCAGAATGAACAATATTTTATCTACATCAAATTTTTTCCCATATTGTTGGAAGCTATTTTTTTTAAATAGGAAAAAATTAAACCTACCTTAATAAAATTAAATATAAATAATTTGGGAAAAACCTTCAAAAGTTATTACAAAAATGTAATAATAATATTTTTCAGTTAAAAAAATATATTAAAATCACTTGTCTACATCTGATGTCAATAAAAATGCGTTAAGAGTGAAAAACTATACAAAACCGGAAATATGTCATTTTTAATTAAAATTTTACCCGCGTTGACTCTTTTGCACATGAAAGTATTAATTGATTTCGAAAGACTGTTCTTTTATCTGGAAAAGTTATGTTTTAAATTATGAGAACAATATGTTTATTTTTAGCATAATAATGTTATGTATACCGTAGGTCATTGGCAGATTTGTTAAATTTTCAAACAAAAAAATTTGTATTATACAACACTCATTTCAAATGATATAATCATGCAGTAAAATAAATTTATCTGGAAAAGCTATGTTTCAGAATTTATTTATTTTATTTGCACACGCCGGGATTCGAACCCGAGACTTTTTGTTTGCTATTTGAGAGCTTTACCCCTCGACCACGGAGGCCGCCATAAAATGTTGAGATAAACTTTAATATTATATAATATATTTTCAAACGATTAAAAATGTTAATAAATGTATTTCGTTTAAATTTTTTCCTTTAAAAGATTTTTTAATTATTTTTATTTTTACTGTTTATTTTGTTTGATACAGTTTTCTTAGTAATATATATTAAATGACGTTCTTAATCTCAATTTGTGAAAAAATAAAGTGACAGTATAATATAAGTGTTTGATCATATTATAGGTAATATTGTAGTTGATCAAAGGGAGCACACATTGTATATTGTGAAAGCAGAATCTCGTAGTTGGCATTTTGGATTTTGCAGATATCAATGCATGAATTTTGTTTAAAGAGACCAGTGGTGCACCCAGGGGAAGAAAAAAAAAACTTATATAGAAGGATTTCCAAGAAGAAGCGTTGCATTATTTGCGTGGGTAATGCTTGCAGTGGTTTTAATTACTACCACTGGTATGTGAGTTATTGAGTAATTCCGGAAAAAAATTCTCAAAATTATTACGGACTGCACCTCGCAGCAGGAAAATTACAGAAACCGATGGAGCCTTACAAGGACAAAAGAATTTTATTTAATGCTTTTGTGTATCACCAGTCATTAGATTGCACCTCACGGAGGAAAAACTGGAAACGGACTGCACCTTACAAGGCGAAAAAAAACAACGGTTAAAAAAATCCGTGTTAATGTTTTTAATAAATTAGCAGTCGGGATTCTCGTCCGGTACTCTAATAAATATAAATATTCCGGTAATATTCTTGAATTATGAATTGAAACAATTTCAAAATGACCTTTTCAGATGTTCCTACATAGAATATAGAAATTAAAAATAATAAAATTGCACAACGTATTTTCATATAATTTTTAAATTTGCCCATTTATGTAAAATTTAAAAAAATATATATTGGAAGAGTCCCAGTCAGCCATCTAGCTATCTTCCAATACTCGCACAATTTTATAAGTCCTTACAGTTTTTTTTTTTGGTGAAGTATAATTAGGATTCATGAATTGATTGTTTAAAAAAAATTATTTCCAAAAAAGGGCTTATTTTTTTTTCTTTTTATAATATAATTTAACAAACAGTCAAAATGACGGAATGAAAAATTGTCATTAAATGCCAGTTACCTAGGCATTTTAAATAAAAAAAAAATTATAAAAAAATTATAAATTGAAATAAAATAAATCGGTTATTTATCAAACTGCATTTTAATATTAGCACTAGGTACTTAAGAAGGTAGGTTTACTTAAAGTGGGTATACAACCATTGCCAGTAAATCTAGTTTTCTTAGGTAAAATTGGGATAGCCCTTACGTATAAATAGTATATAAATTGTTCCCAATTTCCATGGAACACAAAAAAAGGTGTTAAAGTTTTTTTTTAAGTTTTTCACCTTCTTAAGGCATAATCAAACAGTTTATAAAAAAACAAATATTCTGATTTCAAATACCAGTTGTACTTTAATTTATTTAATTTGTATGGAAAATATTCTTACCTTCCCTCTGGGCTCCCACGAAAGTTGCCGTAAAAACCATCAACACAATTTCTAGGAAATACCGCATTTTGAAAATAATTTTGCAACACTGAATTTATTTTACAAAAGTCTCTTGTTAGTAGATACCACTCCAAGAGTTGAAGTCGAACTGTGATTCAATGAGGTTTGCTTTCATATTTAAATCAGTATTTTTGCACTCGGAGTCACACAAAAGATAACAATTTTTGACTGTCGTGTGTAAATTGTTTGTGAATAACTCTCCTAACCCTCTGGCTGCCAGTTATTTTTTTGCAAAAAGCAAGCTTTTAGGGAAAGAATTTTCCTAAAGGCCTGCCATCTTTGGGGATGCTGCATGGACGGCCGGCCCAGCGGTACGGCTCTTGACTCGCAATCCGAAGGTCGCGGGATCGAATCCCGGAGTGGCAAATTAATTGTATGTGAATAATTTGCGTTATTCGCAATTTACTCATTAAAAATAATATATAGTATTTTTGCGGCACGTTCCAGAGTGGAATATACTCTCGTATCTGGTGTAAGACCACCATTCAGAATTGAAACGTTGCTTGAAATGGCTTTAGCCATGTTTGGTAACCAGATCTGAATAGCCAGGTACTTCCCCAAAATATATTCCAGATGGACAAACGTTTAGAATTTTAGTGACTCAATTCCACGATCTTATCTATTGATAGGTTATGTTAATGCAGCGCAAAGTTTCAAAAACCCATTCCTTAACTATTACTGACTTAATTATATATTACTGAATGATGAATACTTGGAGCAGGTGGATGAGTTTTTTTTTACATACATACCGCTTAAGAGTCCCAACTGTTCCCATCTGGAGCTGAAGGTAATGGGGTTGGGAAGGAGATGGGGAAGAGGGAGGTGAGGAAGTACCTGGCTATTCAGAGACTTAGTCAGCCAACACGGCTAACGCCATTTCAAGCAACGTTTCAATTCTGAATGGTGGTCTCACACCAGGGAGATACTGAGAGTATCTTCCACTCTGGAACGTGCAACTCCGTTGGCGCTAATAAAAAACTGTCAAAAGAAGCGAAGCTAGCAGTCCACAATGGAGTCCTGAAACGTACCCTGATGTATGGCAGTGAGGCATGGAACTGGCAGAGGAAGGATGAAAGTAAACTGAATGCTGTTGAAATGAGATCTCTGAGACGTATGTGTGGTAAAACAATGTATGATCGTGTGAGAAATGTGGATATCCGCAAAGTATGTAAGACTAATGTAAGCTTTATGAGTAAAATTAAGAAAGGGACCCTCAGATGGTTTGGGTATGTAGAGCGAATGAACGAAGAAAGTAGTGTAAGAAGAATATACGACGCGAATGTGAATGGTAGAAGAAGTCGGGGACGCCCGAGGAAGACATGGCACGATCAAGTGAATCAGATACTTGAGTCGGGCCATGTCAAAAGTCAGAATAATAGAAGAGAACGTATGAGACGATGTATGAATGTGAGTGAGGTAAAGAGTGTGTGTCAAAACCGAGTTGTCTGGCGGTCTGTTCTCTCTGCCTACCCCTGCGGGGAAACGGCGTGATGGTTAGTTAGTTAGTAATTAATACGAAAAACGCTTGAATCTTCAACATATTATTGTGTTATCACAAAACAAGCAAGTCCGGAAATAATAACCGTTAAAATAGAATTTCGGAAGAGTAAAAAAAATTCAGATTGTATTTTCAGATTTTACGGAATAATAACTTTTGTGAAAAGGCCCGAAACAAAGTTGGGATTCTTGTGAAAGTAAATATATGAAAAAGAGATACGTTTTAAGATTTTCACGGCCAAAAGTATTTTCGTTATTTTGTTTTTGGTGTGTTTTGCCGTATTGCGCTTCCTCCTTCTTTAGCCAACGATTCGGACAGCATTGCAGTATCCATCATCAGGACCCTGATGATGATCCTCAAAGAAGGAGGTAGCGCAACACGGCGTAACACCCCAAAAACAAATAATGCAAATAACGCAAATGACGAAAATATGAAAAACAGTTCACTATTTCAGCACTGTCGGTCCATTGAAACCATTGGTCTTTCAGAAGGCGTCACTCTTAATTTATTAGTTAAGAGGATACCTCCATGGAAAAAAATGAGTAAAAACTTGCGTAGTCATCATCAGAACAAATGGAAAACACGCAAGTGTTCTACAAGGATCGGTATTGAGTTACTTTTCATTTTAATTTAACTTTAATAACATAATAACACATTTTTATGTGCTGTGTACACATACGCAATAGAGTTATTATAAAAATGCTTGTAAAACATGGCGTCATGACTAAAATTAAATCAATACAAAATATATAAAAATGCAATACAGCACACATTAAGGGTGTAAATTATAAAAAATATATTAGAGAAGCATGAAAGTGTGGAAAGAGAAAAATTCATAATATTTAAATCTAGAGTCGGGAGGTGGGAATTTATTTCAACCACGCAACTGTCTTACGGTTTCTATAAAATAATAGATAAGTAGCCATGCACATAAGTTAATATACCATCTTTGATAAATTATCCAAATAAAAAAAATAATTAAAAAACAAGAAAATTAAATCTATTCTCTACTTATTTCCAGTCATAATCTTATGCAGGAATCGCTAATATTTTACGATACTGACTTTAAAAAAACTTGTCATTTGTGATCGAAAAAAACCGTCTTTTAATGGATCTAATATTTTTTCCAGGCATTACAAATGACAATATTAAATCAATGATAGTTTATAATTAGGAACGATCAAAATTAAAAAAAAAAACACTCGGCATCGAAAGGGTTAACGTTCTTCCGATGCGGAGTGCAAATTTGTGGACGGAATAAGCGGTTTTGCACGCGGCCATAGCAATAAGCTGTTTTTCAATTCATTTCTGTCAATCAATAACAATAACAGGAAATCGATGCGGTGACGACATTGAAAACATTATTTGTTTTTTTGCACTCCTTTCCAAACGAAATAACAACAAGACTGAAAATGTTTGTTGGATTTTTTGATTAAACTGCTGTCGGCCTCCGAAACGTGCGCACATATAATACAGCATATATAGTCTAAATTTCTGATAAATCAGTTTCAAATTTGAAAATGATTTTCTTTTAAATTAACGCATTCCCTGAAAAATCACGGGATATTATAATTCAAATTTTAAATTTTATATTACATGTAGACCCACTTAATCGCGTGCTTGAATTTTTCCACCATCAGTTCCAATTTTGAAAATGTATCTAAGATACATTGCAAAATTTTTTAATTTTTTTAATATGTATATCGCATAAGAGTTTAACTTACGTCTGAAGCCAGTGAGACTATAGCATCCCCAATTGGGGTATGTTGTGTGGCTAAAGGTAGTGGGGAGGGGAAGGAGATACGGAGGAGGAAGGTGAGGAAGTACCTGGCTATTCAGATCTGGTCACCAAGCACGGCTAATGCCATTTCAAGCAACGTTTCAATTCTGAATGGTGGTCTTACACCAGGGCGATACTGAGAGTATCTTCCATTCTGGAACGTGCCGAAATATCCTACTTCCTACTTATAATATGGAAGGCAAATATTTGTATGGATATATGCATGTATGTTTGTTACTCTTTCACGCAAAAACTACTTACTGGATTTTAATGAAACTTAACAATATAGCTCACACATCAGAATAGGCTATAGGCTATATAGCTTGGAGCTCTGGAATTATGAAATTTTAATACAAAACTTACAATAGGTGGCACGCGAACTGTTTGAAAAACGAATGTAACGGTTATGGAGGGGTGGTGAAGGGGGTGGTAAGGGGGGGTGGAGGGATGATAGGGGATATGGGAGGGCGGAGTGAGGAGGGGGGAGGGGGAGTGGGAGGGGGTAGGGGTGATTAGGGGAGGGAGAGTGCATGGGGGGAAGGGGGGATTTTAGGGAGGGGGAGTGGGTTGGGGTGGGGAGGAGGGAGGGAGGGGACTGGGAATAGGGAAGGTAGAGGAGGCGCTGTGGGTACCCCCCCTAATACTATGCGATCGAAGCCGTGGGCCAAAGATAGTACTATATATTATTTTAAATGAATAAATTGTGAAATAACACAAATTAATTAAATTCATTTTACGAGTATTTGCCATGGCGGGATTCGATCCCGTGTCTTGCGGTGTGCGAGTCAAGAGCCTTACCGCTGGACTACGCCAGCCGGAAGTTATAGTGTTCATTTAATCGCAGTTAAAGACGGAGACAAATTCGAAAATAGTGTTTTTAATACTCACCGCAGACCCATGAAAAATCACGGGATATTATAATTCCAATTTTAAACATATAAAACATATAAAAGGTAGGTATCCACTTAAGCTCATGTTTGAATTTTTCCACAATCAGTTCCAACTTTGAAAACGAAAGAAATTTTTTTTTAGTTCGTTGAACCATTGTTACAAAAAGAGGCATATCTATTCGTAATTAATCTTTTTACTACCTAAAGCATTGTCGTGAAAAATCACGGGATATTAAAATTATAATTTTAAATTTTACACTATTGTACGGTTGGTACCTAATTAATCGAATGTTTGAATTTTGCACACAATCAGTTCCAATTTGATAATGAAACTTTGATTCCAAGCAAAAGTTCTAGAGTTCATTGAACCGGAGGTACAGACAGGGGCACAACCGAAATTAGTATATTCAATACATGGCGCAAAAAGCGCTAAAAACATGGGATGTTATAATCCCCGTATTAAATATTACTCTATAGGTAGGTAACTACTTGATCGCAAGTTTGCATTTTACCCATAATCAGTTCCAATTTTCATTGTCTCTGTTACAGACGGAGGCACATTCGCTTGCAGTATTAATATCTAATGCAGACCCACGAAAATCACGGGGTATTACAATTCCAATTTTAAATATTATGTTATAGGTAGGTATCTACTTACTTAATTACATGTATGAATTTTACCACAATCAGTTCCAATTTTGAAAATAATACTTAAATTCAAAGCAAAAATTCTAGATTTCATTGAACTGGAGTAACAGACGGAGGCACAACCGAAATTAGTATTTTAATGCCTACCGCAGACCCGTGAAAAATCACGGGATATGGTAATTCCAATTTCAAATATTATATTATAGGTAGGTTACTAAACGCACATTTGTATTTATTCCCAAGTTTGAAAATAATACTTAAAAGCAAAGTAAAATTTTTAGAGGCACAATCGATATCAAGGTATTTTATTCCACGGATAAACAAGCTACTAATAGAGTTATCCATAGGATAACATGTATTTAAACAAACAAATAAAAACTCGCAATAGGTAGAAAACCCAGCTAACTTATCCGAAATATATCCACTAGTCATAGATTCGAGTACAGAAAAGCAAACAAGAATAGAATAATTAATAAAATGTATTTAATTATATTAATTATTGAAAGCTAACATACCAATCCGTAAATGGTGCATAACAACGTGGTGGGATTTAGCTTTATTCACAGTGAAAAAAATCGTACTTTTCATCAATTTTTTTGATGCCTATAGACATCGTCATGGAGGTAATGGGTTTTAACAGACGGATTGCAATCTTTAGGACACAAGCGTCGGGTGGAAATGCTATCCTTGTTCTACCGGTATTACAATGGAAGATGCTCCGAGGAACTAGCGTCATTGATCCCTTCGGCACCGGTGCATAGCCGAGAAACACGCCAAACGCGTGCCCAACATTTGTACGCGGTTGACATTTGTCACATGAGAACGGGTCGTTTCTCGGCAGCTTCAACAGTTCTTCAACGGAGGCGTCTACTAATATCTACATGAATTCCAAAAACTGAAAAAATCGAACTAATATCTATGAGAACCAAAGTGAGGACGAATATCTACAGCTCAAACTGCTGACTAATATCTATGAGAACCAAAGTGTTGACGAATATCTACAGCACTGGCAGAGGTTGGATTTGCAATTATGTATAGCATATTGGAATAACGTAATATTGCGTATGCAGTTTAAAAAACTTAATTTATGTAAGTATGTATGTAAAAATCCTTAATATCGGACTATTGGACACATTTAGCTGATTAGTCCAACCTACGCTCTGTAAATATTAGTTCAACCTAAGCTCTGTAGATATTAGTCAACACTCTGAAGTTCGTAGATATTAGTTCAACATATGAGCTGTAGATATTAGTCAGACATACAGGCTGTAGATATTAGTATCTGGAGTCTTCTTCAACAGCTCGGCTGTGGAATGATTTGCCGGCCTCTGTGTTTCCTCCTTCCTACAATATGGGTCTCTTCAAGACCAATGTTCATTCCTTCCTCTCCTCAAAAATACCCTTCACACAGCATCCCAGATGGCATAGGCCCTGAGGGAAATTATCTTCGTCAGGGCCTCCTGTGTGGAGTTAATGTAAAAAAAAGAAACAATACTCATTCGACGCACTAAATATTGACTCATTAAGATCTAGAACAATTACTTATTTTGCAACCAGTGTCCAAAAATTGATATCTGAAAAGGGGCGAAATTTCTTTAAAGAACATATGAATCTGTACTATCAGAAAAAGTTTTTGCTTTTAAATAACATTTATTAAACGCATTTATATTAATTACGTGAGCAGTTTTTCTACCAATCTAGACCCCCCCCCTTGGTGAGATAAATTTTGGCCACAATATATTTTTTTCAAGTGAGGTGAGATTTTCCTGGATCCTCCCATTTTGAGCTCACGTAATTAATCTATGCCCCCTTAGGCGGCCCCTAGATGATCAATTATATTGCTCAATATTACGAATTGTGCAGTATTATTGACCGTTTAGGGTTAATATTGAAGATTGCTCAATGATTGAACAAAAGTGTGAGCTAGTTTTATTATAATTGCATCATATTTTTCCATTGCATCGTGCAGGGTCAATATTGCACGATATTTTTTCATTTGTAAAAACATTGAGCAGTTCGTTTATTGTGCAATATAATTGATTGTTTGGATTCTAAGCTCCGTTCAATCTTATTGAACAATATCTCGTCGTAGATCTCTCGTCGAACCGAGACGAAATTTTCTCCAAAAATTAAAAGTTTTGTATTCTGCTTGATGAATTAGGAAAAAGTTAAAAAAAAAAATCGAAACTATGAAAATGAGGGTTAACACTATTGGCGCCGAAGTCCTTCATATTATATTCAGAAATCTATTACAGAGATTCTTTGTAAGGAACTTAATTCTTCATTACCATAATATAGAGTGTGTTGGTTGTAATGCTATTCGCAAATAAACACGGTGTTCGGAAACTCGTGGTACACGCGGGAAACTGTGTATATATTATCTAAATCAGTTTTCTTTGTCGGCCTACTAATTTTGCAACACGTAAAATATTTGACTATTTTGGAGTCGTTCTTTAATGTAAAAATAACTACAATTAAAATAGAGGAGTTAAAGACATAAATCCATTTGGAGACTTTACTGGAGAAACAAAATACTGTTTCTCTATAGTTATACATTATATAATTCATTGAAAACAAATAGAATACAAAAAAATAACCTAAACGCGAAAAAGAACAAGGCACCGAAAAAAAAAGATAATGGTCACAACCGGGACTCGAACCCAGGAACTCTCGTCAGATGAGACGAATGCTTTAACAAATTCGACAACCGAGACCTTTCATTTGGAAGTCATTCTTGTCATTCTCAAATTTAAAATTTTAGAATGAAAAATATTATCTTCAACTATTTATTTCAGAATTATCGGATGTAATTTTTTTTTTGTTGCAATTCAAAAAACCAAAAAAATATATTTTTTGGAAAAAACTTTGAGAGTTATTGTAAAAAGAAAGTTTTCCAAATAAAAAAAATAAAAAAAATGCGTAAAGCCCGGGCAATGCCGGGGAATTCGGCAAGTAATTTAAGATACTAAAAAAGTGTGTTTCTAAATTGTTCAATGAATGTTGTGAGACTTACGGTGGTGGAAAGGGAAATTACATGGGGAAGAGGTAGGTGAGGAAGTACCTGGGAATTCAGATCTGGTCACCAAACACAGCTTAAGCCATTTCAAAAAAGAAATCAATTTTGTTGGTCTTTCACCAGGGCGATACTGAGAATATTTTCCAATCTGGGACGTACCGCGAATTATTTTAATTTGATTAATTTATTGTGAAATAAAATTATTGTGAACGCAAATCGCTGTTATTTCCGCCTACAAAACCAATTAAAATCCAGACTGCTGTCCAGAAACTCGAAGATATTAGTGTACAGAACCCTTATCAGACCAGTACTTACGTATGCAGCTGAGATTTGGTACTAACTACGAGGAATGAGCGAGCACTGGACGTTTTGGAGAGAAAAATTTTGAGGCGCATCTTCGGACCGGTTCTAGAAAATGGATTTTGGCGCAGACGTTATAACAATGAGCTCTGTTTAAGGAGCTAAACGTCGCAAAATTTATAAAACTGGGAAGACTTTGGTGGCTGGGTCATGTGGAGAGAATGACCGAGCATCAAGCACCAAAGTCCCTGCTGAACTCAACACCAATAGGGCGAAGGAGCCTGGGAAGACCAAGACTAAGATGGAGCGACAACGTCCTCAAAGACATATCTATCTTGGAACTTTTAAACTGGAGGGAGCTGGCACAAAACCGAGATGAGTGAAGGAAGACTCTTGAGGAGGTCAGGACCCACCAGGGGTTGTAGAGCCAATAGTGATGATGATGAAATAAAATTAAATAATGAAATAAATTTTTTTAGCGTTTATGTGATATGAACCCGCAACTTTTGCTTTGGTGGTTGAGAGCCTTACCCCTTGACTACGGAGGCCGCTATAAAATGTTGATTTGCTGGTTGAGAGCCTTACCGCTTGACTACGGAGGCCGCTATAAAATGTTGATTTGCTGGTTGAGAGCCTTACCGCTTGACTACGGAGGCCGCTATAAAATGTTGATTTGCTGGTTGAGAGCCTTACCGCTTGACTACGGAGGCCGCTATAAAATGTTGATTTGCTGGTTGAGAGCCTTACCGCTTGACTACGGAGGCCGCTATAAAATGTTGATTTGCTGGTTGAGAGCCTTACCGCTTGACTACGGAGGCCGCTATAAAATGTTGATTTGCTGGTTGAGAGCCTTACCGCTTGACTACGGAGGCCGCTATAAAATGTTGATTTGCTGGTTGAGATCCTTACCGCTTGACTACGGAGGCCGCTATAAAATGTTGATTTGCTGGTTGAGAGCCTTACCGCTTGACTACGGAGGCCGCTATAAAATGTTGATTTGCTGGTTGAGAGCCTTACCGCTTGACTACGGAGGCCGCTATAAAATGTTGATTTGCTGGTTGAGATCCTTACCGCTTGACTACGGAGGCCGCTATAAAATGTTGATATAAACTTTTCATATTATCACTCATTAGATTGCTCCTCATGGAGGAAAAAGTAGGAAAAAGACTGCATTCGAAAAATACAGTAAAAAAAACGTGTGAATGTTTTTGTTTATCGGATTTTCAAACAATTTTTAAATTTGCCTATTTATATAAAATAGGAAAATAAAATAAGGGTAAAAAGGTGCACCATCTTACAAAACTTACATAAAATCTTGGAGCTTCCAAACTGGAGAGAGCTGGCACAAAACCGAGATGAGTGGAGGAAGACTCTTGAGGAGGTCAAGACCCACCAGGGGTTGTAGAGCCAATAGTGATGATGATGATGATTTTTGTTGTTTTATTTGTAATTATGATTTTTTTTTTATTAATAATTAAATTGAATAGATCTTCCAAAATACTTTTTGTAAATTTCTTTAATAACGATAATTTATTTAATAACGATAATTTATTTATATATAATTTTTTAAAAAGTAAACCCCTTAAATTCTCGTCCTAAAAGACTCACTTATTTTCCTATAAGTGTTTCGACATTTTTTGGATATGTTTGGATATGTCGACATTTAAGAACTGCAGGATTTGATTTATAGATGTATATAATTATATTATTTTTGTGAAGCGTAATAAGCATTCGTGTTAATAATGTATTTGTATTTTTTTTTATATTTTTATTTAAAACATTTTAATAAAAAAAAAAACAGTTTCTTAAAATTAAGCAACAGCATTTTACAAATCAAAATGAAAGGTTTTAATTAAAATAATATTATATTAAAACATCTTTTGTTTATTGTAATAAGTATTTAATTTTTTTTTTGTAAAAATTCAAGACAATGCATCTTAATAAAAAAAATTATTAAATGGAAATAAAATGAATCAGTCTAATATATCAAACTGCATATTGATGTAGGTACCATGCACCCATCAAAATCACGGATCTTAGTCAAAATGACTACAATACAATTGAATACATATTATAAATAAATAAATAAAATATTATGACACACAGATAATTTAAAATCAGAGAGCAATATATTAATATTTTATTTATAAGTGTCAACTTTATTTTGTAAACGCCATTTAAATTGGAAGATTTTATTTTATTTATTCAATAATTGTGTTATTTTTATAACAAAACAAACTTTAAAAAACTAAGTTTATTTATGAACGATTTTTGTGTGTAATTTTTATAATGCGTGACAACTGTTTCACTTTCCGAAGGCATTATCAAACTAGGTACAATTAGGTACTCTGATAAATATCAGTTTTATTTTAATATTATTACGAAGTGGTTATGAATATAACTACGAGTAAGTATGGAAATATTTTTGTAATTATTACCTTCCCACTGTGCCTCAATAAGTGTTGTAAGAAATAAAACTGTTGACAAAGTTACTGCGAAAAAACGCATTTTGGAAATAAATCTGCAACACTGAATTTATTTAAAAAAAGTTGTATTGAACCTTTCCAGTACGGAGTTGGAAACACATGATGATGAAATAAAATTAAATAATAAAATAAAATTTATTAGCGTTCATGTGATATGAACCCGCAACTTTTGGTTTGGTGGTTGAGAGCCTTACCCCTTGACTACGGAGGCCGCTATAAAATGTTGATATAAACTTTTCATATTATCACTCATTAGATTGCTCCTCACGGAGGAAAAAGTAGGAAAAAGACTGAATTCGAAAAATACAGTAAAAAAAACGTGTCAATGTTTTTGTTCATCATATTTTCAAACAATTTTTAAATTTGCCTATTTATATAAAATAAGAAAAAAACAAAATAAGGGTAAAAACGTGCACCATCTTCCAAAACTTACATAATACTTTAAGTCCTGACAGATTGGATTTATAAATAAATGTAATAATATTATTTTTAGTGTATGTAATATGGTTTTTTGACTAACTACTTACTTACTTACTTACTTACTTGATACTTACACGAAATAATAATTTATTTTTTTAATATTGATTTTAAAAAATACTACTGCCTCTAATTTAATCAACTTCATCGAAGAAGAAGAGAATACTAAAAATCTAAACGAAATATGAAAAAGTCCTAGAAACAGAAACATTAAAGGATAATGCTGGCAACTGGGACTCGAACCCAGGATCTCTCGTCTAACTGAGACGAATGCTTTAATCAATTCTGCTATGGAGACCTCTCATTTTGAAGTAATTTTTGTCAATTTCATATTTAAAATTTCAAAATGAACAATATTATCTTTAACTAATTTTTGCCCATATTATTGGATTTTTGAATTAAAAACAATTGAGAAAAGGTAGAAAATATCCTTCAAAAGTTATTATTAAAAGAAAGTGGTTTAAATTAAAATAAAATGGAAAATTGCTGAAACACCTGCTGCGTGGTTGGCCGGATCGAGAGAGACTGGTTGAGGAGGTATTTTGAACTCTCCATCCAGAATCCCTCAACCAATCGCCTTGCACCGCAGTTAATTCATACGCCCGTCACTCCTGGACACACTGACCCCCACATTCATACCCATTTCCTTCTCAGACCATAATCTTCTTCCTTCCCTTAAAAAACCCTCCACACAGCTTCTCCTAAAATGAAATAGGCCCTGAAGGAAATTATTTTCCTCAGGGCGTCCAGTGTAAAGCTAATGTAAAAAAGAAGCCCATCCGAAATTAGTATTTGAATACCTAGCGCAGACCTGTGGAAAATCACGGGATAAGTAGGTACCTACTTAATCACATGTTTGGATTTTTCCCACATTTGGTTTCAATTGTTTAAAATGATACTTAAATTCATAGCAAGAGTCTTAGAGTTCATTGAACCGCAGTTACAGATAGAGGTAGGTACAATTCAAATTAGTTTGTACGTTTTTAATACCTAGTACTACTCTAATACCAATTTTATAAATTACTAGCTGGTTCCCGGCATGCGTTGCTATGCCATTTAATAAATAAATTGTTTCTCCCTGTTGTTAATAAAAACAAAACCCAAAATTCCTACATAATATTGGTTAGTGGGTACTTAAATACCTACCTACTTCAATATAAACCATTTATTATTCGTAACTTTTTAAATCATAAAAAAAAAGAAATTAACTTTTTAAAATAAGAAATTATATTTTTCATCCAAAGAAGCGTCACTATCTGGGAAAAAATTCTTTTTGCACACTTTCTTCTGAATATCACCTCCAACCGGAAACGGAACGTACAAAAAAAAACAGACAAATCAAAAGCGCAAAGGCTGAGTTAAAATTTGACTTTGTTACGCTCAGTCAAAAATAGAGTGATTAAAAAATAATAAATAAAATAAAGTTAACATCGCACAAGAGTCCCAACTGCTCCCGTCTGAAGCAAGTGAGACTGTGGAGAATGTTTTAAGACTGAAGGCGATGGAGAGAGGAAGGAGATGGGGAAGAGTTAGGTGGGGAAGTACCTGGCTTTTCAGATCTGGTCACCAAACACGGCTAAAGCCATTGCAAGCAAATTTACAATTTTTTTATATTGAATTGGTCTTTCACCAGGGCGGTAGGTCCTGAGAGTATTTTTCACTCTGGAACGTATCGCAAATTATTAAAACGTATTAGCGCACGCCGGGATATGAATCCGCAACTTTTGGTTTGGTGGACGAGAGCTTTACCAATCGACCAAGGAGGCTGCCATAAAATGTTTACATAAACTTGAAATTCCATCACTTATTAGATTGCACCTCACGGAGGAAAAAATAGTAGAAAGGCTGCGCCTTACAAGGCGTTACAAAATAGCACTAAAAAACCGTGTTTATGTTTATCACCAAATAAGCCGTTGGAACTCTGGTGTTGAATTAAAAAAAAAAATTATTGAAAAAAAAAATTACTACTCATGTCTTAAATAATGTTTTAGAGTTATTTGATATCGACCTTTTTACACGTTTTTACAGAGTATATAGAAATAAAAATAATAATTTTCATATTTTCCTACAATTTTAAATTTTACCCAATTAAATAATACTCAAAAAAAATAGAACTAAAAAAGTGTAGCTACTCGTATTATCCCAAACTTACATAATATTATTATATGTCCTGAGAGATTGGATTTATAAATTAATGTAATTTTATTATTTTTGTGAGGCGTAATAAGGTTTTTATAAAAAACATTGATTATAAAAAATACTGCTGCTTCTAATTTAATAAACATTTTAACTTCATTGAAGAAGAAGAGAATACTAAAAATCTTAACGAAATATGAAAAAAAACAAGAAACAGATAAAATTATAGATAATGGGGGCAACTGGGACTCGAACCCAGGATCTCTCGTCTAACTGAGACGAAATTTTGTCCAAAAATTTAAATGATTTGTATTTTGTTATGAATAGGCAAAAGTTTAAAAAAAAATCTCGAAACTAAGAAAATGAGGGTTAACACTATTTGCGCCGAAGTCCTTCATATTATATTCAGAAATATATTACAGAGATTCTTTGTAAGGAACTTAATTCTTCATTACCATAATATATAGTGTGTTGGTTGAAATGCTATTCGCAAATAAACACTGTGTTCGGAAACTCGTGGTACTAGCGAGAAACTGTGTATATATTATCTAAATCAGTTTTCTTTGTCGGCCTACTAATTTTGCAACCCGTAAAATAATTGACTATTTTGGAGTCGTTCTTTAATGTAAAAAAATAATTTCAATTAAAATAGAGTAGTTGAAGATACAAGTCTATTTGGAGACCTTACAGGAAATACTGTTTCTTTATAGTTGTACATTATATAAAGAAGAGTGTTGGCGGGCGGTGTGGCATTATTTTATATACAAATCTAGCGTTTTATTCTGAGATTAATTAAATTTTTCACGCCGTGGTTCAAAATAAAGGATATTTACTTCATTGAGAAGAAATAGAATACAAAAAATTAACCTAAACGCGAAAAAGAACAAGACACAGAAAAATAAAAAGATAATGGTCACAACTGGGACTCGAACCCAGGAACTCTCGTCAAACGAGAAGAATTATCAAAGGCAGAATAAACCAAAATAAATATTTTTTGGAAATAACTTTGAGAGTTATTGTAAAAAGAAAGTTTTCCAAATAAAAAAGGAAAAAAATGCGTTCATCCCGGGCAACGCCGGGGACTTCAGCAAGTAATTTTCGACACTAAAAAAGGGTGTTTCTAAATTTTTCAATGAATGTTGTGAGACTAACGGTGGTGAAAAGGGAAATAAGATGGGGAAGTACCTGGGAATTCAGATCTGGTGATCAAACACCTTAAGCCATTTCCAAAAAGAAATCAATTTTAAATGGTCTTTCACCAGGGCGATACTGAGAGTATTTTCCAATCTAGGACGTACCGCGTATTATTTTTATTTGATTAATTATTGAAATAAAATTGAATAATAAAATAAATTTTATTAGCGCTCACGGGATTTTAACCCGCCATTTTTGGTTCGATGGTTGAGAGCCTTACCCCTTGACTACGGAGGCCGCTATAAAATGTTGATATAAACTTTTCATATAATCACTCATTAGATTGCTCCTCACGGAGGAAAAAGTAGGAAAAGACTGCATTAAAAAAATACAGTAAAAAAACGTGTTAATGTTTTTCACCAAATTACCTATTGGGACTCTTGTGCAGATTTTTAATAAATCCAAAAAATCAAGACTCAAATAATGCATCGAAATTATTTGATATTGTCTTTTTCTCGCGTTCCTACAGAAAATAAAGAAATTATAAATAATAATTTTGCACATCATATTTTCATACAATTTCAAAATTTGCCTATTTATAAACAATAGAAAAAAAACAAAATAAGGGTAAAAAAGTGCACGTATCTTCCAAAACTTACATAATATTATAAGTTCTGACAGATTGGATACATAAATTAATGTAATAATATTATTTTTGAGAAGTATATGTAATATGGTTTCTCGACCAATATACTTACAAGAAATAATATATATTTTTTTAATATTGATTTTATAAAATACTACAACTGCCTCTAATTTAATCAACTTCATTGAAGAAGAAGAGAAAACTAAAAATCTAAACGAAATATGAAAAAGTCCAAGAAACAGAAACATTATAGGATAATGGTGGCAACTGGGACTCGAACCCAGAACCCAGGATCTCTCGTCTAACTGAGACGAATGCTTTGATCAATTCTGCTATGGAGACCTCTCATTTTGAAGTAATTTTTGTCAATTTCATATTAAAATTTCAGAATGAACAATATTATCTTTGTTTTAAGATTTTTACGGCCAAAAGCATTTTCGTTATTTGTCGTCCATCATCAGGGCACATCAACCGGATCTGCCCTGATGATGAACACTGCAACGATGTCCGAAACGTTGGCTAAAGAAGGAGGTAGCGCAACACGGCGTAACACCCCAACAACAAATTTTTGCCCATAGGATTTTTGAATTGGAAACAATTAAAAAAGGGTAGAAAATATCCTTCAAAAGTTATTATAAAAATGAAAGTTGTTTAAATTAATATAAAATGGAAAATTGCTGAAACACCTGCTGCGTGGTGGGCCGGATCGAGAGAGACTGGTTGAGGAGGTATTTTGAACTCTCCATCCAGAATCCCTCAACCAATGGCCAATAATTGAACTGAAGTTACTGATAGAGGTAGGTACAATTTTTTTTACGTGAATACCGCACAAGAGTCCCAACTGCTCCCGTCTGGTGCCAGTGGGACTATGGCATCCCCAATTGGGGTATGTTGTGATGCTGAAGGTAGTTAAGATGGGAAGGAGATAGGGAAGAGGAAGGTGGGGAAGTACCTGGCTATTCAAATCATGGTTACCTGATTTGAATAGCCAGGTACTTCTCGGCTAAAGCCATTTCAAGCAACGTTTCAATTCTGAATGGTGATCTTACACCAGGGCGATACTGAGAGTATCTTCCACTCTGGAACGTGCGCAAATATACTGTTTTTTTTTTTTTAAATAAATAAATTGAGAAAAAACACAAATTAACCAAATAAAATTTATTTGCCACGCCGGGATTCGATCCCGCAACCTTCGGAGTGCGAGTCAAGAGCCTTACCGCTAGACTACCGGCCGTCAATTGAAATTAGTTTCTATTTTTTTTACCTAGTACTACTATAATTTCAATTTCATATATTATATCATTGGTTGGGACCTACTTAATCCTATTATTGTATTTTTAGTTGAATTGGAGAGATAAAATACTGTTTCTATAAATATAATTGCTCATTATATAAAGGAGAGTGTCTGTGGCGGGAGGGCGGCCTGGCTTTATTTTTATACCGATATCGCGTTTTATTCCGGGAATAATGAAATTTTGCACGCCGGGGTTCAAAATAAGACGATAATTGCTTCACTGAAAACGAAGAGAATATTAAAATTCTTAACGAAAAATGAAAAAGAACAAGACACAAAAAAATTAAAAGATAATGGTAACACTGGGACTCGAACCCAGGATCTCTTGTCTAACAATTTACAATTTGGGAGGCGGGTATGGGTACCGCCGCCCCGGGAACCATTTATTGGACAACCAACACCCCTGCCATAGGTCACCCCAAGTGGTTCGTACGTTTGGTGACTTAGCAGGGGTGCCCGAGTTCACGGGATAAGGTTTGTCTAGGTCTTGGTGGCGGATACGTTTGCCCAACCACTGCGTGGCGGGCTGGATCGGAGGAGACTGATTGAGGGAGGCCTTTTGACCTCTCCAGCCGGATTCTCCCGATCCTTCGCCTTGTTGAGGAATAGATTCATACCTGTCCGTCCGTCACTCCTGGCCACACTGACCCCTAGATTCCTACCCACCCTCATACTTTTTTCCTTCTCATATCTTCTTCTCCTCCCTTTCCCTTAAAAAACCCTCCACACAGCATCCTCAAAGATGACACAGGCTCCTAGGGAAATTGTTTTCCTCGGTGCCACCTGTGTGGAGCTAACGTAAAAAAAACTGAAACAAACGCTTCAAAGAATACATAATGCGTTAAGTCCGGGCAATGCCGGAGACTTTAGTAAGCATGTCTCGTGTCCAAAAAAGTGTATTTCTAAATTTCTCGTATTTAATAAATCAAAACCAAAAATTCCTCCTTAAACATAATATTGGTAAGTGGGTATTTACATACCTTCCTACTTAAATATAAACCATTAATTTATCGTAACTTTTTAAATCATTTTAAATAATAAATTATATTATTCATCCAAAGAAACGTCACTATCTGGGAAACAATTCTTTTTGCACACTTTCTTCATTCTCACGTACAACCGGAAACGGAACGTACAAAAAAATACAGACAAATCAAAAGCACAAAGGCTGAGTTAAAATTTGACTATGTTACGCTCAGTAAAAATAGAGTGATTTAAAAAAATAATAAATAAACTAATATTAATATCGCACAAGAGTCCCAACTGCTCCCGTCTGAAGCAAGTGAGACTATGACATCCCCAATTGGAGAATGTTTTGAGACTTACGGAGGTGGAGAGGGGATGGAAATGGGGAAGAGGTATGTGGGGAAGTACGTGGGAATTCAGATCTGGTCACCAAACATAGATACCTTAAGCCATTTCAAAAAAGAAATCAATTTTGAATGGTGGTCTTTCACCAGGGCGATACTGAGAGTATTTTCCAATCTGGGACGTACCGCGTATTATTTATATTTGATTAATTGTGAAATAAGATTAAATAATGAAATAAAATATATTAGCGCTCACGGCATTTGAATCCGCAACTTTTGGTTTGCCGGCTGAGAGCCTTACCCCGTGACTACGGAGGCCGCTATAAAATGTTGATGTAAAATGTTAGATATACCAGTTAAAAAATGTTAGATTTATCATTTAAAATTTACCATTTTTCAATAAAACACGAAATAGAGGGAATATTTTGATTTATTTATTAAAAACATATATGAATATAGGTAATTCAAATTATCTCAACGCAGTTTATTCAAATACCAGCAAAGTCGTTTTAATCGCAAATTTTGGCATTATTTTGCCAGACTCTATCTTGAGACTTTTTGTAAATAATTTCTTAAATACGAATATATTCCATACTTGTTCTATATTTGCTATGGAAGATTACCAAAAATATGGTTTAAAGGATTTATAGTAACTTTTATATACACTAGAAATGACCCTTCAAACGAAAGTGAATCCGGAGAAAGGATCGTACCAGAAATTTGAAAATTTTTAAGCAGGTCGTTTTGAACCCATTTGGCACCATTTTATCACTCTACGAATTTAAAATAACATTTTTTAAATGAGCACCTTATTAGAAAAGTTTTAAGATTTTCACGGCCAAAGCATTTTCTTAGATGTGTCACATCTGATGATGGACACTGCAACGATGTCCGAAACGTTGGCTAAAGAAGGAGGTAGCCCAACACGGCATAACACCCCAAAAACAAATAACGAAAAGAGCACCTTATTATACATACATATCCTGTATAATAATGACATATTTAAATGACCCGCCTTAATCTATTATTAAAAGTAGGAGTTTTGGAGTGGATTAGATTGGTAGTCGAGACTTTGGTAAAAATAGCAGCAAATGTCGCGGTATCAGCTGTCGGGTCATCACATAATAATCCGCTAGCAAACGTTCGCACCCGTGACACGGCCGATACGAGCGATGCGCTTCTAGGTGCTTGGGGAGATTATATTTTCTCTCCCTGAACATATTCAAGGCATTATATTGGTTAGTTTTAGTTATATTTGTAAATGATTTTATAGTCTTCAGTAAGATATTATAAAACTATTTTAGCCTTTATAATTTACCATTATTGCACAGGTCGTGCCGATTCTATATATATATACAAAAGCAGGAGATATGATTTTTGAAATAATAATAGTAATAATAACACTTTCTTTTCGCTGTCTTGAAAAATTGACATTGAACATTAAATTGAATTGAACAATTAACAAAATTTCAGCGAAATTAAGTTTTAGCTTTTTATTTAATTTTACGGCCGGCGTGGTCTAGCGGTAAGGCAGTCGATGTAGACGGAAGGTCGCGGGATCGAATCCCTACGCGGGCAAATAAATTTTATTAATTAGTTTGTGTTATTTCCTAATTGATTAATTAAAAATAATGTATAGTACATTTGCGGCACGTTCCAGAGTGCAAGATACTCTCTGTATTGGCCTGGTGTAAGACCACAATTTAAAATTGAAACGTTACTTGAAATGGCTTTAGCCGTGTTTGGTGACCAATTCTGAAAAGCCAGCTACTTCCCATCTTCCTCTTCCCCTCCTCCTTCCCCACCCCACTACCTTCAGCCTCAAAACATACCTCAATTGGGGATGCCATAGTCTCACTGGCCCCAGACGGGAGCAGCTGAGACTCATGTGAGGAATTCATGTAAAAAAAAATATATATAAATATATATAATATGGGTCTCAGGATGGGCAAAGCGCCCAGTAAGGTCCACATGAACAAATAGTGTTAAAAATATAAAATTTCATATAAAACCAATAATAAATAAAAATTACAAATAAATGTTTTTCGTCATTTTTACCATTGTTTTTCAAAAAGTCAATTTTGTTATTCAAAATGAAATTTTGCCTCAAAAATGTTCGCAAAGTGGAATATCGAGATTTTTCGAAAAAAGATAATGTTGGCAGTTGGATCTCTTGTGCGGTATTAAAAATATATATTCTAGACCCTAATTATGTATACAAACTTTTTTAAATTGACTTTTTCACCTACAGTGAATTTAAAAATCTACTTTGGATTAATAATTTTTTAAATTTAATTTGGATGACTCAATGCTCCAAAATTCTTCAAAGAAACGGCCTGGATGAAGGCGATACTCAGAACAGAAGAAATTACAAGCTGAGAACGAGAAGAGCCGACCCCAACAGCCAACCTAGCTAATGAGTTGGGACAGCGCAAGGAAGAAGTGAATTTAAAAATTTAATATATTTATAAATCCGTGTATCATATTTTCATTCTTTACTGACCCCCCTCAGGACAATATCCTGGCCACGTGACTGTAGTAAAAAGGCTTTGAATCGGCTGTTGCTGTCTTCTAGCCAGTTACCATTGAGAGACCCGTCAGCTATCTTCCAATACTGTACATGTATACAGTAGCGGCCCGAGTACCTCTTTGATGGTGGCCACCGATATTATTTTTTACATTTAAATTTCTCATCAAAAATTTTCTTAGTCGAATCATGCTAATCAGGTCCAAACAAAAAGGTAAGTGGTCGCCCGGTTCGCTTTAAAATGATCCGAAATATTTTTTTTGACTTGAATGTTAATTGACTTTATATTTAAAGAATTCAATCATTTTGGTGAAGACAAAGTATCGACTTTTATTTCCTTTGGGAGGTTTCGGGTATAACTGGCGGGGACTGTCCCCTTTGAAGAACCGCCACTGATAACATATCGATACGGAAATTTGAAAAACTGTAAAAAACAAAATGTTAATGTTAACAAATGTTATCTACATCTACCGGATGTGCCGGATCTGCCCTGATGATGGACACTGCAACGATGTCCAAAACGCTGGCTAAAGAAGGAGGTAGCGCAACACGGCATAACACCCCAAAAACAAAAAACTAAAAAAAATGTTAATTGTTCAGGAGAGCGAAAGATAGTATTTCTTTAAATCGTATATACTGTTTTCGTCGACCTATATTTATGATATTTTTAATAATAAAATGACGTTGAACAGATCTTTCAAAATCCTTTTTGCAAATTTCTAACAATAGTTAATTTAGATATGATTTTAGATTTTCACGGCCAAAAATTTTATGGTTATTTCCTTTTGGGGTATTATGCCGTGTTGCGCTACCTCCTCCTTTAGCCAACGTTTCGGACAGCGTTGCAGTGTCCATCATCAGGGATGATGCGTCACACATCTGCCCTGATGATGGATACTGTAACGCTGTCCGAAACGTTGGCTAAAGGAGGAGGTAGCGCAACACGGCATAATACCCCAAAAGGAAATAACCATGAAATAGTTAATTTATTTTTAAATTAAAAAAAAATCCTCTTAAACCGCACGATGCGTCATAAAAAACTCTGTGATTATCCAAGAAGCATTTTACTTTTTTTGTATTTGTTGACAGCATTTCATATTTCCGCTGTCGACACTAAAATTCTTTATTATATTATTTTTGTAAATATTAATAAGATTTCGTGATAATAAAGGTTTTTGTATATATTTTTATTTAAAACCTATTAATAAAAAAAACCTTTTTATTTAACAACCTGTATTTTACATGTTAAAATGAAGGATTTTAGTTAAAAAAAATAGGAGTCAATAAATGCCAGTAAACCAGTTGTTTATTGTTATTAGTATGTAAAATAGGAGTCAATAAATGCCAGTAAAGCAGTTGTTTATTGTTATTAGTATGTAAAATAGGAGTCAATAAATGCCAGTAAAGCAGTTGTTTATTGTTATTAGTATGTAAAATAGGAGTCAATAAATGCCAGTAAAGCAGTTGTTTATTGTTATTAGTATGTAAAATAGGAGTCAATAAATGCCAGTAATGCAGTTGTTTATTGTTATTAGTATGTAAAATGGATTTATTGTAAATATGTAGGAATAAACCTCTTCATAAAAATCTATTAAATTGAAATAAAATGAATCAGTTAAATATAGATACCGGGCACCCACCAAAACAACGGGTTTCAGTCAAACGCATAAACAATTCTATGACACACAGATAATGGAAAAACAGAAAGCAATATATAAGTTATTCTTTTTATTAGTGTCAAGTTTAATTAGTGGAACTCCAATTAAATTTTAAGATTTTCTTTTATTTATTCAATAATAGTATTATTTTTAAAACCAAATGAACTTTAAATACTAAATTTATTTATGCACATGTTCTGCGTGTAATTATTACTACACGTGACAGCTGTTTCACCTTTTGAAGGCATTATCAAAAAGTTTTAAATATTAATATAAAAAATAAAACAATTTCTCTGATAAATAAATATCAGGTTTATTTTAATATTATTACCAATTGGTTATGAAAATAACTACGATTAAGAATAGAAATATTTTTGTAATTATTACCTTCCCGCTGTGCCTCACTAAGTGTTGTAAGAAATAAAACCGTTGACAAAATTACTACGAAATAACGCATTTTGGAAATAGATCTGCTACACTGAATTTATTTAAAAAAATATGTATTGAACCTTTTCAGTACGGAGTTGAAAACACACTGTGCTTCAAAGAGGTCGTTATTCGTTTTTATAGAGTTCATATCAGTATTCGAACACTCAGCGCAGTATTGTCATGTGTATGGTTTTTACCATATTTTCGTGATTTTTTGGTCATTTCTTTTTTAGAAAATCCACGTCAAACAACACATGGTTTTTTACCGATCAACAAAAGTGTATACTCTTTTAATGGAATACGTTTTTAGCCACTGGAGCGACAGCGCATTTTAAAACCTTTTTCTCCGTTTGCACGATATTTTCAGAAGATAATTTTTTTAAATTTTCGCCAATCTTAATAAAATCGTACCCTCGAATTTTCAAATGGAGACAAAAGTTTATCGTAATTGTTATATAGCCAATGAATTAACCTATATTTTACCGTTTATCTCATATTTGTAGGATTTATAGAATTTTTTTATTTTTTAAATCGTAAAGTTCCTAACCACCCGAATCCTACTTGGTTGTTACTTTGAAACTGCCGTGAGAGGTACTTATTTGAGTCAACATAATATTGATAATGAAAGGTGCAAATCTATGGAAAAAGTATTTAATTTTAAACGTAAGCAGCTGATCAGAAATTATGCGTGAAAAAAATATAAAAAATATATTTTGAACTTGGTTATAAAATAGTCTACGAAGTTCGGATTTGCGACATCTATGATCATAATAGATGTCGCATTTCATTAGCTTCTAAAGTCCAAAATAACAGTGTAGGAGCTGCAAATATATATTTGTTTTAATGTTTAGCTGATTCCAGGAGATAATTGCAATTTTTAACCAAAAAGCAATCGGGGACATTCAAAATGGCGCCAATATATGGCAATAAACGCTCCAATCGTTAGAATGGCTCACGTGGGGAAATCCTGAAATTATAAATTTTACTTGAACTTGCAAGTGATCACAAAGTGTCTTTTTCTAATTTAACTTTGTCAATAAGTAAAATTAATACAATAATAAAAAATATATATATGTGTATATATAATATATTATCTTATAAATAAAAATCTCGTGTCACGGTGTTTGTGGCCGCACTCCTCCGAAACGGCTTGACCGATTTTTATGGATTTTTTTGTATATTTTTAGGTATGAGAATAGGTTTTAAAGTATATTTCATACCGCTAGGTGATCAGGGTATCCCTATCCAGAAAAAAATCTATTTTTTTGACAATTTTTTTTGTATTTTGTATTTTGTATGCATGAAAAAATACCTATAACCCCAAATTTTAACCCTCCTACCTCCACCCTCCCATTTTTTAATCGCAATTTTAATATTTTTTTATGAACAAATTTTACCGTCTTTCGTATTTCGTACAGAACGAAATTATTTATGGTGTTGAATGACAGATGGCGCTACATCTGCCTCGTCGAACTTTCATCCATACATACGCAAGACATTCACGAGAAGCGTTGCGTCGTTTTGATATTTCATTCGGCATCATGTTCTTGCATGGGCAAACGATCGAGCTTATTTGTGTTGGCTAAAGATGGACTGACAAAAAATATCGTACACTCAATTGTTCTTACAAATTCATATTGATTTTCTTTATTTCATTTTCCTACTTAAGTTGGTGATTTTTTTGTTTTTATCAGCGGTCATCGTCTACACCGCTCCATTCCTCTTTCCGTCATAGGACCCATCCCACACACTTACAATACATTCGTTATTTTTTATTTAACAACCAAAATATTCACTAGAAATAATTTTTACGGCAGAACAACGTTTGTCGGGTCAGCTAGTATATTATACTATTTTCATTATGTTCTTAGCAGGTAACTTTAATTAGGTTACTACTCTAATTTCTGTAAAATGTAGAAAAAAATATCATTGGAATTGTGGATTTTTTCTTCTTCATCTCATCAACCTGCAAAGATAATTTTTAAATTTGAAAAAAAGTTTTTTTAGATTCTAAGAAGATGGTGCTACAAATAAAACTTGAATACAACTCTAGTCCCTTTCGCAAGAAAATATATTATTTTTTGTGTTTTTTTTTTCGAAAACTGAATTTTTTCCTACTATTCAAAGAAAAATAATTATAAAACAATTTTTTTTAAAGCATTTTTAATTCTTCACTTACGATTATTTTCTTACTTACATTCAGTTTTACATTGTTTTTTATCCGTCAAGATATGGTAAAACATGGTTTTTATTCCCCAAAATATGGTTTTTAATTTTTGCGACATGGCAACACTTCTTGCCTTATTCACTTGAATGCAGCGTCTCGCACGTAGATATTCTTCTGTTATTAACTTGTTTCCCAGCAGGGGTATGCAGAGAGGATAGTCCGCCACACAGCTCTGTCTTAGAACACACTCCTTGCTTCATTCACATGCATGCATCGTCTCATACATAGATACTATTTTGTTATTAACTTGTTTCCCAGCAGGGGTATGCAGAGAGGATAGTCCGCCACACAGCTCTGTCTTAGAACACACTCCATGCTTCATTCACATGCATGCATCGTCTCATACATAGATACTATTCTGTTATTAACTATTTTCCCTGCAGGGGTATGCAGAAAGGATAGTCCGCCACACAGCTCTGTCTTGGAACAAACTTCTTGCTTCATTCACATGCATACATCGTCTCACACATAGATACTGTTCTGTTATTAAGACTATTAATTTGACCCCGCTCAAAAACATGATGCATTTCGTCATTGAAATGGAGAGATCAAAGGTCTCCCTCAACCAGTCTCTCCCTACTCTACCACGCAGTTAGTTAGCGAACACATCCACCGCCAAGATCGGGGTAAGCCTCAACCCATAAACCCGGGCACCCCTGCTAATTCACCAAACGTACTTGAGGTGACTTATGGCGTAGGTGTTGGTTATCCAATAAATGGATCCCGGTGTGGTGGTACCCATACCCGCCAACTGTGTATGGCAATACTTACTCAGGCTTAAAAATACAACATTGGATTGAATCGTCGATAAACTATTGTATTTGTCAGTTGAATGTTTTGAGTTTGTTTTGGACTAAACTATTTATTCATATTCAAATTGCGTATGTACGGTCGAAAACAATATTTTTTTATTAATATTTTAAAAGCATTTTTCCTGAAATAATTAAACTCGGGCCATTTGTGAAAGAGCAAATTATGAATTCTCTTCTCTCTGTCACAACAACGGTAGTACGAATGTAGATCGAATTTAAAATAAAAAATATTTAAATGAAAAAAATATTCAATGACTATAAAAACCGTGTGAAAATAAAGGTAATTAATGCTCCAAGTTGGAGCTTAAATAAAGTAGGTAAGTTATTTATGATTAAGTGAAATGTCTCATTCCGGCAATTATATCAATTAATCATCAACAACATAATGACAAAGTCTAACAAACTGTAGATCAAACAGAACCCAATTAATTAGATCTGGTAATTAACTAACTAACCATCACGCCTTTTCTCCGCAGGGGTAGGCAGATAAGACGGACAGCTAAGCACCTCGGTCATGGCACACAGTCTTTGCCTCACTCACATTCATACATCACCTCACACATATTCTTCTATTATTCTGACTTTTGACATGGCCCACTTAAGAATCTGATTCACTTGATCGTTCCATGTCTTCCTCGGGCGTCCCCGACTTCTTTTTCCATGCACATTTGCGTCATAATTTTTCTCACACAATTTTCTTCTTTCATTCGTTCTACATGCCCAAACCATCTGAGGGTCCCTTTCTCAATCTTATTCATTATGCTTACATCAGCCTTACATTCTTTGCGGATATCCACATTTCTCACACGATCATACGTGGTTTTACCACACATTATCCTCAGGGATCTCATTTAAACAGCATTCTGTTTACTTTTATATTTCCTCTGCGAGTTCCATGCCTCATTGCCATACATCAGGGAGGGTACCAGGACTCAATTATGGAATGCTAGTTTCGCTTCTTTTGACAGTTTTTTTTATTAGCGCCAACGGCATTCAGTCCTCCATTAATGAAATTACCTTCATTTACCCTTCTTTCAATATCTCTATCAGGCCTTCCCATCTCTCGTTAACATACTACCCAGATACATAAACTCATCCACCTGCTCCAAGTATTCATCATTCACAACAATATTGCACACTGTTTTCATACTCTCTCTTTCAAACGCCATGACTTTAGACTTACTTACATTCATCATTAAATCATTCTTCATACACACTTCGTTCTTCCTAAACATAAGAGACCGCAGATCTTCCATAATGTTAGAAATCAGCACCGCATCATCAGCATACAAAAACCGGTAACTGAACATGGCTAAATCAATTTCAAACAGCAACGTGTAGTCTATCACCAGGGCGTTACTGACAGTAGTGCAGATAACTCACTCTAAATGCTTCGCTAATAATTATGCTGTTTCAAATATTCATATCACCGTAGATAGAGCGCTGTGAATTTATTGCGTGAATAACGAACAAATGCCCGAAGCATGACATCATCGATTGGGCTGAAATAAATAATGCGCAAAAAAATTTTGTTGTGGTTTATCTTGAGGTTACTGAAGTCTGTCGTTATCTCGCGGTCTGAAAAATGATTAAAAATATAAGTTAAAATAAATGACATCATAACCATAAATGCTAAATATGCATTTATATTATTGACTCAGCCCTCTCGGCAGCAGTGGCGCACTCAGGGGACAGGGCCCACCCATATAAGTTTTCCAAAAAGAAGAAAGGTAGCATTCTATGGGTGCGTATAGGGCGGAGTGAAAAAACTTTTTTTTCCAATTTCGAGTGTCCTATATTACCAATGGGTGCCTTGGTAGTAGCCTGTAAAGTACACAAAATATCATTAAATTCTTACTTCGTCTTCAGGTGGCGCTAAAGTTCTACAAAAAGTGTGTTTTTACGGATTTTGTAAGTAATAAGCAACTCATCTAATGCAGTTTAAACGTCACAAAATAGATTTTATTTTCACCCATCTAACTTACTCCTCTTTCTTTCCATCCTTTGACATTATTTTGCGAAACAAAAGTTGCAGTCAATCAGAAAAAAAACAGATATCAGCGCGGAGCTCACATTCTTTGGAATAGTCGCGAAAACTTGATTGTGATTTGTTCGTAAAATGCCTAAAACAATACAAAATTTATAGTGTTCTGTATTTGGTGGCCCAGAAAAATTAAAAGACAATATGTTACCAACTTATATATAAAATAATATATATAATAAAGTATTGTTTGTGGATTAGAAATGACTTGCAATGGTTATCCAATGGAAAATATCCTTCTGTGAAAGCCATGTGAAATAATTGCAATTGATCTTATTACGTTATGGAATAAAGCGTCTATTCCTATTCTAACTCAATGTCAAATTGTAAACAGACTAACCCGATATTATCACAAGTACAAACGCTTAAAAAAATGTCGAATATCTATAAAGAAAACTGAATTTTATGAAGATGCAACAAATAAACTCTTTGGTTTTGCTGTGTGCAGGTGCGTTTGTGTTTGTGTTTTTTTTTTTTTTTTTTTTATTTGAAAGAAAAAAAAAAGTTATACAATATTACAAGAAATAAAACAAAAATAAAATGTTACAAAAAAAGAAAAGTCCCAATAAACTACTATTAAGTAGTTTGTCATTGGGTGCTTTTACTTTGAAGTTTTTAAAACATAAAACTTATTATGCAGTTAGACATTTTTTTTGTGTTACTACAAAAATATTAATATAAACAATTTCTTTCGGCGAGCCAATTTTTCAATATGATATTTGTTTTTACATTATTTGTACATTTTTTAATTTTAGCAGGTAACATATTTAAGCATGTAGGTATCATGTAGTCCAGCGTTCTTTGTCCATATTTGTTTAAGTGCTTAGGTATGATTAGTCCTTCATTTAACGTAAATCGAGTATTGTAAGTGTGGTCCAGTCTATTTATGTATATATTTATATAGTAGGGCTATTCATATGCTGAAAAATAATTTTATGCCACAGAATTGCTCTTACTGAGAGAATTTTAAGATTCTGGTAAAAGTACGGAATATTGTGTCTTTTTTCGTATAAACTTTTATGAGCTAATAATTTAACTAATGAATTTTGGACAGATTGAACATGATTAACATTTGTCTTACAGGAAAGTCCCCAAGCTGTAATTCCGTACCTTATAATAGACTCAGCTAATGATAAATAAATAATTCTAAGTGTGCATATTGGAACATAGAATTTAAGTTTATATAATCTACTAACAATAGATCTCAGACGTTCACAGACTTTATTTATTTGTAAATCCCATTTAAAAAAGCAGTCAATAATTAAACCTAAATAAACATATTCTTCAACCATTTCAATATTTTCGCATGTACACAATGCTGGGATACCAACATGTAAGCAATCTGAACCGTGTGTTTTTATTTCTGGTGTAATACTATTTGTCTTGGCATTGGGTGATCTATGTGTATCAATTTAGTTTTTTTTGCATTTATGATTAAACCAGAGTCATGAGACCATTTCAAAAGCACAATGTAATCTTTTTGTAAGAGTTCAATACATAATTTTAAATCACTGCGAGAAATCACTAGTGCAGTATCATCCGCATACACGAAGTGTTTTACATGTTTAAAGATGTACTTAATAAAAGATACATAAATGATATATAAAATTGGACCTAATATGGAACCTTGAGGAACGCCAGCTAAAATTTTTATTTTTTTACTTAAAGTGTTCAAAAGCTTTATTTTCATGCTACGGTTGTTCAAGTAATTTTCAAAGAGTTTTAGGAGTTTTCCTCTTATTCCTATGATTTCTAGTATCTGCAATAATTTTCTACGATTAATAGTGTCAAATGCTTTAAAATAATCTATAAATAAAACTAATACATGATTTTTACTATTTAGTTCATTATTTATTAAACTGGCAAATTTTTGAAGTAGCATTTCGGTACCCTTTTTTTTTGGAATCCATATTGATTTTTATCAATAATAGAAAAATCTTCTAAATATTTTATTAGTTTCGACTGAATGTATTTTTCAAGAATTTTTTCAAGTGATGGCAAGATACTAATCGGTCTATAATTACCCAATAGAGTGTGATCACCTCCTTTATAAATGGGTCTGATAATACTACATTTTAAGTCATCTGGAATTTTTGCTTCAAATAAAATTCTATTTACAAAATGGGCTATGATTGGAGCTAAAATAATTATATGCTTTTTAATATCGCTCATTCTGATATTATCAATATTGTTTATTTTGGTAAATGTTTAGTAAAAATACGCAAAAAGGAGCTGGAATTCCGACATGATTAGAGAGGTAGTCACAAAATGTATATCGGCTCAAAATATATAGTGGAAACCAAAGGCTTTGGAGCGTAGGCAATAACGACTGATGAGGCAAAACAAATTACTTCAAAAACAGACTGTAAAGAAACCTCTGAACCCCTCACCAGATACTACATTGACTGCAGAGACCTCGAATGATAGCGGTAAATTATTAGACAGCAATCAAGATCTTATTTATCAATTTGTGATAAAAGTGTACGTGCCAACATTTTGTTTTCATGGTTTACCATAAAAACAAAACTTTCATTTAAAGATGGTCCGAAACGTGTCCTTAGGTTGAAAAAAAAGATGCTTCTATTTAAAATGTGAGCTAAAAACAATTGCTTTTTGAATAATTGAGTGGAACTCTTTCTACGCACATTCTGAAAATATTACATTAGCAATGATGCAAGATGAAAAACATATAAAAAAAATTGCAGCAAGCAAAATTCTGAAAGCCCGACAAAATGCAAAGGAGCAGAAAATAAGAACATTCGTGACTTCAAAATTACACCTCAAAGTCAACGATTATTATGATTTGATAGAATGGAAAATAGAACAAATATTCGAGCCACCATTCACAAAAAATACGGTGACAGTGAGTTATGCGAAAATCATGCGAAAATCATGAGCGAAGATACAAATATCCGTATTGAAAATTTTCCCTGTCATTCCCAGGCTATGGAGAGAGGTGTGAAGCTGGTCACTGAAGCTAGTTTGGCTGTTTGCAGAAGTACAGTACGCAATGAATATAATCGAGCAAGAATAAAATCAAGAAAAAAAATACCACATTTCGAAACAAAATCACAATTTTCCTCTGGTTTAGGGAGCTACCCCATACGCAGATAACACGACAAAAAGCTGAAATTATTAAAAATATATATTTTTTTTTTATTTTTTTTATTAGTAATAGAAGGTACATAAATTACAAATAAATTTTATACAGTAATTAATTACATAGTAGATATATTTGATGTACCCCCATAATTAAGCAAGGCTTGTGTGTATGGGGGGGTGTTATTGTATTGCTTTTTTTATATCATTCAGTTTAAGTTTTCAGTATAATTTTTAAGGTGAATTTTAAAATTTTTTATATTGGTATTCATGTTTCTAATTTTTTCTGGTAATTAAAAAATTTTGCTCCGAGATATTTATGACTCAATTGTCCAATTTTTTTTTTTATTGTTATTCTTTATATTTTAATGCCGATAATAAAGTAAAAGTTGTTAATAATATTCATCTAAATTTTTTTAAATTTCGAAGAATCGATCATTTTTTCAAAATTTCAAGTCCTCTGCGCCACCTGAGAATCATATATGTGAAAAAAAATAAAAAATATTTTTCAATAGCCAATTATCCATAGCAACATTTAGTAATATAGGGTTTGGAAATTCGAAAAAAAAATTTTTTCGTCCTCTTTCATTCCAGGCTAGACTGCGTAATTATGTTTTTTTATTTACTTACTAACCAGTGGCGGTTTGTGCAATGAGGCGGAAATGGAGAAGGAAACAGAAAATTTTAATATAAGGAAACCGTCGCTACTTCAATATAAATATTACCCATTTATGTTTTCTAATTTCGCTGGGACTGGCTGTCTTTATAATATTTATGTAACTCAAGATAATAATTGTTTATCCACCAGTGTGCGGTGATCGGCCTCTAGCTGAGCTCCGGAGCTACTAGCTGTTAAACATCACACAACGCAGTAGGTACAGTCAGGAGGCAGTGGAGGTTATCCACCACTTACCCGCCCTGGTATAAGTAACTGATGGTTACTCCTTCAAGGCTCTCGCAAGATTCTAATTTTTTTCAAACGTCGTTTTTGTCAAACGAAGCTACATTTATTTATTTCTAGACCTCCAGTGTTCCTGCATACGTTGCTAGAAAGCAGTATGCATGTGCTTAACAGGAAAATAAAACATAATACAACAAATCAGGTTAGTAATACAAGCAAAAAAATATTTAAAGCAAAACAAAACTCATTCAAGAAGCTCATGGGGCAGCATTGCATCATGTGAAAACCCCTGGAAGCACCTGTACAAAGAGATAGAGAACATACGACAAACAATTAAGTCTCAAATCATTTGGTAAGTAGCGATAAAAATTGCGAATCGCATTCAGCATGATATAAACCACACCCAGCATCCGTATCCCCAAGCCAACCACCCAGTGAAGCCTCGAAGAAAGTTAGTTGAATAATAGAGGTAAAATACCTGAAGACTTAAAGAAAAATTCAGCGTTGAGTGATCGGAGGCGGGACAAAGGAAAGTTAAGGCCGTTTAAGCAAGCTTCAAGCCTTCACATATTATTGGGGGTGGCGCAAATAAATTTGAGATGGAACTGCAAGAATAACATATGTAATTAAACATGCAGGAGGGACAAGGTCCAGTACACCCCCATACGAGAATTAATAAAAAAAAAGTTTGAGTTCAGTTTATCCAATACATAATGAAAAACAGAAAAAATATACAAAAGAGAATGAAGATGACATAAATAGATAGGTTACATTATTAATTATTATCATTATCAAAACAATTCGCAAAGCAAATCTGTAAATTTTGAAAATAAAGTTAACACAATAAATATAAATAAAATATTTAATTATATACAATTAACACAATAGACACAAAACATACAATAAACCCAAAACAAATAATTACAAAACAAATTTACTTTTCTCACAATTGCGGCAGTAAAATTAAAGGATCAAAGAATTTTGTCTACGCTTAAGAGCGTTTAACCAGCCAGCGGACGAAAATCCACATATCGTCGAAAGTTGTTCTTCCGATCGTGCAGGGCGGTTACAATGAGAAAGATTAATTATTCTCCGTACCAGCTTTTTAAAATTATAACTCAATATCGAATTTATTTCAATCCAAATTAGCTTTAATTTATACCTTCATCCAAAAATGCTGAAAGGCGTGATGATAAAACTATTAAAATAGTGTACTTTTTGTAGTTATTTTTTGATTATAAGTATTTATCATTTTTTAATAATGTCTAAATTTAATAAGAATGTTAAAAAAATCTGAAATATATTAGTTTGTAAGTGCGCAAATAAATACACAAATGGACCAATTTTCGTCAAGAAACACATGTACGTACATATTTTTTAATAATTTTATTGAAACTAAAATTAAAATTCTAAAACATATGTTTGCTAGATAATGTATTGATTTATTTTACTACATGATTATATTATTTGAAATGGGTGTGGTATAATACAAAAACTTTTTTGAAAATTTAACAAATCTGCCAACGACCTATGGAATAACCTTATTATACTAAAAATTATAAAAAATTCTCCAAATTTATTACCTTCGAATGCTAGATAAAAGAACAATCTTTCGAAATCCATTTATAATTTTTTGTGGAAAAGAGTCAATACGTCTAAAAACTTTTTTGAAAATGACGTATTTCCGGTTTTCTCTGGTAATGCCCTCTTAAGTGAATCACCAGTCATTGGACTGCGCCTCGTAGTGGAAAATTATTGAAAATGTACTGCGCATTCGAGGGTTAATTGTTTTCTTCGATGCTGATGTTTTTCAACCCAAAGTGTCTATTTTTATATTCTATTGAAAAGTTTTATATTCCAAGTACATTTGTTACTTACATTTATCATTTTTTCTGCTACCGGTTTCACAAACTCGTGCCATTCACTAGCAAACTTAATACTAACTTAAAAATTCTATACAAGTACAAAAATGATTAGATGTAGTTCAAGTAGTGTGAGGGGTGATATTGAATAATTGTTTAAATTTAAATAATTGTTAAAATAGAACCTTATAAAGAATACGTTTAGTAAGTATATGACCCACAGTGCGAGGGTATAACCACTTGAAATTTTAAAAGTGGAATCAGGGAATATGAACTTTGTTCACGAAATAATAACTTTTCCAAGTTTGCTAACCATTTAATAGAGACAGGTTTAGCTTCAACAAAAAAAACAAGTTTAAACATCTTTACATATTATAAATTAATGGTATTATACTTATATGTTTTGTGTAAATTCCTTGAAATATATAATATATATATATATAAGAGAATGTCTGTATGTGGTGGACGAGTGGGCTGGCAAGCGGGCAGTGTGGATTTTATTATACAAATAAACAGATAGCGGTGGTTATAAAGGTTGGGTAACCATTCATTAAATGGCGCTGTGTTTCGTTAGCCACAGCAACACGTGGCCGGGTCAGCTAATTCCAATATAAATACATAATTTAGCGCTTTAGAAACCATAGAAATAAACAAAAAAGTGAATAAAACTAAAATTTATTAGTACCCTGTAAATCACCCTTAAAAATAAGAAAATTTCCAAAAAAATGTGTAGAAATTGTTATATAGTTTATACTCAAGAAATGCAAAAAACAAAGTACCTATATCTGAAAAAAGCCTGGTCGCCAGACATTTAGTTTCCATTATGCTTGCCTGGTCGCCAGACATTTAATTACCATTTTGTTTACCTGGTCGCCAAGCATTAAGTTACCATTGTGATTGCCTGGTCGACATTATTTACCATTATTTTTGCAAGTCGCCAGACATTTAGTTGTCATTATTTTTGCAAGTCGCCAGACATTTAGTTAACGTTATGTTTGCTTTGTAGCCAGACATTTAGTAATCATTACGTTTGCTTGGTCGCCTTAGAAAGTTGTATTTTATTTTAAATTGTAAATTTTTGATATCATATACTGCAGGCCCCAGAAACCATTTGCTACAAGTCGCCCCCGCCACAGGTTCAGCCTCGGAGTCTACAGATCCTAAATACGGCCCTGTGCAACACTTATGTACATCAACTTGTATTATTTTAGATATCTACTGCGTATTCGTAATTCGACAGTGTGTTTTTCCTGTTAGTGACATCGAAGTTATTTTTAAATAACATTTTGTTAGGTCATCTCTTCCACAAACCAATGCTGATAAGGTCTGGGTTTTGCGAAAAGAAATTTCATGTCGGTATGACGGCAGTCGAATCAAAACATACTTTAATTAAATTTTTAATAAAATCTAACTAACTAATAAACTAACTCAACTAACCATCACGCCGTTTCCCGCAGGGATAGACAGAGACATTTTTCTTTTACAAATAACTCCACACATTAGGCTACGAGGAAAACAATTTCCCTCTTCGTCAATGTCATCTTTGGGGATGCTGCTAGCGTGGGTCTTTTTAGGGAACTGAGGGAGAGGAGATTCTGGGAAGAAAAGGTATAAGGAGTGGGTAGCAATCTGGTGGTCAGTGAGTTCAGGAGTGACGGACATATGAATCCATCCCTCCCACTGAGGTGCGAGGCGATGGGTCGAGATAAACCAGCTAGATAAATAAAAGGTCTACCCCGAATGCCACGCAGTAGGTGGGGAAATACGTCCGCCGCCAAGACCTATACAAACCTCACCCCATGATCCAGGGCATCCCTGCTAAGTCACGAAACGTATTGAACCACTTAATGTGACCTATGGCAGGGGTGTTGGTTATCCAATGAAAGTTCCCAGGGTGGCGGTACCCCTACCCTCCTTAAATTGTAAAGGTGCCTACTCTTATTTTTCTATGACTGACTATGGCACCCAGTTGGGCAGCGTTGTGAGGCGGGTTAAGGTAGGGGCTGTAGGAAGGGATTTATCAAATTGAAGAGGTCCGGATTATACAAAGGAGGACACAGATGCCGGTAGCGAGTTTCATAAACGAGGTGACTTACATAATACAAGTTGAAGAAACGACCCGTTCTCATGAAGCTAACATAAACAACAACTGTGAACCAATGACTAAATAGCACACCAATAAAACATTCTGTCAAAACGGTTAAACAAAAATGGCGGCCACGATTGCTGCCGATATACATTGTTTCCATGGTTACCAATAGATATTATTTAGTGGCTTTGGAAGCGGTCCGGCGTTGCGGCCATTTTGGCCGCCATTTTGGCCGCCATTTTTGTGTAACTCTTTGGTTAGAATGTTCGGTATTTAAGTATTTTTTTCTTTTACATGAGCTCCACACAGGAAGCCCTGAGGAAAATAATTTCCTAAGGGCCTATGGGCCTATGTCATCTTTGGGGATACTGTGTGGAGGGTTTTAATGAAGGAGAGGAAGAGTTCTGGGAAAGAAAAGGGTTTAAGGGGTGGGTAGGAATCTGGGGTTCAGTGTGTCCTGGTAATCCGCCTCCAGGATCTAGACAAACCTCACTCCATGAATCCGGGCACCCCTGCTAAATCACTAAACGTAACTAACCACTTGGGGTGACCTATGGCAGAGGTGATAGTTATCCAATAAAGGTTACCGGGCAACGGTATCCATTCCCGCCTCCAAAATCGTGGATCGGAATGCCAAGTTCTTCTCTTACGTATTTTGTTTAGTCATTGCGGTGATACGCCTTTCTTCGTTTATCCGCTCTACATCATGTCGTAAGAGCACGGTTTTACCGCACATACGCCTTAGGGATCTCATATGTTCCTCTACCAGTTTCATGTCTCACTGCCATACATCAGAATTGGTATCAGAATTCCCTTGTGGACTGCTAGCCATTATACATGAGAGTATCACACAACAGTCCCAACCACTCACTACCGTCTGGAGTCAGATAGACTACGTCATCTCCGATTGGGGAATTTCGTGAGGCTGGAGGTAGTGGGGAGGGGAGAAAAGAGGAAGTTGGAGAAGTTCCTGGCTGTTCAGATCTAGTCACCAAACACGGCTAAAGCCATTTAAAGCAACGTTTCAATTCTGAATGGTGGTCTTACACCAGGACGATATTGAGAGTATCTTTCACTCTGGAACGTGCCGCAAATATAGGTACTACTATTTTTATGTATTGTTTTAATGAATAAATTGTGAATAGCAGACATTAATCAAATGAAATTTACTTGCGCTTGCCGGACTTGAACCCGCGACCTTCGAATTGTTAGTCAAGAGCCTTGCCCCTCTGCCACGGAGGCCGTTAATAAAATAACGTATAAAACCACACGAATTGTACACACGCCCGCAGGACTTTGTTTTTTTATTTCACAAATTGGCAGCGCTAGAGCTCACCAAGGAGACATCAATGATAAAAAAAAAATCACCGAAAAATATTTCTGTAATTATTTAGGTATATAGCAATAAGAAAAAATCTTTAATGATTTTCGTCAAAATAAAATTGTACAGGGTGTCCGGAAACTGGTAGTGCACGCAGAAAACTGGCAAATCTTCTTGTTGAGAACCCAAAAATACATAAATGTAGTTCAACTAAACCAGTGGTTCGCAACCGGTGATCTAAAGTCTGGTCCGCGAGATCTAAAATGTGTTCCATGAAACATTTATTCATTTACTACAAAACACTACATAAGTTTCCGAGCACACTGAATAATAATATGATGAGATACTCCAGCTCCTACTTGTGCCACTAATTTCCGGACACCATCTATAAAAATATGATGAGACTCTCCAGTTATCGCTTATGCCACTAGGTTCCTTACACCATGTTTAATAATATATTAGACTCTCCAGTTCCCACTTGTGTCACTAATTTCCATACACCATGTTTAATAATATGGTAAGACTCTCCAGTTCCCGTATTGTGCCACTGGTTTCCAGACACCGTGTATAATGCGTACGATCAGTGCCGTGCATTACTCTATGACCAAACGAAAACTTTTTATTTGAATACCGCGTAAGAGTTCTATCTACTTAATGTGAATACCGCATAATAGTAAAAAAAAAAAAATATTATAATTTGTAATATTCCTGAAAGTGATGCATCAACTCAAATAGATATTATGAACAGTGATACCACCAGCGTTAAAAAAATCATTTCTGACTTGGATAACTCTACAAGTTCTCTCGAACTGAAAATATACAGAATCGGTAAAAATGATAATAATAAACCGAGGGCAATCAAAGTTGAGTTCCCCGAGTCAAAATGGCCTAAAATCTTACTCGGCAAAAAACACTCACTAAAAAATAACATACGTATGTACCCGGATCTTTCAATTGCGCAAAGGAACCAGTTAAATGATTTAAGAACGGAACTGAAAAATAGGCAATCTTCAGGTGAACAAGACATCACAATAAAATATATTAATAACATCCCAACAATTGTCAAATTATCCCCAAAAAACTGACCCATAACCTGAAATCTCTCAACATTTATTACCAAAATGTAAGAGGACTTAAAACTAAACTAAATAATTTAAGAATTAAACTACCGACCTTAGAATATGATGTTTACTGCTTCACTGAGACATGGTTGACCCCAGATATTAAAAATGGTGAGTTAGGATTTCACTCCCATAACACCTATCGAATGGACCGCGATACTAATACTAGCAACAAAAGTAGAGGAGGTGGCTGTCTTATTTCTATTAACACTAAATTAACCTCAAGAAAACTCAAATGTGCAAATATCAATGTGGAACAACTATTTGTTTTAGTGACAAACAAAAGTGAAAAAATTATAGTTGGTTGTGCGTACATTCCACCCTCATCTGATGTCCAGCTATATACCAGTTACTGTCAAGAAGTAGAAATATTGCGACGAAAATATCCAGACGCTAAATTTATCCTTACAGGTGATTTTAATCAACCTACTGTTCATTGGGATATTAACAACAATAATACTCGCACAAATTCCACGTCCAATAATGGTTCTCGTGAACTTATAGAAATGTCATGTTTCCTAAATCTTAGACAAGTGAACTTTATATATAACTGCAATAATAATCTATTAGACTTAATTTTTAGCAATTCCAGCAATATAAGTGTACAACATGCAAATGACAATGTTTCAACAATTGATAACTACCACCCACCACTTTTTGTTAAGCATATATCTCTACAAAATTTAAATTTAGAGTCTTTTAAAGAAAAATCAAATTTTTATAAAGCTGATTATCCTAAGATTAACGAGTTTCTCGCTAAATCAGACTGGAACTTCATTAGTAATTGTAATAACATCAATGATATAATAGAATCTTTTTACTGCATAATTAACAAATCAATTGAACTGTACGTCCCTATTACAAAATGTAGGACATCTAATTACCCCAAATGGTTTAGCAAAGAGCTAATTTGTACCATCCAGTCAAAAAAACTTGCACATAAAACATTCAAAATATCTCGAGCTCCAAATGACTATCTACTTTTTTCTAATTTACGCAAAAGGGTGAAAAACATATCGATCTCTTGTTACAAAGAATACCTGGAAAATATTGAGAAATCGTTACAAAATAAACCTCAAAATTTATTCAAATTTGCAAACAATCTTAATAGTAATGAATCTGGTATTCCGTCTATCATATACTACAATGGTAAAATTGCTGATACACCTCAAGGAATTACTGACTTATTTGCCGAATGCTTTGGCGAAGTATATGATGTAAACTCATCTAATAACCAAATACCTCAATTCAACTCAAATATTTCTATTGATTTCAATGACCTTGTTATTGATGAAATCGATGTTCAGCGTAAAATTACACTATTAGATAGTCAGAAATCCGCTGGCCCAGACACCATACCAACAATTTATTTAAAAAACTGTGTATCTAGCTTAAAAGGTCATTTAACCAATATATTCAATATATCATTAGCATCAGGCCTTTTCCCTCAAAAATGGAAGATCAGTTTCCTTAGTCCCATCTATAAAAAGGGTGATAAAACGGATGCTTCTAACTACAGACCTATTTGCATACAATCAGCGATACCTAAATTGTTTGAATCCGTAGTTCTATCAAAATTTATGTTACAGGCTCGTAAAATCATTTCCCCCTACCAACATGGATTTATATCCGGAAGATCTACACTAACAAATTTAATTATATACGAAAAATATATTTCAGACAATCTAAATTCAAAATTGCAAACGGATGCAGTTTACACAGATTTCAGCAAAGCATTCGACAAAGTTTCCCAAAAAATCTTATTAAACAAACTAAAAGTATATGGGATAAAAGGAAAACTACTAAAATGGTTTGAGACCTATTTAACATCTAGAAAACTATACGTTAAATTATCCAACCATATGTCAAACGTAATTGAAGCTTCAAGTGGGGTGCCCCAAGGTTCTCATCTAGGTCCTATTCTTTTTTTACTATTTATCAATGACATTGTTTCAATATTTGAAGGTATCCATTTCCTATTGTTTGCTGATGACTTGAAAATATACACTATTATAAGAAATTTAATGGACTGTCTTGTATTGCAAAACAACTTGGATCGATTGTATAATTGGTGTAACATAAATGATTTATTTTTAAACATTAACAAATGTCAATCTATAAGTTTTTCTCGAAATAAAAATCCAATACTCTTTCAATATCACATTAACAATGTGAATCTTTCTAAAGTAACATTAATAAAGGATCTGGGTGTCGTTTTTGATAACAAGATGACATTCGTCCCCCACATTGATGCAATCACGAATAAAGCACTTAAATGTCTCGGTTTTGTGTTAAGATCGTCCAAAGATCTAATGCATACTAATACACTCAAAACGCTATATATAACACTGGTCAGAAGTATTCTTGAGTATAATTCCTCTCTCTGGTCGCCATTATACAATGTTCATTCACACAAAATTGAAAGAGTACAACATAAATTTTTAAGGCATATAAATTACAAATTAAAAATTCCAATAGAAAATTTAAATTATAATTATTTAATGCAATTGCTTAAATTACCCGAATTGTCACAGCGAAGAAAAATCTGTGATGTTTTATTATTATTTAAAATTATCAACGGATATTTGGATAGCCCTGAACTTGTGAACATGATAAATTATCAAGTACCTAACAATTACAACACCAGACTCCATGCTCCATTTAACGTAGTTGCTTCTCGCACTAATTTTATGTTTAACTCTTGTCTTCAGAGATTGCATCGTGTGGGGAATGAAACTTGCTCTGTCGATATATTTTTTTATAAAAACCTCGCTTCCTTCAAAAAGCATATATGTATGCAGATGCAAAAATCCTTAAATGTTCCAGATTGTTAACAGTAACAAATTTAATACCCATTGCTCTGTAACTACTTTTATAGTACCTACTTACTTCTTTATACATATATGTAATTGCTGTGTAGTGTGTACCTTTTATTTTATTTTTTTCCTGATAATAACAAACTAACGTAAAAATCCTTAAATGTTTCACATTGTGAACAGTAACAAACTTAATACCCACTGCTCTGTAACTACATTCATGATAACTACATTCATAGTACCTACTTACTTATTTATATAATATGTAATTACTGTGTACCTTTTATTTTTTTCTTTTTCATAATAATAACAAACATACGTACATTAAAGAAAATTACCTACTTTTATATTAATTGTTAAAAATGTTTTACACCACTGCAATACCGGTATGCTTCGAGCATATTTGGAATCACACTTTGTGTGATATTGTGACAATAATTATTGAATCTAATGTAGCGTGAGCCCAAATAGAACTCCTTTGTAAACAATTACTCGAATACTGATACCTATTTATGTTAAGCCTACTTATATCTTTCTAGCTCTGTTTATCATTTTATGTACTATATACTTATGATACTGCATACTTGTTATAATGCTCCTGTACAATTTATTTTATATGTAAAAGCCATCAAGGCGTTAACAACAAATAAATAAAATAAATAAATAAATATCTACTTAATGTGAATACTGCATAAGAGTTCTATCTACTTAATGTGAATACCGCATAAGAGTTCTATCTACTTAATGTGAATACCGCATAAGAGTTCTATCTACTTAATGTGAATACCGCATAAGAGTTCTATCTACTAAATGTGAATACCGCATACCGCATACCGCGTTCTATCTACTTAATATGTATACCGCATAAGAGTTCTATCTACTTAATGTGAATACCGCATAAGAGTTCTATCTACTTAATGTGAATAACGAATAAGAGTTCTATCTACTTAATGTGAATACCGCATAAGAGTTCTATCTACTTAATGTGAATACCGCATAAGAGTTCTATCTACTTTATGTGAATACCGCATAAGAGTTCTATCTACTTTATGTGAATACCGCATAAGAGTTCTATCTACTTAATGTGAATACCGCATAAGAGTTCTATCTACTTTATGTGAATACCGCATAAGTGTTCTATCTGCTTTATGTGAATACCGCATAAGAGTTCTATCTACTTAATGTGAATACCGCATAAGAGTTCTATCTACTTAATGTGAATACCGCATAAGAGTTCTATCTACTTAATATGAATACCGCATAAGAGTTCTATCTACTTAAAATCGTATGCAGCAGTAAGACTAATATTGTGAGACTGAAGGTAGTGGGAAAAGATCGGGGAATTGTCTTATTAGATCTGGTCACCAAACGCAGATAAAGCAATTTCAAGAAACGTTTCGTTTCTTAATAGCAGTTTTCCACCAGGATGAACTTTTTCACTCTGGAACATGTCATAAATAAAAATTTAATATTTATATACATGTTTACTAACTCCAGCGAGGATCGTTTGTGACATCATCGTTATTCTGTCTTTTTCGTTTTCAAATAACCACGCGAAATAAGTAAATTTGTCTCGATTGCCCGAGATTTCCAGAAGACCATTATTGAAATTTTTCGCCAACTTAAAAAAAATCGTTGTAGGTAGTAAATCCATGTAATATCAGCTATAATCTCGAATTGTATGTATGTATGAATGAATAATCCAGGCTACAAATGGACCATTAAATATGTAGGGGCGTGTAAATAGCCCCTGACACGAGGGAATGACTACCTTATGTAAATTAAGGAAAGTTGTAATCTTCCCCATGAGACACAAAACAGTCTACACAGCAATTTCAAAATCCTAAGTGAAAACAGAACAATACTCACTCAGAGAATGCAGCTCTTGTACGATTTCCAGCACAAAACGACACTAGTTTTCATACAAAATATCAATTTCTGCCAAGGCGGTATTGCATAAGCTCAACAGATGTTTGCACAGCAAGGAAGTTTCAACAATGAATATAAATCTGCCTATTAATAATACGTGCCAAATCTTAGGTACAACAATAATTCAATTATTGGGTGAATTATTTGATAATGACTGACTAGGAGTGACATCTGTTGGCTTTCACTAACACTCCGTCGGAAGTAATTGCCTGCTTGACAGAGGTAAGAAAATGCATGAATAAACTGAATTTCAATGTCACATAGGTAAATTCAATATAATATAAAACCATAGATGGCGCCCTCATGGTCTCATAGCATAAATTATTAATTTAAAGAAATTAATGCCTAAATGGATTAAAATATATTTATGGCGCGTATCCAATCGTACCTTTGAATTTTAACATGGAGGCATAAAAACTTATTATATTTTTATAATTTCATATATTATTTATTTAACTATTTACAATAATTTATGTGGAATGATTTTTTTATTTTTTTATTTTCATGGCAGAAGTGTGGCACTGCAGTAGAAAGAAAGCACTTAACTATATTTACTTCCTGAATAGAGTTGTCACCAATACAGAAATATTTTTTCAATATTAATTTCCCTATCATACGAATAATAATAAGAAATTAATATAAAACTACTACAGGATGTAGGATCATGTTATGTATTTGTGTCTAACCTGATTTCTATTATCTGTGTGTCTAAGCATGGGTGCATTTGTAAGCAGACATCGGGCAGCTGTGTTATGACCTTCTCCAGGTTTAGTTAAAATAACTTTAATATGAAGCTGAAACATCGTCATAGAAAACCGTTCTCGCTTTCTGAGTGTCATTTTTTGCGGTGCTTTCAGCAGGCCGCACTAAAGATGGTCGCGGGCCGCACCAAATGGCTTCGCGGGCCGCAGGTTCCCCACCCCTGCTTAAGACCACCAACTGTCCGAGGGATTAGCTATCCAGAGGCTCAATTGTCGGCGGGTCAACTTTCGGGTGATCAATTATCGAGTCACCTCTAAAGATGACATATGTAGATGACAAAAATGACTGGAGGATTTTTTACTAAAGGGTCTTCAGTGTGGTGCCAAAGTAAAAAAAAACTTCATCGGCATATTTGGGAACTTGGGTTCTAACAGGTCGAGTATATCGTATATTGTTGACATGCGTTTTCTTTATAACATGACTAGCGAGTTCCCGGCATGTGTTGTAATGTTACTTAATAAAGAAATTGTTTATTCATCCTCTCCCATTCATCCCATGCCTCTTCCCCTCACGGGTTCCCCCTACAACTTTCCCACTTTCCACCGTCCCACGAACCCTCCTTCGGCGTTCCCCTTCCCCCTCCCGCGTTCCCTGTGCATTCAGTTTTCAAACAGCTCGCGCGCCAAACATTCCATTTTTTTAATACAAATTTCATAATTACAGAGCTCACCAGTTTATATAGAAAACATTGTGGGTGTGGGCACTAACTCACCAAAGATTCATCGCAGTCGGATAAAAAGTATAGGAAATAATTTCATAACGCCAGAGCTCACTACTATATAATAGAAATCATCGCGGTGGTTCTCAAAACAGCTCACCAAAGTTTAATTGCAATCGGATGATTGGTTTAGTGACTGCATAAGGGAAAAACAATTAAACATTCATTTTTATATATTAAGCCTTTACCAGTTCCCACTTGTAGAGAAGATCTATAGTGTTCTCATCCGCCCCATTTTCAAAAATATTTAATGCATTTTGCTTCGATGCAAAAAAAATAATAAATACATTTGGATGTAAGGTCATAATTTAAAAAAAGTAGGTACTCATAATATTAATGAATCACAGATAATGTTGTCATCAAGTGGGCGCATTTTGTTAAAACCCAAACTAAATGAAAAATGTAATGCGTTCATTTCCCGGAAGCACCTATGTAGATGCGTTGCGGTTATCATTTTTTTTTAAATTTAACTAACGCACGCTCAGACAATCAAAATTTGTATGTTTGACTTAAGGCTCTGCAACCGGGCCCGAAAAGAAGAAGATAGAGAGATACGAAATTACGAATGTTATTTAAAATTGCGAAAATGTTTAATAAAACACGACTCGTTTAAAATAGAGCAAAAATCTCGCGGGCATTATCTTAAACAGGATTTAAAGAATCACTGTGAATTTTTTCATACATATAACTTGTAAAATAACTGAAACAAACGTGCTAATAATAATTTTTGGAGCATACTTTGCGATTTTTTTTCTATCGAGGGAATTTTATATAATTTGCGTTTCGGCGCGGGCTAAGTCTAGATATTATCTTCAAGAATGTCTTTAAGAATGAAGTCTAGATATTACCGTGTTTAAAGGAAATATGTAATAAATCGGTACAAATCCGAGTTGCGGGGCCTTAACGCAGACCAGTGAAAAATCACGGGATTTTCTGAATCCTCAACAAATCAGTTTTAATTTTTATAGTGGCAATTCAAATAATGTTCTTTTAAAATATTGTTTTATAGATATGTACATTATTTCTTGTCTAAACTATTCAAACAACCCCCGCACTGTTAACTTTATATTAAAAATTAATATCACTTCTCTGTATTTTACAAATTAATATCACTTCACTGTATTTTACAAATTAATATCACTACACTATATTTTACGACTTTTGTAAATCATTTTAATAATACGAGTACTTTAATATTATGAACACAACAGTATAACTAAAATATTTTATTGACCCGCAATCTGAATGCGGGATCCAATCCTGACGTAGGAATATAATTTTTAATTTGATTTATTGTGTTTTTTACAATTAATTTATGTAAAATAATATATAGTATATTTGCGGCACGTTTCAGAGTGGAAGATACTCTCAGTATCGCCCTGTTGTAAGACCACCATTCAGGGTTGAAACGTTGCCTGACATGGCTTTAGCCGTGTTTGGTGACCAGATCTGAGTAAACAAATATTGCCACACATTTCTCTTCCCCGTCTCCTTACCTTCCCCATACCTTTCAGTCTCACAACGTACCCCAATTGAGGATGCCATAGTCTCACTGGCTCCATATGGGAGTTGGGACTCTTGTGAGGAATTCCCATAAAAAAAGATAGAAGAACAAGATTGCCAGTAGACATGTTTTAGCAGGCCGTTAATACAGAAATTGTCGAGATTTAGTGCAGGTTTTCAATTTGGGAGGGGGTATGGGTACCGCCGCCCCGGGAACCTTTTTTTGTATAAGCAACACCTCTGCCTTAAGTCAGCCCAAGTAATTCGCAAGGTTTTGTGACTTAGAAGGGGTGCCCTGGTTTATCCCGGTCTTGGCGGCAGATGCGTCTGCCCACTAGCTACATGAAAGGCCGGATCAGAAGAGAATGGTTTAGGGAGTCCCTTCGACTTTCCTTATTCTCTCGGAACATCGCCTTGCACCGCAGTGGGAGGGATGGATTCCATAACTTGTTCTTATCCAGAACTTCCCCTCCTTCCTTTCCTAAAAATACCTTCCATTCAGCATCCTCAAAGATGACATGGAGCTAATGAAAAAAGAAAAAAGGTTTAATGCTTACAGACAGTTCCAGTAAAAAATAACGTGGAAAATTTATAGCATGGTTAAAAAATGATATATAGTTTTAACTCAACCGTTTTGCATTCTGACTGTCTGTAAATTTGTTTGGAAGATCGGAATCTGTTTCAAGATGGTGGCTGTTTTAATGGTTCACCTAGGATTTTTTTTCAAATTTGAAATCGTCGTGGTCATTTGTACTTTCTTATTCGCATTTTTTCAAAATCATGTTAACTACCTGCCCGAAGAAAGTATATAAACAGAATTGTCTTTGAGATAGTGACGCTTCTGTGGACAAATTGTTTAAATACTAATTTGAAATTAAAAAAAAAAAAAACAAAAAAATTGAAAATTTCTACAACACATCTTTCGGTTTTGATTTATTAAATAAGTGAAATTTAGCAATATGCTTTTTTGTACGTGAATTCTACAAGGGCACTATTAATTTTATTGTTAATTTATTTGTCTCAGTTTGTTAACCCTAGAGTGGGCGCGCTATGAGCATTTTGCCGCCCTCTGCAAAAAAACGTTGATAATTCTTAAATCTGCTGCGCGTAAACTTTGCGCATATTGCTTTTGCGTAAAGACTGGACGCAGTCAGTGCACGGGGCGCGGGGAGCCGCTCAAGAAGGAGGTTGTCACCATCGAGTGTCGTCCGACGGCAATTTGCTCGCTGCGCGCCTACTCACGTAAGTTAAAATTGTGCTTTATATTATTTACGATTTAGCTAATCTATATATTTTTTATAAAGATTTGCACAATATATCTTCAACACTGGCCGCAACATTACTATGGATAACTTTTTTACTTCAATACCTCTCGCTGATCAGTCGCTAGATCATAGAACGACCATCGTTGGAACCTTACGTAAAAATAAAAAAGAAATTCCACCTTCTTTTCTGAACACTAAAGATCGGAAGAAACCATCTTCGATGTTTGGGTTAGGTGAGTAGAAAGTTTTACTGTCTCATGTTCCCGACAAGAAGCAAAAAAAGTAGTATTACTATTATCAACATTTCATGAGAATGATAGAATCGACGAAAACACCGGACCTGCTGCAAAGCCTGAAATGATTACATTTTATTATGAAACCAAAGGTGGTGTTGATGTCGTGGACCAAATGAAAGGAGAGTATTCTGTTGGTAGAATGACTCGCAGATGGCCAATGAGGTTGTTTTTTCAATGATGAATATTGCCGGTATAAATAGCCAAATAATTTACAAAGCCAATACTGAACACTTGATGCTACGCCGACAGTACTGGCGGGAGATTGCGATGGTCCTGGTTAAGCTGTATATGACCGCAAAGTCTTCTGTAGATACCTTTAATATTCCTCTGAGGAACCAAATTGCTCGCTTTGTTCCTATAGAACAAGCATCATCTTCAAGGAATCGCAAAGTATGCTCCAAAAATTATTATTAGCACGTTTGTTTCAGTTATTTTACAAGTTATATGTATGAAAAAATTCACAGTGATTCTTTAAATCCTGTTTAAGATAATGCCCGCGAGATTTTTGCTCTATTTTAAACGAGTCGTGTTTTATTAAACATTTTCGCAATTTTAAATAATTTACTTACATGGGTTTGACCCTTTGCTTACATGGGTTCGAGTCCCAGTGGAGCCAATATCTTTTCTGATGTTTCTGTCTCCAGATTTTCGATTGAGTTTGGTAAATATTGTTTTCATTTAATTAAATATTATAATTTGAGATTTTACTCATAAAATTTAAAAAAATAGATTAAATAAATATCTAATATTGTTGTTTTTTGTCCATCTATGATATAAAAATCGCTGAATGTGTTGCTAAGCGCATAACTTTCGAACGACTGCACCAAATTCGATAATTCTTTTTTTGTGTATTCGTTATTATCAGGACAAGGTTTTTTTAAAACTTCAGATGAGCTCTGGTATTATGAAATTTGTATTAAGAAATTACTCTTGGTGGCACGCGAGGAAGTGGCTATTGCTATGGAAAGCGGGAGGGAGGGAGAGATGGGGGAGGGGAACCAGGGAGAGTGAGGGGAACTCGGGAGGGGGGTTTGTGGGACGGGGGGAGGGTGGGGAGAGGGAAGGTGGAGGAATCAGAGTGGGAACGCGAGAGGGGAAAGGGACGCGGAAGAGGAAGGGGAGGTGGAAGGGAACTCGACTAATAGGAAAGGACACGCAGGGAGAAACAATTTCTTTATTAAATGGCATAGCAACGCTTGCCGGGAACCAGCTAGTTTTTAATAAATATTATAGAAAGATAATGTATGATAAGTAAAAAAAGTTAATTTAAACGTTAAATTTTGTAAAGTCGATTGTAAACCAAAGTTCCTTCAACAGAGTTCAATAAAAATATTAATTTCTCATACCTCATTAGTGTTTTACTTAAATCCTGAGAAAATAAATTAATTAAATTGCATTATACCTTCTTAAAATTATCCACGAAAATGAGCGGAAAAATGCTCTCCACGCGCCTACGGACGTTTTACGGAAAGACGCGCCCACTCTAGGGTTAAGTAACTAAAGTTCGGATAAACAGGAAAAATAATATATTAATTCCATAAATACTTTCTTTATCTGCAATGTGTCACACACAAATTAATGGGAAAACCAACGCCATGTTTTGTTACGACTGATTAAACGATATCAGTAATAACTTGGAAAATTAAATTATACCAAATAATCTTTTTCCTCCAGACTCTAGAGCTATAAATAAATAATCATGACGTGTTTGCACTCTTTACTGATATACAGCGGCGTGCGGTCTAAAAATATTGAAAAGCAGTACCTACTGAAATAAACACGAACGAATATTTTTTTACGACTTAAAACATAAAATTTCGGTTGTTGGTGCATGGATAATGTGAAATAATTGTCAATACGTAGCTATAAAATAAGTAGCAAAATACGTTTTATTAATTATTATTTTTGTTTACAAATGTGCAAATGTTTGACAAAATTAATGCTTAAATTAATAATACTGATACAACAAGCATGGTTTCACTAAACTAGACATTCATATAGCTATTTCATTCGTACACACATAATATAAAACAAGATGTATTTATGTACATCAGTAAAATCCATCAAACACCTAGTGATAGTCTGTGGACAATATATTATATTGCAGTTGATATCATCGTGCTATAAGTTTCTAGGGTTTGTTATATCGTGCAAACAGTTTTCCAATCCCGAAGCAATGAAGGCTATATTCGAGTCATAGACATACAAATTTAATAGACGAGAAGATACAGATGAGGGGGTAAAACCAAACTATGGGGGTGCGAAGAGGGAAAAGACGACTGTGATTCGTTAAAAAATCAATCTGACAGTATATAGGCATCTCGCATTATAATATCACCATTTAGTTCTTAAAAGCAAAATCTGCTTTTGAATTAATTGACCTTTTTACATGGGAGCGCGAATTGCTCGCCACGTTATTAACATATTTGAGAAGTCCAAATGCGGCAAAGTAAAGTTTGCCCTTTTTCACAGAGGAACATTTTGTTGCCGTATTTAGTTAAGACACTTTTACAAATATTTCATAATTTACTTACCCCTGTAACCAGCGACGAGCTCATCGGAGAAACGCCCACATTCACTATGTTCACATGTATTAGGGTATAATGTATAGCACAAGCTCTCATTTTTGTTCGTAAAATCTACGATGTTAGCTCGGCGCTGGTCAGGACAAGAATGATGATGTCACATTTTTTAGATTCAAGCGAGGCTCTCGTAAGCCCAGCCGGCTCCATGAAACCGGTATAGGGAGGGGGAAATAATACGCTTTTATCACTTAGGGCAGGTCCAGATATATTCATATGTCCATGATACGAGTATATAATTGCATTGTAAGTTCTCTAATTGAATACACCCCAGCTGTGTGGGCCCCATACCAGTAAAACCATATTAATAAAGTAGAAGATAATAAAAAAAAGTTTCTTTAATATCTTTATACAAGAATGCACAGAGAGCCTACCTGCTATTCTTGCGACACAAAAATTGCTCACTGAAACGCGCTACCAGTTTCTAGCCGAGTAGGAGTGAGGCCCTTGCAGCAAGCACACACAGGAGACCCTGAGGAGAACAATTCCTCTCAGGGCCTATGTCAAGTTCTGAGAAGGTAAAGGGAATTGGTGTTAGGGGTGGGTAGGAATCTGGATGTCAGTGTGTTCAGGGGTGATGGACGTATGAATCTATCCCTCCCACTGCGGTGCAAGGTGATGTTCCGATAGAGTAGATACGGCTGGAGAAGTCAAAGGGACTTCCTCAATCCCTCTCTCCCGATCCGGCCTGCCATGCATTGAAGGACCCACCACTTACCCGCCCTGGTATAGGTAACAGATGGTTACCCCTTGAAGGCTCTTGCAAGGACTCTAATTTTTTTGTTAAAACGACCCTACATTTGATAACGAACCTAGACCTCCAATGTCCCTGCATACGTTGTTAGTAAGCAGTATGCAAGTGCTTAGCGGGAAATACAGATACAATGTGCATTTGTATGACAAAATATAGACCTGCCGTGCAGCTGTGGGCAGACGCATCCGCCGCAAAGACCCGGAAAAACACCACTCCATGAACCCGGGCACCAAACGTAGCGAAACATTTGGGGAGATTACTACGGCATAGATTTTTTTGTTATTTATTTTTGGGGTGTTATGCCGTGTTTTGCTCCGCCACTTTCTTTAGCCAACGTTTCTGACAGCGTTACAGTGTTCACCATCAGGGCAGATGTGACATCTTTTTCATACTTTTGACCGTGAAAACCTTAAATAGTAACCTACGGCAGAGATGTCGGTTATCCAATAAATGACTCCCGGGGCGGCGGTACTCATACCCGCCTCCAAAATTGTCATTATTAATTTAATAGATCGCGCATTCCTCCTGGAATTTTACTTTTGTTTTTTTTTTAGTTTATACAGTACAACTACTGCCAGGGACGGCACGATGATCTGCTATGTATCCCACATATTATCAGAACGGACGCACTGGTTCGGCATAGCACGACAAGAGGTATGGCGCTGTTAACGAACGCCTCCAAGATAGCTGACATTTTTAACAGTACTCTTGAAGGATTCAAAAGTCACGTAAATGCCATACATAACCCGTTATAATGTATGTAAAAATTCTGATTCAAAAAGGCAAAGTTCGTCTTTTTTATTGAAGCATCCATCCATCATCATTCACTTATTATTTTATTCAACAGAGTGCATGTAATGTTTATGTAAGTATTATATTATCAATGCTGTGTTTGTCTTTAATTAGTGATAGCATCAACCATGTTCAGTGTAATTGTATCTGTGAAAGCTTTGATGTAAATCACTGTTGACAAACCTAATAAAAAAAAATAATAAAAAAATAAAAAAAAACTTTCATGCCAAAAAAACAAATGTGTTTATTTTTCATTTAAATGAATTTTTAGAGATCAAAGTTTCTAAAAAACGTGACGTATAGGGCAATGATTGCAACGCTTCAGACTAAACATGTCACTGCATGTAGAATCAAATAAGTCACAGATAGGCTAAACACAGCCCTCTCACGACCTTTGCAGTATTGTAAAAGGAAGCGTGTATAAATATGTGAGTATCGCAATTAGAGTCTTCGAGTAATTACGTACTTTTTGTTCTTAGACTAAATTTACAATCGTGACATAAAAAGGCGGCTACAAGCACATGTGCAACATGTAATAATTTCATTGATTTTAATCTTGTGAACGATGACATTACTACGTATTATTATTACTATACAAATTAATATACTTTATGGTCAAACTCCTGAACTTTCTCAGCTGGTAGTGACCCATAAAACCCCATTAGAAATCTAAAAAAATTACTTTAGATATTTGGAAACTTACGAAAGGGTATCATATTAAATTTGAAAAAAATATTTTTCATAAGTTTTGAAGCACACTAATGTGCAGCTATTGTAAATCGACAGACAGTCTTTAAGACAAAATGAAAATATACATAAGTATTGATTGTCTATCCTTTTCATATTAACCGGTGCTACATTGTTTGTTCGATAAGTATGAATAAAACGCAAATTGTAGAGTTGTAATTTTTCAAGCTTAATAACATTCGAAAAGTTAATTTCTTCGTTCGAAAGGCAAATCCTACAATTATAACATCCTGTGATTTTTTACGAGTCGTCGCTAGTATGTATGTATACAAGGTGTCCGGAAACTCGTAGTACAAGCGGGAAACTGGAGACTCCACATCACATTTGAAGTCGATTTTGTGGTATAACTTTTTTCGATTTGAGCTTTCGTTTTCGAGAAAATCAGGTCCGAAGTTGGAATTTTTTTGGTTAAATTTGAAAAAATTGTTCACTAGGGGGTTGATTTCAGCTATGTAATGTCTTATAAAATGCATCGAAGCGTAAACCGGGCTCAAATTTTTTTTACCCCTTTAGTTGCCGAAAAAATGGAAAAATAGAAAAAAAATAATATTAAAATCGAAATGCTGAGATCGAAAAAAATAAGTTTTTTGGGTTCTCTACGTGATGTAGATTCACCAGTTTCCCGCTTGTACTACGAGTTTCCGGACACGTTGTATTATAGACGGGTGTAATAGGTAAAAATCCGGAAAGATTAAATAAAAGTATATTTAATTGATAACAACAGTCGCTGGAAGATGATATTAAAATTATTTTAAAAAATAAACATTAAAAAAAAATTAAGAAACCCCCGACATAAAAAAGAGGTGATGACCTTGAAATGCCTGAACAGATTTTCATCAATTGTAGCTAAGAACCATCTCGATCACGTCAGCTTTCAATAAAAAAAACCGCAGCATAATCGGTTCATTCGCTTAGGAGCTACGATGCTACAGACAGACACACAGACACTCAGACGGCGGTCAAACTTATAACACCGCTCCTCGCGGCGGGGGTTAATGACAAATATATGAACATAATTTTTAAATTTATATTTTCGACACGTTCAACAATGAAAATACTGCCAGTACCGTCTAGGTGTAAGAACGCCGTTCAGAATCGAAACGTTGTTTGAAATTGCTTCGGTGACCAGATTTGAATAGCCAGGTAATTCCTCTGCCTCTGCCCCATCTCCTTCCCCTCCCCACTACCTTCAGCCTCACAAAACACCCTAATTGGGGATAGCATAGTTCACTGGCTCCAGACGGTCGGGTGCAGTTGCGCGGTATTCACATAAACAATTATTCTTTGGTCACAGAGCAATGCACGCCACTGCTCTATGACCAAATAATAACAAAGATCAAAATTCACGCGGTAATGGGCTTTTACATTCTATGTCACAAGTTGTTTGTGTCACTGTTATTGTAGGTAAATGCTTAAAAAATAAAACAATATAGAAAATATAATAAAACACAAAAAATTTACAACAAAAGCATAAATTTAAATACGTAAGTAATAATGTGACAGAGAATAAGAAAACAATTCTAAAATATACAAAAGATATTCAATATAACAAAAATAGTAGAAAGTATTTACTTGAAAAAGGAGATATCACTATTAAATAATCTAAATGAAAATATGAAAGAGAACAAGACACATAAAAATAGAAAAAAAAATGATCGGAACTGGGACTCAAACCCGCAACCTCTCGTCTAACCGGGAGGTGCGCTTTTACCAATTCAGTCATTGCCACCTTCCGTCAAACCATCATAATAATTGTTAATCTCATATTTTAAAATTTTAGAATCAACAATATTATCTTCGACTATTTTTTCCATATCATAGGCAACTACCTTTTTCATAGCAAACAATATTTCTAAGAACTGGTTTGTAACCTAGATAGCGTCTCGGATAAATATATTCGATTTTATTTATATGGAACATATATTTAACCTTTTCATAATAGTCTAAATGAATATTAAAATTTTTATAAGAACAACTCTCTTTTCTTTGAACTCAACTTTTGATCATTGAAGAAGGAGATTACACTAATTATCTGAACGAAAATATGAAAGAGAACAAGACACATAAAAATAGAAAAATATAATGGTCGCTACTAGTACTCGAACCCAGAACATCTCGTCTCTGTTCTCTTTCATCTCCGTTTAGTTTATTAATGTTATCTTCTTCTTCACTGATATATTACATTGATGGGAATAACCCTCAAAAGTTATAAAAAGAGAGTTGTTCTAATAAAATATTGAAAGTATATACTCGTACATCTATTTGTGTCAAGATAAATAAAAGTATTGAAATATACAACATATATAATATACTGATTATTTGATGAAATATATATTAATAACGGTGTCTGGAAACTAGTGGCACAATCGGGAACTGGAAAGTCTCAGCATATTATTATACATGGTATCTGGAAACTAGTGGAAAAAGCAGGAATAGGAGAGTCTCAGCATACTATAATACATGGTGTCCAGAAACTAATGGCACAGGTGTGAACTGGAGTCTTATCATAATTTTATATATGGTATCGGGAAACTGGTGGCACAAACGGGATTTGGAGTGTCTAATCATATTATTAACATGGTGTCCGGAAACTATGGTGTCCGGAAAACATGCTCCCGCTCGAGCGGGAGTTTGGGCATATTATAATACGCGGTGTCCAGAAACTAGTGGGATAAGCGGGAACTAGAGTCTCATTGTATTATTATACCTTGTCTCCGGAAACTAGTGGCACAAGCAGAAAATGGAGTGTCTAATCATATTATTAACATGGTGTCCGGAAACTATGGTGTCCGGAAACTATGGTGTCCGGAAAACATGGTCCCGCTCGAGCGGGAGTTTGTGCATATTATAATACGTGATGTCCAGAAACTAGTGGCATAAGCGGGAACTAGAGTCTCATTGTATTATTATACCTTGTCTCCGGAAACTAGTGGCACAAGCAGAAAATGGAGTGTCTAATCATATTATTAACATGGTGTCCGGAAACTATGGTGTCCGGAAACTATGGTGTCCGGAAAACATGGTCCCGCTCGAGCGGGAGTTTGTGCATATTATAATACGTGATGTCCAGAAACTAGTGGCATAAGCGGGAACTAGAGTCTCATTGTATTATTATACCTTGTCTCCGGAAACTAGTGGCACAAGCAGAAAATGGAGTGTCTAATCATATTATTAACATGGTGTCCGGAAACTATGGTGTCCGGAAACTATGGTGTCCGGAAAACATGGTCCCGCTCGAGCGGGAGTTTGTGCATATTATAATACGTGATGTCCAGAAACTAGTGGCATAAGCGGGAACTAGAGTCTCATTGTATTATTATACCTTGTCTCCGGAAACTAGTGGCACAAGCAGAAAATGGAGTGTCTAATCATATTATTAACATGGTGTCCGGAAACTATGGTGTCCGGAAACTATGGTGTCCGGAAAACATGGTCCCGCTCGAGCGGGAGTTTGTGCATATTATAATACGTGATGTCCAGAAACTAGTGGCATAAGCGGGAACTAGAGTCTCATTGTATTATTATACCTTGTCTCCGGAAACTAGTGGCACAAGCAGAAAATGGAGTGTCTAATCATATTATTAACATGGTGTCCGGAAACTATGGTGTCCGGAAACTATGGTGTCCGGAAAACATGGTCCCGCTCGAGCGGGAGTTTGTGCATATTATAATACGTGATGTCCAGAAACTAGTGGCATAAGCGGGAACTAGAGTCTCATTGTATTATTATACCTTGTCTCCGGAAACTAGTGGCACAAGCAGAAAATGGAGTGTCTAATCATATTATTAACATGGTGTCCGGAAACTATGGTGTCCGGAAACTATGGTGTCCGGAAAACATGGTCCCGCTCGAGCGGGAGATTGTGCATATTATAATACGTGATGTCCAGAAACTAGTGGCATAAGCGGGAACTAGAGTCTCATTGTATTGTTATACTTTGTCTCCGGAAACTAGTGGCACAAGCAGAAATTGGAGAGTCAAATCATATTATTATACACAGTGTCCGGAAACTAGTGGCTCGAGAAGGAACTGGAGATTTTCATCATATTATCATACATGGTGTCTGGAAACTAGTAGCACAATTTTCAATTTGGGAGGCGGGAATGGGTACCGCTGCCCCGGGAACCTTTATTGGATAACCAACACCTCTGCCATAGGTCACCCCAAGTGGTTCGCTACGTTTGGTGATTTAGCAGGGGTGCCCGGGTTCATGGGGTGAGGTTTGTCTAGGTCTTGGAGGCGGATGACCAGGACATACTGAACCCCCATCCTACCCACCCCTTAAACCCTTTTCCTTCCCAGAACTCTCCTCTCCTTCCTTTCCTTAAAACAAATCCTCCACACAGCATCCTCAAAGATGAGATAGGTCCTGAGGGAAATTATTTTCCTCAGGGCCTCCTGTGTGGAGCTCATGTAAAAAAAAAAAAGCACAAGCGGAAAATGGAGAGTTTCATCATATTATCATACATGGTGTCGGGAAACTAGTGGCACAAGCGGAGAGTCTCATAATTATATTTTGAGTCGATTTGGTGGTAAAACTTATTAAAATTTGTGCTTATCGAGAAATCGAGACCGAAGTTCAAATTTTTTGTCAATAAAAAAAATTGACCTGAAACAGATTCAAAGCGCAGACTCTCTACAAAAGTTTTTTTTTGGTTCTAGTTGGATGTAATAATAATAATAATAATCTTTATTCCAGGATGTGGGGAGGATAGTGCAATCCCACACGTCCCATATAGTTATACATATTTATATATTTACACAGTAAAGAAAGAAATAAGAACATAAATAGAAAAAAAAATAATAGTAATAAAAATTAATAATAACAAAAAATAAATAATCAATTATTATGCAGGGCGTGATCTTGAGTGCGCTCGGGCCCATCGCTCACTCAGGAGTGGAGCTTGGTGCTGGAAGGCTGCGGTCACCAACGTGTTGTCGGAGGCCATTAGCCGCATCCTGGCTCCAGTGACCCGGTGTCTCATCAGACTGGCGAATCCATGGAGTCCTAATTCTGTGAACATTGTTGAAGCGCTGCTATACCTTCTGAATCCAAATATGATTCTGCACGCATCATTATATTGGATCCGGAGACGTTCCATTGAGCTTACTCGGTATTGACACCATGTTTCACATGTATACAGGCTAGTGCAGAATGCATTAAATAATGTTTTTTTAACATTATTGCTGCATCGGAAGAATCTTCGGGCAATCATATTTGACAAAACACTGATACTTCTCCTCTGTCGTTCAATATTAGGTACCCGGCCCGGCGGGTTCACTTGACAGCTCCCCTCACACCGCGGCCCCGCTCTCGCCTCTCGCCTCGTCAAGTCGCTTGTGCGATACAAGCACATCTCACCTATAACTATGTATGTAGTTACAAACCTACCTTGACTGACACCGACTCCAAAAGTAACAATCGTACCTACATATTGATGATTAGAAAAAGTAAGTTGATTATGAAGTTGTAGAAGAATACGAAATTATTTTTTTACTTTTTAGTGCATTTTTTTAAGTCGTTTTTTTGTTTTGTTAAATTTTTTGTTTATTTAACATTAACTCCACACAGGAGGCCACGAGGAAAACAATTTCTCTCAGGGCCTATGTCATCTGGGATGCTGTGAGGAGGGTCTTTTTGAGGAGAGGAAGGAATGAATATTGATCTTGATGAGACCCATGTGGTAGGAAAAAAGATACACAGAGGCCGGCAAATCATTCTCACGTGATAAATTTCAACCGTGCACAGATGTTGGGTTCAGACGCGTTTGGTGTGTTTCTCGACTATGCACCAGTGCCGAAAGGATCAATGATGCTAGTTCCTCGGAGCATCATCCATTGTAATACCGGTAGAATAAGGATAGCATTCCCACCCACAACAACCCGTTCTCACGTGATAAATTTCAACCGTGCACAGATGTTGGGTTCAGACGCGTTTGGTGTGTTTCTCGACTATGCACCAGTGCCGAAAGGATCAATGATGCTAGTTCCTCGGAGCATCATCCATTGTAATACCGGTAGAATAAGGATAGCATTCCCACCCGACGCCTGTGCTCTAAAGATTGCAATCCGTCTGTTAAGATGGGAGAATCTATTTAACGGACCGCCCGTTTCTGCACAGAGTCGAGGGTATTTTTCAGGTATTTTAGAGCTCCAGATCAGAGGTGGCTACCAAATTCAACCGTGGGGCGTACTTGTGATTTGTACAGGGTTAGCAGTTGTGTACTATTAAAGTATCTGCGGGCCTTGTACAGTACGCCCAGTTTTTGAGAAGCTAACTTAACTCTGGCTTCGATAGAGCCCCCATATCTGAGCTGGTCACTTAGGGTTACACCAAGGACCAAGCATATCAATAAACTGTCAAGTGCCTACCTGTGTCATTGTAACTCTCCCAAATAAAATATCATCGATATATCATTTTTTCTAATTTGCTCACTTAGCAGTACTTTTAGGCACAGATTATGGAAATTATACTTCGTTTTAACAATTACACAAGAAACAACTATTTACATCCAAAGTGGAAGATACACTCTCAGTATCGCCCTGCTGTACGATCACCATTCAGAATTGAAACTTGATATACACATAACACTCGAAATGTGTTCGATGACTAGATCTAAATAGCCTGGCACTTCCTCTTCCCCTTCCCCTCCCCACTTACCTTCATCCTCACAACATACCCAAATTGGAGATGCGACAGTCTCACTGACTCCAGACGTAATTGGGACTCTTGTGAGATATTCACATTTTAAATAAGTGTGCAGTTCACACGCGGCAGAAGTGAAACCTCCAGAAAACTAAAGTAGACAAGAGTGGGGAGGCTATGAATCACCGCACAAAGAGGTGACCGATTATCTTATATATAAAAATGAATCGCTAAATGTGTTGCTAAGCGCAAATCTCGAGAACAGCTGAACCGATTTCGCTAATTCTTTATTTAAATATTCCTTGAAGTACGAGGATGGTTCTTACGGAGAGAAAAATTAAGAAAATTGCGCAGAAAATTGGATGATTTCAGAAAACCTTACGACTATCGCACGTTTGACGGTTCGCGTGTATGAGAATGATATTGTTAAATCAGGATTCTGTTTTTGAAAATCTTTAAGTTGATAAATTTATTTAAAGTAGGAACACCCCTAAGGGAACGTACCCATACTACGTGACCTCTTCGGGGGGGGGGGGGGGGGGTCTTCAAAATGTCACGCTTGGTACAAATGAGCGGCGGTTTGCTTAGGATTTTGGTCACCGGGGGAGGGGGGTGGTTAAAAATTGCAAAAAATTGGTCACGTAGTATGGGTACGTTCCCTAATAGTTTGAATCGAATAAAGCATTTAAGATATTTTAAATAGGTACCTATGTTAAGTACCAAATTTAATATACATGAAAAATGGAAATTTGAATAAAAATTGTAAAAGGTGGCACGCGGGCTGTTTAAAAACTGAATGTACTGGGATTAAATATATGGAAAGTGGTAGGAAGGGAGAGATGGAGGAGGGGGGTGGGGGGAGGTAGGGTGGTGAGAGGGGGGGGGGAGGTGGAGGAGGCGGAGTGGGAACCCCCTTACACCATGCGAGAAAAGCTAGTTCTATAATAAATATCATTCTCTCGCATGCTAAATCCTATATTTAGATGTATATGTGTCGCTTTTTAGTGTCACTTTTATCGTTTCATCGAGTTTAAAATCACAACGGTGCTAAAAAGTTTTCACTTCAAAAGTACAGATGTGTAGTTCACACGTGGTAGAAGTGAAACCTTCAGAAAACCAAAGTAGACAAGAGTGGAAAGGCTACGAAGCACCGCACAAAGAGGAGATCGATTGTTCTATTGTTATAAATCCTTTGGATGTATGTGTTTTTCTTTTTAGTGTCACTTTTGCGTTTCACCGAGTTTCAATTCACAACGGTGCTAAAGAAGTTTTCACTAAAAAAAAAAACAAAATAGGCTATTAGGTTCTTAGTTTGGGTAAACTAAGTAAATCATAATTCATGTATATTTTGCAAATGATACATACTGAATAAATATAAAAAAAAATTATTAAAATGGAGCCAAAGGCATCGTTTTATACGGGAAATTTTGATTTTTTGAAGTATCTACTATTAAATGCATTATTTGTCTATCTTAATTATTATCTCAACATTTTATTTTCTTTTAGGAATGATACTGGAATCTCTAAATATTTTAACTGATTATTAAACACTATGGAAGATTTAGTCTCTAGTGTCTAGGATGAACGAAGTATGTATGAAGAATGAGTTAATGATGAATGTAAGTAAGTCAAGTAACAGTCAAGTTATATCACTAGCAATATGTAACATAGCGACACCTTCATCTGAGTTGGTGTATTTTACCTGCAAGTAGAAGATAACAAGTCCAATAAAAACATTAAAAAAGTTTTGCCGGAGGTTGAAATTTCCCCGGATTTATGCTGATTTCCCCTTTCCCTAGAAGATATTTTTCTCTCCTACATCTAGGGAAATTTCCCTAGACATCCCATCCCAACATCCGCGCCATGGACAGGGTTGCCAAGGCACATATTCTAAAATACCCTCAATAGATGTAGGTACCTCACAAGTTCCTTTAACTCCAATATGAAATAAAATTAATTTGAAGTGAAAACTCATTTAGCACCGTTGTGATTTGAAACTCGATGAAACGGAAGAGAGACACTAAAAAGAGACAAGCACATACATCTATAGGATTTAGCCTGCGAGAGAATGAGATAGCAATAAAATATATATTTATTTCACGGGTACTCGGTTCCAACATAATACGATAAATCCACGGTCACACAAACAAGTCTCCTTTGATTTAGTTGTATAAAGCGCCTGACGAACCTTACCGACCAGACATTCAGCGAACCAAATGTGGAATCCTACGAAATCCTACGAATTCTACAAAAAAAAAAGTTTTTGTTAAATTAATATCTAATCTTCAAACCACTCCAAAATGAACAGGCAAAGAAAATACAAAATAATGCGACCTCTAGCGACTCCGAAGAAGAAAACACAAATACTAATAACGACGACAGTGTGGAAAAAACCATCCTTCACATAGATTAAAATGTTCGTGGTCCCCCACTCATCTCAATTTGAGTTTTCTGAAGGTTTCACTTCTACCGCTTGTAAATCGCACACTCTGTTTTTTCCAAAAGTTCCACACAGGAGGCTTTGAGCAAAAAAAAATGAAAAAATTGGGGCTTATGTCCTCTTTGAGGATGCTGTGCAGAGGGTTTTTTTAGAGAAAGGAAGGAGAGGAAGTTCTGTGAAGGAAAGGGTGTAATAAGTGTGTAGGAATCTGGGAGTAAATTTGTCCAGGAGTGACGCACGTATGAATCCATCCTTCCCACTGCGGTACAAGTCGGTGGGTCGAGAGAGTACGGCTGGATACGTTAAAAGGTCTCCGTCAACCAGTCTCTCGCGATTCGGCCCGCCACGCAGTAGGTGAGCGATCGCTTCGACCTCGACAAATTTCACCCCATGAACCTGGGCACCCCTGCTAAGTCACCAAACGTAGCGAACCATTTGGGGTGACCTATGGCAGGGGTGATTGAATTCTATTTTTCACATTGTAAATATTTTTTCAACATGGTTGGAAATTCAAGAAATTCTCAGAATCCCCTCATTATCCCCGAAAAGAGGTTCTACCTGCAAATAACTCAATTTCTTAAAGTCTTAGAAATTCCCAGTAATTTGAGAAATTGTCCATCAATTGGCAACCCTGAACATGGAGTCAGCGATTGAGTGACGCCATATTTTAAAATGTTATTATATTTTCTCTTAGTTTTTCACAAAATTTTAATTTTTTTTAATTTTAATTTATATACCTATATGTTTTAATTTATATATTTGTATAGAACACTTGAGTTCTTAACACTTAATCTTTATTATTAATTTTTGTATTACAAAATTAAATTTTCATTTTTATTTCTACTTTTCTTTCAAATATGATTATTTTTTTCTCTGTATTTTTCACTTACTTTTAAGTATTTCTTAATTTTTATTTAGTATGTTTAATCATCTGTTTTAATAAAATAGTATTTATTAAGGGCCCGCAACTCGGATTTGTACCGATTTATTACATATTTCCCTTAAACACGGTAAGTTTTAAAGCTCTTAAAAAAATATATGTTATTCTTGAAGATAATATCTAGACTTTGCCCGCGCCGAAACGTAAATTATATAAAATTCCCTCGATAGAAAAAAATCGCAAAGTATGCTCCAAAAATTATTATTAACATGTTTGCTTCAGTTATTTTACAAGTATGAAAAAATAAGTATGAAAAAATTCACAGTGTTTCTTTAAATGCTGTTTATGATAATGCCCGCGAGCTTTTTGCTCTATTTTAAACGAGTCGTGTTTTATTAAACATTTTCGCAGTTTTTGCGTCGATTTTGTCGCTGCAAATGTTAGCGCTCTCCTCTTACATTCGTTATTTCGTATCTCTCCATCTTCTTCTTTTCGGGCCCGGTTGCAGAGCCTTAATCTATTTAAAATATTAAATGTACGACAACCACAGCACGGGCATAAGCCTAGTGTGGTAGGCAAAAAAAACCCATTCCAGGGGCAAAAAATCAATTTAAAAAAGATTGAAACCCTGATTTAAAGGTTATAAATATCATATCAAAACGGGTTTTAGGTTACGACTTAAAAAAATACAAGACTCGTTATATTCAAAGTTCGTAGAAAATGAATTTAACACAGCAAGCTCATCGAGGGTTGTAGACCGTGTGGATATATATTTATATTCGTGACGTAGCTTGAAGTCCATGTTCCACTGGGATATTTGAATAAACTGCAATACAAGTGGCAGTGTTTTATTTCATGCTAGATCACGCGTGCGAAATTTTGAAAGCGGCTCGACGATTTGTTCTTTGAAAAAGGTTCGTATGAACTAACCTTGTTAAACGCATTTCCTACTAACCTTGCGTTATACTAATCGTACAAAAAACGTAGCACCGCTCACGAAAAGAATAACCATTCAAAGAACACGACTGAAAAAACTAAACATTTAACACATGTACATAATAATATATATCTTTATCTAAGTTTCTTTCTTCTTCTTCTTCTTTCCCCTTTATTAATTCTTTCCCCAGTACAAGGTAAACACAGTATTGGTAACAAATTTAAATGAAATGAATGTATTTAATATTTGAGGTAATTATTTTCCTAACCGCTGTACTTTTATTCACAGATTATGGAAATTTCACATTGTTCCAAAATTTCTCCAAGAACCAACAATTCACATGCACAAAATAGGTTTTAGATTCTTAGTTTGGGTTAATTAAGTAATTCATGCATATTTAGAATGAAACGACACTTATGCAAATATCAATTCATAAAAAATAAAATCATAATAGTGGCAAAGGAATCGTTTTGCAAGGGAAATTTTGAACTTTGAATAAAAATGGAATTTTGATGCGTTTTTTACATTTATTGGATAACCAACACCTCTGCCATAGTTCACCCCGAGTGGTTCGCTACGTTTGGTGACTAAGCAGGGTCGCCCGAGTTCATGGGTCAGGTTTGTCCGGATATTGGCGGCAGATGCGTCTGCCCAACAACCGCAGGCCGGATGTGGTAGGAGAAGATCTTTTTTGATCTCTCCATCAGGACTCTCTCGGAACATTGCCTTGCACCGCAGTGGAAAGGATGGATTAATTCGTCCGTCGCTCCTGGACACACTGACCCCCAGATTCCTACCCACCCCTCATACCTTTTTCCTTTCCAGAACTTACTCTCCTCCCTTTCATTAAAGAGACCCTCCACACTGCATCCCCAAAGATAACAGGCCCTGGGTGGGAAATAATTTCCTCCGGGCCTCCCGTGTGGAGTAATACAGGATAGGTTAGGTTAGTACCAAGTGTATACATATTTTTTTTAAATTAATTAAAATTATATCCTGATATATTAATTGACTGAATGTCAATTAATTGTAACAGTGTCAATTAATGTCATTTTATTGACTGAAGGTCACAAAGTCTGCAAATTTATTCATACGTTCAACTTTTAAGGGCCTTTAACCAGCCAGCGGCCGAAAATCCACATTTCGTCGAAAGATGTTCTTACGATCGTACAGGGCGGTTCCAATGAGAAAGATTATAACTCAATATCGATTTTATTTCATTTCAAATTTGCTTTAGTTTATACCTTCACCCAAAAATGCTGAAAGGCATGATGATAAAACTATTAAAATGATGTATTTTTTGTAATTAGTTTTTGATCATAAGTATTTGTCATTTTTCAATAATGTATAGGTAAGCAAAATAAGAATGTAAAAAAAACGTAAATAGGTATGTTAATTTGTAAAACCGTAAATAGATAGACAAAACAAAATAGAGAAATTTTCGTCATAAATAAGTGTTCGGATATATTTTTTAATGATTTTATTTGAACTAAAATTAAAATTTAAAACATGCGTTTACTAGATAACGTATTGATTTACAATAATGTATGATGACATGGTATTAAGTATGTCTTGTAAAATAAGATTTTTTCTTTCAAAATTTAACAAATCTTCCAACGACCTGTGGTATAACCTTATTATCATCATCATCATCACTCTTGGCTCTACAACCCCTGGTGGGTCTTGGCCTCCTCAAGAGTCTTCCTTCACTCATCTCGGTTTTGTGCCAGCTCTCTCCAGTTTAGAAGCTCCAAGATGGATATGTCTTTGAGGACGTTGTCGCTCCATCTTAGTACCATCTTATAACCATCTATACCTTATTATACTCGTACTAAAAATAGATAAAAGAACAATCTTTCGAAATTTTGTTTAGAAATGACGTATTTCCGATCTTCTCCGGTTTACACCCTCTAATTTTTTTGTTTGTTTACATTACTCCACACAGGAGGCCCTGAAGAAAATAATTTACCTCAGGGCCTATGTCATCTGAGATGCTATGTGGAGGATCTTTTTGAGGAGAGAAAGGAATGAACATTGGTATTATAGAGGCCCATGTTGTAGGAAGGAGGAAACACAGAGGCCGGCAAATCGTTCCACACCCGAGTTGTTGAACACAAGAACGAGGCGAAGAAGCGACCCGTTCTCATGCGACCAATGTCAACTGTGTACATATGTTGGGCACGCGTTTGGCGTGTTTCCCGACCATACACCGGTGCCGAAGGGATCAATGACGCTAGTTCCTCGGAGCATCTTCCATCAAAATACCAGTAGAACAAGGATAGCATTCAGTAGCTGTGCAGTACGCCCAGTTTTTGAGAGGCTAACTTAAGCCAGAGCTTCGATGGAGCCCCCATATCTGAGCTGGTCACTTAGAGTTACACCAAGCATATCAATGGAGGGCCTGTTCGGAAGATTGCTTCCGTTGAAGGAGACTAGATTTTCATTTCGATCCCTTTTAGATGTAATCAGACAATAATTGGGTCTTTCAAACGTTAAATTCAACGAGCTAATTTTTACCCTAGAAAAAAACACTCTCAAGGTAACCGTCCATTCTTTGCTTAATTTATAATAATGGAATAATGAGCCCTTTGGGGGTTTGTCAAACAAAAAACTATCATGGACTGTACTGTCATCCGTATACTGTCATAAATGGTTCAGTGAAGATTTTTTTTTTCAAACGAGAAATCTCCTCGTTCGTTTGAACTTTCTTAAAAGCATTTTATCAATATTATGGTATATACCTACCTGAAGAATGCTTAAAAAATAATTTTCATTGAGATAGTGACGTTTCTTTGGACAAATTGTGAAATTTATTTTTTTGTAAAAAAATCTTCATATTTGCAAATTCACGTTGTGGCGTTATTTTATTTAAATTCATTTTATCCTGACGAAGAGATCATTGCTTTGGAAACATGTTGATAATTTTGATAAAATATAAGTATTCAACGTGATAACGTATATCACAGGTATGAAGGTATTTAAACGAGTGAGGTTTGTCTAGGTCTTGGCAGCAGATGATCTGAACACACTGAACCCCTTGAAGCCCATCCCTTTTCCTTCCCAGAACTTACTCTCCTCCCTTACATTAAAGAGACCCTCCACACAGTATCCCTAAGGATGACATAGGCCCCGAGGGAAATTATTTTCCTCTGAGCCTCCTGTGTGGAGGTAGTGCATTAACAGTAGCTTTATTAACCAGAGACATATATAGCTCTTTCTTTGTAACTCTTGTGTGTCTTTCTAAATGTAATTATGAAATATTCTTCAACTAACTGTATCAAGTGTGTCTAGTCTGTTTAAAAATCTGTGTATTTTTCATTCAACTCCCCTTTAAATTGGTGTTCGTTTGAAAAAAAAAAATTTCTAATTGAATAATGTTGTCCTTCCCGAAGTGAGTTTTATTAAACTCATTGGGAATAATGTATTTTAATATTATGTTATGATTTTGTAATATATTATCACTAAATAAAAAAAAAATTAAAAAATTTAAACGAGAGAAAATTGGAAACACCCTATTTTAGGACAAGAGATCTACTGTTCACAGAATTACTAGTAAATATTTATTGAAAAGGATAATAGACAGACAGTGTGAACCTGCACTAAAATTCTACAACTACATTCCGGAATTCGGGATTTCTGCCACGTGGCCCATATCAAAAAATGTTTACTATCTCATTCGAAAGTAAATATTTTTGTGACCGGGAAAAGCATGAAGGTCAAAATGACCCAAATCCATAAAAACATGGTAAATCAATGCATCTGACAACATTGCAGGGGTATGGAGTAGCGTCATCGTAAACCACAAGTGACCAACTGACACGGAAATGTCATTTTTATTTTATTTATTAGCGTTATAAACAGTCTTTATAGAATTCATTTATGACAGTGATAAGAATATTTATGTCATCGAACAATAAAAAAACAACAAATTGAAATTTAGAACCATATTACAAAAATACACAACCATACCTAAACTTGTTTAAATTACAGAGACCATGTCTTGCGAAAATGGTCTCTGTAATTTAACAAAGTCCCTATAATGTTATTTTAGAGCTCATTTTGGCAAACCATTGTTGTTTCAGGTGGAACTTTCTTATTCTCAGCAGTCGGTGTGATACAGCTAGAGATGGTCGATATTGTCTCGGTGACCTAGTTGTCACCGGATCGCTGAGTTTTTATAGGAACCGGTTCTTTTTGAAAATGGTAGTAAATGACGGTGTAACATTTCATTATATTTTTCAATTTTTTTAAAGTTTTCTACTCAACACAGGAGGCCCTGAGAAAAAAATCCATAATAAACACACAACACGTGAAATTATGGTACTGACACACATGCTCACAAATGAACTACTCATAAATGAACATACTTGTATTGAGCATATCCATGAATAAGCTTGCTCACACTGTATGGGTCCTTAGTACAGACAAAGGTTTTTACCGACAATATCGGTAAGAGAAAATATACCAACAACAGGTTTGATTGTGGATTAAAAAAAATTACACAAGTTTTTTAAAAATTTATTAAAATCAAACATAGGACATTAACATTACAAAATTTTATTCGGAAGTTGTACAATATTACCTAATATTTTTCAACCTATTAATATAACAAAAATAATAATAAAATAGAGAAAAACTTTATTACAACAAGTAAAATACATGAACAGTGTGAACACCTCAGCAGTCAGCATCGAAGGTTCTTTTAGTGAGGTGTTCACGAAACACTATAAAATATTTCTAAAACATTTACACACACAGTACCTAACCTTGATTCCTTCCTTACTTAATGTCTAGAAAGAAAAGCTTTAAGAATTGAGGTTAGACTTTTCTAAATTCACTTGTTCAAAGTGAATAGTGATTGATATATTGATAAAATGTAGTTATAGAATTAGTAAAAAGTATGGGCGGGAGAGGCAGGTGCGCGCTCCTACTGACAAGTACTGAGAAGGAAACAAGTAACAAGACATGAAGGACAGAATGCCTTTCTGACTATAATCCATTTTACAAGAGAGAGGAACAAGTTGTTTTTGGCCCTGGGTTGGCTGATTAGCCGCTAACTTACAATTACTTCATTTAAATCTCATCCAATGATGTATTCGTTTTACAAGCCTTTTGTAAATCGGCAACTACAGTTTCTCGATAACCAATTGGACAATTGAGCTTAGATTTGTTATATATCTTCAGTTAACTTTTTAACATTGGTAACAGTATTAGGTAGATATTTTTAAAATTTCATTTCTATAACTCGGATCAGAGTAAAAAAAATGAAGAAAAATTTAAAAAAATTTGAAGCACGCCGCCTTTTTGATAAAAATGTATTGTCGGAATGGTTACTAGTCGATATAAAACTCATACAGATTGAGAATTTCAACATTTTTTTGTTAAACTTTCGGAAGACTAGTTGCCATTGAGGTCTGTTTTCTGCTCACCGTTGTTGTATTCAAGTCTAGTTTGCGAAATAATATTATGTATAATATTTTTTCCTTTTATAAAACGTGTAGGAACATGTTTTCAATATAAAAAAGCGAGATGTAAAACGGTTTTGAAATACCTACTTGTAACTACATTCCACAATAATTTAAACTACCTTTAACTATACTTGTTGTTCGGACAAATAGAGTACAAACGGGAAACTGGTGAATCTATCACAATAGCATTAGACTATGTAAAAACTAACTTTTTTTTCTTGAGAAATCGCGTCGAAAGTTGTTTTTAAAATTTTGTAAATTTTTCGAATAACACAGGTCTACAACAAAAATGCTGTCTGGATGTTTTCAACTGATTTCTATGTATTTAGGTGTTCTGAAAACTAGAAAAATACTCGAAAAATTCCAGAACGTCAGTTTATTTTGCAAAATGGTATACATATATATACAGATATACCTATATAGTATATACAATAGTGAGCTCTGGCAATAAACATTTTATTGCTAAACCATTCATCCAATTGCGATGAAACTTTGGGGATTTGATGTGTGCATGCCCGCGGTGGTTTCTGTATACAATAGTGAGCTCTGGTATCATGAAATTACGAAAAATTAATGAATGAAATAAAAATGAATCGCAGAAATGTATGTACGCACATAACTTTTTGAACGACTGCACCAAATTGGATAATTATTTTTATTGTGTTCGTTATTGTCAAGACAAGGTTTGTATAAAACTACTGGTTAGCTCTGGCATTATGAAATTTGTATAAAAAAATTGCAATAGGTGACACGCGAGCTGTGAAGACTACATGTACCGGGACTGAATGTATGGAATGTGGGATGGGGGAAGGGAACTCGGTTAGGGGGTTCCAGGGAGTGGGGAGGGGAACTAGGGATCGGAGAGGGTAACCTGAATTTTTAGGCAATAACAAAGACCCTAACTACAAAAAATCGTTAAAAGCATTTCAAGTTTTAGGTTGCCTAATGAGTTTAAAAGTACATTTTCTTCATTCCCACCTAGACTACTTCCCAGAAAATATAGGATATATGAGTGAAGAGCAAGGTGAACGATTTCACCAAGATATTAAGTAGATGGAAAAAAGATACCAGGGAAGATGGAGCATCTCAATAATTGCAGACTACTGTTGGACGCTTCAGAGAGACTTTCCAGATGCTTCCCACAAGCGAAAATGTTCCAAAAGGAGTCTCACTGGGAAAAAGAAATGTGTTTAGTGCATACTAATCAATGTATTTTAGATTAAAAAAATAAGTTTTTTTATGCAATTATAAATAAATATTTTTTTTTTGTCTTTTATCTTTTATTTTAAGATGATAACTAGTTTAACATAGATACCTACATTGTCAGGAAACGTGACGTTCTGTGACAAAATGAAAGTCATTTTCGGATTCAGCACACCCAAAAGCATAAGAATTACGCAAAAAAACTAAAACAGCTCTCAATTTTTATTTTTTTTGTAGACCTGTGTAATTGGTTGCCCGGGGGTTAATCATCAGCTGTTTATTGTTACAAAAGTTTTACACATTTAGTTTCCGAAAAAACGGAAAAATAAAAATTTAAAAAATAAATAATTCAAAGCATTGACTCTTATCGAAAACACGTTTTTTTTTGGGTAGAACAGTTTCCCGTCTGTACTTCGCATTTCCGGACATCGTGTTTACACTTTATAAGTAATTTTTTTTTTTTATAAACATATTTATTTGTTCAAATTTTTTCTCTCTATTTATTATTTTATCTATGAATATCATTGTGCATAAAGGTGTGTAACAATTAAATAATTTATTTTTAAAAATTTATACAAAAAAATGATTTGAAATAAGGTTCTAGACAACAACACCGCTTTCAGGCCACACGATACCCTCTATCCAGGGGATGAAGGCGGATATGCGGGTGGTGGTGTGTGTGCAGGGTAAAAATTTCCAATAGGATCCCAATCCCACCAGTAGGTGGGTACAGGCCACCCTGTTGCTGTTTGGTAAAATCAACGGGGAACCGCTATAGAAGGCCTGAGAACAAATAAAGTAATAAGGTAAACACACTCCAAATGGCAGATTATAAATTAGTGCATTTATTCATCGGATTTTCAACACGTTTCCGGCGGGAGGGGTAGTTCTAACTTTTACGCCTGGTCCTACTTGAATGAACGGGAAAGCATTGCCGTCCGACCACTTTATATAAAGTGTGTACACAGATCTCTATGTCTAGTAAATGTGGCACAAGTCTTCCTCATCTTCTTATCTTTTGTGTGAAGGAATATTATATGGATTTTAGGCCAAAATTCACCACCAAACTAAAAAATTGTTTTATACGAGTATATCAAATGTGTAGTACGTATATGGGCAATTTTATTTGTGTTTTTAACTATAAAATAAACGCCATGAAAGATTTTAATATTAATGATTTTAGAGGCTACTTAAACAATTATTTATGATTATAAATTAAAAATTAATTTTACAATATTTATTATGAAAATGTGGTGAAATATAAATACAGAGATATAAAATTTTAAAAGAAAGCATTATGATGGATCTAAATTAAAATTAAAAAAACCCGTTGACCTGAAACTGCTTTATTGCGGCTTAAAGAGACTGTACTTTGAAGACCATAAAAATAAAATCTGTTGACAAGAAAATTTAAAAAAAGAAACCTATTTACGTCGTAACCCAAATTTGCCGCATGCAAATTTAAAGTATCTCAAAAAACACATTTTTTACCTTTAACTGCTGAGGTGATTTTTTTAAAGAATTCTCTGACGTAAGGCCTGTGCGGCCTGTTACTTTAATTTTTTTATATATTAGTTATCCACAAATTTTGTGGTCCAAATTATAATTTATTGAACAATTTATATATATGTATTTATATAAAACAAAAAACTTTTATTTATTGTTAAGTAACTTATAGGTATTTGACAATGTGGATTTTATGTAATAATTTTTGGCAAAAATCACTTGAGATCAGAAATCAGTCTGTATTATCTATTAAACTAAATAAAAAACAATAAACTCACTTTTATTATAATATTTCCATAGTGTCTCAAATAAACTTTGTATATAAAACTTTAATAAAATTGTTTGTTTATTTTTATATAGTAAAAATCAAGTTTAAAAAGTCACATAAGAACTGACGATGGATCAGAGAGGCCCGCAAAAAAATTTAAATGAATTTCTTTACAGAAATTCAACATTTAAAATTAAAAAAATTAAGCTTACGGCTCTGGCGTCGCTTAATTCGAAGCAACTAAAAGCGAAGTATACGTCACGAGCGGGGGAGGGAAGTATTTCGATATTATTATTATGGCTGTGCCTGAGCGGCCCCACATCAGCAGTTTAAGGTTAACGATGATTTATTTCTTATTTTATTTATTATATTAACGCAGTATATAGTACAAGATTAAATTTATTTTTCATTTTAATTAACCCACTACAAAATTTAAAAAGTGGCTCCAAAATAAAGGAAAACTGAATAATTTAATTACCTGTATATCATCATATTCTTCATTTTAAACAAAAAATATAAAGTGGCATATATTCGTTCCAATTATTTAGTATAACTAATGATTGAAAATATTATTTAGTCTGTTTGGGTATTTTAGCTTCAAATTAAAATGAAGTTTTGTATGTAACGGGCCGAAATGGACTACACATCCGTTCCTCTTAAACCCTTACACTTGTAGCACTAGAGATGCGCGAATTTTTGTTTTTTATAATGATTTGTGCCAAAGTGAAAACCAATTTATTTGTTATGTACGAGTAATAAAATAATACATTGTGTTTCCACATAAAACACCACCAAATGGGCCCAACACTGACCTTTGGGAGTTTAACTTCAGTTTATGGAGTCGTATTACAAAGTATCTTTTAATATCAGACAATATATAATTATTCGGGGTGTAGTGAGTCTATGTAAAAACATTCTTTAATTGTATTTATTATTTTGAAATAAATTTTGCGGTTTAAAACAAAATGCATTTAGTGGAAGTTCCCTCTTGTTTTCGCCCATAATACGGGTAGATAGTCAGTGATTACATTCATGGTCAATGGTTCTAATTGCAGTTCAGTGCGGTCAACCTAATCCAACCTAATACTAGTAGTTCTGTCAACAGTTGTAGACACCGCGTTCAAAAAATACGTTTCTATTTTTCTCTAAGACAAAATTTCTTCTGAAGGTCTTGTAAGTAGGTACTTAAATTGTTACCTTCTTAATTATGAATCAAGTTTTCGATTCGAATGGTGGTCTTCCACCAGGGTGATACTGAGAGTATCTTCAACTCTAGAAAGTACCGAAAATGAAAAAAAAATCATTTTACTTAAATTATGTGTGCAAAAACAACAACAATAATTTGAAACTTACTTGCGCAAACACAAGAAATGCCTTCCATGCATATATAAAATGAAACCAATGTCGCTACTGGCTTAGTACATTTTGATTCTAGTCCATTTAGCACGTGCTCTGTCTCACACCTAATATCGCTATCCCTTTTGAATTTCATTATTATACAGGAAATATACGACAATATTTTAAGCAAAGAATATTCAGACTTTCAGACCATGAAATAAGCCCACATCAATTTGGGAGGCGGGTATAGGTACCGCCGCCCCGGGAACCATTTATTGGATAACCAACCCCTTGCCATAGGTCACTCCAGGTAGTTCGCTAAGTTTGGTGACTTAGCAGGGGTGCCCGGGTTCCTGAGGTGAGGTTTGCCCGGGTCTTGGCGGCGGATGCGTCTACCCTCCAGCTGCCATGGCAGGTCGAATCGGGAGAGAATGATTGAGGGAGACCCATTGGCTTCTCCAGCCGTACTCTCTCGGAATATAGCCTTCCAACGCAGTGGGAGGGATGGGTTCATACGTCCGTCACTCCTGGACCTACTGACCCTCAGATTCCTACCCACCCTTCATTTTTTTCACAAAACTTCCTTTCATTAAAATACTCTCCACACAGCATCCCCAAAGATGACAAAGGCCATGAGGGGAATTAGTTTACTCAGGGCCTCCTGTGTGGAGCTACTGTAAAAAAAAATTACACATAAATTTAAGTGAAATGATTTTATTTAATTTCCGGCACGTTCCAGAATTAAAGATACTCTCAGTATCACCTTGGTGGAAGACCACCATTCTAATCGACTTCATAATTAAGTAGGTAAGTATATAAGTAACTACTTACAAATCTCACGATTTCAGAAGAAATTTAAGTTATTTGCGTAAAAACTAGAAATTTCTTCCATGCAGATTTAAATGGGAACCAATGTCGCCACCGACTTAATACATTTTGGTTCTAGCCCATTTAGCACGCGCTCTGTCTCACATTGAATATCGCTTTCCAATTTGGATTTCATTATTATACAGGATATGTATAATAATATTTTTAGCAAAGAATAGTCAGACTTTTGTATCACAAAACACGCCCACTGTTTTGTCATTCTTTATTCTATGGCGCACGTCAATAATGATTGTCACATGTCGGCTATCTTCAGCAGCTTTGCGTTACTACTTTTTTTGTTTTTATTAAATTTCTTGTAATATTAATGTTTATAGTAAAAATAATTAATTTAAAAAAAAAATCTTCAGTATAATAAGCTTGGTTTACAATACATCTCAGCGTTACATACCGGACATCTCCCAGTTGTGTTGACTGGGCGGCTGCAAATCTCCACGTCATGTTTTACGCCGGCAGGGTGATAAGAGCTGCTAGCTGCTGCGGGAACTGCTTTGGAGCACTCCTCCTGAGACACTTTCTGCATGCTCACCTGAAATGTTAAAAAACAAACCAACTGATTAAAGATTATCTTGTGAGAACAAATGTGCCATTATTTTTTGCAACAAATATACAAGAGGAAATTAATATTAGCAGTGTTTTTCTTTAACCCCTCACAGGAGGCCCTTAGGGAAAAAATATCTCTGGATCGGTGGCATCTTTGTAGATGCTGTGTGGAGAGTCTTTATTGGAAAAAGAAGGAGAGGAAGTTCTGGGAGGAAAAAAGGTATCAGGGGTGGGTAGGAATCTGGGGTTCAACGTGTTAATCCATCCCTCCCTCTGCGGTGCCATAGGTCAAGAGAGTCCGTCTGGAGTGTTCAAAGTTCTCCCTCAACCAGATCCTCCCGATCCGACCCGTTAAGTAGTAGGTGGGTAAATGGACCCGTCGCAAAGACCTAGACAAATCTCACCCCATGAGCATGGGCACCCCTGCTAAGTCACCAAACGTAGCAAACCACATGGTGTGATCTATGTCAGAGGTGTTGGTTATTCAATAAATGGTTTCCGAGGCGGCAGTACCCATACCCGCCTCCCAAATTAATAATTAATTTTGTTTTTAGCTTTATTAGTTATTTAGCATCGTTAGACCCATTAAATAAATTAAACTTGGTGGGAATAACAAAGCAAAATCAACCAAAGAACATTTCTACCGCGCTATCCCTATACTATTACAATACGAAGTGAGGTATTAATGAAATATGTTTTTAATGTGAATACAGCACAAGTCTCCCAAATGCTCCTAACCGTCTAGAGCCAGTGGGACTATGGCATCCCTAATGTAGGCATGTTGTAAAACTGAAGGAAGTGGGGAGGAGAAGGAGATGGGAGGAGGAAGGTGGGAAGGCTGACTAATTAGATCTGGTCACCAAACACGATACAGCCACTATTTCTCCAGTCATTCACCAGGGCGATACTGACAATACCATTTACTCTGGAACGTGCCACGAACATGGTGTGTTATTTAAATGATTTAATTATTTATTGTGACGTTTACACGTCATTACACGTTATTACACGTCAGGATTTGAACCCGCTACCTCTGAATTCGTCACCGAGGATCTTAACCACTTGACCATGGAGATCTTGGAAGAGTGTCCTTTAATCAACATTTAATTTTAATAAAATATCTTTGTTTGTATATTTGCACCTCTTTAGAGTGGTAGAAAAACCATAAACATGTGGAGATCGGGAGAGCATGTAATAATGAAAAGGTTTTATAATGGGAAAATCAGATGGTTTTTATATGTAGAGCGGATGGACGATGAAAGAAGTGCTAGGAGAATATAAGATGCATAAGTGAATGGTAGAAGAAGTGTGGCACGCCCAAGGACGACATGGCACGATCGAGTGAATCAAGTACCTACTTGAGTTGAGCCATCTCAAAATTCAGAATAACAGAAGAGTACCTATGCATAAGACGATGTACAACGTGAACGAAGCAAATAGTGTTTTTTAAAACAGAGGCGTGTGGCGGACCATCCTCTCTGCCTACCCCTGCGGGAAAACGGCATGTTTGTTGGACATCTATTAAAAAAATGTACACTTAGTACCGGCGACAGCTGTCAATCTTGTCGTTATCACATCATTGGTCATTGTTCATTATGAAGGCAGAGAAAAGTGTTCTAACCTTGTATTCAGTGGATGAGCCGTCCCACGCAGTTAGTATGAAGCCACTGTCGGGAAGAGGGGTGCCCGTGTGGAGACAGACTGGCAGAATTCTGCTCGTGAATTTCACCCTGAAATTGAAAAATGGTCAACTATAGATTTTTGTTTGTGTTAAAAACAATAATTTATTTTATAAAAAAGCTGTGAGGCGGTATTACGATGCAATAATATCCCTTAACCCTTTAGGTGCGGTATGCCGATATTCCGGCATGACGCATGACACACGTGAACATCCCGCACGTGTCCCCGTCACCAGTTTTAAAATTTTGTTAATTTTTTTGCAGTAAAAAAGTATTCATTAATAAATATGATTACTTTACTTTTCCACGGATTATTAACCGTAACATTTTAAATACTAATAAAAAAGGTGCTAATTTCGGTTGTGATTCTGTCTGTCTGTAACTCCAGTTCAATAAACTTTTTTCTGGAGAATTCAGACAAGCGATAAACTAACTACAAATATAAATTGCCATTTTCAAAATTGGAACTGTTTATGGAGAATTCAGTCAATTCGTGATTTTTCACTAATCTGCGCTAGTTCTATATATCTATTTATATAGAGAAGACTATCTGTGATGATGGAATCTATAGTTATTGTTAATAGCTTTAGTTTATATAGTTATTTGTTTTCGATATTGATGAAATTTTTGCACGCACACAAGAATGGGAGGTCACATTAAATTACGAAATACTCAACATAAAGCTCGAGTAAGGCCGGGGACTGCTCCCAACCGTCTGAAGTGAAACTGTGGAAATTGGGCTATGTTGTGAAGCTGGAGGTAGTGGGGAGGAGAAGGAGATGGGGAGGAAGAAGGTGGGGAAGTTCCTGGCTATTCAGATCTGGTCATCAAACACGGCTAAAGTCATTTCAAGTAAACTTTCATTTCTCAATGGCGGTCTTACACCAGGGCGATACTGAGAGTATCTTTTATTCTGGAATGTGATGTAAATATACTGCATATATTGTTTTAAATGAATAAGTTGAGAAATATCACAAATTAATTAAATAAAATTTACTAAAACATGCCGAATTCGAATCCGCGACCTCCGTATTACTAGTCGAGAGCCATTTCCCTTGACCACGAAGGCCGTCAGATTTGTTATATTGATAAAACAAATACTGAAAAGTTTAAAAGTAGAATGGAGAAATAGAGCAGGTCTGAAGGTTGGGGAGATAGCTCAGTTGCTATAATAAACTCCCGAACATTATATGGTCTGCAATTCCAATTACGGTTGCACGTGTGGGCTTTTTTATTTTAAGTTTTTTTGTTGTGATGTTATTTTTACTTCAAATAATTTCAATATATTATATAATTATGAAATACTTACTCTCTGTCTAGCTGAAGGACGGCGATGCTGTTGTACACTATAGAGTAAGTTCCTTTGAATAGCGGGTGGATGAATTGTTTAGTGACGCCATATATCTCATCTGGATTGTACCGGGGTGTAAATGTCCCGCCCAATCCAACAAACTGAACTTTATCAGAGCTGAAACAAAAGACGCTTCTTTAATGCTAAATATGTCCTTATCTGATAGTATTATTATCTGAAGGACTGTACATTTCTGATTGTTGTAAACGGAAGTGACTTTCTCTGTTGTTTTCAAAAAGAACCGTCTCCGACAAGAAAATGTCCACATTTAATTAACCCCTCAGGTCTCCGGCCTATTTTTTCGGAAGATCAAAATATTTCCATTTTGCAATAAAATCTATATAAATGGGATTATTTATGAATGCATCCGAAAATTAAAAACTGTTTTTGAAAAACGCTTTAAAATTTTATAATTCAAAATAGACACCAATTTTTGGAATTACAAAAATTTATAATGATTTTTTTTTTTTAAATAAAATTAGTGATAACAAAAATAAAGACGCATACATATTTTTTTTAAACAAATGTTATATAAAAGTTATCAAAACACTATTTTTTAATCGTTTCATGTAAAAATAATTATTATAAAAATTAAATTCAGGAAATTCATAATTTTTTTCAAATTTTATTTGGAAACTTTGGTTTCCTAAAGGCGAACATTTTTAATAATTTAAGGTTAATTTTTAGATTTGAATATAAAGCGCGGTGGTAATTTTAATTTTCAAAATTGAATTTAAACTCTTTCTAACACCGTTTTTAGGTCATATTTTATACATAATAATAAGAGAATCACTACGATTTCTATGAGACCTCTTTGAGTTGTTCCGAAAAGGGGACAAATTGGCCTGAGGGGTTAACAAAACTTTGAATCTTTAGTTTCTAAAAACTCAAACAAAATTTCCCGCCACATTTTCCCAGCAAAAAAAAACCGTTTTAATCAATTTCTCGAAAGACTTTCTTGGGATAACATGCGCTGAAAATTATTTTAAAAAATCGGATTGTGCAATTCACACGCGGTAGAAGTGAAACCTTCAGAAAACTAAAGTTGGAGAGAATGAGACGAAAGCAGAGACGTAGGATAAGTGCAGAGTTTATTTATTGTAATAGTGTTACCAAGTTTAATCATGGATGGTTATTATTTTACAACTTATTCTACTAAGCACCGCACAAAGAGGACACCTCTTTCACTCGCAGGCTAAATCCTATAGATGTTTGTGTTTGTCTCTTTTTAATGTCGCTTATTTCCGTTTCATCAAGTTTCAAACCACAACGGTGCTAAAGAAGTTTCCACTTTTAAAAAAACTCATATGAACAGGAGTGACGGATGTCCATGAGTAAAGAACGTTCAGGAGTGACGGACGTCCTGTAGTGTCGGACGTACGAATCCATCCCTCTCGTGAGCTTTGTTCTGGAGTAAATCGTGTCAGAGAAGTAGAATTTTTTAACTGGCATATTAATATTACTTTCAGCTGTTTACTATCTTATAAATGCGTCGATGCGATGACTCGATCCCGATTTATTGAATCGGAAACTTCTTTAGCACCGTTGTGATTTGAAACTCGATTAAACGAAAAATAGCTGCACTAAAGAGTGACAAACACGTAATGTTTGTATTAGCCTGCGAGAGAATGAGATGGTATGGTCTCCTCTTTGTGCGGTGCTTCGTAGCCTCTCCACTCTTGACTACTTTAGTTTTCTGAAGATTTTGCTTCTTCCGCGTGTGAATTGCACACTCTGTTTTTATTATTTGTCACCCGTATATAAATCATATTATTATTTTTAAATAAAAAGTATTAACTTCACTAGGAATAATAGCCTGTATTGAGGTTTAAAAAACATTTGAACATTTAAAAAATTGAATGAAGTAGCATAATATTAATCACTACATTTAAAGACACTAAATATTAAATGGAGAAAAAAATTACATGAGTGACCTGAAGGGAACTTTGTAACAATATTTGAACCACAAATAAATCATAATTTCCAACAATCAAAGTGGACATTAAAAACAACTCGGGTGACACTATGTTTTTAACTAATGGAACTAATGTATAGAATTATTATTTATAATAAGATTTAATCATTTATTATAAGTAGGCAACAAAATATGATCAAAAACGAAACAATTTAAAAAAAACACGATATTACGATTATTTTGTGTTCTCATGACTACACTATTAGGTACATATGTAATTCTGTAACAATAGACGCGTACAAAAAGTTTCTTACTTACTTTCTAATAAATAAAAACCATTATTTCTTCTCAAATCATCAAATTTATAAGTAGGTACTAAAATACCTTCCCACTTAATACAACATTCTTAAACTTCAAACGAAGAATATTTATACATTTTGTTCGAGGAAACGTCGCTGTCTCAATGACAATTCGTTTTTCAGACTTACTTTAGGCAGGTAGATACCAGAATATTGAACAAATTCGAAAAAGTCCAAAAAAGCACGATTATTAAAAGTCTGAAAACATAATCTTTAAAAACCATATTAATACAGCCACCATCCTGAACAGGAAGCGGAACACACAAACAAACGTAAATGAAAAGAGTTTAAAAAGGATTTTGCTAACCTCAGTCAATAATAATTTGAGGTAGATTCATCAGTTGCTCGCTTATACAACGAGTTGACAGACACCGTGTACAGCGCCAGTTTGGAGAAATAATACCTCAAAGGTTCTTAAATCTTTAAAACTTGATATTTTAAACTTCAAATCAATACGTTTGTCTATGTTCATCGTTGCGGTAATTATTTCAAGGACGAGTTGAATTTAAAAAAAAAAAAACTATTAACTCACCCAATCAGTTCAATGGCGTATGCAGAACACAACACCCACTGGTCACTCACTAGACTTACAGGCTCCCCCGGCCAGGTAATGGCTCCTCTCTGACCTGATCCAATACGTCCCTGGGAACACAACACGACATCCAAATATTATTCTCTAAGCAAGTTTAATTATTGGTCTAAAAATATATATTTTTAATTGTTATTTCATCTTCTTTTCTTATATGAATACCGCACAAGAGTCCAAACTGCACCCAATCATCTGTGTCAGTGAGACTATTGCATAACAAATTGGGGTAAATGTTTGGCTGAAGTAAGTGGGGAGGGGAAGGAGATGGGTGAGAGGAAGTTCGGGAAGTACTGGCTATTCAGATATAGTCACAGAACTCGGCTAAAGCGACTTCAAGCAACGTATCGATTCTGAGTGGTGGTCTTACTCACCAGGGCAATACTGAGAGTATCTTTCACTTCGGAACATGTCGCAAATATAATATGAATCCACATTTAAAAAAAAAACTTCTTCACCACACAGGCGTACTCAAGGAAAAAAAAGCCTATGTCTTTTTAAGGAAAGTCATCCCTCCCTCCCATTGTGTGGTGATGAGTCAAGTTAGTCCGGCTGGAGAGGTCAAAGGGTCACCCTCAACCAGTCTACAGATCCGGATCGCCACGCAGTAGGTGGAAAAAAGCATCAGCCGCCAAGACATAGACAAACCTCACCCCTCGAACCTGGACACTGGACACCCCTGAGTCACCAAACGTAGCGAACCACTTAGCGGTGACTTTTGCCAAGTGGTTTTGGTTATCAATAAATGGTTCCCGGGGCGGCGGTACCTATCCCACCTCCCTGAAGTAATATATATTGTTTTAAAAGAATAAATTGGGAAATAATACAACATAATAATTTTTTTGTGGAGGGAACTTCATGTAATTATTACTTTTTCAACCCGACATCTGAATATATGCTTTCTTCAAAGATAATATTTTTTTAAGAGCTTAAAAACTTAAAGTGTTGAAGGGAAGTATGTTATATCTCTTGATTAAGAAAGGACCCTTGGATGGTTTGGGTATGTAGAGCGGATAAACGAAAAAATAGTGTAAGGAGAATATACGCCGCGGAAGTTAATTAAAGTTACCAGAGCTGGGTCGGGTCAAGTGTCAGAATAACACAAGATGAGTGTATATTAACATGAGATGGAATATGAATGTGAATGAAGCAAGAAGATGCAGAGACCGACTTTTGTAGCGGTCTATCATCCCTCCTACTATCGTAAAACGGCGTGCTGGTTAGTTGGTTGGGAGACGAAGTGTTGGATAACCAACACCTCCGCCATAAGTCATCCCAAGTAGTTTGCTATGTTTGGTGACTTAGCAGGAGTACCCGGGTTCATCGGGTGAAGTGTATTCGGGAAGATCCTCTGACCTCTCCAGCTGGTCTCTCTCGATCTATCTTCTTGCACCGCCGCGAGACTACAGGATTCATTCGTCCGTCACTCTTGGACACACTGATCCTTAGAAACCTACCCACTCCTCATATATTTTTCTTTACCCAAACTTTCTATTCTTTCTTTCCTTAAAAAGACTCTCCACACTGCATTCCCAAATATGGGGATTAATGTGAAATAAAATAGTTATTTGGTAAAATAAATGAATATTTTAGGTTTTAAATAATGCTTCTAATGTCTGTTACTCACATAATATGGGGCCTCTGCTGTAGTTGTTATAGGAGTCTTGTGATATACTATATTGGAGTCTGGTGTGAGTAGAGGACACATATTCCCCCGAGTCCAACCGGAGCTTGTTTCTTGGCACGGGTGAATCTTCTCTGCTAGCTCTATGCAGTCTGTAGAGGAAACAAAACAAATAAACTTTAGAAGTGCCTACGATTATTCATGGGACTAAGTAACTCATAAAGTGTAAGATGATTTCTAGTAGATATTTAAGATATGGATAGTCAGGTAGTTCATATTTGCTTCGTTCCCTCTGTCAGCCTCACAACTTTACAGAACACGGAAGTCCAGTATAAATTATTAAATTTAAATTTCCTCGGTGAAATTTAAAACTTTAATATTGTTGATTTGAATATTAAAAAAAAATGATATCTTGTACCGGTTAAAATAGAAGATATTGTTTTTTAAATCAAAACATGTTATTTTTTTACCTTTACAATAAACGGAAAACACAAATATATTTTAATGATGAATGGTTAAGTCTGAGATCTCAAGAGAATAAATCGAAAAGCCATAAGTAAAATACTCTATCTGAAAATCTGTTACAGGAGAGAACTTTGAAAAAAATTCTCATAGTTTTGTGGTTAATCATCCTATAACATAGTTTAAAATTTGGGAAACAGGTAACTTTTTAAATCTCAAACCACGTTTTAGGTTAATTTTCGACAAATTACTGAGAATTTTTTTCAACGCTCTCTTCTATAAAGTAATAGATTTTTAGATATAACCCTTGACGTAGAGTATATCGAAAGGTATGCAACAATTAGTGAAACTCACAGTCGGCGGCCTTGGAGCCGATCGGTAGTTGAGTGACAAGTCCCTTCAGCAGCGCCGGACAGTCAGTCTTCGTGCAGCACACCAACTTTGACTCGTTATCAGTTAAGTCACATCTCTGTAAAATAAATTCAATAAACCTCTATCATATATCATACCTTATGTGTTTTATCAATGACTAGCAGACCCGGCCACGCGTTGCTGTGGCTAATAAAACACTTTGTAAAATCCAACCTTTGTAACCACCACCGTCTTTGAGTTCATCGCGAAGAGATCATCAGTGCGGTTTGCACGTGAGGTAGCTCGTCGCCCATTTGATTGACTTCGACAATCTATGTCAGCTTGTCTTTTCCTTGGCATATTAAAACAGTAATTAAAGTTCTCACGCACTGACAAACTAATGATAGAAGATTTTAAATGGTAACAGAATGACAGGTAACGTTTGACAGGCGACTGAAATATGACAATCAGAATTCTTTTTTTTTGCATTCCAATTCTAGATTACGTTGTGCTTCTGAAAGTAGGTAGAACACTAGAACTGTTCATATGAGAAAATGAAATTTTTGTTTTTACTATCTTCCTCACAATTTTTTTCATTTTATCTCACCGTCTAAACCTTCCCTGGACTATAACAAACATTTCAAAACCAAAATCACCTAAATCGGTTTAGCCGCTCTTGAGTTTTAGCGAGACAAACGAACAGCAATTGATAAGAATCTCTACATCTCTACTATTATAAATTCCCCCGCGCCATCTTCTCTACATATTATAAAGTATAGTCCCCCGCGCCGTCTGTCTGTCTGTTCACGATAAACTCGAAAACCACTGAACGGATTTTCATGCGGTATTCACCAATAGATAGAGTGTTTTGTGAGAAAGGTTTGAGAATGTAATTTGTTAAGGATTTGTGTAAATTGGTTGAAACATAACGATAATTGTTAGAAGTGTCGGAAAAAAGTCCAGCCGCCTGATAGCTTTCATCGAAAACACTGCCTAATCCTTTTGGGATATAACAAAACAATTAATTGTGGGATATTTCTCTTTTATAGATCTACAAAAAAGTCCGCGAAGGCATATGTCTACCTTTTACGGATAGCTTACTCTACACATTATATCTAATATGCAATTGATAAGAATAATAAGATAAGAAGATATAATGTGTATAGTAAGCCATTCGTAAAAGATAGATATATGCCTTCACGGACTTTTTTGTAGATCTATAAAAGAGAAATATTCCACCATTAATTGTTTTGTTATATCCCAAAAGGATTAGGCAGCGTTTTCGATGAAAGCTACCAGGCGGCTGGACTTTTTTCCGACACTTCTAACAATTATCGTTATGTTTCAACCAATTTACACAAATCCTTGACAAATTATATACTTAAAACTTTCTCACGAAACATTCTATCTATTGGTGAAAACCGCATGAAAATCCGTTCAGTAGTTTTCGAGTTTATCGCGAACAGACAGACAGACAGACGGTGCGGGGGACTTAACTTTATAATATGTACAGAAGTAAGATTGACATTTTCATGCTTTGCCTTTCAGATGAACACACTTTTCTTCTTACAATTACGAGTATTTTACAATTAAAATTAATAATCTTACATCAAATAATAATTAACCAACACACTTTAATCGGTACAAGGGGCGCATGTCAAACATGTTGTTATTGTCAGTCACACAAAGGGAGGAATAATACCTGTTGGAAAATGCCTCTATTGGCAGCCTCCTTCGCTGCCTGACAGTTAGCGAATGGTCTGCATACTCCCGCATTTCCTGTGTCTACCATAGTGCAGTTATCACCTTCAAAAAAATAGATACACCAGGATTACATAAAACCACACAACATGACGATGAAGATTTTACCTATAATCTATAAATAATAATGTACATCAGTGGAATATTTGAGGGTTGATGTTTGCCGATCTCGGTAAGAGATTTCATGAAGAATTCCTAAGTAAGTGAATGAATGTAAAGTCGTTGAATGAGAGAGTAGAATATAGATAATTTGTGTGAAATATGGTGTCTAAAGACTTTTTGTATGATTTTATCACTATATGTTGTTTTTTTGTAGATTGAAAATTCTGTTTTTTTTTAACGATTACTATACCAATGTCAAGAAAATTAATCTAATTTTCCCCCATTACCATCGTTAACTGGATAGATTTGTTGATTTTAAAAATTTCTTTCAGAAAAACATCAAATTTTCCGTGCGTTCCTGTCAAGATAATTAGAATGACGTCTACAACTCTACGATTTTAAATAATTTTAATTTTTGATATATTATTCCATGTAGTCGAAGAAGAATTCAGCCGACACCGAGGAGATCAATCAGCCCATGGCTAAGCCACTAATATATTGAATGTAGTAGTTATCATTGAATTAAAAGAAATTTAACACTATGCATGTATTTAGTAGTCAAGCTATTTCTTTCCGTTTGATCAAATTAATGTTGTCTTTGGGGATTGGAATTCCAGTTGTTATTAACCGTCTAAGACAACATAGCAACAAACTGGAGAAATCCATATAGATTAATTAAAATCCTTGTAGACTACCCCTTCCCTCTCCCAATATATTATGTATGTAACTTATATATTAACCATTGTACCTATCGGAAGATGGCCTTAACGGACTGAAAATGGTTACGGTCTCAATTCAAATAAGTGGAAATAAGTTTTATACTTGTTTTAATTAAATTATTATAATAAAATTCCACCAGCAATTGTCAGTATCAAAAGTAGAAAGATTAAGTTCTGGGTACCGTACCTTCAATAACTGTCACCGGAGCGCAGCACACTATCTGAACTCTGTCCTCTAAAGCGCAAATCTGGAAAAAAATAGGCTTTAGTCCTTATTATGATTATAATAAATAAAGTGACAAAGTTATTAAGATTTAAAGAACGCGAAAGAGAGAAGACGCAAAAAATTAGAGATCATATCTCCACCGATAATCGACTTCGGGACCTCTCTTACCTCCGATAGAATTGCTTCATCCTCTGTGCTTCTGAAATATCTTTTTTTAAACTATCAAATATTTTTATTTTTTATTTTTAACCTAAATGATTTTATTAATATCTATATTTATTTACCATTAGTGCACACAATTATGTGATTTACATTAAATACGGTCAGTTTACAGTCTGTACAGTTTTACAGATCTCGAATCTTTACAGCATTTAAGTGATTTCGGTTTCGCTGCAGAATTTATAATAAAAATAAAAAAAATAATAGATATGATTTTAGATTATCACGGCCAAATTACAGAATGTACGCAGGAGTAGTGCAGTGCCATACATTCTGTATTTCGAAATAACAAAAAAATCAGACTTTTAATTGAAAAAGTAACAAAATAATAATACGTACATAAAATAAGAACGAATAAGCATAAAAATGAAATTGAAATAAAACTAAACACCAAAATGACACGTCTTAAGATTTTCACAGCCAAAAGTATTTTCGTTATTTGTTTTTGGGGTGTGATGCCGTATTGCGCCACCTCCTTCTTTAGCCAACGTTTCGGACAGCGTTGTAGTGTTCATCATCAGGGCAGATCCGGTAGATGTGTCTGCCCTGATGATGGACACTGCAATGCTATCCGAAACGTTAGCTAAAGAAGGAGGTAACGCAACACGGCATAACACTACAAAAACAAATAACAAAAATAAACATCAAAATATATATAAGCAGTCGTTCATTGAGGATGTTTGAACGTCTCCTATCTGCAGAGGGCCATAAGGGGGAAATCCATCCAGGCAACCACTGTTGTGATGATTAAAGTCTTTGTTTGCGCTTCTCATGCGATGGCGGAGATGAATCCCCCTGGAACATTTTCGTAGCGCTGCAGTTTCTCGGTAGGTAGTATAGTTGGTGATAAACATTATTGTTAGCGAATTTCAGCTTATGCCCTTGGGATGCACTGAATCTATTCACACTTCTGACGTATACAGTTATGTGTACAATGGGATGAGTATTATTTTTAAGTTTGGGTTGCAAAATTAAGAATTTCTTGACAGCATACCTGCTCTAACGGATGATCTTATTTGTTTTTCCATATCCTCGATTTTCAGGTCGTCTATGATAATATGCTATTCGTACTTTACGACTACTATCTATTTTACTTCCGTCTAGTCATACTAAGGTTATTTGCAAGAGTATGTTTTTACAATTGAAAACCATAACGAGTGATTTGGATGATTTCAGATTATCGATTGATACAGAAGGTTGTGATTTTTTTGCAAAATCCTTACATATTGGAGTGTATATAAAGATTTAGTATAAAAGAACAGTACCTGTGGGGAAATGCCTTTACTGGATGCCTCTATTGCTGTCTGGCAGTTGGCGAATCGGCTGCATACTCCCATTTTTCCTGTTTCCACCAACGTACAGTTGTCACCTTCAAACAAACAGACACACCAGCTTTACATAATACAAAATCTCGTCCAAAAAAGTGATGGCGGGTTTGTTGACCATGTTACTTGGAATTATCAGTCTTTCTCAGGAGCAGATATTCCAGAAGCATTTGCAGACTATTTAAAACCAACTTATAGAAAGGAAGCTGTGGACTTGAAATCTTTTATACCTGGAAAAAATACGCCACTAATAGCGCAGAATTTTGGTATTCAAAATATGACAAACATTGAAATCACCGCGGTTGTTAAAAAATTAAAAGCCAAAATTTTTTTTGGACCGGATCTTATTCCGTCCTATTCATTCATTATTAACTCCGAAATATTACCAGATGTGTGAAAGATCTCCAAAGTAACACCGCTTCATAAAACTGGTGATAAGGCTTAAGTCTCTAATTACAGACCAGTGGCGATCCTATCCTCTCCAATCCAGTTATTTGAACAAATAATTCATAAATGAATTTTTACCCAAGTTTAACCCTTTATAATTTACTAGCTACACGATTTTAGGTCTTAAGGTCTGGCAGATCTACTGTGTCTAATCTAATGGTTTTTACGGACTACATATCTCAAGCTCTTGAGAGTAATAATCAAGTAGATGTATCATACAACGACTTCACAAAAGCCTTTAAATCGGTAAATCCGCTTATTTTTCTAAATAAACTCGACCAATTTGGATTTTCAACGAAATTTTTATGTCTAATTTTAAGTTATTTCTCAAACAGACAGCAATTCGTAACTTATAGTATATTCCACTATTCCATCTTCATCACAAACTCTGGAGTTTTGCAGGGGTCAAATCTTGGATCCTTACCTTTCTCGCTATTTATCAACGACATTTACCATTGCATAAAATTTTCTGTTATTTGCAGATGACCCTAAACTATTCCTTTAAATAAAATCTTTGGAAAATTGCTTGCAGCTACAAAAAGATAAAAATTCTATCGTCGAATGGAGTCACATCAATAAATTAGGATTTAATATTGAGACATACTCAATTATGTGCTACACCAAGGCAAACAAAAGGATTTACTAAAACTTCAAAATTTATTCATCTTAAAAACATATTCATCCCTTCAGCACATTGCTATTTCGAGGTTTGGGTATCACGAATCAATTTGATGCGCACCTGACATTTCACGTCCACATAGAAGCGATATGCAGCAAAGCTCTAAGAATGCTAGGATTTGTGCTAAGCAACTCCAGATATTTTTGCAGCTCGGCCGCGATTCGTGTGCTATACTATAGTTTAGTACGTAGCATTTTGGAAAGTAGTTCAGTAGTTCAGTAATATGGGGACCAGTGGATTAAACTTACTCTCAAATGATAGAGAAAGTGCAAAAGAAGTTTATGTGACTTTTATATCTTAGAGACTTCGGATTTTAAATATCCCTGGTTATATCCATCAGCCTTTTTGTCTGGCATGCTGGGTATTAAAAGCCTCACCGATAGAAGGAAAACTGCTTTGCTGACAACAGCATATACAATTTTAAACGGTAACATATGTATTCCCGATATAATACAAAAAATAATGCCGCTCGGAAAAATGATTATTTTACTAGGTCACCTGTCCCCTGACATAGATATTTTTCAACTAAAAATTCATCAATTCAAAAACGCTATTATTACTTAATACAATAAAATGTATGTTTATTATTGATTATGTGTAACGGTTAATGTGCATTTAAAATAAAATAAATAAAATAAAGATGGAGAGTCTGCCTACAATCCAAAAGAAATGTGCCTCAGTGATTTATTTGAAGGTTGATGTTTGCCTTTTTGAATTCCTAGAGATAAAGCTGTAAACACTCGAAGCCGTTATTATCCCGCCTCAACAACTTGCTGCCTTTTGCAATATAAAAAAAGTTTTGTATTGATTAGGAAGCCTGCACAACTATTTTTGCCATTGCCTACTGGATTTGTAATGATTAATGAATGGTGTATATACCTTCAACCATCCCCTCGCAGCAGACAACTGGAACAGAGCCATCTAAAGAGCAAATCTGAAAACAAAATAGAGGTTATTAAAAAAAGAAAAGCTATGGTTATATCCTTTGGGGATTCTCATTTTGGGAAGCGGGTGAGGGTACCACCGCCCAGGGAATAACTTCTTGGATAACCAACATCTCTGCCATAGGTCACCTCAAGCAGTTCGCCACATTTTGTGACTTAGCAGGGGTGCTCGATTTCATAGGGTGAGGTTTGTCCGAGTCTTGACGGCAAATACGTCTGCCCACCAGCTACACGGGAGGTCGGATCTGGAGAAAATAGTTGTGATGTAGAGTAATTAAGTATATCATATGGAAAGAATACGATAGATGGCGGTAAGCATGTAGCTTGCACCATAGCTCGCCAGATGGCATTAATAATATAATAATAATAATAATAATGATTTATTGTCTTCATTTCTTAATAACAAATAGAGATAATGATATCCTCACTGGGATCTCCCGTGCTGAGGATTTCATTTACATTTTATAATTTAATTATAAGAATAATATGAATTCGACATAACATAATATATCATGTAGTATTTTTTTTTATAATTATAAAGTAAATAAGAAAGTGTTTTTTTATAATTCAGTTCATTAGATTCGGTTTTAGTCTGTATTTGATTTCAGTATATTTTCTATTTCTGATCTCCCTATATTTAGTATCCAGTTTTTTATTTGAAATTTAAATGTTATAATGTTGAGGTTTTTGAGTGAGAGTGGTATTTTATTGTAGAGTTTAATGCCATAATATAAGAAGCTTTTTTGCCCAAATGTTGTGTTAGCAGTTACTTGTTGGATATGTTTTTGACCATGAGATCTAGTGTTTCTAATGTACGTGTCAGTTGTTATTTCTTGGGTTTTGTACTTATGAATGTAAATGAGTATAGTTTTAGAATATAGTTGTTTAATTGACATTATGTTAAGATTGTTGAAGATTTCGTCAGTGCTAGTTCTTACAGGAACTTTCAGTATAATTTTCATTATGGCTTTTTGAGTTTTAATTAGTGGATTTAGTATGTTTTTTATTTGCACTGCCCCATCCGATAATACCGTATTCTAACAGTGATTGGCAGAGAGCCATGTAAATCTTGATTAAGTCTTTTTTAATGAGGACATTCCTGATAGATTTGAAAAAATAACTTAGTTTTTTAATTTTATTATTTAAATAGGTAATGTGTTCGGTCCATTTTAAGTTTTGGTCAATTTTTAGACCCAGATACGTTATATGGTCAACGTTTTCTAATGAGGGACAATTACAATTCTCATTTAAGTGATGCGGGCTATGAATTTTCAAGTTCAGGTTTTCTTCAGAGTTTTTCTTATTTTTTATTTTGAAAGTAATGAATTTGGTTTTATTAGCATTATTAGCATTGGCGTATGCATTATTAGCATTGGCGCATTATTAGCATTGGCGCATTATTAGCATTGGCGTACAAGAAGCAGTCTCGGAGATAGACTTGACGAGCTCCACTGGCAAGGCCGCAGAGATTTACCTACCCCCGAATAGTAAACAGTCGTAGCTATCCAGCTAGGTTATTCCAGTAAATAAACACTTTTATATTCAAAGAACCGTATTTAATAATTACTATCTGCCGAGGAAAGGGCAGACATAACAATTGGCGCAGCCGTATAAGTATAATTGTGTGAAAGTTACGCGTGCGAATAATAATTGGTGCTGGACACGGAGGACTAAGTCACTGCTGGAGTGACTTGCAGTTTTGGCAAGGAATCGGAAGAGATTCTGCTCGAGATTAAGGAGCATTTGGTTCCGTGGCTGCGGGCTGGATAAGAAGATTTTTGTTTTAGGAACAGAAGTGAAATACCGCAAGGAGGCGATCTGGTTGTGGATCATTGGATTAATCAGAAGTTTCAAGGTCAAAACGGATCATTGGGTTAATAGTTTCAAGGACGAATCTGTGGATCATTGTATTAATCAGAAGACAAGGATAAAACCCAGAGGGAGACCAGAAGAGTTCCTGAGATAAGTATTTTTGATTCTTTGAGAGGGATTATTTGTTATTGTTTTCTTGTTGATTTTTCTTTGCCGATTTATTTGTTGGGAGTTATGGAATCGGGTAGAGTACCACCGTTTTGCCATCTTTCCGGAGACTGGGGGTTGTTTCGACTTCGGATAGAGCAATTTTTCGTGATCCATGATGACAAAGCGTCTGTGGAGAAAAAACGGGCTTTTTTATTGAATCTCCTAGAATCAGAAACGTTGACCTTACTAATTAATCTGTGTTTTCCAAGTAAAGTAACGGACTTATCTTTTGATAAACTTTTAGCGCTTCTCGACAAACATTGTAACAAAAATCGTTCAGTTTTTAAAGAACGGGAGAATTTTTTTTTAGCAAGACAACAACAAGGCGAGACGATAAAAGATTTCGCGGTTAGACTTCGTTCTTTAGCAACGTATTGTCAATTCGAAACGAGGCTTGAAAAAAACCTCATAGACATGTTTGCAATCGGGTTGTTACCGGGACGCGCGAAGGAGAAAATTTTCGTAGAAGGGCAAACGTTGTCGTTTAATGAAATAGAAGGACTTGCAGTTAGTATGTCAACTTTGGATAGTGCTAATACAGTAAAATCAGAAGTAAACCTAGTAAAAAAACGAGTTACTAGCGATGGGTTCAAGCGAGATCAGCGTAGGGAACGATCGACGAGCCCCAAGGGTAGTTTTAACACGAAACCAGCTTATAGGTTAGGATCAAATTCAGGTACGAATTTTAGATCACCCGTGGGTAGTGTTAAAAAACAGTGTTTTATTTGCAAAAGGAATGATCTTCTATCGTTTGATTGTAAATTTCGTAATGCGAAATGTTTTAAATGTAAGGGCGTTGGGCATTTACAGAAATTCTGCAAGAATAATCCGATAAATCCCATTTTTGAAAATCACAGGGATAGTAAAGTTTTAGTTGCGTCAATTAGTCCGATTACTGCTGAAATTGAAATTAATAACAAGAAGTTTACGGCAATGATTGATTCCGGTTCATCTTTATGTGTGATGCCGGAGGGTATTTTTAAACGACATTTTAGTTCAATCATTTTGTCACAAGACAAGCGGATTATTTCAGGTTATGGAAATAATCGTTTAAAAGTCATAGGAAAGGCGATTTTTGATGTGAAATTTAAGGGTAGGAACAAAAATATTAATTTTATTGTAGTAATAAAAGGAACAGAATTAATTGTGGGAAGAGATTTTATGGAATGTTTCGATCTTGGGATAACTTCTCAGGAGACAATTAATTTAGTGACGCCGCAAATGAGGAATGGAGAAAAGTTTATTCAAGATTTCCCGGAAGTGTTTTCGCTAAAGTTGGGAAGATTTAACAAATATAAAGTCCATTTTAAAGTAAACCAGGAATCGGATCCAATTTTTTTCAATGCAAGGCCGGTTCCTTTTTCTATTAAAGGGAAGATCGAATCCGAATTAAGATCGATGGTAGAAAAAGGTATAATCTCCCCGGTTACAAGTAGCGAATTCGCTTCACCGATTGTTCCGGTGGACAAGAAAAATGGAGATATAAGAATTTGTGTAGATTATAAAAGGAGTCTTAATTTGATTTCCAATTTAGAGAAATATCCGATGCCAAAGATTGAGGAGGTCATACATCAGGTTAGTTCGGGCAAAGTTTTTGCAAAATTAGACCTTAAAGAAGCATATTCACAGTTAGAATTAGCGGATCATTGTAAAAAGTTTACAACTATTAACACACACTTAGGTCTGTTCCAATATCCAGTTCCAGACAACAACAACAACAATACGGAGAGTACACGCATTATTTTTATCCTAACAAATTCGTCTATAGCAGTCACAAAAAGTATTCAAATCAAAGTGTTTCACTGAAATATATTAAATTAATACTGGATTAACGTTGACGAATCATCACAAAAGTAAATAGTGCATTTAAAGTGTTTAAAACAAGGATTAGTGCAATCAAGTGACAGTTGTTATAAGCCCCCCGCGCCCGCACCTACACCGCCGGCAGCCCCGCTACTTACACGTCTTACCTAAAATCCAGGGGTATACAACTGTTTAAAAAAAAAAAAAAAAGTTAAAAAAATGGCTCTAAGTGACAAAGCCTCGCACTACATTACCAAAGTAAATGAGATAATCAGTGGATTGATTTCAATCGTTCATGACCCGAACAATAAATTCTCAAAAGAAAATATCGTTAAAATAATACCAAAAACTACCGAACTTATGGCTACGATAGGAGAATTAGTTGTTGATTTTGGCGTAATGCAAGGAGAATTGAATTCAATAAAAAATAATCCGCAAATCATGACTCCAATCAGGTCTAATCATCCGAATGACTTAAATATGTGTGAAATTGTTAGCGAAATGGAAGAGAGGGCGATCAGATCCAAAAATGTGATATTGTATAACGTGCCCGAGAGTCTGTCCGAAGAAAAGTCTGTCATCATTACGGAAGATAGAGTCAAAGTTTCTTCTGCTGTAAAAAACATCGATCCCTCACTAGATCTAACCAACGTCAAAGTATTTCGACTGGGTGCCAGGAAAATTGCTAACAAAAATCGACCTCTAAAACTAGAATTTACGGATAACATCGCACCACGAACAATCTTACGAAACAGCACCAAATTTATAGACGGCATCAAAGCGAGTAACGACTTAACCATCCTTCAACGGAATCAGCTGATAGAACTAAGAAAGCAATTATTGTACCGTCAAGAGAATGGTGAACCAAACCTAACAATAAAGTACATAAACTCCAAGCCAACTATTGTATCAACTCTACCAAAAAACGATACAACCAAAACAAATTGAAATGCTATTATCAAAATGTCAGAGGCATGAAAACTAAACTTAAGGACTTTAAAACACATGCCCCGACTCTGCATCATGACATAATCATTCTAACGGAAACCTGGCTGGAACCATCAATCAACTCTGCTGAGCTCGGTCTACCCCATCATCATATTTACCGGTCTGACAGAAGTCAACATACCAGCTCTAAATCTAGAGGCGGCGGCGTCATGATAGCTGTCAACAAGGAACATCCCTCAAGACTTCTGAAAACCAAAAATTCTAATGTGGAACAAGTTTATATCTTAATGAACGGTAAAAATCAAAAAAATATCATAGGCTGTGTTTATATTCCGCCATCATCGGATATAAGTGTATACAAGAGTCATTTTGAGGATATTGAACAACTGTCATACAAATTTCCAAATAGTAAAATCACTATCATCGGTGACTATAATCTACCAAGAATCAATTGGGGCACCCGCGACAATTCCACAGTATCACAAAACTCTAGCTTATCTGAAATAGAAAAAGAAATAGTTGAATTATGCGATTTCCTTAACCTAGCTCAATTGAACAATGTAAAAAATGACAATAATAGATTACTAGATCTTGTTCTTTGTACCGATATAGCAACTGTGGTTGATAAGTCCCTCGAATCAGTTCTTGCTCCTGATTCTCACCACCCACCTTTAGACATTACTATATTATGTAACCCCATAAAATACCAAATTAAAAACCGGACTCAATTTCTTAACTTTAATAAAGCCAATTACGTCGCAATACGCGATTACCTATATAACACCGACTGGTCTATACTAGAAGGAGATAATCTCGACGAAAATATTAACGCCTTTTATGAACATCTATATAAAGCCATAGAAAACTTTGTTCCAATAAGCTATAAATTTTCTTCAAATTTCCCTACCTGGTTTAGCAAGGACCTCATTAACACAGTAATCGAAAAGAAAAAAGCTCATAAAATTTACAAAGAAACAAAAAATCTTTCTGATTTTACAATTTTCAGCAAACTACGAAAAGACTGTAATAAACTATCAAACATTTGTTATAATAATTATATCAAGAATGTTGAATTTTCAATTGTTAACAATGTAAAACATTTCTTCAACTATTGTAAAACACAAAATAACAATAACTTTGGCATACCTGAAACAATGCACTACAAACTGAAAACTTCGTGTAAAATCAAAGAAACTGTCAATTTATTTGCAGACTTTTTTAAAGATGTGTATGAAACTGATATCCCTGATGAACACATTTCAAAATTTGAGTCAGATATAAATTTACAACTAAGTGAGATACATATTGAGATTAAAGAAATTGCGGCATGTATTAAACTACTGGAACCTAAATCTTGCTCAGGGCCAGACAAAATTCCCCCCATATTTCTTAAAAACTGTGCAGGCAGTGTCTCTTACCCACTGTACCTACTCTTTAATCAATCACTTTTAACGGGTATGTTCCCGCAAATATGGAAAAACAGCTTTCTTACTCCAATATTTAAAAACGGAGACAAGTCTTTAGTTGAAAATTACAGACCAATATGCATACAATCGTCGATACCGAAAATTTTTGAAAAGTTAATACTTCAAAAAATATGTTCTTGTATAAAATTTAATATTTCATCATTTCAACACGGTTTTGTCTCTGGCCGATCTACCTTAACTAACCTTACACTGTACGAAAATTTCATCTCAGATGCCCTTGCTAATAGAGAACAAGTTGACTCGATTTATACGGATTTTAGTAAAGCCTTTGATAAGGTTTGCCATAAAATTCTTATAAATAAATTGTCTAAACTAGGAATAAGTGGTAAATTGTTAAGTTGGATTAAGAATTACTTATCAAAACGTGTACTTACTGTCTGGATTAAAGAACACTTGTCTTACGAATTTGAAGCCACTAGCGGCGTGCCTCAGGGTTCGCACCTTGGTCCAATATTATTTATACTATTTATAAATGATGTCACTTCCATATTCTCTAATGTTAACATATTATTATTTGCCGATGATATGAAAATATATAAAATCATTAAAAATACGTATGACTGTTTGTCCCTACAAACCAATTTTATTAAATTCGCAGAGTGGTGTACAATTAACAAACTTACACTTAACATTAAAAAATGTCAAATCATGAGTTTCTTTAGAATTAAAAACCCTATCAAATATAACTATTCACTTAACAATCACATTTTATTGTCAGTACCTGTAATAAGGGACCTCGGAATAACCTTCGACACTAAACTACTATTTACCAACCATATTGATATCGTAACTAATAAAGCTATGAAAATGCTGGGTTTTATTCTAAGGTTATGTAAGGATTTCAAAAATATCCACACATTTAAAATACTATACACAACTCTGGTTAGGAGTCATTTGGAATATAATTCCCCCATATGGAATCCTTTCTACAAAAGCCACGCAAACTCCATTGAAAGAATCCAACGCAAATTTCTGAGATCAATTAATTTTAAATTAGGAATTCCCGCGGATGATATAAACTATAATTCTCTTTTACAAAAAATGCGACTCTTATCGTTAAAAGATAGAAGAATAATTAATGATCTTATATTTTTATTTAAAATACAGAATAACTGGTTTGACTCCCCTGAATTGGTATCGTTAATAAATTATCATGTACCTTGCAGACCAACTCGATTCAAAACACCTTTTCACTGCAACAATAATAACACCAATGCAGGACAAAATTCAATCATAAATCGCCTGCATACTTTAGGCAATGCATACGCTAATATCGATCACGCCGCCGGTAACCTGGCCTCATACAAAAGATGCATCAAACTAAATTTGTCTGCTAGAACCACGTAAACACAATACATCAGGTAAACATAATATGCCTACCAAATTAATGAATACCCTAGAAATCACAGGTACCTACTTGTAAAATTTATCATATCGGCGTCGTTGACATCAAGTTGACATAATCCATGATACCTACCTATTAATTATTTCACTTTTTATAAAAAAAAAATTTCTTGCTTCTAAGAGGATTTCTTACTTTTATAACTTTTTATATTTTATAACTTTAAATATTTATTAATTTTTATAATTTATATTTAAAACTTTCTACCTTTCAAAGATATCTTATATTTCTAAAATTAATGAATACCTTAGAAATCACAGGTACTTACCTACTTGTAAAATTAATCATATCGGTTCACATATACTTGGTCAAAGGTTCACATCGTTGACATCAAGTTGACATAATCCATGATATCTACCTATTAATTATTTTTACTTTTTATAATTTTTTGTTCTTGCTCCTAAAAGGATTTCTTACTTTTATAACTTTTTGTATTTTATAACTTTTTATATTTATTAATTTTTATAATTTATATATAAAACTTTGTACCTTTTAAGGATATCTATATTTCTATATTTTACTTTTTACTATAATATTTTTAACTTTTAACTTTTGTTTTTACTCTTTTCTTAAAACTTTATACTTTGTACTCTTTTCTTTATATTTTATACCTACTATACTTTATATATACATGTATGTTAATGGCACATGTTGTGCCGTGTATTTCAAAATAAATAAATAAATAAATAAATAAATATAACAGGTTGGTTTTTGGGTTTAAATCGGCTCCGGCCATCTTCGCAAGAACAATATCAAGTTGTTTACAAGGTTTAAAAGGCGTAGCCTTTTACCTAGACGATATTATTATTTCAGGGGTCGATGAACTTGATCTGTATAATAATATTTGCGCGGTCTGCGAGCGGTTGAAAGAATGTGGTCTATGTGTCAATACTGGGAAGTGTCAGTTTTTTGTTAAATCTATAGAATTTTTGGGATACGTTATTTCGGGAAGGGGCATTGAACCGCAAAAAGATAAATTGGAAGCAATCAAGAATGCGCCGTACCCATGCGACGTGCATCAATTGAGGAGTCTTTTGGGATTTTTTAATTTTTATCGGAACTTCATACCGAACATGTCATCAATTTTAGAACCTTTGCATAATCTTTTAAAGAAGAATGCAAAGTTTGAATTTGGGAAGTCATGCATTGACGCAGTAGATAAAGTAAAGTATCTAATGGGTTCTGATAGAATTCTCACTCATTATTTTCCCAACCTTCCTCTTAAGTTATATACAGACGCGAGCAGCGCAGGCCTCGGGGCCGTGTTATTGCACACATTTGCGGACGGTTCAATGAGACCGATCGAATTTGCATCAAGAAGTTTGTCTAGTGCAGAGAAGAAGTACAGTATTCTAGATTTAGAAGCGTTAGCTATTGTGTTTGGTTTGAACAAATTCTTTCAATACCTATTCGGTCGGGAGTTTACTTTATGCGTAGATAATATGCCTTTGATGAGGATTTTAGGGGAACACAAAAATATTCCAGTTTTAGCGGCTAACAGATTGCAGCGTTATGGAATTATATTAGCAGGATTTGCGTATAAGGTAGAATTTGTTAAGTCATGTCATAATCATGCGGATTTTCTATCTCGGCTTCCGGTAGAAAATTCTCAAGAAGAATTTGAAGATGATTATGGATCAGATTTTGTGTGTTATGTAGATAAATGTGAGCACATAGATATCAAGCTCATTTCCACAGCTATAGAGACAGACACGGTTATTCAGGAAGTTTTAACGTGTTTGCGTAAGGGCTGGCCAAAACGAGTTGGTCGAGATGATGTACTGTGGAGATTCTGGGTTAAGAGAAACGAAATGTCCATAGTCAAGGATTGCCTTTTCTGGCAACATAGAATTGTCATTGCGAGTTCCTTACAAGAACATGTGCTAGAGTTATTACACAGATCTCATTTAGGAATAGTTAAAATGAAGGGCCTAGCAAAAGCTTATTTTTGGTGGCCATCACTGAACAATGACATTGAAAAAATGGTTCTAAAATGTGATGATTGCGCGGCTATGAGGCCGGCACCTTCTAAGAGTCATTTGTCAGTGTGGCCGAACCCTGGGGCAACTTGGAGTAGGGTGCATGTAGACTACTGCGGACCGGTAGCAGGAAAAATGTTTCTTGTAATTTGTGACGCTTTTTCCAAGTGGATCGATTGCTTAGAGGTTCCAAGGGCGGATTCGTTTAACACGATTAAGGAATTGAGAAGAATTTTCTCTAATTTTGGTAACCCTGATTGCATAGTTTCGGATAATGGAACAGCATTTTCTAGTGTAGAGTTTAAAGAATTTCTTAAAGAGAATAACATAGAATTTTTAAATTCACCGGTAAAATTCCCTCAGTGTAATGGACAAGCTGAAAATTCAGTTAGAACGGTAAAAAAAAATTAAAAAAAAATTATGGTTAGGAATAATTTTCCAGTAAATTATGAAAGTAGATTATGTGATTTTCTATCGGATTATCGAAATTCGCCACATTGCACAACGGGATTAGAACCGGCAGTCTTGATGTTTGGTAGGAGACTGAAATCAACTTTCAGTAGTTTAATTCCTAAAACCACTCAGGAAGATGTGTCAGAACAGAGAAAAATAGCTAACGATAATATAAAAAGGAGTCAAGATAATCAAATAAGGAATTATGGGGGCGTAAAAATTAGGAATTTACATGTTGGACAAAAGTGTCTGGTCAAGGACTTCCGTCAGGTGAATAAAGTTGGTTGGGTTAGAGGTATTGTAGAAAGGAAAGTGGGTAAAAAAGTTTATATCGTTAGGATCTGTGGTACTCCGTTGACTTGGAAGAGGCATATTGATCAGTTAAAGAGTTTATCTGTGAAATGGGAAGAGGAGAGTGAAGATAATAACCCACCCACCGCGTCTGAGGTCACGAAATGCGCTTCAGACGAGTTGGGGACCTCAGCTTTGTTGAAGGGGCTAACGTGGAGTTCTCTTGATTTCAGATTACCAGCGGATGATCGAGAGCAAACTACTCAACTAATACCTTGGGAAGGAAGGCTCCGTTCAAGGCGTTCATAAAGGTCCCTCCCAGAGAAACAGAAATATTTAAGTTGAAATATTTAAAATCATGACTATGTTTGGTTGAATTTAGTGTATAAAATCGTGTATAAATGAAATATTTAAAATCCTATTTTTTTTGTCAAATTGTATAACTTCTTTGAAAAGAACATGTCTTGTATTTATTGTAGCCAGGGCTTGAGGTTAGGTGGGGGAGGGTGTGATGTAGAGTAATTAAGTATTTCATATGGAAAGAATACGATAGATGGCGGTAAGCATGTAGCTTGCACCATAGCTCGCCAGATGGCATTGGCGTACAAGAAGCAGTCTCGGAGATAGACTTGACGAGCTCCACTGGCAAGGCCGCAGAGATTTACCTACCCCCGAATAGTAAACAGTCGTAGTTTTCCAGCTAGGTTATTCCAGTAAATAAACACTTTTATATTCAAAGAACCGTATTTAATAATTACTATCTGCCGAGGAAAGGGCAGACATAACAAAATAGCAGAGAGGGCAGACATAGTAAAAGGGTCCCCTTGACTTCTCAAGCCGTACTCTCTCGGAACATTGTCTTGAACCGCACTGGGAGTGATGGATGTATACGTCCGCCATTTTTGGACTCATTGGCTTACAGATTCCTACCTCTTTGGTTCCTAGAATTTTATACCCTTTTCCTTCCCACAAATTCCTTCCTTTCCTTTCCTAAAAAGACCCTCCACACAGCATTCTTAAAGATGACACAGGCCCTGAGAGAGGAATTATTTTGCTTAAGGCATCCTGTTTGGAACTAATGTTAAAAAAATCCTGATGAAGAAACATTAGTTTTGAAGCATGTTGATATTTTTATTCTAAATAAAAAATGAATGCAAAGACTAAATCAAATTTAATAAATATAAATTTATTAAAGCTGTATTCTTCATTGCGATTTTTATGAATGGTACCTAATTAGTAATATTTAAATAATATATAAGAAAGAAGAGAGACATGCAGTGGTTACTATAAAAGTGTCAAAATGTGGCTTCACCTGAGGAGTTATTCCCTTCAGGGCTGCCTCCACGGCTATGGGGCACTTTGATATCCGAAGACACTTGCCGGCCCGCCCGGTTTCAGCTAGCGTGCATTTATCACCTGCAAAAGCAACATGACCGTTATACAAGAAGAGAAAAATATTATTGAGAGAATGATGATCAAGTTCTTTGTACTATACCTTCAGCAACTGTCACCAGAGGGCAGCAAACAATCTGAATATTGCCTTCTAAAGCGCAAACCTGAAAATATAATAGGCTTAGTCTTCATTGTGATTTTAATAATTAATTAAAAAAATGCCATTAAGATTAAAAGAACAAGAAAGAGAAAAGACATGATTAGATCAATGGGCTTGAAACAAGCACCTGGTTATTTGCTTTCGCCAAGCATCTTGATCTTTAACAATGTTTGCTTGTTTGAGTCGAACATTTACGTGCTTGCCCCAAGCTTGATGAGATTTCATATTTATGACGCAAGGTTTGACCGTGTTTGTGAACGGCATTAGAAAAATGATTTCTTAATTTGTACCATTCTTTGCACTAAATTCGTTTATTTTTATTCAAACTCAAAGCTAGAAAGCTTTATCTCCCTTGGATTATATTTCATACACAGTCACACAAAATGTCGTCCTCTGACACTTCTTTTATCAGTAGATTAATTTCAAACAATTATAAAATCATTGCAAATGTAAATATTATCAACTTTAGGTAAAATTGTCGGGAATGTGAAAACATGCTGTTATTTTACATAAATGGATGAACAGTACCTGGGGGGATTTGCCTTTACTGGCGGCCTCCATCGCTGTCGGACAGTTGCCGAATTGACTACACACTCCCGAACTGCCTGTGTCCACCATCGTACAGTTATCACCTTCAAACAAACAGAAACACCAGAGTTACAAAACACAAAAGGTGAAGGTGAATACACTATATGAAGTGAAAGTGAGGTACCTTCTCTAGGAGCAGTTGTGTTTGCCTGGCATCTGAGTTGTAGTCTTGTCTCTTGCCCTGGTACCCAGGGGCAGCATACTATCAGCCTGTTCTCCGGGGAGGCGCACACCTGAAAACACACTACGTTGTATAACCTAGTATTTTATACTGCTATCTTCTCTTCCCTGTAAACAAGCTGATCAGAACTGCAACGTCAAATATCGCTGCTCTATTCTTGTTCACAGAAATAAAACATCCTGATTTCAATACCATTGAATATTTATTGCCAGAATTTTAGCATAACCGTTTTTTGTAGTGGATAAAAAGTTTTAATTGGAAAAAAAATATCATAAGTCATTAGACTTGCCATAATAAATATTTATTTTTTTTAAATGACTCCACTTTTTACACACCATTTATTTTATCGATATGTTTCAAAAACATTGGAAAAAACTATCTGTATAAAATTTAAATATATTATAGTATAACTTATTTTATTTTTATACGATACTACAAGAGGATTCCTCATCAATATTGTATTTCATTGTGAATTGAACAATTTCATGCGTTTAGTTATTAAAAAAAAAACTAACCAACTACGAAACGCAGATACATACCACGTTTCTTCTTTGAAACATTCAATGTTTTCAATTTAATATTCGTAAATAAAAAAATAACTTTTAGCAAAAAACTAGTGCAGCAATATTATAATTCATGTTGGTTTATATATGTAGATGTAGATGATTCATACCATAGATACTCAAGTACATAATGATACAAACATCTTTGTAGATACACAAAACAATAGAAATTATAATATTACTGTTGTTGTAATTTTCATTGTTGATTCTTGGAAATTCAAAACGAATGTTTGCATTGGTGATGAAAAATATTTCTTATATATTTGTAAACAACAGAAATGCCTTGAAATAAAATAACTGTTTCGGTTTATAATATGATGAGTTTGTTAATTTGCATTTTGTACTGCAGTGTTTTGAATTGTAAAATATCTATAGAAAAATACATATAAAACTAAGAAACTTTGTTGGTAAAATGAATTAAAAATTAACTTAATATGCAGAAAGATTATATCTATGTGACTTCACCTGATATGGCAATCCATGGAATGCCGCTTCTAAGACCACGGAACACCTCATTATGTGTCTGCAGACACCCGGCTGAATGGTTCCCGCCATGACACAGAGATCTCCTGTAACGTAATACCAGAACCAAGTGAGGGAAAGGAGATGAACGCTCGACTTCTGGATTCGTAGTTGAGGATTCTAACCCTCGACTATGGAGAACGTCACAGTAGTCATTAGTCACGATAACAGGTGGGTTATTATTTTACTATCTCAATGTGATCTTTTAGTTCTCGAGATATTTGTTTTACTTTAACTCCACACAAGATAATTTCACAAAAATAATTTCCTCCGGGCATATGTATATGTAATCTTTTTGGATGCTGTGTAGAGAGCCTTCTCGAGGGAAATTAGGAATGATCCTGGATCTTGAAGAAAGCCATGTGGTAGGAGGGAGGGAAAAAACGGAAAATTGGTCAGGATTTAAAAAAAACTGTTCCGTAGAGCTGGAAAATCAGAAAATTTTCACTTTGAAAATCGGTAGAAAAATGGGTCGATAATTTTTTATAACAATATTTAGATATAATTCTTTTAATTTTTTTTTATCCTAATATATTTTGTTTTACAGAAAAAAAAATCTTCAGAGAAAATTGGAAAATATGTTGAGGTTATCATTATAGACACGTAATTGTATCAACATTATGTCAAGTTTGGACATTTTCCTAGGTGGAAAATTTAAGTTTCCGAAAAAAATTCTTCTGTGAAAATCAAAAAACTTGTGCTCAGAAAATGGGTTGGAAAATTTTGATTGGAAAAATGGAAAATTGAAGATCAGATGGCTGAAACATAAAACATTGATTGTCACCAAAAAGGGGAGAATCATCACAGAGAATGAATCCCAGAAGTGTATATTTCAGTGATAAAAGAGCCAGTAGCCAGACTGCAGCGTATTTGGATTATATTGCACCCAATTATGATACGTCAAAAGTTATAGAAAGATCAATCACATTATTGGCGATTATTTTTTGAAGGAAGAAATACCATTAAAATTTTTTTAGCTATTGGATGTGACGGATCGTGGAAAACACGGGGAATAATACATTTGCTGAACTCATAAACCATTACAATGGATAATTATCATAGTCTTGGCGGTAAAGGTCAGATATATTCAGGAACAATATGATAAGCACAATGCTACGTCTACATTTACGGAACATAGGGAAGAGCCAAGCTACGAATTATTTACTAGCCATTTGCGATTGCTTCGTTCCTTCTCCATAATTCGCGGTTCAGCTCGCGTGCGCATCGGCAGCCTTAGAGAACTGTAAATGAAGTCAGTTAATCATTTTCAGAAAACTGTTGAATAGTTATCTGAATTATTAACTCTAGACATGAGTACAGATCAGTTACATTTGTATAAAGTATTAAATGCAGTTACTGTAATGGTATTTTCCGAAGATTAAAGGAAGCCATCCCCATCACCAGGTTAAATGTCTTATCCTAGATGGTTCCGTGCACTAACCGAATCCTTTATGTTTCAGCGGAAGCTCCTTCAGAAAATATTATTATTTAAAAGTAAACTCAACCCACTTGTTAAGATTTACCACCTTACTTGAGCCCAATACTTTTCAGCCGGACAAAAAACAATATATTTTTTTACATTAACTCCACACAGGAGGCCCCGAGGAAAATGATTTCCCTCAGGGCCTATGTCATCTGAGATGCTGTGTGGAGTGTCATTTTGATGAGAGGAAGGAATGAACATTAGTCTTGAAGAGACTCATTGACATGTTGTAGGAAGGCGTAAACACAGAGGTTGGCAAATCGTTCCACAGCTGAGCTGTTGAACACAAGAACGATTCGAAGGATCGACCCGTTCTCATGTGACCAATATCAACCATATATGTATGTTGGGCACGCGTTTGGTGTGTTTCCCGAAAAAGCACCGGCGCCGAAGAGATCAATGACTGACTTACTAAATACATACCGACTTAATAATGAGCTAGGTATTTTATGTGAGATTTTTAATAAATTATTGTGCAATTTATTGGAAGAAACGTCACCATCTCAATGGCAATAATTTTTTCAAACTTCCTTCAGGAGGATATGAGGGTAGGTATCTACTATAATATTTAAAAAAGCGAATAAGAAAATCCAAATAAACAAAACCTTTTCACATTTGAAAAAGGAACTTTAACTGAACTATTGAAACGGTTTCCTCCATGAACCGGAAAGGGAACGTACAAACCAATTTACAGTCCGACGAAATGCAAAGCGCTGATATTAAAAATAACACATTGTTACGCTAAAAAAATAAAAAATAAAATTGTGAATACGTACCGCATAAGAGTCTGTAATATATTGACATTATGATCTAATAAGAAGTAAGAACTGCTTCATAACTATTTAAATAATTAATGACAGTTGTCAGGGGTTCTTTTGTTTTGGGTTAGCTGGTAAAATGGAGACTAGAGGATGGTTGTAAATTTGATGATACTAAGTATTTAATAACAAATAAAAAGTGCTTGTAAGTAGTCATGGTGTATATTATTAATTACAATTACCAAGTGAAGACACTACAAAGTCCTAACTTCTCCCGTCTGGAGCAAGTGAGACTATGACATCCCCAATCGGAAAATATTATCAGGCTAAATAAAGGAAAGGAAGACGAGGTAGGTGGGAAGTACCTCGCTATTCAAATTTGGTCACCAAATATGGCTAGAGCCATTTCAAGCAAAGTTTTAAATCTAAATGTCTTTCCCCAGGGCGATACTGAGAGTATTTTCCACTATGGAACGTACCGCTAATATACTAAATATAATTAAATTAATTGTGAAATAACATTATAATTAATAAATTAAAATTTATTAGCGCTCATGGGATTTGAACCAGCAACTTTTGGTTTGCTGGTTGAGAGCCTTCCCCCTTGACTACGGAGGCCGCTATAAAATGTTGATTTGCTGGTTGAGAGCCTTACCGCTTGACTACGGAGGCCGCTATAAAATGTTGATATAAACTTTTCATATTATCACTCATTAGATTGCTCCTCATGGAGGAAAAAGTAGGAAAAAGACTGCAATAAAAAAATACAGTAAAAAAACGTGTTAATGTTTTTCACCAAATTACCTGTTGGGACTCTTGTGCAGATCTTTAATAAATCCAAAAATTTAGGACTCAAATTATGCATCGAAACTATTTGAAATTGACCTTTTCTCACGTTCCTACAGAAAATACAGAAATTAAAAATAATAATTTTGCACATCATATTTTCATACAATTTCAAAATTTGCCTACTTATATAAAATAGAAAAAAAAACAAAATAAGGGTAAAAAAGTGCACCTGTCTTCCAAAACTTACATAATATTATAAGTCCTGACAGGTTGGCTTTATAAATTAATGTAATAATATTATTTTTGTGAAGTGTATGTAATATGGTTTCTTGACTACTACTACTTACAAGAAATAATATATATATATATATTTTTATTTTTTTATTTGAAATATACATACATATAACAGATTTACATAAGGAAAATACATGGTTCTTAAAAATAATTACAAATAAAATAATTTCTTGTTAATGAATCTACCCAATTTAAAAGAGAAAAAATTTCTCGTGTTTAAATTGGGGAGTCGTGTTATTACAGAAAAAAGATAAAAAAAATAAGATATACTTATATATATATATATATTTTTTTTAAAATTAAGATGCAAATAAAACTTATGAATTAAAACAAATATTAAATAAAGAAATATACTAACGTTGCAGTTGCTAAATTAGATAGGGGAGACCCAGGCAAAGCGGATGTGTTAAGGGAGATATTAAATAAAACACACAATGTTTGCATAACATAAAAACTTTATAAACAGTAATGTTAAGAAAATATCTGTCTTCAGACGTAAAATAAATGAAAAGGTAAAATTAATTATAATTATAAAAATAATGCAAATTTAAAAAAAGTCTTCGTCTTGTTCACTTTGCCCGGGTACCCGGGCAAAGCGAATTTGGACTCCGGGCAAAGAGAATTAGGAATCACAATCGTAGCAGAAGTAAGAACCATATCCACTATATGACGTGCATGATTCGAGAATCCAACTTTTACACTGGCTGCATTGAATCCAATCCTCTGTTAATGGTTCAACATAATTTTCGTTACAAATAAGGCATTTCAAATTTTTATTTTCATTTGTTTTGCTTTGACTTTTAGTCCGCTGGTAGATGGGCCAAGTTTTTTTTCTTTATGATTTCATTTTTTTTTTTTTTTTTGGATTTTGGCTTCGTTTTTCTCTTTTTGTATGTTTTTTATGGGAGAAGAAGTAAGAACTTCTGACTTTTGGCATTTTCTTTTTCTTGTGGCCAAATTAAAATTTGCTTTGGGCATGGTCTAATATCATATGGTGACTTTATTTTCGTTGATGATGAGTGCGTAGATTTGACCGGTGTTTTTTGAATTTCGTTGATGATTTCTGTGATGATATCAGCAAGAGGAAAGGAAGCTTTATCTAAAACAGGCACAGAATGCGGTGGTTGATTCGTTGGAGATGTGCGGCCTTCTGGTTCAATAGGACGATCCGTCACTGTAGCAGGAGCATAATCAATGTCACTAAATGAATTCCGATTGTAAGGCCATATTCCTGGTTTTTGAAAGCCACTGACTGCATTTTGTACAGATGCTCCTTTTGAAAACTGGGTGCAAAGAGTTTTGCCATGTCATATTGATTGACTATGCGTCCAACATGATTCTTTTGAAACATGTTTAGTTCTTGTTCAAAGTATTTTTTGATAGGCCCGTAAACAGCAACATCAAGTGGTTGCATACGATGTGTTGTATGGGGGGCAAAAGACACAAAATGCACATTATTTTTAGAGGCATAATCCAAAGCTTGGTAATATTTGTGAGCTTCGTGATTGTCCAAGAGAAGTAATACCTTGCTGTTGGAAGACGGTCTTACAGTTTCAACAAAAAACTGCAGCCATAATAAAAATGAAGAACCGTTCACCCATCCATTGTCCGTGCAACAAGCTTCAGATCCTGGTGGTGCACCATCGAGTAATCGATCTTGCATCCTTTTCCTGGCGAAAATAAAAAATGGTGGAATAAAAGATCCCGCTGCATTGCAGCAGCAAATAACTGTTGTCAGTTGCCCTCTTTCTGTACTGCTAATAACTCCCACTTGCTTCTTGCCTTTTAATGAAAAAATCTTTGGAGGCTTGTTACTTGAGGTTTTAATACCTGTTTCATCCATGTTGTAAATACGAGTGGCCGAAATGTCATTTTTTTCAATTTGATCCCACAAAATATCATAAAATCTATCGACCTGAGGACGATTGAATCCTCTTGCCCTGGCTATTGATGTTGGTTCCGGAGAACGTAACGATATCAACGGATTTCTCAATTGAAATCTATGGAGCCAATCTTCTCCAACTTTTCCATGTTTAAAGGGATGTAGAATTTTATTTTCTTTAGCATAATTATACACCAATGAAAGGAAATCACAACGCGTTAACCCGTAGAAAACGCTCTCCATTTTCAGCAAGTAATCGCAGAGTTCTTTTTCGTGTTTAGAAGAAAATATTGTAGAAAAACGGCCTAACTTCTTCTTTGTGGATCCCGATTTGATGTGGCGATAGAGTGTTGCATAAGGAATTTCATATTTTTTAGCTACGGCTGTAATGGATTCCTTGTCTTCGGTCATCTTTTTCATAGCTTTGGCCATCGTTGACTCAGTCCAACTTGCCTGGTTTGTTTTTCGTACGTATGTATACACCATCTATAAAAATATAAACATTGTAAATATGTAATACGCAATTGCACATAATCAATCAGAAAGTTCATTCACTCGGGCAAAGCGAATGGTCCATCCGCTTTGCCCTATTCGCTTTGCCCAAGGCAGTATCAAATAACATTTTGTTAAAAAATACTATGTGGGTGCTGTATTTCATAACTAAACTAAGTTTTTTAAATAGGAAACAAATAAAAATTGGATGATATAAACTAATCTTCACATGAAATATAACCAAAAAATAATAATCACAAATACCTTACCTTCGTTTATCGTAAGAAAATTAAAAAAAATCGTTTTTTTATCAAAAAAAGCGTGCGTTCCTGCCAAACGACAAATATTCACTGTCATGGCGTCGGTAGCACTGCGGTACACCGATTGTGAGACTATTAGCGCATTCTAGTGGTAATTTTCGGAAATATTCAAGTCATCCGCTATGCCTGGTCCATTCGCTTTGCCTGGGTCTCCCCACATGTAGTATAGATATTTTAAAAGTAATAATATACAATAGATGTAGTAAAAATAAAAATAATATTATTGCATATCTCTTAATAGGCAGGTGTTGAGATGGTAAGTACATATAGTTGAATTCTGACAATGGGATTAACTGATAATATTGCAGGAGTAGGTACATAATGTTATTTTACGACAATAATCGCTTACATTTCAGTTCAAAAGTTGATGAAATATTTTGAGAGGATATGTGCAATCAATAAGACTACATTAATTTATAATTTATTTTTTGTTAATTAATGATGGAGTTAAGTGATTAATTTTGAAATAAAGTACATAAAATTATAATTAAGACTTGATCAATTTTTACTAATTAGTACATTGTAATCAAAAAATATATGTAGAAATTCTTTCTTTGAAATTAAAACTTATAATTAGTGTTTGGTTGATCAAGCAGTTGTTTTATTAGTGATTTAAAGACTTTATAATTTTCTTCGGATTTGATTTTATATGGGAGGGCATTAAAAAATTTTATGCCTTGATAAGTATAATGTTGTTGAAAAGCACTCTTATTAAATTTAGGGATTTCTAGATTACCACGTGATCTTGAACGGTTACTTATTTTTGTGATTGTTGTTGTAGAATTAAAATGATCTTTGTGTGTTTGTAACAGTGTGTTCTTTTTGAAAATTTTATTTAAACTGAGTACCCTAAAAGAATTAAATAGTTGTATTGTTGGAAATATTTTTTTAATGTTGATTTTATAAAATACTACTGCCTCTAATTTAATCAACTTCATTGAAAAGGAAGAGAATACTGAAAATCTAAACGAAATATGAAAAAGTCCAAGAAACAGAAATATTAAAGGATAATGGTGGCAACTGGGACTCGAACCCAGGATCTCTCGTCTAACTGAGAGAAATGCTTTGATCAATTCTGCTATGGGGACCTCTCATTTTGAAATAATTTTTTTCAATATCATATTTAACCTTTAGGAGAGTATGGCCGCACCGTTGGCGTCCAAAAAAAAATCTGCTCAAAGGAGTATGGACGCACATGGTGCGTCGGTGTTTTTGAAATTTCTCCTATTAATAATATTAATTTTTAATATTAATATGAAATTTTTTGTTGTTTTTAATATCTGATTAAATCGTTTATTTTAGTTTTATGTAGGTATTTTTAATACAAAGTTATTTTTTTACAATACATACTATAAATTGATGTTTAAAATCTGATTTCGAAAAAATAACTCACTCTCTTGAACACTATTTTGTCTCAGAAACTCACTCTCTTAGAGGTTAAAATTTCAGAATGAGCAATATTATCTTCAACTAATTTTTGCCCATATTATTGGATTTTTGAATTGGAAACAATTAAAAAAGGGTAGAAAATATCCTTCAAAAGTTATTATAAAAAGAAAGTTGTTTACATTAAAATAAAACGGAAAATTGCTAAAACACCTGCTGCGTGGTGGGCCGGATCGAGAGAGACTGGTTGAGGAGGTATTTTGAACTCTCCATCCAGAATTCCTCAACAAATCGCCTTGCACCGCAGTTGAAGGGATGGATTCATACGCCCGTCACTCCTGGACACACTGACCCCCACATTCATACCCATTTCCTTCTCAGACCATACTCTTCGTCCTTCCCTTAAAAATGCTCTCCACACAGAATCTCCTAAAATGAAATAGGCCCTGAGGGAAATTATTTTCCTCGGGGCGTCCAGTATGGAGCTAATGTAAAAAAGAAGCCTTTCCGAAATTAGTATTTAAATACCTAGCGCAGACCTGTGGAAAATCACGGGATAAGTAGGTACCTACTTAATCACATGTTTGGATTTTTCCCACATTTGGTTTCAATTGTTTAAAATGATACTTAAATTCATAGCAAAAGTCTTAGAGTTCATTGAACCGCAGTTACAAATAGAGGTAGGTACAATTGAAATTCGTTTGTACGTTTTTAATACCTAGTACTACTCTAATACCAATTTTATAAATTACTAGCAGACCCGGCCACACGTTGCTGTGGCTAACGAAACACAACACCAATACCCAACCTTTATTAAATCCACACCACCCGCTTGCCAGCTGCCCGCTGCCCGCTGCCCGCTGCCCGCTGCCTGAATTGAATATTTGAATTTATCGGCTTTTCTCTACTATAATAAGCATGTATTATACATATAAACTAATTAACTCGCCACTAATTGTACAATGCTTGCAATGCAACACTGGATATTTGAAAAGGGAAAATCAAATACCTACTTACTCTAGGACATCTATTTTCCAATTTCTTCCGTAGAACGAATTTCAAAAGTGACTATAGTACGGCCCGCCAGCCGTTTTAAATCGCGCTAAAATATGTTTTCTTTGAATTTCTTGGCTTTTCTCTAATATAATTTACATGTATTATACATATAAACATTCCTCTTCAATCACTCTATCTATTGGTGAAAACCGTATGAAAATCCGTTGCGTAGTTTAAAAGATTAACGCGCACATACATTTTGAGCTACTTCATTTTATACTATGTAATGATGACTAGCTGGTTCCCGGCATGCGTTGCTATTCCATTTAATAAATAAATTGTTTCTCCCTTTTGTTAATAAAACAAAACCAAAAATTCATACTTAAACATAATATTGGTAAGTGGGTACTTAAATACCTACCTACTTAAATATAAACCATTTATTAATCGTAACTTTTTAAATCATTTTAAATAAGAAATTTTATTATTCATCCAAAGAAACGTCACTATCTGGGAAACAACTCTTTTTGCACACTTTCTTCTGAATATCACCTCCAACCGGAAACGGAACGTACAAAAAAATACAGACAAATCAAAAGCACAAAGGCTGAGTTAAAATTTGACTTTGTTACGCTCAGTAAAAATAGAGGGATTTAAAACCAACTGCTCCCGTCTGAAGCAAGTGAGACTGTGACATCCCCCATTGGAGAATGTATTGAGACTTGAGGCGATGGAGAGAGGAAGGAGATGGGGAAGAGTTAGGTGGAGAAGTACCTGGCTTTTCAGATCTGGTCACCAAACACGGCTAAAGCCATTGCAAGCAATTTTTCAAATTTTTTATGTTGAATTGGTCTTTCACCAGGTAGGTAGGTCCTGAGAGTATTTTTCACTCTGGAACGTACCGCAAATATACTGCATATTATTTCTAATTAATTAATTGTGAAATAACATTAATTAATTAAATAAAATTTATTAGCGCAGCCGGGATTTGAACCCGCAACTTTTGGTTTGGTGGACGAGAGGTTTACCATTCCACCAAGGAGGCTGCCATAAAATTTTTACATAAACTTTACATTTCATCACTCATTAGATTGCACCTCACGGAGGAAAAAATAGTAAAAAGGCTGCGCCTTACAAGGCGTTACAAAATAGCAGTCAAAAAACCGTGTTTATGTTTTTCACCAAATTAGCCTTTGGGACTCTTGTGCTGAATTTAAAAAAAATCTATTACTCGTGTCTCGAATAATGTTCTAAAACTATTTTAAATCGAGTTTTTCAAACGTTTTTACAGATAATATAGAAATTAAAAATAATAGTTGTCATATTTACAAATAAACACGGTGTTCATTAACTCGTGGTGCAAGCGGGAAACTGTATTTATATTATTTAAATCAGTTTTCTTTTTCGGCCTACTAATTTTCCAACCCGTGAAATAATTGACTATTTTGAAGTCGTTCTTTAGTGTAAAAAATAACTACAACTAAAATGGAGTAGTTAATGGCTTAAGTCCATTTGGCGACTTTACAGGAGAAACCAAATACTGTTTCTATATAGTTGTTCATTATATAAAGGAGAGTGTCTGTGGCGGGCGGGCGGTGTGGCATTATTTTATATACAAATCTAGCGTTTTATTCCAAAATTAATGAAATTTTGAAAGCCGTAAAAAAGGATATTTACTTCATTGAAAAGAAACAGAATTCAAAAAAATTTACCTAAACGCGAAAAAGAACAAGACAGAAAAATAAAAAGATTATGATCACAACTGGGACTCGAACCCAGGAACTCTCGTCAAACGAGACAAATGCTTTAACTGAGACATCTCATTTGGAAGTCATTCTTGTCAATCTCATATTTAAAATTTTAGAATGAACAATATTATCTTCAACAATTTTTTTCAAAATTATCGGATGCAATTTTTTTAATTAGTTACAATTAAAAAAGGTAAGATTAATAAAAAAACAATTTTTTTGGAAATAACTTATAATAAGAGTTATTGTAAAAAGATAATAATAACTAATAATAATAAGAGTTATTGTAAAAAGAAAGTTTTTCAAAAAAAAAAATTGAAAAAATGCGTAAAGCCCGGGCAATGCCGGGGACTTCGGCAAGTAATTCTAGACACTAAAAAAGTGTGTTTCAAAATTTTTCAATGAATGTTGTGAGACTTGGACTTGGACGATGGTGGAAAGGGAAATTAGATGGGAAAAGGTAGGTGGGGAAGTACCTGGGAATTCTTTCTGGGAGGTCTTTCACCAGGGCGATACTGAGAGTATTTTCCAATCTAGGACGTACCGCGAATTATTTTAATTTGATTAATTTATTGTGAAATAAAATTAATGTGAACGCAAATCGCTGTTATTTCCGCCTACAAAACCAATTAAAATCCAGATTGCTGTCCAGAAACACGAAGATATTAGTGTACAAAACCCTTATCAGACCAGTACTTACGTATGCAGCTGAGACTTGGGTACTAACTAAGAGGAATGAGCGAGCACTGGACGTTTTGGAAAGAAAATTTTTGAGGCGCATCTTCGGACCGGTTCTAGAAAATGGATTTTGGCGCAGACGTTACAACAATGAGCTCTGTTTAAGGAGCTAAACGTCGCAAAATTTATAAAACTGGGAAGACTTCGGTGGCTGGATCATGTGGAGAGAATGACCGAGCATCAAGCACCAAAGTCCCTGCTGAACTCAAGACCAATAGGGCGAAGGAGCCTGGGAAGACCAAGATTAAGATGGAGCGACAACGTCCTCAAAGACATATCTATCTTGGAGCTTCTAAACAGGAGAGAGCTGGCACAAAACCGAGATGAGTGGAAGAAGATTCTTGAGGAGGTCAAGACCCACCAGGGGTTGTAGAGCCAATAGTGATGATGATGATGAAATAAAATTAAATAATGAAATAAAATTTATTAGCGTTCATGGGATATGAACCCGCAACTTTTGGTTTGGAGGTTGAGAGCCTGACCCCTTGACTACGGAGGCCGCTACAAAATGTTGATATAAACTTTTCATATTATCACTCATTAGATTGCTCCTCACGGAGGAAAAAGTAGGAAAAAGACTGAATTCGAAAAATACAGTAAAAAAAACGTGTCAATGTTTTTGTTCATCATATTTTCAAACAATTTTTAAATTTGCCTATTTATATAAAATAAGAAAAAAACAAAATAAGGGTAAAAACGTGCACCATCTTCCAAAACTTACATAATACTTTAAGTCCTGACAGATTGGATTTATAAATTAATGTAATTATATTATTTTTAGTGTATGTAATATGGTTTCTTGACTAACTACTTACTTACTTACTTACTTACTTACTTGATACTTACACGAAATAATAATTTATTTTTTTAATATTGATTTAAAAAAATACTACTGCCTTTAATTTAATCAACTTCATCGAAGAGGAAGAGAATACTAAAAATCTAAACGAATTATGAAAAAGTCCAAGAAACAGAAATATTAAAGGATAATGGTGGCAACTGGGACTCGAACCCAGGATCTCTCGTCTAACTGAGACGAATGCTTTGATCAATTTTGCTATGGAGACCTCTCATTTTGAAGTAATTTTTGTCAATTTCAATAAAAAGAAAGTTGTTTAAATTAATATCAAATGGAAAATTTCTGAAACACCTGCTGCGTGGTGGGCCGGATCGAGAGAGACTGGTTGTGGAGGTATTTTGAACTCTCCATCCAGAATCCCTCAACCAATCGCCTTGCACCGCAGTTGAAGGGATGGATTCATACGCCCGTCACTCCTGGACACACTGACCCCCAATTTCATACCCATTTCCTTCTCAGACCATACTCATTCCTTCCCTTAAAAAAGCCCTCCACACAGCATCGCCTAAAATGAAATAGGCCCTGAGGGAAATTATTTTCCTCAGGGCGTCCAGTTTGGAGCTAATATTAAAAAAAGAAGCCCAACCGAAATTAGTATTTGAATACCTAGTGCAGACCTGTGGAAAATCACGGGATAAGTTAAGTAGGTACCTACTTAATCAAATGTTTGGATTTTTTCCACATTTGGTTTCAATTGTTTAAAATGATACTTAAATTCATAGCAAAAGTCTCAGAGTTCATTGAACCGCAGTTACTGATAGAGGTAGGTACAATTCAAATTAGTTTGTACGTTTTTAATACCTAGTACTACTCTAATACCAGTTTAATATATTATATCAATGGTTGGGACCTACTTAATCCTATTATTGTATTTTTAGTTGACTAGGAGAGATAAAATACTGTTTCTATAAATATAATTGCTCATTATATAAAAGAGAGGGTCTGTGGCGGGAGGGCGGCCTGGCTTTATTTTTATACCAATATTCCGTTTTATTCCGGGAATAATTAAATTTTGCACGCCGGGGTTCAAAATAAGACGATAATTGCTTCACTGAAGGCGAAGAGAATATTAAAATTCTTAACGAAAAATGAAAAAGAACAAGACACAAAAAAATTAAAAGATAATGGTAACACTGGGACTCGAACCCAGGATCTCTTGTCTAACAATTTACAATTTGGGAGGCGGGTATGGGTACCGCCGCCCCGGGAACCATTTATTGGACAACCAACACCCCTGCCACAGGTCACCCCAAGTGGTTCGTACGTTTGGTGACTTAGCAGGGGTGCCCGGGTTCACGGGATAAGGTTTGTCTAGGTCTTGTTGGCGGACACGTATGCCCAACCACTGCGTGGCGGGCTGGATCGGAAGAGACTGATTGAGGGAGGCCTTTTGACCTCTCCAGCCGGATTCTCCCGACCCTTCGCCTTGTTGAGGAATAGATTCATACCTGTCCGTCCGTCACTCCTGGCCACACTGACCCCTAGATTCCTACCCACCCTCATACTTTTTTCCTTCCTATATCTTCTTCTCCTTCTTTTCCCTTAAAAAACCCTCCACACAGCATCCTCAAAGATGATACAGGCTCCTAGGGAAATTGTTTTCCTCGGTGCCACCTGTGTGGAGCTAACGTAAAAAAAACTGAAACAAACGCTTCAAAGAATACATAATGCGTTAAGTCCGGGCAATGCCGGAGACTTTAGTAAGCATGTCTCGTGTCCAAAAAAGTGTATTTCTAAATTTCTCGTATTTAATAAATCAAAACCAAAAATTCCTCCTTAAACATAATATTGGTAAGTGGGTATTTACATACCTTCCTACTTAAATATAAACCATTAATTTATCGTAACTTTTTAAATCATTTTAAATAATAAATTATATTATTCATCCAAAGAAACGTCACTATCTGGGAAACAATTATTTTTGCACACTTTCTTCATTATCACGTACAACCGGAAACGGAACGTACAAAAAAATACAGACAGATCAAAATCACAAAGGCTGAGTTAAAATTTAACTATGTTACGCTCAGTAAAAAAAAGTGATTTAAAAAAATAATAAATAAACTAATATTAATATCGCACAAGATTCCCAACTGCTCCCGTCTGAAGCAAGTGAGACTATGACATCCCCAATTGGAGAATGTTTTGAGACTTACGGTGGTGAAGAGGGGAAGGAGATGGGGAAGAGGTATGTGGGGAAGTACGTGGGAATTCAGATCTGGTCACCAAACACGGCTTAAGCCATTTCAAAAAAGAAATCAATTTTGAATGGTGGTCTTTCACCAGGGCGATACTGAGAGTATTTTCCAATCTGGGACGTACCGCGTATTATTTATATTTGATTAATTGTGAAATAAGATTAAATAATGAAATAAAATATATTAGCGCTCAAGGCATTTGAATCCACAACTTTTGGTTTACCGGCTGAGAGCCTTACCCCGTGACTACGGAGGCCGCTATAAAATGTTGATGTAAAATGTTAGATATACCAGTTAAAAAATGTTAGATTTATCATTTAAAATTTACCATTTTTCAATAAAACACGAAATAGACGGAATATTTTGATTTATTTATTTAAAACATATATGAATATAGGTAATTCAAATTATCTCAACGCAGTTTATTCAAATACCAGCAAAAACCTTTTTAATCGCAAATTTTGGCATTATTTTGCCAGACTCTATCTTGAGACTTTTTGTAAATAATTTCTTAAATACGAATATATTCCATTCTTGTTCTACATTTGCTACGGAAGATTACCAAAAATATTGTTTAAAAGGATTTATAGTTACTTTTATATACACTACAAATGACCCTGCAAAACGAAAATTTTCAAAGCTTTAAAGTGAATAAGAAAGGATCGTACCAGAAATTTGAAAATTTTTTAAGCAGGTCGTTTTGAACCCATTTGGCACCATTTTATCAGTCTAAGAATTTAAAAATAACATTTTTTAAATGAGCACCTTATTAGAAAAGTTTTAAGATTTTCACGGCCAAAGCATTTTCTTAGATGTGTCACATCTGATGATGGACACTGCAACGATGTCCGAAACGTTGGCTAAAGAAGGAGGTAGCCCAACACGGCATAACACCCCAAAAACAAATAACGAAAAGAGCACCTTATTATACATACATATCCTGTATAATAATGACATATTTAAATGACCCGCCTTAATCTATTATTAAAAGTAGGAGTTTTGGAGTGGATTAGATTGGTAGTCGAGACTTTGGTAAAAATAGCAGCAAATGTCGCGGTATCAGCTGTCGGGTCATCACATAATAATCCGCTAGCAAACGTTCGCACACGTGACACGGCCGATACGAGCGATGCGCTTCTAGGTGCTTGGGGAGATTATATTTTCTCTCCCTGAACATATTCAAGGCATTATATTGGTTAGTTTTAGTTATATTTGTAAATGATTTTATAGTCTTCAGTAAGATATTATAAAACTATTTTAGCCTTTATAATTTACCATTATTGCACAGGAATTCAATGTACGACCAGCTGTGCCGATTCTATATATATATATACAAAAGCAGGAGATATGATTTTTGAAATAATAATAATAATAGTAATAACTTTTCGCTGTCTTGAACAATTGACATTGAACATTAAATTGAATTGAACAATTGACAAAATTTCAGCGAAATTAAGTTTAGCTTTTAGACGGAAGGTCGCGGGATCGAATCCTTACGCGGGCAATTAAATTTTATTAATTAGTTTGTGTTATTTCCTAATTGATTAATTAAAAATAATGTATAGTACATTTGCAGCACGTTCCAGAGTGTAAGATACTCTCAGTATCGGCCTGGTGAAAGACCACCATTTAGAATTGAAACGTTGCTTGAAATGGCATTAGCCGTGTTTGGTGACCATATCTGAATAGTCAGCTACTTCCCCACCTTCCTCTTCCCCACCTCCTTCCCCTACCCACAACCTTCAGCCTCACAACATACCCCAATTGGGGATGCCATAGTCTCACTTGCTCCAGACGGGAGCAGCTGAGACTCTCGTGAGGTATTCAAAAAACAAATATAATTATATATTTAATGGTAAAATATGGGCCTCAGGACGGGCAAAGCGCCCAGTGAGGTCCATATGATCAAATAATGCTTAAACAAATACGATGTTATACAGAATCAATATTAAATAAAATATAAATAAACGTTTATCACCATTTTTTTACAAAAAGTCAATTTTATATTTCAAAATAAAGTTTTTGCATCAAAAACTTTCGCAAAGTGTAATATCGAGATTTTTCGAAGAAAGATAATTGATATAATGTTGGCAGTTGGGTCTCTTGTGCGGTATTAAAAATATATATTCTGGACCCTAATTATGCATCCTAACTGTTTTACTTGACTTTTTCACCTACCTACATTGAATTTAAAAATTTAAAATATGATTAAATCCGTGTATCATATTTTCATTATTTTAACTAGATCCCCTAAAGACAATATCCTGGGTGCGTTTCTGTAGTAAAAAGGTTCTCAATCGGCTGTTGCTGTCAACTACAAGTTACCATTGAGAGACCCGTCGGCTATCTTCCAATACTTTGCATAAAATAGCGGCCCGAGCACCTCTTTGATGGTGGCGACCGATATTATTTTTTACGTTTAAATTTCTCAAACAAAAGTGTACATAGTCAAGTTGCGCTAATCAGGTCCAAACACAAACACAAAGGCGGGTGGCTGCCGGATTACTTTTAAATGATCCGGAATATTTTTTTTGTATTTTATTTCTGCAAATAATGTTAATTGACTTTATTTTTAAAGAATTCAATCATTTTGGTAAAGACAAAGCATTGACTTTTATTGCTTTTAGTAGGTTTCGGGTATAACTGGCGGGGACTGTCCCCTAGGAAGAACCTCCACTGCTTTACATATCGATACGGAAATTTAAAAGCTGTAAAGGACAAAATGTTTATTATTCAGCAGAGAGAAAAGAAAGTTTTTTTTTAAATCGTATCTACTGTTTTTGTAGACCTATATTTATGATTTTTTTTATAAAAAAATAACGTTGAATACATCTTTCAAAATAATTTTTGTAAATTTCTTTAATAACAATAGTTAATTTATTTGTAAATTAAAAAATAATAAAAAGATACTCCTTTTTTAAACACAAATTACTATTAATTAATAATTTATTTTATTTTATTTTTATTTTAAAATAATTAAAAAGTAGCACGTCGCGGTCGCGTCGTAAAAAGCACTCGTATTATCCAAGAAAATTTTGACTTTTTTTGGATTTGTTGACAGCATTTCGTATTTCCGCTGTCGACACTAAAAATCCTTATTATGTTATTTTTATAAATATTAATAAGCATTCGTGTTAAAAATATATAATTTTTTTTTTTATATATTTTTATTTAAAACGTATTAATAAAAAGAAGTTATACCGCACAAGAGCCCCAACTGCTCCCGTCTGGAGCCAGTGGGACTATAGCATCCCCAATTGGGGCATGTTGTGAGGCTGAAGGTAGTGGGGAGGGGAAGGAGATAGGGAAGAGGAAGGTGGGGAAGTACCTGGCTATTTAGATCTGGTTACTAAACACGGCTAATGCCATTTCAAGCAACGTTTTAATTCTGAACGGTAGTCTTACACCAGGGCGATACTGAGAGTATCTTCCGCTCTGGAACGTGCCGCAAATATACTATATATTATTTTAAATTAATAAATTGTGAAATAACACAAATTACTCAAATGAAATTTATTTGCAACGCCGGGATTCGATCCCGCGACCTTCGGAGTGCTAGCCAAGAGCTTTACCGCTGGACTACGCCGGCCGTCAAAATGTACGTGATAAAATGAAGGAATTTAACTAAAAAAATAGGAGTCAATAAATGCCAGTAAAGCAGTTGTTTATTGTTATTAGTATGTAAAATGGATTTATTGTAAATATGTAGGAATAAACCTCTTCATAAAAATGTATTAAATTGAAATAAAATGAATCAGTTTAATATAGATACCGGGCACCCATCAAAACAATGGGTTTCAGTCAAATGCATAAACAATTCTATGACACACAGATAATGGAAAAACAGAGAGCAATATATAAGTTATTCTTTTTATTAGTGTCAAGTTTAATTAGTGGAACTACAATTAAATTTTAAGATTTTCTTTTATTTATTCAATAATAGTATTATTTTTAAAACCAAATGAACTTTAAATACTAAATTTATTTATGCACATGTTCTGCGTGTAATTATTACTACACGTGACAGCTGTTTCACCTTTTGAAGGCATTATCAAACAGTTTTAAATATTAATATAAAAAATAAAACAATTTCTCTGATAAATAAATATCAGGTTTATTTTAATATTATTACGAATTGGTTATGAAAATAACTACGATTAAGAATAGAAATATTTTTGTAATTATTACCTTCCCGCTGTGCCTCACTAAGTGTTGTAAGAAATAAAACCGTTGACAAAATTACTACGAAATAACGCATTTTGGAAATAGATCTGCAACACTGAATTTATTTATAAAAATATGTATTGAACCTTTTCAGTACGGAGTTGAAAACACACTGTGCTTCAAAGAGGTCGTTATTCGTTTTTATAGAGTTGATATCAGTATTCGAACACTCAGCGCAGTGTTGTCATGTGTATGGTTTTTACCATATTTTCGTGATTTTTTTGGTCATTTCTTTTTTAGAAAATCCACGTCAAACAACACATGGTTTTTTACCGATCAACAAAAGTGTATACTCTTTTAATGGAATACGTTTTTAGCCACTGGAGCGACAGCGCATTTTAAAACCTTTTTCTCCGTTTGCACGATATTTTCAGAAGATCATTTTTTAAAATTTTCGCCAATCTTAATAAAATCGTACCCTCGAATTTTCAAATGGAGACAAAAATTTATCGTAATTGTGTATAGCCAATGAATTAACCTATATTTTACCGTTTATCTCATATTTGTAGGATTTATAGAAATATTTTTTTTTTAAATCGTAAAGTTCCTAACCACCCGAATCCTACTTGGTTGTTACTTTGAAACTGCCGTGAGAGGTACTTATTTGAGTCAACATAATATTGATAATGAAAGGTGCAAATCTATGGAAAAAGTATTTAATTTTAAACGTAAGCAGCTGATCAGAAATTATGCGTGAAAAAAATATAAAAAATATATTTTGAACTTGGTTATAAAATAGTCTACGAAGTTCGGATTTGCGACATCTATGATCATAATAGATAAAGCATTTCATTAGCTTCTAAAGTCCAAAATAACAGTGTAGGAGCTGCAAATATATATTTGTTTTAATGTTTAGCTGATTCCAGGAGATAATTGCAATTTTTAACCAAAAAGCAATCGGGGACATTCAAAATGGCGCCAATATATGGCAATAAACGCTCCAATCGTTAGAATGGCTCACGTGGGGAAATCCTGAAATTATAAATTTTACTTGAACTTGCAAGTGATGACAAAGTGTCTTTTTCTAATTTAACTTTGTCAATAAGTAAAATTAATACAATAATAAAAAATATAATGTGTATATATAATATATAATCTTATACATAAAAATCTCGTGTCACGGTGTTTGTGGCCGCACTCCTCCGAAACGGCTTGACCGATTTTTATGGATTTTTTTGTATATTTTAGGTATGAGAATAGGTTTTAAAGTATATTTCATACCGCTAGGTGATCAGGGTATCCCTATCCAGAAAAAAATCTATTTTTTTGACAATTTTTTTTTGTATTTTGTATGCATGAAAAAATACCTATAACCCCAAATTTTTACCCTCCTACCCCCACCCTCCCATTTTTTAATCGCAATTTTAATATTTTTTTATGAACAAATTTTACCGTCTTTCGTATTTCGTACAGAACGAAATTATTTATGGTGTTGAATGACAGATGGCGCTACCTCGTCGAACTTCATCCATACATACGCAAGACATTCACGAGAAGCGTTGCGTCGTTTTGATATTTCATTCGGCATCATGCTCTTGCATGGGCAAACGATCGAGCTTATTTGTGTGAGAGATGGACTGACAAAAAATATCGTACACTCAATTGTTCTTACAAATTCATATTGATTTTCTTTATTTCATTTTCCTACTTAAGTTGGTGTTTTTTTTTTGTTTTTATCAGCGGTCATAGTCTACAGCGCTCCATTCCTCTTTCTTTCATAGGACCATCCCACACACTTACAATACATTCGTTATTTTTTATTTAACAATCAAAATATTCACTGGAAATAATTTTTACGGCAGAACAACGTTTGTCGGGTCAGCTAGTATTTTATACTATTTTCATTATGTTCTTAGCAGGTAACTTTAATTAGGTTACTACTCTAATTTCTGTAAAATGTAGAAAAAAATATCATTGGAATTGTGGATTTTTTCTTCCTCATCTCATCAACCTGCAAAAATAATTTTTAAATTTTGAAAAAATTTTTTAGATTCTAAGAAGATGGTGCTACAAATAAAACTTGAATAAAACTCTAGTCCCTTTCGCAAGAAAGTATATAATTTTTTGTGTTTTTTTTTTCGGATACTAAATTTTTTCCTACTATTCAAAGAAAAATAATTATAAAACAATTTTTTTAAAAGCATTTTAAATTCATCACTCACTATTATTTTCTTACTTACATTCAGTTTTACATTGTTTTTTATCCGTCAAGATATGGTAAAACATGGTTTTTATTCCCCAAAATATGGTTTTTAATTTTTGCGACATGGCAACACATCTTGCCTTATTCACTTGAATGCAGCGTCTCGCACGTAGATATTCTTCTGTTATTAACTTGTTTCCCTGCAGGGGTATGCAGAGAGGATAGTCCGCCACACAGCTCTGTCTTAGAACACACTCCTTGCTTCATTCACATGCATGCATCGTCTCATACATAGATACTATTTTGTTATTAACTTGTTTCCCTGCAGGGGTATGCAGAGAGGATAGTCCGCCACACAGCTCTGTCTTAGAACACACTCCATGCTTCATTCACATGCATGCATCGTCTCATACATAGATACTATTCTGTTATTAACTATTTTCCCTCCAGGGGTATGCAGATAGGATAGTCCGCCACACAGCTCTGTCTTGGAACAAACTTCTTGCTTCATTCACATGCATACATCGTCTCACACATAGATACTGTTCTGTTATTAAGACTATTAACTTGACCCCGCTCAAAAACATGATGCATTTCGTCATTGAAATGGAGAGATCAAAGGTCTCCCTCAACCAGTCTCTCCCTACTCTACCACGCAGTTTGATAGCGAACACATCCACCGCCAAGATCGGGGTAAGCCCGGGCACCCCTGCTAATTCACCAAACGTACTTGAGGTGACTTATGGCGTAGGTGTTGGTTATCCAATAAATGGATCCCGGTGTGGTGGTACCCATACCCGCCACCTGTGTATGGCAATACTTACTCAGGCTTAAAAATACAACATTGGATTGAACCGTCGATAGACTATTGTATTTGTTAGTTGAATGTTTTGAGTTTGTTTTGGACTAAACTATTTATTCATATTCATATTGCGTATGTACGGTCGAAAACTATATTTTTTTATTAATATTTTAAAAGCATTTTTCCTGAAATAATTGAACTCGGGCCATTTGTGAAAGAGCAAATTATGAATTCTCTTCTCTCTATCACCACAACGGTAGTACGAATGTAGATCGAATTTAAAATAAAAAATATTAAAATGAAAAAAATATTCAATGGCTATAAAAACCGTGTGAAAATAAAGGTAATTAATGCTCCAAGTAGGAGCTTAAATAAAGTAGGTTAGTTATTTATGATTAAGTGTAATGTCTCATTCCGGCAATTATATCAATTAATCATCAACAACATAATGACAAAGTCTAACAAACTGTAGATCAAACAGAACCCAATTAATTAGATCTGGTAATTAACTAACCATCACGCCGTTTCTCCGCAGGGGTAGGCAGATAAGACGGACAGCTAAGCACCTCAGTCATGGCACACAGTCTTTGCCTCACTCACATTCATACATCATCTCACACATACTCTTCTATTATTCTGACTTTTGACATGGCCCACTTAAGAATCTGATTCACTTGATCGTTCCATGTCTTCCTCGGGCGTCCCCGACTTCTTTTTCCATGCACATTTGCGTCATAATTCTTCTCACACAATTTTCTTCTTTCATTCGTTCTACATGCCCAAACCATCTGAAGGTCCCTTTCTCAATCTTACTCATGCTTACATCAGCCATACATTCTTTGCGGATATCCACATTTCTCACACGATCATACGTGGTTTTACCACACATTCTCCTCAGGGATCTCATTTAAACAGCATTCTGTTTACTTTTATATTTCCTCTGCGAGTTCCATGCCTCACTGCCATACATCAGGGAGGGTACCAGGACTCCATTATGGAATGCTAGTTTCGCTTCTTTTGACATTTTTTTTATTAGCGCCAAAGGCATTCAGTCCCCCATTAATGGAGTTACCTGCATTTACCCTTCTTTCAATATCTCTATCAGGCCTTCCCATCTCTCGTTAACATACTACCCAGATACATAAACTCATCTACCTGCTCCAAGTATTCATCATTCACAACTATATTGCACACTGTTTTCGTACTCTCTCTTTCAAACACCACGACTTTAGACTTACTTATATTCATCATTACCTCATTCTTCATACACACTTCGTTCTTCCTAAACATAAGAGACCGCAGATCTTCCATAGTGTTAGAAATCAGCACCGCATCATCAGCATACAAACACCGGTAACTAAACATGGCTAAATCAATTTCAAACAGCAACGTGTAGTCTATCGCCAGGGCGTTACTGACAGTAGTGCAGACAACTCACTCTAAATGCTTCGCTAATAATTATGCTGTTTTAAATATTCATATCACCGTAGATAGAGCGCTGTGAATGTATTGCATGAATAACGAACAAATGCCCGAAGCATGACATCATCGATTGGGCTGAAATAAATAATGCGCAAAAATGTATGTTGTGGTTTATCTTGAGGTTACTGAAGTCTGTCGTTATCTCGCGCTCTGAAAAACGATTAAAAATATAAGTTTAATTAAATGACATCATAACCATAAATGCTAAATATTATGCATTTATATTATTGACTCAGCCCTCTCAGCAGCAGTGGCGCACTGAGGGGACAGGGCCCACCCATATAAGTTTTCCAAAAAGAAGAAAGGCAGCATTCTATGGGTGCGTATAGGGCGGAGTGAAAAAACTTTTTTTTCAAATTTCGAGTGTCCTATATTAACAATTGGTGCCTTGGTAGTAGCCTGTAATGTACACAAAATATCATTAAATTCTTACTTCGTCTTCAGGTGGCGCTAAAGTTCTACAAAAAGTGTGTTTTTACAGATTTTGTTAGTAATAAGCAACTCATCTAATGCAGTTTAAACGTCACAAAATAGATTTTATTTTCACCCATCTAACTTACTCCTCTTTCTTTCCATCCTTTGACATTATTTTGCGAAACAAAAGTTGCAGTCAATCAGAAAAAACAGATATCAGCGCAGAGCTCACATTCTTTGGAATAGTCGCGAAAACTTGATTGTGATTTGTTCGTTAAATGCCTAAAACAATACAAAATTTATAGTGTTCTGTATTTGGTGGCCCAGAAAAATTAAAAGACAATATGTTACCAACTTATATATAATATAATATATATAATAAAGTATTGTTTGTGGATTAGAAATGACTTGCAATAGTTATCCAATGGAAAAAATCCTTATGTGAAAGACATGTGAAATAATTGCAATTGATCTTAATGGAATAAAGCGTCTATTCCTATTCTAACTCAATGTCAAATTGTAAACAGACTAACCAGATATTATCACAAGTACAAACGCTTAAAAAAATGTCGAATATCTATAAAGAAAACTGAATTTTATGAAGATGCAACAAATAAACTCTTTGGCTTTTCTGTGTGCAGGTGCGTTTGTGTTGATTTTGGTAAATATTTAGTAAAAATACGCAAAAAGGAGCTGGAATTCCGACATGATTAGAGAGGTAGTCACAAAATGTATATCGGCTCAAAATATAAAGTGGAAACCAAGGCTTTGGAGCGTAGGCAATAACGACTGATGAGGCAAAACAAATTACTTCAAAAACAGACTGTAGAGAAACCTGTGAACCCCTCACCAGATACTACATTGACTGCAGAGACCTCGAATGATAGCGGTAAATTATTAGACAGCAATCAAGATCTAATTGATCAATTTGTGATAAAAGTGTACGTGTCAAAATTTTGTTTTCATGGTTTACCATAAAAACAAAATTTTCATTTAAAGATGGTCCGAAACATGTCCTTAGATTGATAAAAAGATGCTTCTATTTAAAATGTGAGCTAAAAACAATTGCTTTTTGAATAATTGAGTGGAACTCTTTCTACGCCATTCTGAAAATATTTTATTAGCGATGCTGCAAGATGAAAAACATATAAAAAAATTTGCAGTAAGCAAAATTCTGAAAGCCCGACAAAATGCAAAGGGGCAGAAAATAAGAACATTCGTGACTTCAAAATTACACCTCGAAGTCAACGATTATTATGATTTGATAGAATGAAAATAGAATAAATATTCGAGCCACCGTTCACAAAAAATACGGTGACAGTGAGTTATGCAAAAATCATGCGAAAATCATGAGCGAAGATACAAATATCTGTATTGAAAATTTTCCCTGTCATTCCCAGGCTATGGAGAGAGGTGTGAAGCTGGTTACTGAAGCGAGTTTGGCTGTTTGGCGAGCAAGAATAAAATCGAGAAAAAAATGCCACATTTCGAAACAAAATCACAATTTTCCTCTGGTTCAGGGAGCTACCCCATACGCAGATGACACGACAAAAAGCTGAAATTATTAAAAAATATATATTTTTTTGTTATTCTTTATATTTTAATGCAGATAATAAAGTAAAAGTTGTTAATAATATTCATCTAAATTTTTTAAAATTTCCAAGAATCGATCATTTTTTCAAAATTTCAAGTCCTCTGCGCCACCTGAGAATTATATATGTGAAAAAAAAATTAAAAAATATTTTTCAATAGCCAATTATCCATAGCAACATTTAGTAATATAGGGTTTACGAAATTCGAAAAAAAAATTTTTTCGACCTCTTTTATCAGGCTAGACTGCGTAATTACGTTTTTTATTTACTCACTAACCAGTGGCGGTTTGTGCAATGAGGCGGAAATGGAGAAGGAAACGGAAAATTTTAATATAAGGAAACCGTCGCTACTTCAATATAAATATTACCCATTTATGTTTTCTAATTTCGCTGGGACTGGCTGTCTTTATAATATTTATGTAACTCAAGATAATAATTGTTTATCCACCAGTGTGCGGTGACCGGCCTCTAGCTGAGCTCCGGAGCTACTAGCTGTTAAACATCACACAACGCAGTAGGTACAGTCAGGAGGCAGTGGAGGTTATCCACCACTTACCCGCCCTGGTATAAGTAACTGATGGTTACTCCTTCAAGGCTCTCGCAAGATTCTAATTTTTTTTTGTGAAACGAAGCTACATTTATTTATTTCTAGACCTCCAGTGTCCCTGCATACGTTGCTAGAAAGCAGTATGCATGTGCGTAACAGGAAAATAAAACATAATACAACAAATCAGGTTAGTAATACAAGCAAAATAATATTTAAAGCAAAACAAAACTCATTCAAGAAGCTCATGGGGCAGCTCATGTGAAAACCCCTGGAAGCACCTGTACAAAGAGACAGAGAACATACAATAAACAATTAAGTCTCAAATCATTTGGCAAGTACCGATAAATTTTCGAATCGCATTCAGCATGATATAAACCACACCCAGCATCCGTATCCCCAAGCCAACCATCCAGTGCAGCCTCGAAGAAAGTTAGTTGAATAATAGAGGTAAAATACCTGAAGACTTAAAGAAAAATTCAGCGTTGAGTGGTCGGAGGCGGGACAAAGGAAAGTTAAGGCCGTTTAAGCAAGCTTCAAGCCTTCACATATTATTGGGGGTGGCGCAAATAAATTTGAGATGGAACTGCAAGAATAACATATGTAACTAAACATGCAGGCGGGACAAGGTCCAGTACACCCCCATACGGGAATTAATAAAAAAAAAGTTTGAGTTCAGTTCATCCAATACATAATGAAAAACAGAAAAAATATACAAAAGAGAATGAACATGACATAAATAGATAGGTTACATTATTATCATTATCAAAACAATTCGCAAAACAAATCTAAATTAAATTTTGAAAATAAAGTTAACACAATAAATATAAATAAAATATTTCATTATATACAATTAACACAATAGACACAAAACATACAATAAACACAAAACAAATAATCACAAAATAAATTTACTTTTCTCACAATTGCGGCAGTAAAATTAAAGGATCAAAGAATTTTGTCTACGCTTAAGTAAATCACCAGTCATTGGACTGCGCCTCGTGGTGGAAAATTATTGAAAATGTACTGCGCATTCGAGGGTTAATTGTTTTCTTCGATGCTGATGTTTTTCAACCCAAAGTGTCTATTTTTATATTCTATTGAAAAGTTTTATATTCCAAGTACATTTGTTACTTACATGTATCATTTTTTCTGCTACCGGTTTCACAAACTCGTGCCATTCACTAGCAAACTTAATACTAACTTAAAAATTCTATACAAGTACAAAAATGATTAGATGTAGTTCAAGTAGTGTGAGGGGTGATATTGGGGGTAAGAACCTTATAAAGAATACGTTATAGTAAGTATATGACCCACAGTGCGAGGGTATAACCACTTGAAATTTTAAAAGTGGAATCAGGGAATATGAACTTTGTTCACGAAATAATAACTTTTCCAAGTTTGCTAACCATTTAATAGAGACAGGTTTAGCTTCAACAAAAAAAAGAAGTTTAAACATCTTTACATATTATAAATTAATGGTATTATACTTATATGTTTTGTGTAAATTCCTTGAAATATATAATATATATATAAATAATAATATATAAATATATAATATAATATATATATATAAGACAATGTCTGTATGTGGTGGACGAGTGGGCTGGCAAGCGGGCAGTGTGGATTTTATTTGTATACAAATAAACAGATAGCGGTGGTTATAAAGGTTGGGTAACCATCCAGTAAATGGCGCTGTGTTTCGTTAGCCACAGCAACACGTGGCCGGGTCAGCTAATTCCAATATAAATACATAATTTAGCGCTTTAGAAACCATAGAAATAAACAAAAAAGTAAATAAAAATAAAATTTATTAGTATCCTGTAAATCACCCTTAAAAATAAGAAAATTTCCAAAAAAATGTGTAGAAATTGTTATATAGTTAATACTCAAGAAATGCAAAAAACAAAGTACCTATATCTGAAAAAAACCTGGTCGCCAGACATTTAGTTTCCATTATGATTGCTACAAGTCGCCCCCGCCACAGGTTCAGCCTCAGAGTCTACAGATCCTAAATACGGCCCTGTGCAACACTTATGTACATCAACTTGTATTATTTTAGATATCTACTGCGTATTCGTAATTCGACAGTGTGTTTTTCCTGTTAGTGACATCGAAGTTATTTTTAAATAACATTTTGTTAGGTCATCTCTTCCACAAACCAATGCTGATAAGGTCTGGGTTTTGCGAAAAGAAATTTCATGTCGGTATGACGGCAGTCGAATCAAAACATACTTTAATTAAATTTTTAACAAAATCTAACTAACTAATAAACTAATTCAACTAACCATCACGCCGTTTCCCGCAGGGATAGACAGATACATTTTTCTTTTACAAATAACTCCACACATTAGGCTACGAGGAAAACAATTTCCCTCTTCGTCAATGTCATCTTTGGGGATGCTGCTAGCGTGGGTCTTTTTAGGGAACTGAGGGAGAGGAGATTCTGGGAAGAAAAGGTATGAGGAGTGGGTAGCAATCTGGTGGTCAGTGAGTTCAGGAGTGACGGACATCTGAATCCATCCCTCCCACTGAGGTGCGAGGCGATGGGTCGAGATAAACCAGCTAGATAAATAAAAGGTCTACCCCGAATGCCACGCAGTAGGTGGGGAAATACGTCCGCCACCAAGACCTATACAAACCTCACCCCATGATCCAGGGCATCCCTGCTAAGTCACGAAACGTATTGAACCACTTAATGTGACCTATGGCAGGGGTGTTGGTTATCCAATGAAAGTTCCCAGGGTGGCGGTACCCCTACCCTCCTTCCAAATTGTAAAGGTGTCTACTCTTCTCTTTCTATGACTGACTATGGCACCTAGTTGGGCAGCGTTGTGAGGCGGGTTAAGGTAGGGGCTGTAGGAAGGGATTTATCAAATTGAAGAGGTCCGGATTATACAAAGGAGGACACAGATGCCGGTAGCAAGTTTCATAAACGAGGCGACTTACATAATACAAGTTGAAGAAACGACCCGTTCTCATGAAGCTAACATAAACAACAACTGTGAACCAATGACTAAATAGCACACCAATAAAACATTCTGTCAAAACGGTTAAACAAAAATGGCGGCCACGATTGCTGCCGATATACATTGTTTCCATGGTTATCAATAGATATTATTTAGTGGCTTTGGAAGCGGTCCGGCGTTGCGGCCATTTTGGCCGCCATTTTTGTGTAACTCTTTGGTTAGAATGTTCGGTATTTAAGTATTTTTTTCTTTTACATGAGCTCCACACAGAAAGCCCTGAGGAAAATAATTTCCTAAGGGCCTATGGGCCTATGTCATCTTTGAGGATACTGTGTGGAGGGTTTTAATGAGGAGAGGAAGAGTTCTGGGAAAGAAAAGGGTTTAAGGGGTGGGTAGGAATCTGGGGTTCAGTGTGTCCTGGTAATCCGCCTCCAGGATCTAGACAAACCTCACTCCATGAATCCGGGCACCCCTGCTAAATCACTAAACGTAGCTAACCACTTGGGGTGACCTATGGCAGAGGTGATAGTTATCCAATAAAGGTTACCGGGCAACGGTACCCATTCCCGCCTCCAAAATCGTGGATCGGAATGCCAAGTTCTTCTCTCACGTATTTTGTTTAGTCATTGCGGTGATACGCCTTTCTTCGTTTATCCGCTCTACATCATGTCGTAAGAGCACGGTTTTACCGCACATACGCCTTAGGGATCTCATATGTTCCTCTACCAGTTTCATGTCTCACTGCCATACATCAGAATTGGTATCAGAATTCCCTTGTGGACTGCTAGCCATTATATATGAGAGTATCACACAACAGTCCCAACCACTCACTACCGTCTGGAGTCAGATAGACTACGTCATCTCCGATTGGGGAATTTCGTGAGGCTGAAGGTAGTGGGGAGGGGAGAAAAGAGGAAGTTGGAGAAGTTCCTGGCTGTTCAGATCTAGTCACCAAACACGGCTAAAGCCATTTAAAGCAACGTTTCAATTCTGAATGGTGGTCTTACACCAGGACGATATTGAGAGTATCTTTCACTCTGGAACGTGCCGCAAATATAGGTACTACTATTTTTATGTATTGTTTTAATGAATAAATTGTGAATAGCAGACATTAATCAAATGAAATTTACTTGCGCTTGCCGGACTTGAACCCGCGACCTTCGAATTGTTAGTCAAGAGCCTTGCCCCTCTGCCACGGAGGCCGTTAATAAAATAACGTATAAAACTACACGAATTGTACACACGCCGGCAGGACTTTGTTTTTTTATTTCACAAATTGGCAGCGCTAGAGCTCACCAAGGAGACATCAATGATAAAAAAAAAATCACCGAAAAATATTTCTGTAATTATTTAGGTATATAGCAATAAAAAAAAATCTTTAATGATTTTCGTCAAAATAAAATTGTACAGGGTGTCCGGAAACTGGTAGTGCACGCAGAAAACTGGCAAATCTTCTTGTTGAGAACCCAAAAATACATAAATGTAGTTCAACTAAACCAGTGGTTCGCAACCGGTGATCTAAAGTCTGGACCGCGAGATCTAAAATGTGTTCCATGAAACATTTATTCATTTACTACAAAACACTACATAAGTTTCCGAGCACACTGAATAATAATATGATGAGATACTCCAGCTCCTACTTGTGCCACTAATTTCCGGACACCATCTATAAAAATATGATGAGACTCTCCAGTTATCGCTTATGCCACTAGGTTCCTTACACCATGTTTAATAATATATTAGACTCTCCAGTTCCCACTTGTGTCACTAATTTACATACACCATGTTTAATAATATGGTAAGACTCTCCAGTTCCCGTATTGTGCCACTGGTTTTCAGACACCATGTACAATAATAATGATAAGACTCTCCAGTTCCCGTATTTGTTTCAATTGTTTCCAGACACCATGTATAATGCGTACGATCAGTGCCGTGCATTACCCTATGACCAAACGAAAACTTTTTATTTGAATACCGCGTAAGAGTTCTATCTACTTAATGTTAATACCGCATAATAGTTATATCTACTTAATGTGAATACTGCATAAGAGTTCTATCTACTTAATGTGAATACCGCATAAGAGTTCTATCTACTTAATGTGAATACCGCATAAGAGTTCTATCTACTTAATGTGAATACCGCATAAGAGTTCTATCTACTAAATGTGAATACCGCATACCGCATACCGCGTTCTATCTACTTAATATGTATACCGCATAAGAGTTCTATCTACTTAATGTGAATACCGCATAAGAGTTCTATCTACTTAATGTGAATAACGAATAAGAGTTCTATCTACTTAATGTGAATACCGCATAAGAGTTCTATCTACTTAATGTGAATACCGCATAAGAGTTCTATCTACTTTATGTGAATACCGCATAAGTGTTCTATCTACTTTATGTGAATACCGCATAAGAGTTCTATCTACTTAATGTGAATACCGCATAAGAGTTCTATCTACTTAATGTGAATACCGCATAAGAGTTCTATCTACTTAATATGAATACCGCATAAGAGTTCTATCTACTTAAAATCGTATGCAGCAGTAAGACTAATATTGTGAGACTGAAGGTAGTGGGAAAAGATCGGGGAATTGTCTTATTAGATCTGGTCACCAAACGCAGATAAAGCAATTTCAAGAAACGTTTCGTTTCTTAATAGCAGTTTTCCACCAGGATGAACTTTTTCACTCTGGAATATGTCATAAATAAAAATTTAATATTTATATACATGTTTACTAACTCCAGCGAGGATCGTTTGTGACATCATCGTTATTCTGTCTTTTTCGTTTTCAAATAACCACGCGAAATAAGTAAATTTGTCTCGATTGCCCGAGATTTCCAGAAGACCATTATTGAAATTTTTCGCCAACTTAAAAAAAATCGTTGTAGGGGCGTGAAATGTAAGAATGTATGATGACGTTTATTGCACAAATCACAAACTAACCCCGATTTGCATGCTTAATTGTATGTGAACCACTAAGGCAATTTACACAGGCATTTTTCGATTTTATAAATTCAAATCGAGCCTGGGGGGATCTCATACATTTAAACTTTGAGCAAACGTTGACTAAATGATCAGTTTTGTTATACAGAATACATCCTTTCGGCGGAGCTGGGAAGCGCGGAATATTCGCATTACTCGCGACGAACGATTTAGTATTATTTGATCGGGAGGACGAAATGGGATGCGTTTTATTTACGACACCATGCGAGTTACTCGTTCGTTCTAAAATCTTTACTTGATCTTGTACAAACGAAACTAACTCATTATAAGAAGGAATTTCTTTATTACGAACTGTCAGCTCAAAGTTCTGAGCCGTCTGTGAATCAATTTTTCTTACCGCGCAGTGAAACAAAATAAAATTAGTTAAATTTTCAATACCTAACTGCTTTAATGCCGACACTGACGAAGAATATCTTTCAATGAAAGAATTGAGACTGGCAGATGTATTCGTGCAGTTTTTCGCATCGAGAATATTATTTAAATAATGTGTTCCTAGTGCACGTTTATCTTGATATTTTTTAACTAAACTCTCCCAAATGATCTGATATGTATCACCCGAAGGCACAACGCCTGCGGTTACGTTCAAAGCCCCGTGTGTGAGTTTTCCGATTAAGTACTGCACACGCTGCGAGTCAGTTAGCTGTATATTATTATGGATATTGGCTTTAAATGACTCAAAAAATTTCGGCCAGCTTTCATTCTTACCATCGAAGGTTGGAAGATCTATTGCAGGAAGATTAATCATACACGGCTCCCGCGAATTATTTTGTGACGTCAGTGATTCTCTTACAGAAGTTTTCATATTCGATCTAGTTCGTTTGACGTTCAAAAAAAGATCATCAAATGCATTTAAAGCTTGAAAATCTGGTTTAAATTCTGGATTTAAAGTTAACATTGATCATTGATGCTATCTATAATATTTTCAAATTGACTTCGCATTTGATCAATCATCTCTGACTGAGCCATAAATACTTCGTTATTTCTTGACTCAAAATTAGATATATTCTTTGTTGCATTATACAGATCGTTCATACGAAAAAAAAGATTTTCCTTTTTTGCGGTTAAAAAAATAAGCGATCTGTCTTGAGCCTCATCAAAAACCCTCCTCCGTAATTCTTGGCATTTTTTATATATGCGAAAAGATTACCACAAAATTTTACAATAATGTTACAATGTTAATAATTAATTAATAATAATTATCCAAAATTACGACAATTCTGCGAACATCCAAATATGTCATCCAAAAGCAAAAAACAAGACCAGCTATAGTTCTCAAAAAATGATTCAAATTTACCAAAAAAATACGTAAATTCAAACATCCATGTAATATCAGCTATAATCTCGAATTGTATGTATGTATGAATGAATAATCCAGGCTACAAATGGACCATTAAATATGTAGGGGCGTGTAAATAGCCCCTGACACGAGGGAATGACTACCTTATGTAAATTAAGGAAAGTTGTAATCTTCCCCATGAGACACAAAACAGTCTACACAGCAATTTCAAAATCCTAAGTGAAAACAGAACAATACTCACTCAGAGAATGCAGCTCTTGTACGATTTCCAGCACAAAACGACACTAGTTTTCATACAAAATATCAATTTCTGCCAAGGCGGTATTGCATAAGCTCAACAGATGTTTGCACAGCAAGGAAGTTTCAACAATGAATATAAATCTGCCTATTAATAATACGTGCCAAATCTTAGGTACAACAATAATTCAATTATTGGGTGAATTATTTGATAATGACTGACTAGGAGTGACATCTGTTGGCTTTCACTAACACTCCGTCGGAAGTAATTGCCTGCTTGACAGAGGTAAGAAAATGCATGAATATACTGAATTTCAATGTCACATAGGTAAATTCAATATAATATAAAACCATAGATGGCGCCCTCATGGTCTCATAGCATAAATTATTAATTTAAAGAAATTAATGCCTAAATGGATTAAAATATATTTATGGCGCGTATCCAATCGTACCTTTGAATTTTAACATGGAGGCATAAAAACATATTATATTTTTATAATTTCATATATTATTTATTTAACTATTTACAATAATTTATGTGGAATGATTTTTTTTTATTTATTTATTTTCATGGCAGAAGTGTGGCACTGCAGTAGAAAGAAAGCACTTAACTATATTTACTTCCTGAATAGAGTTGTCACCAATACAGAAATATTTTTTCAATATTAATTTCCCTATCATACGAATAATAATAAGAAATTAATATAAAACTACTACAGGATGTAGGTTCATGTTATGTATTTGTGTCTAACCTGATTTCTATTATCTGTGTGTCTAAGCATGGGTGCATTTGTAAGCAGACATCGGGCAGCTGTGTTATGACCTTCTCCAGGTTTAGTTAAAATAACTTTAATATGAAGCTGAAACATCGTCATAGAAAACCGTTCTCGCTTTCTGAGTGTCATTTTTTGCGGTGCTTTCAGCAGGCCGCACTAAAGATGGTCGCGGGCCGCACCAAATGGCTTCGCGGGCCGCAGGTTCCCCACCCCTGCTTAAGACCACCAACTGTCCGAGGGATTAGCTATCCAGAGGCTCAATTGTCGGCGGGTCAACTTTCGGGAGATCAATTATCGAGTCACCTCTAAAGATGACATATGTAGATGACAAAAATGACTGGAGGATTTTTTACTAAAGGGTCTTCAGTGTGGTGCCAAAGTAAAAAAAAACTTCATCGGCATATTTGGGAACTTGGGTTCTAACAGGTCGAGTATATCGTATATTGTTGACATGCGTTTTCTTTATAACATGACTAGCGAGTTCCCGGCATGTGTTGTAATGTTACTTAATAAAGAAATGGTTTATTCATCCTCTCCCATTCATCCCATGCCTCTTCCCCTCACAGGTTCCCCCTACAACTTTCCCACTTTCCACCGTCCCACGAACCCTCCTTCGGCGTTCCCCTTCCCCCTCCCGCGTTCCCTGTGCATTCAGTTTTCAAACAGCTCGCGCGCCAAACATTCCATTTTTTTAAATACAAATTTCATAATTACAGAGCTCACCAGTTTATATAGAAAACATTGTGGGTGTGGGCACTAACTCACCAAAGATTCATCGCAGTCGGATAAAAAGTATAGGAAATAATTTCATAACGCCAGAGCTCACAACTATATAATAGAAATCATCGCGGTGGTTCTCAAAACAGCTCACCAAAGTTTAATTGCAATCGGATGATTGGTTTAGTGAATGCATAAGGGAAAAACAATTAAACATTCATTTTTATATATTAAGCCTTTACCAGTTCCCACTTGTAGAGAAGATCTGTACACTGTACAGTGTTCTCATCCGCCCCATTTTCAAAAATATTTAATGTATTTTGCTTCGATGCAAAAAAAATAATAAATACATTTGGATGTAAGGTCATAATTAAAAAAGTAGGTACTCATAATATTAATGAATCACAGATAATGTTGTCATCAAGTGGGCGCATTTTGTTAAAACCCAAACTAAATGAAAAATGTAATGCGTTCATTTCCCGGAAGCACCTATGTAGATGCGTTGCGGTTATCATTTTTTTTTTAAATTTAACTAACGCACGCTCAGGCACTCAAAATTTGTATGTTTGACTTAAGGCTCTGCAACCGGGCCCGAAAAGAAGAAGATAGAGAGATACGAAATTACGAATGTTATTTAAAATTGCGAAAATGTTTAATAAAACACGACTCGTTTAAAATAGAGCAAAAATCTCGCGGGCATTATCTTAAACAGGATTTAAAGAATCAGTGTTAATTTTTTCATACATATAACTTGTAAAATAACTGAAACAAACTGCTAATAATAATTTTTGGAGCATACTTTGCGATTTTTTTTCTATCGAGGGAATTTTATATAATTTGCGTTTCGGCGCGGGCTAAGTCTAGATATTATCTTCAAGAATAACATATATTTTTTTAAGAGCTTTAAAACTTACCGTGTTTAAGGGAAATATGTAATAAATCGGTACAAATCCGAGTTGCGGGGCCTTAACGCAGACCAGTGAAAAATCACGGGATTTTCTGAATCCTCAACAAATCAGTTTTAATTTTTATAGTGGCAATTCAAATAATGTTCTTTTAAAATATTGTTTTATAGATAGGTACATTATTTCTTGTCTAAACTATTCAAACAACCCCCGCACTATTAACTTTATATTAAAAATTAATATCACTTCACTGTATTTTACAAATTAATATCACTTCACTATATTTTACGACTTTTGTAAATCATTTTAATGATACGAGTACTTTAATATTATGAACACAACAGTATAACTAAAATATTGTATTGACCCGCAATCTGAATGCAGGATCCAATCCTGACGTGGGAATATAATTTTTATTTGATTTATTGTGTTTTTTCACAATTGATTTATGTACAATAATATATAGTATATTTGCGGCACGTTTCAGAGTGGAAGATACTCTCAGTATCGCCCTGTTGTAAGACCACCATTCAGGATTGAAACGTTGCCTGACATGGCTTTTTGGTGACCAGATCTGAGTAAATAAATATTGCCACACATTTCTCTTCCCAATCTCCTTACCTTCCCCATACCTTTCAGTCTCACAACGTACCCCAATTGAGGATGCAATAGTCTCACTGGCTCCATATGGGAGTTGGGACTCTTGTGAGGAATTCCCATAAAAAAGATAGAAGAACAAGATTGCCAGTAGACATGTTTTAGCAGGCCGTAATACAGAAATTGCCGAGATTTAGAGCAGGTTTCAATTTGGGAGGCGGGTATGGGTACCGCCGCCCCGGTTTATTGGATAAGCAACACCTCTGCCATAAGTCACCCCAAGTAATTCGCAAGGTTTTGTGATTTAGAAGGGGTGCCCTGGTTTATCCCGGTCTTGGCGGCAGATGCGTCTGCCCACTAGCTACATGAAAGGCCGGATCGGAAGAGAATGGTTTTTTCTTTGTGGTGTAATGGCTTTCCGTATTCTCTCGGAACATCGCCTTGCACCGCAGTGGGAGGGATGGATTCCATACCTTTTTCCTTTCCAGAACTTCCCCTCCTTCTTTTTCTAAAAATATCTTCCATTCAGCATCCTCAAAGATGACATGGAGGCAATGAAAAAAGAAAAAAAGGTTTAATGCTTACAGACAGTTCCAATAAAAAATAACGTGAAAATTTATAGTATGGTTAAAAAATTATATATAGTTTTAACTCAAGCGTTTTGCATTCTGGCTGTCTGTAATTTTTTTTTCAAATTTAAAATTGTCGTGGTCATTTGGACTTTCTTGTTCGCATTTTTTCAAAATCATGTTAACTACCTGCCCGAAGAAAGTTTATTAACAGAATTTTCTTTGAGATAGTGACGCTTCTGTGGACAAATTGTTTAAATCCTAATTTGAAAAAAAAAGGACATAATTTGGTTTTGATTTATTAAATAAGTGAAATTTAGCAATATGCTTTTTTGTACGTGAGTTCTACAAGGGCACTAGTAATTTTATATATTAATTTATTTGTTTAACAGTTTGTTAACCCTAGTGTGGGCGCGCTATGAGCATTTTGCCGCCCTCTGCAAAAAAAACGTTGATAATTCTTAAATCTACTGCGCGTAAAATTTGCGCTTTTTAGTAGCTGCCCCCACTTTCGTTCGCAACCCGCGGCGAAAGACTGGACGCCGTCAGTGCGTGGGGCGCGGGGAGCCGCTCGAGAAGGAGGTTGTCACCATCGAGTGTCGTCCAACGGAAATTTGCTCACTGCGCGCCCACTCACGTAAGTTAAAATTGTGTTTTATATTATTTACGATTTAGCTAATCTTTATATTTTTTATAAAGATTTGCACAATATATCCTCAACACTGGCCGCAACATTATTATGGATAACTTTTTTACTTCAATACCTCTCGCTGATCAGTTGCTAGATCATAGAACGACCATCGTTGGAACTTTACGTAAAAATAAAAAAGAAATTCCACCTTATTTTCTGAACACTAAAGATCGGAAGAAACCATCTTCGATGTTTGGGTTTGGTGAGAAGAAAGTTTTGCTGTCTCATGTTCCAGACAAGAAGCAAAAAAGTACTATTACTATTATCAACTTTTCATGAGAATGATAGAATCAACGAAAACACCGGACCTGCTGCAAAGCCTGAAAAGATTACATTTTATAATGAAACCAAAGGTGGTGTTGATGTCGTGGACCAAATGAAAGAAGAGTATTCTGTTGGTAGAATAACTCGCAGATGGCCAATGAGGTTGTTTTTTTTCAATGATGAATATTGCCGGTATATATAGTGTTACGTTGGGCACAGGTTGTTATGCGCCACAATATGTCCCAGGCCAGCTCACAGCAGAGACGAAGGTACCCTCTATTCCAGGGGCAGGTCGCACGAATGCTTCGGAACTCTCTCTCTCTCACACGGTCGTCCGGGAAATACACTCTAGGAAATGCTCCTGCCGAGGCAGATTAACAACAGGATTGAGTTAAATAGATTCATGTATTGTAAATTCAAAACACAGTACATAAATTATTACAGTACAATTCAATACAAGAAATGCATATTACACAAACCTAGCTATCGTGTTTATACCTCGTGATCTCTTGTAACGAAACTCTCTGAGCGATGGCCGTTCGCGAGGGTTTACATTCTATCGTTAAAGGACACAAACAGAAGAGGGAATAATTGTGCAGCTTACATGATGTTCGGGGATCTACGCCTTCCGGGTTCAGCAGGGGCACTTCTCGAGTCTAGGACAGGCCCCGAAGTCCACACAGGCATGGCAGTATACCAGCGCTAAAACCCGTATGTACTTCGATTAACATCGCAGATGTAATTGCGTTCAAATTGGTCGACAGGAATTAACCGCGAACTCGGCGCTCGAGTCGAGGAGCGTAACGTGTTTCCGAGGCGGCTTGCAATTCTCGACTGGCGGGGACGCGTTGGTGCGCGCGGGAGTGCAGAAGGGAGGGGAGGTAGGAAGCAGGAAACAGGGGGGGCGGGGTGTTGCTGTCCGCGGCGGAGCTTCCATGGACTCGAATTCTGTCGTTTAGAGCGTACCATAACACTTCCCCCCGCGCTTGGAAAAAAAGCGACGTGGCAATGGAGCTGTAGGAAAAAAAAAATCCTCTTATGCTTCCATCGGGGTTTTGAGAGGTTCGTTGCTTGAGAGATTGCCTAGCTAGAACATACAGTTTATGCTATAGTTTAGGTCACAATGTTTGTAGGGAATGGATGGGGGTACATAGAATGTTTGGAAAAGACAACTTTGGGGAAAGTACATGGTGTAAAATAACATACAAGGTTATGGAATTGAAAATAACAATACACATGGTTATGCAATTGAAAGAATGACAATACACAAGGTTATGCAATTGAAAGAATGACAATACATTTGTACAAGAGAAGAGAAAAAGTGTGATTCTAAGGTTTCATTGGTCTGGGAGCTAAGTTTGCGAAGCGTGGATTTGTTTGGTTTCGGAGAATTTCGAAGAAAAGGACGTGGTTTCACAGATTCTAAGGATTACATTATCACTGCAATCAGACCCATTTGAGATAACACTCAAGAGTACACTTAGGCCTTAGAAAACACCTGGTTTGGTCGAAGACGTTGAAGTTCACGAAGTGGAGACTGTGGTTGCTGTGCCGCGACTATGGTTACAGAGGCCATTGAAGAGAAGAATCCAGTATCTGCAGACATGCCAGTACGAATCCTAAGTGTTATTATGGTAAACACGGATCGTATATAATGGTTATTGAAGCATAATGTAGCTCAAGATAACTTGTATTGGTACGCATTCAGCGAATACTGGTGGGTCAAGGTAATGATGGTTTACACATGACGATATATGCGTCACTGCATGACAGAGCAAGAGACGGCAGGGTTGGCATTGATAGCAAGAGTAAGAACAAACCTAGGAGCTAGCGTGCCCAAAAGGTAGTTTAGAGTGTCATAATGTATGGTGGGACAACTCAGCTTGCTGTGGCACGACAAGACAACATACATATGAGCGGTATGGTCTGTGCTTTCAGGAACAAATACGTAGAAAATGGCAGCAGGAGGGACCTTGTAACCACAGCGCGTGCTGTCAGGAAGTGAAGCTCAGCTTGGCTGTTGGTGATGACATCCGCCTGGGCTTCTTTTTATATCCGGGAGAAATTATTATTAGAGCAAAATTCTTGAAGTTTACCTGCCTAGGGACCAATGAAGAAAAGGTTTGGAGAGAAACAAAATGTGTCCAGAAAATAAAATAAACGAAATTTTAACCACCGACTCAGAGAGTGACGAAGAGAGATTCCTAACTAAATTGTGATTACATGAACATTTTCCTTTTCCAGGATGACTTGGCGCTTGCCGAGTGACAATATGTCTTGGTTAAAAAACAACCGGCCCTCTATGGCCTATGTTAACATAAGGTGGTAACATTTTCGTAGAATTTCAAAGAACAAGACAAAGAATCGTGAACTAGTCACGGCAAAGGGAAACCGATTCATGAATAAAGGTTGTCAAAAAGGAGACAGACGTTACGCCAAGTGCATATCGTACATATCCAACATTCATGAATGTGTTTCGTAGAATTGAGAAAGAGAAAAAAAAGGTGAGACATATGCAGAGATTGAGGGGGAAAACCTGTAGATAACCGGACAGTTACCTATTCGAACTCCAAGTGAGGGCGAAATATGGTCAACAACAGATTTTTCACTTCATAACGTAGTCTGAGAACATGGGGGAATGGGGGGAGGAGGGGAGAAGGGAGGCGAGTTACGAAATTGCTAGAGACTGGACGAATTTCCAATTCAAACTCTATGTGAAAATGAAACATAATCAACTAGCAGATTTCCTGACTCTTTACATTTATCCGACAAGGGTGAGGAGAAATTTGAATACACATTACAACAAAGAGGCTAATCTTTCGCGTGTATTGGGCAAAAGATTAGGGGTCATTTTAAACTTCTACATGATTGTGAGAAAAGACAGACCCTTGCTCCAATTTCACAAACCTGGGGGTTTTCTTATTCGTTCTCCAGACAACGAGTTAGGTGGTTTTGTGCTCAATCGATTAACTCCCACAGCACTATGCCCCATAATTGACAGTGAAGCTGAAAACTAGTCCTTTTGGGATAGTAGATATTCCTGGGCTTCTTTCCTTTTGCAAAGAAGTAAAAAACAGGAAGTCCACGGGCATCGGCGTTGAATGACAACAAAGGGTTGTGGACTACGTTTCGTAGATCGCACACAAAAGGTTTGATATTATTTCGTTCGCACGACTCATGGTAAGTGTTTTAACGTCTCCACGTGTAGTGTACAAAATATGTAAGTACATACAAGATATAACTCAATTATAGACAGAAGTCAAAGAGTTTATACAATGCATCTTAAAGAAGATGGCAAAGCCGATATTATGTCGTTCACACGAATCACGGTAAGTGTTTTAACGTCTCCACGTGTAGTGTACAGAGTTTATACACAATTATACATAAAAGCGGTGCTCACGGCAAATAAATGACGCACGACCAGAACAGGTTATACAAAAGGGTGGTACTCATGGCAAATATGTCACACGACCAAAATAGAATGTACAAAACGGTACTCATGACAAATGTGTCACACGACCAACTCAATAACATTTAGCTATGAGCAAAAGTGATTATGACGAACTTCTCGTATTGTGGCAGGTATTTTAAGGATCCCTTCTATAATGTAACAGGGTTGCGTTTAAATACAACACAATAAACGTTAACAATGCTTGTTTTAACACAGTATATGAAGATTTGCTAGATTAACTAACTCCGTAGCCCAGGAGCGTACGATAGAATAACAAGGAGGTAAACAATTTAATGTCACTTCGTATGTTACAAAGGCGGGGTGATGACAGAGTACATTACTGTTTACACCATGTGCCAAACAAAGACAGACCTATATGGTTTTACATACTGTATATTGTATCAACTTCAGTGGGGACAAACAAAGGGACCAATTGTGGTTTTACATACCTTTTGTGCAGTTACATCATACCGGGTTATGTGCAATTTAGGTTGCAAATACTTGGTTAAATGGTGAAACAAGAGTTGAATGCCTATGTTTGCAAAACGATGATCAAACAAAACATTGATGATTTACGTTAAACTGCGGTTATTTATGTACGGAAAACAGGGCTGCCGTTAGGTTTTATTAACCTTTTCCGTCAGGGTTGAGGCATGTAATACAAGACATACATGTTGAGAAGAGGGACAAATCGAGGACTTCTTATAACAACAAAAGACCGAGTATTTGGTTTTACGTACTTTAGTTGAAACGGGCCCAAGAAGATTTGTATAAGGGTGGAAAGACCAATTTAAAGGCTTTTCCTTTATTTATATACATATGATTTCAAAAAGGACGTGTCGAAATCCAATTAGTTAGCAAAAAGCTCGGGTAGGACGCCATCAATTTTTTAACATTTGAGAGAAATTGAAAACTACTGTACACAAGGAATGTGATTATGTGAGTAACCACTTATCTTTACCATGATGAGTAAAATATGGAGCATGTTAAGATGGTTTACTAGTCCTAGGTCGTGATTTAACGCTTTGGAGTTTACCAAATCCGACTTTAGAACGACGCTCCAGTACTTACAGAACATAAAAGAAAAAAAATTTTGAAGAGATTCCTTCCGATATGATGAAAAAACAACAAACAAAAATGATGAAAATTACAATATTGCATTACATAGCAAAGCGTGCCATGGCATGAACGTTGCGTAGTGTGAGGGGTTGAGAGGCAATGATTTGGGTTCATGACTTCCCAAACACTGTGACTCGAGGGGTGTCTCTGCTCTAAAGTGATCAATTTTGGAACAGGTGAGAAAAAAAAAAACAAAAACGTGTGGAACAAAAATTACGGTGGTTGCCAATTCGTCAACATGAACGGGGCAAACTACGCCGTAGAGTGTACATAAATTTACAAAAATGATTTTTTAACAATATTCGTTTCATCAACGAAAGGGTGGACATATAATTGACACTTTACACGCCAGTGATTGTAAGACTTGATGTGCTTACCAAAGGGTTGTGGTGATACACACTGGATCATTTTGAGTTTGCTGAGAAAGTGGGGGCAGTTTTACTTGACTCCTCACTTCCAGTCTTTGCAATATCCTTAATATGGTAATTACCAATGTGCTTTCCAGAGGAGTCAGACAAGGAGTACACTAGATCTGATATCTTTCTTAGAACTTTGGTCTTCACGAAACGTGGTGCCAGCTTGGCAGAGAAATACATGGCACCTTGGGAAAGTGTGTTGTTCTTTCTCCAAACTATGTCTCCAGTATTGAAGGTGACATGTTTCCTACGTAGGTTGTATCTGTCCGCGCTCTTTTGATGAGCCAGGAGTAAAGCATCAGTGACTTCACTGTATATGGCCGACAGTTCTTCCAGGCGATGGGCATAGTCCGCGGTAGGGTTGCTTGTGGCGGCAATTGACGTAGGAAAGTTTGTGTCCCTATGTAGAGAACCGTGAACAACTTGTTCCATACCGTGTTTTAAGAAGAAAGGTGTGTAACCAGTGGCCAGGTTAACCGTGTTGTTCATAGCAGCCTGAATTTTATCTAGATTTTTACACCAAGTACGTTGATCTTTATCAACTAGAATAGCTAGAGCTGTGTTGATTGTCTGGTTATAACGTTCGACAGTGTTATTTTGTGGAGTGTACAAGGTATTATAGTAAATGTCCTTGATTCCGTATTTGGCAAGAAAATCTTTGAATTCTTGGGCAATAAATTGTTTTCCGTTATCAACTATTATGGTTCTGGGTGTTCCGTAAGGTATAAAAATGTGTTTTTCCAGGAGTTTGATGATGGCGGACGCGTTGGCTCTTTTTAAAGGGAAGATCCAACAGAATTTAGTGAAAACATCCACTACACTAAGTATGTGCATGTGTCCGGCATAACTTCGAGGAAAAGGTCCGACGAGGTCCATTGACAATGATTGTAGGGGTCTGTCGGCACGTTTGGGCTTACCCATTAGGCCGGCAGGTGCTGCCGTGCTATGTTTATAAGCTTTACAAGTTTCACATTTAGAGATGTAATTGCGAATTTGCTTAAAGAGACCAGGCCAGTAATACTTCAAGGCGATTTTTTTATACGTCTTGAAATTTCCTGGGTGTATGGAGTCGGGAGCACTATGATTGTCAATGATTATTTGTTCTCTACCTTCGAGGGGAACGACAAGTTTCCACGAGTAATCTTCGAGGATGGATAGTGGTGCCTTGCAATTACGGTATAGTTGTCCTTCTTTTATGATAAAATTAGGAAACTTTTGTTGGTTATTTTTGCAACCTTCGAAGATTTTCAAGTACCATTCATCTTTTGTAGATGGAGGGGGGGCAATTGTGTCAACATTTAATGAAGCTAGTTCAATTCTTGAAAGGGCGTCGGGAACAATATTGTCCGCGCCTTTACGGTGAACAACATCAAAATTGTATTGAGACAAACGGGAGGACCAGCGAGCGAGTCTACCGGAGGGATTACTTAAAGAGATCAACCATTTCAAACTACTATGGTCTGTGACTACAGTAAATTTGCTACCGTCTATGTAACCGCGGAAATGGTGAACAGAATCCAATACAGCTAATAACTCTTTTTCGGTAATTCCGTAGTTTTTCTCGTGTTTGTTTAGTGTACGGGAAAAATACGCTACAGGGTGTTCGCCATCTGGGAATTCTTGAGTAAGGACTCCGCCGATTCCTACATTGGAGGCATCCGTGTGGAGGGTAAAAGAGAGTGCAAAATCCGGGCAATTCAGAACGGGAGCTTTTTGAAGGGCATTTTTTAAAGTTGTGAACGCTTCTTCAGTTTCGACAGACCATCGGAAATTGCTGACACCTTTACGGATGCCGGTAATTTTATTTAAGGGGGCTGCAATAGTGGAAAAGTCTTTGATGAATCTCCTGTAGTAACCTGCAAGTCCAAGGAAACCTTTGACTTCCTTCGCGTTTTTGGGTCGGGGAAAATTTGCCATGGCTTCCACCTTAGCGGGGTCTGTTCTTAGACCTTTTTCGTCGACAATGAATCCCAAATAACGTAGACGGGACTTACAGAATTCAGACTTCTTCAAGTTGATGGTTAAACCAGCGAGCTTAAGTTGTTGGAAAACTTTTTCCAGCATTAATAGGTGTTTTTCAAAGGTATCGCTGACGATGATGAGGTCGTCAAGGTAACAAAACAGGCTATTATCGACTTCGGGACCGAAAAGTTTGTCCATCAGTCTTTGTAACTCGGCGGGGCTGTTTTTTAGACCAAAGGGTAGTCTTTTAAAATGGAACATTCCCCTACCAGGTACAACGAAAGCAGTTTTTTCGCACGATTCTGCGTCCAAGGGTATTTGCCAAAACGCTTTGCTGAGATCGACAGAAGAGATGAACTTGGCGTTACGCAGCTTGTCTAAGGTTGCGTGAACGTGAGGTAATGGATACGCATCAGCTTCCGTGCAAGAGTTTAAACGTCTACTGTCGAGACAGAAACGTGCAGAGCCGTCTTTTTTAGAAACCAAAAGAGTTGGGTTGGTCCATGCACTTCTGCTGGGAACCACCACACCCATTTTTAACATTTCGTCAAGTTCGTTTTCTAAAAGTTTAAGTTTTTGGGGGGCTAAGTTGTAATAACGTTGTTTTATGGGTGGGCCATTGGTTTTGATATGGTGTTCAACCAAATTTGTCAAACCTAATCCACATTTTTCGAAAGATATTGATTCGAATTTATTGACCATTTCCTTTAGTTGGAGAGCCTGGTCCGTGCTTAAATTTTCGTGAGGTATTATTGTGCGGATTTCACTAATTTGAGCGGCAGTGGAGGTTTCGCCAAGGGTATTAAATACTTGGGGAGCAACATTGAATGCCTTCCAGAAGTCAACGCCAAGGATGAAATTCTGGGATATAGAGGGCACTATTAGAAAATTGATTGTAACTATTTTATTGTTACAATTAATTGGCAGGGCAAGGGCACCGATGACCGGCTGAGAAACATTATCTGCAGTCGTCAGGTGTGTCGATTGGGGCGAAATTCTAAAATCACTGTTAACGAAAGGCAGGTGAGCATTGTTGCCAAGATAGCTGACAGATGCCCCACTATCGAGTAATCCGGAAAAGGTCACATTGTTAACAGAGAAAGAAGCATAGGGTCTCCCATCTTTAGCTTGTTTGCAACAAACCGAAGAAACATTTAAGGTCTGGTTAAAATACTTAATGTGTGCTAACCAATCAGTCCATTCTTTAGACCTTGGTTCAGAATGGGTGCCTGAGAGGTTATTATTTAGTTTTTTGGCCTCTTCATGTAGAAATTTGGTGGGGGCTTGGAGAAATCCACCTGAGGTCTGACATCGCTTGGGTTTTGTAACCTTTCCATGTTGTGCCTTGATTTCTTGAAAATATTGCGCAGTTCGTCGCGTGGAGGAGAGCGGTCCCTAGAGTGATGCCTCTTGAAAGTTCGGGGTTCCTTGGATTCCAGAAACCTCGCTTGCTTGAAACAAGTAGTGGCCAGATGGCCTACTTTTTTGCAAAAAGAGCACACTTTTTTGTTGTCGAATTCTGGTTTTAAACCAGACGAACGGCTTGGCACAACTACATTATTAGACACATTCTTTATGTTCTTCCTATCCTGGTATGATTCCAGAAGGAGACAGACCTCGTTTAGCTGGGCCAGGGATGCAATTTTCTGCGAGGTGATGATGTTCTCGTATTTGCTTAAAAGGCCATCAGTTATGACTGGTAATAGTTCAGCTTCCGAAACGGGATGTGAAAGCTTGATGTTAATGGATTCAGCCCTTTCTATGAAGATTGCTACAGGTTCATTTACCAGCTGTTTAATAGATAGTAAAGATAATTTGATCCTGTGCTGGGCTTCTGTTTTTCCGAAGCTCGAGATTAGGGCGGATCTGAGTTTATTCCAATCTTTGCATTTAGTTTTTTGAATGCGGTGCCAGGGTATCAATTCTGGGGAGATGAGTTCTATGAAGTTTTTTCGTAGAATCTCGAATGGGATATTTTTGATTGTAGCCGTTTCTTCGATACGGTCGATGAAATCCAGCACATCGGAGACGCCATTATATTTGACTTTCCAAGAGGATAAATCGTAAGTTTTATCTTGAGTCAAGGTGGGTGCGATGTCCTGTTTTATCATTACTTGCAGCATAGGTTCTTTGTTAGGAACAAGATTATCCAAAACTTGCGTAGCCGAGCGTGAATTATTTTCGCTTGAGGGGGGGAGGTTTATTCTCTTAATGTACTTTTTGTTAAATAGAAGTGCATAAGCCTTTAATGTAGATTTAGATTTGCTTGATGGCGAGAGTCCTCTATCCCTTAAAGCAGTTTGTAAGTGAGTTTTGGATAAACTGTGCACATTGGGAATGATACCCAAATTGGATGATGCCATTGCTTGATTGTTTTCCATTGTGAGTTTCCCGGGTGGTGAAAAATTTTTGCCAGGGATTTCCTTTAGCAAACGCAAAATTAATTTTGTGAGGCACTTTTCACTTGGTAACCACTGGTTGGCACTTCTAAAATAGTTATAGAAAACTGTATTTCATACTACAATTTGGTATAAATGACACCAGAATTCATGGTCAAGGTGGAAAAAAAATTGGCGTGGACTGACCTTAGGGGAAACACTTTTTTATTTATCACAAAGCACTTTTGGAAATTCGGTGAAATTCACAAGTATTTATTTATTTTCAAAAAATTTGCCAGGACTGACCTTTAGAAAACGGCTTTTTTATTTTTTTTCACTTCACTTTGCACTGAGAAAGGCACTAAAATTCGCAAAAGGCACTCTTCTGTCAAATAAGAACAAACTTCCGTATGAAAATAACTGCATATGGGATTCGTTGCGACAACCACATTAAAATTATTTTATTTATTCATGGAATCAATCATTTGTTTTATTATTATTTCACTTTTCTTTAAGTAAGGAAAAAAAACACAATTCACTTTACACTTATGCTGAAAAAAAACGGTACCTATAATGTAGAATGGGGAAAGAAAGTCATTATTTTGTCCATTTAGTGTAATATAAGTTGTACTAATTTAACAGACGTAAGTGGGTCAATTGGTATATTGTGCAGAAACAACAAAAAAAACGTAAGTCCGAAATTTTGATTGAGGAATTCGCAAAATAACTAGGGTTCCAGAATCAAATTTATAATAATTTCCGTTGCTATTCGGTTTATTCATAAAAGGGCGATTTGATTATAAACACTGCATGGCAACAGTTAGTTATTTCGTTCCGACAGGTTTTTTGTTGGAATTTTGGCGCGAGACAAAGCATTTGCGCGCGCAATCCAGAGAATAGGTATTTACCGCGTGAACATTTTGCCGTTGGGATTAGCGCGGAGCTGTTGCCGCCCGCTCGTTGTTTTATGACGCATGCGCAGTCAGATTCGCGGTTTAAATGTTGGCGACCTTCTAGTGGTGTTTTCAAATGCGGCGTGATTCTACACATATGTTTCTGCGGTTTTTTCACAGAATTCCCTGTACACTGGGTGTAGAATAACAAGGTATAATTAATGTTCACAAAACAATTCCTGTACAGGGAGGATTTCGACGAGTTGCACTCCGCGAAGCGATCGTGACAGAGAGAAAAAAAATTCCGAGGCCCCACGCTATGGCGACAGTTGTTACGTTGGGCACAGGTTGTTATGCGCCACAATATGTCCCAGGCCAGCTCACAGCAGAGACGAAGGTACCCTCTATTCCAGGGGCAGGTCGCACGAATGCTTCGGAACTCTCTCTCTCTCACACGGTCGTCCGGGAAATACACTCTAGGAAATGCTCCTGCCGAGGCAGATTAACAACAGGATTGAGTTAAATAGATTCATGTATTGTAAATTCAAAACACAGTACATAAATTATTACAGTACAATTCAATACAAGAAATGCATATTACACAAACCTAGCTATCGTGTTTATACCTCGTGATCTCTTGTAACGAAACTCTCTGAGCGATGGCCGTTCGCGAGGGTTTACATTCTATCGTTAAAGGACACAAACAGAAGAGGGAATAATTGTGCAGCTTACATGATGTTCGGGGATCTACGCCTTCCGGGTTCAGCAGGGGCACTTCTCGAGTCTAGGACAGGCCCCGAAGTCCACACAGGCATGGCAGTATACCAGCGCTAAAACCCGTATGTACTTCGATTAACATCGCAGATGTAATTGCGTTCAAATTGGTCGACAGGAATTAACCGCGAACTCGGCGCTCGAGTCGAGGAGCGTAACGTGTTTCCGAGGCGGCTTGCAATTCTCGACTGGCGGGGACGCGTTGGTGCGCGCGGGAGTGCAGAAGGGAGGGGAGGTAGGAAGCAGGAAACAGGGGGGGCGGGGTGTTGCTGTCCGCGGCGGAGCTTCCATGGACTCGAATTCTGTCGTTTAGAGCGTACCATAACAATAGCCAAATAATTTACAAAGCCAATACTGACTTGATGCTACGCCGACAGTACTTGCGGGAGATTGCGATGATCCTGGTTAAGCCATATATGACCGCAAGGTCTTCTGTAGATACCTTAAATATTCCTCTGAGGAACCAAATTGCTCGCTTTGTTCCTATAGAACAAGCATCATCTTCAAAGAAGGAAGGCAAATGCAGTATAAGTCCATCAAAGAAAAATAGGCGCATGAAAAAAGGGTGTTGCAGATGCTCAAAATTACTGTGCAATGAACATTGCACATACTTATGTGAAGACTGTTTTGCCAAAGCATATCTTGTATGTCGATTTGAAAAATATTTAATATTGTTTAATTAAATGAAGACAATTTTAGCGAAATTCAATCGAAAATCTGGAGAAAGAAACATCAAAAAAGATATTCGCTCCGCTGGGACTCGAACCCAGGACCCTTTGCTTCTATGGGCTCAAGTCCCAATGGAGCTAATATTTTTTCTGATTTTTCTGTCTCCAGATTTTCGATTGAGTTTCGCAAATATTGTTTTCATTTAATTAAATATTATAATATGAGATTTAACTCATAAAGTTTAAAAAAATAGAATAAATATCTAATATTGTTTTAATATAAAAATGAATCGCTGAATGTGTTGCTAAGCGCATAACTTTCAAACGACTGCACCAAATTGGATAATACTTTTTTTATGTGTTCGTTATTATCAGAACAAGGTTTTTATAAAACTTCAGATGAGCTCTGGTATTATAAAATTTGTATAAAAAATTGCTATTAGTGGCACGCGAGGAAGCGGCTATTGCTATGGAAAGCGGGAGGAAGGGAGAGATGGGGGAGGGAAACCAGGGAGAGGGAGGGGAACCTGGGAGGGGGGAAGGAAACTCGGGAGGGGGGTTCGTGGGACGGGGGGAGGGTGGGGAGAGGGAATCAGAGTGGGAACGCGAGAGTGGAAGGGGACGTGGAAGAGGAAGGGGAGGTGGAAGGGAACTCGACGAATGGGAAAGGACACGCAAGGAGAAACAATTTATTTGATAAATGGCATAGCAACGCATGCCGGGAACCAGCTAGTTCTTAATAAATATTATAGAAGGATAATGTAGGATAACTAAAAAAAGTTAATTTAAACGTTAAATTTTGTAAAGTCGATTGTAAACCAAAGTTCCTTCAACAGAGTTCAATAAATATGTTAATTTGTCATACCCTATTAGTGTTTTACTTAAATCCTGAGAAAAGAAATTAATTAAATTGCATTATTCCTTCTTAAAATTATCCACGAAAATGAGCGGCAAAATGCTCTCCACGCGCCTACGGACGTTTTACGGAAAGAAGCGCCCACTCTAGGGTTAAGTAACTAAAGTTCGGATAAACAGGAAAAATAATATATAAATTCCATAAATACTTTCTTTATCTGCAATGTATCGCATACAAATTAATGGGAAAACCAACGCCATGTTTTGTTATGACTGATTAAAAGATATCAGTAAACCAGGAAAATTATTATTATTTTTTTTTTTTTTTTTTTTTTTTTTATTTAGGAGAAAATACAGATACAGATATCAATTGACAAAAATATACAAAACAATTAATAGAGAATTCACCTGCATCCAAACTATTTCTCACAAATTAACATTAACAGCAGATAAAAACATATACAAATATTTTTACTTATAAATACGGAAAAAACGTATACAACATACATAATAATATTATTTTACAAATAGAGAGATGACAAAAAAAACAAAAAATGAGCAATATCCTTATAAAAGTTTACAAATTTACAAACCAAAAATATATAGATAAAAAGGAATGTCGTACAGAAATTAAAAATAAGAAAGGTAGTTAAAATTATAAACCAAGTAACTTCTAGGTTATTGTGCTTTGCAAGAAAACAGCCTTCAATTTTCTACAAAAAGTACTGCGTGTATCAAAGAACAAGTCGGAATCCTTGAGGTTTTGATTTTGATTAAACGATTCGCACATTCTTCTGATTGGATCCCTGACACCAGCATTTGTACGCGTCCGGCTAATGTGGAATAAGTCGTTAAGCCTTGTTACTCTAGGTGGTATTTTGAAGTTTATTAGTTTCAGTAGGTCAGGACAGTCAATAGCGTTGTTGCAGATTTTATATAGAGTCATGAGGTCAAGGTATGTTCGCCGGTTAGTTAGAGACGTTATAATTCGAGAGCATATTTATGTACCCCCGTTTAGGTGCGCTCATTCTGTAATTGAGGTATTGTAGAAATTTCTTTTGAATACTTTCAATGTTGCCCTTATAGACACCGTAAAGTGGTGTCCATATGGAGGTGCAGTATTCAAGTTGAGAGCGGACCAGCGTGTAGTAAAGTAGAAGATAAGTTTCAGGTTTTCGAAATTCGCGGCTGTTTCTTATGACAAATCCTAGCATGCGGTAAGCTTTATTCACAATATTCTCAATATGCGCATCGAAATGGAGTTTAGAATCAAAAAGTACGCCTAGATCTTTTATACAATAAACGCGCTCGAGTAAATAGTTGCCAATACAATAATTGTGTATAATAGCATTGTGATTTTTAGTGAAGCTTATTTGTTTACATTTGTTGTAACTTAGGTAAATTTTGTTTTCATTGCAAAACGCTTCGAACCTTACTAAGTCGCTTTGGATGAGCAGACAATCGTTTAAATTCCTAACATTGGCAAATATTTTTATATCATCGGCGTACAAAAGAAATAAACAATGCATGAAACATTTAGTAACAGTGTTAATAAAAAGTATAAATAACAGCGGACCCAGGATTGACCCCTGTGGCACGCCAGAAGTAACTGGTTCCCACATAGAAGTATGTCCTCGTAATAATACAGCTTGCTGTCTTTTTGTCAAATATGAGACAAACCAACGTAGTAAGTTTCCCCTAATTCCGTTGAACATAATTTTTTTAATAAGAATAAGGTGGTCAACCTTGTCGAAAGCTTTTTTGAAATCGCAGTATATTGCATCTACCTGGTGGCCTCGATCCATGCTAGTGAATAAGAAATTTGAGTAAATTAGTAAATTACTCATGCTAGATTTGCCTTTTACAAACCCGTGTTGTTGTTCAGTAATTTTGGTGGCAAGCAGGGGATATATATTATCATGGACAAGCCTTTCCAAGAGTTTAGGGATCGCCGAGAGAATGGATATTGGCCTATAGTTTTCGACTTTTTGACGTGAGTCACTCTTGTGGACTGGTATAATATAAGCCAACTTCCACCTATCAGGGAAAACCCCGTCACACAGGCATTTGTTAAATATTATGGTAAGTGGAACGTACAGTGACGACGCAGCAGATCTGAGGAAAAATGCCGGTATTCCATCGTGACCCGCACCTTTGTTTATATCTAAAGACTTTAAACTTGATTGCACTTCTTGTTCCGTTAGTTCAATGGTGTGAATGTGCGTAAGTCCAGAGTCCCGAACGGCCTCAAGTTGGTCGATGTAAATTGTGTCATTGATAGAGGAGGGTTCAAATGTTGACTTAAAGAATTTAGAGAACATATTACAGATTTCTTGGGCTTCATTAGATTTGCGCCCTTCGAAGGACATAGTGGCAGGATATCCATCAGATGATTTTAATGAGGATATGTATGACCAAAAACATTTAATATTATTTTGCAATGAACTTTCGATGTTGTCGAAAAATAATTTACGAGATTCACTAGCCAATTTTTTGTATGTAGCACGTAAGAAGGAAAATTTGCGATAGTCAAAAAGACCTTTATATGTCTTCCATTTGAGCCAGACTTTGTCTTTTTTCCGTGATAACCTAATAAGTTCGGGGGTAAACCAAATGGGAAATTTCTCATTTCGTCGTGCCAATAATGGAATAAACTTATCAATGACATTGTTTATTATTACATAAAATCGGTCTACTGCTTCTTCTGCTGATAAATTTGCGATTTCAGACTTCCAATCAATACAATTAATATCATTATTAATTTGAGTATAATCAGCTTTCCTGAAATTGTGCTTACGCTCTTTATTGTTTTTAATTTTTGGATGAATCGCGGATGATATTTCGAATTCCAGGGCTGGATGGTGTCTGTCCTCTGAAAGGAGAGGGTCGTCGCTATGTGTAACTTTTGTTTCGTGACTGTAAAATATAAGGTCTAAGAATTTATCGTTGTGGTTAGGTATACAGTTATATTGAAGTAAGCTCATCAATGCCATTGTTTGAAGAAAAGTTCGCGATGCAGCCGTGTTTGAGGAGGCAATACCATGATTGCAGCCTTCGGAAAATGTCCATGTAAGAGTAGGTAGATTCAGATCTCCTAGAACACAAAACGTATTATTTGGTTCTGATGAAAAGACGGATTCCAGGTTTTTGGAGAAAATATCATAAAGCATTACTGGCGAGACAGGAGGTATATATACAGCACATATGATCAGATTAAGAGACCTTACCGGAATAGATACGAAGATTTGTTCAATTTGATTTTTTTCCCAATCATCGAGACGGGAAGCTGCGAGCTCCTTGCGCACTGCCACTAACACACCACCTCCGTCCATCTTACCGGTAATTATGCGGTCCCTATCTCGTCGAAATACCGTGTAACGCGAATCTATGAATTCGGCCGTATTTACACTTGTTACAAGCCACGTTTCAACTAGGACTATAACATCATAGTTATTTGATGAAATATTAATAAGTAGCTCCTGAGTTTTGGTCTTAATACCACCACAGTTCTGGTAATAAACAGATATTGATGATGAGGTCATTTTTTTAGTGTAAGAGTGTTATTCGACTTATTCCACATTTGCGGGAGCGGTACATTAATTAGGACGTATGATGCATCAAAATTATATATAAAACATTGATTACTTAGTGTAAAATATGAATGAATATTCAAGAAGCATGTTAGTGCTATATGATTATGGAGGTATTGCGCTATAAACAAATATATTGAGTTATTTTGTAAGAAAAAAATTATTGACCAAGGGTACAGGATAGTGATAGAAAGCTGGCATCGATAGGAGCAGTAACGAGTTTGTTCTAGAAGTCACATATTTTGTTGATCATGAGTGCTGATTTTTTTGAGGTCTCCATCGCAACGAATGGTGACCACTCGAGAGAGATCATTCCTTTTCGCCAGGATACTGCCATTCCTCACCCATATGTATTTATAGCCGTTTTCTTTTCCAGCGGCACGTGTTTTGGCAAAGAGTATTTTATTTTTTAGTGTCAGGTGCTCGTTTACGTAGAAATTAGTGGTGGGAGCTCCAAGTCCTAGTTGGTCCGTTGTGAGGCCGCGGCGAGTCCTTACCGCAGCGATGACATCATCACGGAGACGCTTTGTCGTGAGATGGACGACTATGTTCCGTGGACGGTTGGAGGGCGACGAGTGTCCGCGAGCGACGCGGTGCACCGACACCACAGCGCTACTAGGAAGTGGCACGTTGATGGTTGATCCCATTCTCTCCAGTAGTGTGAACAGATTTTCACCTTTCACCTCGGGAATGCCGTGAACATCTAAATTACACACTCTGCTACGCTGCTCCATGTCATCTTGAGCATCTCTGAGAGATTGGATTTCTTGTCGGAGGCTGGTATTTTCTTCCTGAAGAACAGTCACACACCCCATGATTTTGGTGTACTGGTCCTTCCACTCATTTGATAAAGTGTCCAATTTTTGATGAATAACGTCAATGGCATTCTTATTCTCAGTACGCATTGTTTCAAGTTTCGACTCAAAGAAGTTGATAAGGGAGTCGGTGTCAATGTTTATCATTGACTGGTGCGTTGCCGATGGTGATTCCATGGTGCCAGATGCGGTCAATAGAGGCGATGATAGTGTTTTCTTCACACTGCAAGTTTTGCTGCGAGATTTAGACATTTTCTTTGGTTATTTATTAATTAATATATTTATATAATATATATTTTTTTTTAAATTTGGGATTTATGGATTTATGGTTTTGCTCCCCTGAAAAGTTTGTTAGCTCCAAGTACCTATATAGGCAAACTCGAGACAGTAAGGTTGACAATGTGGGTAGTATTTTTAATTTAACAGATATTTACACAAATTCGCTTTTGATTTTATTTTGTTTTAACTTTTGACACACTATAAACACTTTATTATTAAGATGTAAGTCAAGTTAGATTAGTGACCAATTTAAACCCCGTTTTAGTATAGTTTTCACTGCTTAGAGCATAAAAATTCACTGTTTTTTGTTAATTTGTGTGGAACAAATATTTAATGTGCTTGCTGTGTCACTGTTGTTATTGTTGAAATTATACCACATAATCTTTTTCCTCCAGACTCTATAGCTATAAATAAATAACCATGACGTGTTTGCACTCTTCACTGATATACAGTGGCGTGCGGTCTAAAAAGATTGAAAAGCAGTACCTACTGATATAAAAACCAACGAATATTTTTATACGACTATTTAAACATAAAATTGCGGTTGTTGGTGCATGGATAATGTGAAATAATTGTCAATACGTAGCGATAAAATAAGTAGCAAAATACGTTTTATTAATTATTATTTTTGTTTACAAATGTGCAAATGTTTGACAAAATTAATGCTTAAATTAATAATACTGATACAACGAGCATGGTTTCACTAAACTAGACATTCATATAGCTATTTCATTCGTACACACATAATATTAAACAAGATGTATTTATGTACATCAGTAAAATCCATCAAACACCTAGTGATAGTCTGTGGACAATATATTATATTGCAGTTGATATCATCGTGCTATAAGTTTCTAGGGTTTGTTATATCGTGCAAACAGTTTTCCAATCCCGAAGCAATGAAGGCTATATACGAGTCATAGACATACAAATTTAATAGACGAGAAGATACAGATGAGGGGGTAAAACCAAACTATGGGGGTGCGAAGAGGGAAAAGACGACTGTGATACGTTAAAAAATCAATCTGACAGTATATAGGCATCTCGCATTATAATATCACCATTTAGTTCTTAAAAGCAAAATCTGCTTTTGAATTAATTGACCTTTTTACATGGGAGCGCGAATTGCTCGCCACGTTATTAACATATTTGAGAAGTCCAAATGCGGAAAAGTAAAGTTTGCCCTTTTTCACAGAGGAACATTTTGTTGCCGTATTTAGTTAAGACACTTTTACAAATATTTCATAATTTACTTACCCCTGTAACCAGCGACGAGCTCATCGGAGAAACGCCCACATTCACTATGTTCACATGTATTAGGGTATAATGTATAGCACAAGCTCTCATTTTTGTTCGTAAAATCTACGATGTTAGCTCGGCCAGGACTGGTCAGGACAAGAATGATGATGTCACATTTTTTAGATTCAAGCGAGGCTCTCGTAAGCCCAGCCGGCTCCATGAAACCGGTATAGGGAGGGGGAAATAATACGCTTTTATCACTTAGGGCAGTTCCAGATATATTCATATGTCCATGATACGAGTATATAATTGCATTGTAAGTTCTCTAATTGAATACACCCCAGCTGTGTGGGCCCCATATCAGCAAAACCATATTAATAAAGTAGAAGATATTAAAAAAAAGTTTCTTTAATATCTGTATATAAGAATGCACAGAGAGCCTACCTGCTATTCTTGCGACACAAAAATTGCTCACTGAAACGCGCTACCAGTTTCTGGCCGAGTAGGAGTGAGGCCCTTGCAGCAAGCACACACAGGAGACCCTGAGGAGAATAATTCCTCTCAGGGCCTATGTCAAGTTCTGAGAAGGTAAAGGGAATTGGTGTTAGGGGTGGGTAGGAATCTGGATGTCAGTGTGTTCAGGGGTGACGGACGTATGAATCTATCCCTCCCACTGCGGTTCAAGGTGATGTTCCGATAGAGTACGGCTGGAGAAGTCAAAGGGACTTCCTCAATCCCTCTCTCCCGATCCGGCCTGCCATGCATTGAAGGACCCACCACTTACCCGCCCTGGTATAGGTAACAGATGGTTACCCCTTGAAGGCTCTTGCAAGGACTCTAATTTTTTTGATAAAAACGACCCTACATTTGATAACGAACCTAGACCTCCAATGTCCCTGCATACGTTGTTAGTAAGCAGTATGCAAGTGCTTAGCGGGAAATACAGATACAATGTGCATTTGTATGACAAAATATAGACCTGCCGTGCAGCTGTGGGCAGACGCATCCGCCGCAAAGACCCGGAAAAACACCACTCCATGAACCCGGGCACCAAACGTAGCGAAACATTTGGGGAGATTACTACGGCATAGATTTTTTTGTTATTTATTTTTGGGGTGTTATGCCGTGTTTTGCTCCGCCACTTTCTTTAGCCAACGTTTCTGACAGCGTTACAGTGTTCATCATCAGGGCAGATGTGACATCTTTTTCATACTTTTGACCGTGAAAACCTTAAATAGTAACCTACGGCAGAGATGTCGGTTATCCAATAAATGACTCCCGGGGCGGCGGTACTCATACCCGCCTCCCAAATTGTCATCATTAATTTAATAGATCGCGCATTCCTCCTGGAATTTTACTTTTGTTTTTTTTTTAGTTTATACCGTACAACTACTGCCAGGGACGGCACGATGATCTGCTATGTATCCCACATATTATCAGAACGGACGCACTGGTTCGGCATAGCACGACAAGAGGTATGGCGCTGTTAACGAACGCCTCCAAGATAGCTGACATTTTTAACAGTACTCTTGAAGGATTCAAAAGTCACGTAAATGCCATACATAACCCGTTATAATGTATGTAAAAATTCTGATTCAAAAAGGCAAAGTTCGTCTTTTTTATTGAGGCATCCATCCATCATCATTCACTTATTATTTTATTCAACAGAGTGCATGTAATGTTTATGTAAGTATTATATTATCAATGCTGTGTTTGTCTTTAATTAGTGATAGCATCAACCATGTTCAGTGTAATTGTATCTGTGAAAGCTTTGATGTAAATCACTGTTGACAAACCTAATAAAAAAAATAAAAAAAAAATTAAAAAAAAGCTTTCATGCCAAAAAAACAAATGTGTTTATTTTTCATTTAAATGAATTTTTAGAGATCAAAGTTTCTAAAAAACGTGACGTATAGGGCAATGATTGCAACGCTTCAGACTAAACATGTCACTGCATGTAGAATCAAATAAGTCACAGATAGGCTAAACACAGCCCTCTCACGACCTTTGCAGTATTGTAAAAGGAAGCGTGTATAAATATGTGAGTATCGCAATTAGAGTCTTTGAGTAATTACGTACTTTTTGTTCTTAGACTAAATTTACAATCGTGACATAAAAAGGCGGCTACAAGCATATGTGCAACATGTAATAATTTCATTGATTTTAATCTTGTGAACGATGACATTACTACGTATTATTATTACTATACAAATTAATATACTTTATGGTCAAACTCCTGAACTTTCTCAGCTGGTAGTGACCCATAAAACCCCATTAGAAATCTAAAAAAATAACTTTAGATATTTGGAAACTTACGAAAGGGTATCATATTAAATTTGAAAAAAATATTTTTCATAAGTTTTGAAGCACACTAATGTGCAGCTATTGTAAATGGACAGGCAGTCTTTAAGACAAAATGAAAATATACATAAGTTTTGATTGTCTATCCTTTTCATATTAACCGGTGCTACATTGTTTGTTCGATAAGTATGAATAAAACGCAAATTGTAGAGTTGTAATTTTTCAAGCTTAATAACATTCGAAAAGTAAATTTCTTCATTCGAAAGGCAAATGCGACAATTATAACATCCTGTGATTTTTTACGAGTCTTCGCTAGTACATATGTATATTATAGACGGGTGTAATAGGTAAAAATCCAGAAAGCTCTAATTAAAGTATATTCAATTAACAACAACTGTCGCTGGAAGATGATATTAAAATTATTATAAAAAATAAACAATAAAAACAATTTAAGAAACCCCCGACATAAAAAAGAGTTATATTTTCGACACGTTTTACAATGAAAATACTGTCAGTACCGTCTAGGTGTAAGAACGCCGTTTAGAATCGAAACGTTGTTTGAAATTGCTTCGGTGACCAGATTTGAATAGCCATGTAATTCCTCTGCCTCTGCCCCATCTCCTTCCCCTCCCCACTACCTCCAGCCTCACAAAACACCCTAATTGGGGATAGCATAGTCTCACTGGCTCCAGACGGTCGGGTGCAGTTGCGCGGTATTCACATAAACAATTAATCTTTGGTCATAGAGCAATGCACGCCACTGCTCTATGACCAAATAATAACAAAGATCAAAATTCACGCGGTAATGGGCTTTTACATTCTATGTTACAAGTTGTTTGTGTCACTGTTATCGTATGTAAATGCTTAAAAAATAAAACAATAAAGAAAATATAATAAAACGAAAAAATGTAACACAAAAGCATAAATTTAAAAACATTAGTAATAATGTGACAGAGAATAAGAAGACAATTCTAAAATATACAAAAAGATATTTAATATAACAAAAATAGTAGAAAGTATTTACTTGAAGAAGGAGATATCACTATTAAATAATCTAAATAAAAATATGAAAGAGAACAAGACACATAAAAATAGAAAAAAAAATGATCGGAACTGGGACTCAAACCCGCAACCTCTCGTCTAACCGGGAGGTGCGCTTTTAGCAATTCAGTCATTGCCACCTTCCGTCAAACCATCATAATAATTGTTAATCTCATATTTTAAAATTTTAGAATCAACAATATTATCTTCGACTATTTTTTCCATATCATAGGCAACTACCTTTTTCATTGGAAACAATCGTTCTAAGAACCGGTTTGTAACCTAGATAGCGTCTCGGATAAATATATTCGATTTTATTTATATTGAACATATATTTAACCTTTTCATAATAGTCTAAATGAATATTAAAATTTTTATAAGAACAACTCTCTTTTCTTTGAACTCAACTTTTGATCATTGAAGAAGGAGATTACACTAATTATCTGAACGAAAATATGAAAGAAAACAAGACACATAAAAATAGAAAAATATAATGGTCGCTACTAGTACTCGAACCCAGAACGTCTCACTCTGTTCTCTTTCATCTCCGTTTAGTTTATTAATGTTATCTTCTTCTTCACTGATATATTACATTGATGGGAATAACCCTCAAAAGTTATAAAAAGAGAGTTTTTCTTATAAAATATTGAAAGTTTATACTCGTACATCTATTTGTGTCAAGATAAATAAAAGTATTGAAATATACAACATATATATAGGTACTGATTATTTGATGAAATATATATTAATAACGGTGTCTGGAAACTAGTGGTACAAGCCGGAACTGGAAAGTCTCAGCATATTATTATACATGGTCTCCGGAAACTAGTGGAAAAAGCAGGAATTGGAGAGTCTCAGCATATTATAATAGGTACATAGTGTCCAGAAACTAGTGGCACAGGCGTGAACTGGAGCCTTATCATAATTTTATACATGGGATCGGTAAACTGGTGGCACAAACGGGATTTGGAGTGTCTAATCATATTATTAACATGGTGTCCGGAAAACATGCTCCCGCTCGAGCGGGAGTTTGTGCATATTATAATACGTGGTGTCCAGAAACTAGTGGGATAAGCGGGAACTAGAGTCTCATTGTATTATTATACCTTGTCTCCGGAAACTAGTGGCACAAGCAGAAAATGGAGTGTCTAATCATATTATTAACATGGTGTCCGGAAACTATGGTGTCCGGAAAACATGGTCCCGCTCGAGCGGGAGTTTGTGCATATTATAATACGTGGTGTCCAGAAACTAGTGGGATAAGCGGGAACTAGAGTCTCATTGTATTATTATACCTTGTCTCCGGAAACTAGTGGCACAAGCAGAAAATGGAGTGTCTAATCATATTATTAACATGGTGTCCGGAAACTATGGTGTCCGGAAAACATGGTCCCGCTCGAGCGGGAGTTTGTGCATATTATAATACGTGATGTCCAGAAACTAGTGGCATAAGCGGGAACTAGAGTCTCATTGTATTGTTATACTTTGTCTCCGGAAACTAGTGGCACAAGCAGAAATTGGAGAGTCAAATCATATTATTATACATGGTGTCCGGAAACTAGTGGCTCGAGAAGGAACTGGAGATTTTCATCATATAATCATACATGGTGTCGGGAAACTAGTGGCACAAACGGAAAATGGAGAGTTTCATCATATTATCAAACATGGTGTCGAGAAACTAGTAGCACAAGCGGAGAGTCTCATAATTATATTTTGAGTCGATTTGGTGGTAAAACTTTTTAAAATTTGTGCTTATCGAGAAATCGTGACCGAAGTTCAAAATTTTTGTCAATAAAAAAAATTGACCTGAAACAGATTCAAAGTGCAGACTCTCTCCAAAAGTTTTTTTTTGGTTCTAGTTGGATGTAATGATTTAATAGTTTTCCGCTTGTACTATCAATTTCCGGACACCCTGCATAATCCTATAGTACAACAATTACAAACGACAATTAATTTATTTTTTAATAATAATCAAAATATTTTCCATAAGATGTTTTAATCACTGACGCCCTTTGTGAGCTCTAGTGCGGCCAATTTGTGACAATATTTTAATCTTTGTCCCGTGGCACAGGTACTATTTTAGTTTATTAATTGTCATATCTTTGACAGCCTCCATGATTGAAATGATCTTGACTAGCAATCCAGAGGTCACGGGTTCTAAACCCGGGGTATGCAAGTACATTTTCTTTGATTAATTAAAATAATATGTAGGTATATGTACAGTATATTTGCGACACGTTCCAGTGTGGAGTATCGCCCTGGTGTAAGACCATCTTTCAGAATTGTATCGTTGCTTGAAATGGCTTAAGCCGTGTTTGGTGATTATATCTTAATAGACTATTATATCCCCACCTTCCTTTGTGATCTCTTTTCCCTCCCCACTACCATCAGGCGGGTTAAGCGAACAACAATGGAATACCCAGGATGTTGCTTGGTGAGGGGGAGGGGGGCGAATTAAACAAACATATCAAGAGGAGAACCCGCGTTGATGTCTTGAGGGAGGGGGGGGGGACGATTTCAATAAAAAAAACAGTGGAGAACCTAGGTTGATATTTTGGGGAAGGATGGGGGAAGTTAAACGAACGTAAAGCCCCGATTACATTAAGCGAGTCTACAAGCTACTAGCCGGCGAATTAACTATCTGCTAGTAAACTCCTTCAGTGTAAAATCTAGTAGTTAGCCTGTAATATGATTACACTGAGCAAGTTCACTAGCAGATAGTGAATACGCCGGCTAGTAGCTTGTAAACTCGCTTATTTTAATCGAGGCTTAACCGGTGATGTTGTCTTGTAGAAGAGGGGGAGGGAGCGATTTAAAACAATGAGATGCAGTCCAAGACTTGTGAGGAAACATATAAACATGATCCTCGCAATCATAAAACCTACAACAAAACACTGACAATACTCATTCATCGCACCTTTAATTATTCAACGTACTAAATAACGACTAATTAAAAGATCTAGAATAATTGCTCACTTTGCGACCAGTGTTCAAAAATGGATATCTGAAAAGTGGCGAAATTCTTTAAAGAACTTATGAATCTATACTAGCAAAGAAAGTTTTTGTTTTTAAAAACCATTGTTAACAGTAGAGAAATAAAAGATATTTTATTCATTTTACTTACGTAGAACTGTTTGACCTCACTGATGCACTTTAAGTCTTGCTAGAATTTTATTGAAAATATTATTGTATCAAAATTATTCATAACTTATGAATCATAAGCCAGATTTCAAATATGAATTTATTTGTACTGTACAGTAATGGTGTAGAATAATGTCCCTTTTTTACATTAACTCCACACAGGAGGTCCCGAGGAAAACAATTTCCCTCAGGACCTATGTCATCAGGGATGCTGTGTGGAGGGTCTTTTTGAAGAGAGGAAGGAATGAATATTGGTCTTGATGAGACCCATGTTGTAGGAAAAAAGAAACACAGAGGCCGGCAAATCATTCCACAGCCGAGCTGTTGAACACAAGAACGAGTCGAAGAAACGACCCGCTCTCATGTGACAAATGTCAAACGTGTACAGATGTTGGGCACGCGTTTGGCGTGTTTCCCGACTATGCACCGGTGCCAAAGGGATCAATGATGATAGTTCCTCGGAGCATCTTCCATTGTAATACCGGTAGAATGAGGATAGTATTCCTACCCGACGCCTGTGCTCTAAAAATTGCAATTCGTCTGTTAAGATGGGAGAATCTATTAAACGGACCGCCCGTTTCTGCACAGAGTCGAGGGTATTTTTCAGGTATTTTAGAGCTCCAGATCAGAGGTGGCTACCAAATTCAACCGTGAGGCGTACTTGTGATTTGTACAGGGTTAGCAGTTGTGTACTATTAAAGTATCTGCGGGCCTTGTACAGTACGCCCAGTTTTTGAGAAGCTAACTTAACTCTGGCTTCGATAGAGCTCCCATATCTTAGCTGGTCACTTAGGGTTACACCAAGGACCAAGCATATCGATAAACTGTCAAGTGCGTACCTGTGTCATTGTAACTTTCCCATATAAAATATCATCGATATATCATTTTTTCTAATTTGCTCACTTAGCAGTACTTTTAGGCACAGATTATGGAAATTATACTTCGTTTTAACAATTATGCAAGAAACAACTATTTACATCCAGAGTGGAAGATACTCTCAGTATCGCCCTGCTGTACGATCACCATTCAGAATTTAAACTTTAAATACACATAACACTTGAAACGTGTTTGATGACTAGATCTAAATAGCCTGGTACTTCCTCTTCCCCTTCACCTTCCCCTCCCCACTTACCTTCATCCTCACAACATACCCAAATTGGAGATGCGACAGTCTCACTGGCTCCAGACGTAATTGGGACTCTTGTGAGATATTCACATTTTAAAAAAGTGTGCAGTTCACACGCGGCAGAAGTGAAACCTCCAGAAAACTAAAGTAGACAAGAGTGGGGAGGCTATGAATCACCGCACAAAGAGGTGACCGATTATCTTATATATAAAAATGAATCGCTAAATGTGTTGCTAAGCGCAAATCTCGAGAGCAGCTGAACCGATTTCGCTAATTATTTTTTTTAAATATTCCTTGAAGTACGAGGATGGTTCTTACGGAGAGAAAAATTAAGAAAATTGCGCAGAAAATTGGATGATTTCAGAAAACCTAACGACTATCCCACGTTTGACGGTTCGCGTGTTTGAGAATGATATTGTTAAATCAGGATTCTATTTTTGAAAATCTTTAAGTTGATAAATTTATTTAAAGTAGGAACTCCCCTAAGGGAACGTACCCATACTACGTGACCTCTTCGGGGGGGGGGGGGTCTTCAAAATGTCACGCTTGGTACAAATGAGCGGCGGTTAAGGTTACGGTTAGCGGGGGGTTAAAAATTGCAAAAAATTGGTCACGTAGTATGGGTACGTTCCCTAATAGTTTGAATCGAATAAAGCATTTTAGATATTTTAAATATAAAAATTTCAATAAAAATTGTAAAAGGTGGCACGCGGGCTGTTTAAAAACTGAATGTACTGGGATTGAATATATGGAAAGTGATAGGAAGGGAGAGATGGAGGAGGGGGGAGGGGGGGGGGGAGGTGGAGGAGTCGGAGTGGGAACCCCCTTACATTATGCGAGCGAAGTCGCGGGAAAAAGCTAGTTCTATAATAAATATCATTATAAAAATAAATAAAACACTTTGTATTTAACCACGAATTTATTATATTACATATCGACCGGTTTCGCTTACATTAAGCTTCTTCAGGATATAAGTAATAATAACTAAATGTTAAGTGAGAGCTATGGCTTAACTTAACTTATAACTTATATAAGTTGAGTGACAGAGGGAGAAAGAAAATGACCAAGAACATAATTAGAAAGAGACAAAGTATTTGACAGAGGTAAAGTGGATAATCAATTAGTGGGAGGGAGACAACAGTATACATCTAATCACAAATAAAAACCAACAGTTAACGGTAATAAATGAGATATTAAACAAATTTTGATGTATTTTACATTATAAGATAAAGGAAGATATTTAGATATATGATAATATTAATAATGAAGGACATCAGACTAACACTAAAACACATACATAATATCATGGGCTAGGATGGATTTTTTTTTATTTTTTTTATTTATTTATCTATAATAAAATGTATTTACAATGATTGCTGGAAATAAGTTAAAAATAGGGCTATAGGGTGAATTTTTTTGATTTGATAAATTGATTTGGTTATTGAGTAAGAATTCTGACATATTTGTAATAAATGATTTCCTAATCTCTAAAGCTTCTAAATTGTCTAGTTTTATACCTATATTATTTTTATGTAATATGCGAGTTCCTGAAATTTTATTAAAAGTATGATCTGTTGAGATTAGGTGATTTGCAAGCTCAGAGAACCCCTTTCCATTTAAACATCTTAAATGTTCTTTTACTCTAGTGTTGACATTACGTGCGGTTTTCCCTATATAGTAAGCAGGGCAATCACTGCAGCTAAGTTTATAAATACCGGAGAAACTTAAATGATCTTCTTTGTCTTTAGTATTAATTAAAAATTTGGCAAGGTTATTGTTTGTATAAAAGGCCGGTTTGATATCTACAGGAAGGTTCCTAACGCTTAGATTAGAAAAATTATTTATAAATAAAATTCTACGCCAATGATATTTTGGAATGTCTTGATTGTTTGTCGGGGTGCTTTTATAAAGACATTTATTTGTAGCTAATTGTTTTTGTTTCTTATTAAGTATTTTATTGATTAGGTCCGGGTCATAGCCATTATTTGTCGCTATTTGCTTAATAATAGATAATTCTTTTGAAAAATTAATCCTAGACAGAGGCACAGAGACTAGTCTGTGTATCATTGAATGAAAGGCTGAGTGTTTGTGGGAGATCGGATTATTAGATGTGTTGTGTATGGTTATGTCTGTGTATGTTGGTTGGCGGTATATGTTGAAAGCAAGTCTATTATTTAACAAAGAGATTGTAAGGTCTAGAAAATTAAGAGAAGCATTAATTCCTATTTCTAAAGTGAATTGTATTTGTGTGTGAAAAGAATTTAAAAGCTGGAGGAAGGTCTTTAATTGACGATCTGTACCGGACCAAATGCAAAACATATCGTCCACGTATCGTTTCCATACCAACAAGTTTTTTTAGGAGAGGGGATTTGCATGAAAAAATGCTATTTTCTAGGTTATCCATAAATATATCAGCTACCAACGGGGACATTGGAGACCCTATCCGCAAGCCCATATTTTGTTCATAGATGATGTTGTTGAATTTAAAATAATTTTGGTTTAAGCAGACATTAAACAGACGAGAAAGATCATTAGAAAAATCTTTTGGCAATTTAGAATTATTTAGTAAATTACTAATAAGAGATTTGCTTTCATTTACTGGTTTTCTTCTAGGAATGTTACTGGAATCTTTAAATATTTTAACTGATTATTAAACACTATGGAAGATTTACAGTCTCTAGTGTCTAGGATGAACGAAGAATATGTATGAAGAATGAGTTAATGATGAATGTAAGTAAGTCTAAAATCGTGGTGTTAGAAAGAGAGAGTACGAAAACAGTGTGCGATATAGTTGTGAGTGATGAATACTTGGAGCTGGTGGATGAGTTTATGTATCTGAGTTTACGAGAGATGAGAAGGCTGAGAAGATATTAAAAGGAGGGTAAATGCCGGTAACTCCATTAATGGAGGACCGAATGCCGTTGGCGCTAATAAAAAACTGTCAAAAAAAGCGAAGCTAGCAGTCCACAATGGAGTCCTGGTACCTACCCAGATGTATGGTAGTGATGCATGGAACTGGCAGAGGAAGGATGAAAGTAAACTGAAAGCTGTTGAAATGAGATCCCTGAGGTGTATGTGTAGTAAAACCGTGTATGATCGTGTAAGAAATGTGGATATGTGCAAAGAATGTAAGGCTGATGTAAGCATAATAAGTAAGAATAAGAAAGGGATACTCAGAAGGCTTGGGCACGTAGAGCGAATGAACGAAAAAAGTAGTGTAAAAATAATATATGACGCAGATGTGAATGGTAGAAGAAGTCGGGGACGCCCGAGTAAGACATGCCACGATCAAGTGAATCAGATACTTTAGACGGGCCATGTCAAAAGATTAATAGAAGAGTAGGTATGAGACGATTTATGAATGTGAATAAGGCAAAGAGTGTGTGCCAAGACCGAGTTGTTTGGCGGTCCGTCCTCTCTGCCTACCCCTGCGGGGAAACAGCGCGATGGTTAGTTAGTTAGTTAGTTAGTCCAACAGGCCAGAATTTTACTGCTTTACTTCTTCAAAATCGGTGAGTCGGCTAAAGGGCGCGGACTCCGGGTTTCGTCTGCGGTTGGGCCGATAGCCATACACATTGTCATTGGGACTGCCTGGTGGTTTGTGGAATACCTTCTCTGTATAGATATTTTATTTTTATGCCTTTTCTTCTCTCAGTTATTTTTTCAAATACTTGCATTATATTATTACTGTTACTTTTTCGTTATATATCTTAACTAGGTCTCCTCAACCGGGCGCAGCTCTTATTTTTCTTTATTTACTAACACCTTTATCTGTATATATTTTTCTCTATAGATTTCAGAAGAATCATTCCACGGGCTGCTACTTTTATTTATCTTTTGTATAATGTTAATGTAAGTACTTGCATACTGCTTACTAACCCCGTATGCATGGACATTGGAGGGTCTAGAGTCGTTCAAATAAATGTAGCTTCGTTAAAAAAAAAATAGAGTCTTGACGTGTGCGGTGAAGGAGGAAACCATATGTTTCCTTATAACGCCGTTGGGAAAGTGGTGGGGTCCCCTCCAATGCTTCTTCGTCTTCTGAAAGTTTGGGTTGAGAGATGGCCTGTTCTTAGAGTCGCTGAGTAGCTGTAAAACAACTTAGGGAACGTACCCATACTACGTGACCAACTTTTTGCAATTTTTAACCCCACCCCCGGTGACCAAAATCCTAAGCAACCCGCCGCTCATTTGTATGGAGCGTGACATTTTGAAGACCCCCCCCCCCCCTAAACGTGTCACGTAGTATGGGTACGTTCTCTTAGGTACCAGGTGTATTTTGCTTCTGAATTCACGGACACTCTTCATGATTCCTTTACATTTACCGCTTGGATTTAATTGTTATGATTTATGTGTTTTGTGTTTCTGTAATATGTTATTTCTTTTATTGTATTAACATTTATTTTTTTATATATTAAGATTTATGTGTTATATTTTACATTTGCGTTATTATATTATCTTGTTCACTATGTTTTAAAAAATGTATATAATTGCCTTGCGATTTGTTTTGTTAATAATGACTATACTACCTGTGAATTTATGCCATGTTCCTTGTTTTGTTTTATTTGTCTTTAACTGTTTCAATGTTTTACTGGATGAACTGAACTCAATTTTTTTTCCCTATCCCCATACGGGGGTGTGCTGGACCTCGTCCCTGCTTCATCTTTAGTTACATTACTAATTTTGCAGATCCTTCTCAAATCTATCTGCGCCTCCCCCAATGACATGTGCAGGCTTGAGGCTTGATTAGACGACCTTGACTGTCCTTTGTCCTGCCTCTGACTATCCAACGCTGAATTTTCTTTTAGTCTTCGGGTATTTTACCCCAAATATTCCCCAACATTCTTTGAGGCTTCACTGAGTGGTTGGCTAAGGGACACGGAAACTAAGTGTAGTTTATGATCAGACCGAAAGCCATTCACATTTTTTGTTGGTACTTGCCAATTGATTTGAGATTTATTGTATTACTTATAATCTCTATTTTATGCAGGTGCTTGCGGGTTTTTACAGATGCAATGCCGCCTCATGGAGCCTCATAAATGAGTTTTTCTTTTGCCCTGTTTAATTTATCTTTGTCTTACTAACCTATTTTTTGCATTTTGTTTTTCCTGTTAAGCACTTGCATACTGCTTACTAAAAACGTATGCATGGACACTGGAGGTCTAGATTCGTTCAAAATAAATAAATGTTGCTTCGTTTAACAAAAAAAATTAGAATCTTGCGAAAGCCTTGAAGGAGTAACCATCAGTTACTTATACCAGGGCGGGTAAGAGGTGGATTACCTCCACTGCTTCTTCGTCTGTATTGTTACTCCCTTCCCATAAGGGGGTGGAATAGCCCCTTGTCCTTGCCTGGCACAGGTGGTGTCCTGTTTTATGTCTTTAGTAAGAGCTTAGTTTCCTGCGCCAGTGCACTGTCCACTGTTTAGAGGGGGGGGGGGGTTCCTTTCGACTCTGATCTCCAGTTCTCTTGTGGTCCTGTCGGCTGGAGTGAGTTACTCAGTCCCCTGGGTTCTTCAGAAGTCTCTTCTCCAGTATCCCACCGTGTTCACAAGGGTCACGTCTGGCCACTGGCACTGTGCTGCTGGGGACGGTGTGAAGGGTTTGAACGACCACCTTCCCATCGCACTGCTCACTGTCTCTCCTCGGGACTGCCTGTGCCTTGCCAGGAGCTCTAGATGCTCTTCTTGTGTTGTACGCTGTCGTAGGAACGTATTTGGATTTGCTTTTACTTTCTAATGTATGTTACTCTATTTCCCAACTCTCTCATGTGGAAACCAAAATTTCGAAACGGTACCAAGATTCACATGCCTAGGCTCCCAGATAACAAACGACAATAATACCACATACAGAAGCTCATAGTGAACGCATATCGCTGTTATTTCCGCCTACAAAACCAATTAAAGTCCAGACTGCTGTCTAGAAACACGAAGATATTAGTGTACAAAACACTTATCAGAACAGTACTTACGTACGCAGCTGAGACTTGGGTACTAACTAAGAGGAATGAGCGAGCACTGGACGTTTTTGAAAGAAAAATTTTGTTGCGCATCTTCGGACCGGTTCTAGAAAATGGATTTTGGCACAGACGTTATAACAATGAGCGTTATACTTTGTTTAAGGAGCTAAACGTCGCAAAATTTATAAAACTGGGAAAACTTTGGTGGCTGGGTCATGTGGAGAGAATGACTGAGCATCAAGCACCAAAGTCCCTGCTGAACTCAAGGCCAATAGGGCGAAGGAGCCTGGGAAGACCAAGACTAAGATGGAGCGACAACGTCCTCAAAGACATATCTATCTTGGAGCTTCTAAACTGGAGAGAGCTGCCACAAAACCGAGATGAGTGGAGGAAGACTCTTGAGGAGGCCAAGACCCACCAGGGGTTGTAGAGCCAATAGTGATGATGATGATATTACTTTATTTATATATGTCTCTCCACTAGCTTCAAGAACAGGAACAAACTGCCTCGGATGAGAACTTAAAAGTTTTTTGTATGTTTAAATGTATGTTGTGCCGTGTAGGGACAGTCGGGGGCTTTTAGAATCATTTCACAGAAGCTTCGTTTTAAAAAACAAAATTAGAGTCTTGACGTGAGAACCGATAGAGGGATCCATCTGATCCTTAAAACGGTTCGGGAAAGTGGTGGGTGCCCTCGATAGAACGAATTTTCATGCGGTTTTCACCAATAGATAAGAGTGATTCATGAGGAATGATTAGGTATATAATTTGTCAAGGTTTTGAGTAAATTGGTAAAAATACATAATATACTAGCTGGTATCCGGCATGAGTTGCTATGTCATTTAATATAGAAATTGTTTCTCCCTGCGTGTCCTTTCCCATTCATTCCGTTCCCCTCGCCCCTCTCATATCCCGCATTTTGCGTACACCTATTGCAATTTTTTTATACAAATTTCATAACGCCAGAGCTCACCAATAGTTTTATACAAACCTTGTCCTGACAATAACGAACACAAAAAAATATCCAATTTATGCGCGTACAAACGATCGCGCGTATCAGCGATTTATTTTTATTTATACAGAAGAAGAAGATAGATAGATAGGTAGATGAAGGAGAATGTCTGTATGTGGTGGGCGAGCGGGCTGGCGGGAGGGCGGTGTGGATTTAATTTGTATGCAAAGGAAGGTCACTGTCTACACTTGACTTTGAAAACTCCGTACAAAGCCCGGGCATCGTGGGGACTAGCAGCTAGTATATTATATTTTACTAGCTGAACCGGCCACGCGTTGCTGTAGCTAACGAAAAACAACGCCGACTACTGGATGGTTACCCGACATTTATAACCACCGCCACCTGTTAATTTGCATACAAATCAAATCCACAGCCCGCTTGCCAGCCCGCTCTCCACCACACACAGACATTCTCCTTTATATTTCAACCAATTAACAAAACCTTGACAAATTTTATACCTAGCCCTCCTCATGAATCACTATACATATATTGGTGAAAACCGCAACAAAATCCAATTAGTAGTTTTTGAGTTTATCGAGAACAGACAGACCGGCCGGCGTAGTGCAGCGGTAAGGCGCTTGACTCGCATTCCGAAGGTCGTGGGATCGAATCCCGGCGTGGCTAAAAAATTTTATTTGTTTAATTTGTGTATTTCACAATTTATTCATTTTAAATAATATTTGCGGCACGTTCCAGAGTGGAAGATACTCTCAGTATCGCCCTGGTGTAAGACCACCATTCAGAATTGAAACGTTGCTTGAAATGGCTTCTGCCGTGTTTGATAACCGGATCTGAATAGCCAGGCACTTCCCCACCTTCCTCTTCCCTATCTCTTTCCCCTCCCCACTGCCTTCAGCCTCACAACATACCCCAATTGGGGATGCCATAGTCCCACTGGCTCCAGACGTAAGCATTTGGGACTCTTATGCGGTATTCGTGTAAAAAAAAAACCGGCGGAGGACTTTAATTTAAAATATCTTGAGAAATTGAAACGAAATATTGTATTCGGTAATGATGCAAGTATGGCGGAATAGGCAATATTTAGGAAAAGACATGTGTATGGAGTAAACAGTCAAGGTATATCACTAGCAATATGTGACATAGCGACACCTTCATCTGAGTTGGTGTATTTTACCTGCAAGTAGAAATTACAAGTTCAATAAAAACATTAAAAAAGTTTTGCCGGAGGTTGAAATTTCCCCGGATTTATGCTGATTTCCACTTTCCCTAGAAGACATTTTTCTCTCCTACATCTAGGGAAATTTCCCTAGACATCCCATCCCAACATCCGCGCCATGGACAGGGTTGCCAAGGCACATATTCTAAAATACCCTTAATAGATGTACCTCACAAGTTCTTTTAACTACAAAATGAAATAAAATTAATTTGAACTGAAAACTCATTTAACACCGTTGTGATTTGAAACTCGATGAAACGGAAGAGAGACACTAAAAAAGAGACAAGCACATACCTCTATAGGATTTAGCCTGCGGGAGAATGAGATAGCAATAAAATATATATTTATTTCACGGATACTCGGTTCCAACATAATACGATAAATCCACGGTTCCACAAACAAGTCTCCTTTGATCTAGTTGTATAAAGCGCCTGACGAACCTTACCTACCAAACATTCAGCGAACCAAAGGTGGAATCCTACGAAATCCTACGAATCCTACGAAAAAAAAGTTTTTGTTAAATCAATATCTAATCTTCAAACCACTCCAAAATGAACAGGCAACGAAAACACAAAAAAGCGACATCCAGTGACTCCGAAGAAGAAAACATAAACACTAATACTTCGACGACCAAAATATGGAAAAAAAAACCATCCTTCATGTTGATTAAAAAGATTCGTGGTCTCCCACTCATCTCAATTTTAGTTTTCTGAAGGTTTCACTTCTACCGCTTGTAAATCGCACATTCTGTTTTTTCCATTAGTTCACACAGAAGGCTCTGAGCAAAAAATTCCCTTGGGACCTATGTCATCTTTGAGGATGCTGTGCAGAGGGTTTTTTTAGAGAAAGGAAGGAGAGGAAGTTCTGTGAAGGAAAGGGTGTAAGAAGTGTTTAGGAATCTGGGAGTAAATTTGTCCAGGAGTGACGCACGTATGAATCCATCCTTCCCACTGCGGTACAAGTCGGTGGGTCGAGAGAGTACGGCTGGATACGTTAAAAGGTCTCCGTCAACCAGTCTCTCGCGATTCGGCCCGCCACGCAGTAGGTGAGCGATCGCTTCGACCTCGACAAATTTCACCCCATGAACCTGGGCACCCCTGCTAAGTCACCAAACGTAGCGAACCATTTGGGGTGACCTATGGCAGGGGTGTTGGCTATCCAATAAATGGTTCCCGGGGCGGCGCTACCATACCCGCATCCAAAATTAAAATCTTGAAATAAACATTGTTTTAAATTATTTACTCATTTTTGGATTTCCTCTTTCGTCCAGGCTTTGAAAACAATTTAGTTTTAAAACATTTGCTCCTAAAGAACATTGAATTCTATTTTTCACATTGTAAATATTTTTTCAACATGGTTGGAAATTCAAGAAATTCTCAGAATCCCCTCATTATCCCCGAAAAGAGGTTCTACCTGCAAATAACTCAATTTCTTAAAGTCTTAGAAATTCCCCGTAATTTGAGAAATTGTCCATCAATTGGCAACCCTGAACATGGAGTCAGCGATTGAGTGACGCCATATTTTAAAATGTTATTATATTTTCTCTTAGTTTTTCACAAAATTTTAATTTTTTTTAATTTTAATTTATATACCTATATGTTTTAATTTATATATTTGTATAGAACACTTGAGTTCTTAACACTTAATCTTTATTATTAATTTTTGTATTACAAAATTAAATTTTCATTTTTATTTCTACTTTTCTTTCAAATATGATTATTTTTTTCTCTGTATTTTTCACTTACTTTTAAGTATTTCTTAATTTTTATTTAGTATGTTTAATCATCTGTTTTAATAAAATAGTATTTATTAAGGGCCCGCAACTCGGATTTGTACCGATTTATTACATATTTCCCTTAAACACGGTAAGTTTTAAAGCTCTTAAAAAAATATATGTTATTCTTGAAGATAATATCTAGACTTTGCCCGCGCCGAAACGTAAATTATATAAAATTCCCTCGATAGAAAAAAATCGCAAAGTATGCTCCAAAAATTATTATTAACATGTTTGCTTCAGTTATTTTACAAGTTATATGTATGAAAAAATTCACAGTGTTTCTTTAAATGCTGTTTATGATAATGCCCGCGAGCTTTTTGCTCTATTTTAAACGAGTCGTGTTTTATTAAACATTTTCGCAGTTTTTGCGTCGATTTTGTCGCTGCAAATGTTAGCGCTCTCCTCTTACATTCGTTATTTCGTATCTCTCCATCTTCTTCTTTTCGGGCCCGGTTGCAGAGCCTTAATCTATTTAAAATATTAAATGTACGACAACCACAGCACGGGCATTAGCCTAGTGTGGTAGGCAAAAAAAACCCATTCCAGGGGCAAAAAATCAATTTAAAAAAGATTGAAACCCTGATTTAAAGGTTATAAATATCATATCAAAACGGGTTTTAGGTTACGACTTAAAAAAATACAAGACTCGTTATATTCAAAGTTCGTAGAAAATGAATTTAACAAAGCAAGCTCATCGAGGGTTGTAGACCGTGTGGATATATATTTGTATTCGTGACGTAGCTTGAAGTCCATGTTCCACTGGGATATTTAAATAAACTGCAATACAAGTGGCAGTGTTTTATTTCATGCTAGATCACGCGTGCGAAATTTTGAAAGCGGCCCGACGAGTTTGTTCTTTGAAAAAGGTTCGTATGAACTAACCTTGTTAAACGCATTTCCTACTAACCTTGCGTTATACTAATCGTACAAAAAACGTAGCACCGCTCACGAAAAGAATAACCATTCAAAGAACACGACTGAAAAAACTAAACATTTAACACATGTACATAATAATATATATCTTTATCTAAGTTTCTTTCTTCTTCTTCTTCTTTCCCCTTTATTAATTCTTTCCCCAGTACAAGGTAAACACAGTATTGGTAACAAATTTAAATGAAATGAATGTATTTAATATTTGAGGTAATTATTTTCCTAACCGCTGTACTTTTATTCACAGATTATGGAAATTTCACATTGTTCCAAAATTTCTCCAAGAACCAACAATTCACATGCACAAAATAGGTTTTAGATTCTTAGTTTGGGTTAATTAAGTAATTCATGCATATTTAGAATGAAACGACACTTATGCAAATATCAATTCATAAAAAATAAAATCATAATAGTGGCAAAGGAATCGTTTTGCAAGGGAAATTTTGAACTTTGAATAAAAATGGAATTTTGATGCGTTTTTTAACATTTATTGGATAACCAACACCTCTGCCATAGTTCACCCCAAGTGGTTCGCTACGTTTGGTGACTTAGCAGGGGTGCCCGAGTTCATGGGGTCAGGTTTGTCCGGATATTGGCGGCAGATGCGTCTGCCCAACAACCGCAGGCCGGATGTGGTAGGAGAAGATCTTTTTGATCTCTCCATCGGGACTCTCTCGGAACATTGCCTTGCACCGCAGTGGAAAGGATGGATTCATTCGTCCGTCGCTCCTGGACACACTGACCCCCAGATTCCTACCCACCCTCATACCTTTTTCCTTTCCAGAACTTACTCTCCTCCCTTTCATTAAAGAGACCCTCCACACAGCATCCCCAAAGATAACAGGCCCTGGGTGGGAAATAATTTCCTCCGGGCCTCCCGTGTGGAGTAATACAGGATAGGTTAGGTTAGTACCAAGTGTATACATATTTTTTTTAAATTAATTAAAATTATATCCTGATATATTAATTGACTGAATGTCAATTAATTGTAACAGTGTCAATTAATGTCATTTTATTGACTGAAGGTCACAAAGTCTGCAAATTTATTCATACGTTCAACTTTTAAGGGCCTTTAACCAGCCAGCGGCCGAAAATCCACATTTCGTCGAAAGATGTTCTTACGATCGTACAGGGCGGTTCCAATGAGAAAGATTATAACTCAATATCGATTTTATTTCATTTCAAATTTGCTTTAGTTTATACCTTCACCCAAAAATGCTGAAAGGCGTGATGATAAAACTATTAAAATGATGTATTTTTTGTAATTAGTTTTTGATCATAAGTATTTGTCATTTTTCAATAATGTATAGGTAAGCAAAATAAGAATGTAAAAAAAACGTAAATAGGTATGTTAATTTGTAAAACCGTAAATAGATAGACAAAACAAAATAGAGAAATTTTCGTCATAAATAAGTGTTCGGATATATTTTTTAATGATTTTATTTGAACTAAAATTAAAATTTTAAAACATGCGTTTACTAGATAACGTATTGATTTACAATAATGTATTATGACATGGTATTAAGTTTAGTATGTCTTGTAAAATAAGATTTTTCATTTAAAAATTGAACAAATCTGCCAACGACCTGTGGTATAACCTTATATCATCATCACTCTTGGCTCTACAACCCCTGGTGGGTCTTGGCCTCCTCAAGAGTCTTCCTCCACTCATGTGGGTTTTGTAGCAGCTCTCTCCAGTTTAGAAGCTCCAAGATGGATATGTCTTTGAGGACGTTGTCGCTCCACTTAGTACCATCTTATAACCTTATTATACTCGTACTAAAAATAGATAAAAGATCAATCTTTCGAAATTTGGTTTAGAAATGACGTATTTCCGATCTTCTCCGGTTTACACCCTCTAATTTTTTTGTTTGTTTACATTACTCCACACAGGAGGCCCTGAAGAAAATAATTTACCTCAGGGCCTATGTCATCTGAGATGCTATGTGGAGGATCTTTTTGAGGAGAGAAAGGAATGAACATTGGTATTAAAGAGGCCCATGTTGTAGGAAGGAGGAAACACAGAGGCCGGCAAATCGTTCCACACCCGAGTTGTTGAACACAAGAACGAGGCGAAGAAGCGACCCGTTCTCATGTGACCAATGTCAACTGTGTACATATGTTGGGCACGCGTTTGGCGTGTTTCCCGACCATACACCGGTGCCGAAGGGATCAATGACGCTAGTTCCTCGGAGCATCTTCCATCAAAATACCAGTAGAACAAGGATAGCATTCAGTAGCTGTGCAGAACGCCCAGTTTTTGAGAGGCTAACTTAAGCCAGAGCTTCGATGGAGCCCCCATATCTGAGCTGGTCACTTAGAGTTACACCAAGCATATCAATGGAGGGCCTGTTCGGAAGATTGCTTCCGTTGAAGGAGACTAGATTTTCATTTCGATCCCTTTTAGATGTAATCAGACAATAATTGGGTCTTTGAAACGTTAAATTCAACGAGCTAATTTTTACCCTAGAAAAAAACACTCTCAAGGTAACCGTCCATTCTTTGCTTCAAAGCCCTCCGAGCTGTTGGAATTTATGAGCCCTTTGGGGGTTTGTCAAACAAAAAACTATCATGGACTGTACTGTCATCCGTATACTGTCATAAATGGTTCAGTGAAGATTTTTTTTTCAAACGAGAAATCTCCTCGTTCGTTTGAACTTTCTTAAAAGCATTTTATCAATATTATGGTATATACCTACCTGAAGAATGCTTAAAAAATAATTTTCATTGAGATAGTGATGTTTCTTTGGACAAATTGTGAAATTTATTTTTTTGTAAAAAAATCTTCATATTTGCAAATTCACGTTTTGGCATTAATTTATTTAAATTCATTTTATATTGACGAAAAGATCATTGCTTTGGAAACATGTTGATAATTTTGGTTAAAATTGATATTTATTAAGTGGGTACTTGTTCTATGGGATTACTTCTAGGCAAGTACCTACCTAATTTTATTATTTTATTTCTGTTTCATTATTCGAATTAGTTCTATAGAAGAAAACAAAAGTAGGTAGCTTATATGTCTTTCGAAAAAATGTGTTCCAATAAGCAGATCACAATGTAAATCCTATAAAAAATCAGGATTATGTAAATAAAAGAATAATAAATTACGACCAGATAAACAACACAAAAACAAGCGTTTGATTTACAAAAGTGAGTACTACAGAAAACCTCCACCTGAAATCAAACAAGAGCGTAAAAAGCGCCATATGGTCCTTCGATAGCCCGATGAAAACCAGCTCATCCCAAGAAGTCCGGTCGTACATCATAAGGTATTAAGGCATAAAAAATAATAATTTTTGTAAAATCACGCGTAGAATTCGCCACCAAGAGCCACTCTTTTTGCGTGATATTATAATCTAATTATAATTACATTATATTATATATATAAGGTGGTACAAACAAAAGGTTATTTTAAATAATTTAATGTGTATGTTTGTGTAAAAAATTCTTCATTATGCCACAAACATTAAAATCACTGGTGAAGAAGCGCGGTGAATTGAAAGCACAATTAACACGGTTTAAGAATTACCTACGAAGTGATTCAGTTGATGTAATAGAAACGGAAACAAGATTAGAGGAGGTAAACACATTGTTAAATCGCTTTAGGAATATACAATCTCAGATCGAAGAGTTTGATAGTAACTCAGATGAAGCAGATAGCCAACTTGAGTGTTTTGAATTAGAATATTATCAAGTAGTGACGTTAGCAAAAAAATCCATAAAAAGCATTGAAAAAATTGATGATACTAACAATATTAAAATCAAATTACCAACGTTTTCGCTGCCAGAATTTAGTGGTGATTACTCGAAATGGTTATCTTTTAAGGATGCTTTCATCACATTAGTGGGTAATAACAAATCTTTAGATAATTTCCAGAAAAATTACTACTTGCGTGACTGTTTAAAAGGAAAGGCCTCAGAAATATTAGACGCACTTGAAATTACCCAAGACAATTTCGAAATAGCTTGGCAGGTTTTATCAAATAGATTTGAAAATAAGCGTGTAATAGCTAATCAACATTTATATTCATTGTTTAAGCTCAAGGAATTAAAACAGGAAAGTCACGTCGCCTTGAGAAATTTATTAGATCAAACACAATTACATTTGAATTCATTGAAAAACATAGGTCTACCCACGGAGTATTGGGATGTAATAATAATTTATATTTTAGCCAACAAATTAGATTCCAATACCCGGATCTATTGGGAACAATATCCAACTAAAGAAAAAATACCGACATTGCAAGAATTTTTAAAATGTTTGACAGACCGGGCGATAGTATTGGAAGCGTCGGAAGCAACATGTTCCACAGCCAAACCTGTATTTGCGCATCATAAACCGTCAAGTTACAAAAAGGAATCTTCAGTTTCATTATTGTCGCAAAGGTTGAAATGCATTGTTTGTAAGGAAAATCATAAGATTTATTTCTGTAAACAGTTTTTGAAACTAAAAGGTCTTCGTACAGACCCCGTTAAATTAGAATGCATTCGTACTTACCCTACCCCTAAGAATTCGAAGCAAATTAAAGCTTTTATAGGTCTTTGCGGTTATTATAGGCGTTTTATCAAAGATTTCTCTACTATTGCGGCCCCGTTGACAAAACTCACTGGTTCTAGAATGGGAATAAGTAATTTTTCTTGGACTTCAGAAGCGGAAGACGCGTTTAAAAAATTAAAAAAAGCTCTAACTTCTGCTCCCGTTATTAGTTGTCCAGATTTTTCTTTGCCCTTTACTATACATTGCGACGCGAGCAACGTTGGAATCGGCGGCGTGCTTACTCAGGTGTTTGACGGTGAAGAACATCCTGTCTCTTTTTTCTCTAGGTGCTTAAATGTTCACGAACGAAACTACGGCGTTACGGAGCGCGAACTCCTTGCGGTGTTAGAATCAGTCAATCATTTCAGGCCTTACGTAGAAGGTGTTCATTTCACAGTGGTGACGGATCACTCCAGTTTGCAGTGGTTGGTTTCGTTGTCCAATCCAACTGGTAGACTTGCGCGTTGGTCTACGCGTCTTTCTCAATATTCTTTTGATGTGGTGCACAGAAAGGGTAAATTAAATACTGTTCCAGATGTTCTTTCTCGTAAAGACGATTTTACTGTTGCTGCCATAGATTCTACGCCTACAACTTCGGATAGTTGGTATAGTAATTTGTTTTCCAATTGTATGAATAATCCCCAACGTTTCAATAACTTCCAAATTAAAGATAATTGTTTATTTCGACATTCTAAATCTCGTTTCGCTTTGCAAGAGGATACAGCCTGGAAGCTGGTTGTGCCTTTTGAGGACCGCAACGCTATTTTAAGTAAAGAACACGAATCTATTAACTCTTGCCACCCCGGTGTTTTCAGAACGTATAAGAAAGTTCAACTCCGTTACTTTTGGCCGGGTATGTATAATGACGTCAAAAAGTTTGTTAATAAGTGTAAAACATGCAAGGCACATAAAATAAATACATCTGCGCCGGCGGGTATTTCTACGAATCCAAAAATAGTCAACAGACCGATGCAAATGTTGTCTATCGATCTTGTAGGACCTCTTCCACGTAGTTACGCGGGTTTTATGTACATTTTATCGGTTGTTGACGTTTTTTCCAAATATACATGGATTTTTCCGCTCAGAAATGCTACTGCGAAAAGCATTGTAAAAAATGTTGAACAATTTATTTTTCTAGTCCACGGTGTTCCGCAAACCCTTGTGTGTGATAATGGTAAACAATTTGTTTCAAAAGAGTTTAAACAATTGTTGGCCGATTATAATGTTCCTATGCCTTTTTATAACGCCTATTACACCCCGCAAAATAATGTAGTGGAGCGGTATAACCAAACTATCGGGACTGCCTTGTCTATCTTGACCGAGTCTGACCATCGTAATTGGTCCAGATTTCTGCCTCAGATTCAGTCAGCCTTGAATAATACTGTTAATTTTGCAACAGGTTTCACGCCTTTTTTCCTTATGCACGGCAGGGAACAAATTATTGATGGCAATTTACACAAAATTAATGTTTCTTCTAGTGTCGTGGACATACCTTTAGATCAGTCTAGAGCCGAATTTGCAAAAAAGTTGGAAGACTTAGTTCCTATTTACGAACAAGTTTCAAATGCATTAATACAAGCCTTTAAAAAGAATGCCCAACATTATAATTTACGCCGTAAATCCGTGGTTTATAATGTAGGTGATGTCATTTGGAGGAGGAATTTTGCTCAATCCAGTGGTCCGGATTACTTTTCCCATAAGTTGGCACCTAGATTCGTTCGTAATGTGATAAAAAATAGAGTTTCAGATTTAGTGTACACATTGGCAGATATGCAAGGTAGAATTGTTGGTAATTTTCACGTCAAAGATATTGTCCGGATAGATTAGTTTTTTTTTTCTTTAAGGAGGCCTATGTTGTAGTGTGTAGGCCTACCAACCCTTCACATTATTACATTTGTTTCTTTTGTGATTGTTCTGGTCTCATGCTTTGGAGTTTGGTACCTCCAAATCTTGTGCTCAGTACGAACACTTTATTCTAGTTCATTGACGATAAAACGTTTATTTACCCTCGGTAAACTGGAATGTGATCCTTGTGATCACTGGCGCCCAAATTTTGTTAGTTAAGTCTTTCTTTCCTCCGTTCCTACCCTTTTCTGTTAATAATAACATACACTAGTTTCGAGTTTTTTTTAGTTATTATTAAACGTATGATTATTTTTGATAATAATATACTTATTCACATGAGTACACACACACTGATTTCATACCTTGTTCCGGCTGTTTAACGGATTAAGTTGTAATGCTATTATTTTTAAGTTTATGCCCTTCTTTCTTCGGTCCACTGGAGGCTCTTTTATTGCCCATAGCCCACAGAACCTCCAGGGAACTTGAGAAGAAATATCTAGGAATTTTGTGTCTCAGAGACTTGAGCTACTTTCTGATGCACAAAAGTTCTATTATTGATAGTTTGTATTTCATAAGTTCAAGTATAGTATAGCTTTACTAAAAGTTCTTTATATAAACCTTAGTTCATAAGAAAGTTGTTTCTGTCTCTAACAAAGAAAGTACTGCTTTGGCATGCTTAACTAATGATAAATTCCTTTGGAATTATCGCTTTGCCTCTAATACAGGAAAGTGTGTTCTGTATAGTTTTTTTAGTCTAAATAATATAAACATTAGTGTCTTACCGTTAGTATTATTATTAAACTATAAATTAAGTATTACTAGTGTCATTCATTGAAATTTTGAATTGATCACCCCTCGAATAGTGTCAACTCACTGAAAGCCATAGTTGATCACACATTTTGTTTTGTTTGTACAAGAAATGCTGACTTTTGTCCACACGTGGAGTGTTTTTTTAAGGAATGCCAGCTTGGGTATTGCCTTGGTCTCATTTCTTTTACAAACAATGTCACTCTGTTGAGTGTTTGCTGCAGGTTGTTTTATGGATTTTTGGATATCCTAAGCTGCGAGCTTAACTTTCCGTTTTGCTGTTGAGTACCAATTGACTTTTGTCATGATCTGATAGATAGGTATTGTGTTATGTAAATCCTAGTCTGACCACCTTGATTGGCAGGTATTTATTGTTTTATAGAACCTGACCTGATTTGATTTTTTGAAAAATGGATAATTTAAATATTATTCTAGTTTGACGACCCTTTTTACAAATAGGTATTTCTTCGGAATTGTAAATCCTGGTTCAATAATGAGATTGAACCAAGATTGAGAGAGAGACAGTTAGATGATCCAATGTAAGATCCCTACTCTGTCCACATCTAATAGACAGTTTGTAAACTGATTCTATATTACTTATAACACAGAAAAGTATTTTCTTGTGTCCTAATTTTGCCAACATTGAACTCCATTGTTCTGAGTGAAAAATGTATATCTATAAAGATATTTTCATTATTTAAGTATTGTTTAATTTTAAGTTTTGTCTTAAGAATGTTAAACCAGGTGGACATAGTTAGATAGGTTACTTTTTTGCTATTTAAATATAGCGTAAATTCAGTGTAAGTGAGGGCTGTTGACCCTAAAGTGAAGCCAAATCGGCCTTTATTTCATATGCAAGGAAAAGTGATTTTTTTTCTTTTCGGCAAAATATTGGGTTGTGTTTTTTTTAAATAAATAATTTTGAGTATGTTATACTTATAAATTTTGTTAAGTTGACACGAAAACAACAGATCTCCTTTTTTTTTTTTTAAAGTAAATTCAAAACTTTGTTTAATTTAGTAGATGCTGGTTGACTCCTTGTTTTCGTGCCTTCTTTTCTTATTTGTTCTTTATTATTAAGAAATTTATTTTTAAGAAATTTAGTTCTAAGTTGTTATTTTAAATTAATGTTTTTGTTTTCGTTTTTCTTGTTACCTGATGGACTAATAGTTTAGTTAGGTAGTGGACTTAGTTTTTCATGTTTGAGGGCAAACATTTTCGTGGGAAGGGGGGAATTGTCACATAAATATTATGTAAATAGTGCAGTTCTTGCCTTATTTTGTTATTTTGTTTATGGGTTTTTTTTTAGAGACTGGCAATTTTTTTTGGGAGTAAAAGGTTTTTTTTGTCTATGGCGACTTCCTCCACATCAGACCGGGGCATCTGATGTGAAATTGGTCCGCTGGGTTTTAAAGTTTTAAATAATGGAGTTATAAAAGCCTTGAGAGTTATAGAAGATAGTGCCGTGTGTCAGATCTAATGTTACGGGATCGTAAAATGTGAAGATCCGTATTTCTTTAATAAAAAAGTGTGTGTTTTGGCACTTGCGTGAATAATTCTCGCGCGGCCGAGGAATGGCCTTTTTTTTTTCCGCGTGAATCAAATCCATCCGCTGTCTGGGATGGAGTTTCTTTTGAAAGTTGAACGCGCAATTGCTTTGCTTGGCATTGGCCGGATTTCGATCTATATATTTGTGGCCCTTTGGAAGAATTAAGACCACGATATAGGCATCTTCTATGGAGGTCCTTTCATGCATGGCCTTCAGGCAATATCGCAGAGACGACGCTGAGACATACCTTGGAGGAAGTTCGATGTTCCTACTCTGAAAGATGTCACGTTCCCTGTTTTGAAGGAGGTTGCGATTCTTATGATGGAGTCATACCTTGGAGGAAGTTCGATGTTCCTACTCTGAAAGATGTCACGTTCCCTTTTTTGAAGGAGATTGCGAATCTTATGATGGCGGCATTCCCGTACCTGTTTGCTGGGGATTTGTTTTGGCGTGCGGTTCAGTATGAAGTGAAAACCTAGTCTAGCTATATCTTAGGTCCACCAGGTATTTACGATGTTATAATTTATTTTAAGATCTTGGCATCATGGTAAACTATTCATTTTTGGTAATGTTTTTCTTTTCTTTGTTCTGTTCCATAAGCACAATGTCTTATGTATTGAAATATACTACATAAGAAGTCAACTCTTTTTCATTTTTATTTACCTTACATGACAGAAAAATTACCCCCCCACAAACCTGAGTCCATTTTCCCGATACACCAACATGAACGGTTTGAGAAAATCAAGCAATTACAAGCTTGCATCAAGTGTTTAAATGTAGGTCATTCAACTAAAGAATGCAGGAGTAAGAATAATTGTAGAACTTGCAATAAGGCAGGACACAACACGTTACTCCATATTTGCCCTAAAGAGGATCAAGACACTGAGAATAGCATGGATCAAGTACCAGTCTCAAACCATTCCACCTTTGGAGAAACAGAAAAAAACAATTTTGTTATCAACGGCAATGGTGAACGTAAAGGACAGTAATGGAATTATTCATTCAGCGAGAGTATTGTTGGATAATGGTTCTCAGGTGAATTTCATAACTGAACGATTTGCTAAAAAATTAAACATAAAGTACAAGTCATTAAATATGCCGGTCTCTGGGTTACATAATAATATAACAAATATAAAGAAGAGCATCTCGTTTGAATTTTCATCAATAAACTCTAATTACAAAAAACTTGTTACTTGCTTGGTATTACAAGAAATCACCAGCAAGTTACCGCAGACCTCTTTTCCAAAAAGAGAGGCAAACATACCACCAGGATTGAAATTGGCCGATCCTGAATTTTCCACTTCCGGTCATGTGGATATATTACTCGGCTCCGAACTATTTTGGGAAATGCTGACCACTGACCAATTGAGATTAGGAACAATTGGACCTACGCTGCAACGCACTGAACTTGGATGGATATTATCCGGGCCAATTAGAACGTGCACTACAAAAAAAGAGCAAAAATTATCCTCATGTCACTTATCTTTAAATATGATTCACAATCAACTTGAAAGATTTTGGAAACAGGAGGAATTGGTGTCCATCAAGCACCAAAATTATGAAGAAAAGGCATGTGAAGAGAGCTTCACGTCCACCCAAAAAAGGGATGAAAATGGGCGTTTTGAAGTAAGCTTACCATTCCGACCTTGTATAGATCAAATAGGTACTTCCTTGCCTATGGCAGAAAAAAGATTTTTAAACTTGGAAAAGAAATTATCTTCTAATATGGATTTGAAACTTCAATACATTAAATTCATGGAAGAATATGAAAACTTAGGTCATATGACAAAATTTGAACCAGTTTCAAATGAAGAAAAATCATACTATTTACCTCATCATGCAATCAAAAAGGAAACCAGCAGCACTACCAAACTAAGAGTGGTGTTCGACGGCTCCGCAAAAACCTCCAGCGGGATATCAATAAACGACGCGTTATTGGTTGGTCCAATAATACAAAATGATTTATACACCCATTTGTTGAATTTTAGAAAATATCAAGTGGTATTGACGGCTGACATAGAGAAAATGTACAGGCAGGTCAACATTAGAGAGGAGGACCGCGTCTTCCAAAAAATACTTTGGCGAGCATCTCCAGAAGAGGAAATGGGCCACTTCAAGTTAAATACGATAACTTATGGTATGGGACCGTCATCTTTCTTAGCCACGCGTTGCTTGAAGCAGCTGAGTATGGAAAACGCACACTTGTATCCTGAAGCTAGTCTCATTTTAGAGAAAGATTTTTACATGGATGATCTAATTACAGGTGGAGACGATGTGGAATCCTGTAATTTGTTAAAAGAACAGTGGAGGTAATCCACCTCTTACCCGCCTTGGTATAAGTAACTGATGGTTACTCCTTCAAGGCTCTCGCAAGATTCTAATTTTTTTTGTTAAACGAAGCTACATTTATTTATTTTGAACGAATCTAGACCTCCAGTGTCCATGCATACGTTGTTAGTAAGCAGTATGCAAGTGCTTAACAGGAAAAACAAAATGCAAAAAATAGGTTAGTAAGACAAAGATAATTAAACAGGGCAAAAGAAAAACTCATTCATGAGGCTCCATGAGGCGGCATTGCATCTGTAAAAACCCGCAAGCACCTGCATAAAATAGAGAACATAAGTAATACAATAAATCTCAAATCAATTGGCAAGTACCAACAAAAAATGTGAATGGCTTTCGGTCTGATCATAAACTACACTTAGCTTCCGTGTCCCTTAGCCAACCACTCAGTGAAGCCTCAAAGAATGTTAGCTGAATATTTGGGGTAAAATACCCGAAGACTAAAAGAAATTTCAGCGTTGGGTAGTCAGAGGCAGGACAAAGGATAGTCAAGGTCGTCTGATCAAGCCTCAAGCCTGCACATGTCATTGGGGGAGGCGCAGATAGATTTGAGAAGGATCTGCAAAATTAGTAATGTAACTAAAGATGAAACAGGGACGAGGTCCAGCACACCCCCGTATGGGGATAGGGGAAAAAAAAAATTTGGAGTTTAGTTCATCCAGTAAAACATTGAAACAGTTAAAGACAAACAAAACAAAACAAAACAAGGAACATGGCATAAATTAACAGTAGTATAATAATTATTAACAAAACAAATCGCAAGGCAATTATATACATTTTTTTTAAAACATAGTGAACAAAATAATATAATAACGCAAATGTAAAATATAACATATAAATCCTAATATATAATAAAATAAATGTTAATAAAATAAAAGAAATAACATATTACAGAAACGCAAAACACATAAATCATAATAATTAAATCCAAGCGGTAAATGTAAAGGAATCATGAAGAGTGTCCGTGAATTCAGAAGCAAAATACACCTGGTACTTAAGTTGTTTTACAGCTACTCAGCGACTCTAAGAACAGGCCATCTCTCAACCCAAACTTTCGTGAATTTCCTCAGGCACTCAAAGTTCACCTTATTCGAGACGAGATCTGTATTCCAAGCAGGTCTCGTAATAACTTGTAAACCATCAATCATTTCGTCTCGAGCATCCGTCAAAATCTCACAGTGCCACAAAATGTGCTCGGCTGTTTGGTCGGTATCACCACAAGCGCAATTGGGATGGGATGATAGAGCCAGTCTGTGAAGTCTACCTCTAAACTCCCCATGCCCAGAAAGCAATTGGGTGATATGGTGGTCCATTAAAAGATATGCCCCTTCTATTCTGATTTTAACTGATGGAAAGAAGGAGAAGGTCCATCTTCCCATATTCGATCTATCCCATCTTATCTGCCATTCACTCAGCGTTTTTGTTCTCATCATCTTTAGAAGTTCAGGGAGAGGCACTGCTCCACCAGGTATTAATTCAATACCAAGGTGGTTTACAGGTCTTCCTCTTTTCAGACACTTCTTTGTCAAAACTTCCCTAATTTCTAAATCAATTGGCAAAATGCCAGCCAAAATTGGCAAAGCATCCGATGAAACTGTTCTGTAGGCTCCTGAAAGCGCCAGTAAGGGGATTCGCTGGCCCCTCTTAAGCGCTGAATGAATAAGTGAATTACCGAGTCGATGTTCCCATACACAGGCACCATATGAGACTTGTGTCACATATACGCATCTGTATAATAGACGGAGCGCAGGGAAACGTAAACCCCATTCAGCAGTTGAGATTCTTCTCAGTTTTAAGAAGAGAGCCTGGGCCTTACTAGAAACGCTTTTAATGTGAGTCAAGAACGAGGACGATCTGTCTAATGTAACGCCTAAATATTTAGTACTCTCTACAAAACGGATTGCAGTATCTCCCATTTTTATGAAAGGGTTTCTACCTCTACTGAGGGAGCCTTTCATAAGGAGACCCACGGTCTTATGGGGAGCAAAAGTCAGTCTGTTTTCCTTTCCCCAGTTAAGAATCATTTTCAAACCTTCTTCAGCTTTATTTTCAACTTCTTTTCTACTGTCCCCAGAGACCAAATACAATTTGTCGTCTGCGTAATCAATCGCAATAGTGCCTTCAGGTAAGGGTAACCTGGAGGAGTCATCGAATAAAATATTCCAGAAATCCGGTGCAAGGGGAGAACCTTGGGGACAACCCATGTCCACATCTCTTTCAATGATACAATCACCAAAAGAAATTATAATTTTTCTATCTTTAAAATAATCACAAGATATTTGAAAAAGTTTTCTTGGACAATTACGATTCTTTAATTTAGTTAAAATCATCTCCCACCATGCATTATCGAAGGCACCAGTTATATCTAAGAAGATACCGATTACGTACCTCTTTGTGCAGACCTTCACCCAGTCAAGCGCAGTCATAATGGCGTGCTCCGTGGACTTACCTGGGACGAATCCATATTGATGTACATATGATGGTGTTAATGTTTCTCGTAGACGATTTTGAATAATTTTTTCCAATATTTTCCCCAATACAGGAAGAAGTGTTATTGGTCGATAAGCTTTAATATCCGTTCTTTTTTTGTCGTTCCCTTTAGGTATGATCCTGAGCACGCCTTTCTTCCATACAGAAGGGAAAACTCCCCTTCTCATACACGATTCCATAACCTGAAAGAGTTCTTCCTTGGCATGGATCCATACATACCTCACAATTATACTATTCAATTTATCATGCCCTGGTGCCTTCCTAGGACTCAAACCCTTAATTATAATTTCTATTTCAGCTCTAGTTATTTTAGAAATTTTTTCCTCCTGGGAGAGGATTGGAGGAATCCGTGATTGATTTCTAATCTGTTGGTGGTGGTCGCTTTCCCCAATGACTGAATCTAAGGGAACTAACTTTCCCAGAAGTGTATTGAGAGTAGTTACCACGTTAATACTCTCAACGTTCCCGTTATCATTGTCGATAACACTAGATAAAAACCGATCAGAACCTTTACCCGTTTTTTCAATGGCGCTATAAATATCCCATGGGTTAGAGTTACCAACATCTTTAACCCAATTATGCCAAGCAGCTCGTTTAGCCAAAAGTACAGCCGATTTGAAAGCTTTACGAGAGCTACTTAGTTGTCTCCTGAGGGTGGATGTCTCCTCCTCCGTACAACCAACCCGTCTAGAGACACCTAAAGCTCTGTAAGCTCTCTTAAAAGTGCCCTTTAGCAAAGTCAGCTCATTCGACCACCACGGAGACCTAATAATCGTCTTTGGGTTTGTTCTTCCCAGAGACGATTCAGCAGCTGATACCACGGCCGCGTTGAAAAAATTCCCCAAATTGTCCGGATCTCTAGCTGCTACGTCATGAAAATCCCTTAAAGTATCACGTAGAGCATCCCCAAAGTTATCCCAATTCGCCCGAGTAGTTTTGAAGTTCCAGGAGGATCTTGGAGCTTCGGTCTTCTTGACACCCACCATATAAGTTATTAATCTGTGATCAGAATTAATAGCACATTCGTGGACCTTCCATTTAGAAATCTTGGCCGCAATCGATCCAGAGCAAAGAGTTAAATCAATATTGCTCTCACCATGTGTATTACTGAAAGTAAAAATACTACCAGATTCATTTATTAAAGAAAGACCTTGCGTCGCAATAAGGTCTTCGACGGCGTCTAAACGTTCCGTCCGTTGTTCAAAATTGTCAAACCACATCGGTGAGCGAGCATTAAAGTCTCCTCCAATAACTATGTTACGTCCTTTAAGCGCGTTTAGTGCGCGCGTCAGGCTCAAGATATGAGGTCCAACTGGATTACAATGTTTAAAATAGACTGAAATTAAAATAATTTCAGTGTCTCCAAAATTAAGTGAAACACAAGTTTGGTACTCGTTTGACAGTCCCACCAGAAGGAGGGGACTGATTAACGAAATGTTAACCAGGACTCCCGCCCCCGGTGCTGGGCCAATTTCGAGTACCGCACCCGGATATTGAACAGGCGTTCTACCTAACCAGGTGTATTGCTCCTGAATGAGCAAGATGTCAATTTTTTTGTCAGTCATAATCTTCAGTGCCTCAAGCGTGGCCACTCTAGACCTCTGAAGATTTATCTGACCAAGGGAAAGAAGGTTAGAATCCATAGTCGGTTAATCTGACTTGGGCTTCTATAGCTGCAATTTGGGCTGGGCAAAGCCGATCTCCAGTATTATGTGTTGCTGGCTTTTTGAAACGTGTGCAAGTAGCACAGACAGCAGCTTGCGCCTTCTTAGTGCAATTCTCCACATCGTGACCAGTTGCCGCACAGTGGCGACAAGTGGAATGCTCCTGCGTACAAGCCTTACTGATGTGACCATACTGTTGGCACTTGAAGCAACGAGTAGCACCAATGTAGTCGCGGGCACGGCATGCATTCCACCCGAGGAAGCACAAACCACTGTCTATGAGTACTTTTCTTACCTCAGGGTGACATGTAAGAATCATATTCATGCTAGAACTATCTCTCTTGCCGAATAAAGAGACTCTTCTCATAGTTCTAACATGATCCTCTTTGGTAATATTACACTTACCCTCGATGTTGTTGATAAAAATTTCATCAAAAAGAGAAGAATCTGAAGAAACATCACCTTTGGGAACGTCATATAACACAATTTTGGGGAGTCGGCCTTGAGGACTAACAATTTTGATGCCAGTTGCAGACAATTTTTCTGCAGCTTTTTTTATATTGTTTACTCCTCCTGGAGTGGTGGTTTGTAGGGCAATGCCACCACCCTTAATTTTTCTCGTTCGTACTACCTGGAAGCCGTCAGTTTTTGGATTTAAAACCGACGTAATTTTCTTATGCATCTCCTCAGAAGATTTGCCCTCAGGAATACATGGATAAAAGAGAATAGTTGGTTGTAGAGAGGGAGTAGGTCTCTCAGAACCATTTAAAACTAGTTTCTTTGATTGGTTCTCTCCAGCAGCTACTCCAGCATAAGATTTTTTTTTGGGCAGTTCAGGATTATTTTCAATTATACTTGTTTTATTCAAAATGATGTCTAATTTTTCTGAAATTCCATTTTGAGTTTCAAAGACTTTTGATAAAGTTTCAGCCTTAGAAACAGCCGCTGCATGAGAAATGGCTAGACTAGTTAGACATCTTCTTGTTAAAAGAACAGTTAATCTCCATAATGAATTCGGCCGGTATGAACTTAAGAAAATGGCGGTCTAATTCTTCTGATTTGTCATCGGAGGCCGGTCAGGCCACTGATATGGTAATTTTGGACAAACCAGAAGGAGAAAAAATTCTAGGCTTAGCTTGGAATTGCCAAAAAGATAGTTTTTTATATCACGTGGTACTACCGTCACATCCTATTTATAATAAACGGAATATTTTGTCGCTGATTGCTAGTATTTTCGATCCATTAGGTTTGCTAGGACCAGTAACCTTGAATGCTAAACTTATTATGCAGAGATTATGGCAAGAAAAGATATCTTGGGATGAAGAAATACCTATAGAAATTCTGAAGCTTTGGAAAAAATATTTAGAAGATTTAAAATGTGTAAATTCTTTTCAAATACCTAGAAAAATTATATGTAATCAAACTGTAAATATACAATTGCACGGATTTTGTGACGCATCCCAAAAAGCATATGCTGCTTGCGTATATATGCTATCCACAGACCAATCAGGAAAACGGCATTCTCAATTAATCACAGCTAAATCAAGAGTAGCTCCATTAAAAACCATTTCCTTGCCTAAATTGGAATTATGTGGTGCTGTTCTGTTAACAAAAGTTGTTGAAAAAGTAAAGGAATCCCTACTTATACCTTTGGATAAAACATTTTATTGGTGTGATTCCACTATAACTCTATGCTGGATAGGAAATCAACCAGCGCGATGGAATACATTCGTTGCAAACAGAGTTGCAGAAATACAGGAAAGAAGCGAAACCAGTCAATGGAAGCATGTCAACTCCGAAGATAACGCTGCGGATATTTTATCAAGAGGAACCAGTGCTAAAAGTCTATTTTCTTCAGAAATCTGGTGGAGAGGTCCTAATTGGTTAACTCAAGATGAAGTAACTTGGCCGAACTATAAGGAAATTTGCATCGATCCACCGGAATTAAAAACCAAAATAAATTTGACCGTCAGTATGAATAAAGATTGGGAATTGTTTTATCGTTTTTCCTCTCTCACGCGTTTACAAAGAGTAACTGCTTATATCCTACGTTTCATTAATAATACAAGAAAAACACATACATTTAGCGGACAACTTTCTATAATAGAATTAAACAAGTCATTACAATCATTAATAATAGTCGCTCAATCTTATTCATTTTCAAAGGAAATTAAAACATTAAAGGCGGGAAAAACTTAGATAAAACCAGTCATCTCAAATCATTAAGCCCATTTATACATATGGATTTATTGCATGTAGGTGGGAGATTATCCAGAGGAAAACTGATACATGAAGCACAAAAACATCCGATATTACTACCTCACGATCACCCTCTAACAAAGTTAATCATTAAACATTTTCATTATACAAATTTGCATGTAGGTACTCAAACGTTACTAGCACTTATTAGGCTAAAATATTGGCCTATAATGGCAAAAAATGCTATTAAAAAAATACTCAAAAATTGTATTGTATGCTTCAAATGCAGTCCAAAAACAAGTCATCAAATAATGTCTGATCTTCCAGAGGATAGAGTGTCACCATGTAGATCGTTCTCTGTTACAGGACTGGATTACGCAGGGCCAATCTTAATAAAGTCTGGAATCAGTAGGAGATCCAATTCAGTCAAGTCTTATATCTGTTTATTTATATGCTTCTCTACTAAAGCAGTTAATTTAGAACTGGTCACCTCTCTGACTACAGATGCATTTCTTAATTGTTTAAAGCGTTTCATTTCTAGACGTGGAAAACCTAGTAAATTGTATTCTGATAATGCTACTATATTTGTTGGAGCGAATAATGAATTGAAAAATATGTATAATTTATATGTCTCTCAAAAAGAAAGAGCTAATTACTTAACTAACATGTCTATTCAGTGGGTTTTTATCCCACCTAAAGGTCCTCATCATGGAGGTCTTTGGGAATCTAACATAAAAAGTGTGAAATATCACGTAAAAAGAGTGGCAAATGTCTCTTCATTCACATATGAAGAGATGTGTACGTTATTATACCAAATAGAGTCCTGCATAAATTCTAGGCCTTTAATTCCACTATCCAATGATCCCCTCGACCTCTTCGCACTTACTCCAGGTCACTTTCTTATTTGTGATAACCTGTCAGCTGTAGCTGAACCTGACCTACAACAGATTCCCATAAACAGACTTAATAATTTCCAAAAACTAAGCCAGCTAAGACAGAGCTTCTGGTCAAGATGGAGAATTGAATATCTGGGAGAGCTGCAGCAAAGGACTAAATGGATGGATGGGAACAGGCGACAACTAAAGACTGGGGACTTAGTTATCATCAAAGACGACAACGCACCACCAAATTTATGGAGGATGGGACGTGTCATCGCCACTCACCCTGGACAAGATGGGATAACCCGTGTAGTCACCTTAAAGACGCAGCAAGGGTCTATGAAAAGACCCATTACCAAATTGTGTCTTCTACCGATGGACGATGCTATCACATCTTAGAAGACCTGGATCAAAATAAACCACTAACATCTAAGAAGAGCAGTATCAAAAAGAAGTCATCTTTACTAAGGCCAAGGATCAAAAAGAAGCCATCTTTCTTGAGGACAAGAACTGCAGAGGCTATCGATCTAGGATCAAGAAGATGAACCTTTTTTAATTTAGTGTTATTTTTTTTTTTTTGCTTCTTCTAATGATTTACTTCAATTTATTATTTTATTGTTTCTAAACTAACTACAACAATCAATGAATTACGATATATGTATTAGCTAGTTTCAGCTCTCTTTTTATTTTTAAGAAATAATTTAATCTTTCTAATTAAAAAATATATATATTCTGACAAATAATAATAATCAATTTTAACTTTTATATGGTTCTAAAAAGAACTTTCATTTAATTTCAGCCCTTTTTGTCGGGGAGCTATGGTTAAAATTGATATTTATTAAGTGGGTACTTGTTCTATGGGATTACTTCTAGGCAAGTACCTACCTAATTTTATTATTTTATTTCTGTTTCATTATTCGAATTAGTTCTATAGAAGAAAACAAAAGTAGGTAGCTTATATGTCTTTCGAAAAAATGTGTTCCAATAAGCAGATCACAATGTAAATCCTATAAAAAATCAGGATTATGTAAATAAAAGAATAATAAATTACGACCAGATAAACAACACAAAAACAAGCGTTTGATTTACAAAAGTGAGTACTACAGAAAACCTCCACCTGAAATCAAACAAGAGCGTAAAAAGCGCCAAATTTTGATAAAATATAAGTATTCAACGTGATAACGTATATCACGGGTATGAAGGTATTTAAATGAGTGAGGTTTGTCTAGGTCTTGGCAGCAGATGACGTGAACACACTGAACCCCTTGAAGCCCATCCCTCACACCTTTTCCCTTCCCAGAACTTACTCTCCTCCCTTACATTAAAGAGACCCTCCACACAGTATCCCTAAGGATGACATAGGCCCCGAGGGAAATTATTTTCCTCTGAGCCTCCTGTGTGGAGGTAGTGCATTAATAGTAGCTTTATTAACCAGAGACATATATAGCTCTTTCTTTGTAACTCTTGTGTATCTTTCTAAATGTAATTATGAAATATTCTTCAACTAACTGTATCAAGAGTGTTTAGTCTGTTTAAAAATCTGTGTATTTTTCATTCAACTCCCCTTTAAATTGGTGTTCGTTTGAAAAAAAAAATTTCTAATTGAATAGTCCTTCCCGAAGTGAGTTTTATTAAACTCATTGGGAATAATGTATTTTAATATTATTTTATGATTTTGTAATATATTATCACTAAATAAAAAAAATAAATAAAAAATTTAAACGAGAGAAAATTGGAAACACCCTATTTTAGGATAAGAGATCTACTGTTCACAGAATTACTGGTAAATATTTATTGAAAAGGATAATAGACAGACAGTGTGAACCTGCACTGAAATTCTACAACTACATTCCGGAATTCGGGATTTCTGCCACGCGGCCCATACCAAAAAATGTTTACTTTCTCATTCTAAAGTAAATATTTTTGTGACCGGTAAAAGCATGGAGGTATAAATGATACAAAATCCATAAAAACATGGTAAATCCAATGCATCTGGCAACATTGCATGGGGTATGGAGTAATGGAGTAGCAAAATCGTAAACCACAAGTGACAAGTTACCAACTGACACCGAAATGTCAATTTTATTTTATTTATTATCATTATAAACAGTCTGTACAAATTCATATATGACAGTGATAAGAATATGTTTGTCATCGAACAATAAAATAACGACAAATTGAAATTTTGAACCATAATACAAAAATACCTATACCTGTTTAAATTACAGAGACCATGTCATCCGAAAATGGTCTCTGTTATTTAACAAAGTCTCAGTAATGTTATTTTAGAGCTCATTTTTGCAAACCATTATTGTTTCAGGTGAAACTTTCTTATTATCAGCAGTCGGTGTGATACAGCTAGAGATGGTCGATATTGTCTCGGTGACCTAGTTGTCACCGGATCGCTTAGTTTTTATAGGAATCGGATCTTTTTGAAAATGGTAGGTGAAGGTGTAACATTTCATTTTTTTAAGTTTTCTACTCCACACAGGTGGCCCTTAGAAAAAATCCATGATAAATACACAACACGTGAAATACTGGTACTGACACATATGCTCACAAATGAACTACTCATAAATGAGCACACTTATTTTGAGCATATCCATGAATAAGCATGAGTCTCACACTGTCAGGGTTCTAAGCACAGACAAAGGTTTTTACCGACAATATCAGTAAGAGAAAATATACCAACAATAGGTTTCAGTAAGGATTAAAAAAAACTACACAAGTTTTTTAAAAATTTATTAAAATCAAACATAGGACATTAACATTACAAATTTTATTCGGAAGTTGTACAATATTACCTAATATTTTTCAACCTATTAATATAACAAAAATAATAATAAAATAGAGAAAAACTTTATTACAACAAGTAAAATACATGAACAGTGTGAACACCTCAGCAGTCAGCATCGAAGGTTCTTTTAGTGAGGTGTTCACGAAACACTATAAAATATTTCTAAAACATTTACACACACAGTACCTAACCTTGATTCCTTCCTTACTTAATGTCTAGAAAGAAAAGCTTTAAGAATTGAGGTTAGACTTTTCTAAATTCACTTGTTCAAAGTGAATAGTGATTGATATATTGATAAAATGTAGTTATAGATTAGTAAAAAGTATGGGCGGGAGAGGCAGGTGCGCTCCTACTGACAAGTACTGAGAAGGAAATAAGTAACAAGGCATGAAGGACAGAATGCCTTTCTGACTATAATCCATTTTACAAGAGAGAGGAACAAGTTGTTCTTGGCCCTGGGTTGGCTGATTAGCCGCCAACTATCAATTACTTCATTTAAATCTCATCTAATGATGTATTCGTTTTACAAGCCTTTTGTAAATCGGCAAATACAGTTTCTCGATAACCAATTGGACAATTGAGCTTAGATTTGTTATATATCTTCAGTTAACTTTTTTTAACGTTGGTAGCAGTATTAGGTAGATATTTTTAAAATTTCATTTCTATAACTCGGATCAGAGTAAAAAAAATGAAGAAAAATTTAAAAAAAATTGAAGCATGCCGCCATTTTGTGAAAAAAATGTATTGTCGGAATGGTTACTAGTCGATATAAAACTCATACAGATTGAGAATTTCAAACTTTTTTTGTTAAACTGTCGGAAGACTAGTTGCCATTGAGGTCTGTTTTCTGCTCACCGTTGTTGTATTCAAGTTTAGTTTGCGAAATAATATTATGTATAATATTTTTTCCTTTTTTAAAACGTGTAGGAACATATTTTGAATTTTAAAAAGTGAGAATTCAAATGGTTTTGAAATACCTACTCACGTTGTTCGTACACATATAAAGTACAAACGGGAAACTGGTGAATCAACCACCATAGCATTAGATTATGTAAACTAACCTTTTTTATTTGATCTTTCGTTTTCGGCTAAATCGCGTCGGAAGCTGATTTTTTTTTTAATTTGAAAATTTTTCTAAAAATTGGTTGCCCGGGGGTTAATTGACTGCTATTTGTTGTAACACAAGTTTTACACATTTGGTTTCCGAAAAACGGAAAAAAATTAAAATTATAAAATTGAAATTTTATTTTTTGTTTTGAAGAGTTTTAATTTTCAATCAGTGCCCAAGAAATACAAAAAATTGAAATATTACATTTACTTTTAATTTATGTATTTAAAATAAATAACTGAAAGCAAAGTTTTTTTTAAACTCTTTAAAGAGGTAGATCAGTTTCCCGCGTGTACTACGAATTTCCGAACACCATGTTTACACTTTATACGTTAATGTAATATTTTTTTTTTAGTCATTTATTTATTTTATTTATGAATATCATTGTGCATATAAGTGTGTAACAATTAAATAATTAATTTAAAAAAAAATTATATAAAAAAAAAATGATCTGAAACAAGGTTCTAGACAACAACACGGCTTTCAGGCCACACGATACCCTCTATCCAGGGTATGAAGGCGGATATGCGGGTGTTGGTGTATGTGCAGGGTGAAGTGTTCCAATAGGATACCAACCCCACCAGTAGGTGGGTACAGGCCACCCTGTTGCTGTTTGGTAAAATCATCGGGGCTCCGGTATAGAAGCTCTGAGAACAAATAAAGTAATAAGGTTAACACACTCCAAATGGCAGATTATAAATTAGTGCATTTTTTCATCGGATTTTCAACACGTTTCCGGAAGGGAGGGGTAGTTCTACCTTTTACGCCAGGTCCTACACTCCTACTTGAATGAACGGGAAAGCATTGCCGTCCGACCACTTTATATAAAGTGTGTACACAGATCTCTATGTATAGTAAATGTGGCACAAGTCTTCCTCATCTTCTTATCTTTTGTGTGGAGGAATATTATATGGATTTTAGGCCAAAATACACCACCAAACTAAAAAATTGTTTTATACGAGTATAACAAATGTGTAGTACGTATATGGGCAATTTTATTTGTGTTTTTAACTATAAAATAAACGCCATGAAAGATTTTAATATTAATGATTTTAGAGGCTACTTAAACAATTGTTTATGATTATAAATTAAAAATTAATTTTACAATATTTATAATATAAATGTGGTGAAATATAAATAAAAAAGATATAAAATTTTAAAAGAAAGCATTTTGATGGATCTAAATTAAAATTAAAATAACCCGTTGACCTGAAACTGCTTTATTGCGGCTTAAAGAGACTGTACTTTGAAGAACATAAAAATAAAATCTGTTGACAAGAAAATTTAAAAAAAAGAAACCTATTTACGTCGTAACCCAAATTTGCCGCATGCAAATTTAAAGTATCTCAAAAAAACACATTTTTAACCTTTAACTGCTGAGGTGATTTTTTTAAAGAATTCTCTGACGTAAGGCCTGTGCGGCCTGTTACTTTAAATTTTTATATATTAGTGATCCACAAATTTTGTGGTCCAAATTATAATTTATTGAACAATTTATTTATATTTAAATAAAACAAAAACTTTTATTTAATGTTAAGTAACTTATAGGTATTTGACAATGTGGATTTTATGTAATAATTTTTGGCAAAAATCAATTGAGATCAGAAATCAGTCTGTATTATCTATTAAACTAAATAAAAACAATGAACTCACTTTTATTATAATATTTCCATAGTGTCTCGAATAAACTTTGTATATAAAACTTTAATAAAATTGTATATGTTTATTTTTATATAGTAAAAATCAACTTTAAAAAGTCACATAAGAACTGACGATGGATCAGAGAGGCCCGCAAAAAAATTGAAATGAATTTCTTTACAGAAATTCAACATTTAAAATTAAAAAAATTAAACTTACGGCTCTGGCGTCACTTAATTCGAAGCAACTGAAAGCGAAGTATACGTCATGAGCGGGGGAGGGAAGTATTTCGATATTATTATTATGGCTGGGCCTGAGCGGCCCCACATCAGCAGTTAAAGGTTAACGATGATTTATTTCTTATTTTATTTATTATATTAACTCAGTAGATAGTGCAAGATTAAATTTATTTTTCATTTTAATTAACCCACTACAAAATTTAAAAAGTGGCTCCAAAATAAAGCAAAACTGAATTATTTAATTACCTGTATATCATCATATTCCTCATTTTCAACAAAAATATATAAAGTAGCATATATTCGTACCAGATATTTAGTATAACTATTGATTAAAAAAATTATTTAGTCTGTTTGGGTATTTTAGCTTCAAATTAAAATGAAGTTTTGTATGTAACGGGCCGAAATGGGCTACACATCCGTTCCTCTTAAACCCTTACACTTGTAGCACTAGAGATGCGCGAATGTTGTTTTTTTTTTATAATGATTTGTGCCAAAGTGAAACCCAATTTATTTGTAATGTACGAGTAATAAAATAGTACCTTGTGTTTCCACATAAAACACCACCAAATGGGCCCAACACTGACCTTTGGGAGTTTAACTTCAGTTTATTGAGTCGTATTACAAAGTAGCTTTTTATATCAGACAATACTTTAATATTTGGTGTGTGGTGAGTACTATGTAAAAACATTCACAAAATTTGTTTATTATTTTGAAATATATTTAGCGGTTTAAAACAAAATGCATTTAGTGGAAGTTCCCTCTTGTTTTCGCCCATAATACGGGTAGATAGTCAGTGATTACATTCATGGTCAATAGTTCTAATTGCAGTGCGGTCAACCTAATCCAACCTAATACTAGTAGTTCTGTCAACAGTTAGTAGACCTCGCGTTCAAAAAATACGTTTCTATTTTTCTCTAAGACAAAATTTCTTCTGAAGGTCTTGTAAGTAGGTACTTAAATTGTTACTTTCTTAATTATGAATCAAGTTTTCGATTCGAATGGTGGTCTTCCACCAGGGTGATACTGAGAGTATCTTCAACTCTAGAAAGTACCGAAAATGAAAAAAAAATCTTTTTACTTAAATTATGTGTGCAAAAACAACAACAATAATTTGAAAGTTACTTGCGCAAACACAAGAAATGCCTTCCATGCATATATAAAATGAAACCAATGTCGCCACTGGCTTAGTACATTTTGATTCTAGTCCATTTAGCACGTGCTCTGTCTCACACAGAATATCGCTATCCCATTTGAATTTCATTATTATACAAAAAACATATGACAGTATTTTAAGCTAAGAATATTCAGACTTTTGGATCATGAAACAAGCCCACATCAATTTGGGAGGCGGGTATGGGTACCGTCGCCCCTGGAACCATTTATTGGATAACAAACACCTGTGCCATAGGTTACCCCGAGTGGTTTGCCTGACTTAGCAGGGGTGCCCGGTTTCATGGGGTGAGGTTTGTCCGAGTCTTGGCGGCGGATGCGTCTACCCACCAGCTGCATGGCAGGTCGGATCGGGAGAGAATGATTGAGGGAGACCCATTGGCTTCTCCAGCCGTATTCTCTCGGAATATAGCCTTACACCGCAGTGGGAGGGATGGGTTCATACGTCCATCACTCCTGGACCTACTGACCCTCGGATTCCTACCCACCCTTCATTTTTTTTCACAAAACCTCCTTTCATTAAAATACTCTCCACACAGCATCCCCAAAGATGACAAAGGCCATGAGGGGAATTAGTTTACTCAGGGCCTCCTGTGTGGAGCTACTGTAAAAAAAAATTTACACATAAATTTAAGTGAAATGATTTTATTTAATTTCCGGCATATTCCAGAATTAACTTGGTGGAAGACCACCATTCTAATCGACTTCATAATTAAGTAGGTAAGTATGTAAGTAACTACTTACAAATCTCACGATTTCAGAGGAAATTTAAGTTATTTGCGTAAAAACTAGAAATTTCTTCCATGCAGATTTAAATGGGAACCAATGTCGCCACCGACTTGATACATTTTGGTTCTAGCCCATTTAGCACGCGCTCTGTCTCACATTGAATATCGCTTTAGCATTTGGATTTCATTATTATACAGGATAAGTATAATAATATTTTAAGCAAAGAATAGTCAGACTTTTGTATCACAAAACACGCCCACTGTTTTGTTCTTCTTTATTCTATGGCGCACGCCAATAATGATTGTCACATGTCGGCTATCTTCAGCAGTTTGCGTTACTACTTTTTTGTTATTATGTAATTTCTTGTAATATTAATGTTTATAGTAAAAATAATTAATTTAAAAAAAAAATCTACAGTATAATAAGCTTGGTTTACAATACATCTCAGCGTTACATACCACACATCCCCCAGGTGTGTTGACTGGACGGCTGCAAATCTCCACGTCATGTTTTACGCCGGCAGGGTGCCAGTCCCTGTTAGTGGGAACTACTTTGGAGCACTCCTCCTGAGACACTTTCTGCATGCTCGTCTGAAATGTTGAAAAACAAACCAACTGATTAAAGATTATCTTGTTAGAACAAATGCGCCATTAGTTTTTGCAACAAATATACAAGAGGAAATTAATATTAGCAGTGTTTTTCTTTAACCCCTCACAGGAGGCCCTGAGGGGAAAAATACCTCTGGATCTGTGGCATCTTTGTAGATGCTGTGTGGAGAGTTTTTATTGGAAAAAGAAGGAGAGGAAGTTCTGGGAAGAAAAAAGATATCAGGGGTGAGTAGGAATCTGGGGGTCAACGTGTTAATCCATCCCTCCCTCTGCGGTGCCATAGGTCAAGAGAGTCCGTCTGGAGTGTTCAAAGTTGTCCCTCAACCAGATTCTCCCGATCCGACCCGTTAAGTAGTAGGTGGGTAAATGGATCCGTCGCAAAGACCTAGACAAATCTCACCCCATGAGCATGGGCACCCCTGCTAAGTCACCAAACGTGGCAAACCACATGGTGTGACCTATGTCAGAGGTGTTGGTTATTCAATAAATGGTTTCCGAGGCGGCAGTACCCATACCCGCCTCCCAAATTAATAATTAATTTTGTTTTTAGCTTTATTAGTTATTTAGCATCGTTAGACCCATTAAATGAATTAAACTTAGTGGGAATAACAAAGCAAAATCAACCAAAGAACATTTCTACCGCGCTATCCCTATACTATTACAATATGAAGTGAGATATTAATGAAATATGTTTTTTAATGTGAATACAGCACAAGTCTCCCAAATGCTCCTAACCGTCTAGAGCCAGTGGGACTATGGCATCCCCAATGTAGGCATGTTGTGAAACTGAAGGAAGTGGGGAGGAGAAGGAGATGGGAGGAGGAAGGTGGGAAGGCTGACTAATTAGATCTGATCACCAAACACGATAGAGCCACTATTTCTCCAGTCATTCACCAGGGCGATACTGACAATACCATTTACTCTGGAACGTGCCACGAACATGGTGTGTTATTTAAATGATTTAATTATTTATTGTGACGTTTACACGTCATTACACGTTATTACACGTCAGGATTTGAACCCGCTACCTCTGAATTCGTCACCGAGGATCTTAACCACTTGACCATGGAGATCTTGGAAGAGTGTCCTTTAATCAACGTTTAATTTTAATAAAATATCTTTGTTTGTATATTTGCACCTCTTTAGAGTGGTAGAAAAACCATAAACATGTGGAGATCGGGAGAGCATGTAATAATGAAAAGGTTTTATAATGGGAAAATCAGATGGTTTTTATATGTAGAGCGGATGGACGGTGAAAGAAGTGCTAGGAAAATATAAGATGCATAAGTGAATGGTGGAAGAGGTGTGGCACGCCCAAGGACGACATGGCACGATCGAGTGAATCAAGTACCTACTTGAGTTGAGCCATCTCAAAATTCAGAATAACAGAAGAGTACCTATGCATAAGACGATGTACAAACGTGAACGAAGCAAATAGTGTTTTTTAAAACAGAGGCGTGTGGCGGACCATCCTCTCTGCCTACCCCTGCGGGAAAACGGCATGTTTGTTGGACATCTATTAAAAAAATGTACACTTAGTACCGGCGACAGCTGTCAATCTTGTCGTTATCACATCATTGTTCATTATGAAGGCAGAGAAAAGTGTTCTAACCTTGTATTCAGTGGATGAACGGTCCCGCTCAGTTAGTATGAAGCCACTGTCGGGAAGAGGGGTGCCCGTGTGGAGACAGACTGGCAGAATTCTGCTCGTGAATTTCACCCTGAAATTAAAAAATTGTCAACTATAGATTTTTGATTGCGTTAAAAACAATAATTTATTTTAGAAAAAGCTGTGAGGTGGTATTACGATGCAATAATATCCCTTAACCCTTTAGGTGCGGTATGCCGATATTCCGGCATGACGCATGACACACGTGAACATCCCGCACGTGTCCCCGTCACCAGTTTTAAAATTTTGTTAATTTTTTTTGCAATAAAAAAGTATTCTTTAATAAATATTATTACTTTACTTTTCCACGGATTATTAACCGTAACATTTTAAATAATAATTAAAAAAGGTGCTAATTTCGGTTGTGATTCTGTCTGTCTGTAACTCCAGTTCAATAAACTTTTTTCTGGAGAATTCAGACAAGCGATAAACTAACTACAAATATAAATTGCCATTTTCAAAATTGGAACTGTTTATGGAGAATTCAGTCAATTCGTGATTTTTCACTAATCTGCGCTAGTTCTATATATCTATTTATATAGAGAAGACTATCTGTGATGATGGAATCTATAGTTATTGTTAATAGCTTTAGTTTATATAGTTATTTGTTTTCGATATTGATGAAATTTTTGCACGCACACAAGAATGGGAGGTCACATTAAATTACGAAATACTCAACATAAAGCTCGAGTAAGGCCGGGGACTGCTCCCAACCGTCTGGAGTGAAACTGTGGAAATTGGGCTATGTTGTGAAGCTGGAGGTAGTGGGGAGGAGAAGGAGATGGGGAGGAAGAAGGTGGGGAAGTTCCTGGCTATTCAGATCTGGTCATCAAACACGGCTAAAGTCATTTCAAGTAAACTTTCATTTCTCAATGGCGGTCTTACACCAGGGCGATACTGAGAGTATCTTTTATTCTGGAACGTGCCGTAAATATACTACACATATTGTTTTAAATGAATAAGTTGAGAAATATCACAAATTAATTAAATAAAATTTACTAACACATGCCGAATTCGAATCCGCGACCTCCGTATTACTAGTCGAGAGCCATTTCCCTTGACCACGAAGGCCGTCAGATTTGTTATATTGATAAAACAAATACTGAAAAGTTTAAAAGTAGAATGGAGAAATAGAGCAGGTCTGAAGGTTTGGGAGATAGCTCAGTTGCTAGAGTAAACTCCCGAACAGTATATGGTCTGGAATTCCAATTACGGTTGCACGTGAGGACTTATTTATTTTAAGTTTTTTTGTTGTTATGTTATTTTTACTTCAAATTATTTCAATATATTATATAACTAGCTGACCCGGCGAACTTCGTACCCCCTCAGAATCAATAACTGTTGTGTTAATTTATTAGATGAATTAAATTCAGTTTTTTTTATTAAGTTAAAAATTACACAATGAAGCATTTATCGATCCGTAACTGTCCGTGTTTTGTTTTTGTCAGTCTCAGAGATGACCTTGTGTACGGATTTGTATTTTTGTGATTTTCTTACTTTTCCACTTACTTAGGGGCCATTTATAAATAACGTCAGACGAATTTCATTATTTTTAACCCCCCTCCCCTGTCCCTGTCACATATCGTCACATTTATGAGACCCCTCCCCCCTAGTGTGACATCTAAAAATAATCGAAACAGAAGTTCAATTTTTTTTACATGTGACGACATGAGTTGATGACCACTCCATACCCCTAGTCACACTTCCCACTCCCCCCCCCCTTAATGTGTGACGTAATTTATGGATGGCCCCTTACGGGAATTGCGTTTCATTTTCTTTGTACGTGTGAGGGAAATTTATTATAATTATTGTATTTTTCCTTTGGAAGGATGAAGACACACGTCAACCGTTTGTCTCATTTTCGACTGTTGGCAGTTAGTGTGTAAGAAAGAGAGGCAGCATTAAATGTTAAAGAACAAAAGCGAAACAATCAGCGCATTGACATTTGACGTTTTCGAATTTTTGGAATGCAAACTTCAACTAACACAACAATGCTACAGCTCTTTCAAAAGATGAAAATTCGTTCCATACAAAATGTATGAGGAAATGAATTTTCTTCATTACTTTCTTTTTCGTGAATTTTTGTAATGTTTTAATAGTTATTCTGTTATCCGGGACGGAGACGAATCCAACAAATCAAAGATCATCAAAATCGGTCCAGCCGTTCTCGAGTTATAAATAGTGTAACTAACCCGACTTTGTTTTATATATTAACTAGCTGACCCGACGAACTTCGTACCGCCTCAGAATCAATAGCTGTTGAATTAAATTCAGTTTTTTTATTAAGTTAAAAATTACGCAATGAAGCAATTATTATCAATGCGCAACTGTCCGTGTTTTGTTTTTGTCAGTATCAGAGATGGCGTTGTGTACGGATTTATATTTTTGTGATTTTCTTACTTTTACAATTACTTACAGGAATTCGGGAAGCGGATACGGGTGCCGCCACCCCGGGAACCATTTATTGAATAACCAACACCTCTGCCATAGATCACCCCAAGTGGTTCGCTACGTTTGGTGATTTAGCAGGGGTGCCCGCCCGGGTTCATGAGGTGACTTATGTCCGGGTCTTGGCAGTTGATGCGCCTGCCCACCTGCGTGGCGGGCCGGATCGAGAGAGACTGGTTGAGGGAGGCTTTTTGAACTTTCCAGTCGGACTCTCTCGACCCATTGCTTTGTACCACAGATGGATTTTTACGTCCGTCACTCCCGGACACACTGACACACTGTTGAATTCAAATTTATTATTAATTATTGAAATATTTAAATCCAAAAAGTTTATACTCGAATTTTGCCCAATCTCTACAGTAAATTTTATGTTTTTATGGAGTTTGTTTAAGAAATTAAGAAAAATATTAAGTTGTCTCAAAGTACCTGTCCAAACATAGAAAACATCATCCACATATCTCTTCCAACAATGAACGTATTTTAGTAATAATGCACAGCTATTAAAAATCTTATTTTCCAAATTATTTATAAATATATCTGCGACCAAGGGGCTGGTACTAGCACCCATTCTACCCAACATATTTCTTATCAATATAACATATTCAACATATTTCTTATCAATATAAATGTGGAGAAGTCATAAAAAACATCGTATTGTATTGTTTTTTAGTGAAGTTAGGATTCTTGCTGATGTTTTTTATGACTTCTCCACATTTATATTTATATCAAAAATTGTTTTTAAATGACCCATTATTAAATCTATTCCCCTTTTAATTTTTTTTTAAATTGTTCTATATTGCCCCTCGTCCCTTAAACATTATTTTCTTTTTAATTTTATTATTGTTTATGTCGATTATTTTTCTCTATTACCTATATATATGTCTATATTTAAAATTAGTTCTGTCAAAACCCTGAAGAAGTCAGCTTTGCTGACGAAACATGTCGGTTTTATAAACAATAAAAGTAGTAAAAACCAAGTAATTTATTAATTTCAATCATAATGGTGCCACAAAATAAGTTTGCTGTGTTAGAAGAAGTCATTGTTTTTTTATTTAGTTTAATAGATAATACAGACTGATTTCTGTTCTCAAGCGGTTTTTGCCAAAAATTATTACATAAAAACCAAATTGTCAAATACCTATGAGTTACTTAACATGAAAAAGGGTATTTTATTTTATTTAAATATACATATCTAAATTGTCTAATAAATAATAATTTGGACCACAAAATTTGTGGATCTCTAATATATAAACATTTAAAGTAACGGGCCGCACATGCCCCACGTCAGAGAATACTTAAAAAAAATCACGTAAGCAGTTAAAGGTTAAAAATGTGTTTTTTAAGATAATTTTAATTTGCTGCGGAAAATTTGGGTTTCGTCGTAAATAAGTTTTTTTTTAATTTTTCTTGTCGAAAGATTTTATTTTTATGTTCTTCACAGTACAATCCCGTTAAGCCGCAATAAAGCAGTTTCAGGTCAACGAGTTATTTTAATTTTAATTTAGATCCATCAAAATTCTTTCTTTTAAAATTTTATATCTTTTATTTATATTTCACCACATTTTCATAAGGAATATTGTAAAATTAATTTAAATTTTTTTAACATAAACAATTGCCCAAGTAGCCTCTAAAATCGTGAATATTTAAATCTTTCATGGCGTATATTTTATAACTAAAAACACAAATAAATAAAGTTGCACATACACGTACTACACATTTGAAATACTCGTATAAAACAATTTATAAATTTGGTGGTGTATTTTGGCCAAAAATCCAAAAATTAAGATTTGTGTGAAACGGATCGCGCATCCGTTTCCCTTAATATAGTTTAACTTTGATAAAAAATATTCCACCACACAAAAGATAAGAAGATGAGGAAGACTTGTACCACATTTACTATACATATTAATGGGACTTTTATAAAAAGATCTATGTACACACTTTATATAAATTGGTCGGACGACAATGCTTTCCCGTTCATTCAAGTAGGACCTGGCGTAAAAGGTAGAACTACCCCTCCCGCCGGAAACGTGTTGAAAATCCGATAATAAAAATGCACTAATTTATAATCTGCCATTTGGAGTGTGTTAACCTTATTACTTTATTTGTTCTCAGGGCATCTATAGCGGTTCCCCGTTGATTTTACCAAACAGCAACAGGGTGGCCTGTACCCACCTACTGGTGGGGTTGCTGTCCAGTATCAACTCTTCACCCTGCACACACACCAACACCCGCATATCCGCCTTCATACCCTGGATAGAGGGTATCGTGTGGCCTGAAAGCGGTGTTATCGTTTAGAACCTTGTTTCAGATCTTTTTCTGTATACATTTTTAAAAATTGATTATTTAATTGTTACACACCTTTATGCACAATGATATTCATAGATAAAATAACAAAGTAGAGAGAAAAAAATTTGATCAAATAAATATGATTATAAAAAAAATAATTACATTTTCTTATAAAGTATTAACACGATGTCCGGAAACGCAAAGTACAGACGGGAAACTGATCTACCCAAAAAAAAACTATGTTTTCGATAAGAGTCAATGCTTTGAATAATTTATTTTTTAAATTTAATTTTAAAATTTAAATTTTTCCGTTTTTTCGGAAACTAAGTGTAAAACTTCTGTAACAATAAACAAATGATAATTAACCCCCGGCAACCAATTATTCTAAAAATTTACAAAATTTTAAAAAATTTCAACTTTCGACGCGATTCCTCAAATAAACAAAAGTTAGTTTACGTAGTCTAATGCTATTGTGATAGATTCACCAGTTTCCCGTTTGTACTCTATGTGTCGGAATAACAAGTATAGTTAAAGGTATCTAATTTAAATTATTGTGGAATGTACAAGTAGGTATTTCAAAACCATTTGAATTATTTATAATTTACAATTTGGGAGGCGGGAATGGGGACCGCCGCCCCGGGAACCTTAACTGGATAACCAACACCTCTGCCATAGGTCACCCCAAGTAGTTCGCTACATTTGGTGATTTAGCAGGGGTGCCCGGGTTCATAGGGTGAGGTTTGTCTAGGTCTTGGAGGCGGATGACCAGGACACACTGAACCCCAGATTCCTACCCACCCCTTCAACCCTTTTCCTTCCCAGAACTATCCTCTCCTTCCTTTCCTTAAAAAACCCTCCACCCAGCGTCCCCAAAGATGACATAGGCCCCGAGGGAAATTATTTTCCTCAAGGCCTCCTGCGTGGAGTTCATGTAAAAAAAATTCTCACTTTTTAAAATTAAAAATATGTTCCTACACGTTTTAAAAAAGGAAAAATTATTTTCATAATAATATTATTTCGCAAACAAAACATGAATACAACAACAGTGAGCAGAAAACATACCTCAATGGCAACTAGTCTTCTGAAAGTTTAACAAAAAAATGTTGAAATTCTCAATCTGTATGAGTTTTGTATCGATTGGTAGCCGTTCTGACCATATCTTTTTTTTTCACAAAATGGCGGAATGCTTCAAATTTTTTTTAATTTCTCCTCATATTTTAACTCTGATCCGAGTTATAGAAATGAAATTTTTAAAATATATACTGAATACTGCTACCAATGTTAAAAAAGGTTTACTGAAGATATATAACAAATCTAAGCTCAATCGTCCAATTGGTTATCGAGAAATTGTAGTTGCCGATTTATAAAAGACTTGTTAAATGAATACATCATTCGATGAGATTTAAATGAAGTAATTGATAGTTAGCGGCTAATCAGCCAACCCAGGACCAAGAACAACTTGTTCCTCTATCTTGTAAAATGGATTATAGTCAGAAAGGCATTCTGTTCTTCAGTTCTTGACACTTGTTTCCTTCTCAGTACTTGTCAGTAGGAGCGGGCACCTGCCTCGCCCGCCCAACTTTTACTAATTCTATAACTATATTTTATCAATATATCAATCACTATTCACTTTGAACAAGTGAACTTAGAAAAGTCTAACCTCAATTCTTAAAGCTTTTCTTTCTAGACATTAAGTAAGGAAGGAATAAAGGTTACTGTGTGTGCAAATGTTTTAGAAATATTTTATATTATTTCATGAACACCTCACTAGAAGAACCTTCTATGCTGACTGCTGAGGTGTTCACACACTGTTCGTGTATTTTACTTGTTGTAATAAAGTTTTTCTGTATTTTTTTGTTGTTATTGTTATATTAATATGTTGACAAATATTTGATAATATTGTACAACTTCTGAATAACATATGTAATGTAAATGTCCTTTGTTTGATTTTAATAAATTTTTAAAATACTTGTGTAGTTTTTTATTAATCCAGACTGAAACCTATTGTTGGTGTATTTTCTCTTACCGATATTGTCGGTAAAAACCTTTGTCTGTGCTAAGGACCCAGACAGTGTGAGACTCATGCTTATTCATGAATATGCGCAAAATAAGTATGCTCATTGCTCATATATGAGTAGTTCATTTGTGAGCATGTGTGTCAGTACCATAATTTCACGTGTTGTGTCTTTATCGTGGATTTTTTTCTCAGGGCCTCCTTTGTGAAGTAGAAAACTTTAAAAAAATTATAAAATGTAATGAAATGTTACACCTTCATTTACTACCATTTTCAAAAAGAACCGGTTCCTATAAAAAAACTAAGCGATCCGGTGACAACTAGGTCACCGAGACAATATCGACCATCTCTAGCTGTATCACACCGATTGCTGAAAATAAGAAAGTTTCACCTGAAACAACAATGGTTTGCCAAAATGAGCTATAAAATAACATTATAGGGACTTTGTTAAATTACAGAAATAATTTAATTAATAATAAAATAATAATTATTAATAATAAATAATTTAATTTTAATTAATTTAATTTGTTCACATGACATGGTCTCTGTAATTTAAACAAGTATAGGTATTGTTGTGTATTTTTGTATTATGGTTCTAAATTTCAATTTGTCGTTATTTTATTGTTCGATGACATAAATATTCTTATCACTGTCATAAATGAATTTTATAAAGACTGTTTATAACGCTAATAAATAAAATAAACTGACATTTCCGAGTCAGTTGGTAACTTGTCACTTGTGGTTTACGATGTCGCCACTCCATACCCCATGCAATGTTGCCAGATGCATTGATTTACCATGTTTTTATGGATTTTGGATAATTTATACCTCCATGCTTTTACCGGTTACCAAAATATTTACTTTAGAATGAGATAGTAAACATTTTTTTGGTGTGGCCCGCGTGGGAGAAACCGAATTCCGGAATGTAGTTGTTGTAGAATTTCAGTGCAGGTTCACACTGTCTGTCTATTATCCTTTTCAATAAATATTCACTAGTATTTCTGTGAATAGTAGATCTCTTGTCCTAAAATAGGGTGTTTCCAATTTTCTCTACTTTAAATTTAAAAAAAAAAAGTTATTTAGTGACTATATATTACAAAATCATAACATAATATTAAAATACATTATTCCCAATGAGTTTAATAAAACTCACTTCGGGAAGGACAACATTATTCAATTAGAAAAATTAAGAACACCAATTTAAAGGGGAGTTGAATGAAAAGTACGCAGATTTTAAAACAAACTAAACACACTTGATACAGTTAGTTGAAGAATATTTCATTATTAAATTTAGAAAGAAACACGTAGTCATTTTGAAGTGTTTTTTTCCATAATCCAGACTAAAAATAGTGACTAAAAGTGAAGCGAAGTTTAGTCACTATTTTTAGTCTGGATTATGGAAAAAAACACTTCAAAATGACTACAAGAAACAACAAATCACAGGCACAAAATAGGTTTTAGATTCTTAGTTTGGGTTAATTAAGTAATAAGGAACTCCAGTGAAAAATATTATGGCTTTAAAAAAATATGTTCATATAGACCAATAAACGCTGATTCTGAATATATAACTTTTATTTCATAATATTAAACGCAGAGTTTTTAAAAAATTATTAAAAAGTCAATTTTTAAACCTCTCCTCGAAACACAGTGTCAAGTTGGCATTACTGAAATGGTGAATGGTGACGTCACGCGTCACACTCACCCACTGTCACCTGGTGATCGCGTGTATTGTATTGACATTTGAAATGATATACATTTGCGTGTATTGTATTCAATATTTCGTGTTTTTGGTTTATTTTCATACTGTTTATAGAGATTTAGATAAATAATAGTTATTGTGTTTATTGAAACATAATTTAGGCCCTCAACAATTTACGAAAGGGGCTATATTTGCGGACAATCTGGAATAAATTTTGCCTATTTGAGGTTAAAAGTCGTGTCATATTTTGACATTGTATTTTCAAGTTGTTTTTAGTAAAGGGATACAAGCTATTACGCAATCGTCATGCAGTGTATATAAATGCCAGTTTCTGTGTGTGTTATACATAAAACAATGTACAAAATCACGCCTGAACCGACAAAATTGAAGAACGATATCACTTGTATCTTGTATTTGCAAAGATGATTCATTATTTTTATATTGCACTTTGTTAAAATACAATAACAGTAGCGGTGAAATGTGGACATTTTACCAATGTTTTTCTATATTAAAAGCAGTTAATCTTAAATAAAAAACGCCTCAATTTCTCACAAAAGTCATTGAGTCATCCTATCTTAATTTTATTCCGCCATTTTCTTAAATACAAAATCAGGGATGCTCTGCCCAAAAAAATTATTTCCCTAGATTTCGAAGTGAAATTTCCCTAGAATTTCACATTAACGCAATTACCTACGTAGCCACCTGATTGTGTAACACTAATCCTGTTATATTATGTTAATTAATATGATTAATTAATTGGAAAGATATCGGAACTTGGTAAATATACTAATAATAATGTGTTTTTCCAAATAAAGCACTTTTTGCTACGTGAAGTAATAATTTAAAAGTACGAATGCACTCACCACTGAATTAGAAACTGAATTCCAAATAAAAAAAACACTTTGCAAAATAAAAATTAACCACAATCACCAAAAAAACAGAACTTAAAACATAAATTAAATTTTTTTTCGGAGGTCCCATTTATCTTTTTAGATACATATAATATCATTTTGAGTTGTCAGTGTTAAAAATAACATTGCAAGTAAGTACATGAACAATAATTCCAAAAAATATATATGTATACGTATATAATATATATATATATATATATATATATATATATATATTTATGTCATACCACATTTTGTGGCTCATCTTAGAAGAAGCCACTTAAGTAGCTCATTCTTTCGCATGTAATATATACTTACGTAGATGAAGTACCAACATGCTGTCTTTTAAATTTTGTCAAAAATATGGTCAGCTATAATATGTAATCAAAAATTATGTTTATTTATTAAAAAAATATATCTTTAAATAACGTGCATTCGTTGATCTATTTTAAGAACACACTTACCGCATCACGCTACGTTGCCAAGTTTAATGTTACCAATATAGTCACATATGTAGGTAGGTTGACAGAACAGTTTGGATGTTGCTTGTTGATTATTCACACATATTTATCATTTCTAGCGGCCGTTTTTGATTATTGGCGCGTTTTTTTAAAATTGGAGTATGATTTTCTAATTAATATTGTTATTTATTTGGTGTTAACGGTTGTTTTTTTTGTGTTAAGGTTTATTTTATTATTATCATAAATAAAATTAGGTATTTAAATACATATTGGTGTAGTTTCTTTTATTTGCTACATAATTATTTTATCTTAGTTTTAGTAGTGTTTTCGAAAAATTATGAATAAACTTATTAGAAATATATTACACAATTTACTTTATTCATTGATTCGTACGTTTCTTTAAGTTGTCACCTCCGATCTATATGGATAAAATCGATCTAAAAGAAACTAACTAACTAACTAACCATCACGCCGTTTCCCCGCAGGGGTAGGCAGAGAGGACGGACCGCCAAACAACTCGGTCTTGGCACACACTCTTTGCCTCACTCACATTCATACATCGTATCATACATTCTCTTCTATTATTCTGACTTTTGACACGGCCCGACTCAAGTATCTGATTCACTTGATCGTGCCATGTCTTCCTCGGGCGTCCCCGACTTCTTCTACCATTCACATTTGCATCATATATTCTTTTTACACTACTTTCTTCGCTCATTCGCTCTACGTGCCCAAACCATCTGAGGGTCCCTTTCTTAATTTTGCTCATTATTAAATTATTATTATACTTAGTTGCTATCATATGATAAAAAATCCCTCAGTGTCTTTGTCATCTTTGGGGATGCTGTGTGGAGGGTTTTTTTAGGGAAAGGAAGAAGAGGAAGTTCTGTAATGAAATAATTTGGTATCTTAACCGTAAATCCAGAACTAAATTTTGTATGAAATAGGCCGCGAAGACGTTTCTCTTTTCAAGAGCAATTATAATACTCTTAGAAGAAATCGGGGACGCCCGAGGAAGACATGGCACGATCAAGTGAATCAGATACTTGAGTCGGGCCGTGTCAAAAGTCAGAATAATAGAAGAGAATGTATGAGACGATGTATGAATGTGAGTGAGGCAAAGAGGCATGGTAGATACCTATACATATAGTTTTGAATTACAATAAACAATACTTTATTATATTATATTATAAAAAACAAAACATTAACATATTATATAATAATAAACAAAACTTACATTATTATATTATATTATAAAATAATAATAAATATTATAATAAACAATACCTACTGGTTTACTAATTGATTAAAGGAGCCGATACCCTCTCAGTACAACATAATAACCTAGTCAGTGTAGGGATTGCGGAACGGGGGGAGGTGGGGTTTACAGCCGGCCGCGGCGGATTGCAACTATGTGTGCGTGCGCAGTATAATATATCATTGTTTTGACTATCGTAAGTGTGCGTGAACTGCGGGCGGGCGGGACGTCAGTTTTGATTATTGGCGCGTTTTTTTTAAATTGGAGTATGATTTGTTAATTAATATTGTTATTTATTTGGTGTTTACGGTTGTTTTTTTTTTGTGTTAAGGTTTATTTTATTATTATCATAAATAAAATTAGGTATTTAAATACATATTGGTGAAGTTTCTTTTATTTGCTACGTAATTGAAGAATAATAACATCATCTCAGTGAGCACGCACTTTTTTCAAGTCCCAAACATAATAATAATAAACATTGACTAAAACTCTTTTTAATGCCCTTTTGCATCGACTAGTGTTTGAAGTGATTCTGCGACAGTAATCCAGTTGAAGCGCTAAGAGGAACTTATGGTAAATACTGTGAATTCTAACAAACTAACAACACAATAATCAACCGAAATTATCACTCAAACGCACACGTCCACCCCAGAGCACCAACACATTCAAAATGAACAACGACTGTGGCGCATGCGCAGACCCGACCATTGCAGCCGATTCAGTCTTTGTGTGCACCTTATGCAAAGGGACATTTCATCTTCACTGTGGTGGAGTAGCAGAGACTTCTTATCGTCGTCTTACTAAAGAACGCCGCGCTCAAATTAAGTGCAAGCAGTGTATAGCTACAACCCAAGTGAAAGCCAGCGGTTCTACACGTTTGGAAAGCGAATTGCTGTCTAAACTTTTTGAACAAAATACCCAAATTCTTGCAAAACTCGATATCATGACGAAACAATACGATGATATACTACTACGCGTTCGCGATCTCGAGGACAAGAATAATGCTCTAGAAAAAAAGAACTCTGAACTCGAAGCGAGAGTTGAAACAATTGAAACCCAATTGGAACATATCGATAGACTAAATAAATCCAAAAATGTGGAAATTAGGGGGATACCCGAAATCAACGGGGAAAACCTAAAAAATATTATATTTAATATTAAAAAAACCACCAACTCAAACGAAGACAACAATATCGATGCAGCCTACCGCGTCACTCAAAAAGTGACCAAAAATCAACCCAGACCTGTCATAATCAAATTTAAAACCTACATGGACCGCGATGATTTCCTCAATAATATTAAAAAATTCAACAAGCAAGCTACCAATAAAGAAGTAACACTTAACACCACACTCATCGGAATGTCAGGACCTGGCTCTCGGATATACATATCGGAACATCTGACATTTCAAGCAAAACACCTGTGGTTTCTTGCTCGGAAGGCCACGCGAGAAAACTCTTTCAAATTTGCTTGGACCAGGGGAGGTCAAGTATACGTACGCAAAGATGTCGGAACACCTGTCATTATCATCAATGAAAAAAACAAACATATTCTGTCTCTCTCTTCCACTCATCTGTGAACAATGCTCGCTTAGCTACAAAACCTTCTTTATTACATTATTGTATTACTTTTATATATTTTTACATTTTATTAACTTTCCTGTACATTTAATTAATTTATCTTTACACCTTCCTAAAGTCTCTATTATTAACAACAGTAAACTATTATTAAATATTTCAAGCGTAAAGGCATTATCTTTGAACATAAATTTTATTATCGCCATTACATTAAATGTTAATTTCAACCTATTACATAAACATGCAGAACCCGTTGTTATAAACGATGTGACTAAATCGTTTATATATTTTATACAAATAACTCTGTTTTCACTACAAACAATATCAATAGTAGAAATACCTGAACAAAATATTAGAATAGCACCCTATATAAAATGTTCTAAATCAATTATTAAAAATGGAAGATAACATAATTAATACTTTAGACAACATTTCTCAGATTCAGTGCATCGAAACAAATAGCTCTATAGAAGTTCGAAAAACTCTAAATCAATCTAACCTAAAAATATTTTCCATGAATATCAGAAGTATGAACAAAAATTTCACTGAACTGATGATATTACTTACCGAACTTGACTCAGACTTTGACTTGCTTATTTTGACCGAATGCTGGATCAAAGATAACTATATTCCAAAAAACATAAAAAACTATAACCAATACAGCACCCAGAACAATCAATCTCAAAATGATGGCGTCATTATTTACATAAAAAATCATATACATCACTCTGTAAAGGAAATCACAATAACTAACTCAAACGTACTCAAACTCGAAATAGAAAACAGCGTTACTATACTATCTATATACCGATCACCGAGCACATCCAACATAACACCATTTCTAAACGCACTTAATCAATTTTTGGTATGTATTAAAGAACATGAAAATGTCCTTATTATTGGTGACCTTAATGTCAATATTATAAATACAATGCATCCCCAAGCAAATGAATACATAAATTTACTAACTCTGCAAGGATTTCTCCCAGCTATTACAGCACCGACTCGTGTAACAGAGTTATCTGCCAGTTGCATAGACCACGTTTTTGCCAAATGTAAACTAAATATCAAATCTTTAATATATCAATGTACTGTTACAGATCACTACGCCACTATCACTTCCATTTCCCATAAAATACCAAAACCACCAGCATCTACTATACAACAATACAAAATTTCATATGACACTCTCTTCAAACTAGTCTCCGAGGAAAACTGGTCAAATTTCTATAAACTTAGTGACCCGAACCTAGCATGTAAATCTCTCATCAACACCCTTCATAAACATCTAGAAAATGCCACATTAAACCCAAACAACCATCAAAATAGACATAAAATTAAACTAAAACCCTGGATAACAAATGGCATTCTATACTGTATACGTAAGAGAGACAAACTTCATAAATATTGTAAAAATAATCCCACTGACTATGAATCTCTATTATTCTATAAACGATACAGAAATGCTTGTAAAAAAATTGCATGTAGGGCCAGAGAAGAGTATTATGGGAAACAGATAGATGAAGCTGCTAATGATAATAAACAAATCTGGAATATTATCAAAGAAATATGCTATACAGAAAAAGTGACCACACCCATAAATACGATCACCATCGCAAATAAAATATTTAGTGCAACTGAAAACTCAGAAACAATTACAAATCACTTCAACCAATTCTTCTCCACAATGGGATCAGACCTATCTAATAATATCCTTAAAAAAAATAGAACATCTGAAGATAACCTTGCTAATAATATCTCTCTCGATAATCTCAGTTATAACCTTTTTAACCTCACTCCAACAACAGAACAAGAATTCACTGAAATCATCTCCTCACTCAAAAACACACACTCCACGGGAATTGACAATATATCCACTAAACTAATTAAACACCTCAAGCCAATCATCAGTAAACCCCTCCAACATATCACAAATCTAAGTTTTCGAACTGGCCTCTTCCCAAGCACCCTAAAACATTCAACCATTATTCCTATCTTTAAATCAGGGGACAGATCTTCTGTGAATAACTATAGACCAATATCCTTACTGAGTCCGATTTCAAAAATAATTGAAAAAACAGTTAAACGAAGACTCTACAAGTTTCTTGAAGATAATAAAATCCTGTCAAATAATCAATACGGCTTCCGCAAAGGTCGTAGTGCCTCAGATGCAATTGCAAACTTCACTAAATTGATTTCTGACAAACTCGATAAAAGTCGCAAACCCCTCGCTGTATTCTTGGATCTAGCTAAAGCCTTTGATACTGTATCTCACCGCATACTTCTGAAAAAACTCCTACAGATAGGAATAAAAGGCATTCCCCTTAAATGGTTTGAGAGCTATCTAACAAACAGGTCCCAGTCAACTATTATCAACTCGGCTAAAGAGCATAGAAGTACAAGTTTACCATGCACATATGGCGTGCCCCAAGGCAGTGTTTTAGGCCCACTTCTCTTTCTAATATACATTAACACGTTATGCAATCTGAATACTGGTGGCACTATTATATCTTTCGCCGATGACACGGTTATCGTATTTGATGACGACGATCTAAATTCAACCTTTGAAAAAGCAAATCAAGGCATGAAATTAGTTAAAAACTGGTTAGATTCCAACCTCCTAACTCTTAATATAGATAAAACAAAGTATCTACTTTTTTCCATACGTAAACCAAATCTCCCCCATAACTGCCAAAAACTTACCATACATTCGTGTTCACAGAACCTTAACACACCTACATCACCTCACAAAAACTGCTCATGCGATAACCTAAAATTATCAAACGAAATTAAGTACTTGGGAGTTATCATAGATGATCAATTACGATGGGAGACACACATAAATTCTGTAACAAAAAGACTTCGCAAATTATGTTACATTTTCTACTCTCTTAGATCTATCCTTAACCTACAAACACTAAGATGTGTTTACTTTGCACTTTTTCAATCAATTGCTACATATGGTATTATAGGATGGGGAGGTTGTGCATCATCAATTCTTCATCCCATGGTCCTAATACAAAAACTATTGTTAAGGATAATATTCAAATGTAACCCATCACACCCATCAGAACCACTTTTTAAAAAACTCACAGTATTAGACATCCGACAACTATACATAAAGACGATTCTCATATACATATGGAAAAAGGATTTGATGAAAACAACACAACAAAAAATTCGCACCCGGTACTCATCCCAACTAAAATGCATAATTCCTCCAACAAAAACTGCCTTCGCACAGCGCCAGTACTCTTACATTGCGCCCAAAATGTTCAATTCACTGAGTATTGATACCAGGAAATCGAAAACTGGCGATAGTTATATCACAAGTGTTCAGAACTGGTTGATTGTAAAGGGAAGGAACTATTTTAAAGAATGCCTCACATCATTAATTTAAGCTAACTTGAATTAACTTAAATTAACTTGATTACCTAAACTAACTTAATAAACTTAACTTAACTTAACACTTTCTGCTAAAACAGGGATAGATGTCTAACTTTATTATTAAGGTCAACATTTGCCTAAACTGCTTTTATTACTGTTATCTGTATAATATAATATACCTTATTACTTCATTTATTTGGAGGAATACATCATTTTATTTTATTATCATTTATTTATTACCATTTTATTTTATTTTCATTGTGAAAATATAATAAAGCTCAAAACTTTATTTTTTTTTATCAAAATGGGAGAAAAGAAAATCATTTCTTAGCCCTTTCCACTACAAGTCTTTTTTATTTTTTTTGTTCTTTGTTTCTGGTTTTATTTCACCAGCTCCACGACGAAATTGTGTATTCAAGTATTAGTTACTTTTTATAAATAAAATTGATAATAGATTATATACCTCCAATAAAAGTCTTTTGTCTTATTTTCAGTTGCATTCCAGTGCTACAACAGTGCGGTCGTATAGTTTCGTTATAGTGCACTGCCTCGAGTATCGAGTATTGTTCTACACTTCGTACCTAAAGTACCTCGCCCGGGCGGGCGGGTATTAGAAAGAACATGGATGACATTCTCGAAGATATTAAGAGCGATATTGCGAAGATCACATCTGTTAAAGATTCAAGAATAAAACTGAGTTTGGAGAACAACTTAAAGAAACTAGAAGAACAAATTAAAGTAGAAAATCTTATCCTACAAAAAAAAATTATTAATCTACAAGAGCAAATTATAACAAACAATGAACACTATAATGAGAAATTAGAAAGTTTTGTGACAAAAAATATAAAAACATATGCGCAAGCCACAACAATGAATAAAATCGATAAACAAACTCCACAAAAACACGCCATCATAATATCAACAACTAAAAACTTGAAGGCTGAAGAAATGAGAAAAAGAATCGAAAAAAACATAGATGTAACTAAAATGCAAGTTGGTGTAACTGAATTTAAAAAAATTGGTGATCAAAAACTCATAATCTCATGTTTAAAAAAAGAAGACGCACACAAATTGGTCACCAAAATAAATGGAACATTCGGCGAAGACATCAACGCTGAAGAAACAAAAAAGAGAAAACCAATAATGATCGTAAAAAGATTGCAATCAAATTTAACAGAGGATGAAATTGTTTTAGGCATAACCCAGCAAAATGAGGGTTTACAAAGTTACTGTAAAGATGATTTTAAACTCATAAAAGAAATCAAACTAAAAAAATTCGACCAACAAAGAACGTCCCAACAAGATGTATCAAACTACTTAATACAAACGTCAGGAGCCATTAGAAAAATCCTTCTTAACTTTGGAAAAATAAACTTAAAATACCAAAGAGTCCCAATTGACGACCTTAACCCTCTGACGCAGTGTTACCACTGCTTGAAATATGGACACACTGCCCTAAGATGCCTTAACAGAACACAGCCACCTACCTGCCCCCATTGTGCACAAGACCATACCCTAGAAAAATGCACAGAGAGAAACAATAAACCGATCTGCTACAACTGTTCCAGCAACAATAAAAAATTCAGGGCGAACATCCTGGACGACCACCGTGCTGATAGCATCAATTGCACATACAGACACAAAATGCTTCAAATTGCCAAAGAGAGAATAGATTATGAATGAAATTTCACAACTATTATTAGTGATAAAAAAAAAACACAAAGGCTCTCAAAAAATCCGTCCTCCAGAAAATCTTATCCCAAATAAACAAATGTATTCATGGCCACTAATGCATTCATTATTATTATTTCTTCGATATGGATGATTTCGTGATAAATGCTATAAATAAAACCATGTCAATAGACGAAAGAATATATACATCAGTGAACGAAACAAACAACATTTTAGCGATGAATCCCGAAGTTAGCTTAATCATATTTCATATGAATGTAAGAAGCATCGAACGTCATTTAGACGAACTCCTGGTAACAATAAAATCACTTAACAGACTGGACTGCATAATATTAACAGAGACTCACTCATCGAGCGATATAAACTATAATATTCCGGGTTATACATACTATGCAACAAATACCCGAATTAACAAGAACAGCGGAATCGCAATATTTGTCTCAAATAAATATGTCGTGACTTTTAACAGAGAAATTCACATGCACAATGTAAACGTCCTAAATATGGAAATCAGTTACCAAAAGTATACCTTCAGCATATTCGCTATATATAGAACTCATGCCTCAATATTACCGATATATGTAGATGAACTAAAACGCATTCTTCTTGCGAACAGAAATAAGAAAACCATTGTTATCGGAGACATAAACCTGAATATAGCAAATGATTACTCGTCTTATGATAAAGATAATTATCTTAATATGATGGCAGAATTAAATTATATATCATGTATTAATTCATTTACGAGAATTATTCCAGGTCAACGACCTTCGTGCATAGATCATGTTTTTACAAATATTCAAGACATAAAAAACATAGCATCTGCAGTTATACAAACGACAATCACTGATCATTTCGGGTGCATTTTTACGTACAATTATGAAAAGAAATATTCACCATTAACTACCCGAATTCCGGAGAATGAAAGCGGCCGACGAAAAACGCTCAACATAAATGCCCTAGTACATAATCTAGACAAAGAGAAATGGCACGATATTTTTAATTGTAATGATACGAATGAATGCTTCGAACTATTTGAAAAAAAATTATCAATGCACGTAAGTACTGCACATTCTATTGATTCCAGAAAACAATCATCAAAATTTAAACCGGTTAAACCATGGATAACTTTTGGATTAATTGTATCAATCAGACACAAAGAAGCAATATACAAAAAATTAATCCAACAACCTACAAACGAAACCTTAAAAAAATACCTAAAAGCATACAAAAACAAACTAATGTATTTAATAAAAAACACAAAAGAAAACTATTTTCGGCGAAAACTAGAAGCAACGGAGAACGATGCAAAAAAAGTCTGGAACGTTGTAAATGAAATTATAGATAAGAAAAAACATAAAAAAATGATATACATAGTATTACACATAATAATATCAAAATACGATGCGAAGAAAATCCATCAGCTGCTGCTAACATATTTAACAACTTTTTTGCAAATGTAGGCAAAAATCTTGCAAATCAAATACAAAAAATACCGTCTAATAACGAACAGAACATTAACGTCAATATCATAAACAAAATTGACATGTTTCCCCTTACTTCAGCCCAGGAAATCGAACACACCATTTCAAGCATGAAGGGAAGATCGGCACCAGGTTTCGATGGAATTACTGTCGAAACACTAAAAGCTATCAAAAAACATATTTCAAAACCATTGACGCATTTAATCAACATTAGTCTTCAAAGCGGAATATTCCCAACGATATATAAACAAACCATCATCACTCCAATTCATAAATCTGGCAACCCAGAAGAAGTGACAAATTATCGTCCAATATCGCTGATTTCAAACATTGCCAAAATCTTTGAAAAAATTATCAAAAAAAGATTAACCGAATTTATTAACAAAAATAACCTAATTCACGATAACCAATATGGATTTATGAAAACTAGAAGTACCCAAGATGCGATTGCCAAATTATCGAACATTATTCAGAACACATTAGACAAATCTATGAAATGCCTCGGAATCTTCATAGATCTTAAAAAAGCTTTCGATAGTATTTCTCATGATAAACTTATTAAAAAATTAAACTGTGTTGGGATAAACGATAAAGCTCTAAAATGGATAAAAAGCTATTTATTTGAACGACACCAAGTAGTCAAGATAAACAACTCCCTAAGTCTACAACTAACAAGTAATTTTGGGATTCCTCAAGGCACAGTCCTAGGCCCCCTACTATTTATAATATATGTCAACGATATCTTTAAACTACCACTTAACGCAGACATAATATCATATGCCGATGACACAGCTATCATAGTGAATGGGATCGACTGGAATAGAGTAAACGAACAAGCAAATAATATCATGAACATCTTAAAACATTGGTTTGACACAAATCTTCTCTCATTGAACACTAACAAAACATACTACATACACTTCTCAATCAACAAACTAAAAACACTCCCCGACACTAAAATAATTATCCACAATTACAAATGTAATAAAATCACATGTATCCAAGGCTGTTCAACATTGAAATCAGTACCAGAAATTAAATATCTCGGAGTGATAATAGAACAACATATGAAGTGGAAGAGCCATATCTGTGAATTGGTTAAGCGTATCAGAAAGTGTATATATATATTCATAAGATTAAGAAATATTTTAAAACTCAACAATCTAAAAAGAGTATACTATGCACTAATCCAGTCTTTAATTCGATATGGAATAATTGGATGGGGGGGGTCATACAACAATATTCTAACCCCTGTCAAAGTGATCCAGAAACTAATCATTAAAGTAATCCTAAAGAAACCCTCCACTTATCCAACAGAAACGCTTTTCGCAGATTTCACGGTGCCTCGAGTTGAGAATATCTTCAAGAAAAATGCAATTATCCAAATTTACAAAGATAATATCATCAAGAAATTTGAAACTCACCAATCAAAAAGATATGAAGACAACATCAAAACACCAAAATTTAATACCAAACTAATGCAAAACAATTATGTCTATTTAGGAATAAAGTTTTTCAACAACCTTCCCATTGAAATAAAAAAAACCAAAGAAATCAATAAACTGAAACTCAAACTGAAGCTACACTTCATCAGGAATAATTAACTAAATAATTACCTGTTTTTCTCTTTCTTTCTATTTATTTTTAATACATATTCATCTCTATTTTATTTAGATTTTTCGAATTTCTCCTAAGTGCACAATAACCGTATGTAACCGTATCCTATGTATGTACACCTACACATTTAGATGATCCAGAAGTCTCAATTTATCCTATTATATACTTACTTATTACATAATGTTGTTCTATTTCAGTTATAGTTAGTGTAACTCGCTCATCAAGCACAAGAACTAGCTTCTTCTTTGGTGAGATTGCAATGTTTAAATAATTTCTGTACCGCTATGTAATTTCCATAACTCCACTGTACAATTATATAACTATATTAAATAAATAAAAAAAAAAAAAAATAAAGAACTAAATGTAATTAGCTGAAATTTTAAATACTCTTAAACTATTTACTTAAAACTGTTTGGCACCACTGTGTATCGAATCCGATGAAGTCCCATATGTACTTCCCAGCACTAAACCATGGTAACAATAATTATTATTTAGTATTCGTCGGATTGAAACATGAACAACTATACTATATACTACATACTACAGTACAGCTGTACAATGTAATTCGCCGGACTTGAAGAATAAAGCCCAACATTTAATTGTACTAAAATTGGTGTTAAATAATGTAGATAATGTAGATTTTCAACATAAAAATCCTTTCTCATGTGCTACCATATACCTAGTACTCACTTTGATGTTATACTCGTAACTCTTTTAAATTAAATTATTTTATACTATTTTGTATTCTATAATATTCTTTAATATTGTATTATTTTATGCATATGTATATTTTCTTAATACTCTCACACATTCTTTATATTGTATATGATAATTTACCGTATAAAAAATCGACCACCACAACACGGGCATGTGCCTAGCATGGTGGTCGAAAAATCCCCAACTTTTGTACAAAAAGATTTTTTCAATGAATAAAGAAACTTAAAAAAAAAAAAAAAAATTATTTTATCTTAGTTTTATTAGCGTTTTCGAAAAATTATGAATAAACTTATTAGAAAAATATTTTCATAATTTACTTTGTTCATTGATTCGAACGCTTCTTTAAGTTGTCACCTCCAATCTATATGGATAAAATCGATCTAAAAGAAACTAACTAACTAACCATCACGCCGTTTCCCCGCAGGGGTAGGCAGAGAGGACGGACCGCAAAACAACTCGGTCTTGGCACACACTCTTTGCCTCACTCTCATTCATACATCGTATCATACATTCTCTTCTATTATTCTGACTTTTGACATGGCCCGACTCAAGTATCTGATTCACTTGATCGTGCCATTACTTCCACCTGAGAAAAAATCTCTCAGTGCCTACCTTTGTCATCTTTGGAGATGCTGTGTGGAGGGCTTCTTTTTATGAAAAGAAGAAAAGGAAGTCCGGGGAAGGAAAGGGGTATGAAGGGTGGGTAGGAATCTGGGGGTCAGTGTGTCCAGGAGTGATGGACGGATGAATCCATCCCTCCCACTGCGGTGCATGGCGTTATTTCGAGAAAATCCATCTGGAAATATCAAAAGGTCGCCTTCAAGATTAAGATTTGGGAGGTGGGTATGGGTACCGTCGCCCCGGGAACCGTTTTTGGATAACCAATACCTCTGTCATAGGTCACCCCAAGTGGTTCGCTACGTTTGGTGACTTAGTAGGGGTGCCCAGGTTCATGGGGTGAGGATTGTCCGGGTATTGGCGGCGGATGCACCAGCTGCATGGCAGGCCGGATTGGGAGAGAGTGTTGAGGAGTCCCTTTGACTTTTTCCAGCCGTACTTTCTCGGAAAATAGCCTTGCACTGCAGTGGAAGTGATAGATTCCTGGACACACCGACCTCCAGATTCCTACCCACCCTTTATCCCTTTTCTTTTGGGGTCGTCCAATAATCACGTGATGTTTTTAGCAACTTTTTAACCCCCTCCCCACCGGTGATATGTGGTGAGGTTTAAGACTACCCCCCCCCCCCATACCCAAAATCACATGTATTCTTTTAGTACACGGTATGGTGAATTTTCAGAATATTATCATGCGTTCGACAAAAAATAAATACACGTGATATCCCATTATATCCCCCCCCCCTTGTGATATTTCGTATTTTTCCGACCCCCCCCCCCCTTTAGAGCCTCGCGTAATAACGACGGTGAGACTTTTTGGGAGAGGAAGGAGAGGAAGTTCTGAGAAGGAAAAGGTATTAGGGGTGGGTAGGAATCTGGGGGTCAGTGTGTCCAGAAGTGACGGACGTATGAATCCATCCCTCCCGCTGCGATGCAAGGCGACGGTTCGAGAGAGTGCAGCTTGAAGAAGTCAATGGACTCCCTCAATCATTCTCTCCCGATCCGGCCTGCCATGCAGCTAGTGGGCAGACGCATTCACTGTCAAGACCCGCACAAACCTCACCTCAAAAACCTGGGCACCCCGGCTATGTCACCAAATGTAGCGAACCACTTAACCTATACCTTAAGGTTGGGAGACGGGTATGGGTACCGCCGCCCCGGGAACCATTTTTGGATAACTAACACCTCTGTCATACGTCACCCCAAGTGGTTCGTTACCGTTGGTGACTTAGCAGGGGTGCCCGGGTTCATCCGGTGAGGTTAGTCTAGGTCTTTCGGTGAATGCGTTCGCCCATCTACTGCGTGGCGGGCCGGATCAGGACTGATTGAGGGAGAACTAACCTGAATTATATAGGGGTGCCTGGGTTCAACGGGTGAATTTTTTTTAGTTCTTTTCAGCGAATGCGTTCGCCCATCTACTGCGTGGCCGGCCGGATCGGGAGAGTTTAGTATGTAATAATATTAATTGGTTAAATTGTATTTTTTCTCGCATTAGCACTACACCTGATAAAAAATCCCTCAGCGTCTTTGTCATCTTTGGGGATGCTGTGTGGAGGGTTTTTTAGGGAAAAGAAGAAGAGGAAGTTCTGTAATGAAATAATTTGGTATCTTAACTGTAAATCCAGAACTAAATTTTGTATGAAACAGGCCGCGAAGACATTTCTCTTTTCAAGAGCAATTATAATTTCCTATTTTTCAATAGGTAGATACTCTTAGAAGAAATCGGGGACGCCCGAGGAAGACATGGCACGATCAAGTGAATCAGATACTTGAGTCGGGTCATGTCAAAATTCAGAATAATATAAGAAAATGTATGAGACGATGTATGAATGTGAGCGAGGCAAAGAGTGTGTGCCAAGACCGAGTTGTTTGGCGGTCCGTCCTCTCTGCCTACCCCTGCGGGGAAACGGCGTGATGGTTAGTTAGTTAGTTAGTTACTCTTAGTTACTTGGAGCAGGTGGATGAGTGTTGTGAATCTGGGTAGTATGTTTACGAGAGATGGGAAGGCTGAAAGAAGGGTAATTGCAGGTAACTCCATTAATGAAGGACTGAATGCCGTTCTAGCAGTCCACAATGGAGTCCTGGTGCCTACCCTGATGTATGGCAGTGAGGCATGAAACTGGCAGAGGAAGAATGAAAATAAACTAAATGCTGTCGAAATGAGATCCCTCAGGCGATGTGTGGTAAAACCATATTTTATGAGAATTGGGAGAGAGATATCGGCATAGAATGTAAGACTGATGTAAACCTCGTATTGACACTCACTCTTTGCCTCATTCACATTCATTCATCGTCTCATAAATACTCTTCTATTATTCTGACCCTTGACATGGCCTGAATCAAGTCTCTGATTCACTTAATCGTGTCATGTCTGCCCCGACTTCTTATACTATTCGTCTGCTATGCATTGAGTTAAATAGGTGCACATGAGTTAAATACTATGCGTCACGCATTCGGTACCTAGGTATATAGGTACCATATGGTTCCTTTATGGTTTATGGTAGATACCTTTACATATAGTTTTGAATTACAATAAACAATACTTTATTATATTATATTATAAAAAACAATACATTAACATATTATATAATAATAAACAAAACTTACATTATTATATTATAAAATAAAAATAAACGGACCTAAAATTCCATCCCTCCAAATGCGGTGCAAGGCGATGGGTCGAGAGAGTCCGGCTGGAAAGGACAAAAGGCCTCCCTCAACCAAACTCTCTTATCCGGCCCGCCACGCAGCAGGGCAGACCTATCCGCCACCATGTCCTGGACAAACCTGATACCATGAACCCGGGCACCCCTGCTTAGTCACCAAACGTAGCAAACTGCTTGCAAAGGCGTTGGTTATACAGTAATGGTTCCCGGGGCGGCGGTATCCATACCCGTATATTGCCGTATATTGTATTTTATTTTTAAATTATTGTTTTTTTTTCATAATTTTTTTTTATAAAATACACCAAAACAACAATAAAACACCTTTTGATTACTACAATACAACTAGAGACAATGCTTTTGAAAAATAGTCACGCGTAAAGTAATTACCTAAAAGTACAGAGCATTTTTTTAAATGAAAAACTTCTTAGATTTCTTAAATATGATAATATAATCCATTATAAAAATTACGTTCTACTAAAAAAACATTTAAAAATAATAATATAACTGTATGAAAAAACATATAACATGAGTACCTAATATATTTCTGAAATTTTTAGAAAACCCTGTATAGATATCATTACATTACAACTGACTATGCTTTCGGAACGCAAAAGACAAATACATAATTACGTAGCAAATATTTTATTTATTAAAGAAAAAACTACATAAATGTTTATTAAAATACGTAATAATATAAACCTTGTAATAAACACAAAAACAATTAACACAAAATTAATAACGATATTATAAAAGCAATTCGTAAATCAATCTTCAATTTTAAAAAACCGCGCGAATAGCCGCTAAATATTATAATATAATGTCTGTTCTTCTAACAGTCCACAGCGAGCGCTTGGCAGTCTACCTATGTAGATAGAATACAACATATAACATATCGCAAAAAGATTCAATCTGACATAGCAATGTCATGCGATAATAGATTTTGAGGAATTAAACCATTGAGTTCAATATCGCAAAGCATTGATAAACGACTTGGAGTTTGAATGATATTGTATGACGAGAACATCCGGCAACGTCGCATGCCGTGATGGTTATAGATGCGATAAAAAGTGTACCCAGTTGATGTTCTAAGTATTGATGAATATATACTGATAAAAAACGCATTCCGGAGCATTAACGGTCCACGTAAAAATGTCATTTATTCACTCAAAAAATTTTTTTACACCGTTCGACTCGTCTCATCGAGTTTGATATGATGGACTTAAAAAAAAAAAAACGATGAGCCACTAAGTGCCCAAATGAGCCAGTAAGTCGAAATGATCAAGAAGTTCCGGTAATTAAAGGACGCTTTGAGCCACTAAATGCCGTAACATAAACCTATATATATATATATATATATATATATATATATAAATAATACCAGTAATATTATCATATGTAATAAACATTTTGCCAGAGTTCGAAATTTCCCTAGATTTTGTCCTGATTTCCCTTATCCCTAAAAAATATTTTTCTCCCCTAGATATAGGGAAATTTCCCTCGACATAACATCACTGATTCAATATGACAACTTGAAGGTAAATAAACTATCGGTGGGTGAAGACCATATCACCATATTAACAATCCACCATAGATATGGTGCTTTTCTGATGGTCTAGAAAAATTAAAACTTTGACAATTATTTTAACTATTAAAACTAACTATAAAAATAAAAATAAAAATGCAGTTATTTAAGTTTGAAGGTCTTTATTCATTAAAAAAAAATAAAAAATTTGGACTGGAGTTCTCTATTCTTTCGTATTTAGAATGAAACGACACTTATGCAAATATCGATCCATAAAAAATAAAATCGTAATGGTGGCAAAGGGATCGTTTTGCAAGGGAAATTTTGAACTTTGATTAAAGGTGGAATTTCAATGCGTCTTTTACCGCCGCCCCGGGAACCATTTATTGGATAACCAACACCTCTGCCATAACCCTAAGTGGTTCGCTACATTTGGTGACTTCGCAGGGGTGCCCGGGTTCATCGAGTCAAGTTTGTCCGGATCTTGGCGGAATATAGGTCTGCCCGCCAACCACGTGGCAGGCCGGATTTGGTTGGGGAAGACCATCTTGATCTCTCCAGCAGGACTCTCCCGGAAAATTGCCTTGCACCGCAGTGGGAGGGATGGATTCATTCATCCGTCGCTTGTGGACACACTGACCTCCAGTTTCCTACCCACCCCTCATACCGTTTTCCTTTCCAGAACTTCCTCTCCTCCCTTTTCTTGAATGACCCTCCACACAGCATCCCCAAAGATGACAGACCCTGAGGGGAAATAATTTTCTCCGGGCTTCCGGTGTGAATAAAAAAAAAGAAAACTTACCGGGGTTTCCCGGGTTCATGGGAGGAGGTTTGTCTAGGTCTTGGCAGCGGATGCGTTTGCCAACCTGGATTGGGAGAGAATGGTTCGGGAGACTTAGCCGAGCCGGACTCTCTTAAAGTCTTGTTTTTTTTTTAATAAAAAACTGCTATTCGGAAAAAATAGATTTTCTTTTTTTACCGCACAATCAATGAGATGAGAGAGATATCTGTAATAATATGTGTTTATATACATTTCACACTAGATGGGTTAAGTTAGGTTAGGTTAGATTATGCATTTCACACTAGATAGGTTAGGTTAGTACCTATAGCATACACATTTTTTTTAAATTTATATAAATTACATCCTATTATTAACTGATTGATTTCACTGAATTGACTGAATGTCACGAAGTCCTGTTTTAACTCGACCGTTTTTCATTTTGCCTGTCTGCAAATTTATTCATACGTTCAACTTTTAAGGGCCTTTAACCAGCCAGCGGCCAAAAATACACATTTCGTCGAAAGATGTTCTTACGATCGTACAGGGCGGTTCCAATGAGAAAGATGAATTATTTTCCGTAACAGATTTTTTAAATTATAAATCAATATCGATTTAATTTCATTCGAAATTTGCTTTAATTTATACCTACATCCAAAAATGCTGAAGGGCGTGATGATAAAACATTAAAATTTTGTACTTTTTGTAATTATTATTATTTTTTTTATTTTAATGACAATGTAAGATAAAGTAAAATTACAAAAGACTGATGAAGTGCCACTTTGTTGAGTTGTCCGGTCACCAAAAATACTATGAATCTAAAAATACAAATGTAAGAAAGTTACATTTATTGTTATAAGATACACAATATTCATTAGTTTGCAAGACTTTAAAAATTCCAGTATTTGTGTACCTGAAAAGATATATAGTGAATCTTCCTTATAAGATTTTCCAAGGGACCAAAAAAAAAACTTCTTATCTGGGATAAAAAGGGCTACTTTTAAATTTCTTTCTAAGGGACCGAAAAATAGAATTTATTAAGCACGAAAACTTATTTTATTCACACTCTATAAGAGGGTATATCTGCATATCTCTTTGAATTACATCATTTTTATAGAATAAACTAAAAACAAAGGTTGACACTATATTTGCAGTGCCGTAAAACCAACAGGATAAGAAGAAAGAAACAGTTTTACAATATACATGTGCACTAATTAAACGAACTGAAAAAAAAAACACACAATATCTAGTTTGAAGGCTTCAGAATGGTGTGCTCATTTTCTCAGATCACATTTAGTTACATAAATTGAAACAGCAAATTTAGAACCATACTAGTTAAATAAAAGTAGTAGTTGCAACTACACATTTTTAACCTCTTATTGGCCGGAAGAGGAACAAATTTTCGACAAAAAAAAATTAAATGCGATTTTAACTCTTATGTATAAAGAAACTGTATGACGGACAAGGTCAGAATCGCTTGCGCCAATATCATTCTTGATATAGCCAAAAGTTTCATTCACCTAGCAACACCAGAATATTTTTTAATGAATTATCTATGGAAACTGGATGTCAGATTTTGCCGCGACTTGAACTGTCGAAAAGTGATATCTCATATTTGCGTGATAGTTCACAAAAATATAGAAAAACCTATTAATTTATCAAACAAACGCAAGTAATGTTGTTTTCTAGATAGTTTAAAGTTGAAGGTATGTGTTTCGGTAAATAAAATATACTATAGCTCAAAATAAATCCACAAAATATTAGTTTGAAGTGATGCATTCCTTAATTTCCAGTATGCAATAAAAGAAAAAGAAGAAGTTTCAAAAATGGCTCTCTATTAAAAAAACGAAGTAAAGTGGTTTGCTAACAGTCCTCACTAGGTATTCCTGTTCCGAGACGGACTGTATGTTGCTGCATGGGTGTTGATTTTTTATTTCCTCATCTTCTAGTTTCGTGATTTACACAAAACAACAATAAATAAAATAAAAGTATTTATGTTTGTTGTCTGCAGGTTGTATTGGGGTTACTTCATAATTTTAATGATTTCTTCATCTTCCTGTTTACTTAACCATAATTTGATAATTTTTTTAAACATTTGTATCTCCTCTCCATGGTGTTCTTAATTTCAATTGGAAGGGCATTATATAATTTTGTAGCATGGAAATTATGTTTTTTCTGGCCAAAAGATGTATTTAATTGCGGGATGTTCAGTAGTTTTGAGGATTTTGACCTTGTAGTGAAGGTGTGTTGGTCAGCAAGGTATTCATATTTTTCTTTAAATTTGAGTAGTGCATTTTTAGATCATAAAAAGAATGTAAAAAATCCTTAATATATCAATTTGTAAGACCGTAAATAGATAGACAAAATAGAGAAATTTTCGTAATAAATTAGTGTTTGGATATTTTTTTAAATGATTTTATTTGATATAAAATTAAAATTTTAAAACATGCGTTTACTAGATAACGTATTGATTTACAATAATGTATAATTATATGGTATAAAATATATCTTGTAAAATAAGATTTTTCTTTTGAAAATTTGACAAATCTGCCAACGACCTATGGTTTAACCTTATTATACTCGAACTAAAAAAAAACATTTTTCTCAAAATTTTAAGAATGCCTTTACTAGATAAAAGAACAATCTTTCCAAATCAATTTATAATTTTATATGGAAAAGAGTTAAAACGTCTAAAATTTGATTTAAAAATGACATATTTCCGGTTTTATCTGGTAATACCCTCTTAATGGTGAAGATTTTTTTTCAAATGAGAAATCTTCGTGTTCGTTTGAACACTCTTAAACGCATTTTATCAATATTACGATACCTACGTACCTAAAGAAAACTTTAAAAATAATTTTCATTGAGATAGTGGACAATTTGTGAAATCAATTATTCGTAAATAGCCTTCATATTTGCAAATTCACGCTGTGGCATTATTTTATTCAAATTCATTTAATCCTGACGAAGAAATCATTGGTTTGCAAACATGTTGATAAATTTGATAAAATAAGTGGCAACTACATTTTTTTCATTTAGTAAAACCTAAATAAAATATAAGTTTTACAGTAAGGTATGAAGGTATTTAAATGAGGGAGGTTGGTCTAGGTCTTGGCAGCGGATAATCTGGACAAACTGAACCCCTTGAAGCCCATCCCTCGCACCTTTTCCCTTCCCAGAACTTCCTCTCTTCCCTTTCATTAAAGAGACCCTCCACACAGTATCCCTAAGGATGACATAGGCCCCGAGAGAAATTATTTTCCTCTGGGCCTCCTGTGTGGAGGTAGTGCATTAATAGTAGCTTTATTAACCAGAGACGTATTTAGATATCTTTCTTTGTAACTCTTTTGTATATTTCTTAATGTAATTATGAAATATTCTTCAACTAACTGTATCAAGTGTGTCTAGTCAGTTTTAAAATCTGTGTACCTTTCATTCAACTCCCCTTTAAATTGGTGTTCTTTTGTAAAAATATTTTTTATAATTGAATAATGTCGTGCTTCGCGAAGTGAATTTTATTAAACTCATTGGAAATAATGTATCATAATATTACGTTATGATTTTGTAATATATTATCACAAAATAAAAAAATGAAAAAAAAAAATTCAACTAGAGAAAATTGGAAACACCCTATTTTAGGATAAGGGATCTACTGTTTACAGAAATACTGGTAAATATTTATTAAAAAGGATAATAGACAGACAGTGTGAAATTATTGAAATTCTACAACTACATTCCGGAATTAGGGATTTCTGCCACGCGGCCCATACCAAAAAAATGTTTACTATCTCATTCTTAAGTAAATATTTTTGTTACCGGTAAAAGCATGGAGGTATAAATGATTCAAAATCCATAAAAACATGGTAAATCAATGCATCTGGCAACATTGCATGGGGTATGGAGTGGCGACATCGTAAACCACAAGTGACAAGTTACCAACTGACACGGAAATGTCATTTTTATTTTATTTATTAGCGTTATAAACAGTCTTTATAAAATTCATTTATGACAGTGATAAGAATATTTATGTCATCGAACAATAAAATAACGACAAATTGAAATTTAGAACCATTATAAAAAAATACACAACCATACCTATACTTGTTTAAATTACAGAGACCATGTCATGCAAAAAATGGTCTCTGTAATTTAAAAAAGTCTCTGTAATGTTATTTTAGAACTCATTTTGGCAAACCATTGTTGTTAAGGTGAAACTTTCTTATTTTCAGCAGTCGGTGTGATACAGCTAGAGATAGTCGATATTATTGTCTCGGTGACCAAGTTGCCACCGGATCGCTTAGTTTTTATAGGAACCGGTTCTTTTTGAAAATGGTAGTAAATGAAGGTGTAACATTTCATTATATTTTTCAATTTTTTTAAAGTTTTCTACTCCACACAGGAGGCCCTGAGAAAAAAATCCATAATAAACACACAACACGTGAAATTATGGTACTGACACACATGCTCACAAATGAACTACTCGTAAATGAGCATACTTGTATTGAGCATATCCATGAATAAGCATGCTCACACTGTCTGGGTCCTTAGCACAGACAAAGGTTTTTACCGACAATATCGGTAAGAGAAAATATACCAACAATAGGTTTGATTGTGGATTAAAAAAAATTACACAAGTTTTTTTAAAATTTATTAAAATCAAACATAGGACATTAACATTACAAATTTTATTCGGAAGTTGTACAATATTACCTAATATTTTTCAACCTATTAATATAACAAAAATAATAATAAAATAGAGAAAAACTTTATTACAACAAGTAAAATACATGAACAGTGTGAACACCTCAGCAGTCAGCATCGAAGGTTCTTTTAGTGAGGTGTTCACGAAACACTATAAAATATTTCTAAAACATTTACACACACAGTACCTAACCTTGATTCCTTCCTTACTTAATGTCTAGAAAGAAAAGCTTTAAGAATTGAGGTTAGACTTTTCTAAATTCACTTGTTCAAAGTGAATAGTGATTGATATATTGATAAAATGTAGTTATAGAATTAGTAAAAAGTATGGGCGGGAGAGGCAGGTGCGCGCTCCTACTGACAAGTACTGAGAAGGAAATAAGTAACAAGACATGAAGGACAGAATGCCTTTCTGACTATAATCCATTTTACAAGACAGAGGAATAAGTTGTTCTTGGCCCTGGGTTGGCTGATTTTTTTTTTTTTTTTTTTTAAGTTTCTTTATTAGATTAGCCACCAACTATCAATTACTTCATATAAATCTCATCCATTGATGTATTCGTTTTACAAGCCTTTTGTAAATCGGCAAATACAGTTTCTCGATAACCAATTGGACAATTGAGCTTAGATTTGTTATATATCTTCAGTTAACTGTTTTAACATTGGTAGCAGTATAAGGTAGATATTTTTAAAATTTCATTTCTATAACTCGGATCAGAGTAAAAAAAATGAAGAAAAATTTAAAAAAAATTGAAGCATGCCGCCATTTTGTGAAAAAAATGTATGGTCGGAACGGCTACCAATCAATACAAAACTCATACAGATTGAAAATTTCAACATTTTTCTGTTAAACTTTCGGAAGACTGGTTGCCACCGAGGGGTTTTTCTCCTCACCGTTGTTGTCTTCAAGTTTAGTTTGCGAAATAATATTAAGAAAATATTTTTATCCTTTTGTAAAACGGGTGTAAAAAGTGAGAATTCAAATGGTTTTGAAATACCTACTCATGTTGTTCGGACACAAGTACAAACGGGAAACTGATGAATCTACCACCATAGAATTAGATTATGTAAACTAACCTTTTTTTATTTGATCTTTCGTTTTCGGCTAAATCGCGTCGGAAGCTGAATTTTTTTTTTAATTTGAAAAATTTCTAAAAATTGGTTGCTCGGGGGCTAATTATTTGCTGTTTATTGTTACACAAGTTTTACACATTTGGTTTCCAAAAAACGGAAAAAATTTAAATTATAAAAACGAAATTTTATTTTTGTTTTGAAGAGTTTTAATTTTTAATCAGTGCTCAAGAAATACAAAAAATTGAAATATTATATTTACTTTTAATTTATGTATTTAAAATAAATAACTGTAAGCAAAGTTTTTTTTAAAACTCTTTAAAGGGGTAGATCAGTTTCCCGCGTGTACTACGCATTTCCGAACACCATGTTTACACTTTATACGTTAATATATTTTTTTTTTTTAGTCATATGTATTATATTTGTTCAATTTTTTTTTGTTATTTTATTTATGAATATCATTGTGCATATAAATAAGTGTGTAACAATTAAATAATTAATTATAAAAAAATGATCTGAAACAAGGTTCTAGACAACAACACCGCTTTCAGGCCACACGATACCCTCTATCCAGGGTATGAAGGCGGATATGCGGGTGGCGGTGTGTGTGCAGGGTGAAGCGTTCCAATAGGATACCAACCCCACCAGTAGGTGGGTACAGGCCACCCTGTTGCTGTTTGGTAAAATCAACGGGGAACCTCTATACCAGCCCTGAGAACAAATAAAGTAATAAGGTTAACGCACTCCAAATGGCAGATTATAAATTAGTGCATTTTTCCATCGGATTTTCAACACGTTTCCGGCGGGAGGGATAGTTCTACCTTTTACGCCAGGTCCTACTTGAATGAAGGGAAAAGCATTGTCGTCCGACCAATTTATATAAAGTGTGTACACAGATCTCTTTATAAAGTTCCCATTAATATGTATAGTAAATGTGGTACAAGTCTTCCTCATCTTCTTATCTTTAGTATGGAGGAATGTTTTTTATCAAAGTTAAACTATATCATGGGAAACGGATGCGCGATCCGTTTCACACAAATCTTAATTTTTGGATTTTATGCCAAAATACACCACCAAACTAATAAATTGTTTTATACGAGTATATCAAATGTGTAGTACGTATATGTGCAACTTTATTTTTTTGTGTTCTTAGTTATAAAATATACGCCATGAAAGATTTAAATATTCACGATTTTAGAGGCTACTTGAGCAATTGTTTATGATAAAAAATTTAAAATTAATTTTGCAATGTTCATTAAGGCTGTCATACCAGCAAATCATAATTTCGATTCCGACTGCACCGCTCACACATCAGCCGTTGCAAGCGGACGTTTTTGGAACTAGATTTCGTTCCGCTAGAAGCCGGGTTTCACGTACCTATAGTTCACGCGAAGCTGGACCTACAGTATGGTTCAGATAAAGATGTTGAATTCTCGCTTCCAGAATTTTAATAAGTAGTAGTTATTTGTAATTTGTGTATTGAAGTGCGTAGACATAAATAGATACATAAACACAGTAGGTATAAAGTAGATACCTACACAAAAAAACAATTTGTTATATTTTTTTAATATTTTGGTTTTTGTTTTTTCATTTTATTTTACGGCCATTAGAGTGGAAGAATTGAAACGTTACTTGAAATGGCTTTAGCCGTGTTTAGTGACCAGATCTGAAAAGTCAGGTACTTCCCCACCTCCATCTTCCCTAACTCCTTCCCCTCCCCCACTACCTTCAGCCTCACAACATACCCCAATTGGGGGTGATAGTCCCACTGGCTCCAGACGGGAGCAGTTGGGACTCTTGTGCGGTATTCATGAAAAAAAGAGTACCTAATATTCAGTTGGATTGTAAAAAATATCTCATTTTGAAATATTTATTCGTGTGCATAATTTTTAATTTTATATTTATGTGAATACCGCACAAGAGACCCAAATGCTCCCGTCTGGAGCCAGTGAGACTATGACATGACTATGGGGTATAGTATGAGGCAGAAGGTGGTGGGGAAGGGCAGGAGATGGAGAAGAGGAAGCGAAGAATTACTTGGCTATTCAGATCTGGTCACCAAACACGGCCAAAGTAATTTTTAGCAACGTTTCAATTCTGAATGGTGGTCTTACACCAGGGCGATACTAAAGTATCTTCCACTCTGGAACGTGACGCAAATATATTATTTTTATATGAAATAACCCAAATTAGTCAAACAAAATTTATTTGCCCACGCCGGGATTCGATCCCACGACCTTCGGATTGCGAGTCAAGAGCCTTACCTCTTGACCACGCCGGCCGTCAATAAATAGTATCAGTAATTTGGAAAGCGGGTATGGGTACCGCCGTCCCGGGAACCATGTATTGGATTATCAACACCGTACGGGTAGCCCGGGTTCATGGGGCGAGGTTTGTCAGGATCTCGGCGGCGGTGGAATCTGCCCCACCAACTACGTAGAAGGCCGGATCGGGAGAGACCTTTTTTTACAATCGCTCGACACATTGCCTATCTCTTCTTTGGGGATGCTGTGTGAAGGTTCGTTTCAGGGAAAGGGAGGAGAGGATCTTCTGAGAAGGAAAGGGTATTAGGGGTGGGTAGAAATGTGGGGGTCAGCGTGTCCAGGAGAGCGGATGTATGAATCCATCCCTCCCACTGCGGTGCAAAGCGATGTTCCGAGAGAGTAAGGCTGGAGAAGTCAAAGGGACTCCCTCAACCACTTTCTCTAGATCCAACCTGCCATGCAGCTGGTGCGCAGACGCATCCGCCGCCAAGACCTGAAAAAAACCTCACCCCATGAACCCAGGCACCCCTGCTAGTCACCAAACGTTGCGAACCACTAAGGATGACCTACGGCAGACGTGTTGGTTATCAAAAAAATGGTTCCCGGGGCGGTGGTACCCATACCCGATTCTCATGTTTGTTATTTTTGTAATACGAAAAATGGATATTAAAAAGCCTACCCCCCATCCCTCTCAACCCCCTCCCCCTCTCACCCCACAACCTCTAACCACCCTCCACCCCCCCGCCTCTTTTACCCCCCCCCCCCTATATAAAAATCAATTGCTGTTTGTTAGTTTCACTAAAACTCGAGAACGGCTGGGCCGATTTAGCTGATTTTGGTTTTGAAATGTTTGTCGTAGTCCAGGAAAGGTTTAAACGTTGAGAAAATATGGAAAAGTTGCGAGGAAGATAGTAAAATCAACAATTTAATTCTCCCATATAAACTGTTCTACATACTTTCCTGTGAATTGCTAACCGTTTATCCGATTGCGATGAAACTTTGGTGAGTTGTTGTGAGCACGCCCGCAAAGTAGTCCAGTCAATAAATGCTCCAAAAGGAGGTGTAGAGTGCGTGAGCAGGGACCTAAGCGATTCCTCCAGAAACTTGTTTAGGGTGCTTAGGGTGTGAACATACTAAAAGTCCTGACGTCTTGGTTGTGAGCTAGGGGGAAGGGGGGGAGGGGGAGGTCCCAATTTTCGGGTTTCCGCTTATATCTCAAAAACGGTGCGTCACACATGAAAATTTCCTAAGGATAAGTAAAAAAAGCTCATAAAATTATCTACAACTTTTATTCTTTACGTAATTTTCGAAATCACGTCCATTTTTGACTTACACGCTCCACAAATGTAGATATTTTTGAAAAAAATTATTTTACCTCACATTTTTCATCAAACATTCCTTCATATCGTCTAAAATATTCATCAAAGAAAGAAATTTATTTACAAGAAGTTGTAATAAATTTAATTCCCTTTTAGAATATATATACATATGCAAATAAGTCTCCAACCAGTAAATATTTACAGCAATTTTAAGGTTTTGCGTAAAATGTCGTCATTTTCAGAAAAAGCTGTTTTTATCTTATTACTGACACACCGACGTGCAACGACGATTATGCGACGCTCTTTTAGTAAGGCGTATGATCAGATATGACCATGGAAACCACATTGATGCTATCATTCAAAAGCCGAGAAGGCATAACAGGAGGCAGAGGTATTTTGCACAATGTACTAGAAGTGGTTAGTTGGTATGAGCGCAACTCATGAGATCTGCACTTCCCTTGAAGAGTTTTGTGGAGTCTTCACGTCCAGTAACAACACAAGGACCTCGGACAAGCCCACCGAAGTAAAGATGCAGCAGACATTTTCAAACTCAGTCAGTGGTTTGATGCACATCCTCCCTTCCCACAAGCCAATGAAATAATGTCAATTCCCAATGTCTTCTGTCAGCTCGTCGATAAAAAATCACGATGAAAAGGTTGCAGTTGACCCAACATTTCTGTTTCACCGGATGTGTATAAGCAAACGATCAGATGAGGATTTGAAGAAATTCTTTGAGTATGAGTTGGCCCCATTTCCCTTGGCACTGTTCAATGAAGGTGGGATGTGGAAGACAACTAAATCTGTCCTGTACAGCTTATTCGAGCCTACCAAAAAACTGGTCTACTGTCTCAGGTGAACATAGTTGTGGACGGAAAATTTCTACTACACAGAGTAATTTGGCAAAAAGATGCCTTCCTTGTCACAATTTGTGATCGTTACATCAACTACGTCAACCACCACTATCCTGGATGACTCACACTGTGGTATTTGATTGGTACCCAAACCCAGCCAACGGTACAAAATCACAATAACAGATGCGATGATACAGACTGAGAAGGTCAGCTGACATCAATTTGACTTGGAACACTTCAATACCCGTTAAAAAGGAAGATTTGTTATCCAATCCTACCAACAAAAGTAACTTCATCTCTTTACTACAGACGAAGCTTCGGGAGAATGGGATACAGACTCTTCAGGACATGATGCTGACTTCCTTGTTGTGAAGATTGCTGTGGAACATTCCTCTCACAGTTTTGTGAGAAGCTTTCACTTCCTTTTGATTGCTTCCACTCCTCCCACCCAAGATATTCTGCTGCTGACAACGGACGAGGGAAAACCAAAACAATGCCACTGTCCATCCAAAAGATGCAGCACCGTGCTTTTGAACACATCCTGTTCTTACATTCATTTACCGGCTGCGACACAACATCTGCAACTTTCAGGAGAAGCAAGGTGGGCTTCTCAAAATTGTACTTGGAGTCAGAATTCATCAAGCAAGCGGCAATGATCTTTATAACCCCTCCTCTACTCACGGCGAGGTTGAAGAGGCTGGAAATAAATGTTTCCTGAAATGGTATGCGGCGCCAAAAAGACAGACCTTCCTTAACCAGTACCGCTTTTAGTCGTTCACAGGGTTGGTGGCAAATATGAAGCCTGACATCAGCTCCCTCCCTCCAACAGAGAACGCAGTTAAACAGCATTCCCAGTGCACCGATTGAGCTGCCCCCTGAATAATGGGGGTGGAAACATGAAGGAGAGACCCTGATGCCAAATACAACAAAAGATCCACCAGCGCCGGAGGTCCTTCTAAATATGATATTTTGCCGCTGCACCAGGGATTGTGCAATTGGCAAATGTGGATGCCGAAAAGCAATGCTGACCTGTTCTGCAGCGTGTCTCCGAGTCTCCTGCCAAGGGAGATGCCTCAATAGCGTGCCTGTTGCCGAGGACGACGATGACGACGACATAGAGCCCATTCAGCAAGAACCATCCAATACTGAGGATGAAGATGCCATGGATGAACAACGCTTGCGAGGACCCCCACGTCCAAGGAGGATGAGAATGTAACATGATGTTATTGAGAACAGTGATAACAATGAGATCTATAATTTTATGTGCTTAATGTAACGAAATAGAATAAACATTATGATTATAAAATACAATTATGTATTTTTCAAGTAATATGATTTTTACCTATTTTATTTAATAACTGGTTTTAAAGTGTGGTCACACATATTATTAGGCGAACGAACAAGTGTTGTGTGTCAGTAATAAGATAAAAGCAGCTCTTTCTGAAAATGACAACATTTTACGAAAAAACTTCAAATTGCTGTAAATGTTGAACGGTTGAAGATAAATTTACATATGTCTATATATTCTAAAAGAAAATTAAATTCTTTACAACTTCTTTCGAATAAATTTTTTTCTTTGATGAATATTTTAGACGATATGAAGGAATGTTTGATGAAAAATGTGAGGTAAAATGATTTTTTTCGAAAATATCTACATTTGTGGAGCGAATAACTCGAAAATGGCTGGGATTTCGAAAATTACGTATAGAATAAAAGTTGTAGATAATTTTATCAGCTTTTACTTATTTTCAAAAAATTTTCCTCTGCGGCGCACCGTTTTTGAGATATAAGCGGAAACCCGAAAATTGGGACCTCCCCCTCCCCCTCCCCCCCCTAGCTCACCACCTAGACGTCAGGATTTTTAGTATGTTCACATCCTAAGCACCCTAAACAAGTTTCTGAAGGAATCGCTTAGGTCCCTGCTCACGCACTCTACACCCCCTTCCTTGACTGGACTAAAGGTTTCTGTATATACTGGTGAGCTCTGGCATTATGAAATTTGTATATAAAATTGCAATTGGTGCCACGCAAACTGTTTGAAAACTGAATGTACCGGGAGTGAATGTATGGAATGCGGGAGGAGGTGGCGGATGGGAGAGGGGTGAAGGATGAGGGAGGGAAGGGGAGGGGGACAAGGGAGGGGAACTCGGGAGAGGGGGCCCGCGGGATGGGTTGGGGAGGGGAACCCGGGAGGTGGGAGGGGAACTTGGGAGGGGGGAGAGGAAAACGGGTGGGGGTTTAAGGGATAGGGGAAGCGGGCGAGGGGAGTGAGGAGAGGGGAAGGGGACGTTGGAGAGGAAGGGGAGGCAGAAGGGGAACGGGACGAATGGGAAAGGACACGAGCTCTGGCATCATGAAATTTGTATAATAAAATTGCAATAAGTGGCACACGAGCTGTATGAGAACTGAATGTATCGGGATTGAATGTATGAAATGCAGGAGGGGGGAGGGGAACCCGGGAGGGTGGAGGGGAACTCGGGAGGGGAGAGGGGAATTCGAGAGGGGGATCCGCGGGAGGGAGGAGGTGATTATGGGAGGGGGGAGGGGAACTCGGGAGGGGGGATCGCGGGACGGAAAAGGGGGGGAGTAGAGTGAGGAGAAGGAAGGTGGAGGAGGAGTGGGAACGCGAAAGGGGAAGGGGACGCGGGAGAGGAAGGGGAGGTGGAAGGTGAACGGGACGAATGGGAAAGGACGCGCAGGGAGAAACAATTTCGTTATTAAATGGCAAAGGTTGGTACCCGGCATATATATAAATGCTAATAAATGAAAATGAATTGCCGAAATGTATGTACGCGCATAACTTCCGAACGACTACACCAAATTGGATAATTCTTTTTTTGTTGTGTTTGTTATTGCCAGGACAAGGTTTGTATATAACTACTGGTGAGCTCTGGCATTATAAAATGTGTATACTAAAAATTCAATGGGTGGCACGTGAGCTGTTTGAAAACTAAATGTACCAGAACTGAATGTATGGAATGCGGGAGGGGGGATAGGAACTTGGGTATTGGTGCCGCGGGTGGAAAGGGACGGGAACCAGGGAGGGGGAGGGGAACCTGGGAGGGGGGAAGGGAATTCGTGAAGGGAGTTGGCGGGACGGGGGAAGAGGAGTGGAGTGGGGAGTCGGAAGGTGGAGGAGGCGGAGTGGGAACGTTTGAGGGGAAGGGGACGCGGGAGAGGAAGGGGAAGCGGAAGGTGAACGGGACGAATGGGAAAGGACACGCAGGGAGAAACAATTTTTTGTTGAACGGCATAGCAACGCATGCCGGGCACCAGCTAGTATATAAATGAAAATGAATCGCCGAAATGTATGTACGCGCATAACTTCCGAACCCATGCATGCCGGGTACCCGCTGTATATAATTTATTTATTTATTTATTTACGGACAAATAGTCCATTAACAATATAACAATAACACGAATAACAAGCGAGCCTAAAGGCCCGACCCGCCTAGCAATTGATCACTGTTCGCATCGATTACCGTTCGCATGTCATTTTTTGTAACCAGCACCACTTTTCGTAACAATCACCACTTTTCGTAACGATTCACCAGTTAACCCCATGTGTCGAGCATGCGTAAAGAAGTTTTACTTTAAAAAAATGGGGCATTTGGGACTCTTGTTTTTTGTATCGTATAATAAGGGACAAATAAAAACATTTATTTTTAAATATAAAACTTTTTGCATAAAAATATTCAATGAAAATGAAATTCGGTCAACCCTGTAGATTTTACGAACGTGAAACAAGGAATTCGTATGTATTTACATTTCGTTTCCAAAATATTATTTCAAACTGTTGTAATTCAGAGCGACGCGGACACGTCCTCGTCTGGCCACGTTTCGGACCGTAATGAACTGCGAAATTTTGTGTTTCGGCGCTATGATAAAATCGTCACATGCGAAGCTGTTAATTAATTAAAATTAAATGCTTCCCAAAATTATTTTTCGGTCAAACTTATTTATGATTTGTCAATAATGTCTTAGCACAATAAGTATGTAAAAAAATATGAAATATATTAGTTTATAAGTGCGCAAATAAATACACAAATGGACCAATTTTCGTCAAGAAACACATGTACGTACATATTTTTTAATGATTTTATTGAAACTAAAATTAAAATTCTAATACATAACTTTGCTAGATAATGTATTGATTTATTTCACTGCATGATTACATTATTTGAAATGGGTGTGGTATAATACAAAAACTTTTTTGAAAATTTAACAAATCTGCCAACGACCTATGGAATAACCTTATTATACTAAAAATTAAAAAAAATTCTAAAAATTTATTACATAACTATGCTAGATAAAAGAACAATCTTTCGAAATCCATTTATAATTTTTTGTGGAAAAGAGTCAATACGTCTAAAAACTTTTTTGAAAATGACATATTTCTGGGTTTCTCTACCTATGTCCTCTTAAAAAAATGTGGTGAAATTAAAAAAAATATATACATAAAATATTAAAAGAAAGCATTTTGACGAGTCTAAATTTAAATTGAAAATGACCTGAAATTGCTTTATTGCGGCTTAACGGAATTGTACTGTGAAAAACATAAAAATAAAATCTTTCGACAAGAAAAATTAAAAAAAAAAACCTATTTACGTCGGAATCCAAATTAGCCGCAGCAAATAAAAATTATCGTAAAAAACGCATTTTTGCTGTGTTAGAAGAAGAGATGATTTATTTCTTATTTTATTTTTTATTATATTAACTCAGTAGATAGTGCAAGATTATATTCATTTTTCATTATAATTAACCCACTACAAAAGTTAAAAAGTGGGCTCCGAAATGAAGCAAGACTGAATTATTTAATTACCCGCACTATATCATCATATTCATCATTTTAAACAAAAATAATTAAAATAGCTTACATTCGTATGCTTTAGATATTTAGAATAACTTTAGATTAAAAAATGTATTATTCAATCTGTTTGGGTATTTAAGCCTCAAATCTAAAATTAAGTTTTGTATGTAACGGGCCGAAATGTTCCGTTCCTCTTAAACCCACTTGTAGCACTAGAGATGCGCGAATGTTGTTTTTTTATAATGATTTGTGCCAAAGTGAAAACCAATTTATTTGTTATATACGAGTAATAAAATAGTACATTGTGTTTCCACATAAAACACCACCAAATGGGCCCAACACTGACTTTAGGGAGTTTAACTTCAGTTTAAGGAGTCATATTACAAAGTAGCCTTTAATGTCAGACAATATATAATTATTCGGGGTGTAGTGAGTATATGTAAAAACATTCTTTAATTGTATTTATTATTTTGAAATAAATTTTGCGGTTTAAAACAAAATGCATTTAGTGGAAGTTCCCTCTTGTTTTCGCCCATAATACGGGTAGATAGTCAGTGATTACATTCATGGTCAATGGTTCTAATTGCAGTTCAGTGCGGTCAACCTAATCCAACCTAATACTAGTAGTTCTGTCAACAGTTAGTAGACCTCGCGTTCAAAAAATACGTTTCTATTTTTCTGTAAGACAAAATTTCTTCTGAAGGTCTTGTAAGTAGGTACTTAAATTGTTACCTTCTTAATTATGAATCAAGTTTTCGATTCGAATGGTGGTCTTCCACCAGGGTGATACTGAGAGTATCTTAAACTCTAGAACATTGATTTTCAAACTGGGGGGCGCGCCCCCCTGGGGGGGCGCGAAGACATGTACAGGGGGGCGCGGACGGTGGTTATCACTCCGGTCGCCCGCCCGCGCCCACGCTACCGCACGCACCTCACTTCCCGCACTGCACGCGCTTAGCAAACACATTTGTTAGATTTGTGAGTGATAGGTTATTACTTCTATTTTGCCATGAACTCGACGAAAAAACGCAAATATAATAATGATTATATTTAATCCCTGGGCCGAGGGGGGGCGCGGGCAAATTCATTTTTAGCAGTAGGGGGGCGTGATACTTATAAGTTTGGGAACCCCTGCTCTAGAAGGTACCGAAAATGAAAGAAAAAATCATTTTACTTAAATTATGTGTGCAAAAACAACAACAATAATTTGAAAGTTACTTGCGCAAACACAAGAAATGCCTTCCATGTATATATAAAATGAAACCAATGTCGCCACTGGCTTAGTACCTTTTGATTCTAGTCCATTTAGCACGTGCTCTGTCTCACACCTAATATCGCTATCCCTTTTGAATTTCATTATTATACAGGAAATATACGACAATATTTTAAGCAAAGAATATTCAGACTTTTGGACCATGAAACAAGCCCACACCAATTTGGGAGGGGGGTATGGGTACCGCCGCCCCAGGAACCATTTACTGGATAACTAACACCTAGGTAGCTGCCACCAGGTTCGCTAAGTTTAATGACTAAGCAGGGGTGCCCGGATTCAAGGGATGTCCGAGACTTGGAGGCGGATGTGTCTACCCACAATCTGCATGGCAGGCCGGATCGGGAGAGAATGATTCAGGGAGACCCATTGGCTTCTCCAGCCGTTCTCTCTCTGAATATATGGGATGGGTTTATACGTCTGTCACTCAATTTCCTACCCACCCATAATAAACTTTTCTTTCCCAAAACTTTCTTTCATTAAAAAACCCTCCACACAGCATCCCCAAAGATGAAAAAGGCCATGAGGGGAATTAATTTACTCAGGGCCTCCTGTGTGGAGCTAATGTAAAAAAAATCACACATAATTTAAGTGAAATAATTTTATTACATTTCCGGCACGTTCAAGAATTGAAGATACTTTCAGTATCACCTTGGTGGAAGACCATCATACCTAATCCAAATAATAAACATAACTACTTACAAATCTCACGATTTCAGTGGAAAACTTATGTTATTTGCGTAAAAACTAGAAAAGCCTTTCACGCAGATTTAAATAGAACCATCGTCGCCACCGACTTAATACATTTTGGTTCTAGCCCATTTAGCACGCGCTCTGTCTCACGTTGAATATTGCTTTCCCATTTGGATTTAATTATTATACAGGATATGTATAATAATATTTTAAGCAAATAATAGTCAGACTTTTGTATCACAAAACACGCCCACTGTTTTGTTATTCTTTATTCTATGGCGCACGTCAATAATGATTGTCACATGTCGGCTATCTTCAGCAGCTTTGCGTTACTACTTTTTTGTTATTATGTAATATCTTGTAATATTAATGTTTATAGTAAAAATAATTAATTTAAAAAAAAAATCTACAGTATAATAAGCTTGGTTTACAATACATTTCAGCGTTACATACCAGACATCCCCCAGTTGTGTTGACTGGGCGGCTGCAAATCTCCACGTCATGTTTTATACCGGCAGGGTGATGAGAGCTGCCAGTGGGAAATGCTTTGGAGCACTCCTCCTGAGACATTCTCTGTATGCTCGTCTGAAATGTTGAAAAACAAACCAACTGATTAAAGATTATCTTGTGAGAACAAATGGGCCATTACTTTTTGCAACAAATATACGAAGAGGAAATTAATATTAGCAGTGTTTTTCTTTAACCCCTCACAGGAGGCCCTGAGGGGAAAAATACCTCTGGATCTGTGGCATCTTTGTAGATGCTGTGTGGAGAGTTTTTATTGGAAAAAGAAGGAGAGGAAGTTCTAGGAAGAAAAAAAGGTATCAGGGGTGGGTAGGAATCTGGAGGTCAACGTGTTAATCCATCCCTCCCTCTGCGGTGCCATAGGTCAAGAGAGTCCGTCTGGAGTGTTCAAAGTTCTCCCTCAACCAGATCCTCCCGATCCGACCCGTTAAGTAGTAGGTGGGTAAATGGATCCGTCGCAAAAGACCTAGACAAATCTCACCCCATGAGCATGGACACCCCTGCTAAGTCACCAAACGTAGCAAACCACATGGTGTGACCTATGTCAGAGGTGTTGGTTATTCAATAAATGGTTTCCGAGGCGGCAGTACCCATACCCGCCTCCCAAATTAATAATTAATTTTGTTTTTAGCTTTATTAGTTATTTAGCATCGTTAGACCCATTAAATGAATTAAACTTAGTGGGAATAACAAAGCAAAATCAACCAAAGAACATTTCTACCGCGCTATCCCTATACTATTACAATATGAAGTGAGGTATTAATGAAAGATGTTTTTAATGTGAATACAGCACAAGTCTCCCAAATGCTCCTAACCGTCTAGAGCCAGTGGGACTATGGCATCCCCAATGTAGGCATGTTGTGAAACTGAAGGAAGTGGGGAGGAGAAGGAGATGGGGGAGGAAGGTGGGAAGGCTGACTAATTAGATCTGGTCACCAAACACGATAGAGCCACTATTTCTCCAGTCATTCACCAGGGCGATACTGACAATACCATCCACTCTGGAACGGGCCACGAATATGGTGTGTTATTTAAATGATTTAATTATTTATTGTGACGTATTACACGCCAGGATTTGAACCCGCTACCTCTGAATTCGTCACCGAGGATCTTAACCACTTGACCATGGAGATCTTGGATGAGTGTCCTTTAATCAACATTTAATTTTAATAAAATATCTTTGTTTGTATATTTGCACCTCTTTAGAGTGGTAGAAAAACCATAAACATGTGGAGATCGGGAGAGCATGTAATAATGAAAAGGTTTTATAATGGGAAAATCAGATGGTTTTTATATGTAGAGCGGATGGACGGTGAAAGAAGTGCTAGGAGAATATAAGATGCATAAGTGAATGGTAGAAGAGGTGTGGCACGCCCAAAGACGACATGGCACGATCGAGTGAATCAAGTACCTACTTGAGTTGAGCCATCTCAAAATTCAGAATAACAGAAGAGTACCTATGCATAAGACGATGTACAAACGTGAACGAAGCAAATAGTGTTTTTTAAAACAGATGCGTGTGGCGGACCATCCTCTCTGCCTACCCCTGCGGGAAAACGGCATGTTTGTTGGACATCTATTAAAAAAATGTACACTTAGTACCGGCGACAGCTGTCAATCTTGTCGTTATCACATCATTGTTCATTGTTCATCATGAAGGCAGAGAAAAGTGTTCTAACCTTGTATTCAGTGGATGAGCCGTCCCACGCAGTTAGTATGAAGCCACTGTCGGGAAGAGGGGTGCCCGTGTGGAGACAGACTGGCAGAATTCTGCTCGTGAATTTCACCCTGAAATTGAAAAATGGTCAACTATAGATTTTTGTTTGTGTTAAAAACAATAATTTATTTTAGAAAAAATCTGTGAGCTGGTATTACGATGTAATAATATTCCTTAACCCTTTAGGTGCGGTATGCCGATATTCCGGCATGACGCATGACACACGTGAACATCCCGCACGTGTCCCCGTCACCAGTTTTAAAATTTTGTTAATTTTTTTTGCAATAAAAAAGTATTCATTAATAAATATGATTACTTTACTTTTCCACGGATTATTAACCGTAACATTTTAAATAATAATAAAAAAGGTGCTTATTTCGGTTGTGATTCTGTCTGTCTGTAACTCCAGTTCAATAAACTTTTTTCTGGAGAATTCAGACAAGCGATAAACTAACTACAAATATAAATTGCCATTTTCAAAATTGGAACTGTTTATCGAGAATTCAGTCAATTCGTGATTTTTCACTAATCTGCGCTAGTTCTATATATCTATTTATATAGAGAAGACTATCTGTGATGATGGAATCTATAGTTATTGTTAATAGCTTTAGTTTATATAGTTATTTGTTTTCGATATTGATGAAATTTTTGCACGCACACAAGAATGGGAGGTCACATTAAATTAGGAAATACTCAACATAAAGCTCGATTAAGGCCGGGGACTGCTCCCAACCGTCTGAAGTGAAACTGTGGAAATTGGGCTATGTTGTGAAGCTGGAGGTAGTGGGGAGGAGAAGGAGATGGGGAGGAAGAAGGTGGGGAAGTTCCTGGCTATTCAGATCTGGTCATCAAATACGGCTAAAGCCATTTTAAGTAACCTTTCATTTCTGAATGGTGGTCTTACACCAGGGCGATACTGAGAGTATCTTCTATTCTGGAACGTGCCGTAAATATACTACATATATTGTTTTAAATGAATAAGTTGAGAAATATCACAAATTAATCAGATAAAATTTACTAACACATGCCGAATTCGAATCCGCGACCTCCGTATTACTAGTCGAGAGCCATTTCCCTTGACCACGAAGGCCTTCAGATTTGTTATATTGATAAAACAAATACTGAAAAGTTTAAAAGTAGAATGGAGAAATAGAGCAGGTCTGAAGGTTCGGGAGATAGCTCAGTTGCTAGAGTAAACTCCCGAACAGTATAGGGTCTGGAATTCCAATTACGGTTGCACGTGTGGGCTTATTAATTTTAAGTTTTTTTGTTGTTATTTTATTTTTACTTCAAATTATTTCAATATATTATATAATTATGAAATACTTACTCTCTGTCTAGCTGAAGGAGGGCGATGTCGTTGTACACTATAGAGTAAGTTCTGTTGTATAGCGGGTGGATGAATGGTTTAGTGACGCCATATATCTCATCTGGATTGTACCGGGGTGTAAATGTCCCGCCCAATCCAACAAACTGAACATTACTGGAACTGAAACAAAAGACGCTTCTTTAATGCTAAATATGTCCTTATCTGATAGTATTATTATCTGAAGGACTGTACATTTCTGATTGTTGTAAACGGAAGTGACTTTCTCTGTTGTTTTCAAAAAGAACCGTCTCAGACAAGAAAATGTCAACATTTAATTAACCCCTCAGGTCTCCGGCCTATTTTTTCGGAAGATCAAAATATTTCCATTTTGCAATAAAATCTATATAAATGGGATTATTTATGAATGCATCCGAAAATTAAAAACTGTTTTTGAAAAACGCTTTAAAATTTTATAATTCAAAATAGACACCAATTTTTGGAATTACAAAAATTTATAATGATTTTTTTTTTTAAATAAAATTAGTGATAACAAAAATAAAGACGCATACATATTTTTTTTAAACAAATGTAATATAAAAGTTATCTTCAACATTATTTTTTAATCGTTTCATGTAAAAATAATTATTATAAAAATTCAGGAAATTCATAATTTTTTTCAAATTTTATTTGGAAACTTTGATTTCCTAAAGGCGAACTTTTTTAATAATTTAAGGTTAATTTTTAGATCTGAATATAAAGCGCGGTGGTAATTTTAATTTTCAAAATTGAATTTAAACTCTTTCTAACACCGTTTTAAGGTCATATTTTATACATAATAATAAGAGAATCATTACGATTTCTATGAGACCTCTTTGAGTTGTTCCGAAAAGGGGACAAATTGGCCTGAGGGGTTAACAAAACTTTGAATCTTTCAGTTTCTAAAAACTCAAACAAAATTTCCCGCCACATTTTCCCAGCAAAAAAAAACCGTTTTAATCAATTTCTCGAAAGACTTTCTTGGGATAACATGCGCTGAAAATTATTTAAAAAAATCGGAGTGTGCAATTCACACGCGGTAGAAGTGAAACCTTCAGAAAACTAAAGTTGGAGAGAATGAGACGAATGCAAAGACGTAGACTAAGTGCAGAGTTTATTTATTGTAATAGTGTTACCAAGTTTAATCATGGATGGTTATTATTTTACTACTTATTCTACTAAGCACCGCACAAAGAGGACACCTCTTTCACTCGCAGGCTAAATCCTATAGATGTTTGTGTTTGTCTCTTTTTAATGTCGCTTATTTCCGTTTCATAAAGTTTCAAATCACAACGGTGCTCAAGAAGTTTCCACTTTAAAAAAAACTCATATAAACAGGAGTGACGGATGTCCATGAGTAAAGAACGTTCAGGAGTGACGGACGTCCTGTAGTGTCGGACGTACGAATCCATCCCTCTCGTGAGCTTTGTTTTGGAGTAAATCGTGTCCGAAGTAGAATTTTTTAACTGGCATATTAATATTACTTTCAGCTGTTTACTATCTTATAAATGAGGCGATGCGATGACTCGACCCCGATTTATTGAATCGGAAACTTCTTTAGCACCGTTGTGATTTGAAACTCGATTAAACGAAAAATAGCTGCACTAAAGAGTGACAAACACGTAATGTTTGTATTAGCCTGCGAGAGAATGAGATGGTATGGTCTCCTCTTTGTGCGGTGCTTCGTAGCCTCTCCACTCTTGACTACTTTAGTTTTCTGAAGATTTCACTTCTACCGCGTGTGAATTGCACACTCTGTTTTTATTATTTGTCACCCGTATATAAATCATATTATTATTTTTAAACAAACAGCATTAACTTCACTAGGAATAATAGCCTGTATTGAGATTTAAAAAACATTTGAACATTTAAAAAATTGAATGAAGTAGCATAATATTAATCACTACATTTAAAGACACTAAATATTAAATGGAGAAAAAAAATTGCATGAGTGACTTGAAGGGAACTTTGTAACAATATTTGAACCACAAATAAATCATTATTTCCAACAATCAAAGTGGACATTAAAAACAACTCGGGTAACACTATGTTTTTAACAAATGGAACTAATGTATAGAATTACTAGCTGATCCGGCGAACTTCGTACCGCCTCAGAATCAAAAACTGTTGTCAACTTATTAGCTGAATTGATCTAAATTGTTTCTCCCTGCGTATCCTTTCCCCTCTCGCGTTCCCTCTCCCTCTTCCCACTCCACTTCTCCCCTTCCCCCGTCCCGTTAACCCCCCTTCCTGAATTCCTCTCCCCCCTCCCCCCTCCCCCGGTTCACAGTTCAATATTATACTCCTAACAATATTGCTGCAGTTCTTTCAAAATAGGAGAATTCGTTCCATACAAAATGTATGGGGAAAATAATTTTCTTCGGAGTGGAACACCCTTTACTTTTAGGGGTATAAAAAATAGATGTTGGTCGATTCTCAGACCTACCAGATAAGCACACAAAATTTCATCAAAATTGGTCCAGCCGTTTCAGAGGAGTATGGTAACAAACACCGTGACACGAGAATTTTATATTTTAGATTATTTCTAATAAGATTTAATCATTTATTATAAGTAGGCAACAAAATATGATCAAAAACGAAACAATTTAAAAAAAAAACACGATATTACGATTATTTTGTGTTCTCATGACTACACTATTAGGTACATATGTAATTCTGTAACAATAGACGCGTACAAAAAGTTTCTTACTTACTTTCTAATAAATAAAAACCATTATTTCTTCTCAAATCATGAAATTTATAAGTAGGTACTAAAATACCTTCCCACTTAATACAACATTCTTAAACTTCAAACGAAGAATATTTATACATTTTGTTCGAGGAAACGTCGCTGTCTCAATGACAATTCTTTTTTCAGACTTTCTTTAGGCAGGTAGATACCATAATATTGAACAAATTTGAAAAAGTCCAAAAAAGCACGATTATTAAAAGTCTGAAAACATAATTTTTAAAAACCATTAATACAGCCACCACCCTGAACAGGAAGCGGAACACACAAACAAACGTAAATGAAAAGAGTTTAAAAAGGATTTTGCTAACCTCAGTCAATAATAATTTGAGGTAGATTCATCAGTTGCCCGCTTATACAACGAGTTCACAGACACCGTGTACAGCGCCAGTTTGGAGAAATAATACCTCAAAGGTGCTTAAATCTTTAAAACTTGATCATTCAAACTTCAATTCAGTACGTTTGTCTATGTTCTTCGTTGCAGTCATTATTTTAAGGACGAGTTAAATTAAAAAAAAAAAAGAAACAATAAACTCACCCAATCTGTTCAATGACGTATGCAGAACACAACACCCACTGGTCACTCACTAGACTTACAGGCTGCTCCCGCCAGGTAATGGCTCCTCTCTGACCTGATCCAATACGTCCCTGGGAACACAACACGACATCCAAATATTATTCTCTAAGGAAGTTTAATTATTGGTCTAAAAAAAATATTTTTAATTGTTATTTCATCTTCTTTTCTTATATGAATACCGCACAAGAGTCCAAACTGCACCCAATCATCTGGAGCCCGTGAGACTATTGCATCACAAATTGGGGTAAATGTTTGGCTGAAGTTAGTGGGGAGGGGAAGGAGATGGGTGACCAGAAAGTACTGGCTATTCAGATCTAGTCACAAAACGCGTCCAAACCGATTTCAAGCAATGTATCAATTCTGAGTGGTAGTCTTACTCACCAGGGCAATACTGAGAATCTTTCACTTCGGAACATGTCGCAAATAAAATATAAATCCATATTAAAAAAAAACATACTCCATCTCCACACAGGCGACCTCAAGGAAAAAAAATTCTTCAAGCCGATGTCTTTTTAGGTAAAGGATGGAGAGAAAACTCTGGGATGAGGGATGGGTAGGAATCTGGGTGTCAATGTGTTCAGGAGTGATGAACGTGTGAATCCATTCTTCCCATTGTGGTGCGTGGCGATGGATCGAGAGAGTCCGGTTGGAGAAGTCACAAGGTCACCTTCAACTAGTCTTTCCCGATCCGGCCCGCCACGCAGTAGATGGGCAAAAGCATCAGCCGTTAAGACCTAGACAAACCTCACCCCTCGAACCTGGACACTGGACACCCCTGAGTCACCAAACGTAGCGAACCACTTAGGGTGACTTTTGCCAGGGGTTTTGCTTATCAATAAATGGTTCCCGGGGTGGCGTTACCCACCCACCAAATTATTGTAATATATTACTATACACTTGGGTTCAGTCATAACATGGGCCCTATGGCACGGAACCGATTGAAATTGTGGATTCTTACTAGGAATTATGGTGAGTACACGAATAAATCAAAAAATCTACCAAGGGACGAATTTTAAATTTCTTCATACTAAAAATATTTGTCTTTTTACGAGCATTTTGTCAAACTTGTGTTTTGTCACATAATATAGGCCGTATGGCCTCGAACGGACTGAAGTTTGGGATTCTTACCAAGAATTTTGGTCTATACACGAATCAATAAAAAAATCTTCCAAAAGAAGAATTTTAAAACATAATCATCTATTTAACACTTGGGTTCGGTCGTTGTAATACTTGGGGTCGCTCATTTTAACACTTGGGTTTAGTCATAACATGGGCCCTATGGCACGGAACCGATTGAAATTTTGGATTCTTACTAGGATTAATGGTGTGCTCACGAATAAATCAAAAAATCTTCCAATTGACAAATTTTAAATTTCTTCATACTAAAATGTTCGTCTTTTTCCGAGCATTTTGTCAAACTTGTGTTGGTCATAACATAGGCCGTATGGCCTCGAACGGACTGAAATTTTGGATTCTTACCAAGAATAATGGTCTTTACACGAATCAATAAAAAAAACTTCTAAAATAATAATTTTAAAATATAATCATCTATTTAACACTTGGGTTCGGTCGTTGTAATACTTGGGGTCGGTCGTTTCAAAACTTGGGGTCAGTCATAACATCGGCCCTATGGTACGGAATTAACTGAAATTTTGGATTCTTAATAAGATTTATGGTGTGTTCACGAATAAATCAAAAAATCTTCCAATTGACGAATTTTAAATTTCTTCATACTAAAATGTTCGTCTTTTACGAGCATTTTGTCAAACTTGTGTTGGTCATAATATAGGCCGCATGGCCTCGAACGGACTGAAATTTTGGATTCTTACCAAGAATAATGGTCTATACACGAATCAATAAAAATATCTTCAAAATAAGAATTTGAAATAAAATCATCGGTTTAACACTTAGGTTCGGTCGTTGTAATACTTGGGGTCGGTCGTTTTAACACTTGGGTTCGGTCGTTGTAATACTAGGGGTCGGTCATTTAAACACTTGGGTTCAGTCATAACATGGGCCCTATGGCACGGAACCGATTGAAATTTTGGATTCTTACTAGGAATTATGGTGTGTACACGAATAAATCAAAAAGTCTTCCAACGGACAATTTTAAATTTCTTCATACTAAAATATTAGTCTTTATACGAGCATTTTGTCAAACTTGTGATGGTCATAATATAGGCCGTATGGCCTCGAACGGACTGAAATTTTGGATTCTTACCAAGAATAATGGTCTTTACACGAATCAATAAAAATATCTTCCAAAATAAGAATTTGAAAAAAAATCATCGGTTTTACACTTGGGTTCGGTCGTTGTAATACTTGGGGTCGGTCGTTTCAACACTTGGAGTCAGTCATAACATCGGCGTTATGGTACGGAATTAACTAAAATTTTGGATTCTTACTAAGAATTATGGCGTGTACACGGAAAAATCAAAAAATCTTCCAAGGGACGAATTTAAAATTTCTTCATATTACAAATATTCGTCTTTTTATGAGCATTTTGTCAAACTTGTGTTTGGTCATAATAAATGCCGTATGGCCTCGAACGGACTGAAATTTAGGGATTCTCACCAAGAATTATGGTCTATACACGAATCAATAAAAAAATCTTCCAAAAGAAGAATTTTAAAACATAATCATCTAACAGAACGGTGGTTGAGTGGGCATAGCGCTTGGGTCTCACCCGAGCGTCGCGTGTTCGATTCCTCGGCTGGCTAAGTCCTCCATCACAACACAAGCAACATTTTCGGCTTTCTGTGATGGTAGTAGGAGATTTTCAAACATTGTTGGGTTATTCGTAACCCGGGAATGTTTGTCTTTCTTTAAAAAAATTAAAAAAAAAAAAAAAAAAAAAAAAAAAATTAATATACAGTACTGTCCGAATTAATGTGAACACAAGTGTAGAATTAGAAAAAATAATATATATTCTTTATTGAAGAAAAAAATACAGAAACAATTACAATTATTTTTTTTTAATACGAAGTGTGTCCTACCTTAACTTTTGTAACTTCTTGTACACGGTTTACAATTTTCGGATATTTGCGTGTCTATAAATTACTGCCTCAATCAGCTTTGTTTTTGATGTGCTTGTCTTGCTTTAACTATAGCCCACCGATTTTCAATTGGATTAGGATCCGGAAAGTTACCTGGCTATTCAATGTATGTAATTTTTTTGTCTTTGAAATATTAACAATCTTTGTGCGTTTTTAAAGAGAAATATCCATCTTTAAAAATAAGAAACAAAAAGCTTTAGTAAAGTTTACCTCTGCAAAAAAACTGCAATTCTAAAAAATTACAAAATTTAACGCTTCTGTAGCTTGGTGTGTCTCGTAACTCACTGAATGATAGAACACGAACACAAAATGGCCGCTATTACAATATGCTACATACAACTGCAAGAACAAGTGTAATTGTGCTAATTATCACGTGTTCACATTAATTCGCACAGTACTGTATATTATTTTAAAAGAATAAAATGGGAAATAACACAACATAATCATATTTTTTGTAGAGAACTTCATATACTTATTACTTTTTCAACCCGACATCTGAATACATGTTTTCTTCAAAAGTAATATTTTGTTAAGAGCTTAAAAACTTTGAGTGTTGAAGGGAAGTATGTTATATAACTTGATTAAGAAAGGACCCTTGGATGGTTTGGGCATGTAGAGCGGATAAACGAAAAAATAGTGTAAGGAGAATATACGCCGCGGAAGTTAATTAAAGTTACTAGAGCTGGGTCGGGTCAAGAGTTAGAATAACACAAGATGAGTGTATATAGACATGAGTTGAAATATGAATGTGAATGAAGCAAGAAGTTGCTGAGACCGAGTTTTGTAGCGGTCTATCATCCCTCCTACTCCTGCCATGAAACGGCGTGCTGGTTAGTTGGTTGGGAGACGAAGTGTTGGATAACCAACACCTCCGCTATAAGTCACCCCAAGTAGTAAGCTATGTTTGGTGACTTCAGCAGGAGTACCCGAGTTCATTGGGTGAAATGTGTTCGGGAAGATCCTCTGACCTCTCCAGCTGGTCTCTCTCGATCCAACTTCTTGCACCGCCACGAGACTACAGGATTCATTCGTCCATCACTCTTGGATACACTCATCCCTAGAAACCTACCCACCCCTCATATATTTCTCTTTCCCCAAACTTCCTCTTCTTCCGTTCTTTAAAAAGACCCTCCACACTGCATCCCTTTGTTTGGGGATTAATGTCAAAAAATAGTTTTTTGGATAAATAAATGAATATTTTAGGTTATAAATAAAGCTGCCTATTGTCTGTAACTTACATAGTAAGGGGGCTCTGCTGCAGTTGTTATAGGAGTCTTGAGATATACTATATTGGAGTCTGGTGTGAGAAGAGGACACATATTCCCCCGAGTCCAACCGGAGCGTGTTTCTTGGCACGGGTGAATCTTCTCAGCCAGCTCTATGCAGTCTGTAGAGGAAACAAAACATTACTAATAAAAGTTTCAAGTGCCTACAGTTATTCATGGGACTAAGTGACTCACAGAGTGGAAGATAATTTCTAGTATTTAATGCAGGTGTATATAGCCAGGTAGTAGTTCTATCAGTCCAATGGAAATTATAAATGGGATTTTCCTCTTAATGATATTTAAAACTCAAATATTGTGGATTTGAGTATTAAAAAAACCGATTTTTCTGCATTAGAAAATATAATATTTTGTTTGTTAAAATCAAAAAGGTAATTTTTTTACCCTTACAATAAAAGAAAAACACAAATACATTTTAATGATATAATGATGAATGGTTCAGTCTGAGGTCTCGGAGAATTAATCGATACGTGCGCCCTATGTACTGTATCTAAAAATCTATTAGTATACAGAAGATAACTTTGCAAGTACATTCATATTTTGGTAGTAAACCATCCTAGGTAATTTAGGTAATTTGAAATTTGGGAAAATACGATATTTGTTAAATATTAAACTGTCTATTAGGATTATTCATGATATATTTTTTATGTTCTCTTCTGTAAACTAACAGTTTTTAAAAGAGCATTTTACCCAGAGTATGTCGAAATGCATCATAATAATTTAGGAACATTTCAGCCCGGGTTTTGTGTTACTCACAGTCCGCAGCCTTGGAACCAATTGGTAACTGAGTGACAAGTCCGTTCGGCAGTGGCGGACAGTTAGTCTCCGCGCAGCACACCAATTCTGACTCGTTATCAGTTAAGTCACATTTCTGTAAGCAAAGGAAGGTCACGTTAGGGGCACGTAAGTTAAATATATTGTTATTGTAACAGATACATAAAGAGAGGAACAGTACCTGTTGAAAAATACCTTTATAGGCAGCCTCTTTTGCTGTCTGGCAGTTGGCGAATGGTCTGCACACTCCCGCTTTTCCTGTGCGCTTTACTGTGCAGTGATTTCCTGCAAATAAGCACACAGAGTTACACAACACAACACGAAATGACTATGAATATTCTACCCACAATCCAGAAGTTTCCTTACAATCCCAGATTTCACCTACAATGTGCGTCATTGGAGGGGACCCACCATTTTCCCAACGGCTGTGTGAGGAAATCGATTTTTTAACTTCCTTAGGCGCACATGACAATGTGCATCAAAAGAATATTTGAGGGTTGATGTTGGCCGGCTTACGGTATGATGTATAGTAAGAATTCCTAGTGATATAGTTGCAAACAGTCAGAGTACTGGTATTCCGCCTCAACCACTAGTTGGTTTTTGCAATGACGGTATTGTGGTTATGGGGAGCCTAGAAAATCAACGAACCATCGCATCGCTTACTGAATTTGAAATGAACGATGATTATAATTCTGGGTATCGTACCTTCAACAGATGTCACCAGTGCGCAGCAAACAATCTGATCGGAGCCCTCTACATCGCATGTCTGAAAACAAAAAACAGTTTTGTTATTATTTTAAATGAACATCATAATCTCTTCTCACATAACGGCATCACCCGTTGCGAGTAATTTATGAATTGTATTTTGTCTCCCGCTTATTATTTTTCGTCGAACAGAGATCGTAAAAGCCTCAAAATATTCTTAACGAATCCTCACAAAATTTCACGAATGAACACAACTTCTGATAAATTCTCTTCTGATAAATATTTTGACGCCCGCTATTTTGGTAAATAAATAAATTAATTTTTCAATGAATAACACTTTACTTAAAGAAAAGAATCTTTTCAAACATCAATTAGACATTTCTTACTTTATTTTAGGTGTTTTATATTAAAGAAACATTTATAAAACTGAAACCTTTATAACCATATTTGGTTTGATATATTTATAACCATAATGTGGCGTCACATCAAGGCATTATCCATTTGAGAAAGGTCTATGACCACTCTCACGAGACTGATTAATCGAAAATTATTGCTAAATAGTGAACAACAGAATTACAACATCTTTCCATTGATAAAAATAACTGACATGTTCCTACCACTAAGCACAATGTAATTATATTGCAAAATATATTTATTTACAAAATTTTATTAGGTCAAGGTTTTTTTTTACTTATACGAATTTGACCGTAACAAATATCTTTTTATATACAGGAATAGAGATACGGTACATAATAAAATGAAGGGTATCTGTGTATCCTGAATTCATAGGGCGATAATGTGCTTCGCTTACTACAAACATGATATGAATATTGTTTTTTTATTAAATATATTATAAAAATACTTTTATGGGCGTAAACATAAATAACCGAATAACCTTGGAACACAAATTTGTCGTTTGTTAATAACCAAAACCGCATTTTTGACAATTTTAAATAATTTTAAATATTATCATTGTATTATCAAAGTAGGCAACTAGACAGGGCAAGAATATTCTTTTAAAAATTGTAATTAAATCACAAATAACGTCAAAATTGCCTCTGAAATCACGCAAAATTAATTTGTATAATGACCCATATAAAACACTTTGAAAAACAAATAAATAATACAACACAAATCCGTATTAGATACTTGCTACCTTTTGATTAAAAAATAATTATTTGTAGTTGGGTACTTTGGTCTCAAAACCTGATTTAAATTTTTGTACGAAAATCGATTATTAAAACTTTTTATCCTCTGATCTTTCCACTAATTCTTAATTCTCACTGATTCTCAATTTGAGAGGTGGGTCTGAATATCGCCGCCCCGAGAATCGTTTATTAGATAACCATTACCCATTTATTGGATAACAAACACCCTGCTCAAGGGCGTAGCTAGGATTTTGTTAAGAGGGGGGCAGGTGTAGAAAAACCAAGGATATATCTAATGTAAATGTTGCAACAAAATAATACCTACTAGGGGTGGGGTGGGGGGGGGGGGGCTAGAGAATTTCAGAAATAGGCTATTTTCGTCTATAAATAACACCGTATTCAATATTTTTGTGACAATATCCTTAGTAGTGTCACCTCTCCGTCGGGTGGCACCCGGGCAGTCTGCCCCCCCCCCCTCGCTAAGCTACTGCGTTCAAACTGTTTTTAGTCATCGTTGATCACAGACATGTTTTAACACGACGCAGTGTAGAAAAGAACCTCTCTATTTACTTGTAGTGCAAGGGAAAGAAAATGTTCGCCTCCTTAAACACGTCAGTAAAATCTAGTTTTTCGAGATCTTTTCTGGTAAAACCCTTGTTCTGCCATTTTTATACCATAGTTCGGTTTTTTGATTAAGATTAAGTAAATCGTATTATAGGCAAAAACTTTGTGTTTTTTCTTTAAAATCAATTAATGACGAATTCAACAATGCATTGTACAGGAATCCGAAAGCAGGCAAATTTTGGTCACCAAAACGTTGCTCCAATGCAGATATTAGGGAATCTAAATAAGGAAGGATAATCGATCGCTTCCAAAAATCGCATGGAGTCTCAGCAAGGTAATTGGACCGATGTTGTTGGTAAGATGCAATGCGTGGGACGTGTATGTCAGTTCCAAAGGCAGCTGCAGTTCTAATTGAAATATCTAAAATATTTTGGCTGTATATGACGTCTACGTTGCTTCGATGATCATTTATAACAGAAATTAAACCATTAATACGACTCATACATGCGTACATATTGATAGTTTCCGATTGTAAAGCATTGGCAATAGGTTCCAATATGCCCGAGTACTTGGCTATCAGTTGAACACATATAATGAAAACTGATTTAATAACAGCGCAATGTAACTGATAGGCACGTTTTCTTGATTAATCATGATAAACTAAAAAGGTAATAATAAAAATTAAATTGATTCTCACAAACAATGGGCTACCGACGTAAACTTAACGGTTTGTGAGCATTCCTGCACCCTCTAGGGGGGGGGGGCAGCTGCCCCCCCCCCCTGCCCGTACCTCGCTACGCCCTTGACCCTGCTATAAGTCACCCAGAGGGATTCACTACATTTAGTGATTAAGTAGGAGTGCCCGGGTTCATGGGGTGAAGTTAGTCTTGGTCTTGGTGGCAAATGCTCGGATGCGTGGAGGGCCGGATCGTGAGAGAATGGTTGAGAAATACAGATCACTCTAGCCAGACACTCTTGACCCATCGCCTCGCATTGCAGTGGCAGGGATGGATTCATACGTCCATCACTCCTGAACACCCAGATTACTACCCACCAGTCATACCCTTTTCCTTCCCAGAACTTCATCTTTTTACTTTCTTTAAAAAAAAGCCTTCCCACAGTTGATGATGAGATTGTCCCGGGGGGATTTTTTTCCTCAAAGTCTCCTATATGGAGCTAATTTAAAAATGCTCGATCATACAATAATTTAATCGAAACCTATTTAAAATATACAGATCTAGATTCTAAACAGAATTGAAGAGATTCTGTTTTCCTGCGGTGGCTAAAATAAATATCAAGTTGCATTAGATATTGCGTTCATTTCTATATTCCTAAGAGATAACTTATTCATAGACTATTTGATATTCCGACCTGCAGGACTTACTCATTGACTCATGGCCAAGGTGGGAGTGCAATCACTTAGAATGTCAACATCAATTGGCAAGTATGGTTTTTATGTGTAAAGATAACCTGTGTGTATTGTACAACATTTATACGACATGCTTCGTTAAATATTGTTTTTTATTTTGTCCCTTTACACTCCCTGTTTTTAAGAAAGTGATTTGGGAAAAAACAATCCTGAAATAGAGTGATTTAAAATATTAGTATCGTTGCTAGTCTATTTATTATAAATAGTTAGTAAAATTGCCGTAAGCTTAAAAACATGTTATTTTATATGAAGGAAGGAACGGTACCTGTGGCAAAACGCCTTTAAAGGCGGCCTCCTTTGCTGTCTGGCAGTTGGCAAATGGTCTGCACACTCCCGCCCTTCCTGTGTCTATCAGAGAACAATTATCACCTTCAAACAAACAAGACACGCCAAGGTTAGATAAAACAACACAACATGAAGATAAAAATTCTACTTATAATTCATAAATAAGTAAGGTACGTCAGTGAAATATTTGAAGGTTGATTTTTACCGGTCTACGGAATAAGATATCTTCAATAATTTCTAGTGTTGAACTTTTGGCATTCCGCCTTAAAGACTCGCTGCCTTGTGCAATGATGGTATTGTGGTGATGAGGGATCATAAAAAATCGCCTACTGGATGTGCAATGAATTATGATTAAGTTCTGCTTAACATACCTTCAACAACTGTCGATAGAGGACAGCAGACTGTCAGACTGTCAGAACCCTCTACATTGCATGTCTGAAAAAAAAAACAGTTATTATTATTTAATATCATTGAGGTAAAACAAAATACTAATAAAGGTTATTTAATAAAAATGGGTTCCTTTAAAATTGAAGTTGTGTTATTATATTAAATTAACATTAAGACGTCAAATAAAAATAATTTAGGAATTAAAATTATTCTTCATTGTGATTTTGTAATTTGAGATTGAAAGAGAAAAATACCCTAGATTTAAAAGATTAGATTTTCTCCGAAAATCGAACCCAAAAGATCTCCTCCTAGTGTATCTTAAACCACTCTGCTATTGAAAAGTACTTTTTAACTATTAAACCTTTTTACTCTCTGATCTTTCTTCTTAATCTAATCTCGAAACTCTCATTTATGAATTTCCATGGAGTGTTATCCTTGCCGTGAGTTTTTTTTAGTGAATGATTACATATTATTTTTGTAAATGAAAGTTTTAAAATAGGCAATTTTATCTAGTGCCAGTTACTTCGTAGAACTGAAAGAACAACAGAGCTTGAAAATTAACTTTGAAATTAGAAGAATTATATTATAAGGAAGAACTAACTTTTTATGAAAATCTGTCTGATTTGCCATTAGTGCACACGACGATGTGATATGTGATTCACACTAACTTACATTTCACATAAACCCTTTGCACAATCGACAGACAATCATTTACCATACATTGATATGTATTTATTGCAGTTGTGTTAAAATAAAAAAACGCGTTTATTAGTAATGACCTAACTAGAATCTAAACAACATTGCAGGGATTTTTGTTGTACCAATAATATAACGAGGGTTATTACGATTTTTCCTGCAGCGGCTAATAATTTTATGAGTGTCAAGTTGCATTAATTGTTGTTTTAATTACTATGTTCCTGATGGTTGTCTTCTTGATAAACTGTTTTATGTTCCGGCCTGCGGGATTAATTTGCAAATGGTCACAATACTCATAGCCTCATTGCCAAGGTGGGAGGGCAATCTTGTTGTTGAATCGAATTGCTTCGGATGACGACATCAATATCCATGCATAGTGTCTATCTGTAGAGGTACTCAACCTTTGTTTAATAAATACATTTGTTTATAAAATATCGTTATTTTACAAATAAAGGGATAGTACCTGTGGAAAAATGCCTATGCTGGCGGCTTTCCTCGCAGTCCGGCAGTTGGCAAATCGACTACACACTCCCACCCTTCCTGTGCTCACCATCGTACAGTTATCACCTTCAAACAAACAGATACACCAGAGTTACATAGCACATCAAAAGAAGGCGAATAAACTGTAAAAAATTAAAATGTGGTACCTTCTCTCGAGATAGTTTTGTTTGCCTGGCAAATGGCTTCCAGTCCGGTTTCTTGGCCTGGTACCCAGGGACAACACACTACTAACTTGTTCTCCGGAGAGGCGCACACCTGAAAACACACCTTTTTTTTAAATTTGTTATTTGTACGTATACTATTTGAGTATGCTGACATACGGGAAAATGGTGTTTTCATACGCTAGGAAGTAGCAAAGTCAGCAGGACAGGGACAAAGTTTACTGATTGACTATTGTATGGGAGAATGGTGTTTTTGTATTCCAGGCAGTAGCAAGGTCAGCAGGACAGGGAAAATATTCTGACTGAGTATCGTATGGGGGAAGGGTGTTTTCTTATTCCAAGCAGTAGAGAGGTCGGCAATACAGTGACACGGTATACTGACTGACTATTGGGAAATTTTGTTATGATGGTTCAGTGGACATTTTGTAATGTCATTTTGCCTAAATTCATGATTTCTATATTTTATTGTTGCAAGACCCCGACAAAACCCACCCCATGAACCTGGGTACCGCTGGAAAATGTGTTGATTATCCAATATTTGATTCCCGGGCAGCGGTACCAATATCCGCCCCCCATATTGATTTATAATTCGCAAGCATCAAATTTTTGATGGAATTAATCCATTTTTCTCCTTCAAATGTTAATCTGTTCATAACAAATGTCTACCCGTGTTAAAACACATCGGAATACAATGTGTAATTGCGACAAAAATTTTAAATTGCTTAATAGTGCGGAACAATTTTTTTTTTTCTAAATTTTTATTTGGATTAGTTACATTAAGTTTCCAATTGCCATCAATTACCTCAATTAAAAATATTAAAAATATCAGACAACGGAAAAAACCCCTACCAAGACATCGAACATTTACAAAAATGGCAGTTTAGGGGCTGTTTACGCGGCCTACAAAATAGTATAGAATTTATTAAAATAGGTTAACTTTTATTTAATAACATATTCAAATATAGTTAACTAGCTATTGCAATAAATTATTGAATTTTTTTAATATACTTTGGCTCTGTGATAAAGGCGCAAAATGCGGGACGAAGCAAGTGACAATCTTCGAAATGCAGTGTTTTTTTTAAACTAGTGTCGATAATTGTCTCAAGGTGAAAAGTCGCGCGTTAATTATATTCATGAGTAGGTACTTGATGATAAACGTTTTTTAAGTTATTAAACATGACTTTTACAAGACAAAAGTTATAATGTTCGATATTTGGTGAAAGTGCAGAGTTAAAGGAGAATATCCTACCTATGTATGAAAATGTGATGAAATTCTATGAATGGGTACGATCAGACTTAAAAGTAAGGAATAACACAACAAAAGAACCTACGTTTTTGGAAATTGCCGTAATAGTCGGAAAGATAAATTAAGAATTGTGGATAAAATCTACTATTCCAATTGTCACACACAAACGAGTCTTACAGTTACTGAAAATTTATCACTCAAAGTGCTATAATTTGAAAAAGTCTTTGAAGAAACTTAAGGAAGAAAAGTTATAAGAGTTCAGAGTTCAAAGTAGAAAGCTTTTTGATTAGCTGCAAAATTAGCTGAAAAAGTGCCAAAAGAGGAACAAATGTTTTTAGAAGACCAACGCACTAACAGATTAATGGCTTTAGGAAGAACGGATCTTATCCTGAGTTAAAAATTGCAGAATAGAAGATTACGTGCTCTAAAACAAGAAATAAGGCATAATTCCAAAACACGAATTGAAGAAACTCCCTCTACTTCAAATCGATTAAATAGATCTGAAATTAGTTCTAATACCGACCTTCCTTCTTATTCGTCGGCAGCAGATGGTCTTGTCAATGCTGACACAGTGAATCATAAGCCTATAAAGCTGGAGAAAGCCAATAAAGCTAGAAAGTGGGAGGCGTGATTCGTCTTTTGGAAAACAGACTATCTGGACCATTGCAATGGATAATTTGTCTCTTACACCCCAGTGAGTTACCGTTGAGGCGTTTGTTTACCTATTTGGATGGCCCTACTGCAGGACGTTAATCATTTGCAGGTCAAATTGGTAAAGCATTAGAGATATGCGAGACGCTGCCGTTGGCCAACTTTGGGAAGATAGAAGGTGAACTACCTCCACAAATATCCACAGATCTAAGTACAAGAAATATTTATAAGAAATTACTACTGCGGTCATAAATGAATCCTTCTCTCCTAATTTATTACAGAGAACCCAAGGTAAACTATCCCATGCCCGCTGGTTGAAAAGAGCAAATTGCATACTGCGTTTGTATATTTCTACGGAAAATCCACAACAAAATCTTATGACTTTAGCAACGTTTGTTGTAAAATCATACGCTCCTGTCTGGTTTGCTATCAAAACACATTCATCTTGCAAAGATGGTTCAAATCATTTACGGAAGCTCATTAACAGCACTAGATATTTGTCCAGTGATATTAGTATATGTAGATATTAGCGTCGCTAATATCATTAGCGATAGTGGACCCTGTTATGATTCGAAACAGTTACTTTTCTCATCCAAAAAACTTGTTTTTGAGTATGATGACAGATTCACGTAAGCACATTAAAGAACTCGCTGCAAGACGTATTTTAAAGGTTCGTCAAGTTAATAAAAATTCTGTTAGGCGCATGTTTGAGGTGCCAAAAGTTGACTTAAATGCACGTTCTTACATAGATATGTTTGACTGGCAACAAAATATATACAAACCCCCAATAATGATAAATATTTCCGACGAGCAGTTAGAAGATTTTATTAAAAATGGAGAAGAGACAGAGTTGAAGTTTATGAGACTGCCTTACCATACCCAGGCTATGAAAAGATCTGTAAAAGTTGTGACAGAAGTAACTCTAAGTCTAACGACAAGACAAGACAAGAGGGATTCATAAAATCTAAATTAGCGTCTCGAAGTTTGAGACGAAAAAGGATTTTTGTTATAAAAAATTATGTTTTTCATACCAACATAACTTTCTGAACCTGTGTTTACTTTTATAATAAATGATTTTATTAGTTAAGATTTACTTTTATATTATCATTTAGTGCATAACATATTATACTTACTTATTATTTTGTTTATAGGGTGAATAATACAAAACTTCTATAAAAACATAAAAAAATAAAAATTCAAGTCTATGGCGGGAACTCAAGCTCTCGAGCTAGAACTTCCAAATTGAGGATTTTTATTTACAATTACTTAAAGCAACTTAAACCTGATATTCCAATTCTAATTTCGAAAAAAAAAATTATACCAAAGTGTTCCACCCAAAGATATTCAAATACAGGAGAGATATGCTATGGTGTCCGCGCAACTGTCGCCGGACTAGGCGCTAGTTAGCGTAGTTTTCATACAAAAAGAATTTGTTCATTTCGTTGATTTTTTGAAAATGTGCATTAATATTGGTTAACAATATATTTTGAATAAGGAAAGAATTCGTTCATTTAGTTTAACGTTCGTTTGGTTTATTCGTTAATTATTTGTTCTTTTAGTTTATTTGTTAATTGGTAAACAATATCGCCGACACCCGGAAGCGCAGACCCACATAGTAAAAACAGCAGATAGCACATCTACTTATATTTCAATATCTTTGGTTCCACCCTATAATGCTTAAGCGGCCTTGAAAACATAATATATGGGATTTGACAGTTCTCATGACTTTCCAAGTCCGTATTTTCGAATGCGGCACCAAGCGGTAGTAATCGGTACGATCACAATCGAAACATTTAGATAATCGTAATTTTTAATCGAAACATCAAAAGAATCGATGGATATGATTTTAGATTTTCACGGCCAAAAATTTTATGGTTATTTCCTTTTGGGGTATTATGCCGTGTTGCGCTACCTCCTCCTTTAGCCAACGTTTCGGACAGCGTTACAGTGTCCATCATCAGGGCAGATGTGTAAATGTTAGAAATGAAATGTGTGCTTAAGTACTTCGAAGCAATACCGTGTCGCCAGCACCAATCCACAGCGGGCTGGCATTACAGTATACTTCAAGATGGTTTTTTGCATTTACCTTTGGTGTAGCCGTCAATTACCGGATACCAAGAACTATTGAGCTTAGCTCCGTCGTCTCTATTAATGTTAATAGGATTTTTATGAATTTCAATTGCCTCTGTAATTAAGCGTGCTCTATAGGTTTTGGGTCTTCCCAGGACTTCAGGAACAAATCCGAAGTAATGGCCGGTTTCAATTAAATGCTCGGCGATTGCCGATTTGTCAGGGTGGCCAAGTTTACATGCTCGAAAGTGTTCCGATATCCTTTTAGAGATCGTCCGCTCTGTCTGGCCAACATAGACCTTATCACATCCGGAACAGCTGAGTTTATATACTCCATCTGTTTCCAGAGGAAACTTGGTCTTTGCAGACCTCAGTAGGTCTTGTATTTTGGTCGTGGTTCCGAAGACAGTCTTGATGCTTTCTTTCCTCAACAGTCTGGCGATTCTGTCTGTCACATTGTGAACATAAGGTAGGAAAGCACAGCCTTTAGACTCTTGTTCAATTCTGTCTTCGTTTGGTGTAGATTTGGCTCTTATTATTTGCCTTGTCTGCCTTGCCGGGTAACCGTTACGTTCCAGTGCATCGGTGAGCTTAGTAAGTTCCGCTCCGATTTTTGTTTCTTCACATATTCTGGTCGCTCGGGTTACCAGCGTATGGATAAGTCCTCTCTTCTGCGCTGGGTGGTGATGCGAATCAGCATGTAGATACCGATTCGTATGAGTTGGTTTCCTATACACTGTGTGTCCTAGGCTACCATCTTCTTTTCGCATCACTTCCACATCTAGAAAAGGCAGGATTTTGTGGTTATTTTCCAACTCCATTGTGAACTTAATTTTACTGTGAAGTGAGTTAAGATGGTCTAGGAATTCGTTCAGTTTCTCTATTCCATGAGGCCAAATGGCGAAAACATCATCGACATAACGCCACCATACCTTTGGAACAGCCGAAGCTGTGTCAAGTGCCACTTCTTCAAACTTCTCAATAAAGAAGTTAGCTAGAACTGGCGACAACGGACTGCCCATCGCAACTCCTTCCACTTGCTCAAAAAGCTCACCCTGAAATGCAAAATATCCTGTTTTGAGACAGTGTTCAAAAAGTTTGCAAATGTCTTCCTCATATATCTCCCTGAGCATTGTCATGGAGTCTTCTAGAGGCACATTCGTAAAAAGAGAAACTACGTCAAAACTGACAAGAATATCCCTTTTTTAAAAATTCGAGAGGCTCAACCAAGATAAAAAAGGTGATCGAAAACAGCTTGATCAAAATAAAGTTGTTATTAACATTTCGTCCCTTGCGTTGAGCCCACAGGCGACTTCTGTGCTTGCCAAGGGGATGAACTATGCAGTTGCCCCCAAAAAGATACCTGTGGAATCTATCGTATGTGGTGTAGAGACAGCATTACATTCAATGATGAAAGTCCATAAAATGTCAGAGACCCAAGCAGAAGATATACGACATTGGAGGGGACCCACCACTTTCCCAACGGCGTTATAAGGAAACATATGGTTTCCTCCTTCACCGCACACGTCAAGACTCTACTTTTTTTTTAACGAAGCTACATTTATTTGAACGACTCTAGACCCTCCAATGTCCATGCATACGGGGTTAGTAAGCAGTATGCAAGTACTTACATTAACATTATATAAAAGATAAATAGAAGTAGCAGCCCGTGGAATAGTTCTTCTGAAAAAGGTAACATCAAAAGGAGATAATAGTGTTAGTAAAAGAAAAAGAAAAATAAATATGACGGCTATAACCAGTCGAAGAAACCTTCTGTAAATAAAATAAGTAATGAGGAAAAAACAGTTATATGATTATTTTATAATGTAAGTAATTACTATAATAGCGGAAAGAAAATAAAATATATAAAAAGAAAAGCCAGAGAAAGTATTCCATAGACCACCTGGCAGTCCCAATGAGAATGCGTATAGCTATCGGCCCAACCGCAGACGATGCTCGAAGTCCGCGTCCTTTAGCCGGTTCCCCGATTTTGCCTCGAAGAAATGTACTTGGGAGAGAAGGGGAAGTTTTTGAAGACCTTTAGGAAAAGATGAGCGTCGGGTTACCGGAGGGGGGACGGAAGGACATCGAGACCGCACGGTTACGCCTCAGGCCAACGCATGTCGATGGGGGAGGCGCAGGCGGATCGCGGGAAGACCGCTCCGGTGTGTGTTCGCCTGGCAATGTGCATGGACAGGGTCTATCCCACCCCCTTTCTATGGGGGAACGACGATACATAACATGTACAGTTCCGTTGCGCCACCAAAGAATGGAAACCAGAACTAATAGAGAAAAATAGAAAATAATAAGGAAATAATAATAAGAGCATTTATACATGTGAAACATAATTACAAAATCAGTACAGAGTGATAATGTATCAAGCGATTGTGTCATCACTACCATCGCTCACCAAGATAAAACATGACCTGTCAAGGTAAAAACATAAATCATTGTTAGCAGAGACCAGAGAAGAAGAAAAAAATAGTCAAACGTAATCAGTAAATTATAGTTCACATAAGTTATATTACAGATAGTTCAAGGCATATTCACTAAGTAAAGAGTAATAGAGGAGGACCGAAGAAGACGGGAGCAATACGTGTAGCACCTGAAACAAAGATGAATTTAGTCTAGGTCGGCGACTCTAAGTACAGGCCATCTCTCTACCCAGGACTTGACAAACTTTTTCAAGCATTCGAAATTCTCTTTGTTCGACACAAGGTCAGCATTCCACGCTGGCCTTGTTATTCCGCGCAAGCCATCCAACATTTCCTCTCGTGCTTCCTTCAACTCGCAGTGCCACAGAATGTGCCTGGCGTCTTGGTTAGTATCACCACATGCGCAGTTTGGGTGAGGAGAGAGGGTCAAGCTATGAAGCCGACCCCTGAATTCCCCATGCCCAGAAAGCATCTGCGTTATGTAGTGATCTAGTTTAATGTATGCCCCTTCCATTCTGAATTTAACTGAAGGAAAGAAGGAGAAAGTCCATCTGCCCTTCGTCGACCTATCCCATCGCTCTTGCCATACACTCAGCGTCCTCTCGCGCATCGCTTTGAGCAAGCCAGGGAGGGCCACGACTCCTCCCGGTGTCAGCTCGACACCCAGGTGGACAGCAGCCCTGCCTCTAATAAGTTCCTTTTTGGTCAATATTTCCCTAATTTCAAGGTCAATCGGCAGAGCGCCGGCCAGAACCGGTAGTGCATCTGAGGCCACAGTCCTATAAGCGCCCAAGAGCGCCAACAGGGGAGTCCGCTGACCTCGTTTAAGAGCCGAGTTTATCAAGACGTTATCCAAGCGATGCTCCCACACAGAGGCAGCATATGAGACTTGCGACACATATACCCCTCTGTACAGCAGGCGAATCGCCGGAGAGCGCAATCCCCACTCGGCTGTTGAGAGTCTTCTCAGTTTCTGAAACAGGGCCTGGGCCCTGTCGGAGGCGTTCTTGACGTGGGCTAGGAACGAAGAAGATCTGTCCAAAATTACGCCTAAATACCTGGTGTTTTCTGCAAATCGGATGGGTGAGCCTCCCATTCTGATGAAAGGATTCCTGCCTCGGCTGAGCATGCCCTTCATGAGGAGGCCCACGGTCTTGTGGGGAACGAAGTTCAGTCTATTTCTCTGTCCCCATTCAAGGATCACTTGTAAACCTTCTTCAGCCTTAGATTCCACTTCCCTTCTACTGTCCCCAGAGACCAAAAACAATTTGTCATCTACGTAGTCGACCGATATACAACCTTCAGGCAAGGGCAACCTGGAGGAGTCGTCAAACAAGATTTTCCACAGGTCGGGTCCGAGGACCGACCCCTGCGGACATCCCATGTCGACTGTTCGGGTGATTAAAACGTCCCCGTACCCTATGATAACTGTCCTACCACTTAGGTAGTCACTAATAATCTCAAACAGTTTACGCGGGCAATTCCTGCTTTTCAGCTTGGTAAGTATCATCGGCCACCACGCGTGATCAAAGGCACCCGAGATATCCAAGAAGATGCCTATGACGTACCTCTTTTGGCATACCCTCACCCATTCAAGCGCATATTTAATGGCGTGCTCCGTGGATTTGCCGGGGACAAAGCCGAATTGAAGATCGCTGGGCGGCGTTAGGGTGAGGTGTAGACGGTGCTTGATGATGTTTTCCAATATTTTGCCTAGAATTGGCAATAATGTTATAGGCCTATAAGCTCCTATGTCCGTCTTCGGCTTACCGTTGCCCTTTGGTATAATCCGGAGCACGCCTTTCTTCCATTCCGTAGGGAATTTCCCCCTACGCAAGCACGTCTCCAACACCTGGTAGAACTCCTCTTTGGCGTGGATCCAGACATTCTTCGCAATTATTCCATTCAATCTATCAAATCCCGGTGCCTTTTTCGGACCCAAGATATACGACAAGAGACTTGCCATATTTTGAAAAGGGCCAAAATACCCCGCCCAAACATCACAAAAGGAGAGTTTGTGGCCTTAAAAGAATTGCGCGCCAATGAGGAAATCTTAGTTCTGCCTGCCGACAAAGGTAATGCCACTGTGGTGATTAATACGGTAGATTACATCAAAAAGATGGAAGACCTCCTGTGCGATGCTGGCACTTACAAGAAGATTAAAAACAACCCCACCAATAAGATTGACTTGAAGACAAGAGAGCTAGTTAAAGCTTCCAGTATTAGGAAAGAGGATCGATCTGGGCTTTTCGTAAAAGCCTCCAGAACTCCTGCCCTATACGGTCTTCCAAAAATTCACAAAAAGGATATACCAATGAGACCGATTGTCAGTGCTATTGGTGCACCTACTTACAAACTGTCCCAATACCTATCTAGACTACTGCAGATGCAAACTGGAAAAACTGAATCTTGGATTAAGGATTCCACAGATCTGATCAGTAAACTTAAGAAGGTTAAGACTGATGAAAGGGATATTCTTGTCAGTTTTGACGTAGTTTCTCTTTTTACGAATGTGCCTCTAGAAGACTCCATGACAATGCTCAGGGAGATATATGAGGAAGACATTTGCAAACTTTTTGAACACTGTCTCAAAACAGGATATTTTGCATTTCAGGGTGAGCTTTTTGAGCAAGTGGAAGGAGTTGCGATGGGCAGTCCGTTGTCGCCAGTTCTAGCTAACTTCTTTATTGAGAAGTTTGAAGAAGTGGCACTTGACACAGCTTCGGCTGTTCCAAAGGTATGGTGGCGTTATGTCGATGATGTTTTCGCCATTTGGCCTCATGGAATAGAGAAACTGAACGAATTCCTAGACCATCTTAACTCACTTCACAGTAAAATTAAGTTCACAATGGAGTTGGAAAATAACCACAAAATCCTGCCTTTTCTAGATGTGGAAGTGATGCGAAAAGAAGATGGTAGCCTAGGACACACAGTGTATAGGAAACCAACTCATACGAATCGGTATCTACATGCTGATTCGCATCACCACCCAGCGCAGAAGAGAGGACTTATCCATACGCTGGTAACCCGAGCGACCAGAATATGTGAAGAAACAAAAATCGGAGCGGAACTTACTAAGCTCACCGATGCACTGGAACGTAACGGTTACCCGGCAAGGCAGACAAGGCAAATAATAAGAGCCAAATCTACACCAAACGAAGACAGAATTGAACAAGAGTCTAAAGGCTGTGCTTTCCTACCTTATGTTCACAATGTGACAGACAGAATCGCCAGACTGTTGAGGAAAGAAAGCATCAAGACTGTCTTCGGAACCACGACCAAAATACAAGACCTACTGAGGTCTGCAAAGACCAAGTTTCCTCTGGAAACAGATGGAGTATATAAACTCAGCTGTTCCGGATGTGATAAGGTCTATGTTGGCCAGACAGAGCGGACGATCTCTAAAAGGATATCGGAACACTTTCGAGCATGTAAACTTGGCCACCCTGACAAATCGGCAATCGCCGAGCATTTAATTGAAACCGGCCATTACTTCGGATTTGTTCCTGAAGTCCTGGGAAGACCCAAAACCTATAGAGCACGCTTAATTACAGAGGCAATTGAAATTCATAAAAATCCTATTAACATTAATAGAGACGACGGAGCTAAGCTCAATAGTTCTTGGTATCCGGTAATTGACGGCTACACCAAAGGTAAATGCAAAAAACCATCTTGAAGTATACTGTAATGCCAGCCCGCTGTGGATTGGTGCTGGCGACACGGTATTGCTTCGAAGTACTTAAGCACACATTTCATCTCTAACATTTACACATCTGCCCTGATGATGGACACTGTAACGCTGTCCGAAACGTTGGCTAAAGGAGGAGGTAGCGCAACACGGCATAATACCCCAAAAGGAAATAACCATAAAAAGAATCGATGATTAATCAAATTAATCGTTGGAAGTTAAACGTTGACTAACATATATATAATTAATCGTTGGAAGTTAAACGTTGACTAACATATATATAATTAATCGTTGGAAGTTAAAAGTTGACTAACATATATATAATATTTTTAACACTCTTTTAGAGAGTAAAAAAAAGGCGATTCTGTTCTCGTGGAGGAATGAATACAATTTTTGGGAATGGAAAATAACCCACTTCCTGACATCTGATCGAGCTGAAACTCGGAAGAGAGACTAGTTGTCGATAACAATGCATTCTATATTTTGAAAGAACTCACGCACATACACACATGCGGGTTGATTTTTTTATTGTTCTTTAATTTACATAACTTAACTACCCCACCATGCGTAATATGAATATGAATATATAGTTTAGTCTTTAGTCCATAAACAAACTCAAATGTTTCAAGAAAAACTTGTAATTTGTAAATCGTAATCGTAAATTGTATCGGTGATTCAATCCAATATTGTATTTGTATGCCTTTCTTGAGAGATTTGAGTTTGTTTATAGACAACACTATTAATTCGTATTCATATTACGTCTCTACGGGCGAAAACAATTAATTCATCTCAATAAATATTCTAAAGCATACCTTACAAAAAGCGTATTTATGGTAGTCCCAGAATTTCTGCCCTATCGCATTTCGATTTGCGGTAATCTGCTGTTGGTAGAAACTTAAATATAAAATATCAAAATAACGGAATGGAAAGCATAAAAATGTAATAAAGAACATTTACTAATTTTGGCGAAAATGCCCAACAATAGGCTCGATTTGTAAAAACACGATGAGTTTATTAATTTATATCTTGTCCTACAGTGTTTTTACCATTATCACAATAAAACATGACCTAAAATAATAAGTTGACATCCAGAAAGATTATATGTTCGTGACTTGTCACTCACCTGAGGTGGTTTCCCTTGAAAAGCCGCTTCCAAGGCCCCAGGGCAGTCGAGAAAATGTCTGCAGACGCCAGGCTGTATGGTTTCAGTCACTACACACAAGTCTCCTGCAATATAAAACCAAAGCGAAGAGATAACAATTGGGAGGAAAGAGAAGAACCCGCGACCTCCGGATTCACACTCGAGGACTTTACCTCTCGACTAGTTAGTCGTTAATTCGGTTGTTATTTCGCCATACCAATGCGAAAACTTACATCTCGTTTTTTTTACATTAACTCCACATACTAGGGCTGTCCGTAAAATAAGGTATTTAAGATGCTGCGGTCGCGAAGAACGATTTTACGTGCAATCCTGCAACACTGGCGTATAGCCTGGTGTCCCCTTGTCATATGTCATATGTGGCGCAAGTTTCGTATGGTGCCTGTTTATGGGAACATCGACTGGGTAATTCACTTATTCATTCAGCGCTTAAGAGGGGCCAGCGAATCCCCTTACTGGAGCTTTCAGGAGCCTACAGAACAGTATCATCAGATGCTTTGCCAATTTTGGCCGGCATTTTGCTAATTGATTTAGAAATTAGGGAAGTTTTGACAAAGAAGTGTCTGAAAAGAGGAAGACCTGTAAACCACCTTGGTATTGAATTAATACCTGGTGGAGCAGTGCCTCTCCCTGAACTTCTAAAGATGATGAGAATAAAAACGCTGAGTGAATGTCAGATGAGATGGGATAGATCGAATATGGGAAGATGGACCTTCTCCTTCTTTCCATCAGTTAAAATCAAAATGGAAGGGGCATATCTTTTAATGGACCACCATATCACCCAATTGCTTTCTGGGCATGGGGAGTTTAGAGGTAGACTTCACAGATTGGTTCTATCATCCCATACCAATTGCGGTTGTGGTGATACCGACCAAGCAGCCGAGCACATTTTGTGGCACTGTGAGTGTGATTGATGAGTGTGTTTGACGGATGCTCGAGACGAAATGATTGATGGTTTACAAGTTATTACGAGACCTGCTTGGAATACAGATCTCGTCTCGAATAAGGTGAGCTTTGAGTGCCTGAGGAAATTCACGAAAGTTTGGGTTGAGAGATGTCCTGTTCTTAGAGTCGCTGAGTAGCTGTAAAATAACTTAGGTACCAGGTGTATTAAGCTTCTGAATTTACGGATACTCTTCATTATTCTTTAGATTTACCGCTTGGATTTATTTGTTATGATTTATGTGTTTTGCGTTTCTGTAATATATTTTTTCTTTTATGTTATTATATTTTATGAGTTGTGTGTTGTGTTCTATTTTACATTTGCGTTATGTTATTTTATTTACTATTTTTCAAAACTGTATATATTTGCCTTGCGATTTATTTTGTTAATAATTACTATCTACATGTTAATTTATGCCATGTTCCTTGTTTTGTTTTATTTGCCTTTAACTGTTTCAATGTATTACTGGATGAATGAAACTCATTTTTTTATTTTTTTATTTCCCTATCCCCATATAGGGGTGTGCTGGACTTCGTCCCTGCTTCATCTTTAATTACATTATTAATTTTGTAGATCTTTCTCAAATCTATCTGCGCCTCCCCCAATGACATGTGCAGGCTTGAGGCTTGATCAGACGATATTGACTGTCCTTTGTCCTGCCTCTGACTACCCTATGCTGAATTTTCTTTTAGTCTTAGGGTATTTTACCCCAAATATTCAGTTAATATTCTTTGAGGCTTCACTGAGTGGTTGACTAAGGGACACGGAAGCTAAGTATAGTTTATGGTCAGACCGAAAGCCATTCACATTTTTTGTTGGTACTTGCCAATTGATTTGAGATTTATTGTATTACTTATGTTCTCTATTTTATGCAGGTGCTTGCAGGTTTTTACAGATGCAATGCCGCCTCATGGAGTCTCATGAATGAGTTTTTCTTTTGCCCTGTTTAATTTATCTTTGTCTTACTAGCCTATTTTTTGCATTTTGTCTTTCCTGTTAAGCACTTGCATACTGCTTACTAACAACGTATGCAAGGACACTGGAGGTCTAAATTCATTCAAAATAAATAAATGTAGCTTCGTTTAATAAAAAAAATTAGAATCTTGCGAGAGCCTTGAAGGAGTAACCATCAGTTCCTTATACCAGGGCGGGTAAGAGGTGGATTACCTCCACTGTCCGCTTGTCAAATTCCCATGACGTTGAACCATTTATAACGCTTAGTCTTGGCGTGGCAGCCGTTGGCATTGGAGCTTCCACCGCCAGGTGTGAGTTACGATCTGTAATTCGTTTTTAAACTTTGCTTCGGCGAATCTGAATGATGCCACTGGGATTGTTCCTTTCTGGTGTCGTGTAGTGTATCCAGGTCTCATCCCCAGTCTCAAATGAGTCCAAGAGTTCTTCGCTATAGATGTCGTAGCACTCAAGGAATACGCAGGCTGCTTCAACCCGTTGTTGTTTGTGATCTGTGGTGAGCATTTTGGGACCCACCTTGGGCAGACCTTGTGGTCTCCCAAATGTTTTGTCAAAATCTTGTCAATAGCAGTCTTACTGACATCAGAAATCATATCACAGAGCTCCTGAACCGTCACACGTCGATCTGCAATCATTGTTTTTTCCATTTTGGCATTTTTTCCGTCTAAAACCGATGGCCGTCCGGCAAGCTTTTAAATTTTCTGCACCATTTGCGCGCGATTTCGCACTCATACACTGTTTTAAGTACACTTCAAGTAGCTGATAATGAATTTCTACCGGGATGTTGTTTGCACAAAAAAAAACTAATGATAGAGCGTAATTCACAACTGGTGGGTGCGGCGAACGGAAGTTTCATCACGAACGACTGCCATGCCGAGACTAAGTGTCGCAGAGAGTGCATCGTGGTGAGGATTTGGCGTTGGGAAACCAGGCTACACGCCAGTGTTGCCGGATCTCGCGTAAAATTGTTCCTCGCGACCGCAGCACCTTAGAGACCTTATTTTACGGACAGTCCTCGAAATAATAATAATAATTACTATTGGATCATTCTTTTAGTGCCATTTTTGTGAAAAAATCACCTCAAGGGCGCATAAGATGATTTCACAAAATATTTTCCCTCAGGCATATGAGGGGATGCTGAGTAGAGGGTATTTTTATGAAAAGTAGAAATAAACCTGAGTTTTTAGGAGAGCCATGTTGTAGGAAGAAGGTTGTACAAGGGCCAGCGATACCGTTCCACAGTTGAGCTGTTACACTCAGGAATGAGCCGTACAAACGACACGTTCTCAGGTGATAGAGGTCAAACGTATTCAAAGCGCGCTTTTACAGTGTTTCCCGACTGTACACCGGTGACGACCGGATCGAAGACCCAGTGGAGGTTATCCACCTCTTACCCGCCCTGGTATAAGTAACTGGTGGTTACTCCTTCAAGGCTCTCGCAAGATTCTATTTTTTTTTTGTTAAACGAAGCTACATTTATACCTTGCATACGTTGTTAGTAAGCAGTATGCAAGTGCTTAACCGGAAAAACAAAATGCAAAAAATAGGTTAGTAAGACAAGGATTGAAGACCCGAGTTACTCGGAGCATCTTCTGTTGAAATACCAATAACGAGTTTCCGGACACCGTCTAAATTATTTAAAATAGTTTTTTTTGTCAGCCTACTAATTTTGCAACTCGTAAAATAATTGATTATTTTGGAGACGTTCTTTAGTGAAAAAAATAACTACATGTAAAGAATAGTTGTAAATGACTTTAGTCCATTTGGCGACTTTTCAGGAGAAACAAAATACTGTTTCTATATAGTTATACATTATATAAAGGAGAGTATCTGTGGCGGGAGGGAGGTGTAGCATTATTTTATATACAAATCTAGCGTTTTATTCCGAGATTAATGAAATTTTGCACGCCATGGTTTAAAATAAGAGGATAATTTTTTGATTGAAGAAGATTCCAATTCAATTTGTGAGGTGGGTCTCGGTACCGCCAACTGGCGTTCAATTCAGCCAAGGTTCAATTCTTCGAACTACACCGATCGACACTGGCTTCGACCTCAAAAAGCACCAAGGCCCCATTACACGTGGGATTCGCGTCCATTCACAATCCTCGCTAGCCCCACCACCGGGTACCGCCAACTGGGAACCATATTTTGGATAACCTACACTTTTGCCATAGGTCAACCCAAGTGGTTCGCCACGTGTTGTGACTTAGCAGGGATGCCCGGGTACATGTGGTGAGGTTTGTCCGGGACTTGGTGGCGGATGCGACTGCCCACCAGCTGCATGGTAGGACGGATCGGGAGAGAATGATTGTGGGAGTGCCTTTTCAAACGTCCGTCGTTCCAGAACAAAACACCCTTCCCAGAACTTCCTCTTATTCCTTTACTAAAAAGAACTACTACACAGCATCCCCAAAGATGTCATTGGCCTTGTGGGGAATTATTTTTCTCAGGGCTTCCTGTATTAAGCCAATGTAAAAAAAGAAGAGAATACTAAAAATCTAAACGAAAAATGAAAAAGAACAAGACCCAGAAAAATTTAAAAATAATGGTTACAACTGGGACTCGAACCCAGGATATCTTGTCTAACTGCGACGAACGCTTTAACCAACCTAGACCGAGACCTCTTACATATTTTAAAGTCATTTTTGTCAATCCCATATTTTAAATTTCAATAATAACAATATTATCTTCAACTCCCTTTTCCCATATTGTAGGATCTTTTTAAATTGGAAATAGCAAACAATTAAAGTCGGGAATAACCTTAAAAAGTTAAAAAGAAAGTTATTCAAATTAAAAAAAAATACATGGAAAATTACTTGCCCACATCTGATTTTGAAAAAAATGCGTTAAGCTCGGGCAATGCCGGGGACTCCAGCAAGTATGTCTTGTGTCTAAAAAAGTGTGTTTCTAAATTTCTTGTATTTAATAAATCAAAACCAAAACTTCCTCCTTAAACATAAGATTTTTAATTGGGTACGTACTCGTAAATACCTACTAGATATTTATTGTAACTTTTTAAAATCATTTTAAATAAGAAATTATTTAATTTTTTTTACATTAGCTCAACACAGGATGTCCTGGGGAAAATAATTCCCAGGGCCTATGTCATCTTAGGGGATGCTGTGTGGAGGGTCTTTTTAGGAAAAGAGGAAGTTCTGAGAAGGAAAAGGGTATAAGGGGTGGGTAGGAATCTGGGGGTCAGTGTATCCAGAAGTGACAGACTTATGAATCCATCCCTCCCACTGCGGTGCAAGGCGATGTTCTGAGAGATTACAGGAGGAGCAGTCCAGAAGTTGAAGGAGTCCCTTTGGACTCCTTTTGGACGAACTTCAATCACTATGACGCTACCACGTGACCTTTGCCGGCCGATGGGTCTTCAGGCGCAATTAACTGGAGACGATTCAGTTTGATTCTGGGAACGAGCAGAGCAGTCAGCAGCCTTGCCAACGCATGACGTGACGGACGGGAACCGGCCCATGGAATTCTCACAATAGAATTTTCACAAATGGAATATCATATCGCAACTTTTCACATCGCCATTCGTAATGTAGTTTTCAATTATTTAACTTCTTTAAATATGGTTTATCCTTTCATTTTAGCTATTCAAGTTTTCCTTATTCTATCAAATATTTTGGTATTGAAATTGATGATAATCTCCGATGGAACGCACACATTGAAGTAATCACAAAAAAACTCACCAGGTACATTTACTTCTTTAGAGCCATCCGTAACATCCTCAACATAAACGACATTAAGAAAGCGCTACGCTTTATGTCAATCACAAATAGAGTACGGGATAACTGGATGGGGATCTGCCTTGAACACTCACATGGACCGGCTCAATATAGCCCAAAAAGGAGTTCTAAAGACAATTTTGAAATTATCGGTTAGAACTCCGACAGAAGAATTGCTTCAAAGCATTCAAGTCTACAATATACAAAAACTTTATGCAAAAAATATTTTATTTAAAATAAAAAAAAAAACATATCAGAATACTCCACTCTCCAACATAGATACACAACCAGGGCAATAAACCAAAATATTCTAGCTTCAGCCAGTTTGAAAACATCTTTTGGACAAAGAAATATGAAATTCAATGCGACAAAACTATACAACGCTCTACCAACTCAAACAAAAAAATAACCGAAATAAATAAATTTAAAACAAAAGTAAAAATATGTTTGAGAGAACTAAGTGAAAATGAACTATCAAACATACTGAAGACCATGTAAAGTCAACTGGATACTAAATACAAATGTGGAAAAACTACAGGCCGCCTCAGAACAGGAAACCCTAGTGAGGAGGACTGTGAAAAAAAAATAATGATGTACTTTATAATACCTTAATATACAATAATTTATAAATACATTATGTACAAATTTTGCTATAGATACTAATAAAAAAAAGTTTCTCTTTAATCATAATATGTGACATTAACTTCAGTTTACGTAACCTTGACTCATCGAGTGAAGGCACGCCCTGCAGATATTAACTATTATCCTTAACTATAATAATTTTAAATATTAATTTAATAACTCTAATTGTGTTGTATTAATAAATCTTGTTGTACAAATTAGAGTTTCATTATGTCTCATGCTTTGGATCTAATTTTCTATACTCACATGTAATCATTACATATTAACATTAGTAACTATTACATATTACACATATAACTAATTTTTATACCATCATTCCTCCTTATTTCACAGAGACGTCACATTTTGAAATCATTCTCGTGAATCTCGTTATTAAAATTAACAATATTATCTTTAACTATTTATTTCAAAATGCTCGGAAGATATTTTTTTAATTGGAAACAATAAAAATAAGGTAGGATGAACCAAAATAAGGTAGGATAATCCAAAAAATTTATTTTGGAAAAACTTTAAAAGTTATGTAAAAAGAAAGTTATTCAAATAAAAAAGGAGAATTACTGGTCCCCATCTGCCGGGGACTTCAGCAAGTAATTCTAGAGTCCAAAAGTGTGTTTCTAAATTTCAATTATTTAATAAATGAAAACCAAAATTTCCGCCTCAAACATAAGATTTGTAAGTAGGTACTTAACTACCTACCTACCTTACTGCACACCATTTATTTATTGTAACTTTTTAAAATTATTTTAAATAATTAATTATATAATTAATCGAAAAACGTCACTATCTCAGTGCCAAATCTTTTTTCAGACTTTCTTCATTCAGATATTTATGTAGGTAGGTACTATAATATTACAAAAAAAAAACATTAAGACAAATCCAAATAAACACGACAATTTCACGATTCAAAAAGAAATCATTACTGAAACATTAAAACGGCCATCACCTTGAATCGGAAATGGAACGTGCAAAAAAATACAGACTGACGAAGTGCGCAACGGCCGAGATAAAATAGGACTGTGTTACGCTCAGTAAAAAAAACGTGATACCCAACTACTCCCGTCTGGAGCCAGTGAGACTATTGCATCCCCAAATGGAGAATGTTGTGAGGCTGAAGGTAGTGGTGAAGGAAAGGAGATGGGGGAGAGGAAGGTGGGGAAGTACCTGGCTATTCAAATCTGGTCATCAAACACAGCTAATAACATTTCAAGCAAAGTTTTAATTCCAATTGGTGGTCGTACACCAGGGCGATACTAAGAGTATTTACCTCAATGGAAGGTGCCGCAAATAAACTAAATATTATTTTCAATTAATCGGTTGTGAATAAACATAAATTAATTAAAAAAAAATCATTTGCACACGTCGGGATTCGAACCGGAGACTTTTGGTTTGCTAGTCGAGAATCTTACCCCTATTACTTTGATTTGTTACATTTTCTAAATGATCAGGAGACATATGATATGCGGTGTCACTAGTTCCAATAAGTATACGTGTCTATGTCCATTCTCAAGTAGTTCCGTCAATCATTAGGTTCATCACGTAATTCACGCAATAATCTAATATGGGAAAAGTCCTGCCTTTTTAAAAGCCACTTACGCGACCACTTCGAACACCCGGTTCTTCCGAGATGTTTTAATCTTTTTTTTAACGACAGAGCTGCAAAAATTGACCACAGGAGAACCTCCTCCATGACGATATACGAAGGCCGTCATAAAATGTTGAGATAAATTTTACATAATGAATGTATGCAATACAATTTGGCATTTCTTACTTTGGACAGTTTTTGAGAATTTATTCTAATCTTCAAATAATGCATTGCTATTATGAGAAAATTTATCTCTGCCGCCGGAACATCAATATTTTTCCAACGATTAAAAAAGTGTATTTTTTATTTATTTTATTTCTTAACACAGGTAATGTTATAATTATTTTCATTCCTTACTAATTATTTTATTTCATATTTTTTTCTTAATAATATGTATTAAAATTGCAAAAAAATGACGTTCTTAATCTCAATTTTTAAAAGAATAAAGTGACAGTATAATATAAGTGTTTGGTCATATTATAGGTAATATTGTGGTTGATCAAAGGGAGTTTACATTGTATATTGTGAGAGCAGAATCTCATAGTTAGCATTTTGAATTTTGCAGATATCAATGCATGAATTTTGTTTAAAGAGACCAGTGGCGCACCCAGTGGAAGGCCCAGTGAGCCCCCTCCTAAAATAAGTTAATAGAAGTGTTTCCAAGCAGTAGCATTGCACTATCTGTTTGCGTAATGCTTGCAGTGGTTTTAATTAGTTCCACTGGTAGGTACTGGTTCAAACACTGTGTATTATGGGAATTATTGAGTAATTCATGAACAAAACATTTCTCACACTTATTTCGGACTGCACCTTACCGCAGGAAAATTACAGAAACCGACTGAGCCTTTCAAGGATGTAAGAATTTTGTTTAATGCTTTTGTGTATCACCAGTTATTAGATTGCATCTCACGGAGGAAAGAAATGGAAACGACTGTGCTTTACAAGGCGATAAAAAAACAACGATTTAAAAAATCCGTGTTGATATTTTTCAACAAATTAGCAGTTAGGATTCTCGTGCGGTAATAAAAAAATTATCAATTTTCAGGTCACGAATTATGTATTGAAACTATTTGAAATTGACCTTTTCAAATGCTCCTGCAGAGAATACAGAAATTAAAAATAATTATTAGGGCCAACATATAAAATTGAAAAAATAAATAAAAATAGTAATGTCGCAGTCAGCCATCTTTTAATACTCACAAAATATTAGAAGTTCGGAAAGGTCGGATTTAAAGATGGTTTTAATAATATTATTTATTATTTTGTTAAAAAAAATTCTGCCGCAATTTATTTAACAAGCACACGGACATATGAATATATCTGGACCTGCCCTAAGTGATAAAAACGTATTATTTCCCCCTCCACATGGCGCCGGCTGGAGCTCCTCCTTGGAACCGGCTCGCTCCATGGGGAGGGGATATAGCCTCGCTTGAATCTAAAATGTGTGACGTCATCATTCTTGCCGTGAACAGCGAGAAGCTGACATCCATACATTTAACGAAATAACGGCAGCTTGTGCTATACAATATATCTACCTATCAATATGCACATAGCGAATGTGGGCGGTACTCCAATGTGCTCGTCGCTGGTTACAGGGGTAAATAAATTATGAAACATTTGTAAAAGTGTTTTAACTAAACACGGCAAGAAAATATTGATATGTGTATTGGCGCGAGTCTTTTTGGGGCGAGCATTTGGCCTTAGCAAATAAGTTTTGAACGTGGCAAGCAATTCGCGCTCCCATGTAAAAAGGTCTATTCATTCAAAGCAGATTTTGCTTTTAAGAACTAAATGGTGATATTGTAATGCGAGATGCCTATATACTGTCAGATTGATTGTTCAACGAATGACAGTCATCTTTCCCCTCTTCGCTCCCCATAGTTTGGTTTTACCCCTCATCTGTAACTGCTTGTCTATCCATTTGGATGTCTATGAACAAGCATCAAAATGATGGGTATCATTTAAAATAAATGTTTTATCAAATGCAAGTAGGCATTTTAAATTAATAAATATCGTAATAAAAATGTATTGAACTATAATAAAATAAATCAGTTTTTTATGAAACTGCATTTTAATATAGGCACTAGGTACCGATGAAAATCGCGGGTTTCACTAAAAATGTGCATACATTAATTGCCAGTAAATCTATATAGGTAATCCATAACAGTATAAATATAAATAAAAAAGTTTGGTAAAACAATAGAAATATATATTATTGTGATATTGATTGCTGTAAGTTTAATCTGTGGAACTCCGTTTAGTTTGAAGATGTTTCTTTCATGTTATAGTTTATATCGAATTAAAAACATTTTCGTTCTTTGTTTTTGGGATGTTATGCCGTTTTTCCCTACGTCCTTCTTTAGCCAACGCTGTCCGAAATGTTGGCTAAATAAGGAGGTAGCACAACACGGCACAACATCCCTAAAACAAATAACTAAAATACTTTTGGTCGTGAAAATCTAAAAATGTAACCAAAATAAAAACAGTTCATTTTAATTAAATTATCAACAAGTGCTGCTATTAATATTATAATTATTACGCGTGGCAGCTATTTCGCCTTCCAAAGCATAATCAAACAGTATAATATATATTTAAAAAAAAAAACAAATATTTTGATTTCAAATACTAATTTAACTTTAATATTACGAAGTGGGACTGTTTATAAAGTATGGAAAATATTCTCACCTTGCCTCTGTGCTCCCACGAATTTTGCCACCACTAAAACCGTTAACACAATTTCTAGGAATTTCATTTTGAAAATAATTTTACAACACCGAATTTATGTATTTAAAAAAATTCTCTTGTTATTATCACTCGAAGAGTTGAACTCCAACTGTGATTCAACGAACTTTACTATCATATTTATATCAGTATATTTGCACTCGGAGTCACAAGAGATAAGAATTTTTCTCTCTCATATGTAAATAATTCATGAATAACTCTCCTAACCCTCTGATGCCAGTTATTTTTTGCAAAGAGGAAGCTTTTATGTACTTAAATAATTCCCCTGAAGGCCTGTCTTCTATGGGGAGGCTGTACGGAGACTCTTTTTAACAATTAATTATTGTTATTGGGATACGCGAGGTCTGTCAACGGTTCCATGACAGTTGATCCGTCGACAATTGGTCCCCCGGCGTACTTACAATTTGGGAGACGTGAATGGGTACCGCCGCCCCGGAACCATTATTGGATAACAACACTTCCGCCATAGGTCACTCCAAGTGGTTCGCTATGTTTGGTGACTTAGCAGGGGTGCCCGGGTTCATGGGATGAGGTTTGTCTAGGTCTTGGAGATTCCTTCAGATTCCTACCCACCCATTTAACCTTTTTCCTTCCCAGAACTCTCCTCTCCTTACTTTCTTTTTAAAAAACCCTCCACATTGCATCCCCAAAGATGACATAGGCCCTGAGGGAAATTATTTTCCTGAGGGCCTCCTGTGTGGAGCTCATGTAAAAAAAATGTGAGATCGGTTTAGAGATAATATTGCACAACTAATTATATAAAATATATCTAAGTGACCCCGAGGGGATGTGCAGACAGGATGTACCGCCGAATAATATATTTTCATTCAAATACATCAAGGAAAGATTTGCTTCTCTATTGCGCATGTATAACAAATCGACACTGTATAAATTCGTTTGATATTCATACCAACTTATTATTAAGGGTATTTTTGAAGTTGATTTTATTTTTGAAATTGGTATATAATACACAAAAAATTGTAATTTTGAACAATTGTCAGGTCACCCTGTAAACGATGATCATTATTAGTTGGAAAATATAAACTGAAGGCAAAGGAATGGAATGCCAAACCATAACAGTCGCAGGACGGACTACAGAATTATGAATAATAGTAGTATTGGAATAATGACGGAAGGCAACCACCTTACTAATATTTAACTTAATCAAGAATAACCTTAAAAGAAAACTTGAAGAGTTTTAATTGAAAATTAAAACTCTTCAAAACAAAAATTTCTAGAAATTGTTACATAGTCAATTCCCAAGAAATACCAAAAATTAAAAGAAAACGTTGATAACAGTTCACCAAATCAAAGAAAAAACAGGTGGGAAAACGATTATAGTTTTGATGACTCAATTCCCCGTTCTTATCTATCGAAGGTGTACAAAATGCAGCGCCAAGTTTATAAAACACATGAAAAATGTCGATGGTGTTCCCCATCTCTTTACTATTATTGTAGTCCGGTCAAGATAGCCCGAATAATCGGGGTACCCTAGCATAAATTCTCAAGAAGCTGAAAATTTACATGAACGTTAGGAATACCATTATAATGAAATTATGAAAAGTCCCAATCGATCCCATGAATGGAAAAAAATTTATTCGAGGTCAAAGTTCATACAAACGGGTTTTTTTTTTTTTTCAGCGAAACGGTTAGTTTTATGATAAAACTAGGTAAGACAAAAATTGTAGAACATCCAGTTATCTACAAAATTTGTACTTATACTTTTTTCCTTAAGATTCATTATTTCTGAGTAAAGTTATTCTAAAATTTACTAATGTTGTATTCCCTATAACATGCATGGCTACGCTGTCTGTGTACATCACATAAATAAAACTATTAGTCTATCGATTGGGACTTTTCACAATTTCATTATAATGGTTTCTCTAACGTTCATGCAAATTTTCAGCTTCTCGGGAATTTGTGCTAGAGTGAATGTCTATCTTGACCGGACTATTGTTTATTGTGATTAATTCTAAAAACGCTTGAATCTTCAACTTATTATTGTGTTTTCATAAAACGAGCAAGTTTTGAAAAAAAAGGCGTTAAAATAGAGTTTCGGTAAAGTAAAAAAAAAATATTCAGATTATATTTTCAGATTTTACGTAATAAAAACTTTAGTGAAAAGGCTATCAACATACTTATAGCCTAAGAGCCCGCGACATTAAACCTGTAATGATAGGTCTCCCAAAAATCATACACAAAAATCGTTAGATCATTCATAGGGGTACACAAAATGGCGGTGCTGCCATTTCTGAAACCGGTCAGCACTATAAAAAAAAATTTTTGAAAAAAATTATTTTTCAAGACTTCTGTAATCATAAGTCTCCCAAATTCTGATTGTTCCTCGAGACAGGGGAGGGGTAGGACTATACGAAAAAGCAGTGCTGCCCGTCCCCCTAATGGGCCGTCTCAGTTGCTGCCGAGAAATAAGAGACGCCAAATATGAGGTATCTGTAATCATCGGTCTCCCAAAAAAAACAAAGTTTATCTGAAAGATCATCAAATTTTGTGAAAGAAAAACCACTGCTGCCGTTTCCAAAAAGTGGACAAGATGGCGGCAGCAGCGTTTGAAAGTCGCCCTCCTTTTTTATGACTTTCGTTACATAAAAGACACCTCGTACCTAGGTATCAATATTCATCGACTTCCTCAAAAAACCAAACTTATCTGAAAGATCATCAAATTTTGTATAAGAAAAACCAATGCTGCCGTTTCCAAAAAGTGGACAAGATGGCGGCAGCAGCGTTTGAAAGTCACTCTCCGCGCAACCGAAATTGGCGTTTAGATTCGGTTTCATCAGCGATCGCCGGGTTTTTTTCGATATTTATTATTGAAATACGCCTTCCACTATCACGAACAATGAATTTTACGTGTTGTTGATTGTTTAAATAAATGAAATCGCATATTTTATGCGATATTTTTCGACTTTTCAGCCGTTTTCATTGTGTTTTTATACTTTCTTATGTCTTTCGTTAATAAGAGACACTTCGTACCCAGGTGTCTATAATCATCGGTCTCCTCAAAAAACTAAAGCTTATCTGAAAGATCATCAAATTTTGTGTAAGAAAAACCACTGCTGCCGTTTCCAAAAAGTGGACAAGATGGCGGCAGCAGCGTTTGAAAGTCGCTCTCCGCGCAACCGAAATTGGCGTTTAGATTCGGTTTCATCAGCGATCGCATGGTTTTTTTTCGATATTTATTATTGAAATACGCCTTCCACTATCACGAACAATGAATTTTACGTGTTGTTAATTGTTTAAATAAATGGAATCGCATATTTTATGCGATATTTTTCAGTTTTTCAGCCATTTTCATTGTGTTTTTATACTTTCTTATGTCTTTCGTTAATAAGAGACACTTCATACCCAGGTGTTTATAATCATCAGTCTCCTCAAAAAACCAAACTTATCTGAAAGATCATCAAATTTTGTATAAGAAAAACCAATGCTGCCGTTTCCAAAAAGTGGACAAGATGGCGGCAGCAGCGTTTGAAAGTCACTCTCCGCGCAACCGAAATTGGCGTTTAGATTCGGTTTCATCAGCGATCGCCGGGTTTTTTTCGATATTTATTATTGAAATACGCCTTCCACTATCACGAACAATGAATTTTACGTGTTGTTGATTGTTTAAATAAATGAAATCGCATATTTTATGCGATATTTTTCGACTTTTCAGCCGTTTTCATTGTGTTTTTATACTTTCTTATGTCTTTCGTTAATAAGAGACACTTCGTACCCAGGTGTCTATAATCATCGGTCTCCTCAAAAAACTAAAGCTTATCTGAAAGATCATCAAATTTTGTGTAAGAAAAACCACTGCTGCCGTTTCCAAAAAGTGGACAAGATGGCGGCAGCAGCGTTTGAAAGTCGCTCTCCGCACAACCGAAATTGGCGTTTAGATTCGGTTTCATCAGCGATCGCCTGGTTTTTTCGATATTTATTATTGAAATACGCCTTCCACTATCACGAACAATGAATTTTACGTGTTGTTAATTGTTTAAATAAATGGAATCGCATATTTTATGCGATATTTTTCAGTTTTTCAGCCATTTTCATTGTGTTTTTATACTTTCTTATGTCTTTCGTTAATAAGAGACACTTCGTACCCAGGTATCTATAATCATCGACCTCCTCAAAAATCCAAAGTTTATCTGAAAGATCATCATATTTTGTATAAGAAAAACCACTGCTGCCGTTTCCATACAGTAGACAACATGGCGGCAGCAGCGTTTGACAGTCGCCCTTCACGCAATCGAAATTGGGGTTTCGATTCGGTTTTATCAGCGATCGCCCGTTTTTTTTCGATTTGTATTATTGAAATACGCCTTCCACTATCACGAACAATGAATTTTACGTGTCGTTGATTGTTTAAATAAATTAAATCGCATATTTTATGCGATATTTTTCGATTTTTCAGCCGTTTTCATTGTTTTTTTTTTCTTACGTCTTTCGTTACATTTTATATTTTTAAATAAAGACCACCTGAAACGTGAAGTTTTTTTGGCTATATTTTTTAGCAGAAATAGAGTCTTTGACCCTACATTGTAACGGAGTCTTAAGAGCCGTTCAGACACGCGGTATGCGCCCAGCCTTACTCGCCCGAAAAATAGAACGAAATGGATTGTATCTACTAAAGAGCTGACTAACCCACTCTATTAAAAATACGATGTTCGGACGCGTTTTGTTAATACTGAACTCTCCGCTCGACTAAAATACTTCCGCGTGTCTGAACGGCTCTTAAGACTCCGTTACAATGTAGGATCGAAGACTCTATTTCTGTTAAAAATTTAGCCAAAAAAACTTCACTTTTCAGGTGGTCTTTATTTAAAAATATAAAATGTAACGAAAGACGTAAGAAAAAAAAACAATGAAAATGGCTGAAAAATCGAAAAATATGGCATAAAATATGCGATTTCATTTATTTAAACAATCAACGACACTTAAAATTCATTGTTCGTGATAGTGGAAGGCGTATTTCAATAAAACAAATCGAAAAAAACCGGGCGATCGCTGATGAAACCGAATCTAAGCGCCAATTTCAGTTGCGCGACGAGCGACTTTCAAACGCTGCTGCCGCCATCTTGTCCACTTTTTGGAAACGGCAGCAGTGGTTTTTCTTATACAAAATTTGATGATCTTTCAGATAAGCTTTAGTTTTTTGAGGAGACCGATGATTATAGATACCTGGGTACGAAGTGTCTCTTATTAACGAAAGACATAAGAAAGTATAAAAACACACAATGAAAACGGCTGAAAAATCGAAAAATATCGCATAAAATATACGATTTCATTTATTTAAACAATCAACGACACGTAAAATTAATTGTTCGTGATAGTGAAAGGCGTATTTCAATAATAAATATCGAAAAAAACCGGGCGATCGCTGATGAAACCGAATCTAAGCGCCAATTTCGGTTGCGCGAAGAGCGACTTTCAAACGCTGCTGCCGCCATCTTGTCCACTTTTTGGAAACGGCAGCAGTGGTTTTTCTTATACAAAATTTGATGATCTTTCAGATAAGCTTTAGTTTTTTGAGGAGACCGATGATTATAGATACCTGGGTACGAAGTGTCTCTTATTAACGAAAGACATAAGAATGTATAAAAACACAATGAAAACGGCTGAAAAATTGAAAAATATAGCATAAAATATGCGATTTCATATATTTAAACAATCAACGACACGTAAAATTCATTGTTCGTGATAGTAGAAGGCGTATTTCAATAATACAAATCGAAAAAAACCTGTCGATCGCTGATAAAACCGAATTCAAACGCCAATTTCGGTTGCGCGGAGAGTGACTTTCAAACGCTGCTGCCGCCATCTTGTCCACTTTTTGGAAACGGCAGCATTGGTTTTTCTTATACAAAATTTGATGATCTTTCAGATAAGTTTGGTTTTTTGAGGAAGTCGATGAATATTGATACCTAGGTACGAGGTGTCTTTTATGTAACGAAAGTCATAAGAAAGGAGGGCGACTTTCAAACGCTGCTGCCGCCATCTTGTCCACTTTTTGGAAACGGCAGCAGTGGTTTTTCTTTCACAAAATTTGATGATCTTTCAGATAAACTTTGTTTTTTTTGGGAGACCGATGATTACAGATACCTCATATTTGGCGTCTCTTATTTCTCGGCAGCAACTGAGACGGCCCATTAGGGGGACGGGCAGCACTGCTTTTTCATATAGTCCTACCCCTCCCCTGTCTCGAGGAACAATCAGAATTTGTGAGACTTATGATTACAGAAGTCTTGAAAAATAATTTTTTTCAAAAATTTTTTTTTATAGTGCTGACCGGTTTCAGAAATGGCAGCACCGCCATTTTGTGTACCCCTATGAATGATCTAACGATTTTTGTGTATGATTTTTGGGAGACCTATCATTACAGGTTTAATGTCGCCGCCGCTCCTACTATTAGTTGTGATTCTCCGGAAAGTAAATATACAAAAAGCAGTTCACTATTTCACCCTTCCCGGTTCATTGATACCATTGCTCTTTCAGAAGGCGTCGCTCTAAAATTATTAATTAAGACGGTATTTCCAAGGAAGAAAATGTGTAAAAACTTGTATAGTCATTATCGGAACCAATGGAAAACACAACAAGTGTTCTTCAAGGATCGGTATTGGGTTCCTTTTCATTTTAAATTAATTTTAAAGACATAGTCAAACATAATTTTTTTACATTTTAATGTGCTGAGTGTACACGCAATAAAGAAATGAAATAAAAACCTGCAAAATATGGCATGATGACTAAAACAAAATCAATACAAAATATGTTAAAATTCAATAAAGCACCTATTTAATGTGTGATTTTTTAAAATGTTCTAGAGATGCATGAAAGTGTCAGAAATAAAATAAAAAAATAGTAATATTTATATTCTAGAAGCGGGTTTCTGCCAGGTGGGCATTTATTTCAACCACGCAACTGTATTACGTTTTTCTGTAAAATAATAAGTATTCATGGTTTATTTTATTGTAAAGTAACCACGCAGTAAGTTAACATACCATCTTATATAAAATATCCCAATAGATAAATAAAAAGCAAGAAAATTAAATCTATTCTGTGCTTAACAAATCTACTGGATTTGCCGGATCTTCCCTGATGATGGACACTGCAACGCTGTTCGAAACGTTTGGCTCAAGAAGGAGCATAACATCCCAAAAACAAATACTTAACGAAAATCAATAACGTCGTATTTTTCAATCTCAGCACTCTAGCTCACTGAAAACTCACGGACCGCCACTGGTAGGTACCTACTAATTTTTCCCACAATCAGTTCCAATTTTGAAAGTGACACTAAAATTTAAAGCTAAAATTCTAGAGTTTTTGAACTGCCGTTACACATAGAGGCACATTCGAAATTAGTATTTTTAATACCTAGTGCAGACCCGTGAAAAATCACGGGATATTATAATGCCTATTTTTAATTTTATATTATAGATAGGTACCTATTAAATCGGACGTTTGATTTTTTCCACAATCAGTTCCAATTTTGAAAGTGATACTTAAATTCATATCAAAAGTTCTATATTTCATTGAACGCGGTTACAGCCAGTGGCATAACTGAAATCAGTATTTTTAATACCTAGCGCAGTCCAGTGAAAAATCACGGGATATTATAATTTCAATTTTAAATATTATACCAAAACGGTGCAGATTTCATGACGCTAGAGCTCACCGTTAGAGTTATTGCTGCTGATTTTATTCACTAAAATAATTAAGCTCGCGCCGTTTATGAAAGAGCAGATTTTGAATTCTTTTGAATATCACCTTAATTATTTTTTCCAATAATAAATACATTGTTGAGGAACATCTAACATGCGAACTCTGTTTAGCATATTTACAGAGATATTGAAACAATTATAGACAAGTCGAATTACTAAATTAGTTTACAGCACCGGCACGGAAGGGTTAAAACGTTTGTGGCCAAATATTTTTTTACAGTGAATTCACACACGTTGTTTTTTTATTTATTTCGTACTAAATATAATAATAGAATGAAAAATCCCCAAATAGGCAAGTTTCTCCCCCAATAGACAACTGCCGGTGACCGGTGAGAGAGCATTTTATGCATGATAAGTAAGGCCGACGGTCTCCGTAGTTGAGGGGTAAGGCTCTTGACTCGCAATCCGAATGCGGGAAAATAAATTTTATTTGATTAATTTGTCTTATTTAACAATTAATTCATTTAAAATACTATATAGTATATTTGCTGCACGTTTCAGAGTGTAAGATAGTCTCAGTCGCCCTAGTGACACCACCATTAAAAATTGAAACCTTGCTTAAAATGGCTTTAGCTGTGTTTGGTGGCCAGATCTGAAAAACCAGGAACAGCCCCACCTTCCTCTTCCCCATCTCCTTCCCCTTCACACTCCCTTCAGCCTCTCGACATACCTCAATTGGGATTAAAAAATGATATCCAGTTTTAACTCACCGTTTTACATTCTGGCTGTCTGTAAATTTGTTTGGACTTTCTTATTCGCATTATTTCAGTATCATGATAGCTACCCGCCTGAATAAAGTTTGAAAACAGAATTGTCTTTTAGACAGTGACACTTCTGTGGACAAATTGTATAATTCCTAATTTGAAATTTAAAAAAAGAATAAATAAAAGTGTATACTAACAAATCTTTTTAGAGGAAATTTCGGGTTTGATTTATTAAATAAGGAAAATTTAGGGCACTACAAATTGTATTTATTCATTTATTTGTTTGACTGTTTGTTATGTAACTCGAATCGCATTAATATGTATTTTCCTTGACACGGTTTTATATCAGCGACCTCTCTGACCTCTGTGACCGAGATAAGAAGCTTACGGTCACATTGAAATAAAACACAATCAAATATTTTAATTCGAATAAACAGGAAAAATAATATATTAATTCCGTAACTGCTTTCTTTATCTGCAATGTGTCTGTAAATTAAACACGAGTTTTGAGGAGACAGAACGAACTGGTTCTTTTATTTGAATAACCTTTTAAAACATAGACAAGATAATCATAGACAACAGATCATTTTGATATAAGAAATCAACACCCCCACTTATCAAAATAATGTAGGTACACAATACACATATTACAAAAGGAATATGAACATTGTTAATTCTTTACATCCTGTATACCCAATAACTGCATAAAATAATAATGCTTAGTACTAGCTAAACCCTTTGTAAATATGTCTGCTGGCATTTCAGCTGTTTCCAAATATTTCAATGCTATAATTTTATCATTAACACATTCTTTACAAAAATGGTATCGTACATCAATATGAATATGACTTGACCTAAATCTTTTATTTTAAATTTTGAAGCCAATACCTTTTTCAAATATTTACATTCAACATTATCATTTGAAAACACAAAAAAATCATCTACATACAAAGTAACTATTGTCTTTTTATAATCCTTAATTTTTGTGTATAAACATGGTTCTAACATGGAGCGTTTATAGCCTATACCAACAAGACATTCATCGACCTTCTTGTACCAGGCCCTTGAGGATTGCTTAAGACCGTAAATAGCTCGATTCAATTTAAGTACTTTATTATTATCATTTTGAGAATCTAATAAACATTCTGGTAATTGCATGTAAATTGTTTCCTCAAGATCCCCGTTCAAGAACGCTGTAGTAACATCTAGATGTGTAACATCTAACCCAAGTTTGACAGATAATGCGAACAACAATCTCAAAGTTGAATGTCTAACAACAGGCGAGAAAGTGTCTGAATAATCCACATTTTGCTTCTGCATGTAGCCCTTGGCTACTAAACGTGCACGGTATCGAACATTATTACTATTGTCAATCTTTTTCCGTAACACCCACTTGCACTTTACTACAGTTTTACCATCCTTTGGCACATCCACCAGCTCCCATGCATTATTTTCTTTAAAAGAATTAAGTTCTTCTTTCACTGCACTTAACCACTGTTCTTTTTCATTTCCCTGTAATGCTTCTTCCAAAGATATTCCACTAGCATCATCAAACACACCCTCAGGAATACACGTATTTAGCATCCCATACCGCTCTGGCTTCCTAATGATTCTGCTGGATCTAATACGCTGCTCAGGTGAATCAGAAGCATCTTCATAATCACTAGGAGTGTAAGTATCGTCTGATGTATCTTCGACTAGTATATCCTCTTCTAAAGTTGTATCTTCTGAACTTGATGTATCTTTGCAACTAATGTCCCCCACTGGACATGATTTTTCCCCACTCTCGGTAATTGATATATTGACCTCTGGGTTCTTTTCATCTTCCATGATAATGACATCTCTACTTGTAAGAATACATCTTTTAGTGGGATCGTAAATTCGGTATCCTTTAATATTGTCGGCATAACCTACCAACAAATTTTTTTTAGCCTTAGTATCCCACTTAAGTCTTTTTTCTTTTGGTATGTGAACCATCACCTCACTGCCGAAAATACGCACATGACTTAAATCTGGTTTTTTGTTTGTCCAAAGTTCATACGGTGTTTTGTCATTCAAGTCTGATGCGATAGATCTGTTTCTAAGATAGACAGCAGTATGTGTTGCTTCTGCCCAAAACTTCTTAGGAAGTCCTGCATCGAATAACAAACAACGAGCTCTTTCTACAATGGTACGGTTAATTCGTTCACTCATCCCATTTTGTTCAGGAGTGTACGTATTGGTTTTTTGATGTAAAATACCAGCCTCCTTTAGGTATTTTTCAAACTCATTGCTACAAAACTCTAAGCCATTATCTGTCCGGAACGTTTTAATCTTTTTACTATGCTGATTTTCAACTAAAGCCTTAAATTCTTTAAAGAATTTGAACGACTCACTCTTTGCTTTCAGAAAGTAAACAAAGGCCATGCGGCTATAGTCATCAATAAAAATTAGGAAATACCTCGATCCTCCAATAGAGTTCTCTTCCATGGGTCCACATACGTCTGCATGAATAGTGTCTAATATGCTGGTGTTCCTTGTTCCTGTATGAGTAAATGGAAGGCGTGATTGTTTACCTTCACAACATACAATGCATGTACTTTTGCCAAAAACTGCTTTATCATTATATGACACACCAGTCACTGCACCTTTGTTCATCTTATCCATGTCTTTGCAATTTAAGTGACCCAATCTCCTGTGCCACACTTCACTAGAACTAACACCAGTTGATGATGTAAACAAACATTTCTTCTTTTCTGTTCTCAATTTATATACACCATCCGTCAAATCTGCTATAGCAACTAATTCATTATTTTTATTATAAATATAGCAGCATTTTTCTTTGAAGTTCACTTTATTGCCATTTTTAATTAACTGACTCACTGACAATAGGTTAGTTGTCAATCCTGGAACACAAAGTACATTCTTGACAAGAACTTCAAATTCACTTTTGTGGTTTTTTGTTACAATAATTACATCACCTGAACACGACACTTTCAGTTTTTCATTATTGGCAATAACAATTTTTTCATCCATTTTGTGATCCGCAACATTCTCAATCCATTGTTTACTTGTTGTCAGGTGCATGCTTGCGCCTGAGTCAACATACCAATCATTAGATTAGATAGACAACAGATCATTTTGATATAAGAAATCAACAGTGTCGCACACAAGTTAGTGGAAATACTAACGCCATGTTATTAATTTCATTTATCTCTACCTAAAGTAAACGAGGAAAATAAAATAATACAAAATTATTTTTTTAAATAAATTTACTTATCACTCATGACGTGTTTGCACTCTTTACTGACTTACAGTGGTGTGCGGGCTAAAAATACTGAAAAGCCATACCTACCAAAAAAAAATCTTTTTATGCAAATATTTAAACATATCTTCCGAACAGGCCCTCCATTGATATGCTTGGTGTAACCCTAAGTGACCAGCTCAGGTATGGGGGCTCCATCGAAGCCAGAGTAAAGTTAGCCTCCCAAAAACTGGGCGTACTGTACAGGGCCCGCAGATACTTTAATAGTAGACAACTGCTAACCCTGTACAAATCGCAAGTGCGCCCCACGGTTGAATTTGGCAGCCACCTCTGGTCTGGAGCTCCAAAATACCTGAAAAATACCCTCGACTCTGTGCAGAAACGGGCGGTCCGTTTGATAGATTCTCCCATCTTAACAGACGGATTGCAATCTTTAGAGCACAGGCGTCGGGTGGGAATGCTATCCTTGTTCTACCGGTATTACAATGGAAGATGCTCCGAGGAACTAGCATCATTGATCCCTTCGGCACCGGTGCATAGTCGGGAAACACGCCAAACGCGTGCCCAACATTTGTACACAGTTGACATTTGTCACATGATAACGGGTCGTTTCTTCGACTCGTTCTTGTGTTCAACAGCTCGGCTGTGGAATGATTTGCCGGCCTCTGTGTTTCCTCCTTCCTACAACATGGGTCTCTTCAAGACCAATGTTCATTCCTTCCTCTCCTCAAAAAGACCCTCCACACAGCATCCCAGATGACATAGACCCTGAGGGAAATTATTTTCCTCAGGGCCTCCTGTGTGGAGTTAATGTAAAAAAAAAAAAAAAGATACTTTAATAGTACACAACTGCTAACCTTGTACTGCTAATCACAAGTGCTAAACCAACTGCTAATCACAAGTGCGCCCCACGGTTGAATTTGGCAGCCACCTCTGGTCTGGAGCTCCAAAATACCTGAAAAATGCCCTCGACTCTGTGCAGAAACGGACGGTCCGTTTGATAGATTCTCCCATCTTAACAGACGGATTGCAATCTTTAGAGCACATGCGTCGGGTGGGAATGCTATCCTTGTTCTACCGGTATTACAATGGAAGATGCTCCGAGGAACTAGCATCATTGATCCCTTCGGCACCGGTGCATAGTCGGGAAACACGCCAAACGCGTGCCCAACATTTGTACACGGTTGACATTTGTCACATGAGAACGCGTCGTTTCTTCGACTCGTTCTTGTGTTCAAAAGCTCGGCTGTGGAATGATTTGCCGGCCTCTGTGTTTCCTCCTTCCTACAACATGGGTCTCTTCAAGACCAATGTTCATCCCTTCCTCTCCTCAAAAAGACTCTCCACACAGCATCCCAGATGACATAGGCCCTGAGGGAAATTATTTTCCTCTGGGCCTCCTGTGTGGAGTTAATGTAAAAAAAAAATAATAAGATATTGATTGTTGGTGCGTAGGTAAAGTGAAATTCAATTCAATTCAATTTATTCATTTTCAAAACATAACAAAATTACAATTTCAAAGCGTTTTCAAAAGAGAAAATATTTTAGATGAGATAAACAAAGCGTACCGTCTAAATTGTGCTCCATTGATGTTAAACATATCTATATTCGAAGTGTTTCTATTTAACAACACGACAGCTTTCCCCACTGGCATGATCATAGGCAAGTATGTTCTGCAAGCCAGGAGATAAAACGGTCGGTGACGGAGATAACCATCGGTAACGTAGAAACTAATGCTCTCCATGATAGTGGAGTTTTCGAACCATCCACGAGTCAGTCGGAAGAAATGTGTTACAGTGAGAACATCCCTTCTGACCCATAGATGGTTCACACCGAGCAAGCCAAAGAGAAAGTCACTTGGGAAGAGCCACTGGTAGTAGCCATACTCCCTCAGGTAGAGATAGCTCAGATTTTTTTTTCTGAACCTTCTCCAACATGAGGGAATACTTCACTTGGTGTGGGCTCCAAACCACCGATCCACTCTCAAGCCTACTCCTAACCAAAGCATTGTGTAGTACTGTGAGAACCCGGGTGTCTCTGAAATGTGTCACAGTGCGTAGGACAAAACCCAGAATTCTCAGCGAAGTACTACACGTCATTACAATATTAGCATGAAAAGTCAACCTACCATCAAACACAATACCAAGATCTTTCATAGTGGAGACACGTTTTATATTTTGAAGCAAAGTATGACACGCCCTAGTAAAAAAAAATTAAGATCTACACCAATGACATCTGTTGAAGGATGTTGAACTACATGTATAATCACATGTTATATAATTTATTTATAATTATATATGTTACCGTAAAAGCCCGAATATTGGTAAATCCTAAGATTTTCCAGTAAATCCTAAAATTTACCAACTCTTAATGGTAAAAGTCCGAACCGTTCTATAATCATCGTTCACCAACCTAACCTAACCTAACCTAACCTAACCTATCTAATGGTAAAAGCCCGAAAAAATCGTTTCTTATTTAAATATTATAAACGATTTTTTCGGGCTTTTACCATTAGAATTTAGTACATGTTAGGTTAGGTTAGGTTGGTGAACGATGATTATAGAATGGTTCGGACTTTTACCATTTTAAGAGTTGGTAAATCTTAGGATTTACCGGAAAATCTTAGGATTTACCCTAGTTCGGGCTTTTACAGTGACATATATACTTTCGACGGCCTTACCTTCAGCCTCACAATATACAGCAATCGGGGATGCCATAGTCTCACTTGGGATGCCATAGTCTCGCTTCAGATGGGAGCAGTTGGGACTCTAGTGAGGTATTATCATTAAAAAATAAAAGTGTAGAGAAATAGATAAAAAAAAAAAGCAAGGGACTTCCCTTGCAGCAGCAAGGCTCATAACCAGGGTCTCTAAATATTCGCACATTTCAGAACACCTTCGTAACCTTCACTGGCTCAAGTGCCCTGAAAGAATCCAGTACAAATTGTGCTGAATGGTGTTTAAATCAATTAATGAAATGGCCCCACCTTATATCTCTGAATTATGCGTCCCAGAAATACTGATCCGAGGCAATTAACCCTTAGATCGGCAACTTCATCGGCTATAAGCAGACTAATAGAACCGAAACGAAAGGCAAATACTAAGTTTGGAGATGGTGCTTTCGGAGAATCTGGGCTTAAGGCTTGGAATAGACTCCCTCCGGAATTAAGATGCATAAAAAGCCCAACAGAATTTAGGTCCAAACTAAAAACCTACCTTTTTGGGCTCTCAGAGCCCGTTCACACTTCCGTTTTAAAAAACAGAGGCGGGTCCCATTTTGAAAACGGATCCTATAGTCTGTCATAAAAGAGTAGAAAATATAAAAACTGGAACTACTAAATTTGTAGACTGGCAACACCAATTTAACTGTCAAATATTTTTTTGAAGTGCAATGACACTGATTGTATAGAACACATTAAACCACATTTTAAAAAACATTTTTTCTTCATGACATAAATTTGATTAAAAGGTGATTTATAAAGCGATTTACTTTAATTTAATTTAACCTAAATTTAACAATAGATAGAAAGGAAGAATCACTAATGGTGAGTTTAGTTACACTACTTTTAGATCTGAATGAGTTAAATATATTCAGACCTAAAATTAAAGACATGATCTAAAGCCCAGGCAACGCTAAGTACTTTATCTAGTATTAAATAATGTGAGCAATTTCTAAACTGTGCTTTATATTTTATTACATTATAGTTATTCTTCATTATGTTAACACAAAATTGCAAAAGTATAATAATAATATACCTATATGCAATTCTAATTTTGAGTTCGGCGGGTATCTATACTGCAATGAAAAAATATTTTTTCCACTATTATGCCTTTTTTATTTTTTTATAAAAATGTAGGTTACACAGCTTTACTTTAACACCATGAGTTATGTGTTTAGTATTGCCATTTGATCAACAGTGGCGCCCTCGTATATTTTTTACTCTTATTTGACAAACTGTACTTTACGAAAATTCTACTCTACGAAAACAATGACCAAAACATTTTATTTGCTCATTCTTCAGTAAACGGTCGTGCGCAATGGACGACGATGAATCTCTTATTGTCATGTGGTACTTATTAAAAAGAAGGAAAAAAGTGAAAAGAAAATTTTGGGTACACCCAATTATAGCTGAAAGATTTCTGGAGGAGCTTTCCAAGTGTTAATGAGTGAATTGAGAAGTGATGAACTAAAGTTCTTTAATTATTTAGAAAGTCTATCACTTCCTTTAACTATCTACTGGAACGAGTTCCAGAGAACTTAACGTATCAAAATACAAAATTGAGAGAGTGCATTTGTCCAGAAGAAAAGAAAACGGATCCATTCTCCGTGTAATGTGAACAGCTCCATTGAAATGTATTAGCTAGCGCGTTCCGTTTCGACTTCGAAACGGACGCTCTGCATAGGCGATCTCTCCGGCAAAACATAACGGATCCGTTTTCAAGCCGGAACCGACAAGTGTGAATAGCTCCATAGAGTCACTACAGCGGCTAGGGCTTCCGTTTCTAAAACGGGACCTGCCTCCGTTTTTAAAACGGAAGTGTGAATGAGCTGTCATACCCTTAATTTAAATATACCTATCTAATAGTATCATACTTGTATTGCCTATGATATCTCTTTATCACACTTTTCTTACTGAATTAAAATTACTTGAATTTTTACACATAAATCAGTCTCTTGACGAATCACATTTAGGAAGATCAAATCCTTGTACTACTGTACCGCCCACCAGTAGCGTAGCGAGGGGGGGGGGCGGACCGCCCCGGGTGCCGTGACACTACACCCGATGGAAGGTGACACCCGACCTTTAAAAAATTACGAAGGATATTGTCGCAAAAATATTGAATGCGGTGTTATTTATATTTTCGTAGCTCTATGGCTCCCCGTGGAATGTCCCGAAACGGGGAGAATTTTGTGCCTGACGGTCTTTTTATAAACAAAAATAGCCTGTTTCTGAAATTCTCTACTCACCCCCCCCTCCTCCCCACCCCTCTGCGTGCGAACTCTATTAAAATTTATTTAAATAGACGGACAGATAGTAAGGATGGTCCTGTATTCATTCATTTTTTGGCAGCATCGCGTTCATTGGTCAATTTACATATATTTTTGTATCGGTGATCAATGAACCGGTGGATGCAATTTTTAGCCATAAGTTGTTTTAATTGTTTGCTTGTAGTTTTCTAGATCTTAGAAATATATTATAAGTTTGTACCTTGAGGTGATTTTTCACAAAAACAGCACTTTATAAATCAACAGCACTTTATAAATCATCCAAATATTATTATTATTATTGACAGGGGCAAGGGCGTAGCTAGGATTTTGTTAAGGGGGGGGCAGGCGTAGACAAACCAAGAATATATCTAAGGTAAATGCTGCATGAGCAATGGGACAGGTTACGTTAAAAATGAAAAATAAAATATCCTACAGTTAATTTACAAAAAAGTATTCGACGAGGTTCTTCACAAAACCGTTTTAATACCTCAGATTCAATTGTATCCTTAGTTTTTTGTACCATGGTTCGGTGTACACTGAGCATACATAGGGCGTTGAAACGGTTTTTAGTCATCGTTGATCTCAGCCATGTTATAACACGACGCAATGTAGAAAAGGACTATATTACTTATGGTGCAAGGTTGTGCCAAGCAAATAAGCATTGATTTTTTTGTTGCAGGAAGAAAATATTCGCCTCCTTTGACACTTCAGTAAAATCTAGCTTTTCGAGATCTTTTCTGGTCATACCCTTGTTCTGCCATTTTTTATACCATAGTTCGGCTTCTTGATTAAAATTAAGTAAATCGTAGAATAGGCAAAAAAACTTTGAGCTTTTTCTTTAAAATCAATTAATGACGTATTCAACAATGCATTGTACAGGGATGTAGCGACATTAATCCGAAAGCAGACAAATTTTGGTCACCAAAACGCTGCTCCAATGCAGATATAAGTAATAAAACTTACCAGATATAAGGGAATCTAAATAAGGAATGATAATATAATCGATCGCTTCCAAAAATCGCATGGAGTCTCAGCAAGGTAATTGGACCGATGTTGTTGGCAAGATACAATGCGTGGGACTTGTATATCAGTTCCAAAGGCAGCTGCAGTTCTAATTGAAATATCTAAAATATTTTGGCTCTCTATGTCTACGTTGTTTCGATGATCATTTATAACAGAAATTATACCCTTAATATGACTCATACATGCGTACATATTGATAGTTTCCGATTGTAAAGCATTGGCAATAGGTTCCAATATGCCCGAGTACTTGGCTATCAGTTGACACATAGTAACTGATCGGCACGTTTTCTTGATGCTTCATTATTCATGATCAACTAAAAAGGTAATAATAAAAATGAAATTGATTTTCACAAACAATAGGCTACCGACATAATATTACTTTACGGTTTTTGAGCATTCCTGCATTTTCTACCTCGTCCTGCCCTTACCTCGTTACGCCCTTGGACAGGGGAATGATGTGTTTTTTTTATTGAGTAGACAAGCAACATTGACACAATGCAATGTTCTTTACCTACTTTTACTTATTGTTTTGCAAATATTAGTGTTAAAACTTCTATGTCACACAATGAGTGACATCTATTGTCTGTTTATCATACTCCATTAGTTTAATTATCCGTCAGATATCCCAGTTTCCAAATCTGCCATCAGAGGCCTCTAGTAGCAATATTTCATGTTAGGGGTCGTTCAAGTATTACGTAACGTACTTAGGGGGGGGGGGTCTTGTGAAACGTTAGTGTGCATCACGAGGGGGGGAGGGGGGGGGAAAGGGGGTTCAAACAATGCATTACGTAACATGTTTTTCTTTATTTAGATAAAAAAACTAGGGAATTAAAATCTTCCAAGTTGGCAATCCTTTTCGTACTCGAAATCTGTTGGTTTATTTATTGCCGCAAACGCGATTAAAACAAGAAAAAAGGTATTTATGCGACTTTCCAGTACTTTGCACAACTTAATTGTGACTTTCGGGTTAAAATTGTCACTTGGGCGTTACGTAACGTTTAGGGGGGGGAGGGTACGGAGAAACGTTACGGCGCGTTACATGGGGGGGAGGGGGGGTCAAAAATCTTCAAAAATTGCATTACGTAATACTTGAACGCCCCCAAAGTTTATGATAGGTGCATAAATATACCAAAGTTGGATAGGTGTTTTTTACTATAAAAAGGCTGTTTTTGTTACAATCTTTCTTCTTTCTACTGTAAAAGATCTTGTTAAAAGAACACTAGGGTTTCCTATTAAATTCAGGGTTGCGGACCGGGAGGTACTTTAACCACTCAGGTATTTTGCGATTATGCAAGCTTTTTTGTCAAACGAACTGTCAGATTTCTAAAAGCTTTGTGTTATTTCCGCTTCACAATTAACGCTCTATAAATGAAACATTTCTGAACGTAGCCGAATACTAAAAACTGTTTTTGAAAGGTTATAAAATAAGCTTTCATATTATTATATTACAAATAAATATCAACATTTATAAACATTAAAATTTAGAATGCAAACATAAAAAAATTGTAAAAATGACTTACACAATGTTTTATGTGAAAACAGTGCTAAAATCACAGATTAAGTAAAAAAAAAAAAAAAAAAAACTTATTCTTATTGTATAAATGTATAATAAACAATTTTGTCACCTCTTTTTTTAACATATCATACAAGAATATTTAAAAAATTAACAATGTCTAACGGTGCGTAGGCGATTTGGCGGGTGAAAACTGTTTCCACAAAATAAGTATTTTTTATGTACTTCTATGGAAAACTTTGAATAGAGATGTGAAGCTTGATTCAATATAGATCTTTTACTTTTTATTTTAGGGATGTCTCCAGAACAATAACAGAGTTAAAATGACTTCTGTGGGAACATTTATTGTACTTGACTGCTATTGTTATATTGTCGTGTAAACACGCTTACGGGTCGTGTTAATTTAATTTGTTACAAGTATTGTTTTGATTCAGTTGTCAATGGAGAACTCCAGTCCAATTTTTATTATTTTTTTTATAAATGACCTTCTAACTTAAATAACTGCATTTTATTTTTAGATTTAGTTTTAATAGTTAAAATAATTGTCAAAGTTATAATTTTCAAGACCCCCGAAAACCACCGTATGTATGGCGAATCGTGTTACGTCATCACTCCTGAAAAATCACTATAGGATCGGGCAATCAGCTGATCAACTGCCGCCATTTTGAATTCCGTTGTTCGAAGTTTTCTCTCTAGAAGTAGAATTACTATTTGTTTTTTGCAGTAGTTTTTGAATATTTTCAATAATAGAGATGAACTAATAAGAGATAGCTTTATTTTTGAAACATTATTTAGGCTTAAATAATGTTTCAATAAACACAACAACTAAATCTATATAAGGGTTAAAAAGCGAATAAATTAATACGATTGCTTGTGTCATATCATACATTCCCATACAATGACTTTACGGTGATGTCACGACACATCGAACAGTGGCGTCACAACTAAAATTTCAATAATGCCAACTTGACGGCGTGTTTTTACGAACCGATTAAAAATGGACTTTTTAATAATTTTTTAAAAACTCTGCGTTTAATATTATTAAATAAAACTTATATATTCAGAATCAGCGTTTATTGGACTATATGAACATATTTTTTTAAAGCCATAATATTTTTCACTTGAGTTCCTTAATATGTACAATTATTTCGGTTGTTTTCTGAAGATTTTCAGCTTTATTAGAGAAAGTGAAAGTAGCAACACATTAAGTATAAGGACAATGTACCGGCAGTAGATCATCCATACAGCTTTTCGTTTGCCTCTTAAGCCTTGATTACATTGAGCGAATTTCTAACCACTGAAGCGACGACCACGCAAAATAAATAAATTTGCCTCGTTTACTTTAGATTTCCCAAAAGATCATTTTTTAAATATTTCGCCAACAATAAAAAAAATCGTACCTTCAAATTTTAACATGGGGACACAAAAACTTATTGTAGTGCTATATAGGGTGTCCGGAGGTAAAGTGCATTAACTTCGGGGGGTGATTCTACATGATAGTACAAGTAAAAAAGATAAATAACTTTTTTCGAAATCCAACTAGTTTTGAGGTAAAAAGATAAAATTAGTCCGGCGTGTACGGCCGGATTTATTATTTTCCACTGTTACGGGTCGATTTATTATTTTCCACTGATACGGGTCAATCACAATCGAGTCGGGCGCCCGGCAGGCTCTCAACAAGTAAGATCGTACCTCACACTAAGGATTTTTAGTAGGTATGTCTTTTTGTATGGGAAAAAAATTATGGAATTTCGGAAAAAGTTATTAATCTTTTTTACTCCTACCGTCGTGTAGAATCACCTCCCGAAGTCACTTTACCCCCGGACACTCTATATAGCCAATGTATTAATTAACCTGTATTTTATCTCATATTTTTAGGATTTAAAAAAATATATACAAAAAAAATCGTAAAATTAGAACTGCGCGAATCCTGCTTGTTGTTACTTTTAAACTGCTGTGAGGGGTACTTATTGGAGTCAACATAGAATATTTACGATTTCTGTATGTTGTCTGTAGTATCCTTGATAATGAAAGGTGCATATCTATGAAAAAAATGACTTAATTTTAACTGTAAACAACTGATCAAAAATTCAGCAGGAAAAAATATTTTATATAAATTTATTTTTAACATCGTTCTAAAATAGTCTACAAAGTTCCGATTTGCGAAATCTATGGTCATAATAGATAAAACATTTCAATAGCTTCGTTTTAAAATAAATTTCTGGCCATGGAAATGCTTTAAATAATTACAATTATGTTTTACGAATGGTAGGAAAATGTGGTCCAATTTTTGACCGCTATCAATCGCAGAAAAATAAAAGTGGTCCATTTTTCGACCATAATCGCTCCAGTGGATATGAGACTATCCGGTGAATTCACTATTTGCTAGTAAACTCGCTCAGTGTAATCATAGTCACTAGCTAACTAGCAGATTGTGAACAGTCTACGAAAAAAGTTGAAAGGGGGAGAAAAGAAAAGTTGAAGCTACTTTGCTCACTATTCGATAGCGTATTGGCTTGTTAGCTAGTAAACTATCCTTGTGTCATCATAGTTGCTAGTATGCTAGCTGCGAGTATCTTAGTTTTCTACATAGCAACATGTGGTTTCAACTCGCTAGATAGTTCGCTACTGAACGAGTGGAATTGTTTTGTGTGTCGTTATCACAATAGCACTCGCCGATTCGCCCGCTTTTAAACTTGCCGGCTAGTAGCTTGTAAACTCGCTCAATGTAATCGAGGCTTTAAGGTGGGTTTAGACCAAACGAGCATGAAGCTGGAAACAGTGTTCTTTCATGATCTTTAGTGTAAACGGGTATTCATTTTCACCATTTACACCAAAAGAACACCAAAAAACGAGAACAACCAGAACCAAAATTTAGTTTATTGAAGAAGACAAAGAGTAAACTTGGAAGGAATAAAACTCATGGAGAGAAGTTTTAAATTGTTTTATTGAATGTTAACTCCTGTTATATAATATACATATTTAAAGAAAATTAAATAAAATCAATATATAGAAGATCACTACAGAATTTTATATTACTTTACGGCAAAAAAATTTTAGCAATAATGTATAGAAATATTTTTTTATTCGAACTAGCAACATAAAGGCTTTACTGAAGGATTGATAAATTATTCGTAAAATAAAAGGTTTCTAAAGTGATTTTTTTTTTGTATTTTTAACCAATATAAAAAATTATTACAACAGACTTAACTAACTAAAACTAAAATTTATTAAGTAATATACATAAAAACAAAATTTCAAATGATCAATAGACTGAACCAAGATTTGTAATAATCAATAGACTGGACCAAGAATTGAAATGATCCATAGACTGAACTAAGAATTGTAATGATCAATAGAATGAACCAAGAATTGAAATGATCAATAGACTGAACTAAGAATTTAAATGATCAATAGACTGAACCAAGAATTGAAATGATCAATAGACAACCGAGAATTGAAATGATCAATAAATAGACTGAACCAAGAATTGAAATGATCAATAGACTGAACCAAGAATTGAAATAGCCAGTAGACTAAACCAAGATTAGTGATAATCAGTAACTGAATTAAGAAAAAAAAGAACAGTGACAAAATAGAACATGATAAAGAGTAGGTTAGGTTAGAAGTGTTTTTTCGTCTTTTCCTTCATTTATCTTCAATGCTCTATTTTGCCATGGAACGGTAGTCTGATCTTGTTGATCCCTTGGCAGGTATGTGTTTTGAGGTGATGCTGCCTAGACCTCTCCGGCGAGTAGCTTCTTGTCGAACAGAAACTCTCCGAGTGCCCCATGGGACTCCATCATCTTGTCGAGGGTGGACACGCGCCCGGCCAGTTCTCTCTGTCCCTTGTACTGCTCTTCCAAGAAGTCTCCCGTCAGATAGTCGACCAGCTGCAACACAATAGACATTGGTCAATATAATGCAATGTATATCTTTTAACACATCAACCAAATATTATCTAGACAACCTTAAAACTAACACCGAAACCAAAAATATTGGTTTATGAAAACATTTATCAAAAATAAAGCGCATTATCTTGCAGTCGAAAGATCGAGGAAGCGTTGCTTTTTACCTTTTGTTTGTCTGCACGGAGCTAATTTGTCTTCCAGCAAGTTCGGCCCAACACTGACCACTAGTTTCGTGAAGATCATTTTTCAAACACGAAATTGAGGCAGTTAGAAATATTTTCGGTAGGAGATCTCGCGGACTTTAACACTAAAAATTTAATCAGCTATATGAATATTAATAAAAATATGTAAATACATAGATAGATAGCTTTGAGGTTACGCAACAAATTACGACAACACTTTTGAGTAGTCAGTTCTGGTTTTTTTGATTTTTTGTGGCCGATGAATCTCTTAACCTGTAATCGGCCGGAGGCGCGCTTGCGCGCATGCGCGAAAAAAATATTTTGAAAAAATATGTTTGTCTGCTATTTTGACCCTTCTATGTACAGAATTTGTATGAAGAACAAGGTCAGAATCGCTTGCGCCAACATTACCCCATAAGATGGGTAAAAATTTCATTCACCTTGCAACCCCAGAATATTATCAAATGATTTTTTCTATGGCATCGAAATGTCAAATTTGCCGCGAATTTTATTTGTCAAAGTCGATGCGTGTTTCTCGACAAAAACATCGTAAAACCTATCAATTTACGTAATTATCGCAAGTAATGTTGTTTTGGTACATAGTTTATTGTTCTAGGAATGTGTTTCGGTCAATAAAATATACGATAACTCAAAATTAATCCACAAAACATTCAATTCAAAATTCAAAGTTGTGCTTTGTTAGGGAATTTCCGTGTTTTTCCTGGCTTGTCACAGGTTAATCTGTCATTTTCCAGAAGCCCGCCCACGTCCACGAAAATTTTTTGCTTTTTTTTTAATGCTATTTTAACCCTTATGTATAAAGAAACTGTATGAAGGACAAGGACAGAATCGCTTACGCCATTATCATTCTTTGCGTAACGTAACTGACGGTTTCATTAATCTAGCTACTCTAGAATATTTTTAAATGAATTTTCTTGGCAGATTAACTATCAAAAGCGAAGAAATCAAAGGTTTACGTTTTCAAATGCGTATGAACGTCTTTAACCTCTAGGCTGCGTTAAAATGTGCTTGTGCCGACACTACTACGCGGCACGTTTAATATTTTGATCGAGCCGAACAACATTACGTTTTAAAACCGTCATTAGATATATTTTAAATGATTGTTCTTTGTTTGAATTCAGGTCAATAAACTCGTCCATGCTTTAACTATCCATAAATAATCCCAAATGTCATTTTAGAATGGTGTTAATATAAACAAAAATTATTCAACAAAAGTCAGACGTAAACATTACAAAATTATCTTTATGTTGCCTGGTACTTACGTCTGCCTGAGTCTGCCGCGCGTCTCATGTTACAAAGGACCGATCAATGCGCCGAAATGTCGAAACATAGAAACTGTTTTGCTGTCATAATAATACGAAGTATTTTTACACACATGGGCATATTTTATGCGCACTTTAAAATTTATTAACCACATCATACTTAGGTACTACATTTAACTTTTTTTCTCGTTTTTAATATTAATTATATAAACATATTTTAAACTACTTTTTATTCACTTTGGCACATAGTGTTTTTGTTAATAATTATTTTTATTATGGTAATCTTTAAAACACGGAACCACACACAATGCAACATTACATTCTAAGCACATGTAACGTGTAAATTTTTTCGCCTTAACTCTAAGTGTTGTATTTGCACAAACATGGCATTGACGACATGGATTTGACCGTTTACTTGTAGGGGGGACAAAACCGGGCATATGATTCGCCAATTCTTTGGCAGCCAAACGTAATGGGCTATCGGATGATTGCTGATTTCGTGTTGATGGTATGTGATATTTCTCCAAAAGTTGTTTAATGATTGCGTATTGAAATTGAGTCAAGGTCATTTGCTTTTCGGAAACTGTTTTGTGAAGAATGTGAGCATTTAGTAAAAATAAATCAATAATATGAAAAGCAACCTTCTTGTACCATTTTATGGACTTTCTCATACAACTTAGATTACTCAACATCATGTCAGCCTTATCAACCGAACCCATACATTTATTGTAGTCTAGTACACACTTCGGTTTTTTAATTGGTAGGCCTGTATTTCTATCACACTTTCCAGTCTCTGCAAAAGAAGCATCGTGCACAGTTGTTAACAAATGAATCTCTCGTTTATCATGCCACTTGAGGGCTAACAAGGGGCCTGTATGTTTGGATTCATGGTCACCTTTTTTTAACTTACTAAATTTAGGCATTCCCTTTCTATTTGCTTTTACTGTTCCACAACCGTTTGTTTTTTGATCGTGTAAGAATTTAAGTAGTTTTGGACTTGTGTACCAATTATCGGTCCATATTGTGTGATTTTTGCCAAAATAATCTGTGAGTAATGTGGTTACCACTGCTCCAGAAACACCTAAACATTGCCCGTCTTGGATGTCGGTTCCTTCTCCACAGTATATAATAAAATCTAATACAAATCCCGTGGTAACGTCGCATAGTACAAATAATTTTATTCCGAACCTATGACGTTTACTAGGGATATACTGCTTAAATTTCAAACGCCCTTTAAACACGATTATGCTTTCGTCAATGCACAAGTTTTGGTAAGGGATAAAGGATTTTTTAAATATTTCTCTGCAATGGTCAACCAAAAGTTTTATTTTATGAAGTCTGTTTCCGGGGGTTTGTGTGGCAGGGTCAGAAAAATGAAGCATTCGAAGAAGAATCTGATATCGATCTCTTGGCATAATCTTTCCGAATTGAGAAGATGCTAAAATAGGATCCGTTGTCCAATATTCCTCGATCGATATGTGAGAAACCCTAGTCATCAGCATAGTTATTGCAAAAAATATATACATTTCAGGCACTGATGTATCTTTCCATTGACGGAGTCGAGATTTGGGAGTTAATAATATTTGATTAACTGTAGCTCTATAGTATCTGTTGGATTCTAGAACCATTTTCTCCATTATTTCTAGATTCAAAAAGTGTTCAAAAAAATCTACCTCTAATGAATCTTTTGTCAATGACATGTTTGTGATTCCTGACGAAAAGTCATCAAATTCATGAAAGACCGGAATAAATGGACCCGACACCCATGATGAAAAAATGTCACTGTTTGTCGAAGATGCATTTTCACGGATGCTTGAAGTACCGGGTTCACTGGTATCGGATGCACTGGTACCGGGCACACTGGTACTGGGAAGAGTTACACTGTGTTCACTTTGAACTTCATCATCACCATCACCGATATCAAATAAAATTGATTCACCGTCACTATCAAACTCTAAGTCTGATTCTAAATCTAACACGCTCTCAAAAATTTCTTTATCACTAAGACCCCGTGACATTTTGAATATTATAATATAAATAATTACGAATAAAAGTTTTATTGAGTTAAACAAGGCTAACTATTAAGAGTCACGAACACAAATACACCATAATATACCTAAATGCGAAAAAAGGATTTTTATTTTCACAAATTAAAACAATCGAATCGATGTACGTAACTGAATGAAAAAATGCACAAATTGAACAATCGGCGCAGTGTTCTATTGAAGCGCCTTTGTTTGTTCTACTGCGACTGCGCGAGATTAGTAATGGTTGGTACCGACGCGCGAGATTCAAATCAACTGACGGGGAAATTCTGTCTCCTTGGCTTTAAATGGTTCCTGAGAATAAACAAATAATATTTCGGGATAAATTTAGATAGATGTCGCTAGAGATATGATTGGAGAATTTTTACATGTAGAATTTGGCCCTCTATCTTGCATGTACACGAAACAGCAAGGATTCAAACCCAGAAATAACTATAGTTGGCTCCCGCGTGAGAGGCAAGTTCGCTGAAATAACTAAAGATTATTCCCGCCGCCTGGAGGTTAATTAGGGGCCATCCATAAATTACGTCACACCTTAAGGGAGGGGGGGGGAGGGGAGTAGAGAAGTGTGGCATTGTGTGACAAGGGGTATGGGGGGGTCATCAGCTCTGTAAATCTAAAATATTAAAAAAATATATTGTAAAATTGCAAAATATGTGACGTAACACAGGGGGGGTGGCAAAAATCATGAAATTCGTATGATATAATTTATGGATGGCCCCTTCTTTATTTGCAAACTCCTTTGAATTGTGTTTTTCATCCTATGTATGTATTCAGATTTGTGTTGAAATAATGAAATCAATTTATATTTTTGTGATTATATTTTTGACAATTATTTCTTAAATGGGAGATTTTTTTCTGGAAAAACCTCTTACGATATTATCATGTGGTATACTTGAATAATAAGATATATTATCTGGTAAACAATTCCATTGTTTTTATATGGATATTATATTTTATATTTTATTTGACCAGAAAGCATGAAAAAATGGAAGGTGTTGTCTAAGTATGGAGTGGGTACGAATCGCATACAGGCAATTGCGTCTCTGTATGAGGGAAGCGTTGCATGTGTTAGGGTGAACGGCGATTTTACGGGATGGTTTGACATCACAAAAGGTGTTAAACAAGGCTGCGTAATGTCACCGTGGTTTTTCAATCTATACATGGATAATTGTATGCAAGAATTGAAAAAGATGGGATTGGGCGCGAAATTGAGTAATCTTGAAGTATGTTGCCTGTTTTATGCTGATGATGCGGTGCTGATTTTTAACAGTATGGAAGATCTACAATCTCTCATGTCTAGGATGAATTAAGTATGTATGAAGAATGAGTTAATGATGATTGTAAGTAAGTCTAAAGTGCAACATAGTTGTGAATGATGAGTATTTGGAGCAGGTGGATGAGTTTGTGTACTTGGGAAGTATGTTTACGAGAGATGGGAGGGCTGACAGAGCTATCGAAAGAAGGGCAAGTGCAGGCAACTCTAATAATGGAGGACTGAACGCCGTTGGCGCCAAAAAATAAACTGTCCAAAGAAGCGAAGTTAGCTGTCCATAATGGAGTGCTGGTACCTACCCTGATGTATGGCAGTGAGGCATGGAACTGGCAGAGGAAGGATGAAAGTAGACTGAATGCTGTACACATGAGATCCCTGAGGCGTATGTGGGGTAAAATCATGTACGATCGTGTGAGAAATGTGGAGATCCGCGAAGAATGTAAGCGTAATGAGTAAGATTAAGAAAGAGATGCTCAGATGGTTTGGGCATGTAGAGCGAATAAACGTGAACGAGGAAAGGAGTGTAAGGAGAATATATGATGCAAATGCGAATGGTAGAAGAAGTCGGGGATGCCCGAGGAAGACATGGCATGACCAAGTGAATCAGATACTTGAGTCGGGCCATGTGAAGAGTCGGAATAATAGAAGAGCTTGTATGAGACGATGTATGAACGTGAACGAGGCAAGGAGTGTGTGCCAAGATCGAGTTGTTTGGCGGTCCATCCTCTCTGCCTACCCCTGCGGTGAAACGGCGTGATGGTTAGTTAGTTAGTTAGTTTAGACCAGAAAGCAACAAGGTAAAATCCGCACGGTTTTTCGAAATACGCCCGACATTCAACAGATTAATTCGGTTTTATAAAAAAGTTATTTTCATTGCGTTGAGTTCCTTTGGGAGATTAGACACATCTACATTACCGAAATTGACAGGGAGCAATTTACGGAGCTGTTTGGTGATAAACACTGGCAGCTTGTAAAGGATTGTCTCTTCCAAAACCCTCAGGATATCCTGGAGATCTTGGCTGATCGTTACCTTTCAGCAGAGTGCATTTATCCGGAAGCTTGTCAAACAAGATAGTTTGGAAAGACAAATATTTTCGTGCTACAAATAACTAGTGACCGACCAACGATTCGGTTTTGGCCAGTTTCGGCATCATTTTCGGTTTCGGCAGAAAACCTTCGTCCGCACCGAAACTCTGCGTTAGTGAATTTTCGCGCTTCGTTCTGCTAACTTCGGGTGAGTTCATGGCTCGTGTGTCACCCGCCATCATCAGCTGAGTTCGCCGTGATTGTGTTGTGAGTTTATTGTTAAGTGTTAATTTTTATATATATTTTTTTGTTTTATAGCGGTAATATCAAAAATATAAATAATTAATGTTTCACATACTTCAATTATTGGTTTTTATTTCATTTAACACATCTAATAAGAATGGTGTGATTGTGCATGCAATGCAAATAAAATTAAAATACTTAATTAATGAGAAATGGAAACCAATTTATTACACGTAATTTTAAAACAACTTAAATGCAAAATCATTATATTTTCCAAGCCATAAAAAACTATAATAACCTCCCTTCTGAATTATGCTGAATCTGTAACAACCAATCAGACGAGCTATTCCGTATTTTTTGTGAGAACGAGATCGAAATCGCTCGAGGACTCCTGTCAGATTTGTCGTTTTCGGCTGTTATTTGCTTTTTCTACAGGCCGATGTCAGAATTTCAGCTGTGAGCTGTCACGTATGTTAGTTTAGGTCGTTTTAAACAAACATTCCTGCAAGTATACATGCTTATTTATTCATTCAACAGCGATATAAAATCACACAAATCTGACGAGAGATCTCGCCCGATATCTATGTCGATTATCACATATTCGTAGGATTTATAAAAAATATATTATAAAATCGTAAACTTTGGTCGAAAAACTTTGGCAAAAAAAATGTGGTCCAATTTTGGACAGCTGTCAATCGCAGAAAAATAAAAACAGTCCATATTTTGACCTTAGTATCTCCAGTAGACAAGAAGAAGAAAAAAATGTGAAAAGAAAGTCGGAATGATGAAAGAAACAATGTTCTGTTTTATCAAATCAATTTTTATTTTTTTTTTTTAACTACAAAAAAATATTAGACATTACACAGTAAAAATATTATATAATTATTAATATTGTTGATAAAATAAGATGCTATTTTTTTAAAAGGATAACAACATAAGATTGCGATTTGTAATAAATTATTGTACAATAATATTCTTTTTCAATTGTTTTGATTTAAATTCAATTTCAGTACATTCTACAAGCAGTAATCAAGATTGCAAGTGGTTTATGATTAAATTTTAAGGTCTCTATGAAGTTCAAACTACGGTAATGGTTAGGTTAGGTTACATTCGTTTTATCAATAGACAAGGTGGACCGATTGTGTGGAACTAAGGGCGCCTACCCTGTCCTAAAATCATAATTTATGTTTGATTGTAAAAAAAACTTGATTCACAAAGTGCCTGGCATCCAACACTCGTTCTATTGAATATTTATTTCATTTTAAAACGCCCAGTTGGTTTTTGAAAACATCCTAAGTGGATTTTGAATGCGTGCATAGTGTACGTGATGTCACTGCCAGGGGAATCCCCGTCGCATCTAGAAGTAGGCGCTACACGAGCTGCGCCGAATAAACCCGAGCGGTCGAACTTCAAGTGAAGCGACGATCACTCACCTCACAAGAGGGGGCACCACTATCAAGTATCTGCCCAGGTTTAAAAAATATTGTAGATCCGGGGCTGATCAAAATGTCACAGAAAAGAAAAACGTAAGAATGGATCTATTGTATGAAAATCACTTTGGGGTGTTAAAAAATTAAATTAAAAATTGTATTTTCCCATACTACATTTGGGTAGCGTACGTAAAGGGGAATTAATCTAGGATTTTAATATGAATTGATATTATCACGCTTTTTCAACAGTGTTATTTAATAAACTGACTGACCCGGCAACGCGTAGCTGTGGCTAACGAAACGCAACGCCATCTACTGGATGGTTACCCAACCATTTAACTCACACTGCCATCTGTTAATTTGCATACAAATCAAATCCACACCGCCCGCTTGTCCACCACATACAGACATTTTCCTTTAATTATATATTTCAATCAATTTACACAAAACCTTGACAAATTATATACTGAAACCTTCCACATGAATCACTCTATCTATCGGTGTAAACCACATGAAAATCAGTTCAGTAGTTTTTGAGTTTATCGCAAACAGAAGAATTTATAATATGTAGAGATGATTTAAAAAAACCTTTCCAATACCAAGTTTGAAATCTTTGACCTTCTACCAATACGAGACGCTGCGCTATCGTTTTAAAAAAAATAGCTATTTTATTGGTTTGTTTGGTGGAGACTTGAGTTTACATGGGGGCCCCGTTTAGTAGCTTCTTGTCGAAGAGGAACTCTCCCAGGGCTCCGTGAGCCCTCATCATCTTGTCGAGCGTGGAGGCCTGTCCGGCAAGCACCCTCTGTCCGTGGTACTGCTCGGTGAGATACTCGTCAGTGAGGTAATCCACGAGCTGTAAACCAGAGACAAAAAACAACATTATTACATAGACCAACTTATATAACTAACTAACTAACCATCACGCCGTTTCCCACAGGGATAGGCAGAGATGACGGACCGCCAAACAACTCGGTCTTGGTACGCACTCTTTGCCTCATTCACATTCATACATCGTCTCATACACGCTCTTCTTCTCATTATTCTGACTCTTAACATGGCCCGACTCAAGTAACTGTTTCACTTGATTGTGCCATGTCTTCCTCGGGCGTCCCCGAATTCTTCGACATTCACATTTGCGTCATAAATTCTCCTTACACTACTTTTTTTGTTCATTCGCTCTACATGCCCAAACCATCTGAGGGTCTCTTTCTTAGTCTTACTCATTACGCTTTCATCTGCTTTGCATTTTTTGCGAATCTCCACATTTTTCACACGATCATACATGGTTTTACCACATACACACATATGCCTCAGGGATCTCATTTCAACAGCATTCAGTCTACTTTCATCCTTCTTCTACCAGTTTCATGCCTCACTGCCATACATCAGGGTAGGTACCAGGACTCCATTGTGGAATGCTAGCTTCGCTTTTTTTGACAGTTTTTTATTAGCGCCAACGGCATTCGGTCCTTCATTAATGGAGTTACCTGCATTTACCCTTCTTTCAATATCTCTATCAGCCTTCCAATCTCTCGTAAACATACTACCCAGATACACAAACTCATCCACCTGCTCCAAGTATTCATCATTCACAACTATATTACACACTGTTTTCGTACTCTTTCTTTCAAACACCATGACTTTAGACTTACTTACATTCATCATTGACTCATTCTTCATACATAGTTGGTTCATCCTAGACACGAGAGACTGTAGATCTTCCATAGTGTTAGAAACCAGCACCGCGTCATCAGCATACAACAGGCAACATACTTTCAGATTACTCAATTTCGCGCCCAATCCCACCTCTTTTAATTCTTGCATACAATAACCATGGTGACATTACGCAGCCTTGCTTAACACCTTTGTGATGTCATATGTAAAACCATTGATCACCTTAACACATGCAGAGCGAGCAACGCTTCCCTCATACAGAGGAGCAAAAACCAACATATATTATCCCATTTAATCAAAACATGGACCTTGAAAGTAAATACCATGAACAGGTTAGAGGCTTTTGAAATGTGGCTTCACCGGAGAATGCTCAAGGTCCCATGGACCGACATGATAACCAATACAGAAATTCTCAGGCGGGCTAGAGCAGATAGAGAACTGCTTACATTAATAAAAATCAGGAAAATTTCATATCTGGGTAATATACTTCGAGGGGAGAAGTATCACTTGCTCCATTTAATATTGAAAGGCAAGATAGAGGGTCGCCGAGGGCCTGGTAGGAGACAAATGTCTTGGCTGCGTAATGGCTGAGAGTGGACCGGCATTAGAAGTGTGGAGGAGCTATTCCGGGCAGCGCAAGACAGAGAGACATTTTCAAGAGTGATCGCCGACGTCGGGGGGACCTGATACGGCACACAAAGAAGAAGAAGAATCAAAGGATTATTTATTGGCGGGTAAAATAAATGTCAACCAAATGTCTGACAGAATAGGTCCTTTTATGTATTTCTATGGACAACTTGAATAGGGATGTACTGCTTGTTTCACTATCGACCTTTTACTTTTTGATTTAGGGATGTCACTAAAACAATAACGGAGTTACAACGATTTCTGTGGAGACACGCGTTGATGTGAAAACACGCTTATTGTACGTGACTGCTATTGTTATTTTAACGCGTATATCTGCTTATGTTGCTGACGGGTTATCCCCTTAATTTTTTATTTTTTTTTATAGTACATTGGGATGAATAAAATCTTTATATTATGGCAACCGTTATGAGGACAATCTCTTTTATAGATAAACTACCTGACCCGGAAATGTTGTTCTGCCATATAAAATGTCTTGCGCATGTGTGGATCAAAGTTCGATGATGCGGACGTAGCACCATCTGTCATTCAACAACATAAATAATTTGGTTCTGTTTGAAATACGAACGACGGTTAAATTTGTTCATACAAAAATACTAAAATCGCGATTAAAAAAATATGAGGGCTGTGATTAAAAAAGGCAGAGGGGGGGGGGGGGGGGTAGGAGATGCCGAATAAAAAAAAAAACAAAAAAATTTGTCAAAAAAAAAAAATCTGGATAGGGACACCCTAATTACCTAGCAGTATGAAATATACTTTACAACCTATTCTCATACCTACCAAATATACATAAAAAGTTTCATAAAAATCGGTCAAGCAGTTTCGGAGGAGTGCGACCACAAACACCGTGACACGAGATTTTTATATATATAGATTTTTAACAAATAATAATGAAATTCAAAATAATATATGAAACAAAAATGCAAACTTACCTTATATTTTCTGCAGCTTATATTTTGAATGCAGCACTCAATCTATACAATGTTTCTATTTTTTTTTAATTAGCTTTCATAGGGGATCTTTACATTAACGAGTGGGTAGGAATCTGGGGATCAGTGTGTCCAGGAGTGACAGATGTATGAATCCATCCCTCCCACTGCGGTGCAAGGCGATGGGTCGAGAGAGTCCGGCTGGAGAGATCAAAGGGTCTCCCTCAACCAGTCTCTCCCGATCCAAGCTGTCGGTTGGGAAATTCATCCGCCGCAACAACCTAGACAAACCTCACCCCATGAACCCAGGGCACTCCTACCAAGTCACCAAACGTAGCGAACCACTTGGGATGATCTATAGTAGTAGTATCGATTACGCAATAACTAGTTCTCAGGGCGGCGGTACCCATATCAAATTGCTCTCTATGTGATTGTAGATTCATCAATATTTGACTTGTACTACGAGTTACCAGACACGGTGTATACAGGGTGCACAAGCATTAATGCGTAGAGTAAAGAAGAATACAAGAAATGAAAGCGTGTTTCTTGAGCCAAAAGTGCAACCGATTCATACAATTTTCATTTCGATCAAGTAGAATGGCGATATACGGCGATATATATGTCATGCAGTGTAAAAGATACAGAGCGCGTGCTACATAAGATGAATAATACGTAAAGACGCGTTAAGAAATAGTAGTAAGTGGTGGTAAGTGGTATAATGAGTGGTACGTGTTAATAAGGGGTGGTGAGAGGTAATAAGTGACAAGAAGTAGTAAGTGGTAAGAAGTGCTAAGTGGTAATAAGTGGAAAGTAGTAATAAATGTTAAGAAATAGTAAGTGGTTAGAGGTGATGAGTGGTTATTAACCAATAAGGCAAGTGGTAATAAACGGTAAGGATAATAAGTGGTAAGAAGCGCTAAATGGTAATAAGTGGTAAATAGTAATTATTTTTTTTTACATGAGCTCCACACAGGAGATCCTGAGGAAAATAATTTCCCTCGGGACCTATGTCATCTTTGGGGATGCTGTGTGGAGGGTATTTTAAGGAAAGGAGGGAGAGGAGAGTTCTGGGAAGGAAAAGGGTTCAAGGGGTGGGTAGGAATCTGGGGTTCAGTGTGTCCTGGTCATCCGCCTCCAAGACCTAGACAAACCTCGCCCCATGAACCCATGAAGTAATAAGCGGTAAGAAGTAGAAAGTGGTTAGGAGTGATAAATGGTTATTAACCAATAAGACGAGTGGTAATAAGTGGTTAGAAGTGATAAATGGTTATTAACCAATAAGACGAGTGGTAATAAGTGGTAAGTTGTAATAAGTAATAATAAGTGGTAAGAATAGTAAGTGGTAAGAAGTGCTAAGTGGTAATAAGTGGAAAAAAATGGTAAGTAAGTAGTTAAATGTGGTAAAAAATAATAAGTGGTAAGAAGAAGCAAGTACATAGTAATAAGTGCTAAGCAGTGGTAAGTAGTAAAAAGTGGTAAGTGGAAACTCACGTGGTAATCGTTGAATTCGTCGCTGTTCTCGCAGTCCGAGATGACCCCGCGGATGAGGTTTGTGACCTTGGCTTCCAGTTTCAGGGCGTCTTTCAGAGCCTCCACCCCCGTGACCCACTCCGACTTCTCCACCTTCTGTACACGGAAACAAGAATATCAGCGTCAGAATTACAACTCACACAATCTGTACATATTTAATGTACTAGTGTACAATAATACTAGATTTTAACAGTTATAGCAAAGACAATTCGGTGTCGAATGGTTCAATCCCTCGTTGTTCAAATGGAATCAGAGATGGGTAAGTTCTGCATTTTGCCGGAAGCCTCCGAGACGTGCTTCCTTTTAAAAGTACTTGAGTTCTTAGAGCAGGTCTCCCGACCCGCGAATGGCTCGGACCGAGACGCACGGGTTTGACCGAAGTCAGACCTCGGAGTCCGCAAAAGAAATCGAGCACGGGACCTGCCCTGACTCGCGAGTGGCTCGGACCGCCGAGTTCAGCTTTTGGGTCCGAGTACTGGACCGGGAGTAGTCGATTTGAAAAAGGAGTAGGAGCAGGATCCGCTCCGTGCGAGGAATCCGAATTCAAGAGCCCACTCCAGTTGAACCTACACATCGCTAAGTGGAATTACTTTTGATTTTGGCGTCTAAGTATGTACCTTGGACTAGACTCGAGAATAAAAAGTCGACCAATGTACATACTCTGGACGGCGATTACGAGCGGATTCAACTGAAGGAGCGAGTCCCGGACCTGGTGATTTTTCACAGATCTGCTCTAGTATAAAGATTAATGACAATAAACAACAACTAGCAGTTAAAAACCCGCTCCGCAGGTTTTTGCTGCTAGGCCCTACGGGCGGCTTTTAGTTTGGCTTCGCCCGGTTTGAGTGTTTGTGGCCATTTTATAAATCCGATAGGAACTGGTTCCTAAAATAGCCAGTTCCTCGGATCCACTGTGATCCAGTGACAGCTAGACACCGTCGGTGACTCACCTCACCGAGACAAAGTGACAGTGACAAAGTAACCGTGACAAAGTAACAGTGACAAAGTAACGGAGACACGCAATGACGTTATATGTAATTTATAATAACTTTATCAAGTATTGCCGTCAATCTTTCCAAATCCGGAAGGATACTTAAAGTATATAAATCAGTAGCACTTACACCTAGAAATATATTTAGAAATTGCGTAAAAAAATTACTTTTAAAATGTATCAAGATATAATGGGAAAAAATAAAGGAAAAAAAATACTTACAGGCATGGTGATCAAAGAGCTGACATTAGAAGTAAGGTCTCCTCGCATGCTCAGGTACTCGATCAGCTTGATGGAGTGCTCCCTTTCCTCAGAAGCTGATTCGAAGAACGTCTTGGCGAAACCGGGACGGTTGATCTGAAACAGAAATATTTTATTTTAGTCTGATAGATTCTAAAAATTTCCACTGACATCGGAATAAATAGATCTGATTGAAGAAGAAGATGACTATAATAATTAGAGATGAAACGGATATCCGGTAATTATCCGGTATCCGACCTATCCGGCATAAATTTACTATCCGGCCGGATGCGGGACATTCAAAAACTACGACAATTTCCCATAATAAAATGCAATACATTAATCTTTGTGAGGTAAATATCAATAAAATGGCTTATAATTATGACGGCTTTTATTTAAAGTCGAAAAAGTTACAAAAAAGCCCTAAGGCCTTCCAAAAAACTAAAATTTTCTTCTGAGATATTCACTCTAATGATAAATACATAAATAGTAAATATCTAAACTAAAAACTTACAAAAACCTCGCAGATAGGGATTGCAATCCCGCAAAGCGGGATCCCGCAGCTTTTATTAATCCCGCAATCGCGCACCTTCAAAGCGCGGATCCGCGGATCCCGCAAGTTAAAAATTTGACGCTAAAACTTTCGCGTAAATCGAGAGTAGCACGAGCGCAATGTTACCGTTTAGCACAAGATAGCCCGCCTGCCGCCAACAGCTAGTGGCGCTAGTCCCCGGCCAACACTAGAGGATTGGCCGGGGACTAGCGCCACTAGCTGTTGGCGGCAGGCGGGCTATCCTAGTATCCTGTATCCTGTCGGCGCCTGCCACTTGTTCATAAATAGTACTGCGAAGCGCACGTCTTTCTGTAGGTGACGAGTGTTTTCGTATTCACCGACCGGCGTTTAATGTAAGTACCTAAATTTTAATGTTTTTGATTTAGTTTTGTTGTGTTTTATTTTAAAAGCAGATTGTGCCGTAAATAGCAATATAATGTCGTAATATAGCGTGAAACAGTATGACTTAAAGTGGTTTTTGTTAATAAAGTTTTTTGGATATGGTTATCGAAGATAGTAATCAATTTGAATGGTGTAAAAATGAAATAAATGAAACTAAATCTATAGCAATATAATGTCGTTTTATCTTATAACTTATAAAATCTGTAGTTTCAATTTGATTTTAAAACTTATAACATTATTTTAAAGATGCGGGATCCCGCGGGATCCGCGCGGGATTGAGCAATCCCGCATATCAATCCCGCGGGATTGAATTAGCTGCGGGATTGCAATCCCTACTCGCAGAGTAGCGAAAACTTAAATTAACATGATTAATTAATTACAATCACCATTATAGTGAACTAAAACATGGTAAAAAACACAGAGATTATTGAAATGATTAAATACTGACATTGAAGCACCATAATGTACCTCTTGTTCTTCTTCTTATCAAAGAGAATATTTTCGCTATCACTCATGAATACTCACGATGGCAACCGAAACTGCCCGAATTGATCTAATCGCGTTTGCCGCACCTGTGCGGCGCTAAACTCGTCACGACATGCAACGAGACAATGGGTCGAATATCCGGCCAAACAACTATCCGTTTCATCTCTAATAATAATCTAAACGAAAATATGGAAGAGAACAAGACACAGAAAAATAGAAGAAGATAATGGTCGCATAAGTTATAAAAAGAGAGTTTTTCTTATCATGGGAGGCCCTTGAGAAAATAATTTCCCTCTGGCGGTGTAGAGAAGCTGTCTGGAGGTCTTTTTGAGAAGAGCAAGGAGTGAACAAGGGTCTTGTGTTGTAGGAGGGAGGAATCAGAGTAGCTTGTGTCGCTTTCCATAAAGAGAAAAAAAATGGCCTTATTTTTGAACACCCGGGGTCTCAAAAGTTTCATATGAACTATAGCTACATATTTGAAAACGAAAAATAAATAAAATTATTGTTCACTATTAGTCCTTTTTTATCTAGTTTTCTAGTTGTGAAAAAAAAAATAGATTTCGTGATTTGGAAATACAATAAAACAAAGGGTTCATAGTTTATTTGTTGCACCAAACTTAATTTTCATTTCATAACTGCAGTACAAAGAATGCAAAAAAAAATATTTTTTTTAAACATGTGATGTGTTGGTTAAAAATATAAAAGGGGAAAATAACACTTTTTCTGGATAAAATCAGAATTCCTGTTGACTTACTTGAATTAATAAACTTGAATTTTTTTTTTCATTTTTGTCAGCTATCCGCATTTTATAATAAATAACAAACGTTAAACGGTTAAATTATTGAAAAAATAAATGTTTTAGGTTTGTTTTCTGATTTTCAATGCATTTTAGCGGGCTAATAACCATTTAAAAAAAAAAATTAAATGTATTTCTCATTTTCTTTGTAAGACGTAAAATTTGAGACCCCGGGCGTTTCTGAATTCAAAAGTTGAAATAATTGACACACCCTATCACAAAGGCCTGCAAATCGTTCCACAGCCAACTGGTTGAACTGGATTTGATTGGTGTTGGATTTGATTGGTGTTGGATTTGATTGGTGTTGGATTTAATTGGTGTTGGATTTGATTGGTGTTGGATTTTATTGGTGTTGTATTTAATTGGTGTTGGATTTGATTGGTGTTGTAATTTATTGATGTTGTATTTAATTGGTGTTGGATTTGATTGGTGTTGGATTTTATTGGTGTTGTATTTAATTGGTGTTGGATTTGATTGGTGTTGTATTTGATTGGTGTTTGATTTTATTGGTGTTGTATTTAATTGGTGTTGGATTTGATTGGTGTTGGATTTTATTGGTGTTGTATTTAATTGGTGTTGGATTTGATTGGTGTTGTATTTGATTGGTGTTTGATTTTATTGGTGTTGTATTTAATTGGTGTTGGATTTGATTGGTGTTGTATTTGATTGGTGTTTGATTTTATTGGTGTTGTATTTAATTGGTGTTGGATTTGATTGGTGTTGTATTTGATTGGTGTTTGATTTTATTGGTGTTGTATTTAATTGGTATTGGATTTGATTGGTGTTGTATTTGATTGGTGTTTGATTTTATGACACGTGGGTAATACTCACCACGTCTCTGGAGAAGTGTGCGGCCATGGCAAGATACTGCATGGAGGCGTGTAGTTCCGCCTGCACCTGTGCGCGCATGCTGTCTATGCACGTTTTCTTCATGGTGATCCAAACCTTCGGCACATCAGCCGGCTTGTCCTGACCTGCGCAAACAACATATTATTTTCATCAGTCCACAGAATCGAGTCTCTCATTATCAAAAGAAAATAGAATACAGTGAATTTTATGAGGTTTTGAAATAACACGGTCAACAAAGTAACACAGTTTCGTCTATTTTCGAAGGCCTTCTCTCCGAGCCACCTTCACCTCCCCGCGAGTGAATTTTGGCGAACAAAAATGTACGTGAGTGAATATTTTTTTTTGGTTCATTTTTAACCTTTAATTAGTCGCATGGGGTCCATCAGACCTCAAGCGAGTTAGTTTGTGTCAGATTTCGGCAAACATTACACTTACGCGACTGTGCGTTCTAGTACCTTCCTAGCTCACCTGCCCCTCCTGTCTCGGTGTTACGCTAGCCGCGGCGTTAAACACACGTGCCGTGCTTATTTTTTTATAAATTATAATGATTAACATTATTCGAATCCTTACACATCAATCTTTCTTTTACCGAGGAACTAATCACATTTAGGAAGATAGTTATTCTGATCAAATCCTTGGACTATTGTACCGCCCATTATAAAATTTAGCTTTTGTTTTCAAAATACGCTCATTAAAGAACATACAAGTCCTATAATTTCAATACCCGCATAATTTCAATATCCAATTTTTTGACAAAATGATCTGAATATGACATTTTGTTCATATTTTTGCGAGGAACAAGACTAACCTAAAAATAAGTTTCAAAACTTCCCTTATCACAACCAAAAAACCATGTTAAAACTGCGAGTGAGAAACAAAACCGCTATATCATTCAAGATGTTACTATCAAAACCCGCTATATCGGAATTCAACCAATCACAACCAGTTATTTTGCCAAGATGGCGGGTGTATAAACACGCCCCTAAGGTCATTTGAGTTTCAAAAGCCTCTATATTCCATATAAATTACGAAGTGAGTATCAAAATCCGCTATATCCATTTTATTTATCCAAATTACTTAAATATTTCTAGACATACATTGAAAAATGAACACTTTTCGAATGTATATTACTCCAATTCATTATATGAAAATTAAAAATGCTATTTTTTATTTACGCTAGAGATGTGACAGTATTTTGTGGTTTTCTCCGAATCAGTGAAAGTTGATATAGCGGATATAGAAATTGAACGACTCATATTATATAATATAGTTCCCAATTATGTTCTCTGCCTGTGAAGTGTACCTAAATTTCTCTAAATAAACAATAGCAGTGTTAATCTCTAATGACCTCCCGGGTAAGTATGATCATGTATATTTTCTGCCTATACAGTACATTTTTACGCAGCTTCGCGTTCATCGGTGGATGCAATTTTTAGTCATAAGTTGTTATAATGGTTTGTCTAGTTTGTAGTTAGAAATAAGATGGTAGAGATATGTTATAAGTTTATACAGCGCCTTTGAGGTGATTTTTCACAAAAACGGCGCTATACAAGTCATCTAAGTATTATTATTATTTATAGATTAACTAAAAAATAATCTTAAATTTTGAATTAAAACGTCATCGACATCAATCCAAGAAAATAAACCGACATCGAAAAAAAAATATGTCCATACAAAAAAACTACTTCCTTTTTCTGACGAATGGTTAAACTAAAACTGTGAAGTCGTTATTGTAGGTATGTCTTCCAAAACTTCGACAAACTAAGCGCAGATGTCCATAGATGCCACTACAAGTCAAATATTTTCATTATATACAAGGGTATTTGAATAATAGCCGCGGACGAAACATTTCAACGATACTCTTTTGGGCAGTTTTTCACTTCGCTGAACCGATTCGCCCATACTCGTGGAGCGGTTAAATTACGGCAGCTCGGGCAGAATAGGTTAAAGAAAAGTTTTGTATATTGTCTTGGTGGAAATGCACTTTGGATGCAATGCATAAAGACAAAGAAATGCAAATGTTTGTGAGGCAGACTCACCAGGATGTGACTAGAAATAACATTATATGATAATGACACATATAGCAGCATACTTATATATGTACATATATATCTTATGGCCACAGTGCCGAGTGGAAAATATTGATTCTAATTAAATACATGATACATTGTTCATTGTAACTATGTATTTACTACACAAATTTCAATAGCTTAGTGTTAACCACTGAGTGATTGTGGTCGAAAAATGGACCACTTTTAATTTTCTACGATTTATAGCGGTCCAAAATTGGACCACATTTTCCTACCATTCGTAAAACATTTATTGTAATTATTTAAAACATTTCCCCAGCCAGTTATTTATTTTAAAACGAAGCTATTGAAATGCTTTAGGGGCCGTTCAAGTATTACGTAACGCACTTAGGGGGGGTCTTGTGAAACGTTACTGTGCGTTACCAGAGGGGAGGGGGGTTCGAACAATGCGTTATGTAACATGTTTTTCTTTATTTAGATTGAAAAAACTAGAGAATTAAAATCTTCCAAGTTGGCAACCCTTTTCGTTCTCGAAATCTGTTTTTTTTATTTATTACCGCAAACGTGATTAAAACAAGAAAAAAAGTATTTAAGCGACTTTCCAGTACTTTGCGCAGCTTAATTGTGACTTTCAGGTAAAAATTGTCACTTGGGCGTTACGTAACGTTTAGGGGGGGAGGGTACAGAAAAACGTTACGGCGCGTTACATGGGGGGGAGGGGGGTCAAAAATCTTCAAAAATTGCGTTATGTAATACTTAAACGCCCCCTTATGCATTATGACCATAGATGTCACAAATCCAAACTTCGTACACTATTTTATAACGATGTTAAAAATAAAATTAAAATTCACATCAAATTTTTGATCAGCTGTTTAGAGTGAAAATGAAGTTATTTTTCCATAGATATGCACCTTTCATTATCAAGTATACCTCAGACACCTAATAAAGAAATCTAAAATATTCTATGTTGACCCGAATATGTACCTCTCATGGCTGTTTTAAAGTATACAAATTGGCCTGAGGGGTTAACTAGCAAATTCCAAATCTGCATTGTAGACGCCTGATAATTTAAAAACACTTATATATGTAATTTTTTATAAGAAAAACTCTCTTTTTTATAACTTTTGAGGGTTATTCCCATCAATGTAATATATCATTGAAGAAGAAGATAACAATAATGATCGAAACGAAAATATGAAAGAGAACAAGACACAGAAAAATAACAAAAGATAATGGTGGCAACTGGAACTCGAAATCAGAATAATTTTTTTTTACATTAACTCCACACAGGAGGCTCTGAGGAAAATAATTTCCCTCAGGGCCTATGTCATCTGAGATGCTGTGTGGAGGGTCTTTTTGAGGAGAGGAAGGAATGAACATTGGTCTTGAAGAGACCCATGTTGTAGGAAGAGGAAACACAGAGGCGGGCAAATCATTCCACAGCCGAACTGTTGAACACGAGAAACGACCCGTTCTCATATGACAAATGTCAACCGAGTACAAATGTTGGGCACGCGTTTGACGTGTTTCCCGACTATGCACCGGTGCCGAAGGGATCAATGATGCTGGTTCCTCGGAGCATCTTCCATTGTAATACCGGTAGAACAAGGATAGCATTCCCACCTGACGCCTGTGCTCTAAAGATTGCAGTCCGTCTGTTAAGATGGGAGAATTTATCAAACGGACCGCCCGTTTCTGCAGTGTCGAGGGTATTTTTCAGGTTTTTGAGCTCCAGACCAGAGGTGGCTGCCAAATTCAACCGTGGGGCGCACTTGTGATTTGTACAGGATTAGCAGTTGTGTACTATTATGTCTCGTATAAAGAGTTTTTCTTATAAAATATTGAATATTCGTTTAGACTTTTATAAAGGATATATTTATCCGTGGCGTTATCTAGGTTGCAAACCAATTCTTAGAATGATTGTTTCCAATAAAAAGAATAGTTGCCTATAATATGGAAAAAAAATTGTTGAAGATAATATTGTTAAATCTAAAATTTGAAATACGAGATTGACTAATATGACGGTTTAACAGAAGGTGGCAATGGTGGAATTGGTAAACGCGCACGTCCCGGTTAGAAGTTAGTCTTGGTTCAAGTCTCAGTTGCGACCGTTAACTTTTTCTAGTTTTCTGTGTCTTGTTCTTTTTCATATTTTCATTTAGATTATTATTGTTATCGTCTTCTTCAATTATCCTACTATCCTACTAATATTATAAAGGTGAAAGTTTGTATGGATGTATGTTTGTTACTCTTTCACACAAAAACTACTGAATGGACTTTAAAAATTCCTTCACTAATAGAAATCTACATTATTTGCGAGTACTATAGGCTATATATATATATTAGTAAGCTCTGGCGTTATGAATAATCTATTTATCATACGTTTTCTGTCCTTAACAAAATCGAGTTATTGCAAACGTCAGAAGAAAATCAAACAAATTGTTGCCTTGGAAATGAAGTTTTTTTTTATTTTTGAATTAGGCAATTCACTCCAAAAAGAGTACTTTGTTGGCGTCACAGTTCTCTTCATCTATCTCTAAAAATGAATCGCCGAAATGTATGTATGCGCATAACTTCCGAACGACTGCACCAAATTGGATAAATCTTTTTTCTGTTCGTTATTTTGTATAAAACTACGGTTGAGCTCTGGCATTATGAAATTTGTAGAAAAATTGTAATAGGTGGCACGCGAGCTGTTTGAAAACTGAATGTACCGGGAATGAATTTGTGGAATGTGAGAGGTGGAAGAGGGGAGGGGGGAGAGGTGGGTGGGGAGGGGGAGGAGGTTGGAGTGTAGGGGTCAGGGGTGGGATATAGGGGAGGGAAGGAAGGGGATGGGGGGGGGATGGAAGAGGGTGGGGGGGAAGTGGAGGGGAAGGGGTAGGGAGGGTTTATGGGGGGAGTGGAGTGGTGAGAGGGAAGATGGAGGAGGCGAATCCCCCTAATACCACGCGAGCGAAGCCACGGGAAGAAGCTAGTACACTTAAAATATGGTCACTCTGTTAAAAAAGGCACCTATTTTGGACCGCTCAAAAACCATCAGTTTCAAACTTTGATTTGTCGACCAAAAGGCGTATCTAGTGTTACTAAACAGAGAAAGTTTCGGATTAAAAAAAATAAAAATAAAAATAAGAATTAATTTCCTTATTTTGTTAAATGAGTAATTAAAAATTTGACATTCAAATCATATCATAAACAATAAATTCACACAATCAAGTGACACATTAGACATTTTTTAATCACACTTAAAATCAGATATTTATAGATTTATCAATCAAATCGGATATCATTAGAATTATCTGACAATCTGAACAAGGCACATAAATATTATCAGCCATCTTTGCATTGGCACGTTCGTCGCATATCTCAATTGCGTATTTCAAGATACAATCAAAGTTAATGTCAAATTAGCTATTGATCTATGAGGCAGCTGTCAGGTATTTCTTGCAAGTTTTATGCCTGTCATTAACCAACCAGAAATTTATGTTTCTTTCTTTGACGTTACAATACAACATCTAACTAAACTAAGACAAAATCTGACAAATAAGAATCACTTTTATGATTCCAGTAAATTGAATCCTATAATTTCAGTACCTACCCTAAATTACACTGAGTATGACATTTTGTTCACATTTTTGCGAGGAATAAACGGAACCTAAAATTGAGTTTCAAAACCTCCCTTATCATGACCAAAAACCATGTTAACCTTTCAAAATTCGGACGTATTTTGTCAGAAGGTAAAAATAATAATATAATTTATCCATTAAACCGCTTTTTTTTATATGAGCTCCACACAGGAGGCCCTGAGGAAAATAATTTCCCTCGGGGCCTATGTCATCTTTGGGGATGCTGTGTGGAGGTTTTTTTTAAGGAAAGGAAGGAGAGGAGAGTTCTGGGAAGGAAAAGGATTTAAGGGGTCGGTTGGAATCTGGGGTTCAGTGTGTCCTGGTCATCCGCCTCCTAGACCTAGACAAGTCTCACCCCATGAACCCAGGCACCCCTGCTAAATCAACAAACGTAGCGGACGTGACCTATGGCAGAGGTGTTGGTTATCCAATAAAGGTTCCTGGGGCGGCGGTAACCATTACCGCCTCCCAAATTTTCGTTATTTGTTTTTGGGGTGTTATGCCGTGTTGCGCTGCCTCCTTCTCTAGCCAACGTTTCGGACATCGATGCAGTGTACACACATCTACCGGATCTGCCCTGATGATGGACACTGCAACGATGTCCGAAACGTTGGCTAAAGAAGGAGGTAGCGCAACACGGCATAAAACCCCAAAAACAAATAACGTAAATGCTTTTGGCCGTGAAAATTTTAAAACAAAATCCAAATTAATGGAATATTTGCGGAACAAACCTGAAAACTAAAAACTGTTTTTGCTTTAGCCGTGTTTGGTGACCAGATCTGAATAGCCAGGCATTTTCCCACCTTCTTCCCGTGTACTTCCCCTCCCCACTACCTTCAGTCTCACAACATACCATGATGCCATGATCTCACTGGCTCCAGACGGGAGCAGCTGAGACTCTTGTGAAGCATTCACATAAAAATATATATTTTTAAATCCAATAAATGGTTCCCAGGGCGGCGGTACCCATGCCGGCCTCCAAAATTAATTTATCGGAGAAATCAACGTTAAAAAAAAAAATATGTATGTCAAACAGATAAACACATTATATTATTATAATGCATGTTGTATGTACACCATTTTATCATGTTATAAACTTAATGTACTATTGTATTGATCGTATTATATCGCTGTCATCTTCGAAAGATAAGTGGTGATGGATTGCCTTTCAACATGATCGCAAGCGATACACATGTAGCGATGAACGTGCGCGATAACAGATCACCGTGATAGGGTTTTACTTTGATTGTTGCCACGCGATTACCGATGACATTAATGATTTAAATGTTAGAATAATAGAATTGAATAATTTTTTATGGGTCGTTTGTCATTAAATTTACCATTAATTAACTACTCGTATTATATTATCCCCCTTACTAATGAACGCATTTTAAATTTTAAACTACTGTTAAACAACATTTTAAAGTATGTAAACCACTCCGGCTAATTTGTCCAGTTTTCGAAACAATTCACTATTCATGGTTAGAAATGTGATCAAAATGGTGTTAGAAAGAAGAAATGCCATGCTTTATAATCAAATCCAAAAATTAATAAATTAAATGATGAATTGATACTTTACGATACGTAAGCGTAATGAGTAAGATTAAGAAAGGGACGCTCAGATAGTTTGGCCATGTAGAGCGAATGAAAGAGGAATGGAGTGTAAGGAGAATATAGGATGCAAACGTGAATGGTAAAAGAGGTCGGGGACGCCCGATGAAGACATGGCACGATCAAGTGAATCAGATACTCGAATCGGGCCATGTCAAGAGTCAGAATAATAGAAGAGCATGTTTGAGACAATGTATGAATGTGAACGAGATCGTGTCGTTTGGCGGTCTATCCTCTCTGCCTACCCCTGTGGGGAAACGGCGTGATGGTTAGTTAGTTATGAAAATTAGCTTAAATTTTCCGACAGCAATTTGAATAAAATTTGGGAATTTTTTATTAATTATTTTTACACTAGCTGACCCGGCCACGCGTTGCTGTGGTAAATAAAACACAACGTCATCTACTGGATGGTTATCCAACCTTGATAACCACCGCCGTCTTTGAGTTTATCGCGAAGAGACAGACAGATGCCGCAGAGGACTTTAATTTATAATTATTTAAGTTAATAACGTATAATAAGGATTAATACTATATCCGTCTAAAAAACTTTTCAATTGCCGCAATGTACGTGACCATTTCTTTAGAAGATAGAATGGGTATAGTAAGCTATCCGTAAAAGATAGATATATGCCTTCGCGGACTTTTTTGTAGATCTATAAAAGAGGAACATCCCACCATGCATTGTTTTGTTATATCCCAAAAGGATTAGGCAGCGTTTTCGATGAAAGCTACTAGGCGGCTTGACTATTTCCGACATTTCTAACAATTATCGTTATGTTTCAACCAATTTACACAAATCCTTGACAAATTACATACCTTAACCTTCCTCACGAAACACTCTATCTATTGGTGAAAACCGCATGAAAATCCGTTGAGTAGTTTTCGAGTTTATCGCGAACAGACAGACAGACGACGCGGGGGACTTTTTTTTATAATATGTAAAGATATAGAGATGGAACGACAAAGAAATGAGAAAATAGTTTAAAAAAATTATGCTTAATTCTTTTATAAGGATTTTCAAGGAGCCAAAGAGCTTTCAGCCCAGCCAAGGAGGTCGTTAAACTTTATTTAACCAGATTATATATACAGATTAACGGTAGACATTTCAAAATAGATATTAGACTTCAATCATATCTAAGGTAACAAAAATTACAAGGCAAATAAAAGATAAATGTAACAAAGAATCTTTTTTTACGAGCACACTCGGTAAATATTTGGAAATTTCTTGATAAACATTGATTCTATATTTTATCTACGAGATAAGTATATTAATAATATAAATGAAAATTTGGGCCATGCGTAATACACGATTAAAAAAAAATACAAACAAACAATAAAATAAAACAGTTTTCTTTAATATCCGTTGAGGTTATCTGTGAAATGCGTGGTGTGGATATTTGAAAAAAAGATATAGTGGCTAGCCTAGTTATAACCAAACAAACGTAGCCACAGATCTATTGTACAGTGGAATTCGTATATAACGACTTCGCTTATAATGGCTTACCGTTTTTAGCGACGACAATGTAAACACAAGTTAGGTACTAGGAAAACATATCCTTTTAGTACGACTCCATTTTAAGCGACCAACTGCTTAAAGCGACTATTTTGATGATAATTCGTCCAGTTAGAACGACGCGCAGTATTTTGTTTACAAAAAATGTGCACCAATACCTCGGCACCCTGCGCCTGGTTTCTCCCGCGCCTGGCTATTCCTCACGTGCTAACAGCTATCCTTATTAGGGTTCCATCCCAACTCGGAAACAAGTCAACTCAACACCTCTTCAAAAAGTCATTAAAAGCTGTGAAAAAAATCATTTAAAAATAGCCGGTAACCCTGACCTAACTTAACCTATTTTTATATTATTTTATCATTACTATTAATGAACTTTCTGAGGTGGTTCTGATTTGGTTTCATTCTGAGTTCATTAAATACATGAGCATTACATTAAATACATGAGTAGTTATTCTTCCAATCTCTACCCCTCCCCCCTTGGTGAGATAAATTTGGGCCATTTCATATATTCTTTGCAAGTAACGTGAGATTTTGCTGGACCCCATTCCCTCCCCGCTTTTATGCTCACGTAATTAATGTATGCCCCCTTATTAGCTTACGTAAATCACAGTCAGTGTTTATTATCTGTTAAAAGCTCGTTAAAAGACGAGGTTAAAAGCTCGACACAATGAGTTCGATAAAAAAGTGCTATAACACCGTTTAGAAGGCGGTGACAAATGTAACCTTCGCGAAGGAGTTTAGCGTGTCTCATGTAAAAACAATCTTAAAGTATCGGGTCGTTTTGTGCATCGTCCGATTAGCACGACAAAATATCGCCAGCCCCTTGCGGGTCGTTATATCCAGATTCTACAGTACTTCAAGTAGCTACATTAATTTCATCCTAGCAAAACAAATACATCATGCAAGAGAAGCGACGTAATTCGTTGGGTAGTTGAATTATAAAATAACTCAAAGGTGGAGTTACTTTTGTATTTAACCCGTCTGCTTGGTTCAATATATTCGCACCTCACAATCCGGAAGACTCAGTTTCGCAGGAAAAATCAGAAACTGTCACTTTGCGAGATTGTAAAATATCTAAGCAAGATAGCTTTCATATTTCGAAGACAATAAGAGGCATTATTTCGTTCTCTTTCTGGTTAAAATAAAAATACATATGTTTACATGAGAGGAAAAGAGATACATTGCTTTTAAAATGTAAGGTTGCTCGGGACGTTTTTGGTCTTATGAAAGTATAACACGATTACGTGTTTTGGGATGTATTTATTCCTAAACAAGCAGACGGGTTAAATTAGGACGGGAGGACTAATTTATAGTTAATAATAATAATAAAATTAGATCCCTAAGGCGCATGTGTGGTAAAACCATGTAAGATCGTATGAGAAATGTTGAGATCCGCGAAGAAAGCAAGGCTGATGTAAGCGTAATGAGTAAGATTGAGAAAGGGACGCTCAGATGGTTTGGGACGCTCAGATGTAGAGCGAACGAACGAAGAAAGGAGTGTAAGGAGAATATATGACGCAAATGTGAATGGAAGAAGAAGTCGGGGACGCCCGAGGAAGACATGGCACAACCAAGTGAATCAGATACTTGAGTCGGGCCATGTGAAGAGTCGTAATAATAGAAGAGCATGTATGAGACGATGTATGAATGTGAACGAGGCAAGGAGTGTGTGCCAAGATCGAGTTGTTTGGCAGTCCGTCCTCTCTGCCTACCCCTGCGGCGAAACGGCGTGATGGTTAGTTAGTTTATAATAATTGGATGATTTGTATAGCACCGTTTTTGTGAAAAATCACCTCAAGGGCGCTGTACAAACTTATAATACATTTCTACAATATTACTTCTAACTACAAACTAGACGAACCATTATAACAACTTATGGCTAAAAATTGCATTCACCGGTTTATCTATCACCGATACGAAACCATGATTTGATCAAGGAATGCGATGCTGCGTAAAAATATACTCTGCAGGCAGAAAAAATACAGGACGTTACTTATAAACGTGGGAGGTCACTTGAAATTAAGGCTGTTTATTGTTTATTTAGAGAAATTTAGGTACACTTCGCACGCAGGGGACATACTTAATTGGGAACACATGATATTTAATCCTGATATATATTTTAATTATAATATATGTTCTTTAATGAGCGTATTTTGGAAAGCGTAAGCAAAATTCTATGATGTGCGGTACATAGTACAAGGATATTATCAGAATATTTATCTTCCTAAATGTGATTTGTCCCTCGGTAAGACACAGATTGATGTGTAATGGCCATTATACACGACATCTTTTTTCAGTCGGATTCCAATTAGACACAAAAGTCAACATTTTTTGCTCTACGCGACCGCTATTTTCATATCTACGGTTTCAATTGTCATCACTGCAAACAACACACGAACCATGCTGTTTGCTGTGATGCCAACTGAAATCGTAGATATGAAAATGGAGATGAAAATAGCGATTGCGTAGAGTGAAAAATGTTGACTTTTGTGTCTAATTGGAATCGGGCTGAAAAAAGATGTCGTGTATAACGGCCATAAGAATTTGAATAATGTTAATCCAATTAGAAAAGTGTGATTAAGACATATCATAGACAATACAAGAATGATACTCTAAGATAGGTATATTTAATTTGACTCCAGATACGAATATCTACAGCCTGTATGTCTGACGAATATCTACAGCGCATATGTTTAACTAATATCTACGAACTTCAGAGTGTTGATTAATATCTACAGAGCGTAGGTTGAACTAATATCTACAGAGCGTAGGTTGGACTAATCAGCTAAATGTGCCCAATAGTCCGATATTAGGGATTTTTACATACATACTTACATAAATTAAGCTTTTTAAACTGCATACGCAATATTACTTTATTCCAATATGCTATACATAATTGCAAATCCAACCTCTGCCAGTGCTGTAGATATTCGTCAACACTTTGGTTCTCATAGATATTAATCAACAGTTTGAGCTGTAGATATTCGTCAACACTTTGATTCTCATAGATATTAGTTAGATTTTTTCAGTTTTTGGAATTCCTGTAGATATTAGTAGACGCCTCCTTTAATTTAACCCGTCTGCTTGTTTAGGAATAAATACATCCCAAAACACGTAATCGCGTTATACTTTCATAAGACGAAAAACGTCCCGAGCGACCTTACATTTTAAAAGCTATATATTTCTCTTCCTCTCATGCAAACATATGTATTTTTATTTTAACCAGAAAGGGGACGAAATAATGCTTATTATTGTCTTTGAAATATGAAAGCTACCTTGCATAGATAGATATTTTACAATCTCGATCCAAAGTGATGGTTTCAGAATTTAGAGACTTCCGGATTGTGAGGTGCGAATATATTGAACCTAGCAGACGGGCTGGGTATGAGAGCCCATAAAGATAGTTATGTCGATGCTAATGTCGCATAAAATCTTCACACGGAAAACAATATTATCGAGATAATTAATAATAATAAGTAATTTGCGTGTATTTACAAATGAAATGTAATTCCTCGGCTTTTAATAGTGTTTGCCGAGTAATGAAAACATTTTCTCATGCAATTTTTAATGCAATTTAATAGGGATAGGACACGACCTTATGCGAAGTGTGGCGACAATACAATTGCCTTGCTTTTGGCTTGTCACTTTGAGATTTCTACCACGCATCTATATATAGTGTAATGTCATTGATAAAAATTAGTTGCTTTGACCTTTGATTCTGCAGGGAAAATTCTATGACGCGAAAGCGAATGATAAAAGAAATCGGTGATTCCCAAGGAAGACTCGAGTCGGGACATTTCAAAGAGTCATAATAATAACAAAATAATATGGGTGAAATGCAGATCCGGGCACAGTTTGGAAATTTAATAAAAAGGCCCTTTCTAGATGAGAAAAGTGTGGAGAAGATGAATAACAAATAAATTAAGGCGCGCTCGGCAAAATTGAGGGAGATACAACCGTTCAAAGTATTTAAAAATTCACTTCGCGAACTGATATTGACAGTTCGTTCGCCATGTTTTCATTGCTTATGTTGGATCCCAGACCTAATACAGAATTAATAGTACGCCAAAATCACAAACCATATTACACAAACCTAGCGTAGCCGCTAAACCACTTGAAAACTGGGATGTTTTTTTGCCGTGACGCGAGCAGGCGCTACGAAGGGGGCACTTTCTTTTCTATCACAAATAGGGATGAAACGATACCATTGAGGTATCGATACTTTTACTCGATACTGTATCGGTCGTCGAGTATCGATACTTACTTGGTATCAGTTGAAAAGTATCGATACTTACTCATATCGCATCTTTTTTGGAAAATTTGAAAAAAAAATATAAGTGTCTAAAATAATGTATTTACGTTGAAATCTTGTTGTTATCATAAACAGGTGCAATATAATCAGCGTGGCTTTTTAAATGTTTATGCAAATTAGAAGTTTTGCCACAATACCGCACTGTTTTAATCATCATAAGCATTTTTTGTACCTTGCGGTTTTCTCGTCGTTTTTCGTGAAATATTGCCACACGCTAGGCTTCGGAGGCCCCATTTTCAATAACTCAAAAAGTTAAAACACTGAACAAACACCGACTATTGTTAAAGGATTAACGAACATGGGAGCGAAAGTGAACGAACGGAAACATTGTCAATTCCATTTGTCAATGACGACAAAATATGGCGGTGGCGGCGCTGCCTGTTTTTTTTTATACAGGGTGTCCGGTGGTAAAGTGCATTAACTTCGGTAGGTGATTCTACATGATGCTAGGAGTAAAAAAGATAAACAACTTTTTCCGAAATTCCAACTTTTTATTTTCCATACAAAAAGATATACCTACTAAAAATCGTTAGTGAAGGTACACACTTACCAGTTGACAGTGTCAATGTGGCAACGTTGCATATTTATGAGTGGCACGTATCCATGGAAACAACATGTAAATTGTAAACAATAACAAGACTGACAGTTCGCCGTCTTACAATGTGCAACAAAATCGAATGTTTTATAATGTTTTAAACCAAATTCAACTGAGAACTGCACTAAAATAACAATATTCATATGAATTTACACTTTTTACTATACAAATTATTAATAACTAATTGAACACAACTAATATCATCGTTTTTCACTAATTTAACAAATTTTCAAAATGTCCACCTTCTGCTTGCAGGCAAGTATTGAAACGTCATTGACAAGAAGAAAAGAAACACGCGTTGAACAAACATGTTCTTTTAAGTCAATAAATACACACTAATGTAACAAGTTTCGAGTATTAATAACACAATTCTTACAGAGAAACACTGCAAGATACATTGTATTTGCGAATAAACGGTAAAATTCATCGCGAAGCATCTGCGGCGTATTTAAATATCAACAGCTGACTGACGGAATGGGGTAGCGGGGAGTTCATTGAGCGCGGGGGGCGCGGGACGGTAGATTTGGAAACTATGCTAAATAGCAACGCCGGCACTACACAGCGGACCGATTTTACGTTTTTACCTGAAAAGTACTCTTAAAAGTTTGAATTTCGGAAAAATTTATTTATCTTTTTTACTCCTACCATCATGTAGAATCACCTCCCGAAGTTAATGCACTTTACCACCGGACACCCTGTATAGACAAACAAGCTTGCCAACTACACAAAACTAAGACTAGCTAGGGACGCTAGGGTTAGGGTGCCTCCAAAAACTTCAATTTAAGATATGCAATTTTTTGTGAATTTTAAATAAAATAGTGACATTAGCATACTGATATGAGTACTTTTGACCGATACCTACTCAGTACTCAATTTCAAAGTATCGATACTAAAAGTACTTGGTATCGGTGAAAAATATCGAGTATGTACTTGTATTTACTCGTATCGTTTCATCCCTAATCACAAACCATGTTTAGCGTATTAGGTTATAAAAAAAATGGCGGGCGGACGCGGGAGAACTGTCAATATCAGTTTGTAAAGTGAAATTTTAAATACTTTGAACGGTTGTATCTCCCTCAATTTTGCCGAGCGCGCCTTAATTTTTGTTTTATTCTGCTTTTCCACACTTTTCTCATCTAGAAAGTGCCTTTTTATTCAATTTCCAAACTGTGCCCGGATCTGCATTCCTCCCAATAATATAAATTTATACATAGATGATAATTATGTGTATGTGAAATATGACAGAGCAAGTTTGTTTCGTGTGGATTTTCATCCTTTCTGCATACTCCTGCGGAATTGACGTGATAGTTTATTACTAAGACGTCAAATTGTCAGAAAGCAGTCTTCAATTTGCCCTGATGTCGGACAACCTTAGATAAGATAATTTGAAGTTTAACTCACATGTCAGCTTGGCAGTGGCTCCTCCGACAGCAACGACGATCAAAAAGCACAAAACAGCCTTCATTTTAATGTTGATATGTTATTTATAATAATCTGCGTAGTGAATTCGGTAATGTCTGACTAAACCGTACGAACAACAAAGCGCGAATGTTTTTAGGTTGACTAAAGGTTGCCTTTATTCTCACTGGAATAGAAGGCGACTTCTGACAATGGCAGATGACTGAGCTTGGTTATAATTGCGAATCAAATTTTTATTATTATTTTCCTCTGCACACCGCTCATACGACGAAAGATACACGTATTGATAACCCGTGCGATACGAAATTGTTGTAGTTGTGTATTGTGAATATTGTGATTGTGGGGAATGGCCTCTGTCAAAGTATGTCCAATTTTCCCTCGGATGAGGGTAAAATTTCCCACAAATTCCCCATATTCTAAGAACCGCTAATGATACCAACGAATTTAAATCTCTGAAATGTATGTACGCGCATTACTTCCGAACGACTGCACCAAATTGGATAATTCTTTTTTTGTGTTCGTTATTGTCAGGACAAGGTTTGTATAAAACTACTGGTGAGCTCTGGCATTATGAAATTTGTAAGTACTTATAAAATTGTAATAGGTTGCACGCGAGCTGTTTTGAAACTGAATGTACAGGGACTGAATGAATAGAATGTGGGAGGGGGTTCACAGGAGTGGGGAGGGGAAACAGGGAGGGGGGAGGGGAACCTGGGAGGGGAAGGGGAACTCGGTAGGGGGGTTCACGGGGCGGGGGAAGGGGGGGAATTGAGTGGGGAGAGGAAAGGTGGAGGAGGCGGAGTGGGAACGCGAGAGAGGAAGGGGACGCGGGAGAGGAAGGGAAGGCGGAAGGGAAACGGGACGAATGGGAAAGGACACGCAGGGAGAAACAATTTCTTTATTAAATGGCATAGCAACGCATGCCGGGTACCAGCTAGTTAATCGCATAAATAAAAACCTAACTAACTAACCATCACGCCGTTTCTCCGCAGGGGTAGGCAGAGAGGGCTGACCGCCAAAAAAAACTTGGTCTTGACTCACACTCTTTGCCTCACTCACATTCATCATCGTCTCATATATACTCTTCTATTATTCTGACGTTTGACATGGCACGACTCAAGTATCTGATTCCCTTGATCGTGCCATGTTTTTCTCGGGCGTCCCCGACTTCTTCTACCATTCACATTTGCGTCATATATTCTTCTTACATTACTTTTCTTTCTTACAAAAATTTTATTTACCTATTTTATTTTGGTTATTATTATTACTGATACTGATACCCTCATGTGTAGCACTGTATCATACGTATCATTTTAATGTAAAAACCATTTTATGGCGTTTAAATAAATAAATCAAACCTTCACGACATCGTTACGGTAATAACACTAAGGCCAAAGAGCTGAAATGTTTGAAAAGACAGAAAGCATGAGGAGTATTTTTGTAAGCCCTAGCTAGTTAAATGATTACGAAATAATCCAAAAATAACAACAAAAAATGTTTGTTAATTGTATATAATATTTGAAATATATGTAAAAATAGAAGATTCAGAGATACATCGAAATTTTTGAATTTATAATTCGGCAAAAAATATTTTCACATAATAGAGATTTGATTGTTGTTTCAAGCTCCTCGTCATAAGTAATATTACTTTTGGTTGTAAAGCCCTTTTGGATATGGAAAATATAAACGGTTATTTATGTGTTTTATTATAAATATTGGGTATAATTTTTTATACTTTAATAATATTTAAAAATGCAATACATTTCATAAGCGACAAAAGTAACCATAAATAATAAGAGAAAAATGTGACATATTTTAAAGTTTTTTTTTCTGCTGTAAGAACTACGTAATTTTACTTTTTCCCCAGCCGTGGGGAAATTTCCCCTGACGTCGCATCATTCTCTTTAGAATGTACTTCTAGACTTGTCATTCGCTGATAAACGTGAAGTCTGCTGTAAATGACGTGCAAAATTTTAGAGGTGTCGTCAAAAATGGTACACCATTTCCATCCATCATTATTAACAAAGTTGCACAAAATACGTACAGAGATGACTTTATAACACATAATTAATAATTTCAAATAACTGGATTGCGCAGTTAACAATTATATTTTAATGCTATTCAAATTTTTGTACATTGTGTACAATACAACACCTTCGTAAAAATACCGCCTATACATGCGAAGATAGCTGTAAGTGCGTCATTCAAAATGATGAAAAGGTGTCGACCTAAATATAAACTATTGTTAATAAATAAATATTAACAAAATTGATATAAATAAAACATTGAATGTTTTAAGACATTATTCAGATAACTAATATTTCATTTTTATATTAAGTAAGTGTAGTTTTGTATATAAATTAATTGTTTTTATTTTTTTGCGCAATGCTACACATCTAATAATGAATCTAGACATCAGCTGATCAAGGTTCGGCGCAGTTTACGAGGAAATTTCCCTCTGTGTTTGACAGTATGTGTGAGCGGTGTTGACAAATTTCACGTTGTGTTAATATTCTTATCTGAATTACGAGAGGCCTGACATTGTTTGTGATTGATCGATTAATATACACTCTTCTCGCGTGTTATCGCGGCCATCCATTCCGTGACTAGATCCACACGGATATAACGCATAAAACGACAGAGTCTGCCCGCAAAACTGACTAATACCTTCTACTCCAGTGCGAGTAAAGGTTACTGGCAGAGTTCTCCATTGTTCATTCGTTCTACGACACTTCTCAACGAAAGTTCTTCGATTAATTCTACTCTGATTTCCTTCATTAATACCAGACATTTCCAATAATAAGGTAATCATTCATTATTATTACTAATTGTGCTTTAATTTTTCGTTTATTTGAACCACATACTTCATTATCTCCAATCGCAACGCAATACCGCTAGTTCTACTTTGATTTACTTAGATTTTAGCAAATCATACTAACAATAACAAGATTATATTCGATAGCAAATAATAATATTATATTTCATAATTGTACCAAATCATTACGTTATTATTCCATCTATGAATCGTTGCTTGAAATAGCTTTAGACTTTAGAAACGAGATCTGAATAGCCAGGTACTTCCCAACCTTCCTCTTTTTCGCATATCATCATAAATAATGACAATCCTTTGTTAATTTGTTTTGCACCCACTACGCGTCAATGTGCCATCTGTCATAATATAGGTGACTGAACAATTCAGAATGGTTTCAACTCGACATCTCACTTGAAAATTCATTGTCATTAGAAATGAAAAAAATATATTAAAAATTGGATTAATGGGTGAAATGCAGATCCCGCCAATGTCAGGGAATTTAATAAAAATTCACTTTTTAGATGAGAAAAGTGTGGAGAAGATGAATAAAAAATAAATTAAGGCGCGCTCGGCAAAATTGAGGGAGATACAACCGTTCAAAGTATTTAAAAATTCACTTCGCGAGTTGATATTGACAGTCCGTTCGCCATTTTTTCATTGCTTATGTTGGATCCCAGACCTAATACAGAATTAATAGTCCAGAATCACAAACCATGTTACTCAAACCTAGCTAGGGAATGCAATCCCGCAAGATCATGTCAATCCAGGTATTTGCGGGACTGAACAATCTTAGTCCCGCTGGATCCAGGTATTTGCGGGATCCAGCAGGGTGGACTTAGATATCTAATCAATCGTATAATAAAGAACTAATACCTCGATCTACCAACCTTGTTTTTAGAGTTTAAATTTATACCTAATCAAACAAGTTCTTTGGGACATTCTAAATGGTTTATTAATTTACCTTTAGTTAGACATAGGTAAAGTTTAAGTCATAAATTGGCAAAGAATAAGATAAGACAAATTTACAACTTAAATTTAAATAATAACGTTCACACGATAAATAATATTCTTGTACAATGAGCATCATAAGTTTAAACATTATTTTGGAAATAGGTACTTCGTAAAAAAGTTAAAGTATTAATTGTGTCGTCTGATAAACGGCTTCTGATATTGGACACGAGGTAGCCAGCGGCTGAAAAAGCTTGTTCAGCTTCCACGCCGCGCCGGTTGGAACAACAGTCATTAGCGCATTGTAAATGAATTGAAGGTATGTGCCTTTTAATCCACCGGACTCGAAGTAATTCATTCCTTCTTTATCAAAACCTCAAGGTTGCTCATGTTTCCAGATCTAGGTTGTTAGGCCGATGGTCTCGAACTCTTCATACTAATCAAAGTAAGTTATAACTATCTCGCTCGCATTGCGTCCCTCCCAGTCAGAGTAACACGTATGAACTACGCTTCTATGTAATCCCCCAGTCCAGCGAGATCAGTCCCGCAAAATGTCTGCGGGATCTCGGTATTTCGGGATCCCGGTATACCGGGATTGCATTCCCTAAACCTAGCGTAGCCGCTAAACTGCTTCAAAACTGGGATGTTTTTCTTGCCTTGACGCGAGTAGGCGTTATAAAGGGGCACTTTCTTTTGTATCACAAACCATGTTACACAAACCTAGAATTCCCATGAAGTCTGTTACGCTTTGCTCTAGCATCTTTTCGTACAGTAACAAGAATACCAACATAACAAAATAATGTTTGAAAATGGACGGTCTCGTTTCACAGAATGAAAGCTAATTTTAATTTTACGTAATCGAAATTTAGAATGAAATATTTTCCACTTCCCCCAATGCAAATATGTAGTTGTCTTTTAATGCAATTAAGGTGCATCAAAAGATTTTTTCAAAAAAAAGTGCGTATTAACCATTGCCAGCGATCTTAAAAATTTACCAAAATTGGTGCCACCGCATCCCGAATTTCTACAGATTTCTTGCATATCTCCCAAACATTTGAAGTTTTTAAGCTCTTGAAAATATACCTATGTTATTTTTGAAGATAATATCTAGACGCGTTCCACGCCGAAACGCAGATTATGTGAAATTCCCTCGATAGAAAACAATCGAAAAGTGTGCTCCGAAAATTATTATCAACACGTTTTTTTAACTTATTTTAGAAGTTATATATAAGAAAAAAATCACAGTGTTTCTTTAAATGCTATTTTAGATGTTCCCCACGAGATTTTTGCTCTATTTTAAACGAGTCGTGTTTTATTAAACATTTTCACAATTTTCACTTAAATTTTATCGTTTTAAATATTAGCGCACCCTCTCTAACATTAATATTTACGTATCTCTCCATCTTCTTCTTTTTGAGCAGGTATACGGTGCCTTAAATGGGTTACATTAGGGGGCATCATAGACATTCAAATGGATAGACAAGAAGTTGCAGATGAGGGGTAAAACCAAACTATGGAGGGCGAAGAGGGGAAAGATGACTGTTATTCGTTGAACAATCAATCTGACAGTATATAGGCATCTCGCATTACAATATCACCATTTAGTTCTTAAAAGCAAAATCTGCTTTGAATGAATAGACCTTTTTACATGGGAGCGCGAATTGCTTGCCACGTTAATAACATATTTGCTAAGGCCAAATGCTCGACCCAAAAAGACTCGCCCCAATACACGTAGCAATATTATGTTGCCGTGTTTAGTTAAAACACTTTTACAAATGTTTCATAATTTACTTACCCCTGTAACCAGCGACGAGCACATTGGAGAACCGCCCACATTCGCTATGTGCACATTGATATGTAGATATATTGTATAGCACAAGCTGCCGTTATTTCGTTAAATGTATGGATGATATCACAGCAAGAATGATGACGTCATACATTTTAGATTCAAGCGAGGCTCTATCCCCTCTCCATGGAGCGAGTCGGTTCCAAGGAGGAGCTCCAGCCGGCGCCATGTGGAGGGGGAAAAAATACGTTTTTATCACTTAGGGCAGGTCCAGATATATTCATATGTCCGTGGGGGGCATACATTAATTACGTGAGCAGTTTTTCTTCCAATCTAGACTCCTCCCCCCCCCCCCCTGGTGAGATAAATTTGGGGCACTTTGTATATTCTTTTCAAGTAACGTGAGATTTTGTTGGACCCCCCCCCCTTTTTGAGCTCACAAAATTAATGTATGCCCCCTTAGGTTAGAGTTATGGGCTATTTTTTAATACCTATATTTTTTTAATTAGCTTTCAATGACTTTTCAAAGAGGTGTTGAGTTGAGTGGATTCTGAGTTGTCTTGGAAGCATAATATAATAACAACTGACTAATCATCATGCTGTTTCTCCGTAGGGGTAGGCAGAGAGGATAGACTGCCATAACACTCTACTTCTTTCTTTCACATTCATGCATCGTCCCATTCGTACACGGTTAAAATTTTCACATGAGAATGGGTCATTTTTTATGACTCGTTCTTAAGTTCAACAGCTCGGCTGAGAAACGATTTTCTGGCCACTCGTGTTTCCTCCCTCCTACAACACGGGTCTTTCCTTTCCCCAAAAATACCCTCCACACAGCATCCCTAAAGATGACGTAGGTCTTGAGGAAAATTAATTAAATCCTTTATAAATGAGGTACGCCTCTTACGTCATTAAATTAATAATATGTCTGACAATGTTGTAGGTAGCTTCAAAACAAGCTTATGGGTCAGGGTGGTTAATATTCATATTATAAGTAATTGATTATTTTTTTAATTTATTGTGCAATTTATTAAACGTTACGTACATTGTTACACATGTCATGTATATTTTTTTTACAATAACTCCACACAAGAGGCCCTGAGGAAAAAAATTTCCCTCAAAGCGTGTGTCATCTTTGAGGAGGCTGAGGGGAGGGTCTTAAAGATAGGAAGTTCTGGGAATTAAAAAGGTATGAGGGGTAGGGTAGGAATCTGGGGGTCAGTGTGTCCAGGAGTGACGGACATTGTATCCATCCCTCCCACAGCAAGGCGATGGGTCGAGAGAGTCCGGTTGAAGAGGTCAAAAGGTCTCCCTCAACCAGTCTCTCCCGATTCGGCCCGCCGCTCATTGAGTAGGCAGACGCGTCTGCCGCCAAAACCTAGACAAACCTAGAAATAAACATAACTTTTCAAATATAAAAATTTTGCATACGAACATAAAAATTTTTTATAATACATAACATTTATTAGATAAATATATTATTAATGTTATTGTCGCATCTTTTTTTTTTTGTCGTTCATGCAAAAATAATTAATAAAAAGTTCCCAAAGTAAATAGTATACCTTTATGAAACCAAAGTTTCGGATTGCAATTTGAATTCCTACTCACAACAGATAATAAACCCTGACTGATTTACGCGTACTAATAAGGATAGGTGTTAGCGCGCGGGGAGTATCCGGGCGCTGGAAGTAGGCGAGGCGCGGGGCGGCGAGGTATTGGTGCGTAGTTTTTGTAAGCAAACACTGTGCGTCGTTCTAACCGCACGAATTATCACTAAAACGTAATCGTACTAAACGGATATATTTTCCTAGTAGAGTAGCCAGAGCCCTCTTTATACAGACCTTGTCCTGGCAATAACAAACACAAAAAAAAAGGATTATCCAATTTGGTGCAGTCGTTCGGAAGTTATGCGTGTACATACATTTCGGTGATTCATTTTTATTTATATAGAAGATAGAAGATATAGATTTTTTTTTTTTATCATGATTACCGCACAAGAGTCCCGAACTGCTCCCGTCTGGAGCCAGTAGGACTATGGCATCCCCAATTGGGGTATGTTGTGAGGCTGAAGGCAGTAGGGAGGGGAAGGAGAGAGGGAAGAGGAAGGTGGGAAAGTACCTGGCTATTAAGATCTGGTCACCAAACATGGCAGAACCCATTTCAAGCAACTTTTCAATTCTGAATGGTGGTCTTACACCAGGGCGATACTGAGAGTATCTTCCACTCTGGAACGTGCCGCAAATATACTATATATTACTTTTAAATGAATGAATTGTGAAATACACAAATTAATCAAATTAAATTTATTTGCCATGGCGGGATTCGATCCCGCGACCTTTGGAATGCGAGTCAAGCGCCTTACCGCTGCACTACGCCGGCCATCATAGATAGATAGGTAAATTTAAGATAGATAGATAGATTAAGGGTAGGTTTCTTCATTCATCACGTTAAAAGTAAACGGTCAAATGCATAGAAATTTCGTTTAAATTTCGATCATTTACTTTTACAATTAGCATTGCATTTAGCATTCTCGGTAAACGAAGAAACCCACCGTAAATGTCTACATACCATTTTCAGCTGCTTCAACGTACAAATTTCGTATTTCGCACTTATTTTTTTTGTCCAATTTACATTCGTTTGAACACAAAACTTCTCCGGTCAAAAGCAAAAATAAACTGGCAACCTTAAGCAACGTTATGAACGCGGGTGACATGTTGTTTAGTCTGTTTAAAACGATATAATTGAATAGAAAATTTCTTTTGTATCTTAACTAATAAAAACTGAAATTTTTTTACATACTTTGTACGGAGCAAGCTGTATCAATATTATCGAATGTATTTTTAAAAAATTCTGGTTTTATATACTTCAAAGGATTTTAGGTTAGATATCAGTTTGGCATACCATTAAAAATGCCTTGTATTTTTTTTATTTACCTCTCAGCTGTCGACCATATTCTGTCGGTAGGTTAGAATATTTCCGCTTTGCAATAAAATCCAAATAAATTGAATATTAATTATTATTTTTAATTGTAAAACTAACGTTTTTAAGACAAGATTTTTTTATGCATAGCACAAAGGGTAACAATTATTATAACCAATAATTATCAGCCTGAAACACTCATCCACATTGAAAAATCTTCCGAGAAAAGATACATGAATATAATAAGCAGTAATTGTTGAATGAAACACTAGCATATATTGAATCATTTGGCGTGTACGAGATAAGCCGCCATAGCTCAGTGGTCAGAGCAATCGACCGGCAATCGAGAGGACACGGGTTCAAGTCCCGTTGGCGTCATGTATCTTTTCTCGGAAGATTTTTCAATGTGGATGAGTGTTTCAGGCTGATAATTATTGGTTATAATAATTGTTAAATTGAATATTAGTTAATGTATCTGAAAATTATAAACTATTTTTGAAAGGTGATACAATACACCTTCAAATTGTATTATTAGAAATGACGGCCTTGACGGCCGGCGTGGTGCAGCGGTAAGGCGCTTGACTAGCACTCCGAAGGTCGCGGGATCGAATCCCGGCGTGGCAAATAAATTTTATTTGATTAATTAGTGTATTTCACAATTTATTCATTTAAAATAATATGTAGTATATTTGCGGCACGTTCCAGAGTGGAAGATACTCTCAGTATCGCCCTGGTGTAAGACCACCATTCAGAATTGAAACGTTGCTTGAAATGGCTTCTGCCGTGTTTGGTGACCAGATCTGAATAGCCAGGTACTTCCCCACCTTCCTCTTCCCTATCTCCTTCCCCTCCCCACTGCCTTCAGCCTCACAATATACCCCAATTGGGGATGCCATAGTCCCACTGGCTCCAGACGAGAGCAGTTGGGACTCTTGTGCGGTATTGATGTAAAAAAAAAAAAAATCACCATTTAGTTCTTAAAAGTAAACTCTGCTTTTGAATGAATAGACCTTTTTACATGGGAGAGCGAATTGCTCGCCGCGTAATGAACATATTTGCGAAGTCCAAATACGGCAAAGTAAAGTTCGCTTATTTTCAGAGTCCAATATTTTGTTGCCGTATTTAGTTAAGACACTTTTACAAATGTTTCATAATTTACTTACCCCAGTAAACAGCGACGCGCACACGCCATGTATCTCGAGTGATAGTATATGTTACAAAAACGATCATGTTATGTGATCTGAATAAGCTTAAAATAATATAAAATAATGCTTGCCTATGGAATGTTATACGAAAATTGGGTTTATTATCTTTTTCACTTCATTTTTACACATTTTCAAAACACAAGCCAATATTTTTGCCGTGTTATTTCGTAAAATGCACCGATGAGTGCTCGACGCTGGCTCGCGGAAGAATGATGATGTCACATTTTTTAGATTCAGCCAGCCGGTTCCAATGGAACCGGTATGGGGAGGGGGAAATAATACGCTTTTATCACTTAGGGCTTGTCTAGTAATATTCATTTGTCTATGTTAGTAACGAAAAAAATAAAAACGCACATTTTTTATTACCACTATCAACCTCCGTTTTAATTGTTTCATGCAAAAATAATTAATTAAAAAATTCACAATGTTTCATAATTTATTTTATGAGTTGTTTCTGTCTTATTAACACATGGTCATTATTTCTCTTATGAGTTGTTTGTCATATTAACACATGATCATTATTTCTCTTATGAGTTGTTTGTCATATTAACACATGATCATTATTTCTCTTATGAGTTGTTTGTCATATTAACACATGATCATTATTTCTCTTATGAGTTGTTTGTCATATTAACACATGATCATTATTTCTCTTATGAGTTGTTTGTCATAATTAACACACGGTCATTACTTCTCTTGTGAGTTGTTTGTCATATTAACACACGGTCATTATTTGAGTTGTTTCTGTCGTTTTAACCCATGTTCATTATTTCTCCCCCAGAATGAAGCTGTTCATCGTGTTTGCCGCCGTTCTGGCCGTGTCCTCCGCTAATTACTGCTACAATGACGTGACCAACGCTTGCGGCCCGTCCGAAAGCTCCTCCGACCTGGCCAACTGCAACGCGCAATTCTCGGCATTCCGCGGCGTCTCGTCCGACCTGCACGCGTATGCCAACTCGCACATAATGCAATCGTACGAGTACCTGCTGATGGCCACACACTTTGGAAACTACCAGCAGAACCGCGACGGGTTCGCCAAGCTCTTCCGCAAGCTGAGCGACGACACCTGGGCCAAATCCATCGACCTCATCAAGTACATCACCAAGAGAGGTCAGTCTATCAATTGTAATTTTGAATACTAGTGCAGATTAATAATAATAATTGTAGGTGTAATGTTTGTTATTATTCACATTCAGACACTATTAGTTCTGTGGGGGTATTTCTCAGTAACAATAGGTCCTTGATACAAACCAGTTTATTATGAGTTTATGTATCTTCTCTACATAGTATAAAATGAAGTCGCTCAAAATGTATGTGCGCGTTAATCTTTTAAACTACGCAACGGATTTTCATAAGGTTTTCACCAATAGATAGAGTGATTGAAGAGGAATGTTTATGTGTATAAAACATGTAAATTATATTAGAGAAAAGCCGAGAAATTCAAAGAAAACATATTTTTGTTTGATTTAAAACGGCTGGCGGGCCGTACTATAGTCACTTTTGAAATTCGTTCTACGGAAGAAATTGGAAAATAGATGTCCTAGAGTAAGTAGGTATTTGATTTTCCCTTTTCAAATATCCAGTGTTGCATTGCAAGCATTGTATAATTAGTGGCGATCGCTAACTATATTATTATATAATACATGCTTATTATAGTAGAGAAAAGCCGATAAATTCAAATATTCAATTCAGGCAGCGGGCAGCTGGCAAGCGGGTGGTGTGGATTTTATAAAGGTTGGGTAATGGCGTTGTGTTTCGTTAGCCACAGCAACGTGTGGCCGGGTCTGCTAGTATATAATATATTAAAATATAAATATCCCTAGACTAATGTGTCTGCAGTAATCACATTTGAATTTTTACAGAAGCAAACACATGAAAAACAATGCAAGTATTATTTATACATAACTTGAAAACTATTTTTTAACTTACTTTTTGAAACATGTTATATTATTTACAAAAATATCTATGAAAGTGTATTTTAACAAGATCGTTGTATGTTCGAGACATTCTAGACATAGGATTAAAATATCCAGTATTATTGGTAAAAATTTCAGTCCAGAATATGTTAAGGGTTCTTGTAGATTTGGGCCTGGCGTATAACTTGATTTGGTTGACTAAGTTACTGTCTACACGATTATTCACAATTTTATAAAGCATTAAGAGGTCATTTATGTTACGTCTTTTAACTAGACTATAATTTGAAATGTGTAAGTCTTTGTTCGTACCCGTCGAAGGTAGACACCTGATCGGTAAGACAAAATCTGTGTTAAATTTTATTATACATTAAAAACAATAGAACGCGATGCGCGGACCGGACCGAAATACATAAAAACACCATTATCGATACTAGTGTGTCGAATGTTGCGTAAACACACCAATTTCAGCGACAGTGGATTCTCTGCATCCACGATTTTAGAAAAAGTTTGATATTTGCGCCTGCGCGTTTAGTTCTTTCTGCCTGCCAAGTTTTGCCTTAAGCAGTATACGCATTCGATGGGAGCATCCAACGCGCAGAAAACGACTTTAATGCGCATAGGCATAGTGCACAGAATAGCATAGCAAAACATGTGGATTAATTCAGTACGTTTTAGAGAATTTGTTTGCGCAACAATTTTAATAATTTGGCTTGAATAACGGATGCCGATTGATACATTGTTAAATATCTTTCGAATGTCTATTTAATTACTTTAATTTTAGAACTGTAATAATTGATGTATAAAGCATAAAGGATTTATAGAGCTAATTTGACTTATTATTTTTGTCAGTAATTTCATCTTGTTCTTGGGCTAGTCTGTAGGTATTTAGAGTCTGTCAAATAAGAGTAGAAAATATAAAAAATGGAACTACAAAATTTGTAGGCTGGCAATACCAATTTACCTGTAATATTCTTTTAAAGTGCAATCACACTAAAATGCAGAACACCGTATACACATTTAAAAATACAAAAAAAAAATTAAAATCAAGGAAGCACTGAAATCAAGAGTCCGGCTGGAAAGGTCAAAAGGCCTTCCTCAACCAGTATATCTCAATCCGTCCCGCTACGCAGCAGGTGATCCGGACAAACTTCACCCAATGAACTCGGACACCCCTGCTAAATCACCAAACATAGCGAACCACTTGGGGTGACCTAAAGAGGTGTTGGTTATCCAATAAATGGTTCTCGGGGCGGCGGCACCCGTACATGCCTCCCAAATTCCCGTAATTAAGTGGAAAAGTAAGAAAATCACAAACAAAAAAATCCGTACACAATGACATCTCTGATACTGACAAAAACAAAACACGGACAGCTGCTCATCGATAATTGCTTCATTGTGTAATTTTAAATTTAATAAAAAAACTGAATTTAAATCTACAGTTATTGATTTTGAGGCGGTACGAAGTTCGGCGGGTCAGCTAGTATTAGATAAATGTGAGCAATTTCTAAACTGTGCTTTATATTTTATTACAATATCGTTATTCTTCATTATGTTAACATAAGATTGTAAAGATATAATAATTATATACCTATATGCAATTCTAATTTAGAAAAAAAAATTCATTCTCTTTTATGCCTTTTTAATTTTTAATTAAAATGTAGGTTACACAGCTTTAGATTAACATCATGATTATATTTTTAGTATTGCCATTTGAACGACAGTGGCGCCCTCCTATGTTTTGTACTCTTATTTGATAGACTGTATATTTGATATTAGGTAGGTATATACTCACACCGACCGCCACTAGTGTGTATGTGTGAGTTTGTTTGTAAATGTGAGAAGTGGTGATGTGTGAAGTGATGATGCGCATTGAACTGTTTATATTATTGACACAATGCTCTTTTTAAATTTGGGCAGTGAATTGGAGAAAATATCAATGTTAGAGTTTAGTTAAATATTATTGAACGTATGTGGAAAAATTTAATACTGTGTTATTAGTAACTAAATGATATGTTGACGTCTTGCAGGCGGGCGAATGGACTTCAACGCGCGCAAGCCCATCGCCGACAAGGAGCCCGTTGCGGACAACAAGAAATCTGTGGACAGGACCTACGAACTGAATGAGCTGGGATCCATGGCCAAGGCTCTGGACCAGCAGAAGGTGCTGGCCGAGGAGGCTCACAAGATCCACGGAGAAGTGACCAGGAGGAGCACCCTCTACCACGATCCTCAGGTAACTGACTTCCCCGCGTTCTTTTTCCCACCGCCGCTATCTTCAGACACACAATATACATCAATTGTGAAGGCCATAGTCAAACACATATAACAATAAATCTTAAATTACGCTTTTTCTTTCTCTCTCTGATGGCGCTACAGCCCATATCGAGTTTTGGCCTCCCGTAACGTTCGCCTCCAACTTTTTTTTTTTCCTGAGGAAAATAATTCCTCTCAGGGCCTATGTCATCTTTGGGATGCTGTGTTGAGTAGGGTGTGTCAATTATTTCTACTTTTGAATTCAGAAACGCCCGGCATCTCAGAAGTTGAGTTTTACAAAGAAAATGAGAACTGCATTTAAATTTTTTTTTTAAATGTTTATTAGCCCGCTAAAATGCATTAAAATCAGAAAACAAACCTAAAACCATTTTTTTTTAAATTTCTAATAAAAAAAAAATTTCAGTAATTTAACCTTTTAACGTTTGTTTATTATTAAAAAATGCGTATAACCGACAAAAATTAAAAAAAAAAGTTCAAGTTTATGAATACAAGTAAGTCAACAAGAATTCTGATTTTATCCAGAAAAAGTGTTATTTTCCCCTTTTATATTTTTAACCAACACAACATTACATATGTTTAAAATTTTTTTTTTTTTTTTGGGTTCTTTGTACTGCAGTTATGGAATGAAAAATAAGTTTGGTACAAAATATAAAATATAAACCCTTTGTTTTATTTTTTTTACAAATCACGTAATCTATTTTTTTTTTTCAAAACTTCCGGCCATTTTAGCGGGCTAATAGTGAACAATAATTTAGTTTATTTTTCCATTTTCAAAACTTTTGAGACCCCGGGCGTTTAAATATAAGGCCATTTTTTTTTTCTCTCTATGGAGAGCGACACAAGCTAGTGTGGAGGGTCTTTTTAGGAAAGCAGGATGTTCTGGGACGGAAAAGGGTGGGTAGGAATCTGGGGGTCAGTGTGTCCAGGAGTGACGGACGTATGAATCCATCCCTCCCACTGCGGTGCAAGGCAATGTTCCGAGACAGTACAGCCGGAGATGTCAAAAGGACTCCCTCAACCACTCTCTCCCGATCCGGCTTGCCATGCAAGCTGGTGGGAAGACGCATCTGCCGCTAAGGCCCAGACAAACCTCACCCCATGAACCCGGGCACTCCTGCTAAGTCACCAAACATAGCGAATTTGGAGTGACCTACGGCAGAGGTGTTGGTTGTCTAATAAATGGTTCCCAGGGCGGCGGTACCCGTACCCGCCTCCCAACTCATCCTGTCCTCAGCGGCTGACTTCCAGTCTGTCACTTGGAGAAGCTGTGCTGCATCACTTCTTACCTCAGTCTGGATCTTCCCGCTTTTCTCCTTCCACCTGGGTGTCCAGTCATAATTCTTTTTGGGACGCGTGTGTCCGGCATTCTCTGTACATGCCCAGCCCATATCAACCTGCCGAGCGATTCTCTATGTTTTATGAGATCGAGATAGATATCGGGCGAGATCTCTTGTCAGATTTGTGTGATTTTCTTTCTAATGCTGTTAAATGAATAAATAATCATGCATACTTTCATGAATTCGTGTTTAAAATGACCTAAAATAAAATATGTGACAGCTCTCAGCTGAAATTCTGACATCGGTCCATAGAAAAAGCAAATAACAGCCGAAGAAAATCACACAAATCTGACAGCAGATCTCGCCCGAGATCTATCTCGATCTCACAAAACATAGAGAATCGCTCGGTTGAGGAGTCTCATATGGGTTTGAGATGTTGGGGGCCTGATATATATCATAGAGTTCTTTGTTGTGCCGGATTCGCCACTGTTCCTCCCATAGAAATGTGAATATTAGTAGACCAGAACATAAAGGTGAGGGGGTAAACAACAACTATAGCGGTGTGCAGAGCGGGAAGATGACTTTGGAGATACGTGATTCGTCGATAACTCAATATAACAGTATATAGGCATCTCACATTATAATATCACCATTTAGTTCTTAAAGGTAAACTCTGCTTTTGAATGAATAGACCTTTTTACATGGGAGCACAAATTGCTTGCCGCGTATTGAACACATTTGCGAAGTCTAAATACGGCAAAGTAAAGTTCGTTTATTTTCAGACGCCAATATTTTGTTGCCGTATTTAGTTAGGACCCTTTTACATATGTTTCATAATTTACTTACCCCGTAAACATCGACGAGCACATGCCGTGTATCTCGAGTGATAGTATATATTTACACGTTTTCAAAACACAAACCAAGTTTTTTGCGGTGTTATTTCGTAAAATGCACCGATGAGCGCTCGACGCTGGCTCGCAGAAGAATGATGACGTCACATTTTTTAGATTCACACGAAGCCATACTCAATCCCAGCCGGTTCCAAGGAACCCGGTATGGGGAGGGGGGAAATAATACGCTTTTATTACTTAGGGCAGGTCTACTAATATTCATATGTCTATGGTTCCCCCTCTTTCACGGTTCCACATATTCTTCTTAACACTTTTCACTCAAAAGTATCCAGCATTTCAGCCATCTTTGCTGTCAGTGTCAGCGTGCCTCACATCCATATGCCAATACAGTTCTTAACCCTTCAAAATTCAAGCATATTTTGTCAGTAGGTTAAAAATATTTCTGCTTTGCAAGAATAACCAAATAAAAGGATTATTTTTAATTTTTAAGAGTGTAATACCAGAGAAAACCAGAAATATGTCATTTTTAAATCAGGTTTTAGACGACTCTTTTCCACAAAAAATTATAAATGGATTTCGAAAGATTGTTCTTTTGTCTAACATTCGCATGTTTTAAATTTTTAGTATAATCTAATATATAAAATTCTCGTGTCACGGTGTTTATTGCCATACTCCTCCGAAACGGCTGGACCAATTTTGATGAAATTTTGTGTGCTTATCTGGTAGGTCTGAGAATCGACCAACATCTATTTTTCATGCCCCTAAAAGTAAAGGGTGTTCCACTCCGAAGAAAATTATTTTCCCCATACATTTTGTATGGAACGAATTCTCCTATTTTGAAATAACTGCAGCAATATTGTAAGGCGTATAATATTGAACTGTACGTGAATAAAGGGTGTTCCACTCCGAAGAAAATTATTTTCCCCATAAATTTTGTATGGAACGAATTCTCCTATTTTGAAAGAACTGCAGCAGTATTGTAAGGGGTATAATATTGAACTGTGAACCGGAGGAGGGGGGAGGGGGGAGAGGAACTCAGGAAGGGGGTTAGCGGGACGGGGGAAGGGGAGAAGTGGAGTGGGGAGAGGGAGAGGGAGAGGGAGAGGGAGAGGGAGAGGGAGAGGGAGAGGGAGAGGGAGAGGGAGAGGGAGAGGGAGAGGGAGAGGGAGAAGGAGAGGGAGAGGGGGAGGGGAAAGGATACGCAGGGAGAAACAATTTAGATCAATTCAGTTAATAAGTTGACAACAGTTTTTGATTCTGAGGCGGTACGAAGTTCGTCGGGTCAGCTAGTAAGGTTATATATACCATAGGTCGTTGGCAGATTTGTTAAATTTTCAAAAAAGATTTTGTATTTTACCACACCCATTTCAATTCATATAATCATGCAGTAAAATAAATCAATACATTTTCTGGGTATCGCATGTTTTAGAATTTTAATTTTAGTTTAAATAAAAGCTTTAAAAAATATACACGTACTTGTGTTTCTTGACGAAAATTGGTCCGTTTGTGTATTTATTTGTGCACTTACAAACTAATATATAACAGATTTTTTTTACATTTTTATTTAATTTAGACATTATTGAAAAATGATAAATACTTATAATCAAAAAATAATTACAAAAAGTACATTATTTTAATAGTTTTATCATCACGCCTTTCAGCATTTTTGGATGAAGGTATAAATTAAAGCAAATTTAGAATGAAATAAAATCAATATTGAGTTATAATTTTAAAAAGCTGGTACGGAGAATAATTAATCTTTCTCATTGTAACCGCCCTGCACGATCGTTAGAACAACTTTCGAGGAAATGTGGATTTTCGGTCGCTGGCTGGTTAAACGCTCTTAAAGTTGAATGGCAACACGGCATTTTTTCAAATTTAAAAATGTTTTATTTTGTTTCAGGTTGGTCACTACCTGGAAGAAGAGTTCATGAACCAGCAGGCAGATACCATCCGCACTCTTGCTGGTCACACCAACGACCTGAAGAGACTCATTAAGGAGCAGCCCAACGATAAATCTCTCGCCCTGTTCCTGTTCGACGAGTACCTCTCCAAGCTGGGATGAACCCAACTCCTTACACCATCTTCTACTCCTTAAATAATTGTACTGTTATTAGTTATATTTCTTTCTAGCGTGTGGCGCAATGTAATAAAATTTAGAGTATATCATTATTATTATTTTTTCATGAAACTTGTGTAAATTTTTGGACTGTTTTCTTTTGCACAATAAAAAAAGTTAATAAACTAATTAAAAAATAATTTTTGTGTTTCTTTATTAACCCGTATCATAGGGTAAATGGGAGGCGTCTACTAATATCTACAGGAATTCCAAAAACTGAAAAAATCAAACTAATATCTATGAGAACCAAAGTGTTGATGAATATCTACAGCTCAAACTGTTGACTAATATCTATGGGAACCAAAGTGTTGATGAATATCTACAGCTCAAACTGTTGACTAATATCTATGAGAACCAAAGTGTTGACGAATATCTACAGCTCAAACTGCTGACTAATATCTATGAGAACCAAAGTGTTGACAAATATCTACAGCACTGGCAGAGGTTGGATTTGCAATTATGCAAATTATGCAATTATAGCATATTGGAATAACGTAATATTGCGTATGCAGTTTAAAAAACTTAATTTATGTAAGTGTGTATGTAAAAATCCCTTATATCGGACTATTGGACACATTTAGCTGATTAGTACAACCTACGCTCTGTAGATATTAGTTCAACCTACGCTCTGTAGATATTAGTCAACACTGGGACTGTCATAGATATTCGTCCGACCTTAGCTCTGTGGATATTAGTCAACACTATGAAGTTCGTAGATATTAGTTCAACATATGAGCTATAGATATTCATCCGACATACAGGCTGTAGGTATTAGTATCTGGAGTCGGGTAAATGCAGGTAACTCCATTAACCCGTCAACTTGTTTAGGAATAAATACATCCCAAAACAAGTAATCGCGTTATACTTTCATAAGACCAAAAACGTCCCGAGCGACCTTTTTTTTTTTTTTTACTCAGGGGCCTATGTCATCTGGTGAAGGGTCTTTTTGAGGAGAGGAAGGAATGAACATTGGTTTTGAAGAGACCCATGTTAAGACCTTACATTCAAGCTATATATCTCTCTTCCTCTCATTCCAACATATGTATTTTTTCTTTTATCCAGAAAGAGAACGAAATAATGCTTCTTTTTGTCTTTAAAATATGGTAGCTATCTTGCATAGATATTTTAAAATCTCAATCCAAATTGATTGAGTCAGAATACATGCGCCAAACTGAGGCTTCCGGATTGTGAGGTGCGAATATATTGAACCAAGCAGACGGGTTAGTGGAGGACTGAATGCCATTGGTGCTAATAAAAAACTGTCAAAAGAAGTGAAGCTAGCAGTCTACAATGGAGTGCTAGTAACTACCCTGGTATTTGGCAGTGAAGCATGGAACTGGCAGAGGAAGGATGAAAGCATACTGAATGCCGTTGAAATGAGATCCCTGAGGTGTAAGTGTGGTAAAACCATGTATGATCATGTGGGAAATGTGGAGATCCGCAAAGAATGCAAGGCTGATGTAAGCGTAATGAGAATGAGTAAGATTAAGAAAGGGACCCTCAGATGGTTTGGGCATGTAGAGCAAATGAATGAAGAAAGTAGTAAAAGAAGAATATATAATGCAAATGTGAAAGGTAGAAGAAGTCGGGGAACCCCGAGAAAGACATGGCATGATCAAGTGAATCAGATACTTGAGACAGACCATGACAAGAGTCAGAATAAAGAAGAGTGTATGAATGTGAGTGAGGCAAAGAGTGTGTGCCAAGACTGAGTTGTTTGGTGGTCCGTCCTTTATAATAATAATAATCATAATTGTTGGATGATTTTTATAGCGCTATTTTCGTGAGAAAATTACCTCAAGGGCGCTTTAAATTTAGCCTTTCTGCCTACCCCTGTGGAAAACGACGTGACGATTAGTTATTTATTAACCCTTAGCAGAATTGTGGTATCCTGATGGGCACACACACATATTATGTAAAGAATGTTTTTTGATTTGTAAAAATCTTACTAACATTACTTTAGTCACGTCTGTTTTTCTTAAAATATATTTTTGTCTAGTAATATTTTTCTTTTCTTAAAATGTATTTGTAAAAGTGTAACTGTATCTCTTATTTATATTTGTGTATATTTTCTTATGAAAAAAAATTGCGTACATCTAAATAAATATTTAAAAACAAAGTAATTGTTTCCTAGAGTAGCAGGAAGCTTTTAAAAATAACACACATATATATATCGAAGCAGTGGCGTAACTAAACCATCTGAGGCCCGTGGCAAATTCATTGGATGGGCCCCCCAAAATATATTAATCTAAAATGATATCCTGAAAACTAAGGCTGTCTGGCTTGGGTTCAGGCTGGAAGGGCTTGCTTAAGTTTAAATATTTCATGTTGATACCGTGGTAATTGGAGGGGATCCACCACTTTCCCACGGCTGTGTCGGAAACTGATTGTTTAACCTCCTTAGCCGCACACGTCAGGACTCTAATTTTTGTTGTAAAAAGGAAGCTACATTTATTTTTAAAACGAATCTAGACCCTCCAATGTCCCTGCATGCATGATTGTTAGTAAAAAAGAAAAATGTATGCATACTTACTTTTGCAGTAATTAACAAGATAAAGACACATCATATGTGTGTTCGCCTGTTGGTTCAGCATCTAGTTGGAATGAAATCATAAAGAAAAAGAAAAATATTTACAAGTGTAATTATGATTAAAACCAAAGAAAATATATAAAAAGAAAGGTATCGGGGGCAGTTTGTCCCACTATCACGGGGCAGTGCCAGCGAGAATGAGCGGGCGAGCGGCCTGGCTGCAACGTGCTCAAACACCCGCGTCCCTTAGCCGGTTTCCCAAGAGTACCCTTGAAGAAGTGTTTGTGGGAGGGGGGAAGATACTCCCAAAGACCCTGGGGAATGAAGTGAGCCTCTGAACACCGGAGGCAGGACGGAAGGGAATCGGACTCGTGCAAACATTCCTCAAGCTCGCTCATGATGCCGGGGGAGGCACAAGCGTTAGTGGGTATACCGTGGTACCATTAGTAAGTATGATACCGTGGTAAGTTGAAATGACGCATGATGAAATCTTCTTTTGTGGAACGAATCTCATCTCGTGAGAAAAGCACGTCTCCAGAGAATTTGTTTCAAGCCAAAAGGATCCTCCAGAAGCAGGAGAGGTGGATAATTATTCTAGATGACAATCATCCCTCCAGGATGATTTCCAGTCAGCTCCCAAGATGGTGAATATCACGACTAAGGTACGTAATCAGGATCGTAGCGATCTTCAAAAAGGATCCATCGTGTTGCGGACGAGAGGACCGCCCAAAGCTCTCGTCTGCTCCACAAAGAATGGCGTTCTTTCTTTTCAAATCTACTGATTTGAATCTCTCCAGGATCAACAACTGCTGTTGCATTCCAAAATATTGCAGGGCTAGCAATATAACTGTAGTGTATGTAATTGTAGATGACGTGTTCGGATATCATTGCCGCTCGGAAACGTTCGGGTTTCCGAAGATTGACGAGCGGCACTCGGTACATGAGAACGGCTGACGACCCCGCCGCTCTCAGATCTATTCTAGAAGCCTTAGTAAACAGTGGCTACAATTGACATAAATACAATACTGCTTGAATCTTTATAATATTACCAATAAACTGAAGAAAACGAACTTACGTTGTAATCCTATTATTGTGGGCTAGTGAGCCACTAATTAAAGAACATTACAATAACCAATGCCCAAATGCTGATGGGCGAACACTAGAGGTGCCACACACTGAGACCATAAATAAATTGTGTATAAGAGGGTGTACGTGTACACACTTCATTACAACTACTTTATGTAACAATGTTTTGGGACAATTTGGGTCTCATCTGATTAGACGGGTTAAATTAAACATTAAATAAAATTAATCAATATTTATTTACATGAAAAATGCATTTTACATATTTGTCAAAAAATCACAATAAATTCATTTTTTGTACATCCTTAAAAAAGCAGAACTTTGTAAATAAAAATATATCAAGTATTGGTCAGCAAGATAAATTATTTGTTTTTAACTACAGGGTGTTACGGGACGCACTTGACTTACTTTAACCGCTGATTCCTGACATTATTTGGAGTACGTATATCTTTTTATAGAATCCTGACATTATATTTGTACTACATCTTTTTACCTCAAATAACGTCAGGAATAACTGGTCAAAGTTAATTACGACACTTCTACTAACTCTTCACGAATATGAAAACTTTGCAGCGAAAATCTGAGCTGAAAAGTTTCAAACTTTAGGGGCCGTTGTATTAAGTAACGCAGGGGGGGAGAGGGGCACATTTGGAGGGGGGTATTGTAAAACGTTACTGTGCGTTACCGGGGCGGGAGGGGGGTTCGAACAACGCATAACGTAACATGTTTTTTTAAATTTAAATAAAAAAAACTAGGGAATTAAAATCTTCCAAGTTGGCACCCCTTTTCGTTTATGTTGTACGGGGAATCCGTCGATTGTATTGTACGTCATTTTTATTTTATTTTAAGTGACTTTCCAGTACTTTGTGCAACTTAATTGTGACTTTTAGGTAAAAATAGTCAGGGGGGGTACAGAAAAACGTTACGGCGCGTTACATGGGGGGAGGGAGGGTCAAAATCTTCGAAAATTGCATTACCTAATCCTAACGACCAAACACGGTCGCTGAAAAATTAGATATTTTGTCAAACTGTTTCTGTGACTGTCGCTGTTACCCTCCCGAATACTGAACAAAACTCCACCTCAGGCTGATAATACCTAAATAAAATCGTCAAAATCGAGGTTTTGTATTAGTACTCATTTTTCCCTCCAAAACTGGACCGATTTTTTTTAACCTTTTTTTACAACAGCTCCACACAGGAGGCCCTGAGGAAAATATTTTCCCTTCGGGCCTATATCATCTTTGGGGATGCTGTGTGGAGGGTCTCTTAAAGGAGAGGAAGTTCTCGGAAGGATAAGGAATGAGGGGTGGGTAGGAATCTGGGGGTCAGGGTGTCCAGGAGTGACGAACGTATGAATCCATCCCTCCCACTGCGGTGCAAGACGATGTTTCAAAAGAGTTCTGCTTTTTTTTTTTTTTAAATAATACCACACAAGAGTCTCAGCTGCTCCCGTCTGGAGCCAGTGCGACTATGGCACCCCCAATTGGGTTATGTTGTGAGGCTGAAGGCAGTGGGGAGGGGAAGGAGACGGGGAAGTACATGGCTATTAAGATATGGTCACCAAACACAGCTAACGCCATTTCAAGCAACTTTTAATTCTGAATGGTGGAATTACACAAGGGCGACACTGAGAGTGTCTTCCACTCTGGAACGTGCCGCAAATATACTATACATGAATTTAAATTAATAAATTGTAAAATAACACAAATTAATCAAATAAAATATATTTGTCCACGCCGGAATTCAATCCTGCGACCTTCGGATTGCGAGTCTAGAGCCTTACCGCTAGACCACGCCGGCCGTCAGGGATCACAAGGTCTCTCTGAACCAGTCTCTCCCGATACGGCCTGCCACGCAGACACATCTGCCGCAAAGACCCGACCGACAAACTTCATCCCACGAACCCGGGCACCCCAGCTAAGTCTCCATACATAGCGCAAATATCTGGAGAGATCTATGACAGAGGTGTCGGTTAACCCGTCTGCTTGTTTAGGAATAAATACATCCCAAAACACGTAATCACGTTATACTTTCATAAAACCAAAAACGTCCCGAGCGACCTTACATTTAAAAGCTATACATGTATCTCTCTTCGTCTCATGCAAACATATATATTTTTCTTGTAACCAGAAAGAGAACAAAATAATAATTCTTATTGTCTTTGAAATATGAAAGCTATCTTGCATAGATATTTTACAATCTCGATCCAAAGTGACAGTTTCAGAATTTACGGGCGAAACCGAGGCTTTCGGATTGTGAGGTGCAAATATATTGAACCAAGCAGACGGGTTAACGAATAAATGGTTCCCGGGGCGGCTGTACCCAAACCCACCTCCCAAATTGTACCTCAACTTTTAAACTGTTTTAGAAGAAAATAAACTCTTATGTCTGTGCGTTTTGCTTTTTTTTAAATACATTATCTGGTTTGTATACTGAACGTCTGTTGTTGGCATTCAAATCAGGCAATTTTAATTATTTTTTAAGGGTCCTAACTCCTGTAAGAAGTAAATTATCAAAAAAATCGAAAGCGTACCAACATGCTAGTGGTCGATATATATATTATATTAAAAAAATATTTGCACTAGTGTCAAAACCCAGAGAGGAAATTGGGCAATACATTTTTATGGACAAAACGCCACCCGGTTTCCTCTTAAAAGAAATTTTGCTTAAAAAGACATGATTTTAAATTTTCACGGCCAAAAGTATTATCGTGATTAATTTTTGACTTATTATACAATGTTGCACTTCGTCGTTGAAGACCAAAAAAACACATTGAGCACGCCTAGTTCTCTACTCTCACCTGATGTTGCGTTCGGCAACATCAGGTGAGAGTAGAGATGTCAGGAGTTTCACTAAAGAACACCAAGGAGTTGGTCTACCTCGGGAGCAAAATAACATGGGACGGTCGGTCTAAGAGTGAGGTCGACAGCCGTATACACCAGGCTAGGCTTGCATTCAATAAAAGTACGAAAATAATAGAATCGAATAATATAGACCAAAAACTGAGAATACTCCTCATCAAGACCTATGTATGGAGTATCTTGATGTACGGCTGCGAAACATGGTGCCTATCCAAAAGAGATAAACGGAGACTAGAGGCTTTTGAGATGTGGTCCTATAGAAGACTATTAGGAATTTCCTGGAGAGACCACATTACAAATGAGGAGGTTCTCCAAAGAATCGAAGGAGGAAGGCACCAGCTCAGGTCCTTGTCCGAAAGGCGTGCAAGATGGATCGGCCATGTAATACGACAAAAAGACCTCTTGCATGCCATAATGGAGGGTATGACCGAGGGGACAAGCTCTAGGGGACGTCCACGCCGAGAGTACCTGGAGGACCTGCTGGTGGACGTGCGCTGCTCATCATATGCAGACTTCAAAAGAGCCGCACAAGACATGGAAGAATGGAAGAGAAGAATAGAGGAAATTGCTGCAAACCAATCCTAGGATTGAAACCAGAGAAGAAGAAGTTACGGAGTCAATATCCTCAAAAATCCCAAACCTTACAGGGTAATTTTGTTAACTTTTCAAAATAAATCATATAGGTCTGATAGAAATCATTGTGTCTCCCTTACTATCACGGTAAGAAATATGATCTTAACGGTGTTAGAAAGAGAAAATACCATGCTTTATATTCAAATCTGAAAAATAACCGCAAAATAATTAAAATGTACACCTTTATTAAACCAAAATTTCTGACAGAAATTTAAAAAAAATATTATGAAACTTTGGGTATTTTTCATTAATTATTTTTACATGCAACGACATAAAAATGAGTTGACGATAATGTTTATAATACCTTAATAATTTATCAGTAATTTTTTAATTACCAAAAATGTAAGGTGAGTCATTTTTGAAACTTGTTTTAAGTTAGCCGTCAAAATTTTTATATTTCAAAAATTATGTTTATATATCAAATTATAAAATATGAAAGCGTATTTTATCATCGTTAAAAACAGTTTTTAGTTTTCGGATGCATTCAGAAATATTTCATTTATTTGGATTTTATTGCACGGTGGAAATATTTTGACCTTTGAACAAAATCAATACGAACGAAGGGGCTACGCTTAATAGTTCTTGGTATCCGGTACTTGATGGTTGCACCAAAACTAAATGCAGAAAACTACAATAATTATTATTCTGAAATACCGGGGCTAAGAAGGTGGGACAAAATATAAAAATCTAGAGTAGGTACCCAAAAAAGTAGACTTCTACAACATATTAATGCGGCGCGGTGTACCCGCTCAAAAAGAAGAAGATGGAGAGATATGTAAATACGAATGTTAGAGGGAGCGCGCTAATATTTAAAACGATAATATTTATCGAAAATTGTGAAAATGTTTAATAAAACACGACTCATTTAAAGCAAAAATCTCATGGGGATTGTCTAAAACAGCATTTAAAAAAACACTGTGAATTTATTTCATACATATAACTTGTAAAATAACTGAAAAAAACGTGTTTATAATAATTTTCGGAGCATATTTTGCGATTTTTTTTTCGGAGGGAATTTCATATAATTGCCGTTTCGGCGTGGGGAATGTACAGATATTATCTTCAAGAATAATATTTATTTTTTAAGAGCTTTAAAACTTACAGAATTTAAGGAAAATATGTAATAAATCGGTAGAAATGCGGGAAGCCTGCCCTTTAGGTTCTATGAATACTAAGAATATGAATGGAAGAAGGAAAAAGCATTCTTTGAAGTAAGCTGTAAATTTGAAAATGCGACTCGGTCGACAATCCCAGAGGCCATGCATCGGTCAGCCAGGGTGTCCGAAACGTTGGCTGAAGGAAAAAACGTAACACAGAATAATAATGTAAAAATTAATCACGATAATTATTGCTTAGTTAAATCATTATCTTTCCATATTATTAGTGGTGAAATAGTAAAAGTAACAATTAAGTACATACAAATAATGTGTATATTATTCTACGCCACGTCGACTATTTCGTCTTCACTTCCAGACATATCCCGTTCGTCCGCAGACGATTCTTGGGACACCATCTCTTTATGTTCACTCCTGACGTGATGCGAAAACGACAAAACATCGTCAAAATTATCCGAACAATAAAAACATTTGATAGATCTATCAATTTCATCAGCTCGTTTAGTTTTATGTGATTCTAAATGTGCCACTAATTTCCTTCGTCTGCGGAACACGTCTTTACACTGATCGCATTGATACACGGGTACGTGGCTTTGTTTGTAGTGCGTACGGTACGCTCGATAATTATAAAAAGTGTTATTGCAAAAGGAGCAAATGTGCGGAAGTTTTTTAACGTGTCGACTAAGATGCTGTTCAAATTTGATGTCGGATTTAAAGTTGCGTTTGCAAAAACTGCATTTGTATATTATCGAATCGCCGCTGCTTGCGTTCTGCGTAAACGTGTAGACGAGATGCAAAATAAGATGTGCTTGTAGAAAATAGAACGATGTGAATTTTAACATGCAATGTTCGCATTGGTTTAAATTCAAATTTACCCGTTTAGGATTCGTTAACAAGTCCATGTAATAATCGGCAGTACCGAGCGGTTGTATTTCAAGTTCGGTTAGTGGGACTTCTTCAACGGAGATATTTTTTTTCTCGTCTTTGACGATGTGCAAACGTGCGTGTTCGACGAGGTCTTCTTTCTTTGTAAATTTGATGTTGCAAACGTGGCAAGCGTATTCTTTATAGACCTCGTGCTTGCGTTCCTGGTGGCCACGTAGCACGTGTTTTAACGTGAAGCACTGCCCGCAAATGTTGCAGTAGAAAGGTTTTTCTCCGGAGTGGATTCGCATGTGTATTTTCAATTGAGACGGGCCGCTAAAGACGCTGAGACACGTCGAGCATTCAAATTTAGGGTCACCGTGATGCGTACAGTGGCGTTGGAGCGCTAAAAGAGACTTGAAGCGCTTTTTGCACATGGGGCAGTGAAGCGGAGAATCGTCTGCTCGCATCGGGTCGTGCATATTCAACATGTGTCTACGAAGCGATGATTTTTCGATAAACCTGCGTAGACAGATATCACATTGATGCCTCTTTTCCATATGTATCATTAGATGTCTGCGTAACGTTGGATTATCTTTGTAACATTTCTGACATATCTTGCAGTGGAAGGGACGTTCGTCAGAATGTACGATATTGTGTGAACGGAGTCCACTGTTGGATCTAAACCACTTTGGGCAAAGACCGCAAAAATACTTTTTAATACATCTTGGATCATTTTTGCTCGGTTCCAATTTGTCTTTCTCTGTGAAACGAACATCTACCGGAGTCTCCTGGCTTTCTTGAGTGTGAGTAACGGCGTCCGATTCGGTCTTGATGTCAACATCCTCGATGTCCATAACGAGATCATCGTAATGGTCGCTGGCATCTGAGGAGACAAGGTCGGGGACTTCGCCTTTGATGTCCGGAGAGTTGACAATGTTTTTTTGCTCCATCTCTGTTTACTCAAAGGATTACCGTTCATCGAAAATTCCTGTAAAATAATAAAACTATGTATTAAAAAAATACATATAATTACAGGGGACCAAATTTGTTCCAGTTCACATAGGACTCGTATAAACCATTGTTTCTCCCTTACTGTCATGGCGAGAAATATGATGTATACTGTGTTTGAAAGAGAAAACTCCAGTCATTCAAAAACAGTTCCTCGGAGCATCTTCCATTGAAATACCGGTAGAACAAGGATAGCATTCTCACGCGACACCTACGCTCTAAAGATTGCAATCCATTATGCCACTCTCGACTGGAATATGGAGTAATAGGATGGGGCGCAGCAGCATCTAATCACATAAAACAACTTAAGTTAACTCAGAATTGCATCATAAAGACCATACTGAAGGTCCCCATAAGGACGTCAACAACAGAAATTTTTAAACAGTTTGATGTTCCAAGCATACAGAAAATCTACGCCAAAAACATTCTAGTACATCACCTCAAAAATGATTCAGAGGCAGACACCTCACATGCTCATAAAACCAGAGCCAAACAAACAGACATACTTAATATACCAAAGTGTAACTCTTCATTTGGACAAAGAAGTTCAGAATTTTTAGTAGTAAAGTTATATAACAAACTCCCACTTAGTACCAAACAAATTAAAACAAAAAATAGCTACATTAAGGACATTAAATGTTGGCTGAAGGAACTATCGGAAAATGAACTTACATGTATACTTAAAACATTGTCATAGAAGTTTCTGGAAAACCTTATCCAAACAATAAGTTAAACCATAGAAGTCGCTGAAAACTTATCCAAAGCATAGTCCCCCTCAGCACAGGATCTCCTAGTGAGGAGGACTACGAATATATTTTCTATTTTTTATACCTAACATGTTTCATATAAAAATGTAAAAAATAATAAATGTATTGTTACTAAATAAAAAAAAATAAAAAAATGTTAAGATAGGATAATCTATCAAATGGATCGCCAGATTCGTTTGTACACAGATTCAAGGGTTTTTTCGGGTATTTTAAAGTTCTAGACAAGAGGTGGCTGCCAAATTCAACCGTGGGGCGCACTTGCGATTTGTGCAAGGTTAGCAGGTTAGCCATGTACAGTAGGGTGTGTCAATTATTTCAACTTTTGAATTCAGAAAAGACCGAGGTCTCAAAAGTTGCGTCTTACAAAGAAAATGAGAACTGCATTGAAATTTTTTTTTTTTTAAATGGTTATTAGCCCGCTAAAATCCAGAAAGCCTAAGCTAAAATCCTAAAATCCTAAGCCCAGAAAAAAAAAAACGAGAAACATTTTTTAAAATTATATTAATAATTTTTTCCAATAATTAAACCTTTTAATGTTTGTTTATTATTTAAAAAAATGCATGTTTATGAATACAAGTAAGTCTACAAAAATACTTTTTTTTTTTTTACAGTGAATACCGCACAGGAATCTCAACTGCTCCCGTCTGGAGCCAGTGAGACTATGGCATCCCCAATTGGGGTATGTTGTGAGGCTGAAGGTAGTGGGGAGGGGAAGGAGGTGGGGAAAAGGAAGGTTGGGAAGTACCTGGCTATTCAGATCTGGTCACCAAACACGGCTAAAGCCATTGACGACCTCCGTAGTCCAGTGGCTAAGACTCTTGACTCACATTCCGGAGGTCGCGGGTTCGAAACCGGCATGCGCAAATAAATTTTATTTGATTAATTTGTGTTATTTCACAATTAATTCATTTAAAATAATATATAGTATATTTGCGGCATGTTCCAGAGTGGAAGATACTATCAGTATCGCCCTGGTGTAAGACCACCATTCAGAATTGAAACGTTGCTTGAAAATGGCTTTAGCCGTGTTTAGTGACCAGATCTGAATAGCCAGGTACTTCCCAACCTTCCTCTTCCCCACCTCCTTCCTCTCCCCGCTACCTTCAGCCTCACAACATACCCCAATTGGGGATGCCATAGTCTCACTGGCTCCAGACGGGAGCAGTTGAGATTCTTGTGCGGTATTCACTGTAAAAAAAAAAAAAAAAAAATTTTCAAGCAACGTTTCAATTCTGAATGGTGGTCTTACACCAGGGCGATACTGATAGTATCTTCCACTCTGGAACATGCAGCAAATATACTATATATTATTTTAAATACTGATTTTATCCAGAAAAAGTGTTATTTTCCCGTTTTTTATTTTTAACAGAAACATCATGTTTCAAAAAAAATTTTTTTTGCATTCTTTGTACTGCCGTTATGGAATAAAAATTAAGTTTGGTACAAAATATAAAATATGGACCCTTTGTTTTATTTTTTTTTTCAATCACAAAATCTATTTTTTTTTTCAAAACTTCCGTCCATTTTAGCGGGCTAATAATAAACAACAGTTTAATTTATTTTTACGTTTTAGAATAGAATATTTTAGTTTCGAATAGCTACAGATCGTACGCAACTTTTGAGACCCCGGTCGTTTAAAAATAAGGTAATTTTTTTTCTCTCTATGGAAAGCGACACAAGCAGGGGCGTGCACAGAAATTTTAGTGAGCTAGAGGGCTAAGACTGGAAAATACAACATTATTGATGTTGTTGTAGCTGAAAATGATTTTTATTTTTTTTCGAAATTTCAATTTTTTATTCAGGGTAGGCATACCTATAGGTAATGTACATTACGCCCAGTTTTTGAGACTAACTTAACTCTGGCTTCGATGGAGCCCCTATATCTGAGCTGGTCACTTAGAATTACACCGAGCATATCAACGGAGGTCCTGTTCATGGGGTGAGGTTTGTTCTGATTTTTGTGTGAGGTTTGTAGGTGGCCGATGTAACTGTCCACCAAATGCATGGCAGAGCGGATCGGGAGAGACCGGGAGTGACTTTTAACCTCTCAAGCAGGACTCTCCCAGAACACCGTCTGGCTAAAGTTCGGTTTAGGGGCGGCGTTCCTAGATAATAAAACTAGTTATTTTTATACTAACTATGGGCTGGAAAATCCGAATCTGAAAGAATTAGTTGTCGGCAAGCAATATTAACTGAGTTACACGACTTTAAAATTTTCTATAAACACTAAGGAAAACCGTCATTTTTAATGCGCTGACATAAGAAGTCATAGAAAAACAAGAAAGATGTTACACCATATAAAATTAAGTGTTGCCATTAAGCAAAAATATCAATAACTAATTTAAGTAATTATTTTTTATAAATTTTACTCACTTTTGTATCACAAACCATGTTACATAAACCTAGCGTAGCCACTAAACTATTTGAAAACTGGGATGTTTTTTTGCAGTGACGCGAGTAGGCGTTACGAAGGGGGCACTTTCTTTTCCATCACAAACTATGTTACACAAACCTAGCGTTGGCAACACTTAATTTTATGTAGTGTAACATCTTTCTTGTTTTTCTATGACTTGGAATGTCAATAATGGCTTCTTTTTCTTTGTGTTTATAGAAAATTTTAAAGTCGTGTAATTCAGTTAATATTGCTTGCCGACAACTAATTCTTTCAGATTCGGATTTTCCGGCCCATAATTAGTATAAAAAAATAATAATTTTTTATCTAGGAACGCCGCCCCTAAACCGAATTTTTTCCCACCGTCTTGCACTGCAGTGGTAGGGATAGATACGTCTGTCTCTCCAGGACACACTGACCCCCTACATTCCTACCCACTCCTTTTTCCTTCCCAGAACTTTCTCTCCTTCCTTTCCTAAAAAGACCATCCACACAGCATCCCCAAAGATGATATAGGCCCTGAGGAGAATTATTTTCCCCAAGGCCTTTTGTGTGGAGCTAATGTAAAAAAAAGGGTATTATTTATGCATTAAACCGCTTACTCGTTAATACGGAATATTTTTTATTCAAACAGTTAGATTTAGCTTTATCATTACGAATAGTGAGTATTTATGTCGGGGGAGACAAAAAACACGCAAAAAATATGCATTTAACATTTTAATTTTGTTAAAATTAATTCACTCGCGCGGTAACGCCATTGTTTATTCATCGTTTTTATTTTAACATTTCATAAACAATCGATCAATGCTGCCAATCATAGAAAAAATATTTTTGCGTAAAACAAAGTGAATGCATTATTGACAAGTTTGTACCTGTATTTATAACAGTAGAACATGGAAAAAATGTATTAGGATACGCTAGACAAACCTTGCTTTGCCAAACAAACTATTCAAAACCTGGGATGTTTTTTAAAATTATGATGAAATGCGAGTTTATTTTAGAGAATTTATTTTATAAGATCGGTACTTCTGACAAATGTCATATTTGATTGTCTATTAGTTAAAAAAGGAACATCCGTATATCCGTGCATCAAACTTTGACAACACGAACGTTCCGTATTATCCGTGAGGTGGACTAACTGCATATTTACCAAAAAAACAAAAAGTATACATACTCTTCTTCTGGCATAGCCCGACTTAAGTATCTGATTCACTTGATCGTGCCATGTCTTCTTTGGGCGTCCCTGACTTCTTCAAACATTCACATTTGCATCATATATTCTCCTTACACTCCTTTCTTCATTCATTCGCTCTACATGCCCAAACCGTCTAACGATGCCTTTCTTAATCTTACTCATTACGCTTACATCAGTCTTGCATTCTTTGCAGATCTTCACATTTCTTTTACCACACATACGCTTCAGGGATCTCATTTCTACAGCATTCAAGTCTACGTTCATCCTTCCTCTGCCAATTCCATGCCTCACTGCTTGAATACAAATGGAAACACTTCGAATGAACTAAATGTAACGCCAAAACATAATAAATGTCACTTTCTGACCAAATGAGATTGACAGATTCCAAAAGAATATTCAATTTGACAGATTGGTACTTTGAGTGGCTAGAAAAGTCGGAATAGTTTTTCCAAAACACTATAATATAATACTCACTACATTATAAAAGAAAAATACATTTTTCATCTTCAAATTCCATTTTGTAAGGGATTATAATTATAATAAATTTACAGAACACACATTATTTTTAATGTGAATGCTTTCTTTGAAGTTTGACAGATAAAGATAAAGTAGAATTTGTCAGACGAAAATGCTTAGATATTTTAATATAAAGATGCGATGAGGGTGCTTAGTGC